>OW026358.1:70613411-72018279 GCA_932273835.1 Sarcophaga variegata
AAAGGGTTTGAAATTTTGCTAAACTTATGATGATGGTTATGAAGTACAATTATTCCGGTTAGAAATAGAATATTATTTTTTTCATATGGCTGCCCCGGCTGACCTCACAGTACTTCATGCCGCTATAAAAAATCAGTTATCATGGTGCGATAGGCGTTTCCATTAACCGCAATGGTTGCTCCGTCCTCATTTGCAAAGAAATATGGGCCAATGATGCCTCCGCGCCACAAACCACAACAAACAGTCACTCGTAGTGGGTACATTGGAATCTGTAACACCACGTAAAGTTGTTCTGAGTCCCAATATGACAAATTTGCTTCTTAACGTACCAACGGAGATGAAACGAGGTTGTACCAAAAATATGATTTTTCTTTTTGTCAAAAAACCGCCTTTATCGTGCAGTTTCTGGTTGGCTCTTCCAGCGGATGGTCATGCTTTTTGAACCAACTGAACATTGTCAGGCAAAATCTTTTCGCAAAATCCGAAGTTAACTGGTATGTGAAATGTTCAATTCCTAAAAACGATGACAATTTCGATATTTTGAGGTGTACGAGCACGCTACGTCTCATCAACATTGAAACCAGTTTCACAATAAACTTGCGTATACCCGACACTGTTGGTCCTTCTCTGCGTCCAAATTTTATACGATATTTTCGTGCAATTTCCGACCATTTGTTTATGTTTTGGAAATAAATTTCCAATAAATTCCAACGTTGCTCAACCGTAAATCGATTCATTACTTCAAGTGGAGACAATATACTGAATTTTATGACAGAATAGAATGACATAATTATTTCCAAATTCGAAATAACCGATGGTTCAAATTTAAAACGATAGATGGCCCACCCGATATATCCCTTAAGGTCAAGCACTTCATATAACCCATTTGGTATTGCATACAGTTCTGTTTAACATTTTCCATGCACTCATTAAAAAGTTTTTCGGTTGACTTTTGTATCAAATTTAGCGACTACGTAACCGTTTTTTCAAATGATCTCCTAAATATTGTCTTGAAGTCATATCAGGTATAGTGTAGTAGGCCTGTGATTTTGATTTTTTCATAGGTAGAAAAGTGGAAAGTAATCAAGTATGCTTGGTGTGCACTCACCCTTATGGATATCAACCACTCTTTCTTTAGGAAGTCTGTATTCTATATAAAAACTTCATTATCTCCTTTCAGTCCACCTACTTAAGACGAATTATGTCTGACTAACAGTTTTTTCCCAAAATTTTTGGATTTCGTGCTTACGAAGATATAATCGTTTTGAATTCCATCGTCCTGCAATATTTTGTATCGCGGTTATCTGGTTCAGGTGTACATGTAAGGTGTACCGTGTTTATCCGTGTTTCAATGAGAATTATTATGCAAATCTATGTCGTCAGTGCCACAGTCTATTGAATAGAATTATTTCCTAGGTGATGTGCTCATCGCAATACGTACCGCTAAATAACATACATACATACATAATTGGTTATTACAACCCTTCAGTCAGGATTACGACCTCGTTTCTCACACCACTTATGTTGTGTTTGTTAATTTTATACATGAGTGGCGGGACCTACAGTTTAAAGTCGACTCCGAACGACAGATTTCTGAGAAACTTTTCATGGTAAATTTTATTTACTCTCAGAGTTTTTGCCAGAAATCTGCTGAGAGAGAAAGTCGCCGAAGAAATACTATTTGTATTTTGTATTTATTTGGCCTGGGGCTCGAACCTTGGCTTTACGTCTAATAATCCAACACACTACCTACTAGACTACGGCTAAATAACACAATTCCTGTGCATTGTTCTAACGCAGCACTTTCTATCCGTAGATGCTGATCATAGCCAGCTTGCAGAGCTAGTGTGTCGTTCTCGGAGTGAGCTCCTGTTCAGAACCTATTGCTGTTCTACATATGCAGAAGCATTTGTGGCTTTTTGCCGCTCTGTAGTCCAGACGCTATCTCCGGTTCAATTTAATATCCAGAATAATACTCAATTATTTGCAATATAGGTCCAATATATGGCCAATCCACCACTGTCAATGGCGCGCATTGTAGGTCGATGACTGCCAACTGCCTGTACATCAATAACATGTTATTTCAACAATCTAAACTTACTTGCCACACAACTTATGTCACATTGAACATTCTCACATGGATGTGATTTGAACTGACCGCCGATATTATACGCTTTTTCATGTGGGGTTTTCTTAAGTCACAGGTGTACGTGAATAACCCACAAATCACAACAGTTCTCAATGCCAGAATCAGTGATGCTATCGGTTAAATTCTGACTGACTTATACGCCAGGGTTATGGAAAATTGAACATTCCGGAAGCTTTGTATCCGGAGAAAACGTTAACGGTGATATATTCCACTCATAACGGCATCAGTAGATCATTCATAATAATAGTAAATTTCGATGACATCTCACACACACTTTGTTTTATTTAAATTTAAAGATAGAAAGCGTTTGAAAAGGCCATATCCGTATGTATGTGGTATAATAGTTTAAGCAAAGGCTTTAAGCTTTCTTTCTTATAAATAATGACTTTTCACCAAATAAAATAATTTTTTTACGCCTTCTATCTATTTGATCTCGAAATAAATGTCAAAAAGTTATTTGTAAACAAACAGCTGCCTATTATTATAAAGGTAAAGGCAGATGATCTTCGATGCAAATTAACACTATCATGTCTCTAAGCTGTAAGGAATCAGGGCGTATTCTTGTTAAATATTTAATACCATCATATTACGATGACGTATGACATCATATTACTTTTTCGTGAGTCAATTAAAGAATGCACCATTAGAGTGCTCCACTGTTTTCTAATGTATGCGGTAGTCAGACTAAACAACATTATGCTTTACATACAATGAAAGCATTCAAAAATACATCAATGAATATAATTGGATGTCTATACTAAGGAGGGGTACAAGTGGATTAAAGGACTGCAGATGTCTAGTAGGTAGTGTGTTGGTTTATTAGAAGTAAGGCCGTTGTTCAAACCCCAGGTCAGACGACAAAATGAAAAATTATTTCTTCGGCGATTTCCTCTCAGCAGATTTCGTGCAAAAACTCTCGCCACTCATATATAAATAAGGGGTGTGAGATGCTAGGTTGTAATCCTAACTGAAAGGTTCTAATAGCCAATTATGTATGTATGTATGTAGATGTTAAAGGGTATAGCTATAAACCTATGTGTCTTAAAATATTTGCATCCATTTGAAGCTGGTCGTTTAATATAATCTATTCAAACTTAATATATACAGTCGTGGACGAAAATCTAAGTACCAACAACATTTCGAGTTTGAAAAACTAGTGCAAAGAAGTATTGATATAGGTTTTCTTTAAATTTATATGAATCAATAAAAATAACAAAACAAAAAAGTAAAAGACATATGATATGACAGAAAACGAAAAAATCCTTGGTTCAAGAAAAGAAATATTGTGGACGTTAGAAATTTGGTTGGCAAATTAGGAAACGAATCGGTCAACAGTGTAAACTAATATAAGAAATTAAAAAAACAAGATGCAGTCAAAAATAAACCTCATAAATGAGGCCAAAGTGAGATTGAAGAAACGTCATATTTATTCTTCAGGAAGTGCGGAATAACTTAAGAAGGAGATAACCTTAAAGTTAGCTGAGAATTATTATATAATTCAAAAATGAAAGTCAAGCTACCAGCGTTTCCAGTCTTTGCCCTGGCTAACGACAAAAAGTGCACTTTGATGTGGATGATGGTTAATTAAAACGAAATGAACAAAAAATTCAGAAAATATGAAGAAAATTGTCGCAAAAAAACACACAAAGAAATGCAGAAAATTCGGTGGAAAACAGAAAGAAAAAACCTGTATAAGAAACTGTACATTGCATAGTTAATTCATTGCAGTCGTATGGCGCTGATTACATGCACTATTATCTACACGGTGTTAAATTTTAACAGTTTTCCATACACAGGCTCATGTTCGACACGATACAACCCTCTGTTGTGTCAACAGCAATTTGGAAAATGTTTGAGTATGTCTAACTCCCACTTACATGAGTGTCTTTGATGACATGTAAATGCAAACGAAGTTCACTTAGAACATTACAAAAACAAAAAGGGAAAGAATATTGTTGCCTTTTCAACAGTGATTGTAGAAGAGAGATAAAACCTTATTTCTTTGAAATTCGAGTCATTTTTCGAATACTTATGTACATTCTTATTCACCATACGCGACTATGTACATATCGACGCCTCCATTCTATATCGTTCTAAGTGTACTTTAATGTTCTTGCATTTTTAAATTCCACGTTCTCTAATTTAAATACTGTCAAAATTTGGTTAAGATGCGCCGATCTGTTCCGAAGTTATAAGGAAATATCTTCTTAGAATACAAATATAGTCGTATGTGGCGTGAAGACTTTGAGAGCTCATAACTCAAAACACACTTTTTCGACTGAGAATGTTATATATTTATAAAGTCGAGTACAATTTTGATCCAAGATTAAATCTTATGACATCCACTGAATATATTTTTACAATAATTGCTGCACCTACTTTAAGTGATATTATTACAATGACGTTGTAATTTCATAAAATAGGATAGGATAGATAGGATAGGAGTGAATGACAGTTTCCTTGAAAGCAAGGTTTATTAGAGCATATATGGCGGTGTAATAGAGACAGCTCCGATTATGTCAGAGGCGTCTGACAACAACCTTTAAGTATCGAATGGCCTAGTGGTCGGAGGTAAAAGCTTTTATATGTGGTATGGTATATATGAAGTTGCTTTTTTATCAAAATTATCAGCGACATAATTACTCGAAATGTCGCTATTATCAGAGCTCCTTTTAAGATTGACACAAAAATGATGTGAAAGTCGATCAGAGCCGCGGCAGATATGAATCAGATCAGATCCGAAGGTTGTACTCAAAAATTTACATATTTGGGGCTCAGAAATCGCACACGTGGTCTTACAGAAGCCAATACACTCATTACGAGTGACTATTTGGTCCGGTTTGTGGACCCAAGGCATCATTGGCAAATATTTCTTTGAAAATGAGGACGGCACAACCATTACGGCCAATGGACACACCTATCGCACCATGATATCCGATTTCCTTGGACCCGCTCTTCATGGCATTGATGTGAACGATGTTTGGTTTCATCAGGTAGGTGCAACTTGCCACACATCTCATTCCACAATCGATTTATTGCGTCTAACGTTTGATGGTCATCTAATTAGTCGAAATGGGGATGTCAGTTGGTAGCCAAGAATCTTCGATTTGACACCGTTGGACTACCGTCTGTGGGCCGCCGTTAAAGAAAAGTGTTATGCCGACAAACCGGGACAATTTGAAAGTGAACATTCGCGATGACTTTGCCGAAATATGACCCCATATAACTGAAAAAGTTTACCAAATTGATTCTATCGAATGAGGTATATTGAGGCCAAGCGCGTCAGCCACATGATTGAAGTAATATTCCGTTTCTAACTGGAGGAATTGTACTGCACGACAAAAAAATAAATTTGTCCAAATTACAGACCGTTTTTGTTTTATGGCACTTTTAAATGACCCATCCTATACAAACGTTTCATTTACAAATTCCTCCGGGTAGTATGTAGAATAGAGATACATACGATAGATCGTATGAAAGAACAACCAATAATAAGACAAATCGTTAGAACGAAATGCGAATGGATAATAAATACATTATAACAGCCAACTAACAGCATTGCTATGATATGCTTTGAAGTTAGTTCTTGAAGCGATCATGACGTCTTGGCAACATAAAAACGAATTGGTAAAAACAGATGAAACATTCCAAGACATGGAAATGATTTGAAAGGAGAGATTAAGTAGGAAAAAAAGTTCAATGATTGATGAAATGATTGATCAGCTATAGCTACAGCTTAGCATGGCTAAACATTTTATTTCAATTAATTTAATTTAATAAATAATTTAATTGGCATTTACTTGCTTATCGTATAAATAAACTGTGTTTGTTTTTTTATTTGTTTTAAATCCGAAAATCTGAAAAGTGTTATGCTGACAAACCAGTGACAATTGAGCATTCGAAGGCCAAAACTTGTGATGCCATTGTCGGGATGCGATCCCATACACTTGAAAAAGTGCACAGAAATTGGTGCGATCAAATGAGATGCTGTTAGGCCAGCCTCGGCATCCATATTAATAAAGTAAGGCGCCGTGGTCTAGCAGGAAGTGTGATGGCTTATTAGACGTGTGGCCTCGGTTTAAGTCCCAGGTCAAACATCAAAATGAAAATATAAAGATTTATGGCAATAATTTTGCCATGAAAAGCTTCTCAAAAAATCTGTCGTTCGGAATCGACTTTAAACTGTAGGTCTCGCCACTCATGTATACAACATATAACATTAGTGGTGTGAAAAGCTAGGTCGTAATGCTGACTAGAGGGTTGTAATGACTAATTATGTTATGTGTATGTGAATATTCCATTTCTAACCGGAACTATTGTACTTCACAACAACAGAAAAAATTTGGCAAAATTTCAAACCGTTTTTATTTTTTTATTCAATGGCCCACCCTTTATGCATGTAAAATTTTCTGGGAGATTTAATTTTTGTATATAAAAACGATAAGGTATTATCCAGCAATGCGTTATTTTAATTCCTAATATTATTTTATTTTGTGTAGATTGCCTGAGCTGCGTCTTTGTTTGAGTTTCCTTTACATTGTTTCCGTTGTACACAATTGTACCCTACATTTTTGTGAAGATTAGAAAAAAAATTTGTTTTTGTTGTTTTAATCTATTCGTACATTAACTTTTCTGACCATTTCCTGTAAGTTGTGAGTTGAAAATAAAAGTCACGTAAATTGGTCAGAAGTCTTTTTTAATAGAAAACTGTAAAAATAGATTTCTTGTTGGAAGCATATTAAAAATATCAGGCGTTAAGGATTTTTAGTCTTGAAAAGAAAACAAAATTTACCAAAAAAAAATTTTACCTGCAAACGCAATTCATCAACTTTACAGTATAATAAGCTCATTTGAATGTAGAAGTTATAAAATAAATTAATTTGTAAATAGCTTTTAGATTTTGGGATTAACATATTTATTTATAATTTATTCCAAATACTGCGTGTCTTTCTATTGCCAATAACAGTTTCTGCTTTGAAAACAAATTGATGAAATGCTTCATAAATTTTATTGTTATTTAATCATTATGTCTCTCTTTTTTCTTTTTGTTTTTGGCAGAAGAAAAGCAGGAAATTAAATTTAAAACTTAATACGGATGATAAAACAAAAATATGACTCAAAGTAAAATACAAAAAAAAAATAAACAACATACGTGTAATGAATTCAAAATCACAATCTTAAATCACAGTCTGAAATATAATCGAAAATAAAAAGGAGGATAAAAATAAATCCATTATTGTTAATATTATTTTTAATAGTATACATATATGTACACATACACTTGTGGACACACAATTAAGTCACCTATGCAAAATTTTTCATTTTTGTAAAAATTAAAAAATTTAAGAAAAGTGGAAACAAAAACAACTTATATTTATTAATTTCATATGCTTAATAATTAATTAACAACAAAAACTTATATAGTTTTTCATTGTAAACAATGTTTTGGTACTTAGTTCATATCAGACTTAAAATTTAAGTGGACACATAATTAAGTCATTTGAAACAAAATATTGAAAATTCAATTTAATTGCTTTTTTTTTCACCCAAACTATTTGGAGCCTTTAATATTTTGTGGGGAACCCTTTTTGGCGTATTATTTCAATACATCTTTGTGGCATTGGGTTGATTAAGTTGCGTCACTGCTCAGGACTAATGTTATCCCCTTCTGCCTGGAAAAGCTGCCAAAGTGCTTTTTGATGCTGGGTTTTTTGGCTGCAACTGCTCGTTTTACGATCCCCCAAATATTTTCAATAGGGTTCAGATCGGGACTTTGAGTTGGCCAATAAAGAACGCTTATTTTTTTTAGCCAGGATGAGTAAAGCTGACCCATTCCTCATATTTACTTAGATTATATAGTGCATTGAGTTGGAACACGCTGTTAAAATATCGGCAAAGACCGTAAGAAAACGCTTGACTGAAAATAATCTCCATGAACGTTTTGCGAGAAGAAAACCTAATGGGTCAGAAAAAAATATTCAGCAACGCTTGCGGTTTGCCAAAACCTACCTCCATAAAGACAACAAAATTTTGGAAATTAGTCGTATGGAGTGATGAGCCCAAGTTTAATATCTTTGGAAACGATGGCAGACCCTATGTAAGACGTCCTGTCAATACACAATTATACCCAAAGTACACCAAAAAAACCTTAAAGCATGGAGGTTCGTCAGTAATGGTTTGGGGTTGTTTTACCTCATCCGGCGTTGGTCCACTGGTAAGAATCGATGGGAAAATGACTGGGGAAATGTATAAGAACATCCTACGGAACAATTTGAATAAAGATTATGAGGACGAATTACCACTAGCGTGGATATTTCAGCATGATAACGACCCGAAGCAAACATCTTGGGTAGTTAAAGCTTGGTTTGCAGAGGAAAAAATAAGCGTTCTTGATTGGCCAACTCAAAGTCCCGATCTGAACCCTATTGAAAATATTTGGGGGATCGTAAAACGAGCAGTTGCAGCCAAAAAACCAAGCATCAAAAAGCACTTTGGCAGCTTTTCCAGGCAGAAGGGGATAACATTAGTCCTGAGCAGTGACGCAACTTAATCAACCCAATGCCACAAAGATGTACTGAAATAATACGCCAAAAAGGGTTCCCCACAAAATATTAAAGGCTCCAAATAGTTTGGGTGAAAAAAAAGCAATTAAATTGAATTTTCAATATTTTGTTTCAAATGACTTAATTATGTGTCCACTTAAATTTTAAGTCTGATATGAACTAAGTACCAAAACATTGTTTACAATGAAAAACTATATAAGTTTTTGTTGTTAATTAATTATTAAGCATATGAAATTAATAAATATAAGTTGTTTTTGTTTCCACTTTTCTTAAATTTTTTAATTTTTACAAAAATGAAAAATTTTGCATAGGTGACTTAATTGTGTGTCCACAAGTGTATATACATACATACATAATTGGTCATTAGAACCCTTTAGTCAGGATTACGACCTAGCTTCTCACATCATATTTTGTGTGTTAATTATGTATATCAACGAGTGGTGAAACCTACAGTTTAGAATCGATTCCGAACGACAGATTTTTGAGAAACTTTTTCATGGAAATTTTATTTATTCTCAGAGTTTTTGCCAGAAATCTGCTGAGAGGAAGACGCTTTGTTGAAGATGGTTCACCTGGGATTTGAACTGTAGCCTTAAGTCTACTTAGCCAACACACTACCTACTAGACTACGGCGACTTCTTAACTAATATGTGCTAGTATTAAGACAATGCGTTAAAATCACAATGACGAACAAAATAGGAATTTTTATAAAAAAAACATTTTTCAACCATGAGGTGATTGCTTGAAACAGTAGTCTTTATTCGAGGTCGGCGTAGCACGTTGGCGTAATTAACGAGAGCACGTGATTTAAGCCATGGCACAGACATCCCGAACAAAATCGTCTTTCTTTCGGCATCCCCCTCTAAACAGTTCTTTGGAAAACTCTGAGACTAAATAAAAATGCCGTGAAAAGCTTGTCAAAAATCTGTCGTTCGCAGTCCTGTCACTCATGTATAAAATAAACACACGATATTAATGATTTGAAAAGTTGAATCGTAATACTGACCGTAGGGCTGTAAACGGGCTGTTAAGTTTTTACTTTTTTAAAAACGTTTAAAATATGAGTTCGCTGATTGCAAACAAAATAAAAATAATTTTGTGTTTAAGTTCAATTAAATTCCTTATTGTTCAGACTATTTTTGTGTGCCAATGTATGCAACTTAACGTATCAGACAATAATTGCTTGATCGGTGTACATCTTTTAACATTAAAATGAGCAAAAGCAGCACAAGCAAATACAACGATCTTGTTACAAGTAAACCAACAACATCAGTGTGAAAGAAAAGGGGATAGACAAGTAAGCGAGAACGCAACAACAAGCAATGTGAATAAAATACACAAACAACAATGACGTCACGATAGAGTTCTCGAGAAGGCGAAACCCGGAACGTTCGACTTCAAGAACCTTCATCAGACTGATTATGTGGGCATATGAAAAGGCAAGACAAAGCAGGCAACAAGTAGTAAGAATTCAGTCAGTCTTGTGTGAAGACGCGTTGTGTGTGAAGAAAACTTTCGTGGTTTGAAGATCGTCGTTGTAAAGATCTACCGAACATTTGTTAGTGTGTACGCGAACAGAAGTATAAAGAAGAATAAATAATTCATCATGGTGTAAACGGTGGCATACAAAAGTATTGCGAACGATAAAGAATTTAATTGAAATTAATACCAATTTATTTTTATTTTGTTTGCAATCAACATTTTTGAAAAGGTAAAAATGTAACAATATATTCATTTAGGATTACAACCTAGCTTTTCACATCACCCATGTGTGTTAATTTTAACCATGAATCGAGGGCCCTATAGTTTAAAGTTGCCAGATTTCTGAGAAACTTTTCATGGTGATATTATTTACTCGCAGAATTTTTGTCAGATGACTACTCAGAGGAAGATACCAAAATAAAGATTTTTCATATTTCGTTTTGTTTGAGATATATTAGCTCCCTAGCTAAACCAGCTTAAACCAGAGTTTCATGCAAATTTAAATTTGCTCAATCATATACTTATATCAAATCTCTTTTATGAACATACCAGAATGGATCAATAAATTCGTGACGTTTTGAATTATCCAGCCCTTAACAAAAATGGAAACACTGGTTCAGAGAAAATTTAAAAATGATGCAACACTTAGTTCATATTTATCAGTCATTGATAGCAAATCATCGTGTGTTTTGAGAAGAACTGAATTTTAAGCAATAATCGGTGAATCCGCTTTATACTTCCAATTTTGTTCTAAGTGAGTGTTTTTGTTTCCGAACCTGTTAATTGTTATATGTTCACTAAACACACTTATGACAGTGCTGCATTTTAAGTTTTACTCAATATTATAAATATTTATAAATATTATGAATTATTGAGCTCAATAATGGCGTTTAATGAAATTTACGCAATATAGGTGCATATCTGAACACCGTATTTAGTTAATTTAATTAGGGCACGCGCGTGTATATGTTGCTGAGCATCTAAAAATTTAAAAATTTAATTTTAATTCCAAAATATTTTAGTTGACATTGTGTTGGATTTGAATTTTCCAAACGAGTTAAATTCAGTAAAAATTTTCTTAGTTGTTTACCGTGGAATTAGTTGAAAACTGGTGCACCATTGATTCTGTCTTATGTTTATGTATTCATAGGTAGACCGGATTAAATTCGAAATAAAATTTAACTTTTTGTATTCGTTCTGGAGTAAAATTTTTCTGGAGTTACTATTATCTTTTGTATTGTTATTCTTACCATATTTACACTTCTTTTTATTCTGTATGTTATGTTGTGCAATGGTACGGTGTGAGATTTTATGTTTTCAGTTTCCTTAAAAACTTTGTCAACAAAGTTTAATACCGAGAATGTTAACTAGCAGCCATATTTTATTAAAACTGTAGTTTTAAAAGACAAAAACAAAAACAGAAATATTTATTTAATTCCAATTCTTTTTAAATTTCTTATTGTCACTTCTGGCTGCCACAACATGATAAAGTTTACAATGAATAAACACTACGACAGTGACGAAGGAGTAGAATGTGCTTGCTCACATCTATTCCCATTTTTTTCTCTTCTATGACTTATTGAGTGTAATTTGAAATAATATTATTATTTATATATATTATATGTATGTGAAGCTATATTGTAAGTGGCAACGCAGTCTATTTTACACTGTTTCTCCAATTTTTATAATATCTAAACTTGTCGGCACTGGATATAATTTTATATATGGCTCCCAGTTGTACTAAACTGTTAGAGGTTAAATTTTTTCGGAATCAATCGGAATAGCACAGTCTATAAATCTTCCAGGGGGGATGGAATGCATGCAAATAAGGTAAAGTTTCTGATTGTGGTCAACTTGGCGACCACCAGGACGATCCTTGTCTTGCTGTATTCAAGTTGACACGCAGCCTGCTCGTGGCCCCTCCTGGATGGCATTCTAGCACCCGCTAGATGTTAACTAATGCGTGCAGCGAAGTCTAATCCCCTGGACGTTAAATTTGGGTTGTGCGTAGGGCTTGGAACCCACCACGTAAAAATTTGCTCCAATGAAAACCCGAACAACAGACCTAAAAAAGATCCCCTCAAAAGTTGACGACCACGGCAAACGTTCAAAGGACAACGATTTAAGAATAGCCACTTGGAACGTCCGCACCCTTTATAGGGTAGGCGCTTCCGCCCAGCTGGCGGATGCCCTCAAGAAATGTAAGACGGACATCACTACCATACAGGAAATGCGATGGATAGGGCAAGGATGCAAAAGGCTGGCATTTTTCGATGTGTATTACAGCTGCCATGTTGATAAGCACGAATTCGGATGCGGTTTTGTGGTTAATAAGAGACTTCGACACCTTGTCTCTGGGTTCACGCCTGTGAACGAAAGAATAGCCACAATCCGCATCAGGGCAAAATACTACAACATCAGCCTAATTTGTGCTCACGCCCGACGGAAGAAAAGGACGATGTGGTTAAGGATGTCTTCTACGCTAAACTCGAGGACGTATATGATAAGTGCCCGACCCATGACGCCAAAATCGTCCTCGGAGATTTCAATGCGAAGGTCGGACGGGAAGGTATCTTTGGCCCCACTGTCGGACAGTTCAGCCTCCACTCGAACACTACCTCCAATGGTATGAGACTGATCGATTTCGCCGCGGCGCTTAACATGGTAGTATGTAGCACTAAGTTTCAACATCTCGACATTCGCAAGGCCACATGGATGTCGCCTGATCGATAAACATCCAACCAAATCGATCATATTGTGATAGACGGAAGGCACGTATCCAGTGTACTATATGTGCGCACATTTAGAGGTCCAAACATCGACTCGGACCACTACCTTGTCGCAGCCAAGTTTCGATTGCGCATTAGCGCTTCGAGGTCTGCGCACTCTAGTGCATTGCGAAAGCTGGACGTTAAGAAGCTGCGATCACAAAGGACAGCTGAGGCGTTCTCCGCTCAACTCTCGGATAAGCTCCGTCGTTCCCCATCTCAACGACATTGGCGGACTGTGGGCCAACATCTCCCACTCCTTGCGCACTACTGCAGAAATAGTCCTTGGTTTCGAACGCCCACCCCAACGAAATCAATGGTACGATGAGGAGTGTCGCGAGGCAACTGCAGCGAAAAACGCCGCATACAAGAAAACGTTGCAGTCAGCAGCTACGCGAGCCATTGTCGATAACTATAGAGAGAAGAGAAGGGATGAGAGACGCCTTTTCAGACGCAAGAAGAGGGAGCAGGAAAGGCGTGCGCGTGAAGAAGTCGAGATGTATAGATGTAGGAATGACGCTCGAAAATTCTATCAAAAGGTTAAGCGTCTAACCGAGGGTTATAAACCCGGAGCGTCTTCCTGCAAGGACGAAAATGGAAACTTAGTAACAGATCCGCAGGGAGTACTGAGGTTATGGAGGAAACACTTCTCTACTCTGCTACAAGGCGATGACGACACCAATACCGCCTTTAGAGATGATGTTCCGAACCCGATCGATGATGACGGCGTGGAGAATCCGCCGCCTAGCCATGAAGAGGTCAAAGTCGCGATTACGCGCCTTAAAAACAATAAAGCGGCAGGTCCTGATGGCCTCCCCGCTGAATTGTTTAAGACCGGATGTAATGAGTTGGTAGGGCGCATGCACCAGCTTATTTACAAAATATGGCTAGAGGAAAGTATGCCCAACGATTGGAACCTCAGTGTCCTCTGTCCTGTCCTGAAAAAGGGAGATTCTACTATATGCGCCAACTATAGGGCGCATATATAAGCCTTCTCCCTATCACATATAAGGTTCTTACAGGCGTATTGTGTGAACGACTGAAGCCACTCATCAAAACACTGATTGGACCTTATCAGTGCGGCTTCAGACCTGGTAAGTCCACCATCGACCAGATCTTCACACTACGCCAAAGCCTGGAAAAGACCCACGAGAAACAAGTCGACACACAATATCTTTTTGTCGACTATAAAGCTGTCTTTGATAGCCCCATAAGGGATCGTGTTTTTGCCGCAATGTCTGAGCTCGGTATACCTGCGAAGCTGATAAGGCTATGCAGAATGACGTTGAGCAATTCCTGTAGCTCCGTCAAGGTAGGAATGGACCTCTCCGAGCCTTTTGATACCGTGCGAGGTTTCAGACAAGGCGACCCCTTATCATGCGACCTCTTCAACTTCGTCATGGAGAGTGTTCTGCGAAAGGCAGGAGTGCATCGCAGTGGCACTATTTTTCAAAAAAGTGTCCAGTTGCTTGCGTACGCTGACGACATTGACATCATAGGGCGTACGAAGCGAAATGTTACTGCTGCCTTTAGTGCTATTGAACGCGAGTCTACTAAGATGGGTTTGGCAGTAAATGAGGGCAAAACAAAGTATATGTTATCGACAAGTAGAGACGTGCGGCGTATTGATTCTCAGATTACGGCCGATAACTATACTTTTGAAATAGTCAAGGAATTTATTTATCTTGGCTCCGCCGTTACCACCAGAAATGATGTCAGTCTGGAGATCAAGCGCAGGATCACTCTTGCCAACAGGTGCTACTATGGTCTCAATAGGCAATTGAGTAGTAGAGACCTCTCTCGTACGACGAAGCTAACACTCTACAAGACGCTCATCCTACCCGTGCTTCTTTATGGCGCAGAGGCATGGACCCTATTAAGTACTGATGCAGCAGCCTTGAGAGTGATCGAGAGAAAAGTACTGCGTAAGATCTTCGGTCCAGTACGTGTTGGCGATGATTTCCGCATTCGATACAATAGTGAGCTGTATGAGCTCCTCAACGACATGGACGTTATACAGCGTATTAATATCCAGCGGCTGCGCTGGCTCGGCCATGTCGTTCGAATGGAGGAGGATGCTCCAGCGAGACGGGTATTTGATGCGGGGATCTGCGGAAGTCGGCGAAGAGGACGACCTTGTATCCGTTGGAAGGACCAAATCGAGGGAGCCCTGTCATCGATTGGTGTGACCAACTGGCGTAGGCGCGCAAGAAGCAGAGGCGCCTGGAAGGATGTGTTGCGGCAGGCCGAAATCCGTTAATCGGGTTGTTATGACCAATTAAGTAAGTAAATAAATCTTCCAACTCGCTGTGTCTACTTTCAGGCGAAAGTGTTATTCCCATTACCATACTTTCCGATAGCCAGGCAGCTATAAAACCACTGAATTCCAATGTGATGGACTCCAAGAAGTTTAAAGCTGTCACAGATATCTCAATGAGATAACAGAACGATCTGATATTCATATCACATGGATACAACTAATTACAAAGGGGATGAAGTGGTTCTCGACTTTGCAAAGCTCTCTAAAAGCCTGAAAGTCGGCTTATAATATATATATATTATTATAATATAATTATAATAATGCGATTGTGGATTCCATTAACAATTGATGGACGGCCAAATCTGAATGGAGATAGCACGAAAAGTCTGCTTAATTCCCAAGAAGCACACTTAATACAGTTGTCGGTGTTAAAACGGAGCATTGCATTATTGGCGCAATAGTCTTGGATATATTGCTATTGATTTCTACATAAGAGATAGGGACTGGGTATATGGCCAGCACTATGTCGTAAGTGAAAAAGTCATATTGATATCTACTATATAGACGATATGGAAGAACTATCACACATTGACATTGGCAGTTTGAACCGCTTTATCAAAAGTTCCATGTAGTTCCCTGACTAGGGGGTAATGGAAAACTATGGTATCACGATATACCCTGTATAGTCCTCTGTATCCATATAACCTCTTTGGAAGGAGGAGAAAGACTGTGTCTTTCACGTCATATGTCGATGGTCCTCTCTTGGCATAAAGAGACGAAGGTTTTTGATCTCTCATTTTCTGGCATTTGTTTTGAACTCACGATCATAGCTGCCAGATAGATGAGTCACCAAATCGTCAAATATTTGAGAAAAATTCGTCAAAATCGTCAAAGATGTTTATTAAAATCGTCAAAAAATCGTCAGAATAAATAAATAAATAAATTAAAAGATTTTAAAAACCAAAATTATTTCTATTATAGTAAAACATATCTGTAGTGGAATTCAATAACTTTTTTAACGATTATAGAATCGTTTAAAATATTAAGCAACAAAATTGTCGATTTTTGTATTCTGTAAAATTTTTAAACGATATTCGAAATCGTTATTTCAGCTGTTGTCGTAAACTAAACGACAATAATTTTTGTATTGTTTATTCAATCGATTCAATCAATTTAAAGCAATATTTTAAGATCAAAATGGCTTTTAAATACTTAGGGTATAATTTATCAGTGGATGAGACAATTTTCAACGCTCGAAGGGTTGCCAGACGTGTTCTTCTAGATTTGGAGAACTCATTTAATTTAAATGCATTGGAATTTCGGAAACTACCGTTTAACACCACCCTTGGCTGAGGAACTTGTTTTTCAGCTCGACGGACAATTAAATGGCACCAGACTAACTGAGCAGTGGGGGATATCCATGAGCTAGTCGTCCATAAGACGTTACATACATCGTGTAACGGATGCAATTAACAATACCATGTTTTACGCATAAGTAAAGTTTCCGATGACTCAAGTAGAACGACATGTCTCTATTTTGGCTCCAAAAAGTCATGAGGAAGCTTATGTCAACCATCATGGGTACCATTCTATTAATGTTGAAATGGTAAATCCAAGGTTTTTTAACAAGAGATTCATAATATAATTATTTTTATTGAAATTGCAGATTTGTGATTCAAATCTAAAAATTTTAAATGTGAATGCCAAATTCCCGGGAGCTCGACACGATTCATACATTTGGAGCTCTTCAGCAGTCAGAACAGTTATGCAAAGGTGTTTTGAAAATGGGGATCACAACATATTTTTTATTGGTACTTTTTTCGTAGTAAGTTATTTTATTTTTTTAATTTGTCACATTTGTGATTCTGGGTATCCATTGGAGCCGTGGCTGATGACTCCTCTACCAAACCAACCAAAATTCCGTTATAATGAGGCACTGTGTAAAGCACGTAACCCAGTTGAACGTTTTTTGGTGTCCTTAAGAGAACTTGGCGATGCTTTTCACAGCAAAGAATGCTCCTGTATATTCCCGAATTTGCTGGAAAAATTGTAAACGCATGCGCAGTTTTACACAACATAAATTTAGCTGAACAAAGATTAGAGACTAACAATGAGATCACAGAACCTGATTCAAGTATTAACATGGTACCCCAAGATACACCATACATACAAAATATGTATGTTGCATAAAATGACTTCATATGTACATATGTATGTATAAATTACTTACCTCATACAGCAAAATAACGGAAATCGAAAAAAAAAAATTTAATATTTTGTTTTGAATTTGTTTTTTTGACTTTTCATTACACAGAGTTGCCACTTGATTTTAATTAAAAAAAGACTTTATCAACAGTCGTTAAAGTGTAGTTTGTGAATCAAACTAGTACAAATAATATCGACATTTTTAACGATTGTCGAATCGTTAAAAGTTACTGAATCCCACTACTGAGTTCAAAATTTAAAGAAACATTTTTTAGAAATTAAAAGCTAGCGTTCTTCATTTTCATTCATTAATTTCTTTTCCAAAAAAGGGTAAAATTTTATATAATTTTCAGGAAAAAATGGTTTAAGGATTAAACAATCTATCAGAGTGTTGTTTATTGACACATAAGCTCAGCAATAATATTGCATCATCTTAATCTATGGGTGGTGTAAATATTAAGGAGCCAGAAACTCTTGACATTCTGAGCATGAAAATTCAGTGTAATGTTCCTTCAGTTTCTTCTTCAGATCTTATGATCTTATTATTTACACCTTACTCCTTTGAATCATTGGAGCATCGTTGCAATGTGGTTTGTGTTTCACTGTTCTCTGGCTTCAACAAAAGGATTTTGCTCGAACGAATTAAGGGGACTTTTCCCGAAAATCATATATTCCTACACAACGCTCGTCTTTCTCGGCCACCACTTCCTTATGGGGTCGATTGGCCAGTGGATAGCACACTGCATTACAGAAAAAATTCGTTCTTTAGTCGGACTATTCGTATGTGGAACTCAATTCCTGCAGAGGCCTTTCCTGTTACTTATTGTATAAATATATACAAGCCTAGTGTCCATAAACACTGTTCTCTCCTTCCTTCTTCAAATAACATATTTTCATGGTTCCAAACACAATGCCATCTATCAACTGAGTGTTGGTCGTATGAAACAAAATAACGGCGCTTGCCTTTGTTTTCCGTTTGTAATATTAGAAGCTATGTATACTGGAATTTTTAAAATGGTCTGCAACGACAAGTTATAAATTATTCTCAACTACCAGGTTATTTAGGAGTTGTAATTTTTTAACTTTTAAGGGGCTAAAAAGGAATAAAATACAGAAAAATCATCACAGGTATTCGAAAGTAACTTAAAAATATAGTAATTTATTCCTTGTTTTTACTAATGTATATTTGCAATAGTAACAATTGCAAAGTAAATACAAAGCTTAAAGTGGCTTTTAATGTACTAAAGTAAAGAATATGATGTAAATTTTTAATTTCCAAAAATCGTCAAAATAAGGACATAAATCGTCAAATCTGATATTTTTGGAGCTCAAAATCGTCAAAAGTATAGATATGTATAGATCTGCGGCATATCGGATACCAGATTACTGCCGATAACTATACATTCGATGCTGTCCGTGAAATTGTTAATATTGGCTCCCGCATTACTAGCAAAAATTATGTCAGTTCTGGTGGTCAGCGGTTGTTACAATGGTCTCAACTGGTAATTGAGTATCAGAGACCTCTCTTTTACGACAAACCTTATACTCTACTAGTCGGACAATCTCCTTGTGCTTCTTTATGTTATTTGAGAAGAAAGTGCTATGTGAGCTCTTCAGTCTAGAGCAGGGTTCGTCAAAAAATTTTTGGTTATGTGTTAGTGAGTAAGAGAGAGAGAATTAGTTGAGAGAATTTATTTATTTACAGCCATAGAAAAGTGTTAGTAATACACGCTATTTCTATTTTCATTTCATCAGCATGCATATGTAAAGCTATATAACTTTGGCTTCATAATTTTAGATAAATAAAAATAAAATAAAAAATCCATTTTTTATTAAAAGAACATAAAGCTATCCATCTTTGACTTAAAAATTATACCATGTTTTTTTAGATAAATAAAAATAAAAAGAAACAAAACCCATTTTTTATTAAAAGAAAAAAAGCGAGCATTCCAAAGCATTTAAAAAATTATACTATGCGACAAAATAAAAAAAAATTAAAAACGCCTAGCTAATGTCATAGCCCATTTTTAACATAAAATATTTTTTGAGTGTCATTCTGAAATAAAATGATAAAACATCCGCCGCACATGTGTTCTTGCCGCAGTCTGATCGACAACTAAATGAAAAAACACAAGAATGCGTGTGAGTTCTCTTTGCACAACTGTGCTATGAAATGGTCAACTATGGTCTAGAGCGAATTGGCGGTGATTTCCGCATCCGATCCAATAATGAGCTGTTGTGTTGCTCAACGACACGGACTATGCGGCGTATTAACACCCAACGACTGCGCTAGCTCGGCCATATTGTTCGTATAACAGAGGATGTCCCGGCGAGGTGGGTATTGGTGAGAGGATCAGTGGAAGTCGGCGTAGAGGCAGACCTTGTCGCTATCGATTTGATTACACAAATCGATTGGCAAAGGAGCGCAAGAAGCAGAGGCCTATGAAAGGATGTGTTAGGTCAGGCCGGAAACCGATAAAGCGGTTGTTAATGGAAAAATTAGACAAAATGAAATTTCGCTTTGTTTTTTTAGAGAGATCAAACTACCTAAGCCTTGGACTGTGATTGTAAAATTAGCAACACGGACGATTAACGGGATGGATCCACACAAAAACGGTTTTCCCAATGAAAGCATCAAAAGACCCACAACAAAATTTTGTTTGACCGGATAGTGAAGTTGATCTAGATAGTTGACACTCTAAAGATATTAAAATAAGGTATTGAGTACGCATATTTGGGTATACAAATGAGAGCTCAAATTCGACCAAAAACAAAACAAAAATTGAAGATTAAAGATGTTTCACTCTAAAATTTCAAATTAATCAAATCAAAACGATAGTAATCAGAGTGCACGTGGTGAATCGATTCAAAAGACTTAAAGACGCAAAATCCGACTGGCAAAGTTATGGCTTCAGCATTTTGTGCTTACAAACCGACAGGGTGAAATAATGAGTGTTTTTTTTTTATTAAATCTATGCTAAGAAATCACTAACTTTTTTACTTTTCAATATATTCATGAGGACATTTGCTGTACACAGAGTGCCCAACGAACTATGCAAAAATGTGCCTAATTTGTTGGCAATAAAAATTTGTGCTTAACTTAAGGAATGGTTATAAAACTTAATGAACCATTCACTATTCATCTTCAATCACTATTTAGTTCTGTATGCTTCGTTATAAAACATTTTTTTTAAGGTGTGCTCACCGAAAGTTTAAGTATTTCGTTTAATGTTAGCTGGTTTGACTTATTTTAGCCGATTTAAGCACCGAATGGTTGCGGTTTATTTTTCATTTTCAGTGTCGCGCATTAAACAACTAGCAATGGTAGATGTTAATTAGCTCAAGTTTAAGTTTTGTCTCTTAAAATTATTTTGGCATGCAGCGAAACTAAAATTGAAAGCGTTTCAGTTCACGTTTGTAGCTTTTAGTAAAAGATTTTGTTCAATGAAAAAATGAAGCCCTCAGTAAGCGATGATAGTAGAGAATATTTACTTCTTGTTACGGTTAACTCTGTGTTGAGATATGAGTCAATGAGTTAATGAGTCAATATTCGGTTAATTGAGTACAATATTTTAAGTGTTCAGTTATAATAATATACCCAGTTCAGTTGCTTGTTCAATATTCATTTGACAGCTGGTAAACAAAACAGCTGGTTGTTTCAACAGCATTTTTTTATTTTGTTTTGTTGTGTTTTGTTTTTGGTTTGTTTGTCGTTGTTGACAATTGAGTTGTCAAATACCAATAAAAAGTGTTCTGTTAATTGTAATATGGTCACTAAACGCACTTATGACCGAGCTGCACTTTAAGGTTTACTCAATATTATAACAATTTGTGTATTTATTGCGTAATTAGTAATTGAAACTTTATATGAAATAACGAGCTCAACAATGGCGTTTATTGCAATTTACCCAATAAAGGTGCATATCTGAAAGAGATGACTACTGAAACTAATAGTTGAATTACGAACAAATATTTTTTTTATTAAATAGTTGAACTTCACCTTTTATTCTTGAACTACTGCAGACTTATTGAGACGTAGTCGAGTGGAAGACGTAACTTTTCTGTACCTTAAGCCATATAAAGTTTTCAGTTTCATCTACATTGCGTATATAGTTTTTTGCTATGTTACAATCATAAAGGAGCAACATAATTAGATTGCCCCTATGCCATCTTCGTTCAATTATCCGTTAAGGTTTTTCTGGGTGAAGCATATCCGAAATAACTGACTCTAGGTGGTCAGTTAACATCGACTACAAATAAGAATACCATGACCTCAATTCGCTCGTGCAGAATATTTGATGTGACATGAACTGTGTGGTATTTAACACCGTCCTGTTGAAACTGCTTGTCTCATACGCACAATTGTACTCATCTCATATTTTTTAAGGTATATGAAAACCCTAACCCGCTAAGCCTATAGCTTTGATGACCAGGATGCCGCTGTGTCAACAGTGACAATTTTCTGCCCTTGCAACCAAGTGTTTCTTTCAGGGATGTATTAATGCCTCACAAGGTTCAAAAATGTATTCAAATTATTCATTCTCATTGCCACAGACTCCACATGTTATGCTTGAGAAAACTCTTATTCTGAATAAGTGTACTTTGAATCTACTCCTGTTACCGGTTATTAAACTCAGCTTATTCCTGCCTATTTTTTACTAAAATCTCTTTCCATTGTAATTTAATAGCAAAACCTCAAGAGTTTGAGAAGAGTCTTTGCCTCTGTTAATCTGCCTTTTCGTTAAGCATACTTTTCCAAACATCCGGTTAACTGTATTGTTACGAAAATGGAAACGGTGTATCATCGTTTAACATTAAAATGAGCAAATGCTACACAAACACATACAACGAACCTATTACAAGTAAACCAACAACATCAGTATGAATGAAAAGTGGATAGAAAAGTAAGCGAAAACGCAACAACAAGCAATGTGAACAAAATACACAAACAACAATGATGTCGCGATAATGTTCTCAAGAAGGCGAAACCCCGAACGTTCGACTTCAAGAACCTTCAGCAGACTGATTACGTTAGCATACAAAAAGGCAAGATAAAGCAAGCAACCCGTAGTAAGAATTCAGTCAGTCTTGTGTAAAGGCGCGTTTCGTGTGAAGATAACGGTCGTGGTTTGAAGATCGCCGTTGTAAAGATCTACGTTGTAAGTAAAGAAGAATAGCGAACAAGTAATTATTGTTGTATTCGTCAAGTTGTAAACGGTGGTACACAAAAATGAACAGTAAAGAGTTTAATTGAAACTAAACACATATTTGTTTTTATTTTGTTTCAAATCAACGAATTCATATCTTAAACGTTTTTAAAAAGGTAAAAACGAAACAGTATATTTTCTACCTAGTCGTTTTAGCTTCCGCATGATGGTCTAACTATCATTTTACGCTTACAGCGCAGAATTTTTGGGTTGCTTCCCCATGATTTGTCTCTAAGACTTCCCTCGACACCTACGTATATCTATACTCGTTACTATTTGTGGACATTTGAAACAAATCAGTTTAGTAAGATGCCGATACTCAAGCCAAAGCTCTTGAAATCTAAACTAAGACTACGCCTACAGACATCTTGAGCCTGAAATATGATAAGATTGGGCCACTGGAGATGTAGATAGTGGAAGAACTTCAACAGCATTTTATGCAGTTTTCCAAACTTACCGTTTTATAAATTCTTAATCCTATGAGTAATATAGAAATCGTTGATGATGATTGCCGTCTTTTCGGCACATATCACGAATAAAAAAAATTTATTTTTGTATATTCATTCGTTTATTATTTGCTTGAACGCTTATAATGCTTATAACTTTCTTGATTAAAAAATTCTGTTGTAGTCCTGTTGTAAAGTTGTTCGTTTTTTTCTGATTTTCTCCTTGTTTTATTCCGCCAATGCTATAGGAGATAAGATGGAGGATGTATATTAAAAAATTTGGCCGTGTTATTGGTGATGCACTTTTGCTCTTGATTCTTTCCTGAGGGTATGTTGGGTGAAATGATGATTCTCGTGTGCCTTTTGCCATGACGATACTGAAAACAATGATGCTGATAATGACGATGATGATGTAGTTGATGCACAACAACCGTGAATAAAACATTGCATCTTATGGCATTTAAAATTGTATGTCATTCCGAATATGAAGGAAGGAAGACCTTTATTGTTGTTGTTTCTGCGATTTTTTTTTGTTACGTATGTATGCAGCTGTATATACTTCTTTGGGCATTGCACTAAATAACAATGTTCATTAAGCCAGTTTCCCAACGATGACTTTTGGCTAAAACCATGAAGCTTTTTTTTATTATTTTTCATTGTTTTCTCGATTGTGCAATAGAGTTGTAAATATGTTTCTGTGTATAAATGCACTTACATACATATAAAAGTGTTCATACTGTATTAGCCACGGCTCGTTGGAAGTTGGTTCTATTCTACAATTTTCATTAAACTTGTTACAACATATTCGGTTCAGTTTATAAATAAAATGGAAGAAAAAATCCTGAATATTGTTGCATTCCATAAACCTGTCAGCAAGATTAAAAGGCTTATTATCAGCACCATGATATTGTTATAAATAGTGACAGGGGGAGTACAATACAAAAATAATCAACATATCGTAAGTGCGGTCAGCGCTCCTCAAAGCCAACGAAGCCAATGTCATCAATCAAATACAGCCTGATTTATGCGCCACAGTCTTAGATAATTCAATATTTGGCTTATGCTCCACCCAGAAAAGCCATGACGGACATTTAAACGATGATGACAGCTTTTATTTTAGAGCGTGGAATAAAATTAATTTGAAGTGGCCGTAGTCTAGTAAGTGGTGTGTTGGCTTATTAGACGTGAGGCCACGGTTTAAACCCCAAGCCAGATATATCCAACAAAACGAAATATAAACCAAATATCTCAACAGCAGATTTCTGACAAAAATTTTTAAAGTGAATAAAATCGCCATGAAAAGTTTCTCAAAAATCTGTCATTCAGAGGCAACCCTAAGCTATACGTCCTGCCACTTATGAATAAAATTAACACACACAACGTAATTGGCGTAAGAAGCTAGGTCGCAATCCTGACTGAAGGGTTTAGTCAAAAGGGGATATGTCTATCTACCGAATACCAAATAACTTCTAAATGGTAACACATTTGCTCTAAAGCACCAACTTATCTCTGTTGAGTAGAACAACGACTCTTCCATCCATCTGATTTTAATTCAATTCATTTGGTTTCTATTTTCCTGGCTTTTAAAAGTAATTAGAAGGCACTAAAGAGTCTAGAATTTATTCCATTCTGTTCATTGAAATAGTTTGCCATGTGTACCACTTCATGCAGGTAGTGCGGAGTATCAAGATACAAATGTCGCCATAAGCAACATTTATTTTGAACAAGCTTTTATTTCTTCTTTGTGTTGGTAATGACATCTGTCAAACATATTCAGCATACATCAAGTCAGTGAATAAAGAATATCATATTTTTCATTGTGTTAAAAATGGCAAATCGAAGCGGCCGTAGTCTAGTAGGTAGTGTGTTGCCTTATTAGACGTAAGGCCACGGTTCAAACCCCAGGTCTGACATCAAAACAAAATTCAAAAAGTATTTCTTCGGCGACTTCCTCTCAGCAGATTTCTGTCAAAAACTCTGAGAGTAAATAAAATTGCAATGAAAAGCTTTTCAAAAATTTTTCGTTCGGAGTCGACTTTAAACTGTAGGTCCCACCGCTCGTGGAAACAATTAGCACACACAACATTATGTGAGAAACTAGGTCGTAATTCTGACTGATGGGTTGTAATGACCAATTATGTATGTATGTAGCTGCACTCAGCGCGTGTTGCTGTGTCACCAACTAAAATAAATTAGAAGGAAAGACATTACACAAATTTCCAATTAATTTTGAATCATTTTATTGATTTTGTTTCTCGTTGTCCTGATGATTCAGATGAACGGGCCTGAGTAGTACGCATTCGATCAGTTTCTATATCAGCGGCATATACTCGAAGATTTTCCAGTCTCATTTGTCATTCATTTTGAATAATTTTCAGTGACGCCATCCATCAGAAATTAATCGCACCAACCTCCTTAGACTCATACGCAACAACTTTGTTTAGGATTTAATTGATTTTGAGTAATTTTCAGTGGCACCTCCTGTCGGAAATTGCCCATACCAACTTAGAAACCTTCGTCGGCTCATGCGCAACAACTTTGCTAAAGATCATAACATGATCAAATGCACAGTTTACGATTTAATTGATTTTAAGTAATTTTCAGTGGCGCCTCCAGCCGGAAATTAGTCATACCAACTTAGAAACCTTCCCCGGCTCATGCGCAACAACTTTGCTAAAGATAATAACATGATCAAATGCACAGTTTACGATTCTATAAGGTACATACAAACAAGCATTCATTTTTATATGTATATACTATGGGAGGTGACACTCCGACTATAGCCAATCCGCCCATTTTGTTCATATATACGTTTAGTCGTCTATAGACTTCAAACAAACAAACAAACCCACAAACAAATAAACACACATTCATTTTTATATATTTATAAGATTGTTCACTCAAAGAAAGCCTTAGACTGCCCCCTAACGTATTCACCATACTTGGCTGCTTCTGATTATTACTTGTTTTCATCAATACGTATCGTATTGGCTGTGTGGCGCTTTGATTCCTACGTGGAAGTCGAAAATTGGATTTCCTTCTTCTGGCGTGCTTCAAAATACGAATACTTTTATTGGCGTGGAATACACAAATTGCATGAAAAATGGAAAAAATGTGTAGCCAGCAATGGCCAATTCTTTTCCATTCTAAATAGTGTTTTATTATCACAAAAAAAAAAACGCTCATTTCATATTGGTACACCATCGTATATTATGTAAAAAAGAAATCACAAAAAACGTTCCAAACTTGTGTCCGCTTATTCTTTGACCACTTTCTAAATTTGTATGCCATACGTTTTAAAACAATCTGCGTGTTTTTTGGTAACAATAATTACACTATGCGACAAAATAAAAAAATGAAATACACCCAGCTAATGACGTAGTCGTGTAGAACTCAAAAATATTTTTTTTCATATTTCTTGAACCCTTCAACCTCTTTTTATTTGACAAAAACTGTTTTTTGGTCTTAATGCAGAAATTTATTGATTACATACATAATTGTTCATTACAACCCTTCAGTCAGGATTACGACCTAGTTTCTCATACCACTTATGTTGTGTGCGTTAATTTTATTCATGAGTGGCGGGACCAGTTTAAAGTCGACTCCGAACGACAGATTTGTGAGGAACTTTTCATGGCAATTTTTATTTACTCTCAGAGTTTTTGCCAGAAATCTGCTGAGACTAAGTCGCCGTAGAAATACTTTTTGTATTTTGTTTTGATGTCTGGCCTGGGGCTCGTAACCCGGCTTTACGTCTAATAAGCCAGCACACTACCTACTAGACTACGGCGACTTCAGTCGTGATACTTTTCATATATATTTTTTTCAAATGAACTTTTAGTTCAAAAATTTTTATAATTTTTGATGGATCTTGATTGTTTATTCGAAAATGTGTCAGTTTCTCGTTTGAGCGATTACCAGAAGTTTCTATTATTTATTTTATTATTATTATTGCCTGTAGACAATTTTATTGCAATTGTTTCACAAACAAATATAAACTACATGGTTTGAAAATAAAGCAATAAAATCCACTTTTAAGAAAAGGATGTTTTAAACTCAGGCAAAGAAACAGTAGAATTGCTTTTCGCACCATATACAGTGGACAGCAAAAGTCTTAGTACGGCAATATATTTTGACAAAAAAGTCCCCACAGGCTTAATACCCTTGCACAAAGTCCCGATATGACTTCAAGAGAGTATTTAGGAGATCATTTAAAAGAACGGTTACGTAATCGCTAAACCTCAAACAAAAGTCAACCGAAAAACACTAAACGAAATTTGTACAATCAATGGGTTAAATGGAGTGCTTGCCTTAAGGGATATTTTACTAAATAGAAGGGATAACATTTTCATATATTAGGTCTTTGAATTTTAAATTTACTCAAGGTTCTCCTTGGGGGTACCTATGAAGCAGTGTTCCAAAACTAAAATTTTAAAATGGTACTGAGCTATAACGGAAAGAGTACTTTTTACAGCGAATGGTACTTTCGTTAAAAATACATGCAGACATACATAATTTGCCATTATAACCCTTCAATCAGGATTAGACCTAAATTCTCACACTCCTTATGTTGTATGTGTTAATCTTATACACCATTGGCGGGACCTACTATTTAAAGTCGACCTTGAAAGACAGATTTTTTTTGACAAACTTTTCATGGCAATTTTCTTTACTCTCAGAGTTTTTGCCAGTAGGAAGTCGCCGGAGAAACATTTTTTCATATCCCGTTTTGATGGAGATGTATGACATGGGGTTTTGAACCACGAGCTCACATTTAGTAAACCAGCATACTATATTTTATTTTATTTATATTTAATACACATACGGCACGGAACAGGAAAACTGTCGACTTTTTCGTGTTCCTCACATATAAGACAAAAACAACTGATTCAGAACGTAACAACGTAAAAGCCATGTTTAGTCAAACGTCGATAGAATGTAATGCAAAATACGTTCGTTATGAAGAGCAATGCAAATGCTTACCGAAATTACATAACAGTTCTGCAAGCGTTGTCATCGCTTTCCGTATTCTAAAACGAACGTACGTTCCTTAGAGACTTGGCTAACCGAAACTGAAGCCTAATTCTACCTTTAGCATTACGTTGAACCTGTTGATAATGCATTAATAGTTGAAAAGCGCAAGACATTAAATATATCATAATAAAGAAGTACTGAAAGCGTCGTTGGGGTACTGCGGTATTTTTGAAATGAAAAAGTACTGAAAAAAGTATTAAAGTACTGAATTTTTTAACACTCATCTGAAACTTTTCATTGTTTTTTTCCTGTTTTTTGAAAAACATTTAAAAATTGTTTGTTTTATAATAAAACAGAAATAAATTAATAAAATAAATGTATAAACCTTAATTTGTTACACAAACTGTTAAAATTCATAAGATTCCTAAAATATATTGCCGTACTACGACTTTTGTTGTCCACTGTACATGCCTTACTTATGCGCCATAATTTAAATGACTTGAGAATGATGTCTGCTGTTTTAAGATTTATTTTTTTTTGGGTAACATATGGTTGACTGTAATTAAATTTTATGGGTCTTATATGTACTTCCACTTACTCATCCATGTTCACAGCCATTTACATGCGTACACTGTTTTCTTGTCATTATCAGTAAATGAACCCCAACATAAATGAAGATTCTAATGTATTCGACAACTTAAGTTAATTACATGTTTATGCTGTTGTTGGAAAAAGAAAACCTATTTATTGCGAATGTATAAAAATAAAGAAACAGGCAAGGAGATATTGTGCCATAACACTGCGAAGGGGGTAAGGACCTTAAATGGTTTGTGGACCTTATTCGTATAATTAGAAAATATTTCTCGAATATGATACTTTGTTATGAATCTGATAGAGGCGATCGAAAGACGGGCGTCGAAGGAGCTTCGAATTGTAAAGTTTTAAGATTATTGTGAAATGGAAAGTTTCTTAGGTGGATTGAATTGTGACAATCCTCAATGCTTGATATACAAGCAGCACACTTGAAGAACCTCGGAAGCAGAACAAGAAGTTAAACAGTCCGCTGATTCCATAATAATTTGGGCAAAAGTGATAGACAACCATCGTAAATTATGTAAAACTTACATGCAGAAAAAAAGAAAGTGTAGTGTATGCATTGACCCATATACAGAAATAAGAATAAAAAGATAAATAAAAATAAAAATAAACAAATACCAAGTGACTTCACAAAAACATAACTGTAATATGCAGAGTATGCAATTTCAAGTGGCTTGTATTGATTAATATGGGTCACTAGAAATCCATTACAAATGAATTTGATATTACTGTTAATATTATTGTAGGTCACTAAACTATTAACAAATAATGGATTAAGGGGAAAAGAAAACAGAAAACATAGAATAAGAATAAATAGGGGAAATAGTTTAAGATTATTGCAAGAAAACATACTTCTGACTCCAAATTTAGAGTTTGTCTTATTTCTTAATAAAACTTCGGTAATTAACTTTGCCATGAGATAGAGCCGACTACTATTCTAAGGCTCTTAAATAAATCAAGAATACTACAGGGAAAATTACACAGGGAAACGTACATACCGTTATAAAACTTAATACATGGCGCTCCTGCCAAATTAACCAGGCAAATTAAGGTTTTATCATATCCTGCTAAAAATTCACAAATTGATTCTTGAAAAATTATTATTGAATATTTATCCGGCCAATCCGATGAATAGAAGATTTAGAGGCAACCAGACTGGAAAGAAATGGGAACAGTTACTGGATAATGAATATGTACATCCGCCTGTAGTTCTTATTCGAGAAGACCCCAAGTATAGTGCCAGTGAAAAGAAGATACCCATTTAAGAGTATATTAAACGCCTGCAGACGTCCAAGCCGCAAATACTAAGACCCGAAAGCCCGAAGAAGGAGGAGAAGCAGAAGAAACGAGGAGGTAAAGCAGTTAAGAGGCGTAAACTAATTGCAGAGGTGTACAGAAGGTTGCATCTGACGGGCAACAAGAAAGAAAAATACGCGATAATGAGAGAAATAATTGAAATAAGAAATATAAACAAGCATTAATAACATTATTTCAAATAAAATATATAAATATATTTGTACACAAATTTATAAAAAAAAATTACATAAAAATGGGTGGATGGATCTCGAAGGAAGCCATCATTACGAACAACAATGGTAGTTTACTAACAGTTACAGGTGACCACCTTCAACAGATAATCCTGTTCCTTTTAATTATATACGTCTTAGGAAAAAATCCAATTAAATTAAATACAGCTATAGCTGTATAATTAATGGATAAGTTAGTAGGAATCTTTAATAATTTAAACAAAAGTCCAAATAGAACTTACACACTAACATATGTAACCAATACTAAAGTAGTAATTGAAGAATTAAAAAATTGTGTAATGATGCTTATGCTAATGATGATTTCTAGTGATGCCAAATATAGAAAAGACTGGAGTGAGGAAGTGATTATTACTGTCATATATTGTGTAGCCTCTGCCCTGACCAATCTCTTCAATGTTTTCGATGAAATTTGGTGAACAACCGGACGCTCAAGCTCAACAAAGCTCAAGTGGGCTACCACTCCACCAAAGCTACCACTCCAACCTAACCTAACTTACTGGCAGTGTTACTTTATCCTTTACCATGTTAAGGAAATTTGAAAAATTCATCCATAACTAGCATGTTATCAGGCTGCATAAAAGTGTTTCGTGACCACCGCACCTAGCTTTTGAATAAGACAAGTGTAGTATAAGAATTAGGTCCATTGGTATGATGGCAAAGTAAATCACTAACTTATAACGTTATTAGTAGAAGACAGTAGCAGGTAACATTATATATGTAAGCTTCACAAAGCTAGAAGGCTTTGTGAAAAACTCGTGACATTTCAGAAGATCCCCTTTTCCTCAACAGAAAACGTAAGAATGCGTCGTAGATTGCTGAAAGAAATTGTAAATTTGGAGAGAAGATTCTGAAACGCCTGTAGCCAATTTCAATTTTGATGTTGAAGTTAGTTCTCACTCTGGCGGACCAATCTCAAAAAAGCCTATAAAATCATGAAAAAAATGAGAACGACAAGCACATAAGCAATAATCCAGTCATCGCTATTTGAACAAACCTGGAACGATAGAAGTTTTAGTTTTATGCGCGACATTAATTACTGGAATTTTTTTTGGGATTCATTACTAAAATACATTACAATAAATATTGTGCATCTGATAGGACTGGTAGTGAATTGCTCATTATAAGATTCAATAAATTAATCAAACGATTGAGGCTAAAGCAGGCCAGAACTGATTAACATAAAAGATGTTCTGTTCCATTATATCAACGCTCATCCACGCAGATAATTAAAACTGAGAGAGCTTTGCTGACAAGTTTTAAGGCCTTTCACCTTCAGATTATCATTTGTATTGATTTTCTCAGATCTGTCTTAACGGAGTAAATTTAAATTTCATAGTGGTCAGCAAAAGGCAATTCGATCAGTTTTTCGCTTAAAAGCATTCATTAATGCAAAAACGACTAAATTTTTAAGTTATCATGCCCATGACAAGGGCAGCTAACAAAAGAGTAGAAATTAGGCTGGCCAGAACGCAATGTAATGCCGTAAGAATACATTTTTTTATTAATGTTTGAAGCCGCCGTAGTCTAGTAGGTAGTGTGTTGGCTTATTAGACGTGAGGCCACGGTTCAAACCCTAATTCAGGCATCTCAAACTAAACGACATATGACTCATATAACTCTTAGTAAATTTCTGGCAAAAACTCTGACAGTAAATAAAATTGTAATAAAAAGATTTTCAAAAATCTGTCATTCAGAATCGACTTTAAGTTGTAGGTCCCGCTACTAATGAAATTAATGTAGACTATATCAGTGGTGTGAGAAGCTAAGACTTAATCTTGACTTAAGGGTTGTAATGACCGATTATTATTTCAGACATGCGTAATCGTTTTTCAACGTCTCACGGTTTCAGTTTATGTGGCACCCAACTTCTTTGTTTTTGAATGAATGCCACTTTTTTTGAAATTGTTTGAAATGGCTGTTTGAGTCAAGCCTATTGATTGTGCAAGACTTTCTTGCGCTCTACATGAATCTTGATTGTGAAGTGCTTCCACTTTAGGGTCTCAAACTTTTTTGACTGTCTCGGAGTCTTTTTTTCACCATTTTCGAAATGCTAAAATTGCTCGATACACTGTATTTTTGATAGAGTGCGTTTAGCATATAATTCCACAAGCTAAAGATGAGCCAAACTTCCCGGAAATGATATTCCTTTTCGGAACAGATGGTAAGAAAAACTAACTAACTAGAGGCAGAGCAATAGCTGGTAATGCATCCTGAAATATAGCTGGTTTAGTATGGTTTGTGGATAACAAGATCTCTGTGCCGTAGCTCTTTAAAAGCAATGAAAATTGCAACGTTATAGCCGTGGAGGTATCATGCCATGTTTGCTGATTTTTTCTACCACAAAGTACAACAGTAAACAAGGCAGCGCCACATGACGCACGGCACGGAAGTTTGGCAAACCATTGACAAATGATGATTTCTTCGTGATAATATGTACAGGGACAGCAATTCCAGCCCTGGAAGAAAACTTTATAGCTTTTATTGATCATTGGGGCTGATAAAATAAATTTCGTGCATTATCTTATTGCTCCAAAGAAGAATGAGCTAGATGCCACATTTCGTCTGCATAATCTTCATCACAATCATTATCATGTAGATGCCATTGAACTGTCAACGTATCAACAGTTTAACTGTCAACATGTTTAAAAATTCTTTTGATAAACCTAATAGGAGGAACATACAAAACAAATAATTTGTTCGACTAATTTGTGCCTACTTTTGCAATAGTTTTCAATGGCTTTCAACACTCAATTATAATCTAATTAAAGCCGAGTATCCCATTATGACATGTCAGTCCAATAATGACTTGTAAGACATGATAACACATGTTGTGTTGTTTAAGCGTTCGTAAATGGACTAGCAAACTGTAATTAGATCCACTTACAAATGAAATCCAAAAGCGTTCATGCTTTTTCATTTCAATGAAGATGAAAACACAACCCGAAACAATACGCATGATTAACTAAAACTGAAATTTGACTGTTGATGTTTGGAATTCACAAAATCTGCTTTATTAACAACAACAAGCAATGACAACAATTCGAAAACAACAACTAAAATATTGCTCATGTTCCTGGAGAAGCTACTAAGACTTCAAATAAGAACACAGCTATTGACAATATGTCATGGACAGTTGGTTTTTAATTGAACATCAATGAACAAATTTTTTGATTTTTATAGATTTTTTAAATTTCATCGACATTTGGTGGAGTTGTACGAGTTACTGGCATTAGCATCTGTTAGTACAACAATTTGCTCTTGGTGGAATTCGTACCTAATCCATAGAGGCTGTGGTCATGATAATAGGAGACAAGCTATTACAAAATTTTTCAGAGGACATAGTGACTTGTCTCAATCCCCTGTGCAAATCCAGTGAACTCTATATTTTGTGCAATGCTTCGCAACTAAACTAACCAAAAAAGTGAATGAAGCTGTTTTGAAGTCGTCGCAGTCTAGTATGTAGTGTGTTGTATATTTACACGAGAGTCTTTGGTTCAAACCCCAGTTCAAACATCTCTAATAAAACGAAAATTGCTAAAAAATATACTTCTTATGGCGACTTTCTCTCAGCAAGAACTCTGAAAGTAAATAAAAGTGCTGAGAAAAGTTTGTCAAAAATCTGTCGTTAGGAGTCGAGCTTAAACTGTAAGTTGCGTCACTCATGTATTAAACTAAGGTATTGTGTGAAGGTAAGTCGTAGTCCTGACTGAATTATTGAAATGAGCTATTAAGTATGTAAGTATGTATGTAGGACAGGGCAGAAACAAACACAAACAGCAGGCGCTACTAATGAGACCGACATTCGAAAATTAATCAATAAGTGTCTCAGACTACTGGCGCAACACAGTCAGCGTTATGCAGCTTTGAAACCTAAAATAAACTCCTACAGACAGAAATGAGGTACATAAAAAGGATGTGGATCGCCCATATATCAAGAGTAGGTACGACCGTACATCCAGAAAGATAATCCAGGACCGAAGACCGTTGGAAAACTGAAAAAATAGATGGGAAAAGCTACTTTGAGGAATCATTTTACTTCAGAGAGGGATAATATCAGGTCTTTCATTATTAGCTTCCTATATTTAAATAAAACAATGTATGTTAGACATCATCAGACATTTTGTTTGGAATATAACATCGTCCAAATATCCATCACGGCTTCTCTAGATGGACTGCATCCGAATGTCCAGTTAAATCGCACAATCCATGTGCCCAATTCACAACACTGTCATCAAATTTGCCTTCAAATAGCTGATGCAGCGAAGTCTTTTTGGTGTCCAATTCATCTCAAAGAAATAAGCATCGACGACGGCATCAGCTCAAAATCCACACCAAACAGTATCGTAATCGGAATGCACTGGATGCCTTTGGATCTCAAGTGGATTGATTTCGTTAGATGTTCTTTGATCTCATGTAGACTGGGATCGTCCTAAATTTGATCCCCAAATTCATGAAGTAGCCATTCATCTAGCAATTATGACGATAGTAGAATGGTCGCAGCACGCGGAAGAAACACCGAAGAGAACTCCCATTTAAATTTTATTATTTGGCGGTGCAAAATGCGCCAAATTGTGCTTCGCGAAAGGTTGACTTCTTGCTTCGGATTTTTATACACATCCTCATGGATATTTCCTCGACATAAAAGTGTTGGTGATTTACTGAACTATTAGACTAGAGTTTATCTACCACATGGCGAATAGTCTTCCCTCTTGGACCATTGTGCTGACAGCAAAATAGGCTAAGGAGTGCTACGTTATCCGAACAAAACAACGATTTTGATACAAAACTTTTACTATTTGTAAGTGTTGTTGGATACTATAGCCATACATGGGGATTTGGTAAATCAAACTGAATAAATAAAAACTCTTTTGACAGTTGTGGCTTGAACAAGATGGCCGTTATCAACTGTCAATGTTCAGAAGTCTAGTTTAGAAGACCTAGACACTTCCCGTAGACGTGTGTTCGATTTTGATACCAAACATCTCTTGGTAGTTACAAGATAAATTTAAACTTAGATTTTAGATTCGAATTATTTTTCTCAATATGTTAACAAACATTAGAACGAACGTAGAACGCACATTACATGTTGATGTTAAAAACAAACGACTAGTCAAAATCTAATTGACTGAAATTGAAATTTAGTTTGGTTGGTTGGACAAATGGATGGCTGAATAATTGGTTGGTTGAATAGTTTGTTGGAGTTGTTGAAGCAACAAATGAAAAAATCATTGTATGATTTGTTATCGTAATGCTGTTTTCTCCGTCTTTTCGTTTCTTTTCTTTTCTTTTTTTGCTTTTATTTTGTTAGTTATTGGTTCTGTTTGTTTATCTTTTTCTTTTTCATAAATTCATAAGATGAATAAAAGTCTATTTTAAGCCATTTCGATTAATGTCTTTTGTTTTTCTGCATCAATTGTTTAAATATTCAATACACAAACAAACAAACAAACTGAAGGTCAGGCAAAGAACTTGTCTATTAAAAAACTTTTCATTTTTTTTTAATTGTTGTTTTTTTTCTTTCGGTTTTTCATTGGAAATTTTGTCTTTATTTGTTTTTAAATTATTTTCTTAGTATCGTAGATCAAATATAATTAATTTTTTGCTTGTGTTGGTCGATTTAACGTTTTATATTAAAAATATTTTCTTAGTTAAAGAATGAGAATTTTCTATTTTTCTCTGATAAACATGAGAATAAAGGCATATTCAATGAACTTTTAAGTTTTAACTTGCAACAGTAAGTAGTAAAAGTGAATAGCAATCATAATTTAGTTATTAAAAGAAGTTTACAAAGTGTGTTTGAGTCCATAACTAACTTTTAAAGGAGTGCTCAGAACGCCATTGCATTGTTAAAGTCTACCAAATTTTCCTTTCAAACATACATACATATATACTCTCAGAGTTTTTGAGAGTATTGAGTTTTTTCCTCTGCTGAGAGGAAGTCAACGAAGTCTCATACTACTTATATATATAAGTGGCGGGATCAGCACTTTGTTGATTCCGAACGACAGATTTTTGAGTAAATTTTTCATGACAATTTTATTTAGACTCAGAGTTTTTGCCAAAAAATAGCTGAAAGGCAGTTGCGGAAGAAATATTTTTTTAATATTTGATTTTGATCGAAATGTCTATAACCAAGACTTCACGTCTAATAAGCCAATATACGACTTCACCGCCGGTTTTTCGCTTGTGCAGAATATCCAATTTTGCATGAGCTGTGTGGTACGTAGCACCGTGCTGTTATACCAACATGTCGCTGATACTATTTAGGTCAAACGAAGTTGGTACCTGCCATTTACCGTGACATCAGGCCTGACAAACATCGTCCCCAGAGAAATATGAACCGATTATCTCATGGGATCTTCTGTGGTTTAGTGTCATCCCAAATTGATCAATATTGTTCGAACATGAGTCCATTCAGTTGGTCAGTTGCTAACTGCTTCAGATTCCGTTCAGTGAAAACACGACATAGTCTATGGAAGTTTACCTTCAGTTCCTGAGCCAGTTGAAGTTTGTGCGCGTACACGTCCGAGTCACAAAGCAAAATTCTCAAAGTTGTCACCTGTGAAAGGGCAAATTCATGTGAGCGACACGAAATTGATTGGCGCGTATTTTCCAGTTAACTTACACGGAAGAGCGACGTTGGTTAATCGTTTTCTAAACAATTTAACTGCAATGTATTTGATCGTAAAATGGGCGATAGGCGTAAAATGTTACCCGAAAGGAACACTCATTTTGATAAAACAATTTTATTTTTTGGCTTATTAGACGTAATGTCAGGGTTCAAACCTCAGGTCAGATATCAAAACGAAATTTGAAAAAATATTTCTTCGGCGACTTTCTCTCAGCAGATTTCTGTCAAAATTCTGAGAGTAAATAAAATGGCCATGAAAAGTCTCTCCAAAATTTGTTGTTCGGAATCGACTTTAAACTGTAGTTCCCGCCACTCATGTGTTGAATTAACGCACACAACATAAGTGGTGTAAGAAGTTAGGTCGTAATCCTGAATGAAGGGTTGCACTGACCAATTAAGTAAGTAAAAAAGTTTAAGAGTTTGTTAAACACTAATGTAGATCACTATTGTAGAATGTCGAATAAAATTCAATTTCCCCATTTAAGTAAGGGCCTTTATTCAGGGAACATTGGTAAATTAAGTGATGAACTAAAATTAATTTTTTACGTTTAATCATGTTATATGTATAAAGAAGTCTAAAATAAACAAGTAACAGTCTACAGTCTATACATCATACCAATTTGTTTACCATGTTTGTTTTATTCCATCTGAAAGCATTGCAACATGTTGCTTTGTATGTAGACTGTAAACATTTAAAATGTTTATAAATGCATTACAACATCCCTCGTACCGAAACAAACCTACGGGTTTGCATGTTTTAAATTTTTCTAATTTTCATTTGGATGTGGCTTAAATGTTAATGGACAGATATGAACCAGATATGTTTGTGTATATTTGGGTGTCATTTGTCTTTTGAAAAAAGCAACATATATACATACATACATTTGGCTATTCGTGCTAATTTATTGCTCATTCATTCAAACAAATTGGCTATTCAATACAGGCAAAGGATAATATGGAGCTTAAATTATAATAATTTCGTTTTCATTGCCATCCAAGGGGAAAAACTATATTTTAAGATTTAAGGTATTAAAATTCGAATCATTTTCTAATTAGAGAAAACAAATTTGGATATTAAGAAGATTAAACTGTTTAATAAATGACTAGAAAACTTACTCGGAGCAATATATTGTAGTTATTAAATGGGAATCAAGTTTGTAGTTTTGTTTTAAAACTTATGTTTTTATCACTGCAGTATTGTAGAAATTCATATAAATTTGCCATTAGCATAGTAGCCAAAAATAGGAAAAATTTAAACATCTAAGTAAGGGGTTTTGCGGCAGCTAGTTGAAATGTTATCTTTAGAAATGGACTTTAAGTTTAAACGTTTTGAAGGGATTAAAAATAAACAGTCTTGCGGAGATTAAAAAAAATATACTGAATTTACGTACGCCGTAACCTTGTAGGTAGTGTGTTGGCTTATTAGACGTATAGCCAGGGTTCAAACCCCAGGCCAGACATCAAAACGAAATATGAAAAAATATTTCTTCGGCGAATTCCTCTCAGCAGATTTCTGGCAAAAACTCTGGGAGGAAATAAAAATTGCCATGAAAAGTTTCTCAAAAATTTGTCGTTTGGAGTCGACTTTAGACTGTAGGTCCCACCACTCATGTATAAAAATTAACGCCCACAACATAAGTAATGTGAGAAGCAAGGTCATAAGCCTGACGTAAGAGTTGTAATAACCAATTATTTATGTATATGTATGTATTTTACGGATATTTTTTCTCGTATTTTAATGTAATTCTTCTTATCTCTTACACTCTGTGAGCTCCGGAATAACTTTAGTGCTTCCCTTGCCTTTTTATATTCTATGTCAAACAATTCGGTCTTAAATTGTAATTGACTGTGTATAATATTCGCCGTATACTATAATATTCGCCGTAGTCTAGTAGTAGGCAGCTGTTCAAAACCCTGGCTCAGACATCTCGATCAAAACGAAATATGAAGACGAATTTCTTTGGCGGCTTCCTCTCAGCAGGTTTTTGGTAAAAACTCTGAGAAAAATAAAATTGCCATGAAAAGTTTCTCAAAAGTCTGTTGTTAAGGGTCGACTTTACACTGTAAGTCCCGTCACTCAAGTATAAAATTAACACGCACATTTGCATGACAAGCTAAGTCGTAATCTGACTGAAGGGTTGTAACGATCAATTATGTATGTCTGTATGTATGTATTATAATCAATTCGTTATCAATTGGCTGTTAAACTTTTTTAGGGATTACGTCAGAAACCGTATCTGCGAGGATAATTCTTTAACGTTATGTCATGTGAAAAACTTGTTCAAAAAAGAAAAAAAAATGAATTGTAGCAACTAATCCAAATGTGATCAATTAAATGGCGTTGTATTTCGGACATAAGGGCATCGATAGTCTTAAATTTTTTAGTTGGCTTTACTTTTGAAACCAAAATATGTATAACTTTCTATAACCTCTAAAAAATATAATATTTTTTTTTTTCTCAAAACATGGTTGTATTAGGAAGCCCATTAAAAGTTTTTCAATTAAAAAACAAAAAAAGCATAAATAAATTCTGTTGTGGTCATTGAATTTGGTAGTTAAGAAATGTGATTACAAATTTAATTTAATGTGTTTTTTTTATTTCCTGTAAATCCTAGGTATGTGGCTTAACCTCTAATATATGGAGTAGTAATAAATGTTGGTCATTAGACAAGATTGTAGACTTGTGCTTTCCACATGATTATTATTTTTTGGAATTCTTTTGTGGTTATTTTTTTTTTGTATTTTTCTGGTTTTAACTGCGTAACTTTTTTATTATAATATTGTGAATTGTATTAATTGCACAATACACAGAGCGAAATTTTAAATTAGAAATTCCATCTCATCAGTCAGAGAGTTTTGCCAGAAAATTCATTGGCTGTGGAAGGGATCAACCACAATAGTTGAGGTATACAATCAGAATGAAGATTTTGCTTTAAGTCAAACATATTATTGTTCCTATTGTCGTGAATAGGTGCCTAGGTACTGCAACCATGCGATCTGTTATACATCTCCCTTTAATATCTCCTCGTAAGCTATTGTATTGTAAAACTTTAGGACGCTGCTCGGTATTAAAAGCTTTCTTCTGTAACATATTAGTGGCTCCCAGGAGCAAAGAATTTGTTTCAATAATTCATTCTCATCGTCTCGGAATCTACAACCACCAGACTAAATATAGAACTTTTCTGGCGTCATTAATAGTAAGTAAGCTCTCTTCCTCATAAGCTTGTCGGCTAACGCATTTCTGAGAACTTCCATACGCCCTGTGACCCAGCTGGGGTCCCATCTAGATGATTCAGTTTCCTCAGGCTGTTCTATACTATTGTTACGTTTTTACCTTTTTAAAAACGTTTAGAATATGAGTTCGTTGATTGCAAACAAAATAAAAATAAATTTGTGATTAGCTTTTTTTTGATTTTGTGTTCTACTATTTACAACTTGACGTTACAACAACAATAATTTGTTTAGTTCGTATTCTTCTCTGCTCACAGCCTTTGCGTAAGCAATACCACTTGTAAGTTAGATCTGTATAGCGGAGATCTTCAAACCACGACTGTATACTTCGCACGCAACGCGTCTTCACATAACACTGACTGAATTCTTACTGACTCGTTGTCTGCTTTGTCTTGCCTTTTTATATGTCCACAAAATCAGTCTGATGAACGTTTTTGAAGCAGAAGGTTCTTGTTTTCTCCGTCTCGAGAATTCTATGGCGACTGTATTGGTGTTTGTATATTTTGTTCACGTTGTTTGTTGTTGCTTTCGTTTTTGTTGCCTTTCATTATCTATCCCCTTCTCTTTCTTACTCATGGTTTTTGCTTTTGTAGCTTTTGCTTATTGTTTTAATGTGAAATGATATTACACCGTTTCCATTTTCGTTTCCTCTTTTAAAAGAGCATTCAGCTTCCAGATTACTCTATCAATCTTTGTTACTAAATCTTTTTCAAAATTACAGAAACCACTGGTTCTGTTCAGGGGACAGCCTGAAGCTTTTTTCCAAAGTTTAGAACTTCACTAACGACAACAAGTGATCAATTTGAACCATGCATTGATTTCAAAATGACCAGAATGGGCTACATGACACGGAAAGAATAGTATGCAACATGACTACACACCTACATACAAAGCCAAACCGGTTCAGGATACAGTCAAAGCATTGGGAGCATATTCACCAAACTTGGTATGTTCTGGTTACTATTTGTATTCGTCGATGGGATACGCATTAGCTGAGTATCACTTCGATTTCTATGAGGAAAGCGTTTGAAAGGACACTCCGGAATTCTAAACGTCGTCTTCCTTGAGGGGAGGAACGGACCTTTAGAAAAACAGACTATATTATGCCTGAGGCAATGTTGCTGCCTGGTTTGACGATTCTCATACCGGATAAGGGACTATGCAGAGCCTGAGTCCACACTACAAGGGCGGAAAGGTGTACCCATCTTGACAGATAGGTCAAAGATAAATGGAGACATAGATGCTGGTGTTTTCTGTAAAGATCTCAGCCACGGGCTGGACTTTGGTCTTTTAGACAGGAATTTTTGCAGTCTCGCCATAGCTAATGTACCCACTTCAGATTCGAACTCTTATGTGATCTTTGTAGACAATCAGGCTGCTCTAATGGTTATTGTATCCGTCTCGTGTAAATCACTACATATTCGCGAGTGTAAAGAGTCTTTAAAGTCCTTTGGATCTGATCAGATATGGTGGGTTCCAGAACATAGCGATATGCCTGGTTTTGAGATAGTGAATGCTCTAGCAGGGTTAGGTTCACTTTCTAGGGATGATTTGATAGTTCCCTTTGATTCTCCAATCCACTAGTTCTACCGCCTCATGATAGTAGGTCAGGCAGGAAGAGTAGAAGTATTGGGCTGTTATGTGTCTAGGAGTCTTTGGCCTGCTGTAGACAGTGCGAGAACAGGTTTGTTGATGGATTTGTATAAGGCCAGCCAGAGGTTAATTGCTGTGCTTATTACACGGTACTGTGAGGTTATATCGCTGACAAGAATCTGGAATCCGGACTATTGCATGGTATGTTGCAATGAGGAGGAGCAACGAACACCTCTCTGCAACTCTCCAGCTCCAATAGCTTGAAGTTGAAGGCTCTGGCTCTCTCTGTCAAGAGCCGACATTAGGGCTTTCTAGGCATTTATAAGTAGCTTGAGCTAGTTGAGAATTGGTAGGGCGTCAATGCTTTACGTACATATATAATATAATTGGTCATTACAACCCTCCAGTCAGGATTACGTCCTAGCTTCTCGCACCCCTTATGCAGTGTGTGTTAATTTTATACATGAGTGAAGGGACCTACTGTTTAACTTCGATTTCGAACGACAAATTTTTGAGAAACTTTTCATGACAATTTTATTTACTCTCAGAGTTTTTGAAGGAAATCTGCTGAGTCGAAGCCGAAGAAATATTATTTCATTTTTCGTTTTGCTCGAGATGTCCTGGTGTTTGAATAGTGGCTTCACGTCTAAGAAGCCAACACACTATCTATTAGGCTACGGCGACTTCAATCAAAGCTATAATCACGCTATCGTGTGGTACGTGTTTCATCTTTTTCCTCCGTTTCCTATATCCTCCCTTTTCTAACTATTTTCTCTTTTTACCCATTGCCCTATGTCCTTTACCATCCTCCCTCTCTCTCTCTCTGTCACTTTATGACATTTTTACAATGAATCATTCTGACCACTGGGTATTGTTCTTGTCGTAACGACATGTCCTCAAACCTAACCTATTATGGCGTTCACATATGCACCTTTATTGCGTAAATCGCAATTAATGTCATTATTGAGCTCAATATTTCATATAAAATTTCAATTAATAATTGCACAATAAATACGCAAATTGTTATGATATTGAGTAAAACTTAAAATGCTGCACTGTCATAAGTATGTTCAACACGTTTTGTTGATATTTGACAACTCAAACGTCAACAACGACAAAAAACAATAAAACAAAAAAAAAATAAAAATGAAAACAATGCTGTTGAAATAACCAGCTGTTTTGTTTACCAGCTGCCAAATGAATATTGAGTAAGCTGCTGAACTGGGTATATTATTATGCCTGAACACTTAAAAGTTTGTACTCAATAAACCGAATATTAACTCAATAAAAGTGCATATCTGAACATAGTATAAACTAAATCTGTTTTAAGAACACTGTGCGAAAAAATTCTTTTTGAAATATTTTTCAATTTGACATTCCAATGTGAAAAATTTAATGTATTTCGCATTGAATTTCAATTCGTTTATAATTTATTGAATTATGTATGTATTCAATTTGTACAAAATATTGTTTTGCGCATACGATAACAAAAGTATCAGAATATTATGAAACAAAAGGTATTTACGATACCGAAAATTAAAGATTCCAGATTACATTTCTTTTGTTATTTTGTAAAAATTTAATAAAAATTTTCTATTTGTCCACTTGCCATATTCCAGTGCAGAATAACAAATCATTCACGTTTCCTTTTTCTCGAGCAGGCAAACACACTTTTTTGAGTAACATTTTGTACGAGTGCGAGTAGTTTCCTAGAATTCGAGAGCATCTATGATTATTTTTTTTTGCAAAAAATAAAACTTTCTTAAAAACAAAACTTTCATTACAACTGTACATGTGTACACATCTTTATAAAGTTTATTTTGGCAAAAAATATAAGGCAATAGAATAAGAAGATAATAGAACTGAATGGAGAATAAAAAGCCTTTGTTCTTTAATTGTAATAAAGAATATTCTTATCTCCATTAAGATTTGCAAACGGGTTAAAATATCTCGCAAAGAAAGGCTGGATAAAACAAGAGAAAGCGTTTTCAAACAGATAACAAAATACCCATTCACTGTTATGCTACATTTAGAACATAAATTCTTAAAAATAGCAGCAGAAAACAAAAGCAAAAAAAAAAACAACGAATGAAATGAATGAAAATCTTTTGTAACAGAGTGTTTCGATGGAGCGAATGTAGGTGTTAGTTTACGGTTAGATAAGTATGCTTGCAATAACACGTTTTGTTGTAAAACAATTCTACACAAACAAATACCCAAATATATGTATGTACATAGGTATAAAATTTACACACACACCCTGTGTTTACATGCATAGAAACAGTACTGTATACTTCCCAGCTAGCATTCGGAAGATTGTTTTTAGAAAAATCATCTTGCTGAGTCTTTTTAGAGTATTTTTGGTGATCAAAAACTTATTAGTGAGTTTCACGATTAAAAAGGACTTCAAAATGATTCGGGCCAATGAGTAAAATGACTTCGATTTAAATAAACAATAAAAAATTGTATAGCAATCGGAAATTAATCATCCAGACGTTTGAAATATGGCTATTATTTCCGTTATATATTATTATATTCTATTTATACTGAAGATTGAAAAACGTTTAATCAAAAACAATGCAAGCAGGTGTTTGAAAAGTGATTGTAATTACGTATTTTATGATCATATTTCGAGCAGATATATGATAAAACACTGATTTTTTACACCATCTCTTTATAAATTTTCCTTTATGTAAAAGATGGCTATGAAATAAATTCCATTTTTTTTTTAATAGAAAATTTTTCTTTATTTTTTAACGATAAAAAAATATTTTTTAAAAATAACTTTGATGTCTAATGTGCATACTCGTACATCACGAATATAATTTCAATATTCTTTCTTTGTTACTTAATGTTCATACGAACGTGATTTTTGAAATCGCGGTAGTGTAAACGTAGGACTCAGAAAACCGACTAAAAACACTTGAAGAGAGTAAAATACAATTAGAAATACGACTAATAAATGAATAAAATTATAATCAGAAATGACGTAAAAAGGAGTCCAAATTAATACAAATATTACTGATAAGTGACAATAAAAGGACTCCTAAACATACTGATAAATTACTCAGAAAATACTCGTATGCGATTAACCCTGGACGGTTACTCTTCATTTTTGTACATTAAGGTTACTATTCACTGAATCGACGAACACTTTAACCCTAATTGGTTATTGTTCGTCGAATCGACGAAGCTCATTTACTCTTTATTATATAACTCTTTTATGTTTGACCAATTTTCGCTCTTTTTTCAACAACGTTAGTTGATAACGAAACCTTGTAGTGAGTAAACGTACCCTGGCCACCCATTTTTTAAGCATGGATGGTCATTTTTGTACAGTAAGGTTACTCTTCCTTGAATCGACGAACAGTAACCGTGCAGGGTTAAACGATGACTGACGACGAATCGAAAAAGAATCATAAAGAAAGGTAAGTAAGATTAATAAATGATCAGAAAGCGATTCGAAAATTATCATAAAACTACTAGAAAAAGGGTCGGAAATAACTCTAAACTAATATAGAAAATGAGACATAAATGACTTTTTAAGAAGATGCATATTCTGGCTTTTTAATCGCGCAGAAGAATCAAAAAAGATTCGATTTGATTAAAAATTTCCAAAAATGGTGGCTGGATGTATAATAAAAAAACCATCCTCTCCTCTTCTTTACATATGTATGTTTATATATTTTTACGTTTGCGTATATAAAATATATGTACATTTGTTTTAGTATATGTTTACATATGCCCACAAAATGTACATGAATTTCTACTAAACCTTCTACAAACATTCAATCACACGGTTGTATGAGTAAAGAATGATTGTGTATACAAATGTAGGATGCAATTGCATGCATGAATAAATGAAGAAAATCCATAAACATTTGAGTGGGATAATTGCCATGTCAATGAATTCTCTTCCTGACCTTTAAGAGAAACAAGAATTTTTTAGCGATTTCCAAAACGACTGTTAAAAAAACAAAAACCTTTCTATGATGAATGTGTACATTTCACTAGCTATTCTAAAAGATTGATAACAAAATAATTTTAGACGTTATTATGGAATTTTTCTTAATTTTTTAAACACAAAATCAGAGCTAAATTCGTACAAGGTTAGGTTAGGTTAAACCGGCAGTTGCGCAGGTTACTTGGATCCTATAAACTTCCGTTGTATCACCGATATTAACTATTCCGCCATATAACATTTCTCAACCATCCCGATAGTCTTATGATGGTGGAACCCCTGGCTAGACATATATTGTCACCAAATTCTGAACGTAATAAATTTTAAGTAATAAGTTGATTTTCTAAGGTTTGCTACTAATCTGGCTGGTTTCATCTCTTCCAAATTTTAAGTGCTTACTATAGGGTCTTCCAACAGAGACTTCCGAAATTTGATAGATGATGTTGAAACCACGTTTGTCAAATTACAGTGCGTACAGTCGTAATTTTTTCAGTCTGTTTTGTAAAATCACTCAGACTGGAGCTCTAGATTAATTGGCAACGGGCCTTAATATTCAGCGAAAAATCATCTTCAACCAAAAAAACCATTTTTGGAATGGACAGGTAAAACAAATAAAATTATCGAATTGGGAACAAAATCATTCCAGACTAGATCCAACAGCGTAAAATGCATTTCGAATACGATACTGTTTGGACTGAATTTAAAGCTGGCGGCGTCATTAGCCCATATTTCTTTGGGAACGACATTGGCCAGAGCTTCACTGTTAATGGCAAGCACTATTGGTCGATGTTTACCAACTTCTTTTGACCTGGATTGAATGATCTGGACATCAACGTCATGTGGCTTCAAAAGGATAGCTATACGTGCCATACAGTTAATTCCACATGGGATATTCTGTAAGAGCGATTTAAACAGCTGAACATGCTCACATGACAGTGATGTGAACTGGCCATCAAGATCGTGCAATTGACCTCGTTAGACTTTTTCCTGCGGGGTTATCATAAGATGCCAATAAGAAACAAAACAGAGCGATCCTTAAAGCCAATATAGCCCATGGCAACTGTCAAATTCTGCCTGATTTATGTGCCACCGTCATGAACTATAGGGCATTACGCATGCTCTCCACCCAGAGAAACCGTAACGGACTTTTGAACGATGTTATATTCCATATATAATAACATCAATGGATCTTACAAGCAAATACAAATTTTCGATTATGTCTCACACACGCTTCATTTTATTTAAATTTAAAGTGCTTGATAGTCCAGAGATAACCCTAGTGACTGATGCTGCTTCAGTATCCACGAATTTACTGATTTGAGTAATCCTTAAGCCAAAGAGATTGTAAAGTAATGGAATTTGATGATGATAATGATGGAGTTCTAGCTTTTAATGAAAAATATATTCCTTAGAATTTTCGACTCGTAAGTTCAAAGTGTATATAATTTGCTTTGAATCAGAAACAAAAACTTAACTATCGAATTAAAAGCTCATGTATCTTGAGAAATAAATTTGTATTTGTTTTATACCAACAATGCGATGCGATCCGTATGTATATCAAACAAATACTTTGGTAAAGTTTTGTTCGCCACTTCATTAAATATATTCAGTTTTTTCCTTTAAACACAAGGCTTTACTTCAAGTGGCTGTTTATATTTGTGCTCTTTCTATTCTTTCCTCTTTCTTTGTTTTTCTGTTTTTTTCTTTTGAATATAATATTCTATATAGAGTTTAAAACATACAAGCCTTTAGAAGTAGCTGAACAAAGAGAATGGAAAAGTGTACTGACAGTGGTTATGTATGTACGAGTATATTTATGTGTGTCATGTAAAACAAACTTTTTCTCACGTTACTCTACACATGCGATGGTCCAATGAATTAGTGTAGTGTGGGCCATATACTTCTGACAGTTGAATATGTTTAATGTTTGATGTGTTGCTGGTTCGTTTTTTGTTGTTCTTTTTAATTTTGTTTGAAATAAAATGTTTTTGGTTTTGTTGTTTTTGTAATTTTAATTTGTCTAATTTATTAAATTCAATATGTTATTCTTATGTTATTTTATTTACAAAATTGTTTTGTTTTAATTTGATTGTGTTTAATTTCAATTTATGTTTCTATTACATTGTTTTTGTTCACAGTTTTTACTTTGTTTTTGTTCTTGTTTTTTTGTTTAATAAAAAAGGTTCAAATATTTGTTTTTAATTTTTTGGATGTTCACTGTTTAATTGTCGAAACTAGAGTGATCATAAGCAAAAAACTTTACTGCTCGTTAGCAATAATGAAGCAAAAGAATAAAGCAAAATACAAAAAAGCAAAGAATATATAATAATAAAAAACCGTTAATATTAAAGGGTGTTCCTTTAAATAGTGTCAACATTAAACATTCCGGCCCCCATGACTTGGTGAAGTTTACCACAGGTTTTGAACAGGTCCTATTTGTGGGTTGTGGGTCGGTAAGTTGCAAAGCCTCATGAAGTTGTTGACAGATATGGCATCATGATGTACGTTAACGTATACTGCAAGAAAATTACCAATGTTTGGGGTGTTGAGATTGTTGGAATGCCATACCTGTAAGTATAAAATTAGAGCAATATTAGTGTATGTAAATGATTAGGTGTTATACTAATTTGCAAACAAAACCACAATTTTTGTAATTGGTCTGGTGATGACTCCATTTTTTGTTTTGATGTCTACAACTCTACAGTTTTGGTCAGGTCCAAGATATGTTTTGATGATTCGACCCATTTGCCATTCATTGGGTGGCAAGTTGTTGTTCTTGATGACTACCAGATCGTTGATTTTAACGTTGTCCCTTTGAATCTTCCATTTATATCTGCGTTGAAGTTCAATCAAGTATTCGGACTTCCATCTTTGGCAAAATGAGTGGTAGATGACCCTTAGGCGTTTCCAGCGGTTGATGAGATTCAAATTTTCGTTGCTTACATCTGGTTCAGCTGGGGTCAATAATGCACTACCAACAAGGAAGTGTCCAGGGCCGCCCATGTGTGGGGCTCCTGGGGGAATAAACTTCCAATTAAGATTTTGATGACTAAAATGATGGATCACTTGATTTTGAAGAGTTTTTATGAATTCTAGACGGTCTTTTCTTAGTAGTTCTGCTGCTCCGACGAAATTTCCTCCATTGTCTGAGTAAATGAGTGCGGGACATCCACGTCTTCCTATGAAGCGGGAAAATGCTGCTAAGAACGATTGGGTCGATAAATCACTTGCTGCTTCAAGATGTACAGCTTTTGTGGCGAAGCATACAAATATGCAAATATACCCTTTTGTAATAAGACAAGCTCGGCCTGTAAAATTTTTGATGTCAAAAGGTCCTGCGTAGTCTAATCCAGTTGTAGCAAAGGGTCTTGATAATGTTGTACGTTCTGGTGGTAATGAAGCCATGATTTGATTTTGCGTCTGTTTTTTGTACAAAACACACGTTTTACAGTTGTAAATTACACTTTTGACCAAGGGTTTCAATCTGAATATCCAATATTCTGTGCGTAGGACTCGAACCATTAGTTGGTTTTCTCCATGAAGGGTAATTTTATGTGTAAATTCCACTAGTAGCTGTGATAGCTTCGAGTTTTGAGGTAGCAATATTGGGTAGCGTTCATTGTACGTTAATGCAGGTGATTGCGCTAGTCGCCCATTGGCTCTAATAATGCCATGGTGATCCATGAAAGGATTTAAGGTCAAAAGACTGCTGGTTGAGGATATTTTCTGCTTGAGTTTTAAATGTTTGTACTCATCTGGAAAATGATTTTGTTGCGTCCATATGATGAGTCGATGTTTGACGAAATCTATTTCTTCTCGGGTGATTTCTGTTGAAGATACGCGAAGATGGGTTCGGTTGTTTCCAGTATTTCTCCATAATCGTATGACATAAGCGAGTACTCGATAAGCTCGTGATAGGTCTGAAAATCGATTTAATGGGTCTTCGCGTGTTGTGGTTGTAAATGCTTTTACAGTTTTTGCTTCTAGATTTGTGTCACCTGTTTGTGTTGGTATCGGCCATTGATTTTTAGGCAATTTTAACCAGGAGGGTCCAAACCACCATAAGTTGTGTTTTTCCAGTTCTTGTGGAGTACATCCTCGGCTGGCTACATCTGCTGGGTTATCCTTTGAGTCGATATGTTGCCAATTTTGATTTCCAACCTTATCCAGGATTTCAGAAACACGATTTCCAACGAAAGTGTTCCATGAGCAAGGGGGTTTCTTTAACCAGGACAGCACGATTGTTGAGTCGGTCCAATAATATGCCTTGATATTTTGAATTTGAAGATTTGGTATAAGTCCACATGCAAGATTTGCCAATAATACGGATCCACATAGTTCTAAGCGGGGCAAAGATATTTGCTTAATGGGAGCTACACGGGTCTTTGAAGCCAGAAGAAATGTGAATACTGAGTTTTCTGCTTGTACTCGAACATAAAGAGTCGCAGAATAGGCTTTTCCTGAAGCGTCACTGAAACCGTGAATTTCCACATTACAATTCGGGCTAAATTGGATCCAACGGGGAATTTTCAATATGTTTATTGTCGGGCAGTTTTTTATGAATTTTTGCCACTGTAGACAAGTCAAGGGTTTTAATATGTCATCCCAGTCGACTTTATCCAACCAAATCTGTTGCATAATTAGTTTTGCTTCAACTATTATTGGAGCTATCCATCCACAAGGGTCAAAGAATTTGGCAATTGTCGATAAAACTTCTCTTTTCGTGTAGTTTTCTTTTAATTTGACATCTGGAGCTGTAAATGTAAATGCGTCTGACGAAATGTTCCATTTGATCCCAAGAGTTTTTGTTCCAGCGCTATCTGACAGATTTAACCAATCGAGAGGTAGTAGTGTCTCATTTGGTAAGTCTTGTATGACTCGTGGGTCATTTGATGTCCATTTCATCAGGTCAAATCCAGCAGATTTTAGAACTGTTGTAAGTTCTTTTCTTGATTTGATGGCGTCGTTTAATGTGTGACCACCTGCTAAAACATCATCCACATACATGTTTTGTTGTAGAGTTTCTGATGCGAGAGGGTGAGTTGATGTTACATCTTCAGCTAGTTGAAGAAGGGTTCTAATGGCCAGGAACGGTGCGCAATTGACTCCAAAAGTCACTGTCAGGAGTTCGTAATCCTCAATTGGGTCCTTTTCTGATTGCCGAAATAATATCCTTTGATATTTGGTTTGATTCGGATCAATGAGTATCTGTCGATACATTTTTGTGATATCTGCATTGTACACAAAACGGAAGAATCTCCACTTCAATATCAGAAGTACCAAGTCCTGCTGAAGTATGGGTCCTGGATGCAATATGTCATTCAAACTCTTCTTGTTTGAAGACGGGCTAGAAGCGTTGAAAACTACTCTAAGTTTCGTTGTTAGCCTTTCGGGTTTTATTACTGCATGATGTGGCAGGTAATAATTTGGGTTTGTGTTGATTTCCAGGGGAGAAATTTTCCTCATATGTCCTAACTCGAGGTACTCAACAATTACTTGGTCGTATTGTTTTTTGAGTTCGGGTTTCTGGCTAAGTATGCGTTCCATCCTCAAGAACTGTGCCATTGCTATGTTTCTCGAAGTTCCTATTTCTTCGCTATTTTTAAAGGGTAGGGTAACGATATACCTTCCTGTGTCGTTTCTTCGTGTTGTCGACATGAAATTGTTCTCGCAAAATGTGTCCTCATCTGACCTCAAAACCCGTTTTGGGGTTTCCTCCACCTCCCAAAAGCGTGTGAGGATTCGGTCAAGGGACGTAGTGTTGAGTAATGACACTGTTGTACTAGGTTGTGTCGTTGTTGAAATTGGTCCCCCCACAATCCAGCCAAATACTGTTTTTTGTGCCAAAAGGGATCCAATAGACCGCATCGGTGTGTCCATGCAATATATTGAGTGGCCCAGGTCTAGGCCTATAAGCAAGTCGATGGGTCTGCTTTGATTGAATTGAGGATCTGCAAGTTCTAATTTAGCAGTCTCATTGAAATGTTGCAAATCTAAAGTCTGTGGTGGTAAATTAGATGGAAGAGTCTTCAGGACTGGTGCCCAGACTTCTAATTTAAATTGTGAATCCACCTTGGAGCAAAGATTGAATAAACAGGCTTTGGTTGAAGTCTCTGAAACTGTTTGACTCAAGCCTGTAACATGAACTAAATTTCGTTTGGTGGGCAAATTTAAACGATTTTTCAACTTTTCTGACATAAAAGTTGATTGTGAGCCAGGGTCGATGATTGCTCTTGCCTGGTACTTTTCGCCTCTAGTTTCGATCAGTACAATTGCAGTAAATAACAAGGTCTCTTTCTCATTGGGAGATTGATGGACATGTTTGCTCTCTTGCAGTGTCAAGGAAGTGATATTTGGTATCGAAAAGTTTGATGCTGATGTGGACTGTATATTATTGTTTTGTGCTGCGATACTCCTACTAGATTGGGTCGCGTCACAATTCGGAACTAAAGTATGGGATTCTGATCCCTTATGTAACAAAGTGTTATGTCTTTGTCTACATAATCTACAACTGAATTTACTTTTACAGTCCTTAACACTGTGGTCAATAGAGAGGCAATTGTAACATGAATTTGTGACCTTTACAATGTGAATTCTGTCGTTAACGTTCTTCTCTAAGAACTTGGGGCAAGACCACAATTGGTGAGACTCCTTACAATGTCGGCATTTGTAATTTGAGTCATTTTTCTGTGCCCTATTTGTGTTTAAAGGTTTTATGTTTTTCGACCCAGTTTCATTTTGGGTTGTGTTTATGTGAAAAGTGTGAACTCGTTTTGGCTTAAATTTCGAATTATCTCTTCTCGATTGTTCTAATTTTGGATTCGATTGTGTGATGGCCTCTATGGATTCTAGAGTCTTAGAATTGTGCGTCAAGAAATTATTGAATTCTTCCCAAGTCGGAACTTTTGTAATTTCCTTAAGTGAATTTTCAAATTCTTTTAAAAGAGTCCGAGGGAGCTTTGTTGAGCAAATGTATACCAGGAATGGGTCCCATGTGGCGGTTTCTATACCTAAAGCATTTAACGCTTGAATGCATCCATTAACTGTTCGCTGAAGTTTTTGAATCGATGAGCCTGAGTCTTCAGCTACGTTCGGAAGGTCAAATAAAATTTTTAATTGTTCATTTACTTGGATCCGATTATTTTCGTATTGGGCTACAAGGTTTTTCCAGGCTATGTCGAAGCCTTGATTTGTCAATGGGGCATTTGAAACTATTTTCCTAGCATCTCCTCCAGTCTTTTGTATCAGATGAAATAGTTTTTCAATTTTACTAAGTCTAGAATTATTTATGTATAATGCTGTAAAAAGATCGCGGAAAGTAGGCCATGTCACAAAATCTCCATAAAATGTGTCCGTGTCGCAAGGTGGTAGCCGCACAAATGAGATGTCATGATTTTCCTGTGGTTGATTTTCAACAGAAGAAATCCACTCTTCTTTCTTTGGACTCGATAGGGCTTGAATTTCTGCATTAATTGACCCTAAACACGTTTTGTAGGCAGAAAAACCTTTTTTGTAACGATCACGAAGCGTATCTTTATCGATGGGTTTTTCTTTGGAATCTTTTTTTGTGTCCCTACACTCTCCATACGTCCTTTTGACTTGTGTCCATAGAGAATCGAGTTCGACCCGAAGTACCTCAAGAGAGTGAATGTTGTTTTCGGCCGCACTTTGTGTGTACTCTGTTTCAAAGTCCAAAAGGTCATTTGTACAATTTACAAATTTATCGAATGCCATTATTTACCGATGAATTAAATTTTAAAACGATCAAATTAAGAATCAAATTTAAAACAAAAAAGTCCCTGCTAGCGATTTCACAGCAAGAATTACCAAAAATAATAATTAATTTCCCGATTGGTTATTAATTTGGGTATATTTTGTTTCCCCAGTAAATTACTAAAAGAAGTGTGGGTGGTAACCCTTTTCGTTTTTCTATTTCGTTTTCTTCTTTTATTCAACCGCGACAAAAAATTTTATAAGAGCGTATACTTGTAATAAAGAGTTTGTGTTTCTCTTTATTGTCTTATTTTTATTATTTTTAGTACTTACTTATCGTTGTTGTGTCTTTGTTAAAGCTGTTGCTCTCTAATTTGGGTCTCTTCTTGCTTGTGTCTTTTGCTGTTATTTTTGTTCTTTTTTGTTTTTCCACTTTGCCTGTGGATTCTATTTTTTCTCAAAAAATTTAACTGTTTTTAACCGTTGCTTATTTTTGTGTCTTAATATTTTTTCAATTTTTTAGCAAGTTTTTGTTTTTGTAAATTACACTGCATACGGTTCGAAGTGACCAAAAAATGTTTAATGTTTGATGTGTTGCTGGTTCGTTTTTTGTTGTTCTTTTTAATTTTGTTTGAAATAAAATGTTTTTGGTTTTGTTGTTTTTGTAATTTTAATTTGTCTAATTTATTAAATTCAATATGTTATTCTTATGTTATTTTATTTACAAAATTGTTTTGTTTTAATTTGATTGTGTTTAATTTCAATTTATGTTTCTATTACATTGTTTTTGTTCACAGTTTTTACTTTGTTTTTGTTCTTGTTTTTTTGTTTAATAAAAAAGGTTCAAATATTTGTTTTTAATTTTTTGGATGTTCACTGTTTAATTGTCGAAACTAGAGTGATCATAAGCAAAAAACTTTACTGCTCGTTAGCAATAATGAAGCAAAAGAATAAAGCAAAATACAAAAAAGCAAAGGATATATAATAATAAAAAACCGTTAATATTAAAGGGTGTTCCTTTAAATAGTGTCAACATTAAACAGAATATAGTATGTGTTATCTTCCATTGCTTTCTTTTAAATTTTTTTATTTTTTTTCTTTCACATACACTTTATATACATTACACAAACTGTCAACAGCAGTTGTGTAGGAGAATGTGCATGCCTTGGGCATTAAAGTTTAAAGTTTTATAATTAATTGACCGTGTACATAATCATGGTATTATATTTCCTTGGATATACTTGCAATATTTTTATTGTTGGCAAGAAATTCAATATTAATAGTCATGAAATTTTAATCTGTTACAATATTTTAATGGTCTTCAAACTAATGTAAGAACAGGAGAATATTTTATTTAAAACGACATTCTCTTCCTTAGATATAAATTAAATGGTTAAAATAGAAATCAGAATCATATATTTTTTTAATTTTTTCCAATTCGTTGGGAAACATAAGGATTTTCGAAAGAATTCTCTTTGTTTTTCAGCTTTTGTGTTTTGAACCAATGCGTATTAATCTTGGTAGTGGTAAAACAACTTTTTTCATTAAGTTCCGCCGGTCCTTCACAATAGGTAGCACAGCCTGGTCTCTACAATGATCTTTTGTAATATTATTCTCTCTGTGAGGCTACCGGATAAGTCGTCTTCGATGGATTATTAGAACAGAAGTTTAGGCCTCGTTATTATTCTAAAATTTAAAAAGTGTGGTAAAAGCTGTGAAATACATCGGTATTTAAATAGGAATTAGATTTCTTTTTATGGGGCTTTCCTAAATCGCTGGTGTATGGGAACAAGTCACAAACCACAGCTGTCCTCAAAAGCCAACATAAACTTTACCGTAGGTCAAATACAGCCTGATTTATGCGCCAAAGTCATGGAAAATTTGTCATTTCAGATGTGCTCCTACCAGAGAAGCTGTAATGGACATTTGAAGGATGAAGGATGTATTCCCCATTTAATGACATTAATCATTCAAACGCATAGAAAATTGGGATGATTAAGAGACATGAAGATTTTAATGAATTACCCACTAGTTATGGACTGTTGGAGTCGCACACACTTGCGACGTAAAAAATTTACAAAAGAAAAAAAAAGATCCTTTAACTCAGGTAAAAATTTTTGTTATCATCGACCTATAGCACTTGCAATTGTCGGTGATCGCCTGGCCAACGTCGTTCTCAAAGAAATATTGACCGATTATGACGTTTAACAAAAATCAACACTGACATTTCGAGATGCACTGGACGCTCTTGGATTTCATGTGAATTGATATCGTATGTTTATTCATGTACCTCTTCATCCAGAAATGGGCCTAATCGATAAAGATGATTTTTCGATGAAAATTGGGATCAACTTCCTACTGCTCCAGAAGCCACAACTCTGCCTAGGAATTTGTTGATTAGGGGCAAAATGTTTTCTTTGGGATGTTTTAAGCAAAATGTATACAGAACGAGACGATGTAGAGAAATTTTACGCACCACATTCTCTTGGTAGATTTCAGAGGGAAGAAAGCATAACATAAATGACGGTGTGTGAAAGGAATGAACACGCTACACGGTGCTGTGGAAGTAACAGCCGGTATACAGTGGCGTCAGACTGGACTATGCCGATGATATATGCCTGATGTCACTTGCTTACTTACCTAATTTAGTCAGGATTACTACCTCGCTTCTCACACCACCCATGTTGTGGTGATAATTTGTATCTATGAGTGACGGTACCTACAGTTTAAAGTAGCCTCCAAACGACAGATTTTTTAGAAACTTTTTTGCAGAAGACTACTATGAAGAAGTCGCCGAAGGAATATTTTTTATACTTCGTATTTTTGATGTCTGAGCTGGTGTTTGAACCACTGCCTTGCGTCGAATAAGGCAACACACTATCTACTGGACAATGGCGGCTTGCCTAACATTCTTTTCCAATCCCATAGCTGTTATTACTTAGCATTAGAAAACCAATTTCGGGAAATATTTTGCATATACAGTGGACATGAATCACTCATAACGTCCACATAAACATTGGGGGCATTACAGACACCATCAAGTAGTGGAACGCCTCATGTATTGCGGGTGCTACCTACTACTACTAACTAGCCAGCTAGATAATCTAAGTAAATACTATACTAGATATAAATCATTTCAGTTTTCAGCATGACTAAAGTGTGACAGGAGAAAAGGTGATATTTTCAAAAATGATCGAATTCAATCATGAAATCCGCTTGATAAACCGAAAATTATGGTGAGGGAAATGAATATCTTGCAAAAATTAATGCTTCGAATTATTGAAAAGGACTTCGGACTTGGTGTTTCAAATAACCTACTGGAATTTTATGAACTTCAGATTTGGAAAAAAGTGTGGAACAAATGTAAACGTCCAAACAATGAAAAAAAATTGTCGGTAAAATTTAATAACCAAAGTGATTGAATTGATGTAGGCTTCATTCATGGTTTGGTTTGGTGTCTCTTGCAATGAGGCCACTCGAATTTCTGCGAATAACGGGTCAAGCCAAATTTACCAGAAAATCCTTCTGGAAGCTGTAGTAAAATCAGTTAATCGTTCCATATTCCAAAACCAGCCGTTTACTTCCCATCAAGATTGTGTGCCAATTCATAAACGTGAAAGGACCCAACCCTAACTGCGATAAAATGTTCTACCATCCTTCTCCTCTAAAGAATGATTCTATCGTTGGGCTAGAAATTCTTGTCAGTTTTAGTGGATATAGTTTGCAACAAGAGATACCGCAACATTAATTTTTTTCAGACAATATTAATTGGTATTGTAGCAAAGTTTCCAATTAACGAGGTGCGTGCAGACCGCCTTAAGGCGTATTCATTTAAGCTTTAGTTTCTGACTTGATTTAAGTCAAACAGTGCAACATATATTTTTCCTGATGTTTCACATTCATTTCATTAATAGTGTTAGTTGAGTCATCATCATTTGCGGTCTATATTCCATGACATAATTTCTAAAACTTTGTAAATTACTTGCGGAAGTTATTAACACTTAAGTCACTATCTGTAAAAACCAAGGCAGGAAAAGAAATTCGCTTGGCTGGCAAAATAATTAAAGAAATTTCGTTTTCCTTGGGATTTCCGACCTAGGGTTTGAATCGTGGACTCACGTCCAATAAGCCAACATACTATCTACCAGACTAAAACGACAACGTACATATTGTTACGTTTTTTACCTTTTTAAAAACGTTTAAAATATGAGTTCGTATATTGCAAATAAAAATAAATTTGTGTTTAGTTTTAAATAAACTCTTAATTGTCCGCACAATTCATAACTTGATGTAAACAATAACAATTGCTTTATTAGTCATTCTTCTTTTCACTCTTTTGCGTAAACAAAAACAATTGCTCAATAGATCTTTATAACGGAGATTTTCAAACCACGATTATTCTCTTCACACGTAACGCGTCTTCACACAAGACTTCTTCACAAGACTTTCTGACTTCGTTGCCTGCTTTGTCTTGCCTTTTATATGGCAAGGTAAACTGTCTGATGAATCCTGTCGAAGGAGAATGACATCGGCTTTGCGAAATCTCTATAAATGCAAACATGATGTTGGTAATTGTGTGCTGTTGTTACTGCATCGACCTGGATAAGAAAATGACTAAAATTGTCTTCTTTCCTTGAAACGTTATCTATTGCGATTATCACGGGTTATTGTCCCGTAGAAAGGCATTACTTTCGCTTAACTAATGTGGGTGCTGTTAGTTGAAAAAGGTGCTGAATACTGTTATCTACCCCAGGTTTCAGTGCTTAGAGCTTTTTATGAAAAGGAGGACATTTTTGACCTGTAATTTCCTAACGACTTTGAAGTTTACTGAAATTGCAAGATTTATCTTAGAACCGTGTTGGTAAACTAAGTACCAACACCGTAGTCTACACAGAGAAAACTGAACATAATAAATACATAGTAAATTAGAACAAAGTTTATAAGATTTCTCTATGGTTTTTTTTTCAAGAAGAGATTCTTATTATTTTTATAAGGAAAACCTTTTTAAAAAAATGAAGAAGAAATCTTAGGGATTTTACTTGATAGTCTTCTTGATTTTTTTAAAAAGATATTCTCCTTAATTTTATTAGGTTTTTCTTTTGTTTTTTTCAAAAAGGTTTTCTTCTTGATTTTATAAGACTATCCCTTTATTTTCTTAAATAAAACTTCTTGATTTTGCTTGATATTATTATAGATTTTTTATTGATATAGTTACTTAGAAACTAATTTAATATTTGTAATAATAAAAATTAAAATTAGCTTTAATTTCAGTAATCTGTTTGGGCATCGGCTATCGGGGGCTTATATTCCTTATTAAGTCGTTGTGGCTGTAACAAAGCATGAAGCATGTACATACACTACTTGGAATCTACATAAATAGAAATATACATAAATAAATGTAAAATCAAAATATCGCTTATGACAAAATTTCAAAGAATATAGTACCTTTTGTAATTCGACCTATTCAAAATAAAATAGATATTAAAAGTTAAATTGAATTAGATTAAAAAATGTCAATACTTACAAGCTCATAACCTAAGAAATCATTATATCGTGGCCACTCTTGAAAAATATTCGTCAAAAATTTGGCATTTTGTATCTCGCAATTGTTAACCCAGGGAGAGACAAAGTGTAGAAAAAACCAAAGCTGATTTAAAAAAAAAGTCGATCCAATTAATTTTAAGATTACTAATGTAGAAAATAGAAAAAATGGTACACTTGTGATTCAGAGTGAAAATGTTAACGAACGCGAAAAAATAAAAGATGCAATTCAAAGTGAAATTAGTAATGAATATGAAGTAAAAATTCCTAAGGATATAAATATGCACATTTTGATAACAGATATGAGCTTCAAAGTATCTAATAAAGAACTGGTTGAAAAATTAAAAAAACAAAATGAAATATTAAAAAACAGTGATATAGATGTTGTGAAAATTTTTGAAACGAAAAGAAACAATAGATCAATTTTTAATGCAAATTTGAAAATAGACTTTGAGTCCTACACAAAAGTGTTAACAGGACAGAAACTTAATGTTGGATGGGAGAGATGTAGGGTCTTTGACGGTACATATATTATGCAATGTTTTAAATGTCGAGGTTACAATCATAAATCGTCTGAATGCAAGAATGAAAGAGTGTGCTTCAAATGTCATGGAAATCACGATAGTAAAGAATGTAATAAAGAAATCTTGTTGAAATGTGTTAATTGTGTTAAGGAAAATAAAAGACTAAATTTAGGACTAGATGAAAATCACGTAACTAATAGTCGTGCATGTCCGGTGTATCAGAACAAATTAAATCTTAAAAAGAGAAGAATAGGTCTATCAACCTAACAACCATCGCAACTACATGGCATATATACCAACATACAAGGCTTAATAAATAACTTCAATCAAATCGAAATTATAGCAGAAATTGATAAACCTGAGTTCATAATACTATCTGAAACACATCAAACGGAAGAAATAGATGAAAGTGAAATTCAAATAGAAAAATATGACCATTATTATTCTTTGTCAAATTCCTCTAGGACAGGAGGTATAATAATTTATTTTAAAAAACATTGGAGTGTGAAAAAAATTAAAGAAAATATTAAAGACAATAAACATTGGATTAGTGTATATATGGCGAAATTTGAAAAAACATCTCTTATAATTATGGCAGTATATAGATCACCAAGTGGTTCAAAATCTGAATTTTGTGATAATTTTCAAGATATTATAGAAGAAATATGTGAAAGGAATAGTGATATTTTAATTGTTGGTGATTTTAATATTGACCGGAAAAACGACTTCTACGCCAGTAAACTGGAAAGTATAATTAACGATAATGGACTAAAACATATAATGAACGAATACACAAGAATAACACAAAACTCAAAAACTTTAATAGACTATATAATAATAAATAATAGAACGATTACGGCGAAAAATAATATAAATAATAAAATTTCTGATCATGAATCTATAGACATTTTTATTGAGAATATTTGTGATGCTAAAGAAAATCGTATTAAGGAAAAGGACATTTTTATATATAATAAAAACAGCTTCAAAAATGAAATAAGTGCAATATTAAATAATAGTGAAACAGATGATCTCAATTTGGATGTGTTAAATTTTGACCGATGCTTAGAAAGCGTGTTAGAGAAATTCACATTCAAAAAGAAAATAAATGAAAGAAAATATAAACTATGGTTCAATAATGAACTTAGATTATTAAAAAGAGAAAAAGTTTATAGATATCAAAGTGCAATAAATGAGAACACGAATGAAGCATGGAATAATTATAAGGCAATAAGAAATATATATAAAGTTAAAATTGAACGTGAAAAAATAGATACATTAATAATAAAATAAATAATGCATATAACCAGAAGGAAATGTGGTACAAGATCAAGGAACTAGTCTTAAGGAAACCAAAAAATGTGATAAAAACTGTGATACATGAAAATATAGAATATAAAGAAAATGCGCAAATAGCCGTTATTTTTAACAAGTATTTTGTAAATAGTATTAAGGAAATTAGATCTTCCATTGATGATGTGCAATATGAAAATCAAATATCTGTGATAAATTCTAATTTTAAATTTCGTGCAATAACTTTACAAGAGCTGAAAACTGTTTTTAAAAGTATTAAGAAGAAACCAGATTATACAAAAACATCAAGCAGCATAATTCTTGACAATTGGGGTATACTAGGCAATATTTTATTAAGATACATAAACAAATCATTAATAACTGGAGTATTTCCAAGTAATTGGAAAGAGTCGATGATAATCCCAATCGAAAAAGTAAAAAATACGGTGAAATGTGAGGAGTACCGACCGATTAATACTTTGAAAACATGTGAGAAAGTCTTAGAAATAATAGTGAAAAATCAACTTGAAGATTATATAGAACAACATGGCTTCCTATCTAAATATCAATCAGGATTCAGAAAGCGCTTTTCATGCGAAACTGCTGTAAATTATGTTGTAAATAGATTTAAGAGTAGACAAAAGAATAACAAAGTATTAGCGATTTTCCTCGATTTCAAAAGAGCTTTTGAAACTATAGACAGAGATATATTGTTAAAAAAACTATATAAATATGGAATTAAAGATACGGAGCTAAAATGGTTTAAATCATATCTAACGAATCGCAGACAATATACTAATGTCAACAAAATAATATCTGATCCAATTGTAAACGATTTCGGAGTACCACAGGGTTCTGTATTGGGAGCTCTTCTTTTTATAATATATATTATTGACATTGAAGGAGTCTTGGAGAATTGTGAGATAGTCCTATATGCTGATGATACGTTGATTTTTACTGAAGCAGTGACAGAAGAATTGTGTTATGAAAACTTAGATAAAGATATCGATAATATAAATAAATGGCTAAAAATGAACAAATTGAAATTGAATGAAAGCAAGACAAAATTAATGGAAATTAATATGAAGACTAACAAATTAATCAAGATAAATAATGTTATTATAGAGAAAGTAAATACAATTAAATATCTGGGTTTCTTAATAGATAAATGTTTAAATTTTAAGGAACACATTGAATATATTTGCAGAAAAATTGGTAAAAAAATTAGGTTTTTTAAAAGAATAAGAAATAAAGTGTCAATATTAACTGCAATTAACACAATGATAAAACCACACTTTGAGTATGGTTCAACTATATTATTCACCTGCTGTTCAGACCATCTAATAAATAGGCTACAAAAATTACAAAATAAGGCTATGCGCTCAATTTTAAAATGTAACCGGTTTACATCGATTAAATATATGTTAGACACATTGAAATGGTTAAATATAAAACAAAGATTGCAGCTAAACACAATACTTTTTATCAAGAAAATGAAAATGGGATGTGCACCAGAATACCTAACCGAACAAATAAGATATGTTGGAGAAGTTCAACCCTACAACCTACGGAATGCTTTAGATTTTAGACCACCAAGAGCAGACACAAGTGTAATGCAGAGATCGTTATTCTGTAAAGGATTGAATCTATATAACATGATTCCGGCTGATGTGAAAAATGAAGCAAATATGAATATTTTTAGGAAGAAAATAGTAAATTTTATAAAACATGTTTATTTTGATCAGGGTTTACCTAATTGATGTTTGTAATTAAAATGAATTGTATTTTAAAAGTATTATAAATACTTCTAATAAAGATAATAATATAAAAAATATAATAATATAATATTTTACAAACGGCAATAAAAAAATTTTGAAAATTTATTTTAAATACATAATGCAAAGGTAAAACTGATATAAAATTTCTGAATTCAATAAGTATAATTTAAACAAGTACATTCGATAACCCACTGTTGGTAATAAAAGTTTTAGCAAATATTTCAATAAAATCAATAAGGAATACTCCTTAAAAAAAATTATTAAGTAGCCTAATGAAATCTATAAGAAAACCCTTTTTGAAAAAATTGATTAGGTAGCCCAATGAAATCAATAAGAAATTCTTGTTTTATACAATTTAGAAGAAAACACAATAGAATCAATAAGTTTTTCTCTATGGATTATATTTTTTGTGGCAAAAATGACGGAATTTGAGTAAAAAAATGGTAAATAACAAGTTTTCTTCTTCAATGCATGTGTTTTACTTCTTGGAAAAATTAAAAAGATTTATCACATAAAAATAATAAGAAATCTCTACGAAAAAATCTTCGTTTCTTTCTGCTGTAATACCCCTCACTCCAAAAACGCTTTGTAGAGAAAATCTTCTTGATTTTATTAGCCAGTTTTCGCTCTGTGTAGTAGGTAATGGGTTGGCTTATTAGACGTAAAGCCAAGGTTCGAGCCCCAGGCCAGACATCAAAACAAAAATACAAAAAGTATTTCTTCGGCGACTTCCTCTCAGCAGATTTTTCGCAAAAACTCTGAGAGTAAATAAAATAAGTTATCACAGCTTATTAAATCTTGGCTTTGTGTTTGTATTGAAAATACCGAATTCACTTGGAGATAAGTTTTGATAAGTGCACACGAATTTAAAACGACAATATTTGAATCTATCATTACCAATAAAAATACATACTAAAGTAGTGAACTTGATTGTTTCCAAATTAAATTCGTTTTCGTTTTTAAAAATAAATGAACATTTAATTATAATTTCTGATCTAAATATCCTGGTTTGTGTGGCTTGTATTTATTGTTATTGCAAATGCATTACATTAATTATGTAATGAAACCGATATATTATTGATATGGTTGCGATAGTTCTGTTTTCGTTTTTGTGGTAAATTTGATGTTCGGTGTCGTAAAACAAATTTTAAAGGTCGTATTAAACATGTTAATAAAAAATTATAATTATTTTGTCATAAATGTCATCTAAAAGTTTACATTTTTAAAAAGCAATAAAACAAAAACGGTTTGAAATTTTGCCAAATTAATTTTTTAGTCGTGAAGTACAATTGTTCTGGTTAGAAATGGAATATTATTTCATTCAAATTTAAACCGATAAATGGCTCATCTGATGTCATGGAAAGTACTTGGAATGTTTTCTAGGTGTACCGGTAGAAAGTAAGCGTCAAGATACAAATGTCTTCATAAAGAACATTTATTGTGAACCAAATCTGTGAGCAAACAAAATCGAACTTTTGCATCGTGTTAAGGATGTTGAATTTTGAACCATAAAATGATGATTTGCGGAAAACTTAAATTTCTTGTTTTCATTTGAAGAAAAGTGCTGGAGAGATTCATCGGATGCTTGTTGAGGCATATGGTGATCATATTCTGTAAGAAGAAACATGTAAGAGACACTTCTGAGATAACGATTTTGATGTGAAAAACGTAGAAATTTGAAACAAAATCAAAATCGCGGGATTTCTTTTGTATACAACAATGTCATCAGCATTGCAGAAATATGAATATGTTTGCTTATAAGGATGTCCAAATTATAAATTAAATACAATACGGGTACGCTGTGAAACACCGGTTATGTTCTTAAAGTCGTCTTTCTTAATAACAAAACCTCAGTCGACAAAAAATCAATTATTTTAATTGCAAATAACTCTCGGGAATAAAACTCAAGTTGCAAATCTGAGTTCTTGCTACTGATTTTTCATTACGATCTAGGTCGTGTGGGTGTTCATTATATCCATGACTGGCGGACGGTCGATTCCAAACGACAAAGTGTTTAAGAAGCTTTTCATGGCTATTTTATTTACTCTCAGGGTTTTTGGTGAAAGAATGTAGAGAGAAAGTAGTCGAAAGTAATATTATTTTAAATTTCGTTTTGTTCAAGATATCTGAGCTGGGGTTTAAACCACGGGCTCTCGTCTACTAAGCCAGCACACTACCGACTATGGCAACCTCAATTTAGTTCCACAATACCCTTGTACACATTATTCCTATACCCGGTGTATCGGTATTAAGTGAACGCCAAGATACAATTGTTTCCATAGGGGATATTTATAGTAATCGAGCCTTAATTTTTTTTTGGTGTTGTTTTTTCGTATAAAGATGACGAATTTTTGTGCCAGAAAATGATGATATACCGAAAGCAATTAAAGATTCTAACTGAAGCAACATGTATAAGATGGTTTCGAAGGTTCAAACATAACGATGTTAATGTGAGAAATGAAGAACGTGGAGGACAACCAAACAACTTCTACAAAAGTTACAAATTAAAGATAACGTAAAGCACCATTATAACGTTCTTTTAGAACGTTTTCTTTTAACAATACTTACTAATTTGTGGGATACGAGTAAAGACAATTTGAAAAAATTTCTTCACATAGCTAGAACCCACCCTAGTATTGTGAACGAGCTTGCGTGAATTCATATTTAAATTCTAGATTGTGTTCGTTGTGGCATACCTTCTCTTTTATTTTTTTTTTCACTAGTGTGAGAGTAGGATTCTTTTCAACTGTTTGTTAGTCGGCATTGACAGTGTAACTTAGAAGAGTAGCAATAACAAGTTCATTGTGTCATAAAAACGGATAAAATAAAATATGAAATAAAAGAGAACAGATTTAATAATGAAAGTTGACATTGTTGACTGCCGGGTCTTTCATTAAGCGCTTCCTATTTTTAAATTGAAACAAAACAAAGTGAGTGTGAGATATGATTGAAATTGTCCGAAATCTCCAATTTTCAATTACTCTGGTGCATAAATTAAGCTGAATTTGAACGATGGCATGGGTTACGTGTCTTTGTGTGGTTTCTGACATATTCTATACAATGCACAATATCCAATATGTCATGAGCTGTCTGGCCGTCGTGTTGAAATCACACAGAGGAAGTTGCCGAAGAAATATTTTTTGTCATATTTTCGTTTTGACATTTGACCTGGATTTTGAACCGTGGTCTTACATCTAATAAGCCAACACATCTAATAAGCCAATACCAACACTACGGCTGCTTCTATGGGCCGCATTACACGGCAACGCTATTTTGCAATATGGCAATGCACCAGAACACAAAGCAATCGGTTTTACATATAATCAAAACACAAGACTGGCTTCTCCGCTGTGTTCACCAGACTTGGCTTCTTCCGACTACTCTTAGTTTGCATCGATTGGGCACGCATTGGCTGAATTTTGTGAATAATTGGTTTCATCCAAAGACTAACAATGTTATTGGCGTGGTGACAAAAAGTTAGGGTTTATTATTTATTTATTTATTTACTTCTTTTTTATAACCAAATTTGAAACAATTTGTCCCAAAAAGCCCTATTGTTATAATTAAAACTACGTGTGGAATCGAAGTCCCCGTGGTCTAGTAGTTAGTGTGTTGGCTTATTAGACGAAAAGCCAGGATTCGAGCCCCAGGCCAGACGTCAAAATCAAATACAAAAAGTATTTCTTCGGCGACTTCCTCTCAGCAGATTTCTGGCAAAAACTCTGAGAGTAAATAAAATTGCCATGAAAAGTTTCTCAAAAATCTGTCGTTCGGAGTTGACTTTAAACTGTAGGTCCCGCCACTCATGTATAAAATTAACACAACACAAGTGGTGTGAGAAACTAGGTCGTAATCCTGACTTAAGGGTTGTAATGACCAATTATGTATGTATGTACGTATGGAATCGATTTGAAGGCATTACAAAATTTCTACATACGAGTTATGTGCCTTAAGCACTTAAAATGCTTAAATGCTAAATTGAATAAATTAAATTGAATTTAAATCTATAACTGAAAGTGAAGTTCTCAATGCACTTTAAATTATATGGTGCGGCAAGAGATGAAATTATAAAACGATTTAATAAAACAAAAACAAAAAATTATTTGTTTACATTTACCTTAATACCAATAATACAGCTGTTGTTGTTATTTAAAATAATTTTTTAGTTTCCATTTTCTTTTCCTTTTTAGCTGCTTTTATTAAAAAAAAGGAAATATTTCATGAAGTGAGGTTAATGTTAGCCCCGCTCTATCTTATTATTTAATCTTATGAAAATCCTGCATAAACTTTTTAAATGAGAAAACACTTGCAGTGTCAAGGAGGAAAACAGATAAACACTATGCGACAAAATAAAAAAAAAAAATACACCCAGCTTAGTGTAAGTTGTGAATTTTGTTGAGTATAACTCGGTGCTTCATTTGCCATCAGACAGTACAAAATAAAATTTGCTAATAGCTGTCAACCCAAATGTCAACAACGACAAAAAAAAAAAAAAACAACAAAACAAAATAAAAACAATGTTGTTGAAACAACCGGCTTTTTTTTCTACCAGCTGCCAAATGAATAAGGATTTACAACCTGAGTACAAAAGTAAGTGATTTTGCTTTTGATTTTTTATAATTAAATGGCATTACTGACAGCACAACCCATGAATAAAACAAAAAAACAAAATTGGTTTATTTGCCCCCGCAATAATTAAACAAAAACAAATACAAATCATATAAAGAATTTTATTTATGTGGTGAAGTTTTTTAGCGTCTTTGAGATCTTTTACAAATAAATAAATGCTCTTACTTAATACATTATAAACAATAATGTTGCATTTTAGGTGTTATTAAAATATTAATGTTTAGCTCCTCCTTTATATTGTCGTTCCCTATTCTTCTGTGTTTACGCAAAACTATATTCAAAATTTAAGTCAAGGCCGCTAAGGCACGATTTTTATTAAATTTCATTAAAACATTTGTCAAAAACTTGTAATTGTGAAAAAATATACTTTTAGAAAAGAGAACACAAACAAATTATGAAAATAAAATGCAAATTTTTAAGGTTTGCATAGAATTAATTTATTAAAGATTAAAGATAGAAAGCATTTAAAAGACGATGGAGATACATACATTTAAGGTGAAAATATTTCAACAGTTTTTATTTAAATGAATGCAGTAGTAAAACCTGGCTTTACGCCGCGACGTAAATCGAAACGACATAAATCGAAATTCATATTACTCATACGCAGTAATAACTTTTCAAAAGGCCTTTAAAAAACCAATAACAAATCGATGCAATACTGATTTTTTATAGAAGTCCTTGAAACAAAGTTTTTCGGTTTTTCATCTGGCAGTCATTCAACTCATTTGTCACTCATTTTCTAGACTTTTAGACCATTCCCATAGCTTTTAAATGGTCTGAAATTGTTCAATGTGCTACGTTTAAGATTTCTGTACTTTGTCATCTTCATGCAATATTGTTTGCAATTCGGAGAAATCAAACTTTTTGGTGGTCTTCCAAATTCTTCATTTCTCACATCAAAATCGTTATCTCTGAGTCCTAGAAACCATCTTCTGGACGTTGCTCCTGGTACAACATGATTACAAACTTTTCTTCGAATGAAAACAAAAAATTATGGCTTTCTACAATTCGTCATTTTTTTAAACAAAACTCTCCATCTTTAACACAATGAAAGAATATAATATTGTTTGTTCAGGGATATAATGTATACTGAATATATCTGACAGATTTCCCTACTAAAACAAAAAAAAATTAAGCCTCGTTTATTACAAATGTTCCCAACAGAGAAATTTGTACATGATACAAATTTATTGAATTCAGAGTATTATAATTCCTATCCCATCCAAAAGCCGATTAAATTGCAGACTACGAAAAAGTGCTATTCCGGAGTATTTCTCGAATATTATAGCCACATAGTCTACATAACATGACTGATTATTAAACCCTTTACACAGGGTTGCGACCTACTTTTCATACCACTTATGTTGTGCGTATTAATTTTGTACATGAGTGGTGGGACCTACAGCTTAAAGTCGACTCCGAACGATGTATTTTTGATAAATTTTTCACGGCAATTTCATTTTAATTTTTTTCAGTTTTTAACAGAAATCTGCCGATAGGAAGTCGTCGTTTTGATGTCTGGCCTGGGGTTTGAACCATGACCTCATGTCTTTTAATCTAACACACTGCTTACTACACTACGGCAACTTCATGGTAGTTAGGTAGTGTTATTCGAAGAAAAGTAAAAATTCATTTTTTTTCTGTATGAGCAGATGTATTCAATAATTTAGTAACTTTTGAAACTTGCATAGCTCTTTTGCTCTCACTCTAATAATATCACATTGTTTTGTACGAATTTTTAACAAACTTGAAAAAGAATTGTATTTAAATTTTATTAAGTACAGTTATGTATGTACGCATTCATTAATGAATAAATTAATTCCCTTGTTTCTAAATCTATTTATATTTGAAACTTTAGGTACGCCATAGCTTTCTAAAGTGTTACAAACATCAGCGAAACAGAATACAATCTGCAATGCCTTCTGGTTATAGGGGGAATAAAAATTTAAGATTTGTTAGAAATCATAAAAAAAAAGGTTGGTGTAAACATTTATTTATATTCCAATTAAGTTTTCTCCTACGTTCTGTTTTATTTATAACCCGTTTTAAATTTATTCTGTTGATTTGTATCTTATTTTATGATTAACGTGAAACGTCTTAGCATCTTCCATTCAGAGTCAAGTAACTATGGCATTTGCTTTTCTGACCACAGGAACATTTTAAAAATACATTTTGCAACAGCTAATCTCAAAAGATCTTCGTTCAATGGCTTAAGCAACACGAAAAATTCAAATAAATTACTCTATGCGGCAAAATAAAAAAATTAAATACACCCAGCTAATGACATAGTGCAGGTTGTGAGTTTTGTTGAGTAGAACTCAAGAATATTTTTTTATATTTCTTGAACGCTCTAAACTTGTTTTATTTGACAAAAACTGTTATTTGGACTTTATGCGCAAATTTATTGATTACACAAAAATTTCTGAACCAATGTCACAAATTTTAACTTTTTTAGAAAAGGAAGCGATAAGATAAGGTAAACTTTGCAAATGCGAATTTTTTTTCTAATTTTTGTCAAGATTGTTGATTAATTGCTAAAATTTAATTAAAAAATATAAAATAAGTGATGAAGTTGAAGTCGCCGTGGTCTAGTAGATAGTGTGTTGGCTTATTAGACGTAAAGCCAAGGTTCGAGCCCCAGTCCAGACGTCAAAACAAAATACAAAAAGTATTACTTGGGCGACTTCCTCTCAGCAGATTTCTGACAAAAACTCAGAGAGTAAATAAATTTGCCTTGAAAAGTTTCTCAAAAATCTGTCATATGGAATCGACTTTAAATTGTAGGTCCCACCATGTATAAAAATTAACACACATAAGTGGTGTGAGAAACTAGGTCGTAATCCTGACTGAAGAGTTGTAATGACCAATTATGTGTGTATGTAAAATAAACATTCTTAAAGTAGCTAATGTGACTATTTGAATTAAAACTAAGCATCTCTATTTTTATTATTTTATTCAAAACATAACACGACTTTTATACTCTTTAAATAATAACAACGGTAATTTACATAAATTTATTAATTTTGGATTTATTATTTTTGCTTCAACATGTTGTATAATAAGGTTAAAAAATTTAAAAATGAAATTTAAAGAAAATTACTTTTTTAGAAAAAATTTCATACATTTTTGCTTTATTTTCTATGGCAACTTTGCTACGTACCATTATTGTTTTAGTTCTCCTTTAAAATTAATTCTTTTAAGCTCTTTATTGCGCTCGACAATGGAAGCCATTAACGAAGTAGTGCCTAGTGTGAAGGCTGTCCAAAGTGGAAACCATTTTTCGCGGCAGATACATAGATGTCATGAAGTCGACGTAGTCTAGTAGGTAGTGTTGTCTTATTAGACGCAAAAGCCTGGGTTCGAGCCCCAGGCCAGGCATCAAAGACAAAATACAAAAGTATTTTTTCGGCGACTTCCTCTCAGTAGATTTCTGGCAAAAACTCTGAGAGTAAATAAAAATTGCCATGAAAAGTTTCTCAATAAATAAAAATCTGTCGTTCGGATTCGACTTTAAACTGTAGGTCCCACCACTCATGTATAAAATTAACACACACAACATAAGTGGTGTGAGAAACTAGGACGTTGTACAATTGGTCAATTCGACCTCCGGGTACTGTACTTGTCTTAATTGACAAGTACACGTCCTCTAACCTAACCTACATAGATGTCCGCAATGTTCAACAGCCTCTGATGGGTTGACATATTTGATGCTCTGAGAACAAAGTTCTCTGTTCCTGATTATCTGCTAAAGATCATACAGAGCTATGTACGAGATTGTGAGCTTATTTACGATACGAACGAAGGACGTAAGAGAAAAATTATTACGTCTGGTGCAGCTCAGGGATCAATTCTTGGCCCTGACCTATGGAACATAATCTATGATGATATCTTTCGCATTGAGATGCCAGACGGTACACATCTCGCAATGTCGAAGAGCCTAGAAGAAAGGTCAACCAGGTGATAATAGGAACAAAGTCGTGGCTCGAGGACAGAGATCTCAAACTCGCAACGGAGAAAACTGAATTGATATTTCTTACGAGGAATAGTATACCGCTGGATATTGACGATATGAATAATCGATATGCGACACCATTTTGAGGCCGCAGAAAGTAGTCAACTATCTTGGCATTCGACTGGACCCTAAACTGACTTTCTGGGCTCAGATCTAACACGCTGCAATCAAAGCCGCTAAGGTTACCTCCTTACTTAGTAAGCCAGTATTGGTGGTCCTATACAGAGCAGACGTAGATTGATCTCATAGATATCACTGCCGTAAAGAAGTGAGATCTGGGTAGAAGCATTAAAGGCCAACTGTAGAGTGAAAATTGTGTCATCGATACAACGAAACGCTGCACTTAGGGTGGCATCGGCATATAGGACTGTATCTAAGTCAGCAGTACCAGTAATCAGTGGTGTAATACATATAGGTCTACAGAAAAGCGAGCGTAATAGCTTGTGGGAGACTAAAAACGTGCACGGAGAGACAATAAATGTCGACGACGCCAGAAAGCGAACCATACAACACTGGCAAGAGAAATGGAATACTGAAACAAGTGGTAGATGGACGGCGAAACTTCTCCGCTGGATTGAGGGTAAATTTAGTGACGTTAATTACTATTTAACACAGCTGTTATCCGGACACGGTTATTTTTGTAAATATCTGTTTAAAATTGAGAAGATGGCACGACTAAACTGCATCTACGATGATGCGTCGATCGATGAAGCGGAACACACTTTCTTTCATTGTTACAGATGGAGTTTAGAAAGCACGACTCTTAAGACCAAAGATGGCGTCTGTACTGTCGAAAACTTCTGCATTATACTTCTGAACAGCGAAGAAAATTGGAATTACACTGAAGCATTGCTGAAAGCTAAGAAACTTGACTTGGATGTGAGAATTAATTGTTTAAACACCGGACGCGTATATGGATATAAAGGGCCAAATGGGCAGAGGGAGTCGAAGTAATACTACAGTAGTTCCGGTGTGGACCCAATGAGTCAAAAAGTGGAGGGGGAGATTTAGTGGATCAGGGCCCCACACACGGGGGATAGTGCATGGTACATTTACTCCTCCTCAGTGGGGAAAAAAAGTTCTTTATTCACTTTAAGTTCACGCTACAGTTCTGACTGTTACGAGTAGTTGGAGTTGGTTTTCAAATTTTGTTTGTTGCAGTCGTTTGGTAACAAGTTTGACTGGTTACCGTTGTCCAAACATAACAGCTTCAAAGGTAATACAAATACCAAAGTGTTGTTGTTGTTCATGTTACTACTTGTACTTTTTAGTATGTGTGTTTTAACACGTACATACTTAGAAACAATTAAACATATTTATTGTCTGTTTATTAAAACAGATGGTATTTGTTTTGTTGTTTGTTATTATTTTTGGCTATCGGAAATTTACGTCTATGTAGCCTTTTTTGTAATTTTTCTTAAATATTTATTGTTTTGTTATAATCTTTTAAAAAATATTATTTTTTTTAACACTGACAGCCTGCGACACTTTTTATATCTTTTTTTTTTTTTTGAAGCACAATTTTGAGTTCCGCTTAACTACTTATCCCCCACATACATATATCCTCGGAATAAAAGCACATTCTGCTCCATTTACAAACATAAACATTTTATTTTACTGCCGTTTTATGGAAAAAACACAATCTTTTTTCATTTATTTTCTGGTATTTTTTCAACGATACACTGAAGTTAGGTCACTTTTATTCAGAGTCACTTGCATTTTCATTGAAAAACCATAGATTTTCTACTTTAAATTCTTATTTGCTTTTTGTTTGCTACTAATAGTTGAATTCTTTTGGAAATTATTTAATTTATTTTATAATTTTTTTTTTTTTTTTTGATTTCAATGACTTAAATTGTGGGTGTTAGTTAACTTTAAATCTCTCTTTTTGTTTTTGTAGGTATTTGTGTATAGAATTTGAATAGCTGCACTTTCAAACTGTACAGCTTTAGGGTGAAAGCAAAACAAAGTTTGTACTACTGATGCTGCTATTTTAACAGTTACCATTGAGCTAAAGTTACTCAAAAAGCAAAAAAAAAAACAATTATTATCTACACACACTCTTATATTTAATGTTGTTCTTTGTTGTTATTATTGCTGCAGTTGGGATTCTACAGGCAGTGGGCTTCAATTGTTGCCTTTTGTAGTATTTGTAGAACAGCAAAGTATTATAAATTCACTATAATTCACATTGTAAACTATAAGATACAAAATATTTGCAGCCTTAATAAAAACCGGCACCAAAAATTGTAAAAAAAATAAAAGCTTTTCACGAATGATTTAAAATAAAACAAAAAAAAACTTACTGCATAAATTTCACATTGTAACTGTTCTTCGTTGGAAATTCTACAACTGAACTGAACAGAAAAAAATAAAAACGCATTTAATAAATATAAAAAAAATAATAAAAAAAAATTTTTTTCCCAACAGTTGGTGTTAGGTAGTGCTGTACTAAGAACACAAAAAATACAAAGAATAAGAAAACACACACACTCAGCTTAAACATTTGCCAAAAAAGTGCCAAAAACACATGTGTAGGAGTACTTATTTATGCCACTATTAAAAATGGTGCGATGCGCAGTCTCTTCAGGATGTTAATATAACAATTAATACTACAACTTCATTTTGTTTATTTTTAATATTTTTAAGACACTTTATTATCGGGCCAAAAGTTTCCAAACGAAAGTAATAAAACCGAATCTGAGAACGAATTAAGCTTTAAGCTGTATTGAAACTTAATCTCTATTAAGCAAGTAGGCAAAAGACTTTCGACATCCGATATGGAAGCAATTTATTGAAAAATTTTCGATCATATCTGGTTGCATATTATTGCCAGGAGGAAGATGTATACAGTACATGTAAGATATTATTGATGCAATGTTATCACCTTTCCTGATTACTGTTAATACAGTCATACCACACCGAATAGGTAACAGCCTAATTGATCTTGTGTTTGTAAATGATATCACTAAAGTTCTTCTAAATGACCAAATATAAGCGTCTGGTTTTTCAACTCGTCTAGTTTTTCAACTCAACAGCCCTTTACTCAGAATAACGGCCATTCTCTCGCCACTCGTCTTCTGTTTGTTAATTAAATCCATGAGTGACGGGACCTACTATTGAATGTCGAATCCGACAGATTTTTGAGAAACTTTTCATTGCAATCTTATTTACTCTCAGAGTTTTTGCCAGAAATCTGCTGAGAGGAAGTCGCCGAAGAAATAATTTTCTCATATTTGACCCGAGGTTTGAACCGTGGCCTAGCTTCTAATAAGCCAACACACTACCTACTGGACTATTGTCCAGTCAAAATCATTGTTTGTGAACAAAGTATATACAGTGCGATTTGGTCTACTATTTAAGTTTCTTTAAATAGTTAAAACAAAAACAAATTTAAATTAAATATTGAAAACAAGAGTGCTGTAAGTGCTTAATAGTTTAAGAGAAAGATTTTGTTACAAAAATTGTTTTTAACTAGAAAATCTCATACTCCTGACGTAACCTTTAATTCAATGTATTTTTTCCGAAAATCGAGATTTGGATAAACTTTTAAGAAGTTTGTCTAATTTTGTCACATTAAAACAATGAAAAACGTTTTAAATGAAGAATTTTGAGTTTATTTTTGTCAATTTCATGTTGCGAAATTTTGTGTGTTTTTGTAGGCAGTAGGTATAATTTTTTGTAAGACGTAAGAGTAGTCGAACGATATTATCACAAAAACATCAGATTAAAACCAAAACGACTGTAACAACTAAACTAGAATAAAATAAGAAACATCATAACAGTATTTGCAAGATGAACAGGCAAAATTTTGCTTCATATAAGCTATGTTGCTTTGGCCACTTACTCCGCGTAAAAACTGAGCAGTCAACTGAATATGGTATTAAAGAACAGCACTGAGAAAGCACTCTCCTCAATAATTTATTATTTAGAGTAGTAGTTTTATAGCTTCTACTGAATACAGCTGAATGAATATAAGTTGTCAAAAATCTCTCATAGAAATTGTTTTAATTATAAAAACAATTGTCACAAATTTTTAGTCGCTCCTGAACTATGAAAACATGAACATGAAATATTTTATCCATTCATTATTATGTCATAATTAAATTTATGCCACAGAAACTTCACCTCATTACACATTAATTTTAATTTAAACAGATTATAAGCATATTTTCATCTACTATTTGACATCCCACTAAGGCTTTAATAACTAAACGTATGGTGTACTAAGTAGTACGTAAAATGTGCTGATGCGACAGATTTTATTGCACCATCGAACATTGTTTAATGCAACAGGGATACATGACGTGAAATAAGAGAACACGTAAGTATAACGTAACTATAAAATGCTACTTTCAAGTTATAATATGTATAAATACAAAAGTTTTGGAATTTTGATTACGTGTCATTTATTATTATACTTACACATGTATGCAATCTGTATACAGTGGTGGCCATATACACTTACTCAATAAAGTCTGCATGCACCTAATGTATTTTTAGAAAATACGATTATATAAAAACCCACATTAAGTATTAAATTTAAATCAAAATTTTTTTATAGATTATTCGTTACACCATTTTCTAAAAATTACTTAAAAACATAAAGCAAAATATTAATTCATTTTTAAACTAATATCATACATATCAGAATAGTAAGATATAGGTACCAAAAAGTCTGCCTTCAGTGTTAAAATAAATAAAGAAAACTTCGATGAATATGCTTAAATCTTATGGTGTTTTCTTTTCTACAAAGAAAATGTCACCCTCTAACAAGGTGCATTAAAATAATTGCTGACCAACCCTGTTATAATGTAATTTTTTATTGGAGAAGAATATAACACATGTTGTGCCCTGTGTTTACCACTTATTAAGAAATAATAATACTATTAATGCATTAGCAACATGTTCAACACAATGCTTAAGGTAGAATTAGGCTGTACGTCCACGGAACGTTCGTTCGTTTTTAGAATTCGAAAAGCAATGAAAACGCTTGCCGAACAGTAATGTAATTTTTGTAAACTTTTGCATTGCTCTTCATATGCTAAAAACTAACGTATTTTACATTACGTTCCAACGATGTTTGGCTAAACGGTGCTTTTACGTTTTGTTACGTTCCTAATCAGCTGTTGTTTGTCCTGTATGATTATTAAACATAAATAAGTACTCTCCTAGGTAGTGTGCTGGCTAACTAGACGTGAGCCCACGATTCAAACCCCATGTCAGACGTCTCCATCAAAACGAAATGTGAAAAAATAATTCTATGGCGACTTCCTTCTTAGAGTAAATAAAATTGCCATGACAAAATTTTTGAAAATTCAGAGGTTCGGAGTCGACTTTAAACAAATAAGTGTTGTGAGAAGTTAAGTCATAATCCTGATTGAAGGGTTATAATGACCAATTATGTATGTATGTACATATGTATCTTTTACAAAAATACCATTTGATTCAAAAAAGTTATATAAGTTATAGTTCAGTACCATTTTAAAATTTCAATTTTGCAACACTGACTCATACTAACCATTATTCCTCTGACCCAAATCTATCAAATTTGGATTCGTCACCCACTAAAATTATTTGCTAAAAACTCATTTGTTTCTTTGTGTTTTGTACGGTAAAACCTAATCTGGGTTACGAAAATTATTCGCTTTTCTTTTCTTTTTTCACAATTCGGGCTTTTAAATGAGTTATAATTAGACGCTCTTATGACTATTGAATCTTCCCTGGCTGTGGTTTTACGTAGTTTTGGGGGTCTGGGTACATTATTTGGGATTCCAATTGTATTAAAGTGTTTCATTACATTACCAAATATCAAGGGCTCCAAATCTCGGCAATAACTTGACGTTTTACCCACACTTTATGATTCATTTGGTGCATATTTCTTCCAATATCGTTCGAAATACACTTACAAATACATTTTAAAAATGGATACGATATCTCAGACATCAGAAATAAATTATTAAAGTAGCAAAACAAAAGTTTTGTAACTACACTTTCAGTAAATAGTGATTAAGTTCTTAACAAAATTAAGTAGAACAGAAAGGTAAAAAAGGGTTCAAGCCTGAAAGAGATCAAATTTATCTTTCCAGTGAAAAAACCCCGTTCAAATGTCAAGAAAATCGTTATATGCGTATAACTAAAATGTAATCTTTTAATTTCCAACAGATTAGAAAAAAATGTAATTTCTCCTTACAAATCTTACTGCATGTCATGGATTAAATTCAAATACATTTCCAATTCGTATCTGAATGGTATGTGTGTGCTTCACGTACACATTCAAATTATGTCAGCAAAATTTTTCTTTTGTATGCATGACTACGTAATGATTTCTGCCACTGTACTTAAATGCAACTGCTACTTAACTATTAAAGTAATCATGTATTATGGGAAGGAAATGTTTAAGAAAAAACAAAAAAGTATTTATACGCACAAAATTTTATCTTAAATACGTAATCTTTAAGGAATATAAGAACTTTTTCTTCATTGTGATACTCATACTTATACATTCTTTGAAAACCCCTTTAAATATTTATTCATTAATTGTAGCATTCCGCTTTATTGTCAATATGTTCTCACGTAATGTATGTGATTAATGACCTTTGCCGTAAAACCTTAAAGATATTCTTAAGCCCTAGTTATGCTACCGTAACGGAATGTAACCGCAACAGTAAGAAACAGCTGATCGTTTTTGTTATGTATAAAGCAATACGAATGGTTATAGAAATGTAATGTAACGTAACCGGAACGTAAGAATCTGTAAAAAATAGAATTTTCTTACATTTTTACGTGACATCTGTTTAGCAGTGTTAACAACATGTCAATATTAAAAACCACCAAAACTGAAAATTGAAATCATAAACAGAATTTACATTTTGTACGTATGTTATGTTTGTCTGTATGTGGAATTCTCTTTAAATAAAGCTTCACACATTTTAAAAACCCAAATTATAATATTATATTATTATATTATAATATATAACTTTTATAATTTAAAATAATTTATAATTTAAAAAAAACACTATTTTACTATTACATTATGTAGGTAGTGTTTATTTTTATTTTAAATTAGAAAAATATAGTTATAGATTATTAATTAATTAAAGCGTTCGAAAAGCATTTCACTTTACTTTTATTAGAGAAGATAACTACGTTTTAACGTTCGTACAAATTTAGTTTCCGAAATACCTGGCCTGGGGGGTTACTCTGTAACTCGATACAAAAATTAAAATGTACGTATTCGAACAAATTGTACTCTGTAGTACGAAAGTACGGAAATTTTTCGAAAGTGATACCAATGTTTTCTTTTTTTCGTACGAACAAAAAATTCTGTTACTCCGTATTACGAAAACGAGCATAAAAAGCTTAGTAAACATTCGAAAATTCTTCGTTAGCTATTGTGTTGGTGACAACTAATAATAAATTTAAAATGTAAGTAAATTAATACAAATACATTGCAAAATAAACATAAAATAATATATTTTAAACAATCTCAATGGAGTGAGTCAAAAAGAATTGTATATACCGACCAAAGACAATACAAAACTGTTGTGGACATTATGATGACGCATCTGGATTTGGCCAAGGGACATCTAAAAGTGCCGGATGCAAGAAACAAACCTAATAATCTGTGGCAGAAACTAAGAACAGATTTGGTTTCACTTGGTCCACCGCAGCGAGATGTTAAAGTTCGGAAAAAAGTAAGCTTAGATAGATCTAAATATTTGAGTGCGATCTATCGCGGAGTTATTAAACATTTTAACTTTTATTAGGTTTGGGCAGACTATAAGAATGGTAGCCAAATTAAACACATTGATTCAAATCCACAATCAAGTTCACCAGTAATTACTCAGTATTTAGTTGAAGAAAATTAGGAGGGATAAGAGTCTGGACCCAAAAATAATTAGCTTACAGATATACATACATACATATATAGATATACATAAATTTATTTATATATTTAATGAATTCGGTTTTCTTTTGTTTTTCGATATTTTTTTATAAATTTCTTTATTTTTTAAGGTGCTGCTAAGTTTATTTTTGGTTTTCTATGAAAATTTTCGAATCGAGTTACGGAGTAACCCCCCTGTTTCTGTAAAATAAACGATTTCACTTGCTTGTCTATTTGTATGGAAAATACAATCAAAAGCACTAAATTTTGTGTTCGTTTTCCTCAACACAAACTAAATTAAGTGTTTTTGTTTGAGTGAAAGTAAAATTGTTTGGCTTACAGAAACAGTACATAAAACTTTTAATAAGTACCTTTAAATAAATATAAAATCGTTGAAATGAACCTAAAAACTCTGTAGTGATAACACTGGTTAACAGCTGAATTAAAGTAAAACATAAGGAGCCATATTAAAAGTGATAAAAAGAGTGAAAACGAAGTTTTTAAAATCTAAAATTAATATTAAGTTTGTTTAAAAAACAATAATAAATATAATAAAATAAAAACTCAAACCCAAAAACATGTCTTCTGTATCCATATCTTAATTTTTGTCTTTTAGTTTTTGCAATTTTTATTTTTTAATTGTTATTGTTTATTTTTTTATTGTTTTGTTTACCTAAAAACATATGATTACGTTTTTACGTTCTATAATTGCTCTTACATTTTTACGTTCCGTGCACATTACTGTTACATTGCGTTACATTACGTTCCGGTAGCATAACTAGGGCTTTATGCTGTAGTTACCCACACGTAACGTAACGTACCGTAGAAAACGTTCTCTTTTCAGTATATGGAGAACAATATAAACGATTACCGAAATGTTCTCTCTCGTTAGCAAAACGGAACGATCTGTATAAAACAGAAGTCTCCCACGTTTTTACGTGACATTTGAACATGAGAGAGAATGAGCAGTGTTGCCACGAAAAAAAATATTGTAACCAACATTTGTAAAAAAATCACCAAATAAGGAAAAATATGACCAATATTAAATTCGCAGTTTTTTATTTTATTTTTTTTTTAAAAATTTAATTATAATCTTACTAATTAATTAATTTTAACAAACAAAACAAAAGTTATTTTCATAAGAAAAATCATTGAAAAATCCGGAAAAATCTACACATTGAACAAAAAACGGCAACACTGATGATGAGTCTGTATACCAATTTCTTTGCATTGTGTAGTGTTCGTTTGTGTGTTGCTTTGTGTTCTGTTTCGTTTTTATTTACATTCTTCGTTGACATATGTCCCGTTTTGAACGTTTCTATAACTACCCAAACGTTTTTAAGACTACGTACTGTAACGTATTTATTTATTTATTTTTAATAAAGTGCACTCAAGGAGCACTATCAAATAAAAAGACCAATAGTTTTAACTAAGTGCAGCTGAACCGCACTATTTGGTTAAATTTTATTGATTGAGTTCTTGAGGGAAAATGTCCCTTCTTTTATACTAAATTTTGGCTGATTTGACAATTCCAAATCAAACCCTTAATTCTAATACAATTTTGTATTGACTTAATACTATAACATATGTTTGTGTGTATATTATATGTTTAACTATATTATATTGGTTTGTGTGTGTAATAATTATGGGACAAGTGGATGTTATATGACACGCGCCTATTATCCACAATAATTCCCACGGTGAAGTGTAAAGAGAGACACACACGATCACCAGCAATGCCATACAACAACAACACACATACTACATATTATATGCAAACCAATGCAGTCGGCGGCCTGACAACAAAGTGTCAAATGATCGTCGCATGTGCGCGACGGTCAATAACATTGAGTCAAGTGGTCGCCGCTCATATGCAATTGAATATTCTTTTGTTTATGCATATGAAATGTTGTGCCAGTATTGACAACTGTAAAATCATGCTACAGTACATTATGATTTTACGATTCTTACGCTTGGGTAACCAAGGCATTACTTTTTCTCACTGAAACCAAAGAAGTTAAATAGCTTTTAAATACTTATATAAATGGTCATCACAACTCTTTAGTCAGGATTACGACCTAGCTTCTCACACCACTTACCTTGTGTATGTGTTATTTTATACATGACTGGCGGGACCTACAGATTAAAGTCGATTTCAAACAACCGATTTTGAGAAACTTTTCATGGCAATTTTATTTATTCTCAGAGTTTGTGCCAGAAATCTGCTGAGAGCAAGTCATCGAAGGAATATTTTTCCATATTTCGTTTTGTTGGAAAACGTCTTTGAACCGTGGAATCACGTCTAATAAGCCAACAGGCCAATTACTAGACGACTTCTAAATAGATTTAACAGAAGTAACAGTAACATCATCTCGATCACAGTGGTCATGCTTACAGGTCACTGTATTATGGGTAGACAAGCGGAAAGAATGCGGCTCTGATCTTGCGAGGTGCTTTCCAACCCTTGTCAACTTAACGGAACTATCGTCTATTGATGTCAAGGATATAGCCTCGTTTATCAAGCTTTATGGCTGGTTCTCCAGCGTGGGGTAGTCGTGCTTTGAAATGTGCAGCCCTTGCGCTGACCAACTTCTCCCTCGTTGGTTCGGAGGAACTTGGTCAGTACAGAGACTGCGTTCACCTGTGGCGTCGCAATGGGCCGCTATGCGTGCTCAAGTGAGCTTTTGGTATGAAAGCTACCACACTAACCTAACCTAACCCAACCTATTACAAGGCAATGTTAGATTGCAGCCCCATTATCTCTGGACCTGGACAGCAGACCAATGAATTTGCTAGAACAATAAAAACATCAACGAAACAGAAACAATGCAAGATTTGAAGCCAAACGATCATCAAGTAAGGCGTAGATTCGTCGAATGGGCCCAAAACGAGATTACCGTTGTTGCCGATTTTCATAAGCGAATTTTGTTTAGCGATGAAACGCACTTCTGGTTGAATGGCTACGTCAACAAACAAAACTGCCGCATTTGGGGTGAAGGTATTCCTCAAGTGTATGTGGAAACACCGTTACATCCAGAAAAACTGACTGTTTGGTGCGCTTTATGGGCTGGTGGAATCATTGGTTCGTACTTTTTCAAAAACGTCAAAAACGATGGTGGCCAGAACGTTACAGTCAATGGTGATCGGTATAGAGCCATGATTACTAACTTTTTCATTCCTGAATTGAATAAACATGATGTCCAGGAGATGTGGTTTCAACAAGATGGCGCAACATGTCACACAGCTCGTGCCACAATAGATTTATTGAAAGACACGTTTGGTGACCTCCTAATTTCACGTTTTGGACCTGTGAATTGGCCTCCAATATCTTGTGATTTAACATCGCTAGACTACTTTCTGTGGGGCTATGTAAAGTCATTGGTCTATGCGGTAAAGCCACAAACGATTGACCATTTGGAGGACAACATTCGCCGTATTATTGCCGATAAATGTTGGAAAAAGTCATCGAAAATTGGACGTCCAGATTGGACTACATCCGCGCCAGCCGTGGCGGTCATATGCCAGAAATCATATTTAAAATGTAATGCCATAAGATTATCTTACGGATAAATAAAATTCTTGTCAATCGAATAATCCATCGTTGTTTTATTGCAACTTAAAGTTCTATACCTCTATAAAATACTCTTACGGCCAAAGAATTTTATATATGATAGATAGAGAGCCCAAAATTTTTCGATAAGATCACCACAGCTACGCATATTATATTAACAAACAACAACAATAAATAAGTACTTGCCTTTTACGCGCATATATCTTAAGTATGTGTTTTACGGCGTTAATAACCTTTAAAAATATTAACAAATTAATGGTCTTTACGTGACTAAACAAAATTAAATCTTGTGACAAGCAAGTGGTTTCTTAAATTTGTTTTGTTTTAATGTGTTTAAATCATACCTTGGGAATAATGATTAGTAATCCTAATGATTACCAATTGGATTAGAAATTTTAATTGTGCTGGAAAATTGATTAATTATGATTAGTTAGTCATTTTAGACGATTACTAATTGATTAGATTAGAAATAATCAAAAATCTAATCACAATTAGTGACGATTAGCATTTCTAATCAAATCTAATCAAAACTAATCCAAAAAATAATTGATTAGATTTCTTGATTATTTTTGATTACATTTGATTAGATGAACTATTTTTAACTATTTTTGTGAAAAGAAAATATTTATTTATCACAATTGTTGCTATATTTACATAATGTAACAGTTTTTGAATATTGCATCAAATTGCATACGGTGCACCCTGTTCTTAAACTAAACACTTGACACAGCTGGTTCACTTTGTTGTTGTGTTATTATTAATGTTAATTTTCAACGTGTTTTGTGGAAGTACAAGTTGTCGTAATGGATCCAATTGGTTTTGAAGACCAAGACTTATCCGCAGACGATGATGTATGTGATCCAAATTATGTACGGACGAAGGTGATCCGGAACATAGTCTTGAAGAGCGAGCCGGCAGTGAGTGCTAAAAGAATGCGTAGCACCAGAAGTTAGCCCAAATTAATTTTCAACCCTGAATTTTATGTGGCAATAGTTATGAATGTAAGTTTTACCCATTATCTTCCATTAGGTTTGGTGTATATGGTGATGTTTACTTGTGATAAATAAAATTTTTATTGATATTCATTTTAAATCAATACATTGATTGTTTCTTCTTGTTGTATATGTATATATGCATGTGGCAATATATAATGCAATTTTATGCAATATTCAAAAACTGTTACATTATGCAAATATAGCAACAAATGTGATAAATAAATATTTTCTTTTCACAAAAATAGTTAAAAATAGTTCATCTAATCAAATGTAATCAAAAATAATCAAGAAATCTAACAAATTATTTTTTGGATTAGTTTTGATTAGATTTGATTAGAAATGCTAATCGTCACTAATTGTGATTAGATTTTTGATTATTTCTAATCTAATCAATTAGTAATCTGAAATTTTTATCAAAATTCAATTCTAATGATTAGATTATTTTATTTCTCTAATCGTAATGATTACTAATTCTAATCGAAATTCCCCAGCTATGGTTTAAATGCTAACAGAGCAGTATAAATAAAACATAATTAAGCTCTTTGAGGAAAACTGAAAAAATGAAACACATTTTATAGCGGATACTTCAAATAAAGTATGGAATAAAAATTGGAGTGAAATGAAATGAAATTGTAATGCAATTGAACAAAATTAATCGAGTATGATTCGATACAATTTATTAAGACGAAAGTAAATTTAAATTTATTTATTAAATTTGACCTTAATTCTGGCCTAAGCGCGACCTCTACCTTCGAGATCCGCCACCCAACCTAAATTCTAAAATGTGAGTTCAGAGTGTTAACTATTCTGGCTGCTAACTATTCTATACTTCCAGATCCAGTTTAATTTTAATCAACTTTAAAAAAGTAAACGCAAAACTCTGCCCATTTGTATGTAAAATTCCATATCAATTGTTTTTAGTCTGACAAAAGGTCTTTCAGCAATGTGATTATATTCGAAATCGTTTTATTGGTACTTTCGTTGATTTACAATCATATGGAAAATGTTCAAACTCTACGGAATGAGTAGCTGTCAATATTTCAATCCTGTTTAATCCACATTATCTAACATCTAACATCAGGAACTTCCGAATTTTGTCTGTTGATAACAAAAATCTTATTGAAGCGACATACATATGTCGAATTATTTGTCATTTATTCAATCATTTTATCAAATCACCATAGGCGGCTATAGGTTAGGCTAGGGCTGATCCTAATTATCACCAAAATATACTACATTCAGAATTGAGTCCTCTTTCGGGATGAATGAATACGGAAACAAACAGAATTGTCGAATATGAGTAGATATTAATCCATATGAGATCTACATGTCTGGTATAATTCTTTAGGCTGGCGTTGTCATCAGTTCATTTTCCTTTAAGAACGATGTTGGCCAGGCCATTACTGTCAAGGGCAGAGGCTATGGGTCGAAGATTACCACCTCCTTTTGACCTAAATTGGATGATCTGGACCAGAGATCAGCAATGAGTATTCGAAAAAATGAGTAGAATCGAATCATACTCATAATTTCTGATACTTATACGTATTCATGCTTATTTTAATATTATACTCATACTACATTTTACTTAACAATACGTATGATGCTGCTGATTTCGACTTTTTATGACTCAACATTTGCAAGAATCACAAAATAAATATGATCCGCATACGAACACTACAATACTCACTTGAATGTTGTGTGTTTTTGCTTTGCTCGCTGTCTTTGTTTTTTTTTTCTTTTTTCTAAATGTAACAACAACTAAGACTGTAAATTTTGATGAATTGTTCGAATCACTCGAATCATTTATGAGTATTATAAGTATTTTTCTAAATTTATGAATCGGAATGAGTAGGCGTATGAATCAAACATATTTCGAATGGTATGTGATAACTCCGTGGACTGTATGGGGGGTGATGTTGCGGTAATGGAGATTACAGCGACTCCTCAGAATCAAATTTAAGTCGCACTTTCTGGCACTCTTGTGTCTCACTCAATTAAAATGAAAATAATTTACTAAACACAAAATAATTCTGGTTGATATATTTTTTTTTTATTCAAATTTATATTTTTTTTTTTTTTGTTCAACAACTTTTTATTTCACAAACTAACTTTTAAAAAAAAAACTTTTCTTTCGAATAAACAATATAATTCTGTGCTGGTTACAAAACGAATGAATTTTTAGCTCAGCTTATACATGAAAGAAGCCTAACTTAAATAAGTTACAGAATAATATTAAACAATGCAAAAGCTTTAATTACATTACATTACAATGTTATGAATAAAAAGAAACCTTAAACTAATATTGTAGCGCCCTCTGTTGGTGGCTAGGCGTTTTCAAATTGATCGCCGGGGATGGCAGTTTGCAATCTCCGGACATAAACATTCCGGCGCCCTTGCAGTACTGCAATCAAGACCGAAATGGCTCCAAAATTGATGCTATCGGAAACGAATTCAGAAAACAAAAAATACTATTATATTGAATTAAATTTGCTTAATTTATTTATTTATTTCAAATTTTCCAATAAATAAGACATCAAACTAAAAACTATATCAGCTCCGAATCCTCAGACTCCAATGGGTATCCGTCAGCTGCATTACGAAACTACAATGAAACTATGAATTATAAAAATAAAAAATATGTATCATGGTTTAAAGCGATGTGTTGCATACTTATGTATTACACAGAACACAATCCAGAAATCAGGTAGCCGAAGATAGAAAACTGGGCCAAAGGTTTGCCCATCGTTCCACCAAATACACCATTGCGAATGATCTTGCTGTACACATCACAGCCCAACTTAATTCCAACTGGGGCTGCTATAAAAAACGTTGGGTCTGCCAGTTGTAGCCCCGGAAACTCGTCCACTATCCTCCCGTCCATCGACCTTGACGGTGTGAGACCATCCACCTTGCTTCGCACCTCCGCATATGTCTCGACCGTGTCGCTGCTGCCGTAGTTACCTCTAACTACCAAAAGAACCCGCTCTGAGCGTCCAACCCTGATTGTTTTCGCACCTAGCCGACGAACCACCTTTTCAGAAACGAGGGTACGCTCCGCAGTAGGGTCGATGACAGCTCTTTCGGTGACGTATCGTCCATGCGCTACAATGTTTACAACAGCAGTAGGTTTCAGAAGAACGCTGTCCGTTAACGTATACGATGAAGATGGTAAAGTTTCACCAACTGTTGAACGAGAGATTTCTCTTGGCCGATGAGATTGGAGGTTCCTCGATCGACTTGGAACCAGAGCGTTAGACGGACTAGGTCTTTGGCTCTCACGATTATTGGACGGACGAGGTCCCCTGGCGGACTTTCGGGACGAACGAGGTCCTTTATTACCGGTGCGAGCACACGTTTGGCGGTTGCGCTTACCGTCTTTCGATTTCGCGACCTTCTTCGAACCAGACGACCGAGGTCTAGTGTCCGGCTTGTGGAGCAGCGTATGATGCATATCCCCACAGCGCTTGCACTTGCCCGTACTAACGCACGTCCGCCAGGTATGATCGTGACTCAAACAGCCAGCACAATACTTGTAGATAGTCACCAATTTCATTCGCTCATCATATCTGCCCTCGAGAATCTTTCGCAAAATCGCAATGGGTGGTTCTTCAAACACACACGACATACCATTTTCTTTTGATTGTCGCCTCGCTTGTACTTTTTTGCCGAAACCATGATACTATTAGCTGAAATTATTAAATATGTAAAGTTGAAGATGTCGGAAGAATTACCAGTTTCACAACTGGTCGAGTAATTGTTCCACGTGACGTCTTCAAATCCACCACCCTAACATGATCATCTTTACCCGAATGCAAATTCACTACGCGACCTAGGCGCCATTCATTGGTAGGCACGTTGTCTTCGCGGATGACCACCATATCACCGACCTCTAAGTCCCTTCTCAAACACTTCCACTTGTTCCTCTTCTGTAACTCCTTCAAATATTCCTCCTTCCAACGGAGACATAAGCGTTGGTTTAGAGCCTTGACTCTTTGCCATCGGTTTGTTATTGAGGGTAAAGGGTCTGCAACCTGCAATTCCGGTGGGGACAGTAAAGGGCCACCAATTAAGAAATGACCTGGCGTAAGAGCATCCAGGCAATCGGCATTATCCGCCAAAGGACATAATGGACGTGAATTCAAACACGCCTCGACGCGAGTTAGGAGAGTGGAGAACTCCTCAAAAGAATATTTCAAGCTCCCTGCAAGCCTCTTGAAATGGTGTTTAAAACTTTTGACACCTGCTTCCCAGAGACCTCCCATATGAGGTGCACCAGCAGGGTTGAAATGCCATGTTAACCCTCGAGGTCCGTAAGTAGCATTGACCTGGGAACCTGATTCCTTAAGAAAACTCCGAAATTCACTTCTTAAGATTTTTGACGCTCCTACAAAATTGGTCCCGTTGTCGGAATACATATCCGTAGGGTATCCACGACGAGAAATGAATCTAGCCAAAGCAGCCAAGAATGCAGACGTAGATAAATTACTAACCGCTTCCAAATGAATAGCCTTCGTAGCAAAGCAAATAAACAAACACACGTAGCCCTTAGTTATAAGACACGCTCTGCCTGTGTAATTTCGAATGTCAAAGGGCCCAGCAAAATCTACACCAGTGCTAGCGAAAGGACGAGTGAAAACGGTACGAGACGTAGGTAAAGCTGCCATTATTTGACTCTGAGTCATTCCCTTATAGATAGTACAAGTCCTGCAACGTCCTACGATGGTCTTTATCAAATTCCTAGACCTGCGCATGTAAAATTCAGTCCTCTAGACTCTCAGCATTAACTGGTTTCCGCCATGCAAAGTCATCCTATGGATAAAATCGATCAACAGATAGGAGAACCGACTTGCTGTTGGTAAAAGAATCGGAAACCGTTCGTTGTACCTGAGATTAGTCGCATTAGCCAGCCTGCCACCGACTCTCATCAAACCATCTCCATCTAAAAAGGGATTCAAATTCAAAAGCTCCCCTTCTACAATCTTCTCTCCATTAGATAACCGCCGGTATTCTTGAGGGTACCAAGCTCGTTGAGCTATTTTTATCAGCTTTCCTCTCACCCTCTGGATTTCGTGTGGAGTAATCTCCAAAGAACCACAACGCGAACCTTCTCTATCAAAAACTCTAAAGACTAAGGCCATCACACGCAACGCCCTCGAATAGGAAGAAAACCGATTCAAAAGGTCATCGAACTCCCTAAAATAAGTGAAGAAAACCATGTGACACTTTTCTTCCTCCTTAGTGTCATATTCCTCGGGAATAGGATTACGCGACTCGTCGGTAGGATAACCTCCCCAATGGTTAGGTTATCCATGCCACCACAGATTGTCCGTTGCCAAATCCTGCGGTCGAGCTCCTCGACTTATCAAATCAGCCGGATTCTGCTCCGACCGAACATGCCTCCAGCAGGCCTTATTCAGGTGCTCTGTCACCTTTGCAACCCGATTAGCAACAAAAGTTTTCCACGAACTGGGTGGTTTTTGAAGCCAAGCTAAAACTATGGTAGAATCTGTCCACCCATAGAATTTTGTTCTTGATGCGTCAAATTTCAAATTCGCCTCCACAGCTTCCATCAACTCAGTCAATAAGACAGCCCCGCAAAGTTCAAGCCCAGGTAACGAAATTGTCTTCAAAGGAGCGACCCTCGATTTAGCCAACAACAGATGGGTTTGAATAGCACCTAAATCATCCTCTATACGAATGTATATACACGCCCCGTATGCTTTCTCCGAAGCATCAGAGAACCCATGAACCTCCACATTATAATCGGGTCGAAAACCTACCCAACGAGATATTTTTATATTGTTAATGAAACTATATTCATTAAGAAATTGCTTCCATTTCGCAAGGCTCTCCGGGGTCAAAAATGCATCCCAATCAGTCTTCTCGCTCCATATTTTCTGCATGAGCATTTTTGCAGTGACAATTATCGGACCCAACCATCCAGCAGGATCGAAGAGCTTGGCTAAAATCGACAATACCTCTCTTTTCGTAAAATTCTCCTTAATATCGATTGTCGTTGTCGTGAAGAAGAACTGATCAGACCTGGCATTCCATCGTACGCCCAGGGTTTTGATGGAGCTGACATCTTCAAATTCCAAAAAATCTTCCCTCAACAAGTGATCAGAAGGCAATCCCTGAAGAATTCTCTTGTCGTTTGAGGTCCACTTTCGCATTGAGAATCCCGCGGAAGTCAACGCCGCTCTTAATTGGTCTCGGGCCTCTATCGCTCCAGAAACATCATGAGCCCCAGCTAACGCATCATCCACGTACATCATCTCGCGTAAAATTTCCGATGCCAAAGGCCATTTCGAGTTACCGTCATCCGCGAGTTGAAGCAATGTTCTTATTGCCAAAAAAGGAGCACAATTTACCCCAAACGTGACGGTTTTCAATTCAAAATCTTCTACTTCCCCATCTGACTCCTTCCGAAAAACTATTCGTTGGTACTTCACCTGATCAGGGTCCAAGAGAATCTGTCGATACATCTTCTCAATGTCTCCATTAAAGACATATCGATAAAAACGCCATCTAACGATTAGAAGTCTCAAATCGTGTTGCAAAACAGGCCCGGTAAATAAGGTGTCGTTCAAGCTCAGTCCACATGACGTTTTACTAGACGCATTGAAAACAACCCTAACTTTCGTGGAAGAGCTTTCAGGCTTGAGTACAGCGTGATGAGGCAAATAATACGAATCTCCTTCGTTCGTACTCCTCAAATTCACTTTTGCCATATGACCCAAAAATTCGTACTCCAATAAAACCGTATCATAATCCAGTTTAAGAGACGGATTTCGAAGCAAGGAAGCTTCGTTTCGCAAAAATTGTCTGTAGGCTTTTGGGCGGGAAGAGCCAAGACAATCAAGGGAACCATACTGTGGCTTGATAGGTAATGACACTATGTATCGCCCAGCCGAATTCCTACGTACTGTTTTTCTAAAATATCACTCACAGTACTCATCCTCAGGCGACATCTTCGAATGTCTTGGAGGTTCCTCCAATTTCCAGAACCTCTCCAGCTGCTTATCCAATTCCAATTCAGTGCAATACGACACGAGAGTCGTATAGCTCTTGGAACGCGGTTCGGGTAATGACCCTGTCAGAACCCAACCAAATATACTCTCCTGGGCCATCAAATTCCCCAGAAGATTTTTCCTAACACCCTCCAACATCACGCTAGGATAAATGTCGCCTCCAATTAGGACGTCCACTCGATCGCTCTCATTAAACTTAGGATCAGCCAATGTGATCCCCGAAAAAGCTGCAGATCGCGATATGTTAATAGTCGAGCTGGGTAACATTCCGGTTAACTTCGGCAACACCAAACCGATTGCCTCCACACGAGGTTGATCGCCCGACAGAGAAGTTAAGACAAACGAACATTGTCTTTGGACTGCACCAGCACATGCTCCATTCAAACCAGAGACCTTAGCATGTATATTCACCGCCGGCAATCCCAATCTCCGAAATGAAGGTAGCCTGAGACCCTGAATCTATTAGGGCCCTAGCTCTAAACGTTTCTCCTCGGTGGTAGATACCAACTACCGCAGTTCCCAAAAGAATCTGCCTTGACGTAGCAGCAAAATAATTTTGAACCTCACTATTCGACCTGACTGCACCGCTTGAACTTGGCGTATCCAAAACGCCCGAAGAGGATCCAGACACCTCTCGATGCAGTAGACTGTGGTGCTTCAACTTGCACACCGTACAACCAACAGTACTCTTACACTCATTGAGTCTATGACCACCTGTGAGACAATTGATACAAAGACTGTACCTCTTCACGACCCAAAACCGTCTCTCAGGAGGTAAATCTAAAAATTTCGGACAAGTATCCATCAAATGGTCTCCCGAACAATATTTGCAAACTTTCCTATGCAGCTTAGTGGAAAAGGATCGAACTCCCCTTTTTGGATTAGGAAGAGTTTCAGGGGCAGGCCTAGAACCGCTAACAACTGGTTCAAAATTTCGAATTTCAGACACAGTTTCTAGAGATTGAAACCGTGATGTCAAAAAATTATGCAAATCCTTCCATTTGGGAATCTCCACCTTGTTCTGGATTGTCTGTTCCCAGAGAGACAAAGTTAGCACCGGCAGCCTGGTGGAACACAAATAAACAAAAATTGGATCCCAGTTGGAGATATTAATATCGTGCATCCTAAGTGCCGATATCGAATTATTAATATCCCGTTGCAACCTCTTGATATCCTGGGCTGCTTCGGATTTGACCGGTGCTAGAGTAAACAAAACCTTTAGCTGAGAATTCACCAAAATCCTCTTATTCTCATATCTGTCTTTCAGGTTGTTCCACGCCTCCTGGAATCCATTAGCAGTGAGAGGAGATTTTTTTACAATTTCTAAGGCCTCACCACGCGTGAACTGCCTCAAATAAAAGAGCTGTTCCACTTGTGAAATGTTGTCCCCGTTCACATAAACAGCAGTGAACATGTCGCGAAATGATGGCCAAGATTTGTAATCCCCATGAAATACCTCCATGGTACAAGCGGGTAGCTGCATGCTATGTCGAATGCGGTTCTCGTTGCCTTGACCATTGAGACACTGTGTCGATGACATCCCAGCTTGGTTGACCAAGGTCTGGGAAAGTTCCCCCATTAGTGAGGCAACAGTAATGTATCCTAACCTACAGTGTCCAAAAAGTTCACGGGCAGCTTCCCGATCACCTTCCAAATCTTCCTCGTCACCTGTGGCAAAGGCCTCGTAGGAATCCCTCACCCTTGCCCATAGTGACTTGAACTCCTCCTTCTGGATCTCAATGGAGAAGGTCGTGTTACCTTCCTGAGGAGTAGCATTGAATTCCCTCTCAAAATCCAGGAATATTTGGGCAAATCTCTCAAATGTCAATAATCTCCTCGACTTCGGCATCTCGAATATTATTAATAGTAGCTAACAACAACAACAAAAAACGAAAACCAAAGGGAACCAACAGAATAGCTGAGTTTCTGTTCCACACTATTCGAAGACTAATTCCCAAACGAAATTGAAATCAAGTAAAAATTCTCAAAAATTAAATAAATAATAACCTGAACCTGAGCAAAACTAAAAAACGTTCGTAACTAATCTCGCGATGCAGAACCGAAAACGGAAAGACTCAAAAAAATAAACAAAAGGTCACCGCGATCAACTTGGCACCTTACCGAAAGCCTAACAAGGTAATATATGTCCAATGAAACGGGCATATATTTCCAAAAATATGACACGCTTCGCGAAACTAAGCCAACAGGACGAATTCCCAATGGCCAATATCCCGATAACTATTATTGTCCTCCAAAATCAAATAAAGGAACAATAAAAAAAAATACAAAGGGTGAAAAAGCAGTTTCGTACAACTACTCGTTCTCACTTTTAATCCACTTTGTATATATAGTATGCAAATATATGTATATAATATTGATATATAGTTAAATAAATTAAAATCAAATTATAAATCAAATCAAATTAAAGAAAAAACACAGATTTCAGAAAATTAAATTTATGTAATTAAAATTAGATTAAAAAAAATTACAAATGTAAAGTTATCAAAAAATAAAAATAATCCCAAGTGAATAAATATAAGAACAAAAAAGAGCAAACGGAAGCCCATAAATTAATTTTAATGTGTTATCTCACTTTTACATTAACTTAAAATTCGTTAAAAAATGCGAGATCTAAGTGAATAACATTTAATTTATGGGTACTTCTTTCATGTATCCGGTGGATTTGAAATATTACTATAAATGGTAATGAGCTTCGCTATTTAGCCCATGCACAATAACCAATTATAACCCAACTATCAACTTATAACCGATATCAAATTGGGTGGTTGAATTCGATTTCCAACTGTGATATTCACACCTCAATTTGACATCCCAGTCACTATTGACTTACAAGTTACAAGTTAAGAAAAGTTGGTATAACAGTGCATAAACTTTGATAAATTTACAAAGTGTGCCAGTGCTATCGCAATTATAACACACCACTTTGTAAATATATATGCACTGTTATAAATTCTATATAAAAGCAAAGTTTTGTTGTCTAGTTAACAGAACTTTTTTCTTATTACCACCAAAAATCAAAAAAAATCTAAAAGTAAAAACAAAAACAACTTTACCTTACAATCTCAAGGTTACTCTAATGGTTGATGAGAAGGTCACACGACGGCAAAATACAAAAAAGCACAGTTCCAAAATCCGGCTCGTCTGGACCAAATGATAACTCCGTGGACTGTATGGGGGGTGATGTTGCGGTAATGGAGATTACAGCGACTCCTCAGAATCAAATTTAAGTCGCACTTTCTGGCACTCTTGTGTCTCACTCAATTAAAATGAAAATAATTTACTAAACACAAAATAATTCTGGTTGATATATTTTTTTTTATTCAAATTTATATTTTTATTTTTTTTGTTCAACAACTTTTTATTTCACAAACTAACTTTTTAAAAAAACTTTGCTTTCGAATAAACAATATAATTCTGTGCTGGTTACAAAACGAATGAATTTTTAGCTCAGCTTATACATGAAAGAAGCCTAACTTAAATAAGTTACAGAATAATATTAAACAATGCAAAAGCTTTAATTAGATTACATTACAATGTTATGAAAAAAAAAGAACTAAAGAACTAAACTAATATTGTAGCGCCCTCTGTTGGTGGCTAGGCATTTTCAAATTGATCGCCGGGGATGGCAGTTTGCAATCTCCGGACATAAACAGTATGAGTTCAATATCAGCGTTGTACTCATACTCATTGTACTCATACTTATAAATCAAAGTTGTATACTGAGTACGAATGAATCAGAGTAGTTAAATTTCAATACTGTTGACTCTCTTATATTCAAAATATCATGAGTGCTTTTGAGTAGCGAAAAAACGATTCATTGCTGATCTCTGATCTGGACACCAACGACATGTGGTTTTAACAGGACAACGCTACGTGCTTCACAACCCATGCCACACTGTATATTTTGGAGGCATGTTGTCTCTCTTTGCCACCGAGATTGTACCATTCGACACCGTTAGACTTTTGATTGTGCGAATTTCTTCATTCAGAGACGCATACGAATAAGTCACAAACCATAGCACTGCTAAAAACCAATAAAACAAGTGCGATCGTTCAAATTTAACCTCCACCTATAAAACCGTGGCAGATATTTGTACGATGTTAAACTCCGCTTAATGAAAAATATTTCTTTCCGCGTCTTCCTCTTGGCAGTATTCTGGCAAAAGCTCACAAAAGCTTCACAAAATCTATTGTTCGGAATCGGTTTTAAGCTGTAGGTCCTACCACTTGTGGATACAATTAACATGGTTATAATGACCAATTTAGTAAGTTTATTCTCTTCATATTGGCATAAATATGCCATTCAGGTCAAGGGGAATTCATATGAGATCAGCCCAGGTGCTTTTTTTAAGTGCGAGAGATTTTCAAGTGTTTTGTTTATGTATAGTGAGCAAAAAAGCTTGTACACCTACTAGATCGAAATACATTTCTGAACAAAAAATTATATATACAAGGAAATTTATTGTACTTAAGACTAAATAAAAGCTTAAAAATTATATTTTGATTATAAATTAAAATATTTCCCTATAGGTTACATATAAAGAAAATAATCTTCGGAACTAAGAGATTCAAACATTTTTAAACCAAAAATGTAGCGATTCTTTGATTACGGCGACCAGATTGTCTAGAAAGTCATCTGGAACAAATGCTATGAAATAATATATTTGTTAGTTTTTATAATAAGTGTACAGTTTTTTGTGCTCAGTGTATATACTCATTCGAAGTCCATTTCCGCAACGCGAAACCAGCCGACTTCAAAACGTGAATTAATTCATCGCGATTATGAATAACCTCTTCAACGGAATGTGCACCTAACAAAATATCGTCCAGGTACATTTGAGTACGCAAAATGGTGGACGCAGCAGGGTAGCTTGACGCACAGTCACTGGCTAATTGGTGCAAAGATCTAATTGCCAAATAAGGGGCACAGTTCACTCCGAACGTCACTGTTCTCAATTCATAATCCTCTATACCTCCCTCGGGGTTTCTACGAAATATTATTCGTTGAAAATGTGACTGATCCGGTCTGATCAGTATCTGCATATACATTTTCTTTATATCAGAATTAAAAACTTATCTGAACAGTCTCCAACGCAAAATAAGTATGGTTAGATTAGACTGTAAAATTGGTCCAGAGTGTACGACATTGTTAAGACTAACTGCGTTTGAAGATGTGCTCGAGGAATTAAAGACTACACGGAGTTTAGTGGTAGTACTATCGGGTTTAAAAACAGCGTGATATGGCAAGTAATAATTAGAGTTGGGAGAATGAGCCAAATCCGCGCTGCCCTTTGTCATATGACCTAAGGTAGAATACTCCTCAATAACCGAGTCATACTGACTCTTAACCTCCGGGGTTTTCAGTAATTTCGCTTCATTCCTTATGAATTGCGAGAGAGCTATTCTTCGTCAGAACCCAAGACTTAAACTGGTAGGAAATTCGGACCTAAATGGTAGGGTAACCACATAACGTCCCTCCCTTTTTCTAGTGGTGGTACGACGGTACAAGTCCTCACAAAATTTGTCCTCAGCCGAGACTTTCTTAAATTTGGAAACTTCCTCCACTTCCCAAAACCAAGCAATCTGGTCGTTCAAGTCCAAATGACTGAAGAATGACACTATAGAATTTAACGAATTTGGCTGAGGAATCTTACCAGTAAGAACCCATCCAAAAACTGGCTATGAGCGAACCCTTAGGGTTTCGTATAACATCGGTCAACATAATTTGTGAATAAATATCTGCCCCTACTAGTAGATCCATATGACAATATTTAAGATCCGAAGTTGGGATTTCCGAGAAATTGAAATCAATTATTACTGTCATGAGTAGACGACCAGTCAGTTTCTCTACCACATAAGCATCCGCTTCCAAGTCAAACTCAGGGTCGATAGATGAACCCAAGGATATTGAACAGATTTTAGCAGAGTTTGCTGCTACCGCTCCGTTCAAACCGAGTATCGTAACAACAGGGGCAGAGAACGTTGGAAGGTCCAGCTTTCTCTGAAGTCTCCTTGAGATAAAAGTAGCCTGAGAGGCAGGGTCAATCAATGCTCTAGCAGAACATCTTACGTCGTTGAGCATGATATCTACTACAGTTGTGGCCAACAAGACTGTAGGGATTTTATCTTGCCTTTAGGTGTAAATATAATTTTCACTTACCTCCGTAACCTAATCTGTAGCTCTACTTATTTGTTATATTTTGAATAAAAATAAAATTTTTAGACCTTTTCTTTAACTTGCTAAAATTTAAAATATAGTCTTCGTCGTTAAGACACAACATGAAAAAAGAAACGAAAATTATGTAGAAAAATTAAATTCCTTTATAATGATCCGTATCTTAATGTATTACATTACAAAGCGTGAACAAATATTGAGAGAAGACACATTTTAATCTATAGGTACAGCAGTTTACTTTGCATTTTTGGCTTAAATGGATTTTTATTAAAGTCTAGGTGGACTAAGTAGGATTCTGCTGATTCCAATAAATGGTTTTCTATTATTTTGCTGTCCTTTATAATTTTTGTCCTTAAGTCATGTAAATGTTGTCCTTGAGGAAGAAGTATCATAAATAAATACGGCTATCATTATAACAATCAGCAATCCTTTGAGGTATTAAACACATTTTAACTATTTCTGGTATGACTACATACAACATTTCACAAATAACACTGTAGCAAATACATACAAATATTATGTTATTATGGATTGGATTACGTCCACAGGATAATAAACCTGAATTTCTGTGTACTTTTATAGAGATACCTTTTCAAAAAAGAAATGTTGAAAGTATCTTTAAACAAAATATCTTTAAAAAAAAAGTGTTTTTTATGTCAGCCTAGTTTGTATATGGTATAAACCTAACATTCCAGTGGTAAATATGTGAGTATGGGCAAACAGACAAAGCGCTTCAATAGTAACCTTGTATATGTCCAAGATGTAGTTAGGTTCGGTTAGATTAAACTGGTAGGTAACATCTATATTAACTAATTCATGAATTTTTCTCAAATCACCTTTGGCTAGACATGTTTTGTTATTAAATTCTTGATGGCCCAGAATTATTTTTATCAGGTCCCAAAGCGCCGAACAATGCTAAAAAATGTTCTATGATCTGTACTTCTTCTTCGTCGTTGCAGCTTCACCAGAAATCGTTATAAGGTATTCACAGTCTTCTGACATTCGAACTCAGAAGGCAATCCCCCATTATCACTGTTATGAAGTCCCTTGGATGGAATCTTGATAGGTGAATGCAAATGCTTTTCGATACTTATCCATGTCGGGCCTCATCTCTCTGGTGTCTCTATAAGTGCGCTCATTATCCCATATTCCATATCTCAATAAATGGAGACCAATTGTTTATCTGTCTGCAGACAGACGCCAATTTCATGTTGGTGTTCATTTGAATGCACTATGGTGGTAGCTATAGCAAGTGTATAGACTTTGTTGTTACCTGCGATGTCCCCAATATCATGTCCAGGAATCCAAATAAGGCTAGTCATCGAATGTTTCGCTATCTACTCCAAAATCATTCGGCATTCTTCAGATGTGGTGTAGACATTTACTAGGGATCTAATGGCCGCTTTACTATCGGCAAATTTGCGCATGTTACCATATATATACTTTGATACTCATTTTTTTAGCCTGAAAAGAACTACAGTAATCAGGTAGTGCAAGGAACTATCAAATGTTCAGTTATTCTGCAAAGATTCCACTTCCGAATTTGCTGCTTGGATTTATCAGTGAAAACTTGAATGACGTTTCCTGGGAGCTGTAAACAATTATCATAAAAAAAATATATTCGGTCTCTGCGGGTCAAGACCAGGATCGTTAGCAGATTTAGGTGCCGTGTAGTCGATAAGTATATTCAGACCAACCATTCCCAAGTTATGCTCATAGCTTCTGTACTTCCATCTTTTATGGCCTCGGATACTGGTGTTCTAAAGGCAGCAAGAAATTGTCATATCACAAAAAATCATTCTTATTGCCTGCCACCAGGTCTTTTATTAATCAGTTGTTCATACTTTATGCTACTGACAGAGTTCTTTGATTCCCTTGAGACAAACAAATTATCGCACAGATTTTACTCTTCTGCAAAGAAAAAAATGGGAAAATTAATCTGATCCGCTACCTAGAATCGACTTTAAGAACTTCACAGCCGTCATTCCGGTACATTGACACACGACCAAAGTCTTGTTATTCCCACATCTTCTGCAAAATCTGTAATCATGGGAAAGAAGATAAGCTGCAGCCAGAACTTTTCCATACAATAGTCTGCTTTATTAGAATCTAAGACGAAGGATTTTTTAGCACCCAGCACTTTTCTGGCCTTAAGAGATTTGGACAAAATCCAAGCTGTCCCAAATCTGATAATATGCCAGAAGTTAAAAATAGTCAACAACACCTTACTGAAACCAATTGAAATATGCGCTAAAGAAGGCGACCAGCTTAACCTAAACTAACCTTAAAGTGATATAAAAGGCTTATGGTTCAGTAAGGTACGTTATATTACAGCAGCCTTCATTCTTTAATTAAATTGGACTTTAATGACAGTTTTTTCGTATGATTTCAAAAGAACATAAATATGTATTTATCTCGTTTCCGAACCATTATTTGTCGCCAGCACAGCTACTATGTGAAGCAAATATACAAACACTTTCAAATAGAAAAAAAAACAAATACAATTTGCATCACTCTTACGTTGATCAGTGAGAGACGAGAGTCCCTTAAAGCTAAATCGTAAATATCTGTGGATAATTAGTTTATGTTTTCCTTTCCATTTTATTGAAGCCTAGAATAGTATAGGACTGGTGTAGTTTATAGCGGAGGGTAAAGAAAAAACAATTGAAAAAAATTGGAAATTTGTAAACTCTACAGTAGGAGTTAAACTGTTGCCTGCAATTAATGTAAGATAAGGTGAAAAGCAAAGAGTTATTAGGCAAGCAAACAAAAATCAAATATCATAGAGAGAGCAAGTTCTAAGGCACACTACAATATTTTGCTTCTACACTCATAAACATGTACAGCTAAATGGCTGCAAGAAAAGTTAAGCAATCTAAGTTTAAAAGAAAATTTTTCAACATTTCTCTTGTTTTTTTTTATTCAGTATGGACTTTGCAATCATTTGCCATTAACAAGAAATTTTGCTATAAGAAAGCACACATAAAATGCATTTAAAGACGAGTTTTTTTTTGTATTCTCTATTTCTGTATTTCTTTCACATGATAGAAGTAATGCTCATTATTGTTGATGTATTTTCCAATGTATTGCAGCTGATGGAACTCTTAAGCAAGATTTATATCCAATTAAAAGTCATCAATCTCCGGCAGATCAGAAGTAAATTGCACTTAATGTGTTTAAAACAAGTATGGTCAATATGGTCAATACCGACTGCATCATATTTTGCATTAATATCGTATTCACACACGTCTTTAGTAAGAATTTCAATAAGATTGACCAGTATGATGGCAGTTGTAAGGCTGCCTGATTTAATAATTTCTCATCAAATGCTGCAACTTCAAAAATTGTTTGATGTATTAATTTGCAGTTTGATGGCATGGCGATCATTAGACTAGACGGTAACTATAAATTAAAAAGTAAATCTTTTAAAGAAAATTGGCAACTCACATAACATACATACATAATTGGTCATTACAACCCTTCAGTTAGGATTACGACCTAGTCTCTCACAGCGCCTATGTTGAGTGTGTTAATTTTTTAAAGTCGACTCCGAACGACAGATTTTTGAGAAACTTTTCATGGCAATTTTATTTACTCTCAGAGTTTTTGCTAGAAATCTGCTGAGAGGAAGTCGCCGAAGAAATACTTTTTGTATTTTGTTTTGATGCCTGGCCTGAGGCTCGAACCCTGGCTTTACGTCTAATAAGCCAACACACTAGCTATTAAACTACGGCGACTCACATAACATACATACATAATTGGTCATTACAACCCTTCAGCCAAGACCTAACTTCTCATACCACTTATGTTGTGAGTGTTAATTTTATACATAAATGACCGGACATACAATTTAAAGTCCACTCCGAACGACAAGTTTTTGGCAAACATTTCGTGTCAATTTTATTTCCTCTCAGTGTTTTTGACAGAAATATGCTGAAAAGTAGTAGCCGAAAAAATATTTTTTCACATTTCATGTTGTGGACCTGGTGTTTGAACCGTGGCCTCACGTCTAATAAGCCAATACACTATCTAATAAACTGTGGCGACTTCATGCCGTAACCTTAACTTGTTGGATAATAAATCTACAAATGAGAAACTTATCAAAGCAAATTTAGATTTAAGACTACAGGAATAATTGTAGGAAGTGAAGGGTTGTAATGACAAGGAGGCTCTGCAGGCCCGTTATGCGGCGCATAAGTTCCATCGCGAGTACAAAGGTTTCCCTATCAAAAGTAGAGTCCCTCCACAAAGAATTAGGAGGGGCGGCAGAAATGGTGTTCCCGAATTTCCAAAAATGATGGTCGCTATGAGTGTAGACATCGGACACAGTTCAAGTCGATGTCGTCAATAGTGTATTGCTGACGAATTTTAAGTCAATGATCTTAGAACTCCTTCCATTTCTCGAAAATGGATCTGCCCACAGTTGAGTAAGACGACCTCCAGAGTTGAAAATGTGTCAAGTAGGCACTCACCCCTCTGGTTCGTGTACATGCAGCCTAAGCATTAAAGTCTCCAGCAATAACGACAGGTCTAAGATTCCTAGTTTCGCTAACAATGTCTGAGTCTGTACTCCTCAATTGATAAGCTGGGGGGGAGATAACAGCTGTAGAAATGTACCCCATTAACGGTGCATTTTACAAAGCTTTCCCTCCTGTTGTCAATATTTCCCACTGGGAATTTACCGCATGTCCACATCGCCGCCTTGTTGCACTTGCTGGTAACCCAACGCTGATTGTCAGGTCCCCATAGTGTTCGCTCAATATCGTCAAGTCTATTTTCTATTTTTGTTTATGGACTACCGTTTATAAAACTCATAAAAAAACACTTATAAAACAAGATGTGTTTTTAAAAAAATTGCATTTATTCTCTCACAAAAATTAAATGATCTTTTCTAGTATAATCTGATGTCGAACTCTAGTAACCGATTGGTATTTTTCTCACTCTGCGATAAGACTTTGGAATTCAGTACTCATGGGGCAAAGTCGTAGGGGATTTAAAACGCGACTTCCAAGCTTTGACAGTTGATAATTTTAACATTGTTAAGGCTATATCTGTCAACCTAGTTGTCAAATCATTGGGCTCTGGAACAGTTGGCAATTGACCCAAATTTTAGTCATAAATTACCTTCAACAATTAGGCCCTTTCTGAATGAATGGGTATGTGAAGAAATAAAATTTTCAAATTTGGAACGATACCAATTCCTGTGAAATCCAAGAGCGTTACTGGTTGGAGTGGATTTTTTTAGCGACTTTGTTGAAGTCATCATTGCCAACCGCAAGCACGGTGAATTCCAACCTATTTTGATCTGACTTGGATGAATTGGACACCAACGAGATCGTGAAATCGTGCAAATGCAAAATTTGATATTTGATAGTTTTGAGGCCATTGTCATCTCACTTGGAAGTGATGCGCAGTGGCTACCATGATTTGCAATTTGAGCTCGTTAAACTTTTTCATGTTGGGTTTTCTTAAGTCGCAGACATATGTATACCATAGAGCCACAATGACTAATTACTACTTTGTATCTGCTATACGTCGCCGTAGTCTAGTAGGTAGTGTGTTGGCTAATTAGATGTGAGGCCTTGCTTCAAACCCTAGGTCAGACATGTCCAACAAAACGAATTATGAAAAATATATCATCGGTGACTTCCTCTCAGTAAATTTCTGCCGAACGCTCTAAGCGTAAATAAAATTGCTATGAAAAGTTTTTCAAAAATCTGACTTTCGGAATCGACTTTAAACTTTAGGTCCCGCCACTCAAGTATAAAATTAACACGCTCAACATAAGTGGGGTGAGAAACTAAGTCATAATCCTGACTAAAGGATTGTAATGACCAATTATGTATGTATGTATGTATCTGCTATCCAACTGTAAATGAAATTGTAGTCCTGCACTATGCTTACATAAAACAAAAAAATAATTTAAACAAAAGAAAAAACAATGAAATATATAAAAATTTATTTGCTAAGGAAAATTTGGTAAAATTTTTTGTAATTGTAAATTGTAAAATTTGAATGTATTATAGAGCTGTCATAAAAGAAAGAGTTTAACTTGTAACACACTCTGCTTTTAAAAGAAGAGATACTTTTTGCAAAAGTAAAATTTTTTTAATTGCTGACATTACTTATAGCATTTAACGCCTTCTACTTATATTAATTTTGCTTTACAAAGTTCGAAGAGTGTCTGAAGATTTGTTTGTGTTTTTTCTTTTATTAAAAAACAGAAATAAGTTTATATTTGTCTTGAACTTTTGACTAAAACCTTTGCAGAAGTCACAAATAGTAGTTGTAAAAATACAACAATAATAAAAAAGCAACAACAATAAATTCTTCTTTGCTATGATTTCTCAGAGGCATCGCGACACATCTCTAGATTAATTGTGGCATACAATCCATTGTTTATAAGGCTAGACTAAGTCACACAGTTTATTTTAGTTCGGTTAGGTTAGGCTGTGCAGTCGCCTTAATTTATTACACTTTCAGTAGCCACAGGCATATTTTATGGCCACTAGAGTTGAGGCTATTATTGTTTAACAGAATTAAGCACACAAATATAAAATAATGAACATACAACATTTTAACACGCCTGGGATTTTTTTCTTTTTTCATCCTTTTATCACAGTTGTCGTTGCCGTGTTTTTATAATCTTTGCTGTCAACGTAAGATACAAACTGTTTCAAAAGAAGATTTAATTGCATGTATTTATTATACGTCCGAATACTATATATATACATATGTATGTAAGTATCTAATTTGATCCTTTTTCCTATTGTAAGTAATTTAGAAAAGCAAAAGAGTTATTTTATTCCTCAGTAATTTAGCTTCAAAGGCTTAAACAACAGGCCCATTTTTTCAATTACGTTTTCGGAATTGAAATTCGTTTACGTAGGTATATCTTATTGGTTATTTCGGCATATAGAACACGAAATCGTAAATTGTTTTATTTAAAAGTACTTTACGGAAAATTTTTAGAATGTAATTTTCATGAATCCGAATTATAAAAATGTGTATAGAAATGGTCACACAATGCCTACTTTTTGTCCGAGATGATAAACAGCTATCTTGGGTCATGTAGCTAATGACTTAATCAAAAAATTCCGATTTCAATAGAGTTTGATGCGATCGAGGTGAATTTCAATGCAAATACACCAAAAAACACATCACCTGCCCTCCTGGAGTTATTAAAAATTGGAACTTTTTACTATTTAATCTGTTGTCACAGTAGGCTACTAGGTAGTGAAACCCCAGGTCAGAATCTCTTATCAAACACAAAATGAAAAACTTGGGGCGACTTCCCCTCAGCAGAATTAATAAAATTAACACACAAAGCTTTCGTACACAACAATCGCTGCAGTAGCAGTGTGTCATCATCATTTAGTGACCTTAGGCGACTTCCAAGACATTTGAATTGCTTTGCATTTCTTTCTTATAGTTGAAAGTATTGTCTGATGACCAACGTCAACTTTTTGCAATTTCTCTTGCAGAATAATCTTTCTTTACAAGAAACTCTTTCACAAAGAATTTAAAAAATTTTTTTTAGCCACTAGAGCTTGAATACCAAAAAATTTTGTAAAAAGAAAAAGAATTTGAAAAACAGAAAAGTGGAACGTGCAAAACTGTGTAATAAAAAATTTTTAATTTATATTTTAAAGTTTTTTTAACTACATATTTGCAAATAGTGCTTTGCTTCGTTGTTTTACAGTGAGTTTGTCGATAGTGTGAGTATTTATTTGATTTACAATTTCTTACTTATTGGATTTAAAATATTGTGTAAATATTATGTATCCACTTATGCCCGCCACTATATTTATATTTTGGTCTATTTATACTTCACATCTATTTTAAGTCTGGTAACTGACTGTATATTTGTTATTATTTATGTTTTTTTTTTGTTCGTACCGATCTTGAGCTCCATTATATCTAATTTATAAGCCAACATTTGTATTAAATTGTCACACAAAAATCGATCATTACCTTTTAAAACTGTTGATGTCAACATTTTCGTAATATTTTTCTACGTTTGTGTAAATAGACTCTACTGGGATTATATTATCATACAGAATATCTAATATGCAGTCTTGATGGACTGTAACATTCTTATTTCATTATACTTATGCGGTTATTATTTAAAGGACAAACGTTTTTGTATATATTTTACTAAACATTTTTACTATTTTTACATTTTTTACTAATTTACCTAAACATGCTCACATATTTCATGCTTATATGGCAGTTAATCTCTTTTGTTATGTACTCTAGTAAAACATATTTTTGCAAATATTTCCCTGAATACTGTGGAAATTAAATATTCTCATTCATCACTTATTCGTACACCATGCAACTAACGTGGTCCCCTAGAATTATGCAACAAAATGTATATCTAGTGTGTATGTGTCTTAAAAACTCGTACATACACTTACATATTTTCTTTAAATATTCGTTGCTCTGCTAGGAATAGAGCCTTTTTTCTCCGATATTTATAGCGGGTCGTTATTTTTTTTTTTTGGTAAAACCAGCACTCAGGGGATGGCCCCTACTCATGCAGTGCATTGTGCAGGTTTAGGAAAATAGGTTATAGGAAGGTGGAAAGAGGGAGTATTGTTTTTAGACATTTGATTTAAACCCAAGATGTGAACGGCAAGAAAACGAGTTGCTGCTAGGTGACTATAAAATGGCCAGTGCTATACCTCCACCATTAGACAGTCTACAGCAATCGTCCCCAAGAAGCCCGCATCATAAGGTTATTTGAGTTCAAATATTTAAATTATTGCGTTTAAGTGTATGTAATAAGTATGTATGTATGTAATAGGTTATTTTAATAACTATTTCGTTTGATGGTGTTGTGGTTTAAAAACTGTAATTCTTGACCGCGAAATTGCTATTGTTTTGGTTTTGTTTTATTTTGATTTTGTTTTAACTTTGTTTTCTTTTTAATTTTAGCATTTTAGTATTTTTATGATATTGTTTGTGGATTATTTTAAATTGTTTGTGGATTATTTTAAATTGTTCTGATTTTCGTAAAAACAAAATGTGGTAATAGGTTATTTTTAATAAGTATTTCGTTTGATGGTGTTGTTGTTTAAAAACAAAAATAGACGGACGACACAAAATAGCCTGACAGTGCGATTACATCTGCACACGACGGATGACAAAACACTACTCCACTACTCCAACTACTTATGCGTGCTCAAGTGAGCATTGGTATCAAAGCTACCACTCCAATCTAACCTAATCTAGCCCTGAATGTTTAAAGAAAAACTATTTTTAACACATTTCAATAAGGTATCCGTAAAATTTTCCATCAGTTCATTTCATAGATGCTGACGTTTATATGGGCAATACAATGTATAATTCAAGCCAAATAGAATATAACTATCAGTTCTTTTCTCCAAACATGCCTTTGTTCTCGTTTCATAAATATCGTAGGCTTAATTGGTGCTAAATAACGCAATACATTCAAGTTCCATATGATTGCCAAAAATTCAATAAAAATTTAATGAACTCAAAAAGATGAACGAAAAATTAAACTCATTTATGTTGTGCTCTGCTTTATTTGACTGGCCCAAATTTTCTGCAACAGATATTTAGAAATACGCCCAAAAGCGTTCAGCTTTTACAGCAATCAGAATTTCTCACTGAAATCATGTGTTTAACTGTGTATATTTTTCATATTAAAGATAAATAATTACTCATTTAAATAAGTAAGTTACTCTGCAAAACATTAACCCAGTAGAATTGCTACATTAACTTGTAAATGTCATTAATTCCAAATTAACCTAACACTTTTTATTTATGTATGTACACCTAATTCTGTTTTTACACGGTTTTGATATAACACGGTTTGGAAATAAAATATTTTTAATTTTTGTTACACGATTTTATTCCATTTAGCACGATTTAAAATTTTTTGTGCTTAAATTTTTTTGTCAAATTTAATTTTTGCAAAGTATGTTCATATTTCAAATTTAAGGGAATTCCCTTTTTTCGCGACAAGCAAATTTACTGGTCAAAGCAAATGTAAATGGCACAAATTTAGGGGAATTCCCTTTTGTGCATACAAGCACAAAGGTCAGAGCAATTGAAATGTGTTAATATTTTGTGTTTGGTAAAGAAATTTTTTATTGGCAAATTTGTTTTTCTATCGTTACATTAAATTTAACGCATTAAGATAAAAGGTAAGCCAAAAAATATTTTATATTTATTAAGTTATTTATATTTTTAATTTTGTTAAATATTTTATGAATCCCTAAAAGAAAATGTCAAATACAAAACTTCTTAAAAAATCCTTGTTTTTCACTAATTTTAATAGGTTTTAGAAATTAGGAACCAATCACCTATTTTTGCATACGATCAGTGTCTTTTTTTACACGGTTTTTTTTTACACGGTTTTTTCTGGAACCAATCTACCGTGTAAAAACAGTATTAGGTGTAATTGAATTTAAAATACATATATTACTTATGCGTACCATATGACACTTACTTAAATAATCACTCTGGAAAGTATGCAATAAAATAAAAAAAATTTTTGTCGTTTGCAAAATAATGAAATTAAATATCACTCATACGTCACATACTTGTTGTTATAAATTTTAAATATGTGTTAAATATGAGCATTATGCGAGTAAATAGCTTTGTCAGTTGGGTCTAATAGCACTATGACACAAAATAAAAAAAATGAAATACACTCAAATAATGACAGTGTAGGTTATTAGTTTTGTCGAATAGAACTCAAAAGTATTTTTTTTGTATTTCTCGAACCCTCCAAACTTATTTTATTTGGTTAAGCCGACTTCGAACAACAGAGAGGCACTTTTATGGCAAGTTTTTTTACAGAAATTTGCTGAGAGGAAGTCGCCGAAGAAATCTTTTTTAATATTTTCGTTTTGACGTCTGACCTGGGATTTGGACCGAAGCCTAATCTAATCGATTAAGGCGACTTCAACGGTACATATTGTTACAAAAATGGAAATGGTGTTACATCGTTTAACATTAAAATGAGAAGCCACAAAAACAAAAACAAGGGACTTGTTTACATGATCAACATATAAACAAATATATAGCAACAACATCAGTATAGAAATAAAGGGATAAACAAGTAAACAAACAACACTGCAAGGACAAACGTAAACAAAATACGCAAACAACAATAACGCAAACAATATGTTTACATTTATAGAGATTTCGAAAAAGCGAAGTCATTTTCCTTCAAGAGCACTCATCAGACTGTTTACCCTGCGATATAAAAGGCAAGACAAAGCAGGCAACGGAGTCAGACAAATTCAGTCAGTCTTGTGTGGAGACGGGTTGCGTGTGAAGAGAATAATTGTGGTTTGAAATCTTCGTTATAAAGTTCTATTGAACAATTGTTACTGTTTACGCAAAAAAGAATAATCAATAAAGCAATTGTTGTTGCTTACATCAGGTTGTGAACAGTGGCGCACAGAATTGGGCGAACAAGAAAGAAATTATTTAAAACTAAACACAAATTTATTTTCTTTTTTATTTGCAATCTACGAACTCATATTTTAAAGGTTTTTAAAAATGTAAAAACGTTACAATATATTAAGTCAATTAAGAAATGATGCTTTCACCCGCGACTCCACACAGTTTTAAACCGTTCGTTAAGATCTGTCTATGGGACAGGCATTGTAAACTTCTTCAAGAAGTTATGGTGCGGTATCATGTAATCAATGTTCGTAAAAGTCCCCAATTCCACTTACAGATGAAATCCAGTGGAAAGAGAGGTAAATTGTCTCTAGCGCCGACATAGGTATAGCAGTCAAGTCGGGATTAGTCGTCATTTAACGGCACACCTGCCATGCTAAGTGAGGTCTAATCTTGTATAAGTCCAATTAATAGGAGCAATCAGTCAATTCTAATATCACTAGCAATATGTTCTGCACAAGATTCCGTATAAGAGGAGAATCTTCCGACCCTGTAGAGTTCCATTTAATATTTTTATGGTGATAAGGAAGCTCACTAGCGTCAGGTAGGTTACCTTTTGCTGTATTGAAGAATGGAAATAAAATAGTATGCGGTAGTTAAATATTGTTTTGAAACAAATTTCTTATTCGACAAGTAAATTGTTGCTTTTTTATATAAAAGACATCGTATTCCTGAGAAATTTCAGGCAAAATAATTATTTTTCGTATCCATTTTACGGTTCGTATTTATATTTTGTTTATGGGTCTAATTGTAATCCTTTATAGTGGTACCATATCTTCAATATTACCGGCGAATGTAAGTGTATCAAATCAATAGATTTTTCAATGCAGAATCTCATACTTAACCGTTTAACTGGCCACTTCTCATACTTAACCAACTCCCTTTTTTAATATTTTTAATAAATTTTGCATACATACATATATACATATAATACATGAGTAGAATATTTTAAATAAATTATTACATCGCATATGACAGTAATTTCTTTGCTCTCTTTGCAACATATCAACATACAGATGTACATACATATGTATGTGTAGATGGTACAATACAATGGTACAGGAAAAATTCTTTTTTATCATTCGGTTGGTGTTATACTCTGCTTTTTATAAATTGTTCTCACGTTCCTAGTTTTGCTTTTAATTGCGTTTGTGTTTGTGTTTGGAATTGTGTTTTTAACCCTGTTTCTGTTTCTGTTTCTTTTTCAATTTTTCCATTTGCTTGTTGTAAAATTTAAACAGCAAATATATGTGTATCCATTTGCCATCATACGTTTATTTATTATATTTTGCATGCATTTTTATTCGTTTGTTTATTTAGTTTCGGCTTGTTGACGTACGCAAATATATTTTAAGTGTGAATACATACTGAAAATACCAATATAATGCAAATGCGTAGTTTATTTGTCGGTAATGGTTTCAATATAAATACGTCGGTGTAAACATCACAGTACGTGTTTTAAACGCAGTGACTTGTTTCGATAGTTAATTTTCGAAATATTTTGCGACATCTTATGCTATGTTCCGACATGCACTTTTATTGAGTCAATATTCGGTTTATTGAGTAATATATTTTAAGTGTTCAGACATAATAATTATCGCAGTTCAGCTGCTTATTCAATATTCATTTGACAGCTGGTAAACAAAACAGCTGGTTGTTTCAACAACATTGCTTTTATTTTGCTTTTCTTTTTTGTTTGTCGTTGTTGACATTTGAGTTGTCAAATATAAAGAAAAAGTGTTCGGTTAATTGTAATATGCTCACTAAATACACTTATGACAGTGTTGGATTTTAAGTTTTACTCAATATTATAACAATTTGCTTATTTATTGCGCGATAATTAATTGAAGCTTTATATGAAATATTGAGCTCAATAATGGGGTATATTGCGATTTACGCATATCTGAACATCGTATTAAATTATTCACTATAGCCTAGATCAGTACAGGTTATGTACAGGTAAGATCTATACACGGAACTCGCCGTAGTCTAGTAGGTATTGTGTCGACTTATTAGACGCGAGGCCACGGTTAAAAACCCAGGTCAGATATCGGCGACTTCCTCTCAGCAGATTTCTGACAAAAATCCTGAAGATGAGTTTCTCCAGAAATCTGTCGTTCGAAATCGACTTTAAACTGTAGATCCCTACACTCATATATAAAATTAACACACACAGCATAAGTGTTGTGAGGATCTAGGTCGTAATTCTGACTGAAGTGATGTAATGACCAATTATGTACGTGCATGTGCGTGAAATATCATCGAAAGAATATAACAAATATCCAACACGGCTTCTCTGGGCAGAGCGTGTCCAAAATGTTAAATCAGACTGAATTTTTCTGAAGTCATTTTTTATATTGGCTTTGAGAACTGCTTAGATTTGTGTCTTATACGCACACACCATCGGCTTAAGAAAACCACACAAGAAAATGTCTAGCGAGTTCAAATAGCACGATCTCAATAACTACTTAACATTATCTCCACTTGAAATGAACACGCCCTTAAATTATTCGTATAGTATATCCAATGCAGCAAGAGCTGTGTGCTACGTAGCGCTAACCTGCTGAAACACATATTGTAGGTGCACAAATCATCGAACTCAGCCCAAAAAAAGCTGGTGATCATAGAACCATGATGTCCATGATGATTATACGAAACAAACTACTCTTTGGAAGACCTGACATAAATTAAAATATTTTGAAAGGTATAGTTTAGCCAATGTGTCCGTTAGTTTTTCGTAAGTAGTACTTCAAATGGAAGAGCAAAAGTTAGTTTCGTCGTAATTAATGTTTGAATTTACATTCGAAGAGAACAAACAAAATAAAATAAAGTAAAAACATAAAATAAATATAAAAAAAAATTATATGAAGGGTTTGTACATACCATATCTATTAAATTGCAATTACGATTAGTAATTAATTACATTATTTTTTAAAAAGAATCGTAATGCTATATGATTAATTTTGGATTACTTTTGATTCCTTTTAATTATTTTGTATTAATCGTCAATAATCCGGATTATTTTTTTTTTGATTATTTGTAATTGTCCAAAATTTTAACTTTCTTAGAAAAGGAAGGGATTGGCCTTAAAAACGGTATACACATATATTATTCGAATTAGGGTCATTATTACAACTTGCCGTTAACTAAAGAGAGGATTTTAACGGCTAAACAAATTGTTTTTCATTATTATAAGTATCCAATAAGATAGAGGTAAGCGTTAAGCTAAAGGGAGGATCATCCTACCTGCAACTTTTAAAGTTAAGTTTATGTTTGAACTTGCCATATTATATATTATTTTCAATATGGCAACTTCAAATTTAAACAAAATGAGCATATACACTACGTTAAAAAAACTTGTTTAATTGAGCAGTCTTATCGACGTTGCTCCGACCTGCCACATATTTGCCAAATGCGAATTTTTTTCAAATTTTTTCAAGTTTGTCCATTCATAGTAGTAAACTTTAATTAAAAAATACAAAAGAAGTGGTGACATTCTTAAAGTGCATTATGTTGTGAAGAGATTGACACTTCGTTTGACAAAATCGAACAAAAATTACCGTAGTTATTATTTAAAGAGTATAATATTTTTGATCGTGTAATATTTTTGATATATAGAAAAGAAAAAAAAAATGTTGACTCCTTTTCGTTGTAATCCCTTAATCAAAAAGAAGCACATATCATTAGATATGCAAAATATTTCCGACAACTTATTGAAAAAATTGCCAACGCTTTCAAAACGTTTGCTAATTTGTGGATCGTGCAGGAAAATGATGGGAAAGTTGGACACATTACCGGTTATTCCAGATGAGAACAAAATCAGTTCTGAAAATGATGACAGTTCTGCAGGAGATGATGGTTGTTCTAACTTTTCAGTAGAACCTATAAGACCTAATAATGAGTGCCAAAATCAACAAAAAGTTGTTACATAACATAACAACACAGTCAATTTTAAAAATATTTTTGGTGAAAAGTTACACACATTTTAAAAAAACCCTGTAAGACCAAAATGACCAACTTTGACCCCCTCTAACTCCGGCAGTTCTTGACTGATAGAGCTGAAAATTTGTGCCTGGCCTACTATCCAATAGTACTAAACTTGGTGCAAATCCAAATTGGAAGACATCGATTTAAAAATTGGGTCACTTGACACGAAATTGCCCATATATATATATATTTTTTTAATGAACTGAACTTTTAGTTTAAAAATTTACAGATCTTGATTTTTTATTTGCAAATGTTTGCGCAAAGCGAAATAACAATATTTGCAAAAAAACACAAATATTAACCTGTGGTGATTTAGTTCCACTTTATATTCCATGGCGAGTATTGATAACGTTTAAACTGATGCCTACATCAACATCGACAAAAACATTATAGTGTGCATACATACCAGAGATAAGCAATGAATCGTTTTTTTCGCTACTCAAAAGCACTCATGAAATTTTGAATATAAGTGAGTCAACAATATTGAAATTTAACTACTCTGATTCATTCATACTCAGTATAACGTTGATTTATAAGTATGATTACATTGAGTATGAGTACAACGTAGACATCGAACTCATACCATTCGAAATATGTTTGATTCATAAATTTTTAAAAATACTTATAAATGTTTCTTGTGATTCGAATCATTCATCAAAATTTACGGTCTCAGTTGTTGGCGCATTTACAAAAAAAAGAAGAATGAAAAAGCCAAAGACAGCAAGCAAAGCAAACACACAACCTTCTGTGTGTGTTTGTACGCGAATCAGACTTATTTAATGATTCTTGATGTTGAGTCATGGAGAGTCGAAACCAACAATATCATACATGTTGTTAAGTATGAGTATGATGAGTACTTTAAACTTTGAATATGAGTAGTATGAGTATGATATTAAAATAAGTATGAATGCGTATAAGTATCAGAAATTATGAGTATGATTCGATTCTACTCATCTTATTGAATACTCATTGCTGATCTCTGATACATACCTACAAACACACATAGAGATAAACGCTTGAAATAAAAGAAATGTTCAAAAACTTTTATTGCCAAACATAAATAATTTTTTAGCGCTTGTATATCCGTCTTTAAAACAACATCTTCAGTTTCAAAGGCCTGCAAGACGATGCACTTAAATTTAGAAAACCATTCAATCTAACATTTGATAAAATTGTTTTTATTTGAAACTAAGCACACACTGGGATTAATTACAAAAATAAAAGGAAAAAAAATCTGTAAACAAATGAAAGAAGATACATTTAAAGAAAACCTCATAAAAATTTATAAGCAAAATATATACGAGTACATACTCTTGTGCATACAATTTATCTTATCGGTGTTGAGCATATAAGCAATAAAAATTCGATTTAAATTTTTTTTAAACGTATACCACAACAGTCGCAACTACTTGTATATTGCCTCCTAACTTGTTCAAAAGCTCTAACATTACTTTCATTGGTATTTATAAAAGTAAAGCATATATTGAATTGAAATAAAAGCTTTTGCATAATACTTAATAGACATACTCGGCTTTTTGTTTTTTGGTGATAAATTGAACGTGTAAATAGATTTATGCAATACAACATTATCAATAAAATGATAGATTTTAAAATTTTGTTACGACGTAACGGATTTTATATTACGATACATTCATATTAGTTTGGAAATTGTGTACAAGTGTCCAGTGAATATTAGAATGTTTGTGATAACAATTTCCAATTCTAAACTGGACAATAAATTCTTTGTGGTTTCTTCCATTGCATTGAAGTGTAAATAAAATAGCCTGTAGTGGCAATTTTACAGTTAAACTGAAAACAATGTCATTAACGCAAATACATTAGATTATGGTATCAAGCTATAGTAAAAATACTGTTATATTTCCGAATAGTGGAAATAAAACAGTTTCTACAGGAAACAATCATGAATTTAAAATATACATCGCTTTTGCGATTATCCTTATTCTGTTGAATTCAGTAAAAGATGATAGACCAATAAGCTTCGCCTCTTTGTTCCGTTTCAAATTTACAAACAGCAAAATTTACGTTAGGGAATAACGAGATATTGGCAGATCTTTTATTAGAGCAACAGACCGTTAAAACAGCATAGGGCTTCGTATAGTCACAAAATGCAAGTAAAAAAACAGCAGAACACTCTACTCAGAGAATACCAAGTTAAAATAAGGGAATCAGAGCGCCTGTGCCCTGTTCATCATTAATGCAATCTTCAACGATATTGTTATGTACCAGAATTTATATAGCAGTTATGTTTCAATGGTCTGAAATTTGCCTGACAATATTTGGCCTTCATGGACAAGAACTGATGTCGGTTCGAAGTTCGCTATCCTACACAACCTGCCCATCTTTCGATATAGTCATGACTTTATGAATATAAGAAAATATTATTATATTATTATATTAATTTATCATTACAACTTTTTAGTCAGGATTTCAACCGGCTTCTCACACCACTCATGATGTTTATATTCGACACCGAATATAGTTTTTTGATAAACTATTCAGGGTAATTTCATTTTACTTTTAGAGCTTTTGCCAGAAATGTGCTGAGAGGAAGTCTCGGAAGAAGTATTTTTCATATTTCATTTTGTTCGAGATGTCTGAGTTGGTGATTCAAACAGGAAGTTCTCGTCTAATAAGCCAACATTATCGTGCATATACATTAGCCTATCCTCTCAAGGGGGTCACTGACGGAAATATTTTTTCGTATTTCCTTTTTTTCGATATCAGAGTTAAGGTTTGCACTTCGAACCCTAGCCTAGTACGCCAACACTCTTAAAAAAGATTTGCATTTCTTCTGTTAGAATGTGTCGCAATTATTATTGCCAAAATTTTTATACTCACAATCCTTTCCACGTAGTTAAAAGGGTAGCTAAACTTTTATGCATTATAACTTAAACAATACTTGGTTTCATTTAAATAAGAATTGAAATAATTCTTCGATTATGTTTACTTTTAAAAAATAATAGTTTATGCCGAAATTTATTCGTGTACACTCGTCAATTCCGGAGACACATAATCTTTTTAATCATTTAGCAAAATTCCTTAGAGAGTGTATATATTGTACTTAAAATTGAGAAAATATAGAGACATTCAACGGTTGTTCTAATATTGGTTTCTAAACACATTGCTACAAAGGCTGTTAGAACGCTAAATTCAATTAAATTCATACATGAGATTGATATTCCTCTACAATAAGGCAGACAAATGGTCACAAACAAATTTCACTAATTATGAAATCAAAGTGAGATTAAGACTCTTTTTACAAATAAACCAGACTGGCCTGATATGAATGCATGCAGAACAAAATGTGTGTTAAACTTAGCTTGAGTCCATATTAGGTACCTCATAGCCTTAGAACGCTTGCAAGCTGGGATTAAATCACAACAACTTCATAGAAGCTGTAACGATGTAGAACATTTTCTTTATCATTTTTTATGCTTGGAAATATAAGAAGAATTTATTTGTAGAACCTATTTAGTTAACCCTGGACGGTTACTCTTCATTTTTTTACATTAAGGTTACTCTTCGTTGAATCGACGAACAATTTAAAAGAAAAAAATTTTACGTCTGCTCACTGCGAACTTTCATTCATCAACGTTAGAAGAGCGAAATTTGGTCAAACATAAAAAAGTTATATGATAAAGAGTAAATGAGCTTCGTTGATTCGACGAATAGTAACCGTCCAGGGTTAAAGATGAATTGAATAGAATTTGCATCGTCAGAAAACTAAGGGGATGTCCGAGAGCTGCCAACTAGAAATTGTAATTGTATGACGAAATGTGTAATATTTTTATTATAACCAAATGTAGGATGGAACATGTAATGGTGTTACAAATCGACTTTAGAGGATTTTCCAAGTCAGCCATGCATATATAACCTAACTTAGCCTAAGGATAGAAAAAAGAAGAAAGTGTACATTACTCTTGAAGTCACCGCAGTCTAATAGGCAGTGTGATGGCTTATAAGATGTGAGTCGTGGTTCAAAACAAAACGAAATATCCAACAAATTTTCTGGCAACTATACTGAGAGTATATAAAATCTGTCCTTTGGAGTCAACTTTACACATTAGATAACAATACTCGTGGATAAAATTAACGCAATCCTGAATAAATTGGTGTAATGACCAATTAAGTACGAAAATTTCTCAGTAAATTTCTTATGCTTATCCGTATCACAATGAAAATTATCCCAATAATTCAAATTTTCTCACTTTCAAATTTCATCCTCACAATGCCCAATACATTATCTTAATGACGTATACTAGTTTGGTATTTTTATGTTACAGTTTTAAAAAATTGTTTTTTATTTGACATGAATGAATCCATACACCCAAATAGAAATCAAATTCATTTATATCTGAAAAAAGAAAGAAACTTTTTCATTGTCAAAAGAACCCGAATAATTTGTAGATTTAAAATAGTATAACATACACACACACACACACACTCAAAATAGTTTAACATGACGAGCGTTTACAAGTCATCATGATTTGTGGAAAAGATGCTACGAAATGTATAAAATATGAGCACTTATGTATGTGATAACGTGCTGAAAAGGAATTGTCATTCAATAAAATGAAAAATGTCTGTTATTCAAGGTATTTAAGTTAAAGGTAAAGCCATTGTATAAAACTGTAGAGGAGATGACATTAAATTGTGTTTGTCATGAAACTAACTTTCAGGCGTAGTAAATAATTTATTTTAAATGAATATTTAAACTTTTAGTTGAAGTTATAACATCTTCAAATACAATTCATTGCAACTTGTCAAACGAAGTATTTAAATTTTGATTGAAATAATCTACGATTATGTATTTGATTCCAAGTAAATGTGAATTAATCGTTCCATTTTTATTTTGTTTAAATGAGATTTCGTAGGCAATTATTAATTCAATTAGAAAATCTAAAACTTAATAAGAATGAATGAAGCAATATGGAGACAACATATTGTTTTAAAGGAGACATCATTCTGCGTTGAAGGACAAATAGTAGAATCAAAGTGTAAAGTTGTATCCCAGAGTAAAATATTCTTAATCTGTTCTAAGCTTTATTCTAAAATTAATTCTACGCTTTTGAAAAATTTTGTAAATTTAATTTGTGATACAGATACAAAGGATGTATGTTTTTTTTCGTATCCCAGGTCAGGCAGCAAAACGAAATATGAAAAAAAATATTTCCTCGGCGATTTCATCGTAGCAGATGTCTGACAAAAACTCTGAGAGAAAATAAATCTGCCATGAAAAAGTTTATCAAAAATCTGTCGTCTGTGTAGATCCCGCCACTCACGTATAAAATCGCACACAACATGAGTGGTGTAAGAAACTAAGCCGTAATCCTGACTGAAGGGTTGTAATGGCCAATTATGTACATATGTGTGTATGAGATCTAAAATGTAGATTTTGTTGACTTTGAGAACCGCTGTTGTTTGTGGCTTATTCGCACACACTTGGAACGTAAGAAGAATCCACCAAAAAAGCCCAATGGTGTTAAATTGCTCGGTGTCGGTAGCCAGTTTACATCACCTTATTGTTAGATTGTAAATTTTGATGAATGATTCGAATCACTCGAATTATTTATGCCTATTATAAGTATTGTTCTAAATTTATGAATCTGATTGAGTAGGCGTATGAACCAAACATATTTCGAATGTTATGAGCTTGATGTCAACGTTGTATTCATACACATTGCAGCCTGTAATTATAAATCAATGTTGTAGTGAGTACGAATGAATCAGCTCTATGGTGACTTCCTCTCAGCAGATTTCTAGCAAAAACTCTGAGAGTTAATGAAATTGTCACGAAAAGATTCTCAAAAACCTGTAGTTCGGGGTTGAATTTAAACTGTATGTTCCGCCACTTATGTATAAAATTAACACACACAACATACGTGGTGTGAAAATGTAATCCTGACTGAAGTATTGTAATGCCTCACTATGTATGTATGTGTGTAATAATTAAAACGACTATTGTGACGAAATTTTAATTTTGAGAAAAAAGATAATAATCGTACTATTAGACAAATCATATTTAGGAAGTCTTCTAAATATGGATATTTCTACACACAAAATAAGTTGAATTTCCTTTACGGGCTCTTGCTTAATAAACCAACACACTACCCCAATTCCCCACCTTCCTGACATCAAGATTGTGTGACATCAAGATTGTGTGTCTTCAAGATCGTCTGATTTTGGATTGCTTTCTTAGGGGTTATATAAATTCTCTTATCTAAGTCGATGAGATAGGGGCAATTCAACACTTGAAAATCAACAGTCGGTAGCATATGACCGAAAATTTTATGAGAAATGTGGTTCCAGATTTCGTCTGGCACGCCCAAAAATCATATATAAATATTGACATCATATAATTTTCTCTCCATTCATACATACATACATACATAATTGGTCATTACAACCCTTCAGTCAGAATTATGACGAAGTTCTCACACCACTTATGTTGTGTGTGCTAATTTTATACATGAGTGGTTGACTCCGAACGACAGAGTTTTGAGAAACTTTTCATGGCAATTTTATTTACTCTCAGAGTTTTTGCTAGAAATCTGTTCAGAGAAAGTCATCGGAAAAATATTTCATATCTCGTTTTGTTAGAGATGTCGAAGCTGGGGTTTGAACCTTGGCCTCAAGTCTAATAAGCCAACGCACTACCTACTAGACTACGGCTACTAAACCTCATACAAAAGTCAACTGAAAAACTTGTGAATGGCGTGAATGGTGGCAAATAACATAAGAAAATGACTAACTATATAAAATTGTATAAAATTTGTTAAATAAATTATGCTTATTTCTTGATAAGGATACTTATTATGACAACACAACAATAGTCGTGAATAAAAATGAATCAATTTCACAATGATTGTGGTCATTGTTTTGTTGTATTAAAACTATCTACATAGCGAGACAGTAGTTTGAGTGACTACATATGTTTTTTTAAGATTCACAAGAATATATTTTAAAAGTACGGTACAGTTTATTAGGGCAATATTTGTTCAATGAGAATCATATATTTCTTCCTTTTATTATGATTTTCCTTTTTAACTGCGAACAAAATAAAACGATTTGCAATGTATTTTAATTTCTTTCTACCAACAACAGCATCATATTAATATCCATTAAAAAGAACTAATCAATACTGAATAATAAAACAGTTCAAAAATAAATCAAAAATGCTGGTGTAAATGGGTTTTCTGGGTTTAGTTTTTTTCTTTTAATATTAAACAAATTAAATTATTAAAATTGAAAATTTCAAATTAATTTCATATGATGTGCTCATCTACAACAACTACGAGTTTTAAAATTCAAATACAACTAAAACATTCAGAACTAATGGTATTTAAAATAGAAATCCATTTTCCTACTCTCTAAATATTTAAAATGAAAGTTTTTCCACAATAAATGGAAAATTTTCGAATAGTAAAATCAAAATAAATATATAAATGGAAAATAAATAGAAAAAAAGAAAAATTATAGAAAATGAAAGTGGTGGACTGAATTGTTGGTTCTTGGACTAAACAATATGTACAAATCATGGCCGTAATAATCATTAGAGGGAAAAGTTTTTAAAATGTCTGTCAAAATATTTTCGAAATTTATTTGACGAAAACATCTACTGTTGCAGAAAACTTTAGATAAACAAATAACATCACCCAACAAATAAATGAAAATTTCTAAATTGGAAATTATGTTGGCTTTTTCATTTATTCACAAATAAATTGTTTTTTTTATGAGAAACAGCAGATAGACAGTAAAGTTGTACTAAAGTCATGTAGAGTGATGCAATTTAGAATTCAATCACGGAAAACAAGCAAGAATTCCATGGCAACCAATTCCGTGGGGTATAATTGTAATGCTATAAACACAATAAAAAGGAACAAATTTCTTGGTTGCACAATACGGACTGTTTTTAAATTTCGAAATCTATGTTGATACAGTAGCTCTGGGTGTTTTGAAGAATCTTGGTCTAGGAGCGATATTGTAGAAACACTTTGTCGACAGATTTCACATAAGTCTGAAGGCAACCGGTAAAAAAAATCAAATTAGGCAACCTATTCCATTAGGGATGGAATGATAAAGTGTGAAATAACGACAAAAGACGCATGGTTAAATTAATTGATGGATGGGCAACAATGACATTATTTCTATTAACAACGGGTGGGCCATTTATCGGTTTAAATTTGAACCATCGGTTGTTTCGAATCTGTCACAAAATTCAGTATATTATCTACACTGGATGATTTGATTTACGCTTCAGCAACGTTGGAATTTATTAGGCCAACGAGAAACAGCACGATGATGTAGATTTTGCAAACAAAAAAAAAATCATATTTTCAGATCAAGCTCATTTTCATCTTAGTGGGTAAATTAATAAGCAAACATTACGTGTTTAGGGCTCAGAAAAACCACATAAACCAATGCAAGAGTGGCTGCTTGGTGCGGCTTGTGGAGCGCAGACATCATTGGCCCATATTTCTTTGAATATGAGGATGGCGCAATTATTACGGTCAATGGAGACATCTATCACACCATGATTTTTTTGTACCCGCTCTTGATGGTATTGATGTGAACGATGTTTGGTTTAAACTGGGTTCAACTTGCCACACTTCTCATGTCACAATCGATTTATAGCGTCAAACGTTTGATGGCCGTTTAATTAGCCGCAATTGTTATATCAATTAGCCACCAAGAAACTGCAATTTGACACCGTTGGAATATTTTCTGTGGGGCGCCGTTAAAGAAAAGTTTTATGCCGTCAAATCAGAGACAGTTGAGCATTTGAAAGCCAACATTCGTGATGCCATTGCCGAGATACGATCCCATACATTTGATGTGCACGAAAATTGAGGTACTTTAAGGCCAGCCGGGGCAGCCATATGAATGATGTAATATTTCATTTCTAACTGGAATAGTTATATCTCTGAACAAAAAATAAAAATAAAATAAACTAAATTTTGAAAAATTTCAAACCGTTTTGGAGTTATTGTACTTTTAAATTTAAATTTTTAAATGGCCGCACTTTAGAATACATGCTTCTCCAATCATGTAAAAGAGGGAATGACCAAAATTTTAAAACAGATCTGGTTCAGTATGGCATACACTTATATAATTCACAAATAGTTACTCTGTATAAAGGAACATCCTGCAAAAGGACATCGTGCGATAGTACACAAGAAATAAATTCAAATAATGAAAGCCATGAACTGCGATATTTCGGATTCGAAACAAAGTTGCTCGGCTTTTTGTGAATTTTACAAATATATATTAAAGTCAATACAATTTCTTTTGCTTTCACTACAGCTATAAACCTTATTGTGGTACTTAAATTTGTAGCTGGGTACATAGTAGTTCTTTTGGTTTTTTATTTTGACTGCAAGTTTCTTTCGTTATAAGTCGAAAGTTTATTGAAAGTAAAATGAAATGAAATTTTCTTGAACAACCAAAAAATTGAAAAAAAAATGTTTAAGTTCTTGCGATTTTCGCTTCAGAACTTTATTTACAGAAATTTAATTCTTCCACACCATAAACTCTTACCTAAAGCTACTCGTTCAATTTTATTCATAAAACGCTTCAGGGGTTTTCTGGAAAAACTGCACTGTGTTAATGACATGAAGATAAGGCAACAGAAGTGTAGCAAATTTTATAACTAAAGTTTGTTGTAATTACCAGGCGGGATTTCCTACTTTATTTTGAAATAAAAAATTACAATAAAAACAAATTATAAATTGTAAATACTTTTGTGAGTAAATTTAAATTTCATTTTCTCCTATAGCGAGCAGGCTATTCTTCTTTGCTTATAACTCAGATCTTTTCAACGGAGATCTTCAAACCACGACTGTTTTCTTCACACGCAACGTGTCTTCACACAAGACTGACTTAATTCCAGTGGCGACATGGGATTTTGACAGTTAACCGTATACTAAGAAAGGGACAGCAAATACTACCAAAAAGTATGTCCGTCCCTTTCTGATTGTCTGTCTGTTTTTTATTTATGTTGTTTTAGTTTTTGGGGTGGGTTTTTTATATTGGCGAGAGTTAATAAAAAATGTAATTTTTGTCTAAAACTATTAATAAATAATAAAAACAACTAATGGCAATAACAATTTTTAACTTGTTCTTTCAAGAAATTAAAAAATATTGGCAATTCAGCAAGAACATTTTTTATGTGCAGTACGTCTTATTTTGATCTTGTAATATTTAGCTTTTGCACAAGAAACTATATTCATTGTGACCGAAAATCACACATTCGATTAATATTTAAATATTTAAGAATCTTTAAACTTTTCATTGAAGAAATTAAAAAATATTCTAAATTTTCCCTTTTTTAACACAAAACAAATGTTTGTTTACATTTAGTTTTTCTGCTTTAACCGCCATTTTTCAGTCTGTATATCTGTTGCTTCTAACACATTTGCTTCGCAAAACTTGTAACATTTTCTTCCTCCCTCCAAGAAAAAGGTTTAGGCAGCTGATTTTAGCGTTTTTCAAACGTCACAATTGTCATCACTGGTTACATTGTGCTTAATTCTTACTTCTCATTGCCTGCTTGGTCTTTCATTTTTATATGCCCATGTAATCAGTCTGATGAAGGTTTCATATGAAGGTGATGTTTGAGTATGAGGATGTTGTAAGAATATGGGGGCGTCATATGAGTATCATGATGATGTAAAGTATGGTGATGTTGTATTAGTATGATGATGAAGTAGTAATAAAATGACGATGATGTATGTGGGTTTTTGTAGTATAGTGTTACGAGAATGGATACGGTGTACATCGTTTAACATTAAAATGAGCAAAAGCTGCACAAACACACACAACGAACTTGTTACAAGTAAATCAACAACAACAGTATTAAAGAAAATCGGATAGACAAGTAAGCGAGAACGCAGCAACAAGCAATGTAAACAAAAAAATGCACAAACAACATAAAGTCGCGATAGAGTTCCCTAGAAGGTCAAACCTCGAACGTTCCACTTTAAGAACCTTCATCAGCAAATTTAAAAAGGTAACAATAGGATAGAATTGACGTTACGCAAAGTTTTTTTTTTATTTGTCAAATTTTTTAACAGTCATTGTACCATTCCAGAGAAATCAAACTGCCAGAAATAGTATTCTCATTGTTGATCAATCAAGGAAGTTGAATAAGAAATGCAATGCACCACTAGACTCTAGTCTCAGATGATCTAAAAACATCACTATGTATGTATGTGTGTAATAATTAAAACGACTATTGTGACGAAATTTTAATTTTGAGAAAAAAGATAATAATCGTACTATTAGACAAATCATATTTAGGAAGTCTTCTAAATATGGATATTTCTACACACAAAATAAGTTGAATTTCCTTTACGGGCTCTTGCTTAATAAACCAACACACTACCCCAATTCCCCACCTTCCTGACATCAAGATTGTGTGACATCAAGATTGTGTGTCTTCAAGATCGTCTGATTTTGGATTGCTTTCTTAGGGGTTATATAAATTCTCTTATCTAAGTCGATGAGATAGGGGCAATTCAACACTTGAAAATCAACAGTCGGTAGCATATGACCGAAAATTTTATGAGAAATGTGGTTCCAGATTTCGTCTGGCACGCCCAAAAATCATATATAAATATTGACATCATATAATTTTCTCTCCATTCATACATACATACATACATAATTGGTCATTACAACCCTTCAGTCAGAATTATGACGAAGTTCTCACACCACTTATGTTGTGTGTGCTAATTTTATACATGAGTGGTTGACTCCGAACGACAGAGTTTTGAGAAACTTTTCATGGCAATTTTATTTACTCTCAGAGTTTTTGCTAGAAATCTGTTCAGAGAAAGTCATCGGAAAAATATTTCATATCTCGTTTTGTTAGAGATGTCGAAGCTGGGGTTTGAACCTTGGCCTCAAGTCTAATAAGCCAACGCACTACCTACTAGACTACGGCTACTAAACCTCATACAAAAGTCAACTGAAAAACTTGTGAATGGCGTGAATGGTGGCAAATAACATAAGAAAATGACTAACTATATAAAATTGTATAAAATTTGTTAAATAAATTATGCTTATTTCTTGATAAGGATACTTATTATGACAACACAACAATAGTCGTGAATAAAAATGAATCAATTTCACAATGATTGTGGTCATTGTTTTGTTGTATTAAAACTATCTACATAGCGAGACAGTAGTTTGAGTGACTACATATGTTTTTTTAAGATTCACAAGAATATATTTTAAAAGTACGGTACAGTTTATTAGGGCAATATTTGTTCAATGAGAATCATATATTTCTTCCTTTTATTATGATTTTCCTTTTTAACTGCGAACAAAATAAAACGATTTGCAATGTATTTTAATTTCTTTCTACCAACAACAGCATCATATTAATATCCATTAAAAAGAACTAATCAATACTGAATAATAAAACAGTTCAAAAATAAATCAAAAATGCTGGTGTAAATGGGTTTTCTGGGTTTAGTTTTTTTCTTTTAATATTAAACAAATTAAATTATTAAAATTGAAAATTTCAAATTAATTTCATATGATGTGCTCATCTACAACAACTACGAGTTTTAAAATTCAAATACAACTAAAACATTCAGAACTAATGGTATTTAAAATAGAAATCCATTTTCCTACTCTCTAAATATTTAAAATGAAAGTTTTTCCACAATAAATGGAAAATTTTCGAATAGTAAAATCAAAATAAATATATAAATGGAAAATAAATAGAAAAAAAGAAAAATTATAGAAAATGAAAGTGGTGGACTGAATTGTTGGTTCTTGGACTAAACAATATGTACAAATCATGGCCGTAATAATCATTAGAGGGAAAAGTTTTTAAAATGTCTGTCAAAATATTTTCGAAATTTATTTGACGAAAACATCTACTGTTGCAGAAAACTTTAGATAAACAAATAACATCACCCAACAAATAAATGAAAATTTCTAAATTGGAAATTATGTTGGCTTTTTCATTTATTCACAAATAAATTGTTTTTTTTATGAGAAACAGCAGATAGACAGTAAAGTTGTACTAAAGTCATGTAGAGTGATGCAATTTAGAATTCAATCACGGAAAACAAGCAAGAATTCCATGGCAACCAATTCCGTGGGGTATAATTGTAATGCTATAAACACAATAAAAAGGAACAAATTTCTTGGTTGCACAATACGGACTGTTTTTAAATTTCGAAATCTATGTTGATACAGTAGCTCTGGGTGTTTTGAAGAATCTTGGTCTAGGAGCGATATTGTAGAAACACTTTGTCGACAGATTTCACATAAGTCTGAAGGCAACCGGTAAAAAAAATCAAATTAGGCAACCTATTCCATTAGGGATGGAATGATAAAGTGTGAAATAACGACAAAAGACGCATGGTTAAATTAATTGATGGATGGGCAACAATGACATTATTTCTATTAACAACGGGTGGGCCATTTATCGGTTTAAATTTGAACCATCGGTTGTTTCGAATCTGTCACAAAATTCAGTATATTATCTACACTGGATGATTTGATTTACGCTTCAGCAACGTTGGAATTTATTAGGCCAACGAGAAACAGCACGATGATGTAGATTTTGCAAACAAAAAAAAAATCATATTTTCAGATCAAGCTCATTTTCATCTTAGTGGGTAAATTAATAAGCAAACATTACGTGTTTAGGGCTCAGAAAAACCACATAAACCAATGCAAGAGTGGCTGCTTGGTGCGGCTTGTGGAGCGCAGACATCATTGGCCCATATTTCTTTGAATATGAGGATGGCGCAATTATTACGGTCAATGGAGACATCTATCACACCATGATTTTTTTGTACCCGCTCTTGATGGTATTGATGTGAACGATGTTTGGTTTAAACTGGGTTCAACTTGCCACACTTCTCATGTCACAATCGATTTATAGCGTCAAACGTTTGATGGCCGTTTAATTAGCCGCAATTGTTATATCAATTAGCCACCAAGAAACTGCAATTTGACACCGTTGGAATATTTTCTGTGGGGCGCCGTTAAAGAAAAGTTTTATGCCGTCAAATCAGAGACAGTTGAGCATTTGAAAGCCAACATTCGTGATGCCATTGCCGAGATACGATCCCATACATTTGATGTGCACGAAAATTGAGGTACTTTAAGGCCAGCCGGGGCAGCCATATGAATGATGTAATATTTCATTTCTAACTGGAATAGTTATATCTCTGAACAAAAAATAAAAATAAAATAAACTAAATTTTGAAAAATTTCAAACCGTTTTGGAGTTATTGTACTTTTAAATTTAAATTTTTAAATGGCCGCACTTTAGAATACATGCTTCTCCAATCATGTAAAAGAGGGAATGACCAAAATTTTAAAACAGATCTGGTTCAGTATGGCATACACTTATATAATTCACAAATAGTTACTCTGTATAAAGGAACATCCTGCAAAAGGACATCGTGCGATAGTACACAAGAAATAAATTCAAATAATGAAAGCCATGAACTGCGATATTTCGGATTCGAAACAAAGTTGCTCGGCTTTTTGTGAATTTTACAAATATATATTAAAGTCAATACAATTTCTTTTGCTTTCACTACAGCTATAAACCTTATTGTGGTACTTAAATTTGTAGCTGGGTACATAGTAGTTCTTTTGGTTTTTTATTTTGACTGCAAGTTTCTTTCGTTATAAGTCGAAAGTTTATTGAAAGTAAAATGAAATGAAATTTTCTTGAACAACCAAAAAATTGAAAAAAAAATGTTTAAGTTCTTGCGATTTTCGCTTCAGAACTTTATTTACAGAAATTTAATTCTTCCACACCATAAACTCTTACCTAAAGCTACTCGTTCAATTTTATTCATAAAACGCTTCAGGGGTTTTCTGGAAAAACTGCACTGTGTTAATGACATGAAGATAAGGCAACAGAAGTGTAGCAAATTTTATAACTAAAGTTTGTTGTAATTACCAGGCGGGATTTCCTACTTTATTTTGAAATAAAAAATTACAATAAAAACAAATTATAAATTGTAAATACTTTTGTGAGTAAATTTAAATTTCATTTTCTCCTATAGCGAGCAGGCTATTCTTCTTTGCTTATAACTCAGATCTTTTCAACGGAGATCTTCAAACCACGACTGTTTTCTTCACACGCAACGTGTCTTCACACAAGACTGACTTAATTCCAGTGGCGACATGGGATTTTGACAGTTAACCGTATACTAAGAAAGGGACAGCAAATACTACCAAAAAGTATGTCCGTCCCTTTCTGATTGTCTGTCTGTTTTTTATTTATGTTGTTTTAGTTTTTGGGGTGGGTTTTTTATATTGGCGAGAGTTAATAAAAAATGTAATTTTTGTCTAAAACTATTAATAAATAATAAAAACAACTAATGGCAATAACAATTTTTAACTTGTTCTTTCAAGAAATTAAAAAATATTGGCAATTCAGCAAGAACATTTTTTATGTGCAGTACGTCTTATTTTGATCTTGTAATATTTAGCTTTTGCACAAGAAACTATATTCATTGTGACCGAAAATCACACATTCGATTAATATTTAAATATTTAAGAATCTTTAAACTTTTCATTGAAGAAATTAAAAAATATTCTAAATTTTCCCTTTTTTAACACAAAATAAATGTTTGTTTACATTTAGTTTTTCTGCTTTAACCGCCATTTTTCAGTCTGTATATCTGTTGCTTCTAACACATTTGCTTCGCAAAACTTGTAACATTTTCTTCCTCCCTCCAAGAAAAAGGTTTAGGCAGCTGATTTTAGCGTTTTTCAAACGTCACAATTGTCATCACTGGTTACATTGTGCTTAATTCTTACTTCTCATTGCCTGCTTGGTCTTTCATTTTTATATGCCCATGTAATCAGTCTGATGAAGGTTTCATATGAAGGTGATGTTTGAGTATGAGGATGTTGTAAGAATATGGGGGCGTCATATGAGTATCATGATGATGTAAAGTATGGTGATGTTGTATTAGTATGATGATGAAGTAGTAATAAAATGACGATGATGTATGTGGGTTTTTGTAGTATAGTGTTACGAGAATGGATACGGTGTACATCGTTTAACATTAAAATGAGCAAAAGCTGCACAAACACACACAACGAACTTGTTACAAGTAAATCAACAACAACAGTATTAAAGAAAATCGGATAGACAAGTAAGCGAGAACGCAGCAACAAGCAATGTAAACAAAAAAATGCACAAACAACATAAAGTCGCGATAGAGTTCCCTAGAAGGTCAAACCTCGAACGTTCCACTTTAAGAACCTTCATCAGCAAATTTAAAAAGGTAACAATAGGATAGAATTGACGTTACGCAAAGTTTTTTTTTTATTTGTCAAATTTTTTAACAGTCATTGTACCATTCCAGAGAAATCAAACTGCCAGAAATAGTATTCTCATTGTTGATCAATCAAGGAAGTTGAATAAGAAATGCAATGCACCACTAGACTCTAGTCTCAGATGATCTAAAAACATCACTATGTATGTATGTGTGTAATAATTAAAACGACTATTGTGACGAAATTTTAATTTTGAGAAAAAAGATAATAATCGTACTATTAGACAAATCATATTTAGGAAGTCTTCTAAATATGGATATTTCTACACACAAAATAAGTTGAATTTCCTTTACGGGCTCTTGCTTAATAAACCAACACACTACCCCAATTCCCCACCTTCCTGACATCAAGATTGTGTGACATCAAGATTGTGTGTCTTCAAGATCGTCTGATTTTGGATTGCTTTCTTAGGGGTTATATAAATTCTCTTATCTAAGTCGATGAGATAGGGGCAATTCAACACTTGAAAATCAACAGTCGGTAGCATATGACCGAAAATTTTATGAGAAATGTGGTTCCAGATTTCGTCTGGCACGCCCAAAAATCATATATAAATATTGACATCATATAATTTTCTCTCCATTCATACATACATACATACATAATTGGTCATTACAACCCTTCAGTCAGAATTATGACGAAGTTCTCACACCACTTATGTTGTGTGTGCTAATTTTATACATGAGTGGTTGACTCCGAACGACAGAGTTTTGAGAAACTTTTCATGGCAATTTTATTTACTCTCAGAGTTTTTGCTAGAAATCTGTTCAGAGAAAGTCATCGGAAAAATATTTCATATCTCGTTTTGTTAGAGATGTCGAAGCTGGGGTTTGAACCTTGGCCTCAAGTCTAATAAGCCAACGCACTACCTACTAGACTACGGCTACTAAACCTCATACAAAAGTCAACTGAAAAACTTGTGAATGGCGTGAATGGTGGCAAATAACATAAGAAAATGACTAACTATATAAAATTGTATAAAATTTGTTAAATAAATTATGCTTATTTCTTGATAAGGATACTTATTATGACAACACAACAATAGTCGTGAATAAAAATGAATCAATTTCACAATGATTGTGGTCATTGTTTTGTTGTATTAAAACTATCTACATAGCGAGACAGTAGTTTGAGTGACTACATATGTTTTTTTAAGATTCACAAGAATATATTTTAAAAGTACGGTACAGTTTATTAGGGCAATATTTGTTCAATGAGAATCATATATTTCTTCCTTTTATTATGATTTTCCTTTTTAACTGCGAACAAAATAAAACGATTTGCAATGTATTTTAATTTCTTTCTACCAACAACAGCATCATATTAATATCCATTAAAAAGAACTAATCAATACTGAATAATAAAACAGTTCAAAAATAAATCAAAAATGCTGGTGTAAATGGGTTTTCTGGGTTTAGTTTTTTTCTTTTAATATTAAACAAATTAAATTATTAAAATTGAAAATTTCAAATTAATTTGATATGATGTGCTCATCTACAACAACTACGAGTTTTAAAATTCAAATACAACTAAAACATTCAGAACTAATGGTATTTAAAATAGAAATCCATTTTCCTACTCTCTAAATATTTAAAATGAAAGTTTTTCCACAATAAATGGAAAATTTTCGAATAGTAAAATCAAAATAAATATATAAATGGAAAATAAATAGAAAAAAAGAAAAATTATAGAAAATGAAAGTGGTGGACTGAATTGTTGGTTCTTGGACTAAACAATATGTACAAATCATGGCCGTAATAATCATTAGAGGGAAAAGTTTTTAAAATGTCTGTCAAAATATTTTCGAAATTTATTTGACGAAAACATCTACTGTTGCAGAAAACTTTAGATAAACAAATAACATCACCCAACAAATAAATGAAAATTTCTAAATTGGAAATTATGTTGGCTTTTTCATTTATTCACAAATAAATTGTTTTTTTTATGAGAAACAGCAGATAGACAGTAAAGTTGTACTAAAGTCATGTAGAGTGATGCAATTTAGAATTCAATCACGGAAAACAAGCAAGAATTCCATGGCAACCAATTCCGTGGGGTATAATTGTAATGCTATAAACACAATAAAAAGGAACAAATTTCTTGGTTGCACAATACGGACTGTTTTTAAATTTCGAAATCTATGTTGATACAGTAGCTCTGGGTGTTTTGAAGAATCTTGGTCTAGGAGCGATATTGTAGAAACACTTTGTCGACAGATTTCACATAAGTCTGAAGGCAACCGGTAAAAAAAATCAAATTAGGCAACCTATTCCATTAGGGATGGAATGATAAAGTGTGAAATAACGACAAAAGACGCATGGTTAAATTGATTGATGGATGGGCAACAATGACATTATTTCTATTAACAACGGGTGGGCCATTTATCGGTTTAAATTTGAACCATCGGTTGTTTCGAATCTGTCACAAAATTCAGTATATTATCTACACTGGATGATTTGATTTACGCTTCAGCAACGTTGGAATTTATTAGGCCAACGAGAAACAGCACGATGATGTAGATTTTGCAAACAAAAAAAAAATCATATTTTCAGATCAAGCTCATTTTCATCTTAGTGGGTAAATTAATAAGCAAACATTACGTGTTTAGGGCTCAGAAAAACCACATAAACCAATGCAAGAGTGGCTGCTTGGTGCGGCTTGTGGAGCGCAGACATCATTGGCCCATATTTCTTTGAATATGAGGATGGCGCAATCATTACGGTCAATGGAGACATCTATCACACCATGATTTTTTTGTACCCGCTCTTGATGGTATTGATGTGAACGATGTTTGGTTTAAACTGGGTTCAACTTGCCACACTTCTCATGTCACAATCGATTTATAGCGTCAAACGTTTGATGGCCGTTTAATTAGCCGCAATTGTTATATCAATTAGCCACCAAGAAACTGCAATTTGACACCGTTGGAATATTTTCTGTGGGGCGCCGTTAAAGAAAAGTTTTATGCCGTCAAATCAGAGACAGTTGAGCATTTGAAAGCCAACATTCGTGATGCCATTGCCGAGATACGATCCCATACATTTGATGTGCACGAAAATTGAGGTACTTTAAGGCCAGCCGGGGCAGCCATATGAATGATGTAATATTTCATTTCTAACTGGAATAGTTATACCTCTGAACAAAAAATAAAAATAAAATAAACTAAATTTTGAAAAATTTCAAACCGTTTTGGAGTTATTGTACTTTTAAATTTAAATTTTTAAATGGCCGCACTTTAGAATACATGCTTCTCCAATCATGTAAAAGAGGGAATGACCAAAATTTTAAAACAGATCTGGTTCAGTATGGCATACACTTATATAATTCACAAATAGTTACTCTGTATAAAGGAACATCCTGCAAAAGGACATCGTGCGATAGTACACAAGAAATAAATTCAAATAATGAAAGCCATGAACTGCGATATTTCGGATTCGAAACAAAGTTGCTCGGCTTTTTGTGAATTTTACAAATATATATTAAAGTCAATACAATTTCTTTTGCTTTCACTACAGCTATAAACCTTATTGTGGTACTTAAATTTGTAGCTGGGTACATAGTAGTTTTTTTGGTTTTTTATTTTGACTGCAAGTTTCTTTCGTTATAAGTCGAAAGTTTATTGAAAGTAAAATGAAATGAAATTTTCTTGAACAACCAAAAAATTGAAAAAAAAATGTTTAAGTTCTTGCGATTTTCGCTTCAGAACTTTATTTACAGAAATTTAATTCTTCCACACCATAAACTCTTACCTAAAGCTACTCGTTCAATTTTATTCATAAAACGCTTCAGGGGTTTTCTGGAAAAACTGCACTGTGTTAATGACATGAAGATAAGGCAACAGAAGTGTAGCAAATTTTATAACTAAAGTTTGTTGTAATTACCAGGCGGGATTTCCTACTTTATTTTGAAATAAAAAATTACAATAAAAACAAATTATAAATTGTAAATACTTTTGTGAGTAAATTTAAATTTCATTTTCTCCTATAGCGAGCAGGCTATTCTTCTTTGCTTATAACTCAGATCTTTTCAACGGAGATCTTCAAACCACGACTGTTTTCTTCACACGCAACGTGTCTTCACACAAGACTGACTTAATTCCAGTGGCGACATGGGATTTTGACAGTTAACCGTATACTAAGAAAGGGACAGCAAATACTACCAAAAAGTATGTCCGTCCCTTTCTGATTGTCTGTCTGTTTTTTATTTATGTTGTTTTAGTTTTTGGGGTGGGTTTTTTATATTGGCGAGAGTTAATAAAAAAATGTAATTTTTGTCTAAAACTATTAATAAATAATAAAAACAACTAATGGCAATAACAATTTTTAACTTGTTCTTTCAAGAAATTAAAAAATATTGGCAATTCAGCAAGAACATTTTTTATGTGCAGTACGTCTTATTTTGATCTTGTAATATTTAGCTTTTGCACAAGAAACTATATTCATTGTGACCGAAAATCACACATTCGATTAATATTTAAATATTTAAGAATCTTTAAACTTTTCATTGAAGAAATTAAAAAATATTCTAAATTTTCCCTTTTTTAACACAAAATAAATGTTTGTTTACATTTAGTTTTTCTGCTTTAACCGCCATTTTTCAGTCTGTATATCTGTTGCTTCTAACACATTTGCTTCGCAAAACTTGTAACATTTTCTTCCTCCCTCCAAGAAAAAGGTTTAGGCAGCTGATTTTAGCGTTTTTCAAACGTCACAATTGTCATCACTGGTTACATTGTGCTTAATTCTTACTTCTCATTGCCTGCTTGGTCTTTCATTTTTATATGCCCATGTAATCAGTCTGATGAAGGTTTCATATGAAGGTGATGTTTGAGTATGAGGATGTTGTAAGAATATGGGGGCGTCATATGAGTATCATGATGATATAAAGTATGGTGATGTTGTATTAGTATGATGATGAAGTAGTAATAAAATGACGATGATGTATGTGGGTTTTTGTAGTATAGTGTTACGAGAATGGATACGGTGTACATCGTTTAACATTAAAATGAGCAAAAGCTGCACAAACACACACAACGAACTTGTTACAAGTAAATCAACAACAACAGTATTAAAGAAAATCGGATAGACAAGTAAGCGAGAACGGAACAACAAGCAATGTAAACAAAAAATTACACAAACAAGATAAAGTCGCGATAGAGTTCCCTAGAAGGCGAAACTTCGAACGTTCGACTTCAAGAACCTTCATCAGCAAATTTAAAAAGGTAACAATAGGATAGAATTGACGTTACGCAAAGTTTTTTTTTTATTTGTCAAATTTTTTAACAGTCATTGTACCATTCCAGAGAAATCAAACTGCCAGAAATAGTATTCTCATTGTTGATCAATCAAGGAAGTTGAATAAGAAATGCAATGCACCACTAGACTCTAGTCTCAGATGATCTAAAAACATCATTGGAAGCTTTTTGTGCCAAACTCCAATTTTCTATAAGATTTTCTCTGGTAACTAATTTTAGTAAAGAACGAACTGGACAATATTTTACAGATGTAAGATATCACAACTCAATAACTAGTTGAGGGCGAGAAGTTTCATTTCGTTCAAAGTAGTATATTATTTTTCCTTTCTTTTTTTTGTTGACTGTTGCAACCAAAGTAACTTTTAAGAATCAGAAAACTATGTAAAGTTATTTGATATTATTTCTTCGTATCTAATTTACTTCGGGATAGTTTTTGAAAATTCTAATTTTTCACTTTCATATAGTTTTTCGCCTTTAAGCTTTCGTAGAACTGTTTTTCTTCGACTTGAAGCATAAATATTTTCATTTATTTTACGGTTTGGTGAACAAACAAAGCAAAAAGAAACTATTTTTGTATGTAAACTGAAAATATGAAAATTGTGTACCAAGAAAAGTTCTTATATTTTTCCTCTAGGGTATTAACAGCTTAAAGTAATTTGCTAGCAAATGAAAAAAGAGAAGACAAAATAACATATTTTGGCCCAAAAAATAGAAAAAAATTAGCCATAATTAAGACCAAACAAGTAAGAATATCCAAAGTCGTTAAAGATGTACCATAAAATTTGTGTCAGCTGGGAATAATAGTTATTTAAATCCTGTCCTTATTTTCTATAGTTTTATTATGTCCTCCTATTTAATATACGTAGCGATAAATACTAAAAATATTAGATTTAGTTATGCGTGTAAAATAATGGAGTGCTAAATAATATCGAAAAAAAAAATTCACTAAACATATGCTTCTATTTCGTATTATTAGTAATAATTAGTGATTTTTATGGGAAATAATTTATTTTATTATTGGATGTGTATTAAATTTTAATTTTTGCCTTCATTAGAGCCTTGGATTCAATTGCTAACGATGTGGGAACAGCGACACAATATAATAAACCAAATCGACACAGAGTTTTTGCCAGAAATCTCCTGAGAGGAAGTCGCCGAAGAAATATTTGTTCATATTTCGTTTTGTTGGAGCTGTTTTACCTGGAGTTTGAACCGTGGCCTCACGTTTAATAAGCCAACATGCTACCTATTAGACTACGGCTGCTAGATACCGATTTAACAGACATTGCTACATTAATTCATATGTAGGAACATATGTAGGTACTATTTTCCTGAGAATTTTTAGTGGTTTTTATTTCTCACTGGAATCAAACTAACGAACGCAGTGTTGGAGTAATCTGATAAGGTATAGACAGGACGGCCCGTTCAGATGATCTAAAAGTCTTATGAATATTAGTAATGTTTTTAAAAGGGGCTCAATAATAATTTGATTTATCAAGTCAATCGAAAAGTTACGAAATAACTGTCAAATTGACGATAGTTTTCATTCATTGCACACTCTTAGGGGGCAGAATAATCTTCACAAGGCCAGAATTGCTTATGATAGACCGTTTAATCGTAAACAGGTCACTGGTAAAAGGTAGGGGCTTAAATACATAGTTTTACTCTGGCTGTAAAGGCCAATATAAAGTTTAAAGTGGGCTCATATGGTGGGAAGTTCCGGATCTGCCATCCTTGTTAAGAGTACGCTTTGGACAATTCCAATCATTCCATGAATGTTGGAATCAAAAACCTTATATACTGCTTGATTATATTATACATATTTACTTACTTTCTTGGTTATTACAAACCTCTAGTCAGAATTACAACCTAGCTTCTCACATTACCCATGTGGTATGTGTTAATTTTATCTTTTCTTTTATCTTTATTTTATTTATTAAAGTCAACTCCGAACGACAGACATTTGAGAAACTTTTCATGCCCAGAAGATAGCTGAGAGGAAGTCGCTGAAGAAATATTTTTTTATTTTTCGCTTTCTTCGATACGTCTGAGCCGGGATTTGAATTGCAGGTATCTAATAAGCCAACAAATTACTACTACTAGATTACGAGGACTTCTTATTATATTTGTGAAGTAAATATCATGGATTATCATAGAAATTCTGAAGATCAAAAAGATAATTCAGCCCTTGTGAGACAGACTGAAAAGTGAGAGTGTAGCCAGAAGGCTAGCCAACCCCAAGGTGAAACAGAATATAACATTTCCGCAAAGTGAGGTGATGAGGTAGTCAATTTAATACAATTTTGTTTAATTGTTGTGTAAGCAAAGTACACTGGCTTCTGACTAGTTGCTTTTAAATTGCCCTTCATTATTGAGAAATTATGCAGAATATCAAAGAGAAAGTGTAATTTAATTATCGAGATTCTACTTAAACGCCCTACTCAATTTATTCGATATCTTCATTTACCAAACTGCTGCAATAAAAATTTTCCAAAGCAGAAAATATTTATTGTTATGGCATGAGATTTCGTTTCCGCCGTTCTGTTCATTAATCAAATACAGTTCTCGTCTCTCCCATACAGTCTTGTTATTATTATGTTTTTTCTTTTTGTGTGTGTGTGTGGCTAAAATCCCTTAAATGATAATGCGACCAAATTACGTCAAACATTTCTGGTTATTTTATTTTATTCTTCAAAATACATTGGAAAACATTGGTATTGACTCAGTATTGGGGAAAATGGAAAGTCCTCTAAAGGTTTCTATGAATGTTTGTATTCAAAGAAAACTGTTTAAACTTACATAGCCTATGTGGAAACAGGAACACAAAAATAATTTTATTTTAATGATTATTGTTGTCTTCCGAAAGCAATGAACAAACATAAAATAAAATAAATTGAAATTAAAAAGAATACTTTTTTCTGCTGATTGTAACAAGCAAAACTTTAAACCTATAACAGTTTAAATATTAAATATTGTATTCGACATAAAGCAGATTTTTTGTACATTACAACACTTTAGTTAGGAGGATTACGACCTAGCTTCTCACGCCACTTATGTTGTGTGCTATAAATTTTTATACATAAATGTTGGGAATTTTTCATGGCAATTTTATTCACTCTGAGAGTTTGTGTCAGAAATCTGCTCAGAGGACGTTACCAAAGAAATTAGTTTTATATTTCGTTTCTGTTTTAGATGTCTAACATGTGGTTTCAACCACGGCCTCAGGTCTAATAAGGTGACATACACACATCTAGTAGATTATATACGTACGTATATAATATATAAGCGCAGTTCACAATCTTGGGCAAATGGTCTGCCATCATGGCATTTGCAAATGTTGGGTATTTCTTTTACCATACACTAACAAAATACACAGAGATACCCTTGCCACGGTTTGGCAAATATCCCACACTCAAAACCGTATTTTATATTTGCCATACTTAAGCAAATGAACAGCTGATCATATAAAAGAAAAACATTGAAAAATAGAGTCAAAGAAAACTGGAAACGTACAATATATAAAACGAATTAAAAGAGAAAAGCCGAATAAAAAAATAGACAGAGGACGAAATAAATAAAATTATTATTATTATTTTTTCTATTATTTGTTCTTTTGCACAACTGCACTTTTTAAGGAATTAAGTAGAAATATTTTTTTGTTGATAGTCAGCTGTGTGTTGAGAAGTTTGCAATAAGTGTTGCAAAGTGAAATAAAAAAGACCGTTCACAATTAACGGCAAATATTTACAATGGTATAAATTTACCGTTTAAATACCCAAGATTGTGAACTGGGCTATACTAATTGCCTTAGCATAAGGACGTTGAAAATTATATAGTATATGAAGCCCATAGTAATCTACAGTCAAAGAAAAATGTCTGCTTACACCGCTGTATGTAAACTACTTTCCCGGCGATTTTTATTGAAAATTTTTAATTGTAAAAGGTGTTATAGCGCTGTTGACTGCAGTTACAATTAGGAACGTTTGAAAACAAAAACGAATATAAAAAATACAACATAAAAATTATTAGAAAAAAATTACAAAAAAATTAACAGTAAAGAATTAGCCACTGTGTTTGTAGACTTTTTTTATGACTGTAGATGACGAAAGGAAGATAACAATCTTATCGATTGGCATCTTCCAGGCAGGCATTTGGCAATATTATAAGAATATTGTTGAAAATAGGTTTGAACACATATTAATTTCAAAGGCAACAACAAAACACATTTCCATCAACCAAAAGGAATGTCTCCATCATTACAATTCCATTGCACAAAGGGAATGCCTCCACAATTCCAGTTACACAAAAACAAAGGGAATGTCTCCACAATTTACTGTTAATATCAATTGTAGGGAGAGCAGATGTCTGGTGGAAAATAAAACTAGACAAAGCAATTACTAATAATCTTGCGTTTATCGTAACAACAACCTAATTTACCATCAAGTTTTTTTCTAACACATTCATAATAGGAAAATTGTGTAAAAATATTCTGAATAAAATTAACATAAAAAATTGTGCTCCAATATAATCAAAATACTAAAAATAAAAATAAACTAAAATACATAATAAATTAAATGAAATTTATAATTAATAAATAAAACTATTTTCTAACCTTAAAAAACCATAATTCAAAACAAAATAATTTACATTAAAATTGTACAACAAAATAAAACTATACTTACCTAAGCTTATATTTACCTAAAATTATACTTACCTAAAATTATACTTACTCAAAGTTATAATAAATTATACTTAACTGAATTAGTTATAGTAAATTATACTCACCTGAATCCTTCACATACATAATAGTGCTTATTAGAATTTCTTAAATTATAAGTTTTACGGAAAAATATATTGTGCTAAAAATTTAACTTCCCTAATAAATTCTAATTTGGAAAGAAAATAAAGATCTCTCAGCGCTGGAAAAAAAGGTAAGAAACTCTCTCTCACTCCCTTAATATCTCCAGAAATTGAAACTAATTCTATTTCGTTTTCTCTCCCACATCACGCATCCCAACGATTTTTATTACTCACGGGTAATTACAATCCACATCTCCTAAAGATCTCTTTGTTTAAAAGACATCTAAAGGAGATTTAAAAACAACCCCAATTTGTTGCAATATATAGAGTTTAGTCTGGAATGATGAATGTAGTGCAAATATAGAACGAAGCATATGCGGCATTTTATTAATTTATTAAACACAGATCTGGTGAAATATTTCGTTTTAAAATCATTTAAGTTTTTACTTTATATCGCCTTTTAACAAATAAGCTCGCAAGTAATTCAATATTTAATATTTTAATATTTTATTCTTTAATATTTAATATTTTTCTACAATTCTTATATAAAAGATTAGTTAAACTGTTTATTGTTTCCAGTTGTCACTTCTTTTTAATTAATCTTCTGTACAATGAATGACGCGCTGTTGCAAAACTTCGCTTGCTCATTCTGATAAGAGAAAAACTTATCGAATAAAATCATTATTTTTAGACAACTAAACACTTTGATTTGAATACCATGGGAATCACAAAATCATTTCAATGTCGTATATTAAAGAATTGTATTGCGTGTGATTTTCTAGGATTCCTGATAAAAGACTGGCAGTATGAGTAAAAACTGTTGTTTTTATTTTCAATAAACTGAAACTTGATTGGCATATTGTCCTCCTTCTTTGGTGTAAAGAATTTCACAGCAAAATTTAAATAACTCCGATTGTTTTTTTCAATAAAAATATTATTAAAGTTCTTTTATTTTGTTATTTATTTGTTTTATTTTGTCTTTAGTATGAAGACTATGAATCATCTGACGAACTTTCCAATGTGCAATGTGCATTAGTATAGCAGCAAAAGGAGGTAGGCTGTACCTTTTTACACATAATATTATTACGACTAAAATAAATAAACAATACAAGCACCTAATAACAAAATAGACACATCGTATGGTATTCAGAATTATACAAACTAATAAGTTGGAATCCATCCACAAGTTGCGGAAACTACAAAAAAAAGAAAAAAAAAATTCTTCAGTGACTTCCTTTCAGCAGATTCCATATTAGCCAAACACCATATTAGTCATGTGAGAAGTTAGATCGTAATCCTAACTGAAGGCTTGTAATGATGATATATTTTTTTAGAAATCGTTGCAGCAATAAAACGAGCGTGACATGCGTAGTGTGGCGAGTAACGTTGTTTTGCTGAAACCATGACGCCCAATTCAGGCCACAAGAACTCCGTTATCCTGTTCCGAATGCCGTTCATAGCCACTGTAATTTGGACCTCATCTTCAAAAAAGTATGGGTTAATTACGCTGCCTGAATACAATCTTCACAGGCTAGTTAGTCGTTGTACCTGAATATTCTGATTTCCCGATAGAACAGGTTGTGTTAATGCTGGCCCAAGTTGGATATCTTCCTTTATTTATGATATCTTCCTTACCTAATCTAACCTAACCATTACCCGTTGAACGTGTTGTTGACACTTTCTATGTTCTGTTGGCTTGAGCTTCTGCGTGAGCTAAATTTTATATGCATGAGGTTGGAGATAGTTTGCTAAATTCGCTACGTAGTGCTTCATGAAATTTCGATAAAGTCAAGTTTTCGGTGACAACTCTTCAAATGGTTGACTCATTATGTGCACTTTATCGACTAAATTCATAAATTGCACCAAGATATCCTTTATACCTTTCGATAATGCCAACATTCACCAACATACTTGATTACAATATTTTATTCGTTATTTTGCAATTAATAACACTTTAGTTTATCCCATGTATGGTATAAGTACTTATGTATTTATGTTTGCCTAATTTTTTGTCTCACTTTTCTTCGCTTATGCTTTTTAAAAATCGTTTTTATTTCTGCTGATATTCATTGTAAATCTTAAGACGTCATCATTTTCGGTACATTAAACCACAATACATAACTTGACATATTTTTGTTTTTTTTTTTTGTTGTGGTTTTGTCTACATCCAACAATTTTAATCCATGTTTGTTTATTAATTTTTGTTTGTTTTTACAGAATAAATGATAAGAATAAAGTTTCAGATTGCGAAGAATAAAATGGATAAGTAGGATAAAAAATTTTGCCGTTAATAAGAACAAATAGAAAAACAAATAAAAAATGAAAATGTTTTTTTTATAATCATAGCTATACAAACCTTAGGGGAAAATTTTAGTTTGAATAAAAGCCGCTTGGAACTTTTTTATGGTATTTTTTTTTTCGTTTGGCTCATTATCGAACTTGCACTTTCTGAATTTAATTTCTTTTTTTGCCTTTATTGCTAATAATTCATATTTCTTATAAACTTGATTTTTTCATAAAGAAAAAACACTAACTCTCACTCACATATTAAACGACTTCGCACTTTCACTTGTTATTTTCTTTTTAAATTTCTTTAATGAAATGCCTCAAGCTTTTCGTATTTCTTTTCTTTCTTTAATGGGACATAACATTTCTTCTTTCATACTTTCCTTGAAACACATAAATATTTTTTTTTGTATTTTTCCTCTTTAAGAGATTCTCTAAACAATGTAGGTCACTATATAGGTAACATTAGAACAACAACAACACTTTCGTCATGTTGCACGATAATTTTTTTGTTTTGAATTTTCTTTACTCCCACGGCATAGAACCAACATTCTTTTTCCCGCTGGCAAATGCTGGTTGCCTTAACGAAAAGTTAACTACTGACACTTGCCACTTAAGATGTTTGCTGGTTCTGTTAATTTTGTTGCCGGCTGTTGATTTTTGTTTTTATGGTTTGTGGTTACCCGTCATGTTTTTGTTTTTGACTTTCTGCAACATGTTTTGTTGCTAACAGTAAATAGGCTCTCTTCACACGTTATCTCATGTTTAGTGCAGAATGCATTAGCAGAGTTTGTTTTTCTTTTCTTTAACAGAACGTTAAGTTACACTTAAATAGCCTTTGATACTGTTTTAAATATAACGTTACAAAATTAAGAGTTACATGTATGATGTTCATAATTTTTCTCACTATTCTTTTTCTCCTTAGAACTCGCCGTAGTCTAGTAGGTAGTATGTTGGCTTATTAGACGTAAAGCCAGGGTTCGAGCCCCAGGCCAGACATGAAAACAAAATACAAAAAGTATTTCTTCGGCGACTTTCTCTCAGCAGATTTCTGGCAAAAACCCTGAGAGAGAAATAAATTTGCCATGAAAAGTTTCTCAAAAAACTGTCGTTCGGAGTCGACTTTAAACTGTAGGTCCCACCACTCATGTATAAAATTAACACTTACAACATAAGTGGTGTGAGAAACTAGGTCGTAAGGGTTGTAATCAGTCGTGTTGTGCTAATTTTTTTTACCGGAACGCGTTCCGGACTCCGGTTCACGGTTCGGAAAAACAAGCCGGTTCGTTCTGGTTTTTGTTCAGGTTCGAGTTCGGTTCAAACACTTGTTTATAAAAATTCGTCAAAAATTAGAAAAAAAATCAGCAATTCTTTTTAATTTTTTTTTTCAAAACGTCAGCCAATTCTCGTTATCAGAAATCATCTTTAGTTCCGGAACGCGTTCCTGTCCAAAAAGGAAGTACCGGAACAACGTTCCGGAGCGTTCCGGCTCGACAACACCACTGGTTGTAATGACCAATTTTAGAACTGGCAAGTTTCTCCAGCTAAGCGATACATTGGTTTACTGTAGCAGGTCTTAAAATGTTATTTATACCATTGTCTCTTTTGGCCTTACTCTTCTTAGTCTTTCTTTCTTCTTTGATCGTATACTTCTTCCTTTGCCTCTACTACTCAATATGTCCTCCTTCCCATAACCTATTTTCCTAATTCCAACACAATGTACTGCATGAGAGTGTAGGTCTTATAAATAAAAGAGGTTATCTTCTTTTGATATTTGTTGCTTATTTTAGGTTTCTGTGAGTTATAAAAAATTTTCGGATAGACTAGGTTACGTTACGGAAGACATTTAGATCCATTGTGATACCACAAATAACTCTACCTCGAGATTAAATATTCCCAAGAGGAAACCAATGGGACTAACTAACTAACGTGCTATTATAATCTTTAAATTAAAAATTTAGGTTCAAGCCCCATTGGATATTCTGCAATAGTGACTTAATAGTGAGGTGATTTGGACTGGCCACCGAATAATGCGAATTGGGGTTTCCTTAAGTCAATCAGAGGTTTTCTGCCAAAAACTCTGGGATTAAATAAAATTGCCATGAAATTTTCTATAACTTCTGTTGTTCGGACACGATTTTAAACTGTAGGTCCCGTCTCTCATAGATAAAATTAACACTTCCAACATGGGTAGTGTTCGAAGATAGGTCGTATTCCTGACTAAAGGGTTGTAATGACCAATTAAGCGAGTTAAAATAGTTAGGGTTTTAGGTTCCCACTTGTTGATGTGAAGAAGAGTTTTGCACCAACGCAGGCATTTCAACGAAATGGCTGAACACTTTTATATTCATAGCGAATGGACACCAGTTTATACAGACATTTCAGATGAATTTTCTACAGTAGAGATTTTCTCAATGGAGAAAATGGTGAAGGCGATTTCTCAACAACTGGTCATAATATTTCCAGGGATTAAATATAGAAGATACTTGTTTTTTCGTACTGTTTAGTACGAAAGTACCCGTTTGGGTATCGTCATTACTCCATTTATTCGAAGAAGGAGAGGAAAGCAGTAAGTCGTACCTAAATAAACTTGTAGCGTGAGATTAAGAACATCAAGTATTAAAAGTGATTTACTTTTCAATGTCCTCATGGCACATCGCATATCGATTAGCATTTTTATACTCTTCTTACGATTGTTTTTTGGGTAAATAAATTTCGATTAGTTTAGACAATATCTTCTTCGGATGCTTTGTCGATAGTCATTGCGAACAGACTACAAAGTATTTCTTCTACCCCTTCACCATTTTTTATGTAAAACGTATCAAAAGAAATAAGAATTGAAAAAAATTGCTTTCTTTTAATTTCTTTTTGCTGATTTTGTTGACTGTTTTTGTAAGTTTTAAACCACAAAGGAAATAATCGAAAAGGATCAAAAACTGTAAAAACATTTCAAAATCAGTAAAAGCAGATCGAAATAATAAGTACATAATTTGCCAAAGAACACAATGAAGAGCAGTTTGAAGTACAATGTTGTTATGTTTACTTTGTATCTTCTTTCCATCAGAAATTTCTTTCACAATAAAAACTTCATTCATTTTGATTTTTCTTTTGTCCTTCTTCGATTACTGCACAGTTGTTTGGATAGAGCAAATTTTGGTATGAACAATAATTCTTACTTGTTTATTTAAAAAATCAATCAAATTTCACTGCATTAATCAGTTCTCAGCTCCTTTCAAAAGGACCACGAATTCTCAGCTAACTATGTCGATCAAGATCTTTAGTACTAGACTAAAGAGTAGGTAACCACCGATAGCTGAAGACCTGGGATTATATACAACAACATTTTGGTATAAATATAAAATTGACTTCAGCTCACCCTGTTACTTAGTCAAATCACGATTAGAAGCAGGGAGTCGTGTTCAAACTGTCATGATAGACGGACGTGGATCATTGCTTAAAATTCTTTGTCGTTCATTTTTTGTCCTTTTTACATATTCATATTCTTGTGTAAAATTGTTGTTAATAAATTTCAAGAGAAATAGACTCTTATTCATAAACAAAAAAAAATAATTTAATTATGAGTGAGCATAACGCTCTTTACTCATTTACAAACGGTGACAAAAACAATGTAAAAAATAAATCTATTGATACACCAAAAATAGAAAATGCATGCAAAAGAAAGAGTGTTAAGCCGAAAGTCCATACCATTCTTTTCATGCGCCTTGCGAATCTCGTTTTCTATGCCGATTTTATTGCAAGTTACACACAATGCGTTTATGCGACTGGTTTTTTGTTTTGATCAGCTGTTGTGGTAAACAACAAACAAGCGAACAAGAACATTTTTGGAAAAAATAGAAAATCAAATTGTAATTTTTAAAGAATTTATGACATTAATTACAAATTTATGAGTTTATTTAAATTTATGAGTTTATATTTGAAAAACGCTCATAACATAAAAGGACAGCCAATTTAGAGGGAGAAAAAAATGTTATAAGTTTAGCGAGGAAATTTGTTAGAAGCAACAGATATACAGAGTGAAAACTGGCAGATAAAGTAAAAAAAAATTAAATGTAAACAAACATTTATTTTGTGTTAAAAAGGGGAAAATTTGGAATATTTTTTAATTTCTTCAATGAAAAGTATAAAGATTCTTAAATATTTAAATATTAATCGAAATGTGGGTGATTTTCGGTCACAATGAGTATAGTTTCTTGAGCTAGAGGTAATTAAGAAGCTAAATATCACAAGATCAATATAAGACGTACTGCTAATAAAAAAATTTTCCTGCTGAAAGTTGTCAAAATTTTTTAATTTCTTGGAAGGAAAAATTAAAAATTGTTATTTGTTGTCTTTATTATTAATAGTTTTACACAAAAATTACATTGTATTGTGCTGTTAAGGCCTACGAAAATCCTCAAAAGAACACAAGACGAGTGTTTTCAGTTAATTTATCCTCCATTTTTCTTGTTTACAAATTAATAAATTCAAAATAGAAGACACTCAGTACATAAAAACAATCATATATACATACATATGTATAAACGATCATCATATACATATTTTGTTCATGAAAGAAATTTGTTAAAAAATGTATTTTAATGTATTTTCCTCTTAAATTAGTAATAAACTTTATTATGAAATATGTGTTTATTAATATTTTATAATACAAATAAAGAAAAATGCAAAAATAGTAATGCACTATTTAAACATATTTGTAGAAACCATTCACAATAGTATATAATTTGGCATGCCAAGTTTAAAAAACTGCTGACATTTTCCAACACTGCATTATTCGCATAGAAAAGTAGAAAGTAATCCTACTTTCTATGCGTCTGTGCAATCTATGCTTTTTCTTCTGTAACTTGTCACAATCAAATACACTGATTCTACTTTTTCGGTATACGCATGTAATGCAAAACGCATGGTATGGACTTTCGGCTTAACATTGCAGTGTTGGAAAATGTCAGCAGTTTTTTAAACTTGGCATGCCAAATTATATACTATTGTGAATGGTTTCTACAAATATGTTTAAATAGTGCATTACTATTTTTGCATTTTTCTTTATTTGTATTATAAAATATTAATAAACACATATTTCATAATAAAGTTTATTACTAATTTAAGAGGAAAATACATTAAAATACATTTTTTAACAAATTTCTTTCATGAACAAAATATGTATATGATGATCGTTTATACATATGTATGTATATATGATTGTTTTTATGTACTGAGTGTCTTCTATTTTGAATTTATTAATTTGTAAACAAGAAAAATGGAGGATAAATTAACTGAAAACACTCGTCTTGTGTTCTTTTGAGGATTTTCGTAGGCCTTAACAGCACAATACAATGTAATTTTTGTGTAAAACTATTAATAATAAAGACAACAAATAACAATTTTTAATTTTTCCTTCCAAGAAATTAAAAAATTTTGACAACTTTCAGCAGGAAAATTTTTTTATTAGCAGTACGTCTTATATTGATCTTGTGATATTTAGCTTCTTAATTACCTCTAGCTCAAGAAACTATACTCATTGTGACCGAAAATCACCCACATTTCGATTAATATTTAAATATTTAAGAATCTTTATACTTTTCATTGAAGAAATTAAAAAATATTCCAAATTTTCCCCTTTTTAACACAAAATAAATGTTTGTTTACATTTAATTTTTTTTTACTTTATCTGCCAGTTTTCACTCTGTATATCTGTTGCTTCTAACAAATTTCCTCGCTAAACTTATAACATTTTTTTCTCCCTCTAAATTGGCTGTCCTTTTATGTTATGAGCGTTTTTCAAATATAAACTCATAAATTTAAATAAACTCATAAATTTGTAATTAATGTCATAAATTCTTTAAAAATTACAATTTGATTTTCTATTTTTTCCAAAAATGTTCTTGTTCGCTTGTTTGTTGTTTACCACAACAGCTGATCAAAACAAAAAACCAGTCGCATAAACGCATTGTGTGTAACTTGCAATAAAATCGGCATAGAAAGCGAGATTCGCAAGGCGCATGAAAAGGATGGTATGGACTTTCGGCTTTAGAATCAATACCAAAACATTTAAAAAATAATTATTGGGCACTTCTTGCCGATGGAAAAAATTGTAATAACAAAGTAATACAACAATTTAAAAAACATGCGCAAAATAGAGAAGTACCCACATCATCCAAAACTGTTACTTTAATTACCTCTCCAACTACTGAGAGCAAAAACAATAATAACGCTTGTAATAGCAATAATAATAATAATACCAACGTTGAAAAAACGAACTCTAATCAAAATAAAAATAAAAAACTCCTCCACTCTACATCTTTGATGTGGATCCTAACTCTCTTATAGAATTCGTTAAGAAAGGCCTTAATATAAATGATTTCAAGATAAGAGAATATAATAACAGTAAAATTCAACTACTCACCTCTTCGATAGACGATTATTCCAAAATAAGAGCATATCTACTCGAAACCAAAACAAAATTTTTCACCTTTACTCCGAAAAATCTAAAAACAAAATGAATCCTGATCTAATATTAACTGAATTAAACAAGTTTGAAAATGAAAATTTGGATTTTATTAAAGTAAGTCCATTTACAACTAAAAGAGCTGATGCCAATGGACATAATTTACCAATTTATATGGTTCAAATAAGCGGTGAGAGTAAAATTAGTGAACTAAAAACAATCAAGGGGCTGCTATATCGTTGTATCCATTGGGAAATAGCACAGTGTAGAAATTGCCAAAGCTTCCAGCATAGTGCTTCAAATTGTTTTCTACCACGTAGATGCGTTAAATGTAAAGATAATCACGAAATCGGTAAGTGTTCGTTACAAGAGGTTCCAGCAACTGAAAGAGAGAAGCTCTTCTGCGTGCTATGCAATAGTTATGGTCATCCAGCATCATACAAAGGTTGTCCAAAGTATAAGGAGCTTCAGCAAAAGCTACGGGCTAAAAAACAACAGTTGTCAGATAAACAACACAAAATTCCCCAATTATTATTAATGATAATATAAATTATGCCAATATGTTAAAAAATAATTTTACACCACAAAATGTTAACTCAAATCACACAATTAATAATATCTTAGAACAATTAAATAACTCAGTACAAGCCTTATCTAACCAAATTATTAATTTGAACAAACAATTACAATTACAATCGTCTAGAATAGATGCTCTTTACTCTATGATAGAATCTTAATTATTTACGATGGCTGAAACAATTGCAATAGAATTAAATATTATCCACATAAATATTAACTCCTTAATTAACTTAAGTAGAAGATGCAACCTTAGTGTATTCCTAAATAATAACAATCCAGATTTAGTTTTAATTAACGAAACAAAACTTAACTCCAAACACAAACTGAATTTTGAAAACTATAATTTTATACGAAACGATAGAAAGAACGCTAAAAGGGGGGAGGAACAGCTATTCTGATCAGAAAAGGAATAAAATATAGTCATCACAGTAATAAAAACCTCAATCTTTGTAGACACCTAGAAACATCGGTAGTAAAAATACCTTTTTGTCCAAATAAGACACTTTTCATTATAGCTGTCTACTACCCTTCGGGAAACAATTGCAATCTTTTCAAATCAGAGCTTTTAAGTCTTTTTCAAACGATGAATCTGGAAAATACGGATAATTATTATATTTTAGCCGGCGACTTAAATTGCAGACATACTGACTGGAAAAACTTTGAGTCGAACACTAAAGGCAACCATTTGAAAGAATGGATAGTGGATTACGAAATAAGATTTAGATGTAAACTACTTGCGACTTGTAGTCCATCATACCCACGATGTAATTCTTATCTGGACTTGTGCATAATTGATTCGAGACTGAAGTTTTATAGGGCATATGATTCCATGAATTGCCTCGAGACTGTGGGATATGATAGTGATCATGATGCAGTTAAAATCAAATTATTAGGAGTTGAAAATGACCACCCTCTTTCGTTCTTTATAGAATCTCCCGAAGCAATGTTTGATTTTCAGAAAACGAATTGGAAGAAGTTCAAAAATTTTTTGTTAAGAGAAGCTAATGATAATATTATAATTCCGAATGATAGGAATCTAATGAATAACGAAATAGATTTTTATTTGCGTGAACTGAACGATTATATTATAAAAGGGCACATCAATTCCAAAACATAAAACACAAGACTCGACTGAAAGATTCACCAATTCGATTATTAAAAAGTTACAAGTCGAGAAAAGTAAAATTCTTACCATGATTAAACGTTTCAATAGACTAGAAATCTTTGTAACACAATCCGAAATTAAAGTTCTGAAGGCGAAATTGAAGCTAATTAGAAAACTCCTTAACGACAATTTTATAATCTCAATAAATAAATATTTTCAAGACAGACTTAAACAATTGAGTCCTAAAGACTCATCAAATATGTTTGGTGAAGTGAGAAAACAGTTTAAGCAAACACGGCCTTTCGAACTAGATATTCTGAGAATTCCTCTAGAGGATGAAAGATTGGTAAGAAACGGTGGTATTGACCCGCAAGTTCTAGAAAGGGAAGGTGAGAATTATTTGATTTACGGGGAAGAGCAAAACTTAAATATATTTGGTTCGTTTTTAGAATCGGTTCACTCTTTTAAGGAGATTGATCCTGATAATACAGTACATCTGGAAGTTGATAGTCATTTCAATGATTTTTTGGAAGAAAAAATGCAATATGAATACAATTTTTCAACCTTGACAACATTTTCACAGTCAAATAAAGCCGATGACTTAGGCGAAACTCAATTAAATAACATTTTTGTTCAAAAAGATACAGTTTTATCAATTTTTAAAAAATTAAGACCTAAATTGTCATCAGTAATTGATAATATCCCCAACCTTGTATTGCGAAATTTACCCGAAAATTTAATATTCAAATATGGAATGCTTTTCAATAACATGCTAAATAATGCTTACTTTCCCCGTGCTTGGAAGCAAGCCAAAGTGATAGTTTTACCAAAGAAAGATAAGGATACATCAAATCCAAAAAATTTACGGGCAATAAGCTTGCTTCCAAGCATAAGCAAAGTATTTGAAGTATGTATCTATATGACTATAATCAAGTTTTGCGAAAAAATTAAGTTAGTTGGTGAAAGACAATTTGGCTTTAAATACAAGCATTCAACAGTACACGCAATTCATTTATTAGTTTCAAATATTCAATGGAATCTTAACAAATCTTTATATACTGGCGCTTGCTTAGTTGACTTTGAAAAAGCTTTTGACAATATTTGGATTTCTGGCCTTATTTTTAAATTGCTCAAATATAAACTTCCATTTCATTTCGTAATCCTTATACATAACATGCTAAATAACAAAACTTTCTCAATTTATGGAAAACAATCAGTTAGTACTGGAAAATTCACCATTGTCAACGGACTACAACAGGGAACTGTTAATTCTCCTATACTGTTTAATTTATACTTGTTAGATTTACTAGATAAAATGGACTATGTTATAGCCTTCGCAGACGATATAACTATATATCATGCTGACAATACAGTTGATAAAATTAATGACGGTTTGCAAAATAAATTTTTGATAATTGAAAAATATTCTAAAGATTGGCACATGAAGATCAATTTGGACAAATGTGAATGTATTCTTTTTATGCCACCTGTTGGGAAATGTATCAGTAATATTCGAAGAAACTGGAAGTCATTTGGTATTATATCCACAAATAATATAAACATTCCTGTAAAACAAAGTGTTAGGCTATTGGGAATAGAGTTAGATAAATTTTTATACTTTTACAACCACATTAATCAAAAACTTATAAAAGCTAGAAATGCATTTTTTGTATACAAAAAATTCTTTTTTTCTAAATATATACAACCAAAGGTTAAAATCATCATGTATCAGAGTTTGATTAGACCAATTTTATCATATGGCTGCCAAATTTGGTTTAATATTTGCCCCTCGTATATGGAGAAGATTCGCGTTTTCGAAAGAAAATGTCTCAGATGTTGTACTTCATTGCACAGATCAAAAAGTAGCAACTACAAAAAATACATTTCAAACAAAATCCTTTATGAAAAAGACAAAATATCTAGATTTGATAACTTTATTATTCATATCATAAGAAATCACATTGTAAACAGCTCAAATACCATTGATAAGAATTTAATTTTGGCTCCTTACTACGCTGACGAGGAATATATTTCAAAAACAATCGAAAATGGTTTCATCCCTCCCGAGGCTTTTCTATATCTTGATAAAAATGGTTTTATTCAAAACGAAGATGGTATTCCCATACTTTATCCCATTTACAGACGATCCAATGAAAAAACTATAAGTTGTAACGAACTAACATCTGAAAACTGTCGTTTTGACACTAGTATTTATTTGGATGATAAAAATATTAAACCTAATCTGAATCTTAATAAATATTGGTGGCTAACTCAATAATAATTCCTTAATTTTAACCCTTGACCTCTTATTTTATCTTTATAAATATAAAAGTAAGATTTTTATTATCTTTTTGCTTACATTAAACCTGGATACCAAAACTTTTATGTACAAATGTATACTAATATTTAATTAACTCAAAAATTAACTTTACTACCAAATACGTCTTATACTTGAGTGCTCTTTAAATGGGACTTTGTATATGAAAAAAAATATCAAGATACTTTTTGTTTATTTTTTGTTCTAAATATATATTAAATAAACATTGAAAAAAAAAACACGATTAGAACCAGAAAATGAATCGTATATATTGTTACGTTTTTACCTTAAAAAAAAACGTTTAAAATATGAGTTCGTTGATTGCAAACAAAATAAAAATAAATTGGGGTTTAGTTTCAATTAAATTCTTTATAGTTCGCACTACTTTTGTGTGCCAATGTTTACAACTAGACGTATACATATGTATATGACATATATTAATTGATTGTTCGCTATTCTTCTTTGCTTACAACGTAAAAAGATATCAAATGATATATTCAAACCAACACTATGAACTTTGACTTCTACAGTGTAAACGGTTTTGAAGAAGCGTGCTTATACCACCTTAGTTTCATGGTATTGTTTTTGTAGTTAGCAAATGTTACTTGCAAACCAATGTGCTGAAAGCTATTTATTTTAAGTTTTTACTTTTCGAAACCCAAAAAATTTTAGTTATATGGAAAATTATTAAGGAGAAGTAAAGAAGAAAATAAAACGAAATGAGGAAAACTTCAAAGACTACAAAATTAGTTGGTTTTTAAAGGACAGTTTATACACAAAAACCTTTAGTATGTCCAATAACTTATCTCAACATTTACTCGTTTTAGTTGTGATTGATAATTCTTCATCTCCATTTATTTGTTAATACGTTTATATTCCGCTCTGTTTTAATTTTCGTCGTAAAGGATCATATTAACCGTAGATCGAGCTTTGTCTCAAAAATGATACATTTCATTATTTGAGTTCATATAACTTCAAATTTAGAAAAAGTTAGATGCCTGATATTTTTTTAATTCGTTAGTAATATTATCGCAATTATTTTAAACCAAATAAAATAAGAAAATTTTAAACAGAGCTTAACCCTTCTGCATCCCTTGGATATGTGTCCTTCCTGTGCTCCTTTGGGTCAATAAGACCCAATATGTTTTGTGGTTTTTTTATTTAGTATAATAAAAAAATGATATATAAAATAAATAAGTGCTTCCTGAGCAATTATTATTAAACAAATATATACGTATAAAATAAATTTAAATTTTAAATTCAGTTTTTTTTTTAAATAAAAAAATAATTATATATTTAATACTATTGTATAACAATTTAGGAATTTTTGTGACAATTTATTCACAATGTGATCATGTGCTCTTTGCAAATAAATTTTTTACAAGAATCACATTTAGTGGAATGCTTATTTGAATTCCTTCCATGTTGACAAAAGAGACACCTCTGTCGGTTATTTGGTAAATTTCTGGACAATAGTGTATTTGTATTGTTACGCAAAGCGAAAAGACCTAATATCATTTAACAATAAAAACGATAAACAAAAGCTACCATGGTAGCGTACACTCAGTTGACTTTAAATTAACTTAAAACCAACTATTTCTCAAGCAGTGGTGGTTGACACTTGGATTACTTTTATATGGAAATGACTAACTATTTTAACATTGCGATGTCCTAGGAAGTAGTCAATTGTCCGACTCTGCATTACTTTTAAATTAATTTAAAGTTAGTTACTTAGCAGTTAACTTAAAGTAAACCTATTTGTAGCTAGCTATAAACTTACTACTTTTAATTAGCTTTAAGCTAGTTTTTTTTAAACTGACTAAAAGTTAGCTAAATTTCAGTGAATGAAAAGTCAGTTCTTTACACGTTGGCTTTAAACTCACAATAATAAGCTATCATATTAATTATTCGAAATTAAACAGATTTTTAAAATTTATATTTTAATAGAAAACAAAAGTTTATTCATTTGAAAAGAAAATAAATAAATTAATAAAATAAATAAATAAAAAAAATAAATTAATAAATAAAATAAATTAATTTCAATACATCACAAGTAATATTTTGCACATTTGTTGGTAAAAAAAGATAAAAAGAGTTTCTAAATATAACATTTTCAAATATTTTAATTTTTTTGATTTGCGTTCTTATTTTTAATGCACTTAGCATGAATACAACTTTTTTTTTATTATTTTTAAGGCGTTACGCAGCTCAGTTTCCACATCCTGAGAGCCGAGTGATCGACAGGCATCTGTTTAAAAAATATGTATATAAATTTTTACATGTTTTAAGACTTGGTTAAAACTTATATTTTCAAATTAGCACTTACCTGTTAAGGCGTCATAAAAAGCAGCAGTCTTTTGAATGCTTTTTACCATGAACACCATCCAAGTTTATGTCCATACACAAATTTGGTGACATAATTTCCGTAAGCTTTTTTGGCAAGCGGCCCTTTAATATTATTTCACTTCACTTCAAAAAAAACACTTCAAACCTTGCGAATTTATGTATTTTTTAATTTAGTGTATTTTTTTTAATTATTTAACGCAAACAATAAATTTTTAACCAAAAATATAAAGCGAAAAGATGACACACGGTTTTGTTTATTAACCAAACGTCTAAGACATTAGTTATCTATATCCAACGGCGTTAAGAATTGGACTGTTTGTATGCACTTTGGTTAATGTAAATTTTGCATTGCGTAGTAGTTAGCTTTAAGTTAGTCGATACAAGCAAACTTAAAGTTAATTTTTTTTGTAGTTAGCTACTCATTTGACGGCAGGGCAGCTACTCCAATACAATACACACGACACAAATACACACTAACACAAGGAATACAATGAACGCGTTGATTATCTAAAGCTGCACACACACATATGTATGACGAACCTGGTTCGTCGTAGTAGCAACAACAACATAAAGTAAACCAGCTACGACAAATATGTAACGGACAACATAAGCAAAGTACACAAACAACAATGTACTAGCAATAGAGTTCTCGAGAAGACGAGATCACGAACCTTCCACCTCAAGAATGTTCGATTGACTGATTGTGCGGACTATAAAAGGGCTGGACAAAGCAAGCAGCAGTCAGAGTTAATTCAGTCAGCCTTGTGTGAAGTTTCGTGTGAATAAAATAAGTCGTGGTTGTAAATATCTAGCGAATAGTTCTGTGAACTAGTGAATAAAAGAGATTATTATTGTTGTATCGTTAAGTTCTATACGGTGGTACATAAAAGTAGTGTAAATTATAAAGAGAGTTTAAGAGAAAATAACCACATATTTGTTTTTACTTTATTTGCAATTAACGAACTCATATTTAAACGTTTTTAAAAAGGTAAAAACGTAAAAGTATTATTTTGCTTAGAACATTGCGTGGCACTTGTGAGATCATTTTGTTCTTGAATATTTCAGACAAGATTTCTTGCTGATGGTCAATGTGGCAAAACTTTTCTTCGTAAAATATGCTAGTTTATTAGCTGATCTGTAAGTTCTGCTAAATAAAGCCTGCGTCTGAACTTTTTATTGAAATTCCAGGCAGGATTCATATCAGTCCATATGACGTAGGAATTATATGCTGATACATCTATCATATTTAAAAATAACGCAACAGCCTATCGCTTAGTCATGCGTTTACATGTGTAATTAGCAACTAATTGGTCAAGCGCATCAACTCCGGCTTTCGTTTGGTTGTAATGATGTATTATTTCAGGTTTTTTTTTCATCATCTCTTACAACGGCTGAATAATGAAGAGAACTTCAGACGAGAACGAATTTATTTTTTTTTTTTTTTGAATATAGGATGCTATAGTTATATCATTTGAAAACAAACAATCAGAGTGCAATACACGCTTTTTTCATATCCAGAATTTTTGATGGCAAAAAAGTTTTATTTTTACGGATAGTGCCAACTAATGTAATATTCCGAGTTCAATGGCAAGATTGTATGTGTTAATAAAATTATCAGATGTAATTGTGCATCCCTTTGGGAGAGGGTCTGATAATGTTAGAACCACTCTCTCAAATAAATGAATGGTAAACTTGTAATATCGCATGTTTGGTCATATTGACCCAAAGGATATTAAATGTGTGTGAATCGTGTTTTGAAATGCATTGTTTTCTTTAAAAGCATAGTTTTTGTGCCTGTGATGGATCAATTAAAGTTTCACGATCATATCTTATAATTAAAGGGAAAAATTTTGCGTTTGAAAATCGGGACAAATTGACCCAAAGAGTGCAGAAGGGTTAAAAAATTCAAAAACTTCATAATAATGGCTTATGTATCATTTTTGATACATGCGACTTTCCTAGGGATTCTTTGGTGTTGTGTATGTAATTTTTTTAAGTTTTCAAAAGATTTTTTGAAGTTTTGTCGTAAATAATATATTATTTATAGTATTTGAGAAGGAATTGAAAGTTAAGTGTTCTATAAAAGTGAAAAGATTGAATTTTCTGTTCTTGATATTTAATGAAGTAGTCGTAGTCTAGTATGTAGCGTGTTAGCTTATTAGACGCCAGACCAAGGTTCAGACCTCAGGTCAGACATTTCTAATTTATAACGAAAGGCTGTAATGATCGACTATGTATGTATGTATGTAATATTCCTGCTGCTGTAGACTCTGAAAAAAAGAAAACAGAAGCTCGGCTTATGAACTGACGAAAGTATTGGCAGCAACAAACATGACAATAAGATGTTTATCGTCAAAGATGGTACTACTTGGAACAGAGAACCGTATGTCTTTAGTAGTTTGGGAAGAGAAAGTATTAACAATTTTCACGCTAATTGCTATCACATGTTTCTTGCAGTCTTGTAGAGTCTTTCTTACTGCTCCTCTCATATTAATCCCACGTGACAAACAAACATTAGAAAAAAAGTGTTTCGTCCTATGTTTTATTTCATAGATATTACAGATAATAACAGTACGTATGAGATAACAGAAGCATTCGCTTTGATAATGTGCTACTCGGAAATGATGATAAATTTACACCTATTACGCCTCGAGCTGAAAGTCTTTTAGCTTTTAATAATCCCAATAATTTTGTCGCTTTTTTTTTCTAACGAAATGTAACAATGGTTTATACCATCAGGTTTCAGCCAGTCTTCAATTGAGAGCATTACTGACGCGAGTGACAATAAGCTGCCCCATCTAAACAATTGCAAACTTATAAATCGCCACAAAGCAAGGGTGCTAGATTATACCATTTACACAGACATTAGTTTTTGAATAGACGTTAATTAATAAAATAATATTATGTACAGGCAAATTTAACTATAGTGTGTCTCATAATTATAAGGTCACTTTTATTTTTTAGATATTTCTTAAAATATGTATATATCAGGAATTAGGTTTAATTAAAAGATTTTTTGTTTAGCCATTTCAGGTATTTTAAGCAATAATATGTAGAAATAATTGATATTTTTATATTTATTTTGTTTATTTGTATTTTATTATAAAATAAAAACATTTTTAAAGTTTTTCACAAGCCATAGGAAATATAAGAAAATCTTTCTGGTGACTGCATATTTTTGCACCGTAAAAGTTTAGGTACCTTCCAGGAAGAACTCAAAGTAAATTTAAAATCAAAGGCCCAATATATTGGTATAGGGTATATAAAGTGCTATACTCTACAATTAGTAGGATGTCCCTTAACGTCAAAGGCTCCATTTAATCCATTTGGAAGTTTTGTTTAGCGTTTTCTGTTGATATTTATCGCCAAGTATTCACGAACAAATTTTTTAGTTGAATATTGTTTGAGGACTAGCGGCTACGTAACTATTCTTCCAAATGATCTTCTAAATACTCTTTTTTAGTCATATTAGGACTTTGTGTTAAGAGGACTTTGCAAATCACATCTTCACGTTATGATTGTGTTCATTGACTTCTTGGAAGTAATAACCATTACGATTTCTTTATTCTTACGAGCTTGAGGTGAGCTTGGTCTTTAGAATGTTGGTCTTCCTTTTTTCTTATTTCCTCAATAAAGTTCACACTGCTTATTTACTTTGGCGTATATACCTTTATTAAAAATTAAGCTGAATGATGGATGCCCTAGTAGTCTAGTGGTAGTGTGCAAGACTATTAGCGTGAGGGTCGTATATAATTAGAATATAATTTGTAATTGTATTGTAATTAATAAATAAATAAAATAAAAGAAAATAAAAAACTGAATATTATATTTTTCTTACCGCCGATTATGTTTATAGAAATATTTTCATCAATATTGTGCGTAGTCGTCATATATAGCAGGAAGCATCTTTTTGTTTACAAAAGCGATACTTTGAACTCTTGCATTAGCCTTTCCAATTACCATAATTTTAGCGTTATGTTGCATTGTGACATCACATAAGCGGAAGTCTGCAGTGAATTCTTCTGTAGTAGGCATAATCTTTGCCAGGCACACAAATAGGGCTTGTTGATTTTGTAAAGCCGATCATAACTCTCTAATTTTCACTTTCAACTTTAGGTAGGAAGGCAAAGATGGCTGTCTATCCAAAGAGATTGGATGGACACACTTAGGTTACATAGTACCAATTGTGATATAACAGTTTGTCATTATCCCCCAGTTTCGTAATCACTCGGGGACTCAAACTATCAGCGACATTTCGTTACCCTTCCTCCAGATCGGTTATATAGCGGGCACCAGAGACCAGCAATGAGTATTGAAAAAGATGAGTAGAATCGAATCATACTCATAATTTCTGATACTTAAATGCATTCATACATATTTTAGTATTATACTCATATTCAAAGTTTGAAATACTCATCGTACTCATTCTTAACAATACGTATGAGGTTGTTGATTTCGACTCTCCATCCAACATTAACAAGAGTCATAAAATAAGTCTGATCCGCATACAAATACTACAATACTCACTAGAAGGTTGTGTATTTCTTTTACTTGCTTTCTTTACTTGCTTTTTCTTTCTTCTTTTTTTGTAAATGCAACAACAACTAAGACTGTACATTTTTATGAAAATGATTCGAGTATTATAAGTATTTTTTAAAGTTATAAATCTGAATGAGTAGGCATATGAATCAAACATATTTCGAATGGTATGAGTTCGATGTCAACGTTGTACTCATACTCATTGTACTCATACTTATAAATCGTTGTACTGGGTACTAATGAATCAAATAGTTAAATTTCAATATTATTGACTCACTTATATTCAAAATTTCATGACTGCTTATGGGTAGCGAAAAGGCGATTCATTGCTGATCTCTGGTAGGCACCAAGATACCTTCTTCTTCTCGGACATAGTGCCGAGCATGCTCATAGTAGGTGATCATCTTCTCATCTCTACAGTTTCAGCAGAAATCACTTGCGTGGCGTCCAAGACCAATGTGTATCGCATGAATGTCCATTATGCAATATGCCGTAATGAAACCGAAAGATGTGAAAAATTGTATATTTCGAAATCTCCTATATGGCTATGATGACCGCTTGAACGCATCAGTAGGTCACCCTTTCAAACGAATAAACAATTTCAATGATATCTCACATACACTTTGTTCTATTTAAATTTAAATATAGGCAGCGCTTAAAAAAAGACCCTACATTTTTACAAAATACAAACATCGAAAATTCCGTATTATCTTCACGTAACAGGTAGCGGCAATATATTCCAGTAAATAATAACAAATTCTTAACTTTACTGCACCATATTCAAAAAGAAAACTTGTCGCCAAACTTTAAGCAGTTTTACATAGAAAATGAAATCGTGAGCAAAAACAGTCTTCCTGCAAAAAGAGGAAACTTGCAAAAGTTTTTTTTTCCAACTATTTGAGCGAAGTTCATCGAGATCATAAACAATAAGACAAAAGCATGGAACACAAAACAATGTTTACTTTTGTTACTTTTTCGTACATAATTTTAGAAATCTAATAGTAAAGACGATTTCAAATCTTTTGTAAAACTTATTTTGAATGGTTTATGTTTAAGTGAAAATTTTTGGGGTCTTTGGCAATAATAAATATATTTATTTTGAAACAAATCTCCAAATGAAATTGAGCATATTTAAAGACACAGTAATAAATACATAGATATGTCAAAATTGTGAACAAATATTTATTTAGCGACTGCCTCTCAGAAGATTTCTGAGAACTATCGACGATTTGAACCAGGCAGTATATGATTTTGAAAAAACCCTACGTTAGCCACCCAAAGAGCTGTTAAGGTCCCAAAACGAATTAAGTACAACAGAATTTACATACAACAGAATTTATTATTTTATATAGTGTGTTGGCTTATTAGACGTAAAGCCAGAGTTCGAGCCCCAGGCCAGACATCAAACTAAATACAAAATATATTTCTTCGGCGACTTCTTCTCAGCAGAATTCTGGAAAAAACTTTGAGAGTAACTAAAATTGCCATGAAAAGGTTCTCAAAAATCTGTCCTTCGGAGTGTCGACTTTAAACTGTAGGTTCCATCACTCATGTATAAAATTAACACACACAACATAAGTGGTGTGAGAAGTTAGGTCGTAATCCTGACTGAAGGGTTGTAATGACCAATTATGTATGTATGTAATATTGAAAATCTTGTGCTAAAAAAACAAAGACTCCGTAGAGAGTGGCAACTACAGAGATCACCTTAACTTAAAAGAAACTAAATCAGTGCACAAAACGTATTCAAAAGATACTTGAATCACAAATTGTGTTTGAAATTTTTTAAAATTAGGCTATTTGTGAATCACCTGAAAACTATTTTCACCCCTAACAAGTCTACCGAAATAATTAATTTACCAATTGTTGTTGCGAAGACTCCCAGACCCATTAGTTTTAACCCTGCTGGTTAAAAAACTTTCGAATCTTAGGTAAAGGACCATTTTGGTCCGCTTTGCATATTTCATAAATAATTCGATATAAAACTCTTTTGACCAAACATTTTAAATAATTTAAATTGTTACTAAAGTTCTGAAATTATCCATTTCTATACAGATATGTATACCGCGAATATAAGTTTTACTTCAGTTCGTGTTTATTTCGGTCTATTATGAGCGAGGATAACAAGTGCTGTCCGCTTTGATGATGTTATCAAAAGAAGACAACAAAAAAGTAGTGACAAGTTTACTCCAATTCGTGAGTTATGGGATAATTGGGAAGCACTTGTTTCAATGTTTTATAACTGTCATGAAAATGTCAACATTGACGAGCAGCTAATAGGTTTTAGAGGACGATGTTCCTTTAGGCAGTATATGCCTGTAAAGGCAGCTTAAATTTTGGTTAGCTGTGGACTCCAAATCAGGATACATATGGAAAATACAACCAAAATATGATAAGCCTGAAAAAAATCAAAGGGCAAAATATTACAGCTGATTCCTTTTTTCATCTTTTGAGTTGTGGAAAAATCGTTTACAAAGGAACTGACATATTTGGGAACAGTTCGAAGAAACAAAACTGTTATCTCGCCGAAATTGCTTATCTACAAAAAAGTTCCTTTATATACATCCACGTATACCGGCCATAAAAATAAAGGTACTATATTGATGAGCGCCATACACAAAACAAATGAAATCGATTTCAGTAATCATAAGAAGAAACCTGCAATCATTTTTTATTATAACTCTACTATATTTGTTATATTTTATCATTATTTATCGTTTCTGTAAAAATAATTTCCTTTATCTTAGAGACGTTGGTACTGCTGATCAAATGCTTAGCTACTACAGCACTAAAAGAAAAACAAATAGATGGCAAAATGTTGTTTTTTCCAATGTAGTTGATATATCCGCATTGAATGCATTTATTTTATATTCAGAAATTGATTCTACGTGGGCTGCAAATGATTCAAATCGCAGAAGACCTGAGTTTTTACATCAGCTATCTATGTGCCCATCAGAAGAATACATGTTGAAAAGGACAGTCAAACCTAAAAATCCATTTCCGGCATAGCTATTGACTCAACTACAAGCATCGTCATCAAATAGTGTACCATCTACAAGCGGTGATATACAAAAGTCAGCTCCTAGTAAACGGGGAATTTGCAATTGCTGTAAGTCCAAATGTGATGTCAAATGCATTATATGCAATAAATTTGTATGCAAATTGAAGGAAAAAACAATTTGTTTATCTTTCTGCGAAAATAGCAATAAACCAATTATGATTTTTCCTTACTTTTACTGATATACAGAATAAAATAAATTGCATGGACCAAAATTGTCCATAACCTAAGATTAGTAACTTTCAATTTTGTTCTGCTCGATTTTGTCCCAGATAGCTAAAAACAAAAAAAAAATTTTACCAAAATGATCCAAACCTAACAGCAGGGTTAAGCTTCATGATATTGTAAATGCCATTAAAAATCTTAACCCGAGTAAAGCCCCAGGTATTGACAAAATAAGCAACAAAATGCTATTGAATTTACATAGCATAGCTGTAAAAGTTATTTTATTCATTATGAATGCTGTTATTCGACTCAGATATTACCTTACACAATGGAAAATTTCACTCATTACCATGATAACGAAGCCTGGTAAGGATCATACCAAGTTTGATTCATATAGGCTGATAAGTCTCTTGCTTATCCTATCCAAATTATTCGAGAAGGTACTGATATGTAAGCTAGCAAATTTGTTGAATGAATGCGGTTGTATCCCAAATCAACAATTTGGGTTTAGGAGAAAACATTCAGTAAACCCATAGACTTGTTAATGTAATAAGAAATGCATTCAAAGAAAAAAAGTATTGTTTTGCACTCTTCATTGATGTTTTCGATAAGGTGTAGTATGAAGGTCTTATACTGAAATTGAAGCAAATATTCCCTGAAAATATATATGAAATATGGAAGAACTATTTAAGTGATAGAAAATTTTTAATTAAACAAAGTAATTTTTTAAGTTCCCCTCAAAAAATTAACTCCGGTGTTCCTCAGGGTAGCATACTAGGTCCTGATGTTTACAGCTGACATGCCAATAAGTGAAAACATACATACTTCCACATTTGCTGACGACACTGCATTTTTAAGCGTACATATAAACCCACATATTGCATCGCATTTCTTACAGGAACAAGTATCCCTACTAGAGGAATGTTTGAAGAAATGGAGAATAAAGGTTAACGAACAAAAATGCACCCACGTAACCCTTACATTGCGAAGAGAGACCTACCCTGCTATATGCATTAATAATCAGACAATACCACAAAGCACTCATGGAAAGTTCTTGGGTATACACCTTGATCATCGTTTAACGTGGAAATTGCATATTGGGTGAAAACTGCTACAAATAAATATGAAAACTGCTCAAATAAATTGGTTAATTGGATAATTCATCACTTAAATTAGATTGTAAACTCCTTATATACGAATCAACATTAAAGCCTATTTGGTGTTATGGAGTACAACTATGGGGTCAGCCTCAGCTTCAAACGTAGAATTAATTCAGAGGCGCCAAAATAAAATTTTACGAATGATCACTGCCGCCCCTTGGTATATCAAAAACTCGAATATTCACAAAGATCTGGGCGTCCTGCTGGTTAAAATGGAAATTATAAGATGCGCTGAAAAGTACTTATATAACCTAGATGGCCACATAAATCCACTAGTCCATGGTATTTTACGTCACACTGGCCATATTCGATTAAAAAGGAAGGATACTCTTGCGCTCGGCCGAAGATGAGGGAGATGAATTCTTTATTTTTGAATATTTTATTTTATTTGGCAATGGCTAAATAAATATATACATTTTTCTTTTTAGTTTTAAGATTTTCTTTGTAGTTTTAAGATTTGAATAATTATTGTTAGTTCATAATTAATGAAGATTCAATAAAAAATAAAAAAAATGAATGTTATTATTGAGTACTCGCCCCATTGTGCAAATGGAATTTCATGTATTCTCTTTTCTTTTCGTACAATTACTTTACACACAAAGTTATTGTTGAGAGGACAGTTACTTTTCAACAATATTTGAATAATTGTTATATATATATATTTTTTTTTTTGAAATAAAGATTTGAATTATTACTTTAACCCATTCGCTGCCAAGCTTAAATTATATGAAGTCATTCCATTGCCATTTATGTATTGGACTTCATTTTGTATTGGACTTTGTTACAAATCCTATCATGAAGATAAGGTATCATAAGTGATTTAGTTGCTATAAAATTTTGTTATAAATACACGATGAAGTTGATTTTTGCGTGAAAGATCATTCTCTATAAGAAATAAGGTATTATTTTTGTAAAAAAAATTTATTTGTAATATTTTTTAAGTTTTTCACATACTTATATTATGTTAGTGGCGAAAAAAATTTGCTAATTAAAAAGCCTGCATGTTATAATATATTTAAAGTAGGACGAGTATACTCGTCTTTAACAGGGTATCCCGCACTGCCAAGACGAGTATACTCGTCCTTTGCAGTGAATGGGTTAAAACGCGATTGTAAATTAAATCAATGCAGATTTAATAGTTATATTTATTCCACAAAATATGTAAACAGTAACAAAAATGTGCAAAAGCAGTTGGGTCATGTTTAGGTCTCAAAAGATTAAATAAAGAAATAAACCTGGATTAAAAAGAAAACAGTTTTCTTTTAGGATTTTGTTTGCAATTTTCGTATCCACGGAGAAATAAAAGTTTGGAAAATTTAGGAACGTAACCATAAAGAAGAAGAATTTTAATTTTTTATAATTTTTGCTTGCCATAGAGCTTTTTCTTACACTTTTTTTTTTTTTTTGTTGTTTCATTATTATCATTGTATGAAATCCTTTATAATGACAAATTCTACAGTGTAGAAAAACGAAAGAAGAAACAAATGAAGGAAAAAAAAAATGAAAGTAAAAAATTATGTTTTTGAACTTTAGTTTCTTCACCCTAAACTGTTTAGTTTGTATTACTCGACCGAAAATCATAGCAATTGTTGCATGAACTTGAACTTGAATATGTTATTATGCTGAAAGGAATTTTTTTTTATGAAAGTGACAAAGTAAAACATGATGTAATATTTACAGGCCAAAAATTTTGATAAAATAATTGTAAATAAAATTTGAATATTATGCTGTTGCTCTGGCCAACAACGGACTACTTGTTGGTTTGTCGTTGTAAAAAACGAAAACTTTAAATATAACAATTAAACTTTAGACATGTGATATGTGCCTTAAAAGTATTGTCAATTTAAATTTCTTGTAATTTTTTGTGGGAAAAAATTTAGATTCGACCACAGTTTAAATAATTTTGTGTCGTTCTATGACCTTCACAAAGATTTTGAGTATTATCTGAAAAAAACTGTCGCATAATATTAATTTTATCCTTATTTATAAGTATCTTAACTTTCTCCTGTTTCTTAAAACAATTCCAAATGATATCTTCGTTCATAAAAGTTAAAATTTCTTATTTTTCTGACTTTCATTCAGTATTACAATAAGTTTCTGCAGCCAATAGTTCAATTTATCAATTATACTCTTCGAGTTTTTTATCCGCAATATGTATTAGTAGAAGTCAAATTATTAAGATGGCAAATGTACATTTTAAGCGGAATATAATTATACATTTTGTTCATACATAAGTCGTGTAAGTCCGTTTTAGTATCCTATCTTGTTCTCTTAATGACGATCTGTCCTTCATATAGGTTGAACGAAATATGAATAGGCATTGAGAATCAATCAGTAGCGAAATCTTCTGTCTATCGCTTGACCTATAATTTAATTGTTTACTGAATGAAAAATTATATTCTATTCTAGTTATTGTACTACAACAAATAATGTTTAGCTTTGGAAAAAATTTTATCCTACAGATTCCTAAATATTCTGATACTCTGTAATTGAAAATCTAAGAGGTAAGTCAACCGATGGTTTTTACTGATGCTAATAAAGAACTAAGAAAGTTTTACAAATCAATATTGCCAAGAACATAATACAAAGATGTCTTAAAGTGGGCGGTGTGGATGCTAAAACAGAACTTAAGAAACCGCTTTGGCTCTTCTTTTAAAATTTACAAATTTTAAATTCAATTGGATTAGTAAGCATTCATTATACAATTAGCACGAATTCGCCGTAGTCTAGTAGTGTGTTGGCTTATTAGACACAAGACCGTGTTTCAATTCCCAGCTCATACATCTCGAACAAAACAAAACATGAAAAATTTCTTTATTTCCTCTCAAAATTCTTCTATCAAAAACTCTAAGCATAAATAAAATTCTCCGTCACCCATGGATAAAATTAACATATACAACATAAAATCCAATTATATGCATGTATCTAAGTATTCATCTACATACATACATACATAATAGGTCATTCAGTTCAGGCTTACGACCTAGTTTCTCACACCACTTATTTTGTGTGTGCTAATTTTATACACCAGTGGTGGGACATACAGTTTAAAGTCATCTCCGAATGACAGATTATCTAAAAAGTTTTCATGGCAATTTTTATTTACTCTCAGAGTTTTTGCAAAAAATCTGCTGAGAGGAAGTCGCCGAAAAAATATTTTTTCATATTTTGGTTTCGATGTCTGACCTGGGGTTTGAACCGTGTGCTTACGTCTAATAAGCCAACACACTACCTACTAGACTACGGCGACTAATTGTGCGGCCATATTCATGATAATTCTAGCAATGCACTATGTTTCATACACAGTTATTTGCCCCCTTAATAGATGTTTTAAACTATATTTTCCGTTTAAACATTTTCAATTTCATGCTTGTCAAATTGTGAAATTATTTTTCTGCCTATGATTTTATTTTGACATTCATTTAATAACCTCCAGAAGAAATCTTTCTTTTTTAAGTTATAATTTTATGTTGTATTCATTTCAGAACAACTGGCCTCCTACTCTTGAATATTTCGCCTGATTTTCTTTTATGACGTTGTATGGCAATAGCTTTCCTTGATATACAAAAAAGAGGTGGTTTATCAGTGAGTTTTTTTTTAGCCAGATATTTAGAGAAATCGACTGTTTTAAAATTTCGTCTGTGGTCTCACCTACCACGAGGATATATTTGATCAGAGGTTTTTTAAATATATTTTATAGCAAAATATATTACAAATGTTTAATTTCATAGAAATTTATATTCTGTTTTTACTATTTATATTTTTCATTGATTGCAATTAAACAATTTATAAGATTTATTTTTTATTTTATTTCCATTATTTTATTGCATTCAAGTAAATTATTTGTACCCAAAGCCAAATAAACATTTCAACAAAATCATTCAAATTAAATTTTTTATTTCACTATTCCGCCTTTTAAAAAAAATTCATATAGAAAGGTAGTATCTCGTTTTTTTCAAAATCGGGGTTTTTACATGTTCTGGTAGACAAAACTCCCATACACATTCTCTAAAAATTTCAGTATAGTCGATTTACAGTAATTAAAAGAAAAAGCCCTAACTCATTTCAAAAAATGTTGGAAAGAAAAAGTCCTAACTCATATAAAGTTGAATAAATATTTTTGACTCTATGTACCGAGCGAAAAGTTCAACTATAGTATGCACTTCCGTTAGGCTTCTATATAATAATTCACCATATAATCATTTTTTCGGATGGTTGCTTTTACCAAAATTGAAATGTCATTTTGTCTAATGCTTTGCTTGCTTTTTAAAAGAATCCGATTGAACAAAAGTATTTAATAAGCGGTCATACCCGAATCGAATGTGACGAAATGCAAATAGATTTGCCGTTCCAATTTGTTCAATTTATAACTGAAGCACGTAAAGTTCCCGCACCCTTACATGTGCACCATTTACGTTATAATTATTTTTTGAATTTGGAAAGTATTTCTCAGATATACTCGTCCATTCGACCAGGTAAAAATATTGCTTAAATAAAGAAATCCTACAGATATTTATAAACAATATTACTCCCAATTTTTAGGTAGAAAAATTAGTGATCCAACAGTAAATATGCTACAAGCCTTGGGTTATGGTTCGTCAAGTTAGGTTAGGTTAGGTTAGTGTGGTAGCTTTCATACCAAAAGCTCACTTGAGCACGCATAGCGGCGTTGTGACGCCACAGGTACTGTTCTTTACTGACCAAGTTCCTTGCCAGGACTAATTTGTTTTAAAATTAATATAACATACGAATATGACCTGCTCCCAAAGATATCGATGTCTGCTATTAAAAATGTTTCTCCTGAACAGCGTTATAAAGAAAAAATATCAATATCTAAGAAAAGTGGAACTACTTACAACATTTAAAAAGTTCCTGCCAGTAAATAGCCACCACTTCTATGATAATTTGCCTTATAAAAACTAATTTTATTCAAAAGTACATTGTTCTTTTACTTAACGTAAGTAATTTTTCTTTGGTCTATTTTTTTTTGTTAATTTAAACATGAACTGTTCTAAGAGTATAATATAATATTTATATTTAAAATTATGAAAAAAAATAAAAAAAATGCTGGGGCCCTTCGAAATCGAAAAAAATTTCATGTATTTGCATTATCAACTAACGTTGTTGAAAAAAAGAGCGAAATTCGGTCAAACATAAAAGAATTATATGATACAGAGTAAATTAGCTTCGTCGATTCTATGAACAGTAACCGTCCAGGGTTAATAAAGCTAAACGTGGGATCATTTAACTGTAAGTAAATTATATTAAAATAATACTGAAAAGGGCAGAATAAACAAGTTCTTGAGCGAAAAAATTTAGTACGAAATTTCATCACATTCGAACTTATTAAGGTTGCTATAGTTGCCAAAAAAAAAAAATAGTGGATATCAAATATTATTCATTTTATTCAAACCTATTATGGAGAACTGCTGAAGAATTTTGAATAATATTGTTATCTACCGTTCCTTGCTTCCCTACAGTTGATCATAGTGAAATTGTTTTACTTACAAGTAAACCCTTAAATGTACAAAAAAAATATAATCAGAGATCGACATTAAATTCTAAATAATTATTTTAAGCAGTTTGGTCGTTTTGATTAACCCTACTTACAAAAATATGTAACGTCAGTTTAACAGAAAAAAAAGTTGGTTTAATTTTTTTATAAAAAGATGCTTAGAAATTCAGGGGCCAAATTGCCGCAGTCGTTATCGAAGGAAGTTGATCGAAATTTTAGTATTTGAAATCACCGCAGTCGTTAACGAGTCAGGTGTATCGAAATTTGAGATTTTGTCATTCGATAACGAGTACCCTTTCGATTGATATCTCTCGAAACCTCATTCGATACTAAATGAGCAATTGAAATTGCTCACGCTTTTTTTGAATACGAAATAAACGGCAAATTATTTATTTATAATAATATTGCCAAAAATGTAAGTAGTAAAGTAAAGTAAAGTAAATGTAAATATAATTTCCCCTTTCAGAACAAATAACAAAATAAACGGTAAGCAAAAGGACGTTATGGCACATAATATGTTAATTTAGCTAAGAAACTTGCTGCCCAATTGTGGACAGGGAAAAGAAACAACTAAAAGATTGTGGGAAGAATTGTCCAACCGTTTGAATGCATGGTCCACCTATTAAAAATGTGACATGGCGAAACGTGAACTAGCGAATTTTTTTATTTCTTATTTATAATAAAATTTTTTACACATTTTTAACATTTTCGCTGACCAAAAACATAACGAAAAAAGGTTTAATTTAACAAGGAATCAAAGAAAAAAACCGGTGGTGGTTCCTATGAGGAAATACCTTTGTCTCATGCAGATGAACAAGTAATTGAAGCAGTCGGTATAGAAGCCAGCGTTGGAAAAAAGTTTACAAAGAATTTTAGGTCAAAACGGCGAATATGATAATTCTTAACCTGAAAGTATAGGAAAACAAACTCCTAATCCTAAAAAACAAAGAACCATTTCAAAAGCTAAGAGCAAATTAACGCTCAGCATAAATAAAAGTGAATAATATCACAAAGTTTGAAATTCGCAGCTAGATCGCCTTTTGGAGTTGCAGGAAAAGTCTTTTAAACTAAGAGATGAAGAACATGCTGCAAACATGGCTATTAAAAATGTAGAATTACAAATTAAAACAACAATAATTTTTCTTAGCTAATTTCTATTCTCAAAGTACAAAGAATTGAATTGAATAATATTATAATTAATATATTTAAATATTTTTCTCTAATTTTACTTACTTGTGTTTTATTTCAAAATAATTTTTTTTTTATTATTTACAAATGTGCCAATCATATGTCTTTGTACTATTACTAAACAAAAAATCTTTTACATTCTTTTTGCAAAATTTCGATTCGATACCTATCGAATGCCGTAATTTGGTTATTCGATACGAAACGAAATTTTACTCGATACGAATGCTCATTTGATCACGAGTGCCGCAATTTGGGCCCAGGTCACATCCACTGAGTGAAATCACATCAGTAGTATGTTTATGTACCTTCGGGCTCAATCCCTCCATACGAATTTGGGATCATGCCTACGCTACAGTCGGTAGTTTAAGTTAGTTGATAGGTTTGTAACATTTAGATTGGACGGACAGAATGAGTGTGTGTGTGTGTGTGTGTGTCATTTTTAAAGTGTGTAGGTTCGTCTCGAGTCTGAGTTCATGATTCCGATGATCCGGGAGTGCGTGATGTAGGGTACCGTAAACTCATGTTGTTGACTTGTGCAATGTTACGCTTTTGTTTATTTTATTTTTTAATGTAAACAAATTTTAAAACGCTTGACTCATATTACAGTTTTTAATGTAAACAAATTTTAAAACGCTGACTCAAGAAATATGCAGCTGTGTGCACGTCTACATCGTATACCCAAATAGAAACATGATTATGCATGTTCATTCTATTTGTGTTAATATGAGTATATATGAGTGTGTGCACGTACATAAGATTAAAAAGAACATTTTTTAAAGTAAACAAATACAAAATTTTGGGATGTGGTTATGTTTAATTAATTTTTTTTGTATAATTCAATGCGATATATTTCCGTTATGTGTGGTCCTTTTCTTGTTGACAAATGTGGGATAACGACATATTGCTGCTGTAAACAATAGCAGCGCTTTGTTATAAATAATAATAGCGCGACTCCTTATCATTTCTTACTCTTAAGCATAAGATCAATAAGAATATATTTTAATGTAAACAAATTTTAAAACGCTTGTCTCATATTACAATTTTTAATGTAAACAAATACAAAATTATGGGATGTGGTTGTGTTTAATTAATTTTTTTTGTATGATTCAATGCGATATATTTCCGTTATGTGTGGTCCTTTTCTTGTAGACAAATGTCGGATAACGACATATTGTTGCTGTAAATAATAACAGCGCGACTCCTTATGATTTCTTATTTTTAAGCATACGATCAATAAGAATATTTCTTTTTATAATGTAAACAAATTTTAAAACGCTGACTCAAGAATTATGCAGCTGTGTGCACGTTTACATCGTATACCTAAATAGAAACATGATTGTGCATGTTCATTTTATTTGTGTTTATATGAGTATATATGAGTGTGTGCATGTTTCCTCATCTACATCCCAGAGTATAAATTGACTTGTTATCAGGATTTAGAAGTCATTCTCGTGTTAGAAATTGATAGCAAGTTATATTTTCAAGTGCAAAATTTAAAAAGAAAAAATGTCTGGATTTATTTGTGAAGTTTGTAAAAAAGTATTCACTCTGAATACAAATTTAAGAAGACATCATAGATTGTATCATGATGGACCATCCACATCATTTAAATGTACACCTTGCAATAAGTATTTCTCAAACCAACTGAATTATCAACAACACATCTCACAACATTCAAAGATTGGAGCTGGAGGAGAAACTTTTAAGGCTGTTAATTGTACGGACTGTAATCAACATATTCCAAAGACAAATTGGCATCAACATATTAGAACAAATGCTCACAAACTTAATTGTGCTAATAAAATCCTGAATGATGTTAATGGTGTTGATATTGATGACGATGGAGTTAAATGCGTTAGATCAGTGTTTAATAATCGCATCATTACATATTTGATTGAAAATAATGTGGAAACGAATTTAATACCTGAGAACTTTTTATCGGGAATTAAATTCAAAGTGGTTAAGCTGTTAAGTGATGTGATTCAGAAACATGATAATATAAAATTCAATCTGGAGATTTTTTGTGAATACATGCTGGTAAAAGAAGAGGAGGATTTATGCTACATCGAAGTGAAATCACATCAAACTAAAATGGTTATAATTAATCTCTCATCATCAACTGCAGAAGATCTCCTCAATATTTACAAAACACAATGCGATGTTATTGTTAAAAAAATGAGTGAATTCCAGGAACGTGATAGCGGATGGACATTAATACAAATATTACGGATAGAAATTAATATAAATAAATATCAGTGTCTAAAAGGTTCGCAGTATATCCCTCTACCAACCCCAATACAGAGAAAGTTTGCATGCATCAATGTTCAAAATAACGATGAGTATTGTTTCAAGTGGGCAATAATATCAGCATTGTATCCTGTTAATAAAAATTCTAACAGAACCACATTATATAAAATTAATAACATTAGTGATGATATTATCACGTTGGAGAATGGTATTGCTTTAAATTTTGAATATTTGACTTTTCCGCTACCAACGAATAAAATCAAAGATTTTGAAATGAAAAATCCCGATATTAGCGTGAACGTGTTTGGTTTGAATGACATCAACGAGATAGTCGGACCCTACTATTGCAGTATAAAAGAAAAAGCTAAGCACGTTAATTTGTTATTACTAGAAGATGGTGAGAGATTCCATTACGTATGGATTAAAAATATTTCAAGGTAAATCAATAATAATTTTATGTTAAAAAAAGATGATATTAATATAAAATTGTTTCACTTTCCATTTAATTACAGATTAATTAAAAGTCAACTTACGAATCACCGTCGACAAGTTCACATATGTAACATTTGCTTAATACATTTTCATAGTGAAACGGCGCTGATCAAACACAAAGATGAGTGTAACAAAATTGTAACCAGACTACCCTCTATAGATAATAATATCGTAAGTTTTAAAAATTTCAAAAAGCAAATGGATGTACCTTTTGTAGTCTACGCTGATTTTGAGTGTATTCTAGAGACAATTAATATTCAAAATTCAGCTAATGTTAATTCAATACAAAAACATATTCCATTTGCTTATAGTTATTACATCAAATGTTCATTTAACAGTAGTTTAGATAAATTTAACATATACAGTGGTGATGATGCACCAAAACATTTCTTCGTAAATTTAGTTAAAGATTGTAAAGATTTATATGTGAATTATTTAAGTATCGTAAAACCAATGAATACCTTAACACCTTCTCAACAGATTAGACAGAAAGAGGATACAATTTGCCACATTTGTAAAAAAATTTTATCTCCTGTAGATCGAGTAGCCGATCATTGTCACTTAACAGGTGAATATAGAGGACCGGCCCATAACAATTGTAATTTAGAGTATCAAATAGCAAATTTTATTCCTATATTCTTTCATAATCTTTCATCATATGATTGTCATTTGTTCGTAAGAGAACTTTCTTCTATTGAAGGTGATATAAATGTAATTCCCTTAAACAAAGAACTATATGTATCTATATCGAAAAAGATTAATGTAGATGAAAAAAATACTATAGAACTACGTTTTCTAGATTCTTGTCGGTTTATGCCATCAAGTTTGGAAAAACTAGCGGGATATTTATCAGATAATGATCTGTTGACAGTAAACTCAAGTTATCAAACTCCCAATGAATTTAGTTTAATGAAACGTAAAGGTGTCTTTCCATATGACTATCTAGATTCAGTCAACCGTCTTGAAGAAACAGGACTACCACCCCGATCATGTTTCTTTAATAAACTTACTAATGAGTCGTGTAGCGTAGATGATTATGAACACGCTGAAAAAGTTTGGAATACATTCAAATGTAAGAAACTTTTAGATTATCTTCTATTATATTTAAAAGTTGATGTCCTATTGCTTTGTGATGTATTTGAAAATTTCCGCAAGGTTTGCAAAAACATTTACAATTTAGACCCCTGTCAATATTATACTACACCAGGTTTATCCTGGGATGCAATGTTGAAAACAACTGAAATTGAGTTGGAATTATTGACAGATATCAATATGTACAATTTCGTTATGAAGGGTATTAGGGGAGGTATTGTTCAATGCAGTAAGCGACATGTGACCGCAAATAATAAATACGTTAGTGACTATGATTCAACAAAAGAATCAAATTATCTAATGTATTTAGATGTAAATAATTTATATGGTTATGCAATGTCTCAATATCTCCCCTATAAAAATTTTAAATGGCTTGACAACTGTAACGACTTCAATGTAACTACTATAGAAGAAGATTCAGAATTTGGTTATATTTTAGAAGTGGATTTGGAATATCCAACTGTATTGCACGATCACCATAGTGATTTTCCATTCTGTGCTGAAAATAACAAAATTGAGAATATGAAACATAGAAAATTAATAACAGACTTAAATGACAAAAAGAATTACATAATACATTACCGCAATCTTCAGCAATGCATTCAACATGGTTTAATTTTGAAGAAAATTCATAGAATTCTGCAATTTAATCAATCGAATTGGTTAAAAAAATATATTGATGTAAATAACCATCATAGAACATTGGCTAAAAACACATTTGAACAAAACTTTTTCAAATTACTCAATAATGCAGTCTATGGTAAGACTATGGAAAATGTGGATAAGAGAAAAGACATCAAAATAGTAATGGGATGGGAAAATAGAAGAAAACGATTAGGAGCCAGATCACTAATTGCGAAACCAAATTTTCATAGTTGTATTGAAATTACTGAAGAAATGGTTGCCGTTGAAATGAGTAGAATGCGAACGGAATATAATAAACCCATTTATATTGGTTTTTCAGTTCCAGAATTATCAAAATGGAAAATGTATAATTTTCATTACGATTATATGAAGACAAAATATCTTGATAATATTAATCTCTGCTATATGGATACCGATTCATTTATATATGATGTGAAAACAAATGATATGTATGATGATATTAGAAATGATATTCCAACACATTTCGATACATCTGCTTATTCAAAAGACAATCCATATAATTTCCCCTTGATGAATAAAAAAGTATTGGGTATGATGAAAGATGAATGTAATGGAAAAGTTATTAGGGAATTCATTGGTTTACGAGCTAAAATGTATTCCGTCAAAATAGATAGAGTAGACAAAGAAATTAAAAAAATTAAAGGCGTTAAAAATAGTGTAACATCTAGGCTAAGTATTAATGATTTTAGAAAATGTCTACTAGAGAAAAAGCTGTATCATGATTCTATGTATGTGTTTAGATCTAAGATTCATCAAGTATACACACAATATATAAGTAAATTAACTTTAAGTTATTTAGACGATAAGAGATTTATATGTGAAAATATTGACACTTACGCCTGGGGACATTATAAAATAAATTCTCCATCAACATCATCATCATCAAATTTAAATTCATATAGAGAATTTATGCAAGACGATAATGATCAAATGTTTTTTAATTTAAATTCATATGTAGAATTTATGAAAGACGATGATGATGAAATGTTTTTAAATTTAAATATATAGATTAAGTAGTTGATAAGAAATGTAATATATAAATAATATGAATTAATAAATAAAGAATATATTATATGTATATAAATAAAACAATTTTTTTTATTTCATTTCAATTTATATTTATTGAATAAAAATTTTAAACACAAGTGCCCACAATTAAATGTATTAAATTTTTGTTTTCGTTCATAATTATATTCAATGGGAAATTTTAAGTAGTTGACAATCTCAAGTGGTGGTTGTAAGTCTCCAAAGCTATCAAAATATTCTTTATAGTTGTGGTTTTTATAATATGCTACCCAATGTGTTCCCATACCTTTTGAATCATCTAAATTAACAATGCCGCATTCTTGTTTGAGTGGTTTTTTAGGTAAAGAATCACGCAAGAAAACACCTCTAAAGTATTTAAGATGTTTTCCATATTTATTCAAATCCAAATCTGTTAGCGAACGATTGGGTAGGTTATCTAGTAGTTTTTTGGAGCTGGACTATAGTAGAGACCATATCCAGTTTTATATGGTTTGAGATATACCCCTTTACCCATTGCAATTGATTCCATATATCTATTGTGACGGTTAGCTTCCGCCAATTGTTCTTTTCCATTTTTTATAGCATTTACTGCTTTGGCAATAGCGGATCCTCCACTTGCTAAACCACCAAGCGCTGACAATGCCGCTAGTACGGGAATAAGTGGAAGAAATCCTCCAATTTTCGGTACAGGTATAACTCTCGGTATTATAATGTCTGCTCGCTTTTTCCCTTTAAAATTTGAATGAATAGTCTTTTGTGCTATTTTAACAGCATCATTTATATCAAGGGGTTTCTGTTCTTTCAATTGTTTCAAAGTTTTTCTCACAGTAGCAGTGAATAATTTCTTATTACATTTATTCATATTTCCTTTTCTCGTTCTTTTTGAATTCTTTCTTTTCTTATGCCTCTGCTCCTTCATACCTAATCCAAATTTCACTTTAGCTTTCATAGCGTTTGTCACAAACCACGCGTCAGCACGTTCTTTAATATCACTATCTTTAGATTTAACTCGTTGCCAGGCTTTTTCAGCTAATATTTGATCTGCTTGATGTCTTGTGTCTATATCTTTTGATTGTGAATATGCAATATCGTGCTCTCTACAAGCTGCGTCTAACAAATTTATACCCTTATCTCCTCTTGCTAAACGTTTTTCAAGTTTTGTACCAGGTCCACAAAACTGATAACCAGGCAAATGTAATTCAACAGGTAATTTATTTATTAAGTTGTTTACAAGTCCTCTTCTCATCTTACACTGACTGGGTTTTTGTTTTGACTGTAGATTATAACCCTTTTTTCGTTAGTTTTATACCTCTCGCAAAAATATCTGAAATCAAGACGATTTCCTATATATACACCAATTTATACGATCACTGTTTCAGTATGTCAGTCAACATGAAGCTAGTTAAACAAGCAAAGCAAATTATTATAAGAAATATTGATGAATCATCTCAATCAAGAGATAAAACAGTTGTACACAATACATTATTACCGAATTCGATTCGTGCATTGATAGTGGGACCATCGAATTGTGGTAAAACTAATGTGATGATAAGTCTAATTGAAAGTCCTAACGGATTGAGATTTAAAAACATCTATATATACTCGAAATCATTATATCAACAAAAATATTACTATCTAAGAAAATTAATTAAACCGATAAAAGAAATTAATCTATTTACGTTTTCGGAAAATGAAGAAGTTCTAAGTCCAGCAAAAGCTTATCCACATTCTATAATAATATTCGATGATGTTATTTGTGAGAAACAAAATAGTATAAGAGACTACTTCTGTATGGGAAGACATAAATTTATTGATTGCTTTTACCTGTGTCAAACATATACTAAAATTCCAAAACATCTAATACGTGATAATGCAAATATGATTATAATATTTAAACAGGATGAAATGAATTTAAAACATATATATAATGATCATGTTATTGGTGATATGACTTTTAAACAATTTGTTGACGTTTGCAGTGAGTGTTGGAAAGATAAATATGGATTTCTTGTTCTAAGCAAGGATGATTTAATAAATAGAGGACGTTATCGAAAAGGATTTGATAGTTTCATACAACTATGATATGTTATTTGATATTAGATAGCAAGCAGATCGTAACCAGATATAAAGCAGATCGTAACCAGATATAAAGCAGTTCGTGAGCAGATAGCAAGCAGATCATAACCAGATAGCAAGCAGATCGCAACCAGATATAAAGCAGATCGTGAGCAGATAGCAAGCAGATCATAACCAGATTAAATCAAATAAAAAAATTATTATAATGTCTAAAAATGACCATAATAAAATGTTAGAAGATCTTGTGAAGACAAGAGCTGTTCTAAAGGAAAAGTTAAAAAATATTAAACTCAATCAAATAGATAGAGTTAATTTTTTAGAAGATACCTTTCAACCAATAACAAAACCACTTAAAAAAATCATCGGAAAACTTGAAGATAAACATAAGGATATGTATATAGACAACACTTTTGGTGGCGAGGATGATAATGATGATGTAAATGGTGATAATAAAATCATCGCAAAACTTGAACATAAGCATAAGGATGTAGACAACACTATTGATGATGATGATGATTATTATAACGTAAATGGTGATAGTGACGATTTTCAATATGGAAATAGGTCAACTGATGATAATGATGATGAACAAAACTATAACCATAATAGACCTGTGTCAAGTACATGTATCAAAAAATTGAAAAGAAAACAAAGTTTAAAGCTAACGAAAGACTCTGCATTATTTGAAAATATTCAATTACTTATTAATAATAAGCAATTGGATAAAATTTATGGTCTTAATCAAGATGAATACGGAAATTGGAGATATGGCAAGGAAAAATTAATATTTAATGGAGATAATACTATGCGGATAGGAAATATGAAATTGAAAATGACCCCTGGATTATTTGAACTAGTATTTCATACAAAACCTCTCCATTATACTAAAAATGATTTAAAGAAATATAAAGAAATTTTAATTCATACCAATGCACATAGACGTTGTTATGAATCTAAGGAACAAGTGAAAGGAACACGAGCCTTCAAATATAGACGAATAATTAAACATTTATTCAAAACAACAACAAAAATTTCAACAAAAGGCAGTGGATTATTGCTAAAATCACTAGATAATCGGAAATCAAACTATATATATTGGGATGATCCTAATGAATTAGTTGACAGACTACGTTTACTTCTCTCATCGGAAGGTGCTGGTCACAACAATCATCAAAACGAAATAATCTCTATTATCGAAGAACTTAAAGAATCTAACATAATTTATTAGAAGAGTGAAAGAGATGTCTTATATTAATAAATTTGGAGAAAGTTTTAATAAATATAATTATAAAAACAAAAATATTGTAATCAAAAAATATATAACACAAATATATGATGATCTAGTTGATCAAATAAACAATTTAAAAAGTGAGATTGAAAATGTTTATCTAAAGCATGACAATGAAATGAAAGTATTCGAAGATAATATTAATACTTCAATTATACACAATCAAGAAATAATGAGTAATGATGTTAAAAATAAAATTAGCGAACAATCTGTAAAAATTGAGAAAATAAAAGACTATATGGAGAAACTTGAAAAAGCTCTTGATAACTATGTTGAGAAGGCAATAATAGATTCTAAGCAGGAAAACTATAATGGAAATATTGAATACAGAAATAAAATTACAGAGAAATTCAATAAAATTGAAAGTGAAATGAAAGTGTTTAACGAAGCTTTCAAGAAAATTGAAATTGAAGTTTTAAAGAGAATTAATATCTATAATCAAAGGTTAAATCATATTGAAGAATATCTATTCAAAACATTCACTCAAAGGAAAAACTAAAAATCGAATAAAATATACTTACACACACACACACACACATACATACACATATAAATAATATGGATTTGAATGCAGACAAAAGACAAATAGTAGAAGAATTACACAAACAAGCTAGAAAAAATTTCAAAAGAAGACGAGTTGTAGTGAAGGGAATTGATGATTTATGGCAAGCTGATCTAGTAGAAATGGGAAGCTATGAAACATATAATAATGGATATCGTTATCTTCTAACAGTTATAGATACTTTTTCAAAAAAAGCCTGGGCTGTTGCCGTTAAAAATAAAGGTGCACAGAACGTAACGGCTGCTATGAAAAGTGTATTCGATACATCAAAGCGAAAACCGAAAAACCTGCAAACCGATGATGGTAGAGAGTTCTTTAATAATCAATTCCAACATTTAATGCAATCTCATAAAATTAATCACTATTCAACATATAGTTCTTTGAAAGCATCAATAGTTGAACGATTTAATAGAACATTGAAAGGGATGATGTGGAAAGAGTTTAGCTTTCAAGGAACTTACAAATGGATAAACATATATCAAGAACTAATAGATAAATATAATAATACACTTCATAGAACAATTAAAATGACACCAAATGAAGTGAACTCTTTCAATGAAAAAACTCTTTTGGATACCGTCTACAATAACTTAAAGGTTTTTAGGAGACCTAAGTTTAAAATTGGTGATCATGTTCGTATAAGCAAATATAAACATGTATTTGAAAAAGGATATACACCAAATTGGACTACAGAAATCTTCAAAATCAAAAATATAAGGAATACAAATCCCAATACTTACATTTTAGAAGACTATTGTGGTAGTGAAATTAAAGGTGGATTTTATGAATATGAACTTTTGAAAACAAAATACACTCAAACATATTTAGTTGAAAAAGTATTAAAGAGGAGAGGAAATATGTTGTATGTTAAATGGTTGGGATTTTCATCAACTCACAATTCTTGGATAAATTCAAATAATACTTCAGCAGCGTCATCAATATCATTATAAAAACACTGTAATATTTGAAAATTATTCATTCTCAAGGTATACGTTAAGATGTCCATAACATTAACTCTGAACGGAAATACATCAAAACTAGTTGCTGACTATTTTCCACCCATTGTGCTTGAATCAAATTATGTTTGCGGTCTAATAAGTTTTGATACATATCACTCAATTCCGAATATTGATTATGAGAACAATTTGTTTCATATTGGTAACCATATTATAGAAATTCCTGTGGGATCATATGAATTTTCAGACTTAGCTGATTTTCTATTTAGAAAATATAAAAAGTTGAATGTAAAAGGAAAACTTAATGTTCAATCAAATTATAACACACTACAAACCTACATAGAGAGCTCAATTGATACGATATTTTTCGATAAAGAGAGATCAATTGGAACACTACTTGGATTTAGTAAGAGAGTTCTAAAGCCTGGTGAAGAGCATAAATCAGACAAAACAATAGATATTACAAAAATAAACACTATTTTAATTGAGTGTAATATTGTCAGCGGATCCTATATAAATAACGTTTCTGCTCACACTCTACATCAATTTTCGCTTAACGTGAGTCCTGGCTATAAAATAACAGAAGCACCAGCAAACGTCATTTATTTACCAGTTAATGCTAGATCAATCAACACCATTGTTCTAAAAGTAGCCGATCAGGACGGAAACCTTATTAATTTTCGCGGAGAAAAAATATCTATTAGATTACATTTGAAACCTCTGAAGGAATGATTATATTTAATAGTAAAAACAATTCCTACAACAACAACAACAATTTATTATCAGTATCGCAATCAAAAACGTTACACCCATCTCCAGCAATAAAAACAGCAACAAGATCTGAAGATTTTAAAAAATTATCACAAATAAAAAAAAATACACAAAAACAGAGGACACAGAATCTCAGTAGACATAATCGTGAATTTCTAAAACAACTTGGTTTCAAACTAAAACAAAAATGAGTATAATTAACATACTACAACAACCAAATTTTGATAATTCAATCATCAAGAAAGAATATCATAGTTATACATCATATCTACAATCATTTAAGAATAACGATGAAATTCGTATATCAATTCAAAACCAAGATTTGTTAGTTCTACCAAGTGAAAGTTTTCTATACATAGAAGGATTTGCAACAAAAGACGATTCTACAGTCTCTCCATCATTAAAACTCTTAAACAACTGTATGTCTTATCTGTTCGATGAAATTCGTTATGAGATAAATGGTGTAGAAATTGATCGTACACGTCATCTGGGTATAACAACGGATATTAAGAACTATATTTCATTAAATCAATTCGAAAGTGATGCATTAGTAAATGCAGGATGGTCACCAATCAATGAATCTGATCTTTCGCTCATTACTGGAGGTTTTAATTTTTGTGTTCCATTAAAAATGTTACTCGGATTTGCAGAAGATTACAATAAAATAATAGTTAATTCCAAACACGAATTAATTCTTCTCCGATCTAAAGATGATTCTCAAGTCTTTAAATCAAATATATCAAGTGAAAAATGTAAACTATCGATTTTAAATATAACATGGAAAGTACCACATGTTCAACTTGCTGATGCCTATAAACTGGAAATGTATAAAACTATCAACAGTCGTCGACCTTTGAACATATCGTTTAGAAGTTGGGATGTGTATTATTACCCCTCTCTTCCCGAAAGCAATACAATATTATGGAATGTTAAGCTTGCTCATGAAAATGAAAGACCTCGATTTCTGTTAATAGCATTTCGAAATAGCTCTAACAAATTTATACATTGTGATCTAACCGACGTTAAAGTTCATCTCAACTCAGAGTCGTATCCCTACGATGATTTAAATCTTAAATTTGATAGAAATCGGTTCGCTCTACTATATCATATGTATTCAAAATTTCAAGAAAGTTATTATTCACGCCCCTCGCAACCCTTACTAAAACGAGATAGTTTTAAGACAATTGCACCAATAATTGTTCTAGATGTAACACATCAAAATGAAGCCGTAAAAACTGGACCTATTGATATACGAATCGAATTGAAGACACAACAAAACATACCACTTAACACGTCTGCATATTGTTTAATTATACATGATAGAATGTTTGAATATGTACCTCTTACAAATGAAGTAAAGAAAATATTGTAAATGTATATGTAACTCTGAATATTTTATATGTTATATAAATAAAAAAGATATAAAAAAAAAATAAAAAATATTCTTTTAATTTCACAATATTACGAAATTTTAAAATTTGCGTAGGTATATAAAGAGTAAATTTGGTTTATTGTCTAACATTACTGTGTGTCCATCTTATCGTACAGAAGAGATTAAAATATAAATATCAACCTTAACATCTACTGTTTTCAGTACGATCCCGAACACGAGAGGGATATAGACACCGGTGCTGAAATAAATAACCCTAAAGACGAGAGGAGTTATTTTTTACGAGCGATTTTAAATCATATAAATAATAAAACCATCAACATAAAATGATTTTAAAGGATATATACAACTTTTTAAAATCATTCTCACACATAATTTCTGATGTAGATAAAACTAAACTGATCAACATACAAACACAACTGGAGTATGTAGACAACCTGAAAAGAATATAAAATAGGCATGGTGAACATTTCGAGGATTGCGAATGGTCGAATGAAAACAGCACAGGTGGTCCTGACACATGCCCCTGTACTTTTTATAAACATAGACTATATCAAGCTGAAAATGAAGTTAAAAATATAATTAATTTTTATAATCTTACTAAATGTAAAAATTGTGTTTTCAATAAATTGTAATTTTCAATAAATTCGAACGAAGAAATTATATAATAAATGAAGAAAAAAAAAACTTAACCACATCTGAATTCTTATTTTTAAAAATAATCACCCCATCGCTATAATAAAGAGATTAATTAAAACAAAATAGTTTTTTTTCTTATGTGTATTTTATTTCAGTTTTTTTTCTTTGTTATTTTGTACAATACAATACATATATCTATGGAACATAATAATAGTTAAATATTCGTTTATACAGATTGAAAAGTTTTTGCGTTATCATATATTTTTCATAAAATGTTTGACATCGACAAATGTCAAAAGATTCTGAGTAAATTTTTTCACAATAATACAAATGTATGACATTATTAATACATAAAAATGGATAACTTATTTTACTAATATTGTATAGCCTTAGTTCATTAATAATATTTAAAAATAAATCAACATGTTGTTTATCAATTTGATTACTATGTCTATATAATATATCCTCTAACTCAGCTGATGTCACCATTTTTTCCCCTTCTTTAAAAAGTCAATAGCAGGTCGTGTTAGTGCGGGACGATGTACTCTGAACAGAGAGTAATGATTAACTAAACGATATTAACATATTTTTAAAATGGTTTATAGTTAATGTTTTCAAATGTTTGGAATAGAGTTTTCTGTATTAAGAATTAACTTTACGAAATTTCTAAATAAAATGGTATTTTTTCTAGCACAAATTCGATTACAATTATAATGATTTTCACAAGTATTTAGATTAGTATTAGATTTATATAAAGTTCTTATATTAGGACAGTTCAGTTCATTTAAATTAATTACACATATTTCTATTTCTCCTTTAAGAAGATCTATTAACCACTTAATTTTTTCATTTCCTTTAACATATATGACAGAGTATAGTTGTTCCCTTTTTTTCAAAGTAGTTGTTAAGTAATCTATCACATCTTGTAGTGCAGAGTAACCTTTATTCCAATGTATGCCATGAAAATTGTTAAATAGCCAATTATTGACCTTAATATCCTTATTAGTTAGTTCTGAATGTTTTTCCAACGTTGAAATGAGAAACGTTCGGATTTCAAAATCTGATATTGAAACGCAGACTTCTTTTGCATGAAATTTATCCCCAATGAAAATTCCTTGCACATCAACAATTATAAATCTATTTTGCTGTTGCGGTTCTTGTTTTATAGATGTTGTCATACCCCTAATAAAACTGGAATAATAACAAATATTGCTTTAGAGTTTTATTTTTCTATTTGTATTCTTTATTTAAATTTCATACATTCCAAATTGTAAGGTATAATTAGTAATTCCTTGTTTAATTTTTTTAAAATAAAAATTGCCTTTACAGAGTTCTTCAATTTGATCTCCTGTCATCCTTAAATATTTTTGAGGGAGAAAGACCACATTTTTTTCTAACACGAGCATTATCCTTTCCCCGAATTTAGTATTCACTCTATTACATTTAATGATTGGATTGATGTCATCTATAGGTATATCCTTTAAACATATTGCTTCCTTCTCGTACTGCTTCAAACTTAGTTTATTAAGACCAGACACTGTGTTCATTTTTTAGTTTTTCTTCCTTTTTCACGTTTCTAGAGGAACTGCTTTGTATGTTTTCACTATTATTTTCAAAATACGACTATTGAAAAGTTCCATTTAGAATCCCTATTTATATTAAATATACAGTTGTATAATAATTAAAAATCATAAAAAATGCTCACAATTTATACTCTGGGATGTAGATGAGGAAACATGCACACACTCATATATACTCATATAAACACAAATAAAATGAACATGCACAATCATGTTTCTATTTAGGTATACGATGTAAACGTGCACACAGCTGCATAATTCTTGAGTCAGCGTTTTAAACTTTGTTTACATTAAAAAAAGAAATATTCTTATTGATCGTATGCTTAAGAATAAGAAATCATAAGGAGTCGCGCGGTTATTATTTACAGCAACAATATGTCGTTATCCGACATTTGTCTACAAGAAAAGGACCACACATAACGGAAATATATCGCATTGAATCATACAAAAAAAATTAATTAAACACAACCACATCCCATAATTTTGTATTTGTTTACATTAAAAATTGTAATATGAGACAAGCGTTTTAAAATTTGTTTACATTAAAATATATTCTTATTGATCTTATGCTTAAGAGTAAGAAATGATAAGGAGTCGCGCTATTATTATTTATAACAAAGCGCTGCTATTGTTTACAGCAGCAATATGTCGTTATCCCACATTTGTCAACAAGAAAAGGACCACACATAACGGAAATATATCGCATTGAATTATACAAAAAAAAATTAATTAAACATAACCACATCCCAAAATTTTGTATTTGTTTACTTTAAAAAATGTTCTTTTTAATCTTATGTACGTGCACACACTCATATATACTCATATTAACACAAATAGAATGAACATGCATAATCATGTTTCTATTTGGGTATACGATGTAGACGTGCACACAGCTGCATATTTCTTGAGTCAGCGTTTTAAAATTTGTTTACATTAAAAACTGTAATATGAGTCAAGCGTTTTAAAATTTGTTTACATTAAAAAATAAAATAAACAAAAGCATAACATTGCACAAGTCAACAACATGAGTTTACGGTACCCTACATCACGCACTCCCGGATCGTCGGAATCATGAACTCAGACTCGAGACGAACCTACACACTTTAAAAATGACACACACACACACACACACACTCATTCTGTCTCGCCTGGGCGACCAGCAACTGCTACGAACCAGACTGTGGTAGTGCCCGCAGCAACAGAGGAAAACACCCAGGAGCACAATGATTGGATCGTGAAAACTAGGAAGCGCAGAAAACCTCCAAGACCAGACGCAGTGATAATAAAGCCAACCGATAAACTATCGTTTGCGGACATTCTAAGGAAGGTAAGGAATGCCCCGGAGCTTAAATCAGTTGGCGAGGATGTCCAGCTTGTGAAGAAGACACAAAGGGGCGAAATCCTTCTGGAGTTTAGAAGATCGGCAGAGGTGGCTACGGAGATGCACCGTTCTAAGCTAAGGAGCTTATTGGCCGAAGAGATAGAGGTCAGAACAATAACTGAGGAGGCTACATTCGAACTCAGATACCTGGATGAAGTAACAACTGAGGAGGAAATAATCGCCGCATGGAGGGACCAAATCGGGGAAATACAACCGTCGGCTCTCAAGACGATCAGGAACGTTCCAGGAGGTACTAGGACGGCGGTAATCGCAATCCCTATGAAGTTGGCAGGCAGGGCAGAGGAAGTTGGTAAACTGCGTGTAGGGTGGACAGTTTGCCGCTTACTGAGAAAGGTAACCCCAAGGAGATGTTACAAGTGCTTGCAGTTCGGGCATGTAGCAGGAAAGTGTAGCAGTAATAGTGACTGGTCCAAACACTGCTTCAAATGCGGAGGGCAAGGTCACATTGCCAAGGCTTGCGACCGTGACCCTCACTGCCTTCTTTGTAGAGGCGATCCGGACGCGGACGCGAAGCATATCACGGGAGGACATAAGTGCGCACACTATCTAGCGGCTCGACGGAAGTTGACATACTCAGGTAAATGAGAGTCCTGCAGTTGAACTTGAACCATTGCGAAGCGGCGCAGGAGCTACTTAAACAGACGGTGCGGGAGCAGAGGATAGACTTGGCAGTACTGAGCGAGCATTACAGAGCAACTGAAAACCAACGTTGGATAGCCAGCAAATGCAATAGGGCTTCGATGTGGTCCTGTGGTAAATTACCAATGGGAAATGTCGACGACAGGTGGGAGAGCTTTGTGAAATGCACCGTTAATGGGGTACATTTCTTCAGCTGTTATCTTCCCCCTAGCCTATCAATAGAAGACTATAGACGCAGAATAGATGACATCGTTAAGGAAGCAAGGCACGTGAGACCTGTGGTAATTGCCGGGGATTTCAATGCTTGGGCTGTTGAATGGGGCTCGGCATTCACTAATCCAAGAGGAGAATGCCTACTCGACGCACTTGCAACATTGGATGTCGTCTTACTTAATAGTGGTGATAGGGATACATTCTCGAGAAATGGACGCTGCTCTAAAATTGACCTGACATTCGTCAGCGACTCACTGGCGACCTCATCTACCTGGTTGGTGTCTGACATCTACACACATAGCGATCATCAGGCTATCATTTTTGAGATCCGGGAACGCTCTACGGGACACAACGTTCCTGCCGCACCGCCGAACCCTCTTTGGAAGGACTCCACCCTTGACAGGGAAACCTTTGTCCTTGCATTGGAGGATATTCGGTTATTCGGGAACGCGAATGACAAGGCGACGGAACTTATGCGCTCCATAACGGAGGCTTGCAACGTTTCTATGGCAAGGAGGCGTAATATGTCTGGGAAGAAACACGTCTACTGGTGGAACGCGGATATAGCGGATCTGAGGCGTAAATGCAAGCGCGCACGGCGGCTATTCCAAAGGGCCAGAGGCCGGGATGAATTTGCAGAACTGCGTGAAAGATATAGAAGGTGTAGGACCAGCCTTAATGGGGCCATTGCGCTCAGCAAGAGAAGATGCTACAGGGAAATGTGCGCCGATGTGGACGAGAATCCCTGGGGAACTGGATATAAGGTGGTGATGAGAAAGCTGAACTGCTTCCGACCACCAGCAACGTCATGTGCAGCTAAGCTGCAATCAATCGTTGCGGACCTCTTTCCGCACAAAGCCGAAATTACATACTGCGTGCGGGATATGCGGTCACCGGAGGAAATCCCAGAAATGAAACTTAACAAAGCACCGGGGATCGACGGGATCCCAAACACTGCGCTTAAGGCGGCCATTGAAAGTAATACTGAGCTGTTTAGACAAGTTTTTAATGCTTGTATTCAGGAGAGGACGTTCCCTAGGATATGGAAGAGACAGAGACTGGTTCTAATTCCGAAGGGTAACAACGCGCAGGATGCATCGGGCTACCGCCCGCTCTGTATGATCGACACAGCTGGAAAACTTTTGGAGAGGATAATTTGTAGGAGACTGGAAGCAATCCTGGGGGCAGGAGGCTTGTCGGATCGCCAATTTGGTTTCCGAAAAGCCCGCTCCACAATAGATGCAATAGAGATGGTTATGACAATAGCAAAGGATGCTATCAGTGGTGAGCGCTGGCTGGAGGGCGATAAGGAGTACTGCGCTATCATCACCCTGGACGTCAAGAACGCATTCAATTCTGCGGATTGGGATGCCACTTTAACAGCCCTAGATGGAAAGGATGTACCGAACTACTTGATGGAACTTATTAAGGACTACTTTAAGGATAGAGTGCTCTTATATGACACAGATGATGGCAGGAAGACATATGCGGTATCGGCGGGGGTCCCGCAAGGTTCCGTGCTGGGCCCAATACTATGGAATGTCATGTATGATGGTGTACTGGGGCTTAGATTCCCTAGAGGTACACAGATCATTGGTTTTGCGGACGATATTGCCCTGGTGATAAGGGGAAAACATTTAGATGAGTTAGTGAGAACATGTAACACTGCGGTTGGTATGGTCAGGAACTGGATCACGGGAATAGGTCTCAAACTTGCTGATCACAAGACGGATGTACTACTTGTAAGCAGTAGGAAGAAGATAGAATTTATTACAATAACAGTAGGCGACCAGCGCATAACATCAAAGCAGGCGATTAAATATCTGGGAGTAATGATTGATAACAGGCTCACGTTTAGGGAACACCTGACGTACGTCGGTGGAAAGTGTGCGGCGACATCATGTGCACTTGCCCGATTAATGCCTAACCTTGGAGGCCCAAAACAGGAGAGGAGGCGGTTACTGATGAAGGTAGTGACTTCGATCGCTATATATGCGGCCCCTATATGGGCCGGGGCCATGGATAAGAAGACCTATAGAGCAGGTATAGAAACGGCCTACAGAAGATCAGCTCTCAGGGTGATTTCTGCCTTCCGCACGGTGTCTACTGATGCAGCATTGGTGATTGCGGGGATGACGCCCCTGAGGCTAGTAGTGGATGTAGAGCGGAGGAAACATGACACAAGGAGGGGAATGGATCTCCCCAGTCCTGTTCAGTTAGTGGATGACGCTATGCATAGATGGCAGCATGACTGGGTCAATTCAACCAAGGGAAGGTGGACCCACAGACTCATACCGAGCATAGGCGAATGGACCAAAAGGAGACACGGTCAGGTGAACTTCTACCTGACACAGTTACTAACCGGCCATGGATGTTATAGAGCATATCTCTATAAGTATGGTCATGATGTAGACGAGGCATGTCCAGAATGCCCCAATGAAAGGGAGACGGCGGAGCACGTTTTCTTTACTTGCCCGCGATATGTTGTTCAACGAAATTGCCTGGAGAGGACAGTAGGGTTCCAGGTAACGCCCGATAACATAGTTAACCTGATGTTAACCTCAAGTGACAATTGGAACGCAGTATGTGTTTTCGCAAGGAAGGTGTTGACGCAACAAAGATTGGCTGAGAGAGCAAGGTCAGCAGAATTTGAAGGCAGCACTCGCTGAATCTCCACCCCCCCGAAGTAATACTTGATTGTGGTACCGGGGGGGGCAAATGGTTGAATGTGTGACGAACTAGGTTGGGTTTAGTACGTATGCGTTTAGCAAGCCGAGAGTAAGTCTTGCGGCGAATCGTGCACATTGGTAGGCCGGGCTACTAATGTCTTTCGAAGATTCCCAACCTTTAGCTCGTAAAGCTATAAAAAAAAAAAAAAACTCATTCTGTCCGTCCAATCTAAATGTTACAAACCTATCAACTAACTTAAACTACCGACTGTAGCGTAGGCATGATCCCAAATTCGTATGGAGGGATTGAGCCCGAAGGTACATAAACATACTACTCACATCCACTACGAAAACTAAAAGATATTTTCACATTCTTTTTTGGATTTGACTTATTTTAATTAGTACACTTACACACTTAAACAATCATTCATTTGATCAGTCATTTGGTTTAAACTTTTAAACCAGAGATCGTTACTTTTTTTCTGGCTATAAGAAAAAAAACAAAGTGTAATTTACATTCTTTACATTATAAATATTGTTACTTTTTTTACCTTTTTCAAAACGTTTAAAATATGAGTTCGTAAATGCCAAATAAAAATAAAAATAAATTTGTGTTTAGTTTAAATTAAATTCTTTATTGTTCACAAAATTGCGTGTGTCACTGTTCACAACTTGGTGTAAACAACAACAATTTGCTTTGTTTGTTATTTTTCTTTACACTCTTCTGCGTAAACACTAACAATTGTTTGTAAGATCTTAACAACGGAAACCTTCAACTTGATTATTGATTATTCTCTTCACACGCAACGCGTCTTCACACAAGACTGACTGAATATTTACTGATCCCGTTGCCTGCTTTGTCTTGCCTTTTATATCGCAGGGTAAACAGTCTGATGAATGCTCTTGAAGGATAATGACTTCCCCTCCGCGAAATCTCTATAAATGTAAATATGTTGTTTACGTTATTGTTGTTTGTGTATTTTGCTTACGTTTGTCCTTGCAGTGTTGTTGTTGCCTGTTTGTTTACTTTGTTTATCCCCCTTTTTTATACTGATGTTGTTGATATATTTTTGTTTATTTGTTGATCATGTAAACAAGTCCATTCTTTTTGTTTTTGCAGCTTTTGTTTATCATTTTAATGTTAAACTATGTAACACCATTTCCATTTTCGTAACAATATATTAGAAATGAGAATATTGATGGACCTTAACGTTCCCGCCATTGGGAAGGAAAAATTGTAGCAACTGTGCTTGAGTTATTCGCTAATACAATCAGCCTAGGTAGAGAACTGAAACAATTTTTTAATAATTATATGGAATACATTAGATTCGCTTATGATTTAATCAAGTGTAAAAACTAGTAAATCACTATTAAATAAGGCAGAGCAATAGCACACACCTACCTTTTTAGTCCTCAACCTTATTATACAAACATTTATGGACGAGTTCTTTTTGGACTATGCTGAAACACTGAAAATTGCACTTGTATTTCTTTTAATCCGACTGAAACAAGTTCTTATATTTCCATGATGTTGTTGATGCTGAAAGCGATGCCAATAGTTTTGCGTTTTCTTGTGTTAGTCACTCTTTTCTTGAGTAATTGCGTAGAAAATAACCAGAAGTCGGATAAAATTATAATGATATCCAATTTAATTTGGATGTCAGTTTTGAAATCAAGTAGAAAAAAACTTATACATTTACACGAACCTATGACAAACTTTCTGAATGAAATAAAACGTTATTCAAAAGTCTTCAAGCATTTAATCGAATTTCTCCTCTTACAAAATCAGTATGGAAATTTCATTTATATAAGTATGTATCTGTTTTACTTTTTAAATCAAGGTATTGTGTAACTCTTACTTATTTTCTAATTTCTAAATTTATCTCCCAATTGGCAACAGGACGTTTCGCACTTCAATAGCAACCATTTTGTTGAAGCTACACCCGTCAATTTAGTAGTCATATACTTAGTCTGTTTTGTCAAAAAATCATAGATGACCTGTGTTTGCTTAATAGACTCTGCAGCAGTTGGTAAATGAAATGAGTGGAAAAATTATCATCATCAGCAATGAGGCCCATTTCTGGATGGATGATCTTGAAAATTGTGTAATTTTTGTATACGAAAAATCCACATTAAAACCTAGAATGTACAATGCATGTGCATTTTAGACTGACGCCGTCATTACATACATACATAATAGGTCGTGAAACACTTTAGCCAGGGTTACGAACTAGCGTCTCACACTTCTTATGCTGTAGGTGTTAATTGTATACATAAACGGTTTAAAGTCGATTCCAAACTACAGACTTTTAAGATTTTTATCAATAATATTTACTCTCCGAGTTTTTACCAGAAATCTGCTAAGGGGTAGTTGTCGATTTTCATATTTCGTTTGCGTTCATATTTCGTTTTGTTGGAAATATCTGACGTGGGGTTTGAACCGTAGCTTCCCGACTAATAAGCCAACACACTACCTAATAGACTACATCGTCAGAAGTCATATTTACTTCAGAGCGATCTTAGCCAGGCCGTTACTGTCAAATATAGATCGACGATTGCCACTTTTTTGGTGTGAATTGGAAAATCTGTACACAAGCAACAAGTGGATTTAACTGACTGATTATTATTAACTGATTAACTGACCACTGATATGGTGCGATTTGATTTTATTAGATGTTTTCTTATGGGGTTTTCCTAATTCGGAGTTGTAAATGTATTAACCTCTACTCACAGCGCCAACATAACCCATGCCATCGATTAAATTCAGCCTGATTTATGTGCCGGAGTCATGGAAATTTGGATTTTTCGAATGCTCTCCAACCAGAGAAGCCGTGGTGGACGCAGAAATAGGAAGCGCTTAAAAAAGACCCATACTTCATAACCGATAACAAAAAAATAACTTTTAGAGCCATTATTACAACTTGCCGTTAACTAGGGGAGGATTTTAAAAGGGAGATTAATTGTTTTTCATTATTATAAGTGGACAAAATGGTAGATGTGTAAGTAAGTAAGTAAGTTAAGGTAAGTTTTAAAGTTAAGTTTATGTTTGAAATTGCTATATTATACATTATTTTCAATATGGTAACTTCAAATATATACAACAAAAAAACGAAGACCGTCGTTGCCACTGCGTTGAAAAAAACAGTATTATCGACATTGCTCGGGCACTGTCATATTTTTGAAAAACTTAACTTTATTTTATCATTAGGTTGTAATATCGAAAAGAAGTCAAAGGTGACTTTAAAGTTCACTTTAGCTAAAGGTACCTTTAACTAAACTCAACTTTAACGCGAAGTTGTAATAATGGTTCTAACATATTAAGTGCGTTGTTAAAATTTAATTATTTTATATTTTCAATTAACTTTTCACTTAAATTCAATAGTTTTTTGTTTTAATTTGGTTTATATACCGTAGTCCTTAAAACTCAACGAAAGCGCAAATAAATTGCATTGGCACTTAAAGTAATAAAATTGCAATGAAATATATTGTGCTGAACATACATACATATATAAAACATACTAAAAGTATATTTCTATTGTGGAATTTTTTAAAAGGCGGAATAGTAAGAGTTTAATCCAAAAAATTAATTTGCGTGGTTTTGTTGAATTGTTTATTTGGCTTTGGGTGCAAATAATTTGTTTGAATGCAATGAAATAATAGAAATAAAAGAGAATAATCGTGCAAATTGTTTAATTGGAATCAATGAAAAAGATAAACACTAAAAACAGAATATAAACTGTTAAATTTCTGAGTTAAATATTTGTAATATATTTTGCTATCAAAAATATTTCAGAAATATTTCAAAAATCTCTGATCAATTTGTTTATTTGTTAATCATGTAAACAGGTTTATAGTTTTTGTTTATCATTTTAATGTTAAACGATATAACACCATTTCCATTTTGCTAACAATATATAAAAAGTATGCGAAAGCAGTAGGTTCATGTTTCGGCTTTAGAAGATTGAACTATGACCTTGTTTGAAAGTGAGAGTTTTCATAATTTTTAGAGGGCTATGAACTATTTTTTTCTTTTTTGAAAACTGAGAGTATGGAGAGACTTAATATCAATAATTATGTAATAAATAAAAAACAAAGAATAATAAATTTTGCGTTCCATTGTGTGTGTACCTTTGATGTGAGACATCGACATCATATGATATATGAGTTCAAATTTAATCAACCACAAAAGTTATATATGTTGACTATGTAGAATAATTATTAAAATATTAATGCTCCATTAAACATCCATTATTTTGACCTTTTTTTCATTATTTGATTAACATTCGTTATATATTATGATAATAAAATTATGCACAGTATAAGGAAGGAAATTTTATGAAAGTTTGCGTAATTACTCTTTAATATCATGGAAAATAAATTTAATTGTAGATTTATGAAAAACTAAACCGACGGGTCGCTTTAAGTATGTTAAATTTGTTTATTTTGCGGAATTCACAGTACATAACGTTAACAGTGAGAAGCTTAAAATAAATCATCGTGCAACCAAACTTTTGGTGACTAACACATTGAACACTTATGCGGTTCTTCAATGATTTTTTTTTTTCGATGTAATAGGTTCATATTGTACATAGATGCCTTTTATTGTGTTTTTTACTTGACTTCAGCAGGCTCAAGTTGCACTTGAAACAAAGGCTATTTTCGTTTAATATTTAAAATTCGTAAGCACAAGTATGTGAAGTATGAGTGCACTGCTGCCAGATTTTTTTCAGCCCTCATCCCCAAATCCATTTTGTTTATCCCCAAAAATCCCCAAATCCGTTATTTTATCCCCAAAAAATCCCAAATACAATTAAATTAAGAATTGTTTCTTATTTTATTTAAAAATTAATTTATTTTATGTGCACATATGTATGTAAATACAAATTAATGTCGAGTTCAATATTAACATATATGTACATAAAGTATACATACTACTTTTAAAAAAATAATTTAAATTCATTTTTATAAACTACCTTAAAGGTTGTTTACAGTCAAAAGTAAAAATTAATTAGATTAATTACAATATTAAATAATATAAAAATTTTGTAGTTAAAAAACTATTGGCCAATATTAAATATTTCAAAAATTTCGGTATCGAAGTCCTCCTAGTCATTAGCTTCAGAAATTTTATTGTACATTGTATTCGAGTTAAAAAGTTTCAACATTTCAGAAGATGGTTCGAACTTTTCACAGCAAACAGAATTATTTGTTATACATATATTTAGTCTAAGAAGGGCTTCTAATAATTCATATTGCATTTTATTTCGTATTTTTGTTTTGGTAAGATTCATTATTGAAAAAACGAGTTCAACGCAAACGTTACTTGTTGGTACGCAAAGAATATTTAAAACTAGTTGAGCAAGTTCCTTGAATGGTTTATAAGCTGCAGAATCTTTGTAGCAATAAACATTACTCCAAAATACATTTAAATTTTGTCCAGACTCTGTTCTAAAACAATCGTTCCATTTTACAAATGGCATTTTTCTCCATTACTATTCATATGAGTCTATTGGGATATTTGCCTTTAATACAGGATTTAATATTTTAGCAATAGAACAAAAATTTGGTTGGTCCATTGAATTACAGCATATACTTGGAGAAAATTGTTTGTATGTTTTAAAAAACATCATATTTGTTGGAAAACATAGAATTGCCAGAGTGAAAATTCTATCACTTAAATTTTTTATTATAATCCATTATGTTACTAAATCGACTTTTATATGTAAAAAAATCTATAGTTTTTTATCCTCAAAAACTCCCCAGCAGTGTTGGTTCATCCCCAAAAAATCCTTAGATCCCCAAACTGAAATTTTCATCCCCATAGGCTAAAAAATATCCCCTATTTGGCGATAAATCCCCTAATCTGGCAGCAGTGTATGAGTGATATTTAATTCCATTACTTTGTAAACGACAAAATTAATTTTTTTTATTTTATTGCATACTTTCCAGAGCAATTCTTTCAGTACATTACATATTGTGTGTATAAGTAATATATTTTAAATTCAATTAAATACAAAGTATACGGTTAATTTGGAATTAATGACATTTCATAAAAATTTTGACTTCATAGAATCAAATTATTAAATCGCAACAGAGTTTATGGAATTATCTCTTGGTTTATGATAATTTAGAAATGTGTAGCTTGCAGGCTTTAATTTATAGTATCAGGTTTCACTCCCAGTGGGTCAATATATTTTACTATGACATGTATGTCCTTAGTACTTTCAATCCCATAGGTATCAAAACTGTTGCTAAGTTTTACGAATTCAGAAACAATATTTTGTTATTCACAGTTTACTTGAATATACATTTTATCTCCCTAAAATGAATATGACTTCAAATGTAAACCAAATTCGTCTTCTCGGTAGCTTTTGCAGGAGTCTTTTCCCATGTGTTCAGGAGCAATCCATAATGTAATGTCCAGTAATGATGCCAACAATAATACCGCGAGTGTACGTTTGGAATTTAGGCAGACTTTTTATGAGCCATCTATCTAGCTTTGTCAGATTTACTGCGTCGCACTATGTGGCATTTTGCCTCAAAACCTGGCCAAAATTAATGGAAGCGTTTTATGAGTTAATGGCTTGAATTTTTTGATAGTGTTAGTGATAATTAGGCCCAAGGATGAACCCAACTGATTTTGGTTCAAATCGGTCCGTGATTTCGCCTAGCCCCCATACAAATTCCCCTCGAAATTGTATTTATTTACACATAATTATGGTAATTATTGAACAATCATGATAAAATTTAGCATGGATCAGTTCTGTGTACTAAGAAATTTTCTTGTGGTATATAACATTAAACTACTAAAAACTACTTTCACCTTTAAAATCCTTATCTTTTTTTAGGAAGGGTAAAAAAATGTGATATTTTTATTATTTTTAAATTTTGAACGAATAATTTTAACATTAATATATGAGATATATATATAAAAAAGAAACTGAAAGTAGCAGTTGCTCATACCTTTCAAATAAAAAAATCAATATAAAACCTCTATTCGTTTAGCCACAAAAAATATCATATAAACCTATTACAATTTCAAAAAAACACCAAAAACGCATTTAATTTTATTCACTTTCCTGACTTTGACATCGTCTCAAATCAAACATAAAGGCGTGAAAATTTACTATATAATACAGAATTTTGTTGTCTATCGAACTGCATACTCAGTTTCTTAAATTTATTAAAATTCATTTTTGCCTTTTTGGCCAGCTTTTCGGGGTAAATGCCACATAGTGCGTCGTACCCGGAATGTTATCATGCCCCAGTACCCATATGATATGAACTTTGTGCCAATCCGTGTACAGCCTCTGCGTTCACCAACTTTTTCCATTAGTTACGACGAATTCAGTTAGTACAGGGACTGCGCTTACCTGTGGCTACACAACGGGCAGCTATGTATATTCAAGTGTTCTTTGCTGATCAAGCTACCTCTTCAACCTATCCTAACCTGCACCAATTCACTATCTCGTTGAGATTTTCGCGACAGCTTATACCATCTTGAAGGTCAATATATCGGACCCCAGTGCTGTAACAGCCGCAGCCTGAATTGCTGACACTTCCGCCTGGAAGATGTTGTAGTGCTCCGGAAGATTTAGCTATACCCTCCGATTAAAAAAAAATATATATATACCGCCGTGTGAAAATCTGAATGGACTCGTTTAAGCTGTGCACTGCACCATTTTTTCAAACATTTGTATTCTGGATGGATGTCCGGAACTTTCCTGAGAAGTCATATCATAGCATTATAAAATCAATACTTCCTACTGTCCTTAATTTGCTCTTCTTGTGGCCAATATTCGATCCATGTTTAGTTGCACAGAGACTAATCTTAGCCGCCAAGCCCCTACAATAAAGATCAAGTGGAAGGAGGTACAAATTATATTCAGAGAAAATTAGGGTCTGGCCTACTTTTTTGGAACTTAAAATACAAATGCTTGTTTTCGACCTGAGGATTTTGGTGTCAAGTATTAGCTTCTCTCTGTTTCACCATTCACTTAAAAAGACGATGAAATTTTGAAAAAAAGAAAAATTCATCATAAAATAGCTGTCAAATGTTTGAAGAAATTGAGTATTTTCTGGCACGAATAATTACTCTTTTAATTCTCTGTTCCATTTTATTTCATTTTAATTTACTCAGCATTTTCTGTAGTAGATTTTAACAATTAACATTTAATTTAAGAAAATTATATAAAAAGCCAACAAACAGTGTTCCAAACAATAAAGTAAATGCCTGACACTAGGCACTATACTTAATGAACATTTCAATTACAACTAAAGTATAAGTCTGGAGGCCAGTTGCAATTACAAACAAGATTTCTTGCCTTGCCACAGTAATTAAATCTTGTAGGAGAGCACAACACGCAAAGCAATAAGAAAAAAATCAACTCCAAATTAAAGTTTCTTTAGGAGTCTTTGAATGGAAGAAAATCTACGAATGTAATCTTGAGAACTCTATTTTAATGAAGTTTTGTAAATAAATTGTTTTTAATTGAATTATTTACAAGCACGCAGTGATTTATAAAGCCAGTCAGAGGTTAGCTTTCGTTACTGAAATACTATACAAAAAGAGAATATTCTAATTGGAAAAACATTTTTCAAAAGCATAGAAAGTTAACTCTCTTTTTGGTTTACTTAATTCTCCGCAACATTTGTTTCCTCTTGCAATGTTATTTTCAAACAAAACTCATCTGTGATGAAAAGAATACAAGAGGATTACACATTTACAGTTTTTTTCTTTTCTTATTACAAAAGGACTATAAGAGGAGATATTTTGCAAATGCAAAAAGAACATAAGTTGACAGCAAATGTACTTACCATCCCAGCAACAAATTAATAAAAAAATGAAAACACATCCATACAGCAGAGTGTACATTTTGTTTCTTTTGAGGAGTAACTTCAGCTCAATAGCCATTACTCAACCAACAGCACAGGCACTACGATTTGCAATGTTAAACAATACGGTTGTCTGAACATACTTGCGGTTTTGTTTTTTCCTTAAATCTACACGGTGAGGCTGTTGGATTTTTATTAAAAAATTACCAAAAAAAATTCTAAATTGAAATGTAATGAAATTAAGAAAATAAGTTTTTTAAGTTGAATAATAAATTGTAGAAGAAATTTAAAAGATTGAAAAGATAAAATAATTTTATTTTTTAAATCATATTTTCAATTATAACAAATCACACATATTAAAACATATTATTCGAAGATTTTGGCTGAGAAGTTCTGATCCAAGCAACATATTTTTGTTATTGTGCAAGAAATGCTCAAGACTCTTACTCATGTATTGAGCATGCATTGTGTTGGTTATAAAAAAAGAGAGTGTGGAAAGGAGCAAATGAGCGTAGTATTTATAGACGTTAGATTTGAGTTCATCTATATAGTAAGTAACAAGCAAACTTCTGCAGGAAGAACATATCCACAAACAGCTATTGAGGCTGAAGCGTGAATTCACTTTGTAATGCACAGTGTGGTCGTAATCGCCGTAGACTAGTACGTTGTGTGTTGGATTATTCGACGTGAGGCCTCGGTTCAAACCCCAAGTCTTCTCAGCAGATTTCTGTCCAAAACTCTGAGAGTAAATAAAAATTGTCATGAAAAAGTTTCTTAAAGATCTGTCGTTCGGAGTCGACTTTAAACTGTAGGTCCCACCACCCATGTATAAAAATTAACGCACACAATATAAGTGATGTGAGAAACTAGTCGTAATCCTAACTGAAGGTTTGTAATGACCAATTATGTTATGTACGTATATGGTGCTTAAACGATCTGTCTTTGAAAATATGAGAGTAACAAAAAAGGAACTTAGGTGGTTAATTTCATTTATTTATGGTATTCAATTTGGTAGCTAGTAAACTAACTACTATAAAATAGGACTATTTCGTTTTTTTTTTATTGTGAAAATTTTGACACAAGAAATTCTTACTCAATCAAATAATTTTTACGAGCTTACATTGCATCCATCGACTTGTGATAGTCAAAAGCAAAATCAATTCAGAATCCTAAAAAAATGAAATAAACAATTTTCTTACATTTTTAATTTAATATTTAATTTAATTCTTACAAAATTTTATTTTTTTGTCTTATTTTATTCTTATTCAAAAAACCAAAAATTGTAAGTTTATTTCCATTTGTATGAAAAAATGATATCTGGAAATTTTGTTACGGATGTAGATTATTTTTTTATTCACCAACAATTCAAATGCATTTTAGCATGTTTTTCTGTTCCCTTCTTCGCTCAATTGGGGAAAAATATTTATTTTTGGAAACATAATGTTGTTTTTATTTCTTTTTTTATTCGCCACATTTTTTTTATTTGTAGCGGAAAATTGTGAACTAAGAACAAGCATGTGCTTGTTGCAGTCCTATGTATCTCTAATATACTATAAGTAGAAAATTTCAAGTTTTAATACGGTTTATATCGGGTCTTTCATTAAGAGCTTCCTATCTTTAGATTTAAATACATACATAAGTACATAGTCGTTTGAAAGACTTACTGATGTCAAGAATATGAAGTCTTTCAAATGTCCTCCTCGACTTTCTGGATAGACAGTATCCAAATGTTCAATATTCCAAGGCTCTGGCATATAAATCAAGTTGAATTTGATTAATGTTTCAAGGACAGCAGCGGTTTGTAGCTTATTCGTATACTCCTGCGGCTTAAAAAATTCCAAACGGGATCAAATCGTACGATCACAGTAGTGAGTTAATTTTTTGCTTATTCAATTTCATACAGCTTAAAAACAAACAGAATTTTTAGCTACTTTTCACGGCAATTTTATTTACTCTTGGAGTTTTTGCAAGAAATCACCGAAGAAATATTTTTGCATATTTCGTTTTGTTGGAGTTGTCGGACATAGGGTTTGAACCGTAGCCTCACGTCTAATAACCCTATCTACTTGACTACAGCTACTAAAAAGGGGATATTTTTCAATAATTGACATTGCTTTCCTTACCGCATAGGTATATATACCAACTTCGAACTATCACACGATTTTTTAAATAGGAAACATCTAATTTGTCTACTGTTACTGAGCTACTGGCTGTAACTTATTCGTCTCTCGGGAACCGAAGATTAAAGGCACATACATAAAATATCGATTGTACCGATATAAACATATCACATAAGATAGGCACTGAAAACTACCATTCTTTTAAGCCTCCAGGCTCTGATGGGATCATATAGCAGATTTAAAAGTAAACTCATGTCGTGGCCTTTAATAGGTTTTGAGAACATGTTTGTGCTTATCTCATGTTACTTTGAATTGGATGGCTTACAAAATGCAAAATTTGTGCCCATCACCTTATATGCAACTATTATATTATTCCGCGCCAAAACGCACATAGAGAAAACAGTTAATTTGAGACATTGCTCATTACTTATTCCCGTACATTGTCTTGCTGCACTTGAAGAATTTTAAACAGGTATCGGGTATTAATTGAAGTATTGAAGTCGCCGTGGTCTAGTAGGTAGTGTGTTGGCTTATTAGACGCAAAAGCCTGGGTTCGAGCCCCAGGCCAGGCATCAAAGACAAAATACAAAAAGGATTTTTTCGCCGACTTCCTCTCAGTTGATTTCTGGCAAAAACTCTGAGAGTAAATAAAAATTGCCATGAAAAGTTTCTCAATAAATAAAAAATCTGTCGTTCGGAGTCGACTTTAAACTGTACGTCCCACCACTCATGTATAAAATTAACACACACAACATAAGTGGTGCGAGAAACTAGGACGTTGTACAATGGGTCAAATCGACCTCCGAGTACTGTACTTGTCTTAATTAACAAGTACACGTCCTCTAACCTAACCTAACCTAATCGGGTATTAATGCCTCCACCAGAAGTTGCACAAATTCAGTCAATTTAATATCCAGCACCATCATTTTATTATATTCTTTTGTTCAGCTATAAAAGATTCCATAAAACTCAGATTGTTTTTAGTAAGATGTTTTTTGTCATGTTTTATATCAAATTTCTGTGATGATGCGTTAGCATTGTAAAAAGAATATTTCTTATAAGAATCATAATCACGTTTACTTCTGTATGCACTGCTTTATTCAGGCTACAAAAAAGTTGTATATAAAATGTAAAGGTTCTACTACATGTGGTATGTATGAAATATACACTATCGAACAAAATCAACAATAAAAGTTATGATTAATAACACGATGCAACAGTGAAAATATGCACATAATAATAATCACACTAATAACATAGTGTATAACTTAAAAATACTTTTTTTATATTTCTCGAACCCTCCAAACTTACTACTGCATACTAACTTTAAGCAAAATTAAAACCCGATAAGGTGATCACATACATCTACATTTTTTTTATTTAAAAAAAATTAAATTTTAGTTAACACTAGCATAATAATTAGAAGTCGTCGTGGTCTAGTAAGTAGTGTATTGGCTTATAAGAAGCAACGCCACGCTTCAAACCCCAGCTCAAACATCAAAACGAAAATATGAAAGAAAATGTTTCTTCGGCGATTCCCTCAGCAGATTTGTGGCAAAAACTCGGAGAGTAAATAAAATTGCCAGGGAAAGATTTTCAAAACGATTCTGCAGTTCCGACTCGACTTTAAACTGTAGGTCATGGATAAAATTAACACACACAACATAAGTGGTGTAAGAAACTAGGTCATAATACTGACTAATGACCAATTAAAAAAAATAGCAGAACAATTACTCAAATGTCTCCAAGGTGAAGTTAAAAAGAACATTTTTAAAGATGTATAAGGCGCTGCTAACAGCCTATGTGTGAGAGACCGTTTACGTGCCTTAACAAAGATAACAAAAACAATCAAATCCAATACTAAACCAATGAAAAGCTATGATGGGTACATGATGCTTCATGACAACAATTGTTTATCCGTTTAATATTATAATTGTTATTAATATACGCAGTTACTAAAAGGTTGCACATAAAATGTTGAATAATTCCTATAGAATTTTTTTATATTCCCATTTTGGATACTTGTAATTTTAAATCATTATAACAACTCCATTAACATAAATGTCGCAAAATGAGTTATAAGTTCTGTTTAAATGTTTGCCAAAATTAGGCGCTTGTATCCACATACCGCAGTAACTTACCATGTCAAACCAAACGGAAAATTTTAATTCTTCTGCTTTGCAAAGTTCATAAATTTTCATGATCAATTACTAAATTTTCATATAAAATATAAAATTCAGTACAATTTCAAAACAGTTGGGAATACCATATTTGGTTCAATTGTCAAGTATTTTATGCAGTTGTACTCGTACAAAATGTTTTTATTTGTATTGTTCTTATGAAATAAGAACATACCAAACAAACATATTTATATGATAGACACACTTGTATATGAATATTAAGGGAAAAGCAAAATGGAAAACTAAATAAATATTTTGCTTTCGTTCTTATGTTTATATAAACATACAAGCATTATGATGAAAAATTAAAATTGGAAGCAAGGATGATATAAACAAAGATTTTTTCTATATTTTAATATTATAAACTAAATAGTTGTTGTTGTTGGTTTTGGCAGGTAAGAATAAATTGTTGCCAAATCACTGAATTGTGTTGTGAAATCTGCATAGCATAGCATAATTCCAGAGTGTTTAATTGGAAACAAAATAAAGGTAGAGAAAAATCTGAAATTATTATGCTTCAGGTTCAGTTTCTTATGACAGATTATGATAAGTTCCAGTATTTTTAAATCTATGTTGCCGAAACTATTACCATTACATATGTTATTATACATTGCCTCTTCTTTATCCAACATTGTATTTAAATAGGAAAATTTTATAATTTTAGTTCATTGCGTAATATTAACCATATTGTAATAAAACCAATAAAAATATCTCATTGAATAGTAGGAATCCACGAAAAACCTGCACACAATGAATGTAAATCTGTATTCAGTTGATAGTTTCGAAACAGAATGAAACATGGTACTGCCTTGCAGCTAAACAGCACATATTTTATCATGTTCGTTTTTGTCTACACACAACAGCATTCAACCGGTCAACACACACAAATTGGCTCAAATGTTTAGAATAGAAAACATCAAGCTAGGGGGGTAACAGTTATGGAGCCCGAAGAAATTTTAATTTTTTTGGAAATATTGATTAAAAAAGGATTATATTCTGTACGCCATGCCATTACATCGAAATTGCGATGGTTTTGAGAACGTCTATATACAGTGAACAAAAAAACTTATCACTTACCACGTCTGAATAAATTTTAGTACAAAAAATTATAGCTGGTACAAAAGAATGTTTGTTGTTGTTAATATTAAATTGAAGCTTGAAATTATTATTTTTATTATAAATGAAAATATTTTTCTTAACGGCTATGTAGACAGAAAAGAAGTGTCAAAACTAAACAACACTAATATTCATCGGCAGAGAAAGTTTTGGACAGAACAGGGATTGCTCTGCTAGTTACAAAAACTTTGCAAGCATATCTCTTAAAAGTGTGTTGTGTGCTTGGATTACGTGTTTTTAATTTACAAATTGAAATCTCCTTGTCTAGATTTCAAGTAATAGTTGCCTATGTTTAATTCCATATGCCCACTGCAGCGTTTTTCAATATTTGCTTCCTGACAAGTTGGTATTTTGATAAATCAACAATCATAATAAAGAGAAGGTTTCTTACTTTAAACTCTAGGTTACGCCACTCATGTATTCGATTATTGTACCACTCAATAGAAACACTCTTTTCTATTGGTGGGTTGAAATTGTAGTAGTTATGTGACAGATTGGCGTTACTAATATGTAAATGATATTGGTTGATACATATTGTGTAGATGTTGGTTGATACATTTTGTGTAGATGTTGGTCGAGTTGGTGGCTACAAGTATTTGGAATTTTGTGACTCTTTACGATTGTTACAAGAGCTTTTTAAATAAATAATTTTTTCTGGCGAACGAAATTGCTGTTTGCATCGGGGATAATTTTTCTAAGTGAAATAAGTGGCTGTAGTTGCTGAGAACATTACCAAGACCTTTGAGGAGATTGAGACTGAGGGTGCTGAGACCACTGAATTGCCCGAAATCAAGTTATTCGGTCGTTGGTATTGCGATGATGTTAGTGTCAATGACATCTCTTTGCAAGATTATATCTCCGTCAAGAAGAAATTTGTCCGTTATTTACCTCATTCCGCTGGTCGTTATGCTGCCAAACGTTTCCACAATGCTTAGTGCCCAATTGTTGAACGTTTGACATGCTCCTTGATGATGAAGGCACTCAATAATGGCAAGAAACTTATGGCTTGCCATATTGTTAAACATTCCTTTGAAATCATCCATTAGTTAGTTAACTTGTGGAAAACCTTTGCAGATTCTCGTCAGTACCATCATCAACTCTGGCCCTCGTGAAAATTTCACCCGCATCGGTCGCGGTGGTGCTGTTCGTCGTCAAGCCGTCGATCAATCCGTCGTTTCAATCAAGCTATTTGATTGTTGTGCACTGGTGTTCGTGAAGCTGCCTTCAGAAACATTAAGACAATCGCTGAATACTTGGCCGATGAATTAATCACCTCTGCTAAGGCATCATTTAAGTCTTATGCTATCAAGAAGAAGGACGAATTGGAAAGTGTTGCCAAGTCCAACAGATAAATGAATGTAGTGTTTTTTACAATGTGTATATACATATTGATAATTCGTGGACTGTATGGATGTCGATGGTGGCGAAGATGCTGTTGTGGTGGTTGGTGGTTGCGGCGACTCCTCCTGTTTCTTCGCTATGGACTGTATATAAGGTGTGAAGGGCAAAGGCTGTAAATAGTCGTCTGTCTGTTGACTTCAATTGTGGAACACTTTTTTTGTTGACTGTTTAATTCCCACTTTTCCTTTTGTTCATTCAATTAGACGATTGGGATTTCAGTTTCCGTTTCATTTAAATTCTTAAATTTCTTGTTTTTTATCTTTATTTTACAGAAAATTATGAGGTTTTGGGTTCTTCAAAAATAAATTCACGTTCTTTGATTTATTTTTCACCAATTTTTAAATAAATATAAATTTTTTTATTCTTTTAGTTTCAAATATGTATATACAAATTTTTATTCTTTTACTTTTTTTTCTCACAAAATTATATACTTTTAAATACAACAGAATTATCACCTCAAATATGAAATTGTTAAGTAAACAAGTTAAGTTGTATCACTTTGGATTAACAAATTAGAATAAAAATTTAAGTTGAGCTTATACAAACAAGAGGCCTAAGCTAAACACAATTACAGCGTAATGTTAAAAATATAAAGCTTAGATAAAATTAAATTACAGTACAAAAAGCTTAAATTAATATACTAGCGCCCTCTGTTGGTGGCTAGGCCTCTTAATGTCGATCGTGGAGATGGTATTTTCCAATCTCCGGACTTAAACATTACGGCAACCTTGCAGTACTGCAATCAAGGAAAAACGGCTCCAACGTTAATGCTATAGCAAAGGAAATAAAATAACTAAGAAAAAGATTATATTAATTCAAATGTGATTGATTTATTTTTCCAAAATTCGAGAAAAAAAGAAATGACGCTAAAACTACATCAGCTCACGGTCCTCAGGATCCAATGGGTATCCGTCAGCTGCATTAAGGAAAAATAATGAATTTATTACTATAAATAAAAAATTATATTTAATAGGTATCATGGTTACAAGCGATGTGTTGCATACTTATGTATTATACAGAACACAATCCAGAAATCAGATAGCCGAAAATCGAAAACTGGGCCAAAGGTTTGCCCATCGTACCACCAAATACCCAATTGCGTATGATTTTGCTGTACACGTCACAGCCTAATCTGATTCCAACTGGGGCCGCTATAAAAAACGTTGGGTCTGCCAGTTATAGTCCCGGAAACTCGTCCACTATCCTCCCGTCCACCGATCTTGACGGTGTGAGACCATCCAGCTTATTTCGCACCTCCGCATACGTTTCGACTGTGTCGCTGCTGCCGTAGTTCCCTCTCACAACTAAGAGCACCCGCTCCGAGCGTCCTACTTTTATCGTCTTTGCGCCAATCCGACGAACTACCTTCTCCGAAATGATGGTACGCTCTGCAGTGGGATCGATAACTGCTCTTTCCGTGACGTATCGTCCATGCGCAACAACGTTGACCACAGCAGTTGGTTTTAGCAGAACGCTGTCCGTCAACGTATATGATGTAGATGGTAAAACTCTACAAGGTGTCGAACGAGAGATATCCCTTGGCTGTTGAGATTTGCGGTTCGTCGATCGACTCGGAACCAGAGCGTTAGACGGACTATGTCTGCGACTCTCACGATCATTGGACGAACGTGGTCCCCTGGCGGAGTTTCGGGACGAACGAGGTCTCTTATTATTTGTGCGAGCCAGCGATTTGCGATTGTTATTGCCCCTTTTCGACTTCGCGGCCTTCTTCGGACCAGACGAACGAGGTCTGTTATCCGGTTTGTGGAGAAGCGTGTGATGCATATCACCGCAACGCTTACATTTGCCAGTACTCTCGCACGTCCGCCAGGTATGGTCGTGACTCAAACAGCCAGCACAGTACTTATATATCGTCACCAACTTCATTCGCTCCTCGTAGTCTGCCTTCGAGAATCTTCCGCAAAATCGTAACGGGTGGTTTTTTAAACAGACTCGACACACCATCTTCTTATTGTTGTCGCCTTGTTTGTACTTTTTCGCCGAAACCATGATACTGTTAGCTGAAATTATGAAATATTTGAAACTCAAGATGTAGGGAGAATTACCAGTTTCACAACTGGTCGAGTAATTGTTCCACGTGAAGTCTTCAAATCTACCACCGTAACATGACTATCTTTACCCGAATGTAAATTCAATACGCGACCTAGGCGCCATTCGTTGGTAGGCACGTTGTCCTCGCGGATGACCACCATATCACCGACCTCTAAGTCCTTCCGCAAACACTTCCACTTGTTCCTCTTCTGTAGCTCCTTCAAATATTCTTCCTTCCAACGGAGACATAAACGTTGGTTTAGAGCCTTGACTCTTTGCCATCGGTTTGTTATTGAGGGTAAAGGGTCTGCAATCTGCAATTCCGGTGGGGAGAGTAAAGGGCCACCAATCAAGAAATGACCTGGCGTGAGAGCATCCAGGCAATCGGCATTATCTGCCAAAGGACATAATGGACGCGAATTCAAACACGCCTCGACACGAATTAGGAGAGTGGAGAACTCCTCAAAAGAATACTTCAAACCTCCTGCCAGTCGTTTAAAATGGTATTTGAAACTTTTGACACCGGCTTCCCAGAGACCTCCCATATGAGGTGCACCAGCAGGGTTGAAATGCCATGTTAACCCCCTAGGTCCGTAAGTAGCATTGACCTGGGGACCTGATGCCTTAAGAAAATTTCGAAATTCGTCTTTCAAGATTTTTGACGCTCCTACAAAATTGGTCCCGTTGTCGGAATACATATCCGTAGGATATCCACGACGAGAAATGAATCTAGCCAAAGCAGCCAAGAATGCAGACGTAGATAAATTACTAACCACTTCCAAATGAATAGCCTTCGTAGCAAAACAAATAAACAAACACACGTAGCCCTTAGTTATAAGACACGCTCTGCCTGTGTAATTTCGAATGTCAAAGGGCCCAGCATAATCTACACCAGTGCTAGCGAAAGGACGAGTGAAAACTGTACGAGACATAGGTAAAGCTGCCATTATTTGACTCTGAGTCATTCCCCTATAGATGGTACAAGTCCTGCAACGCCCTACGATGGTCTTTATCAAATTCTTAGACCTGCGCATGTAAAATTCAGTCCTCAAGACTCTCAGCATTAATTGGTTTCCGCCATGCAAAGTCATCCTATGGATAAAATCGATCAACAGATAGGAGAACCGACTTGCTGTTGGTAAAAGAATCGGAAACCGTTCGTTGTACTTGAGATTAGTCGCATTAGCCAGTCTGCCACCGATTCTCATCAAACCATCTCCATCTAAAAAGGGATTTAAATTCAAAAGTTCTCCTTCAACAACCTTTTCTCCATCAGACAACCGCCGGTATTCCTGAGGGTACCAAGCTCGTTGAGCTATTTTTATCAGCTTTCCTCTCACCCTCTGGATTTCTTGTGGAGTAATCTCCAAAGAACCACAATGCGAACATTCCTTATCAAAAAACCTAAATACTAAGGCCATCACACGCAACGCCCTCGAATAGGAAGAAAAGCGATTCAAAAGGTCATCGAACTCCTTAAAATAAACGAAGAAAACCATGTGACACTTTTCTTCCTCCTTAGTGTCATATTCCTTGGGAATAGGATTACGCCACTCGTCGGTAGGAGAAGCTAACCATTGGGGACCATGCCACCACAGATTGTCCGTCGCCAAATCCTGCAGTCGAGCTCCTCGACTTATCAAATCAGCCGGATTCTGCTCCGACCGAACATGCCTCCAACAGGCCTTATTCAGGTGCTCTGTCACCTTTGCAACCCGATTAGCAACAAAAGTTTTCCACGAACTGGGTGGTTTTTGAAGCCAAGCTAAAACTATGGTAGAATCTGTCCACCCATAGAACTTTGTTCTTGATGCGTCAAATTTCAAATTCGCCTTCACAGCTTCCATCAACTCAGTCAATAAGACAGCCCCGCAAAGTTCAAGCCTAGGTAACGAAATTGTCTTCAAAGGAGCGACCCTCGACTTAGCCAACAACAGATGGGTTTGAATAGCACCTAAATCATCCTCTATACGAATGTATATGCACGCCCCGTATGCTTTCTCCGAAGCATCAGAGAACCCATGAACCTCCACATTATAATCGGGTCGAAAACCTACCCAACGAGGTATTTTTATATTGTTAATGAAACTATATTCATTAAGAAATTGCTTCCATTTCGCAAGGCTCTCCGGGGTCAAAAATTCATCCCAATCAGTCTTCTCGCTCCAAATTTGCTGCATGAGAATCTTTGCAGTGATAATGACTGGACCTAACCATCCAGCAGGATCGAAGAGCTTGGCTATGATCGACAATACCTCCCTTTTCATAAAATTCTCCTTAATTTCGATCGCTGTTGTCGTAAAGAAAAACCGATCAGATTTGGCATTCCATCGTACGCCCAGAGTCTTGATCGAGCTAATATCCTCGAATTCCAAAAATCTTCCCTCAACAAGTGATCAGAAGGCAATCCCTGAAGAATTCTCTTGTCGTTTGAGGTCCACTTCCTCATTGAGAAACCCGCAGAAGTCAACGCCGCTCTTAATTGGTCCCGAGCGGCTATCGCTCCAGAAACATCATGAGCCCCAGCTAACGCATCATCTACGTACCTCATCTCACGTAAAATTTCAGAGGCTAAAGGCCATTTTGCCTCACCGCCGTCAGCGAGTTGAAGCAACGTTCTTATTGCCAAAAAAGGAGCACAATTTACCCCGAACGTGACGGTTCTCAACTCGAAATCCTCTACTTCCTTATCCAATTCCTTACGAAAAACTATTCGCTGATACTTTACTTGATCAGGGTCCAAAAGAATCTGCCGATACATCTTCTCAATGTTCCCGTTAAAGACATATCGGTAAAAACGCCATCTAACAATCAAAAGTTTCAAATCATTCTGCAATACAGGCCCGGTAAATATGGTGTCGTTCAAGCTCAATCCACATGATGTTTTACTAGAGGCGTTGAAAACGACCCTAACCTTTGTGGAAGAGCTTTCAGGCTTCAAAACCGCGTGATGAGGTAAATAATACGAATCGCCTTCCCTCACAACCTTAAAATTCACCTTCGCCATATGACCCAAAGATTCATATTCCAATAAAACCGCATAATCCAATTTGAGAGATGGGTTTCGAAGTAGGGAAACTTCGTTCCGCAAAAACTGTTTGTAAGCCCTTGGGCGAGAAGAACCAAGGCAGGCCAGGGAATCATACTGCGGCCTGATAGGTAATGATACTATGTATCGCCCAGCCGAATTCCTACGTACTGTTTTCTTAAAATATTCCTCACAGTACTCATCATCAGGCGACGTCTTCGAATGTCTTGGAGGTTCCTCCAATTTCCAGAACCTCTCCAGCTAGAACTTGGCGTATCCAAAACGCCCGAAGAGGATCCAGACACCTCTCGATGTAGTAGAGTGTGGTGCTTCAACTTGCACACCGTACAACCAACAGTACTCTTACACTCATTGAGTCTATGACCACCTGTGAGACAATTGATACAAAGACTGTACCTCTTCACGACCCAAAACCGTCTCTCAGGAGGTAAATCCAAAAATTTCGGACAAGTATCCACCAAATGGTCTCCCGAACAATATTTGCAAACTTTCCTATTTAATTTAGTGGAAAAGGATCGAACTCCCCTTTTCGGATTAGAAAGAGTTTCAGGGGCAGGCCTAGAACCGCTAACAACTGGTTCAAAATTTCGAATTTCAGACACAGTTTCTAGAGATTGAAACCGTGATGTCAAAAAATTATCCAAATCCTTCCATTTGGGAATCTCCACCTTGTTTTGGATTGTCTGTTCCCAGAGAGACAAAGTTAGCACCGGCAGCTTGGTGGAACACAAATAAACAAAAATTGGATCCCAATTGGAGATATTAATATCGTGCATCTTAAGTGCCGATATCGAATTATTAATATCCCGTTGCAACCTCTTGATATCCTGGGCTGCTTCGGATTTGACCGGTGCTAGAGTAAACAAAACCTTCAGCTGGGAATTCACCAAAATCCTCTTATTTTCGTACCTGTCCTTCAGATTATTCCACGCCTCCTGGAATCCATTAACAGTGCGAGGAGATTTTTTACAATTTCTAAGGCTTCACCACGCGTGAACTGCCTCAAATAAAAGAGCTGTTCCACTTGTGAAATGTTGGCCCCGTTCACATAAACAGCAGTGAACATGTCGCGAAATGATGGCCAAGATTTGTAGTGCCTATGAAATACCTCCATGGTACAAGGGGGTAGCTGCATGCTATGTCGAATGCGGTTCTCGTTGCCTTGACCATTGAGACACTGTGTCGATGACATCCGAGCTTGGTTGACCTTGGTCTGGGAAAGTTCACCCATTAGTGAGGCAACAATAATGTATCCTAACCTACAGTGTCCAAAAAGTTCACGGGCAGCTTCCCGATCACCTTCCAAATCTTCCTCGTCACCTGTGGCAAAGGCCTCGTAGGAATCCCTCACCCTTGCCCATAGTGACTTGAACTCCTCCTTCTGGATCTCAATGGAGAAGGTCGTGTTACCTTCCTGAGAAGTGGCATTGAATTCCCTCTCAAAATCCAGGAATATTTGGGCAAATCTCTCAAATGTCAATAATCTCCTCGACTTCGGCATCTCGAATATTATTAATAGTAGCTAACAACAACAACAAAAAACGAAAACCAAAGGGAACCAACAGAATAGTTGAGTTTCTGTTCCACACTATTCGAAGACTATTCCCAAACGAAATTAAAATCAAGTAAAAATTCTCAAAAATTAAATAAATAATAACCTGAACCTGAGCAAAACTAGAAAACGTTCGTAACTAATCTCGCGATGCAGAACCGAAAACGGAAAGACTCAAAAAAATAAACAAAAGGTCACCGCGATCAACTTGGCGCCTTACCGAAAGCCTAACAATGTAATATATGTCCAATGAAACGGGCATATATTTCCAAAAATATGACACGCTTCGCGAAACTAAGCCAACAGGACTAATTCCCAATGGTCAATATCCCGATAACTATTATTGTCCTCCAAAATCAAATAAAGGAACAATAAAAAAAAAATACAAAGGGTGAAAAAGCAGTTTCGAACAACTACTCGTTCTCACTGTTAATCCACTTTGTATATATAGTATGCAAATATATGTATATAATATTGATATATAGTTAAATAAATTAAAATCAAATTATAAATCAAATCAAATTAAAGAAAAAACACAGATTTCAGAAAATTAAATTTATCTAATTAAAATTAGATAAAAAAAAATTACAAATGTAAAGTTATCAAAAAATAAAAATAATCCCAAATGAATAAATATAAGAATAAAAAAGAACAAACGGAAGCCCATAAATTAATTTAAATGTGTTATCTCACTTTTACATTAACTTAAAATTCGTTAAAAAATGCGAGATCTAAGTGAATAACATTTAATTTATGGGTACTTCTTTCATGTATCCGGTGGATTTGAAATATTACTATAAATGGTAATGAGCTTCGCTATTTAGCCCATGCACAATAACCAATTATAACCTAACTATCAACTTATAACCGATATCAAATTGGGTGGTTGAATTCGATTACCAACTTTGATATTCACACCTCAATTTGACATCCTAGTCACTATTGACTTACAAGTTACAAGTTAAGAAAAGTTGGTATAACAGTGCATAAACTTTGGTTCCTATATTCGATAAATTTACAAAGTGTGCCAGTGCTATCGCAATTATAACACACCACTTTGTAAATATATATGCACTGTTATAAATTCTATATAAAAGCAAAGTTTTGTTGTCTAGTTAACAGAACTTTTTTTTATATAGAATTACCACCAAAAATCAAAAAAATATAAAAGTAAAAACAAAAACAACTTTACCTTACAATCTCAAGGTTACTTTAATGGTTGATGAGAAGGTCACACGACGGCAAAATACAAAAAAAGCACAGTTCCAAAATCCGGCTCGTCTGGACCAAATGATAATTCGTGGACTGTATGGATGTCGATGGTGGCGAAGATGCTGTTGTGGTGGTTGGTGGTTGCGGCGACTCCTCCTGTTTCTTCGCTATGGACTGTATAATAGGTGTGAAGGGCAAAGGCTGTAAATAGTCGTCTGTCTGTTGACTTCAATTATGGAACACTTTTTTTGTTGACTGTTTAATTCCCACTTTTCCTTTTGTTCATTCAATTAGACGATTGGGATTTCAGTTTCCGTTCCATTTAAATTCTTAAATTTCTTGTTTTTTTATCTTTATTTTACAGAAAATTATGAGGTTTTGGGTTCTTCAAAAATAAATTCACGTTCTTTGATTTATTTTTCACCAATTTTTAAATAAATATAAATTTTTTTATTCTTTTAGTTTCAAATATGTATATAAAAATTTTTATTCTTTTACTTTTTTTTCTCACAAAATTATATACTTTTAAATACAACAGAATTATCACATCAAATATGAAATTGTTAAGTAAACAAGTTAAGTTGTATCACTTTGGATTAACAAATTAGAATAAAAATTTAAGTTGAGCTTATACAAACAAGAGGCCTAAGCTAAACACAATTACAGCAGATTACAGATTATAAATCTTAGATAAAATTAAATTACAGTACAAAAAGCTTAAATTAATATACTAGCGCCCTCTGTTGGTGGCTAGGCCTCTTCATGTCGATCGTTGAGATGGGATTTTCCAATCTCCGGACTTAAACACATATACTTACACTTTATTAAATAATAAAAAATAAAATAAACAACTTTTAAAATGGATTAAAAATTGGAATTGTTATATGCTATACGCCATTAAGCGACTTATCTGTAAAAATTAAATAACTAGGATGGTAAGCACAGCGCAAATCATGGAGCGTGCTAATTAAACTTCTTCCCTTTCTATATTGACAATTAAATTGAATTTTCCCGAAAAGATTCAGTTACGTACATCCTCAAAACATGTTTCTAAAAATGAGCTGTTAAATGAATTCACCAATTTTCACGTTAGCCATCATGCAGCTACCAGGATATGGATAAAATATACTATACACTGCCTGAGAAATTGTTTTCGGAAAACAACATAAAAAGAGATCGAATTTTTCTTAAAGAAACCAAATCAACATAATGTTAAATACTAAAGGTATGCTTATTTTACATCTTTATTGATTTTATTCAAGATATTTTTTTTAGAAATTCCTTCAACAAGAAAAATTATTTTATATCAAATTGGAACGCTTCGGAATTTATATGCTAATTGACAGAAACTCACGACAGAAATTAGATTGCAAGTTTCTAGAATAAAATTCACTGCAAACACTGGTACTTTGTAAAAAAATTCATATTACGTGCGGATTATATGTACGTATATTCGTTTACAATTCAAAACTTTTTAAAAAACCGTTAATCTCAATTTTAACGCAAGTAGGGGCATTTCGTAGCATCTATTTGATTTAAGAAGGAAACATTTCATTATTGAATACACCCATATATCAGCCATAAAAGGCAATTCGAAGAGAAAACATATTACTTTCGCGTTTTTCTAGTCTTTCCTCAAGGAATTCTAAACTGATGAAATTGATAATGATAATGAGTACTGTGGCTATGAGAACTGCACAAAAAAAAAAACGATTCTGATAGCGTTTTTACAAACATACTACGAAATACAGGGCAGTAAAAATGTCTACCTTGAACCTACTAAATATAGTTGTAAACAACATATGAAAAATAAATCAATCACTATGGGCGGAATGACCAGTTTTTGAGGCAATAAATCACCTGAAGCAGCTAGACGCTTGTAATGTTGTACATCTGACTATTAGGTCAATCAAAAAGTACAGTAAAAATTTCATGACGATCGGCAACTGCCACGCCCACTTTTAGAGGAATGTGCCAATACATTTAAGTAAAAAATATTACTTGAAATAATTTGAAGTTTAATTATTAAGATTGCTTTTAATATTTAATTTTAAAACTTTAGTAAGAATGTAAAGTTACTCCACTTACCACCATGCCCACCTAAAAGTGGGCGGCCCATTATCGACAAGTAAGTTTGATAGAGATAATTTTTTTATTTTCATAATTAATACTTTACAAAAATAAAGATTTTTAACTACATTTTCTATTATATTCAGTAAATAAGTAAAAATATTTAGTTGTATGACTTAAAAAATTGAATTAGTTCAAAGCGTCTTCCAGATTTAATCCAACTAAAGTTAAAAAACATTAATCATGACGAGACATGCTGACGAGACTACGGAAGCAAGTTTTCGTTTTTGCCGCACACTTCCTTCGCTATATCTAACACTGGGGCGACCTTTTTTGTTTGCGACATCACTGTGTGTTAAAGTAAGCTCAGCCATACCAGGTAACCACAATTTTTCACTTTTTTCGAATCTAATCCGGCTTCTGCGGTTTGCGATCCACTTTTGGTTAGCACGTGCACAAAAATTGATAATTTTTTTTCTAACAGCTATCATGCAGTCCTCACTAGATTTCTTTTGAAATTTATCACAAATCCAATTAATAACAGCATTTCGATTATTTTCCAACCAAAATCTAAAATCGTAAATTTTGTACAGGGTAGCAGATATGAGCAGTTATAATTATTACCACATTAAAGTACACATCAATACCTTTCTAAACATATAAATAGTTCAGTGAATACGCCCCGATAAACAAAGTACTACTCCATGGAACACAACAACGATCACCAAAATTACATAAAAAAGACGTCACACTTTAACGATACAAATTATGTAGTATAAAAATAATTTTATGCTTTTTTGACAAAAATCTATATTTACATACCTTTTTGATTATTTTCCATTTTACAATAAATTAATAAGCTGAAGACTTTTTGTTTGTCATACTTTTGTTTTCTTTATTACTTTGGCGCCAAATGTATGAAAACAAAACAAACAAAGAACATTCAACTTTGAGAGCTTGATGTCAAATTATGTTTCTAATATTTTGCACTTTTCTATTCCCAAATGTTATATATTATTTGTCACTATTACTTTTTAAAAATTGTTTACTTCAAAAATGGACTTTTTGCCTCAAAAACTGGTCATTCTGCCTATAGTGCAATGGCAAGAATTCAACATTTACAGTTATGTTAAAAAACACACATACTACTATCCGAAATAAGGATGTTTAGTAATGGCGGCAATTTTCATTTATTTAATTTTCCTAACTTGTTTTTCTTGTTTGGTTGAGTGCTTTCTTTCCCAAACAAAATTAAATAAGTTTTTGTCATCACAATGTTTATCCAATTTTGGTTTTTTTTTCATTACTTGTTTCCTTTTTCTTTGGCTCTTTAACTAGCAAGACAAATTATTGTAAATGGATTTTCAACATGTCATCATTAACATCATTACTGTTGCTTTCCATTATAGATTTTTAAATTTTTAACACATTAAACATAGCCAAAAACTCAATTGAATTCAAATAAATGCGATGAAATTCACTAAAGTGCTTTTTTTTTATAAATTTTTACTGTTTTCAATAAGTAAAACGTCCTTATGAAATCGAAAAACAATTGCTAACGTCTTGAGAATACAATAACGCTATGGAGTACATTTCATATGCAATAATACGGTTGGTCGACTTACGTTTTAGTTTGTAACGCAATTTAAATTTGCTGGTATAATATGCTAATATTTAACAACTTTGAATTTAAATGTATTTTGTATGTACAGTTTGAAATAAATGTGAAAACCAAACTGATTTCCTTCAATAAGGCAGACTATTATACCATGCGACGTCATTATAGACGTCTTACAATGATTTGTATATTTTAATCGAATATTTAATTTTTGATCCCCTACTTCGAAATTCATTGTCGTTTTGAAATTTGAATGCACGTTATAATATACGATAGCTGTAGGTAATTCAAAGTAGAAGAGAAAAAGATTTTTAAATTTTAAATTGGATGCATGAAACTCTGATATAAGGAATTTCTTGATTCTTATTTGAAAAAATTGTTATTTTATTATACGAGTATATCATTTGTTCCAACTATCCTGGTGTATGGTTCTATTATAAGGGACCCTTATTATGCAATTCATATAAATAGTATTGAATCAGTGCAAAAACCAGTTTTTATTTTCTGTCTACGTGGTCTGTGTTGGAACTCCTATGGCTTACAACCGTATCATAGTAGACTTGCTTTGATTAAGATGCCAACACTTGAGATTCGTCGATCTATGTTGAGTACACTATTTGTTCTTTAAAATTTTGTTACGTTTTTATCTTTTAAAAACGTTTGAAACATGAGCTCGTAGATTGCAAATAAATATAAAAATAAATTTGTGTTCAGTTTTAATTAAATTCTTTATTGTTCGCACAATTCTGTGTGCCACTTTTTTTGGTTATTCGTCTTTGCACTCTTTTGCGTAAACAATAACAATTACTAGTCAATTTGTTCGATACATCTTTATAACGGAGATCTTCAAACCATGATCACTTTCTTCAAACACCGCGTCTTCTCACAAGACTGACTGTGTTTTTACTAACTCGGTTGCCTGCTTCGTTTTGCCTTTTATATCCCATGGTAAACAGTCTGATGAATGCTCTTTAAGTAGAATGACTTCGCCTTCTCGAAATCTCCATAAATGTAAAAGTGTAAATCTCCATAAATTTTCATTGTTTTTTTATAGCTATTGTTTCCAATTTAAACGATGTAAAAGTAAAACACCATTTCCATTTTCGTAACAATATTATAGATCCGATTATGCTAATAATGATTCTTTTCGGCATGCTGTGAAACCTTTAATGAATGCTACCAAGTAATTGGATTCTGTAAGGTAATGAAGTATTAAAAAAAGCTTAGCTATATCATTTAATAGTTTTCATATTTCGTTTTGTTGGAGATGTCTGACCTACGGTTTGAACCGTTGACTCACGACTAATAAGAAAATATACTACCTACTAGACTACGGTGACGTATGGGTATATCTTTATGACACCTATAGTACAGAATGCTATATTTGTTTCCAATTTATAGCTATAGTAGATGTTTAAGCACTACATCCAAAGATCTACATACATAAATGCTTACATACATAATTGGCCATTACAACCCTTTAGTCAGGATTACGGCCTAGCTTCTCACACCACTCATGTCGTGTGCGTTAATTTTTATACGTGAGTGGCGGGACCTACAGTTTAACGTCGACTCCGAAAGACAGATTTTTGAGAAACTTATCATGGCAATTTGATGCCTGACCTGGAATATGAACCCGGGCTTTTCGTCTAATAAGCCAACACATTACCCTACTAGACTCTTGCCATTTTCCTATTTTGAGAAAAAAAATTCATAACTCCAACTATATTCGTATTAGTATTATTAGTTTGATATATATAAGGAATTAAATGCACTAGTTTCCCAAATATTTAATTATTCCATCGGTACTGTGAAGCACAGATAAAGAAATACAAAGATTCAGTCTCACGCTCAGTGAGTTCATATGTCAACATACTAAATATTGCGTTTTCAGCTAATCATGAGCAGGAACTATTTTTATGTTAAAGCAAATGAAAGAAATTAAAAAATTTTAATATATAAAAAGATGTCCATACTTTATTATCTTAGTTGTAATGGCACGTTAATTTTACAATTCCAAGGCATTTGATTACGTCTGGCAGAAGTAGGAAGGTAGGGAAAAAATAAAAATAAAAAAAATTATTGTTGAAATTGGAAAGTGATATATTAATTACCATAAAATGATTCCGTTATTTTGGTTTCGTTCGACCGTATTCCTGTTGGCGTATTGAATGTCGTTGTCGTTTAAATGCCTTGCATCATTTTGCTTCTTGTACAAGGTTTCAGAAACAACAAAAAAATTACAGAAACTCTAGCAAAAGAATCGCCTCGTATTCAACAAACAAAAACAAGTATATCAGCATAATCTAAAAATAAACAGAAACTTGTACTTGTCGTAATTATTTTCAAATTAAAATAATGAACTGACAGCGTCAACCGATAAAACAAACTTTTTATAAAATCTTGAGTTGTATCTGGCAAGTACACGATATTCAAATAGTACTACTTGAGGAGAATATCTTCCGCAAATACCACTAGAATGCCACAGGCATTAACGTGCTTTCAGTCATAAGATTGGTTTTAATACCTGCGTTTTCTTTTATTTTTTTTTAACTATTTTTTATTTGTTACTTTTCTCTATTTTTGATACAGAAGCGGAACAAAATTTATTGATCATTCATGTATACACGTATTGTTTAAAATGATTACAACAAAATAATGAAAAAGAGGAAATAACCTTAGGAATATTCAGGCGATTCCTATGGTTCCTATGTCACATATTTCAGCTAAAAATTCAGTTAAATTTGGCAAATATTTACCAACAATACAGCAAATATTTCTATGCGGTGATGAGACCCCAGGAGAAATTTCGAAAGACAAAAAGCTAAAATAATGGTACATTATGTGGACACAGTCGCACAAGGAGCTTAAGTTTACATTCTCTTTTTATAAAAACTTAATTTTACTCCAGAAGTTTCACATATTGAACCAACGCAACAAAAGCAACGAAGGTTTTTTTTTATAAAACACAATGTTTGATGGGTTTTATGTCATGGTACCGAGTTTAGATAACAACTTAAATTGTGTCTGCGCCAGTGCTAGCAAGCCATTATTTAAAATCTTTTTAGAGTAAATTAGTTGATTCTCACTCTTTCCAATGAAAACCAGTGACAGTTATGTTACGGAAAGTCAGCGTGCTTTGTCTTTTACACAGAAAAAAGGAAATAAACAGTGGAACTACGTCACCTTCCGTTGAACACTACAATCCACCTTGAGTTCTGTGAAGAAGAATTCTAAAGTCAATTAAAAAATTTGGATCTAATACTGCGGCTTAAGATTTGGCAATTATACCAGCAAACAAGAGAAAAAATTGGCACATTCCGGTTCTCAGCATTCTCCGCATTTGGGGCTCAGAAAACCCAGACGTGGTCTTACAGAAGCCAATGCACCCATTATGATTGTTTGGCGCGGCTTAGGGAGCAGAGCCATCATTGGCTCATATTTCTTTAAAAATGACAACGGCGCTACCATTACGGTCAATGGAGACACCTATCTTCATGGTATTGATGTGAACGATGTTTGGTTTCAACAGGGTGATGCAACTTGCCACACGTCTCATGCCTCAATCGATTTATTGAGTCAACCGTTTGATAGCCATTTAATTAGTAGAAATGGTGATGTCAATTTGACGCCAAGAAGCTGGGATTTGATAACGATGGACTATACCCAGTACGGCACCGTTAAATAAAAGTGTTAGACCATCACACCAGAGACATTGCCATTGCTGAAGTACGACCCAAAAAAATCCAAAAGGTGTAAAATTGATCCGAGCGAATCAGGTATTGCGAGGCCAGCCGCGGTTGCCATATGAATGAAATGATAATCCATTTCCAACCGGAACAGTTGTAGTTCACAACAAAACAATAAAGTTATCAAAATTTCTAACCATTTTTGTTTATTGCATTTTTAAATTTAAACTTTTAGATCGATCATCCATTATATTTGCTCCCATGCTCATACATATTTAATATGTAAAATCAAAGAATATGGATATAAAGAATACGCATCATGTAGAAGTAAAATTTCTTATGGCGGGTCGTAACATTACGACCCGCTCTCACCAAAATATTTTTAAAAATCATTTCTTGATGAGAGGGAGGAAGACAGAAGGAAAATGAACACAAACAAAGAGCGTAACAATGTGTTGCTCTCATAATGTGTATGTATTCTTGTGTTTTTTTCATATTTTTAACGTTTTTAAAAGGGTAAAAACGTAACAATATATTAAAAATTAATTAATTAATTAATTATATTTAAAAAAGCTCAGATTGAATCGATTAGCTCACAATATTTTAAATTATGGTCACTTTTTTTAACATAGAGAGCTACGGTTACTCTCATTCCTCGCAGATAAATAACTTTTGTCTTAAATATAAATTAAATATAAAAAATGAGTAAAAAATACGCTACTCACCTACCAATTGGGCATACGCTTTTAATACCATAAATTTGTACAACATTTATTACAACAGGCACGCTTACCTATGCAACATGTAGGTTAACAATGTATGATTTGCTACAAATATACCCCCGAGTTCATGTTGGGTTTGGAAGTGTTCATACATCAAAGATTATGCGACCCAACATATGTGAGAATTCCAGTGTACAAAATCCTTACTAATGGCTGCACACGGACATGCATGAACTCACAAATGTAAATGTGTATGCGATTGTTATAACACACACTTGTTTTTTTATATTTTATTCCATCTGATAATTTTGTAAATTGTTTAAACGGCTTGTTACTCCTTTGTACTCTGCACATGCTTGACTCTAGGGTGACAGAGTTAGAGGTGATTGTGCAATTAAAAATAAAAGTGCTTCGTTTTAGGCATGAAAGTAAAAGGTGCACGAATCGAGATAAGAAAACCATTTTCTATAAGACTAGTCAAGAGCATGGTAATATGGAGGCATATTGTAAACCGAAGGCTTTGTGCATTGTATAGGGTGAGCTTCATGGAACCGACACTACTCAGAAAAATGGTGAAAGTGGTCTATATAAATACATAATTGGTTATAACAACCCTTCAGTAAGGATTACCACCTAGCTTCTCAGACCAGATGTTGTGTATTTTAATTTTATCTATGAGTGGGACCTACAGTTTAATGTCGACTCCGAACGACAGATTTTTAGAAATTTTTCATCTGCTGAGAGGGAGTCGCCGAATAAATATTTTTTCATAGTTCGTTTTGTTAAAAATGTTTGATTTTTACTGGAGTTTAAAAAACGGATAAACATCTAAGACGACGTAAATCACGACGACGTAAATCTAGGTATTGCGGTAAAAATTCCAATCTCTTCACTGCATTTATGTCATTTCAGAGTGACAAAATATATCCGTTTTTTATAACCCATTATCTTTTCTGATAGTCAGGCTGCCTTAAAATCTCTATCGAACTTTGTGATTAACTTCAGGGTTGTCAGAGAATGTCGCCGTTGCCTCGACTTTCTTTTTGGGCTATTCATGTGTCAAATTTGTCTGGGTCTCCGGGCACGGCAATATTCCGGGAAACTGCAAAGCCGACGAGCTCGCCAGGGCTGGTGCACTACTTCCGGAATCCTCTTCAGTCAACGTGGGGATGCCTCTTACCTCTGCCAAGCTGGCCATCGCGCAGAAATTCTTTCGGGACGCCAACCTATTCTGGGTCAATGATGAGTTCTGCTGCACCGCTAGGCTCACTTGGCCTTCGATGGATAGAAGGCGCACCAAAAAGTTACTCGAATTTGGTCGTGACATCATCTCAATCACTGTGGCCGTCCTTACAGGTCATAATACAATGAATGAATGGGAAGACGCACGGAGAATCTGCAGCTTACATTTAACGAGTTCTGTCGTGTGCCCTGGTAGTCTAGTGGGTAGTGTGCTAGACTATTAGCGTGAGGGTCGTGGGTTCGATTCCCACCAGAGACTCTGGTCTGTGACACTACACCGAGCATATGGTCAAGTTACTCAACTCGCATATAATTAGAATATAATTTATAATTGTATTGTAATTAATAAATAAATATTACTACACACATACAGACACCATTTATTTGAACATCAATCCGATGGTAAAGGTTGTATTGTTGTATTGCATTGTATGTGTGTATCTGTTTATATACATTCAAGACCAATCATTATTATTATTCATTTTGTTTTTGTGATACGTTGAATTGCTATTAAAGTGCCGTCAGTGAGGACATACTTTCAATGGCTACGACTATAATCATTGTTTTCATTTCCGTTTTTCATACAACAGTATGTGCTTACTTATTCGCTGATAATGTTCGAAATGCATTTGCGAGTCAAATGCAGGATATTACGAAAAGGATATGAGCTGGCAGCACAAAGTAAATGCTATAAAAAAGAAATGTGTGCAACTAATTTCTTCAATTTTCATGTCAACAATAAAAAAAGTTTTACATACATCAACGGCAGAATACTGAGTTTTAAAACAACTATTGTTAAGCAAAACATTCATAAAACGAGTCACAGAATGTCCATATATAGGCATCCGTTCTAAAGTATCATGTATACAGGTGTAGTTTAGGTGGACAGTGTACTAATTCCAATCCATTTGAATTTATTCCATTAAACTTGGATTCATTGAATGTTAACAGTTTGAAGCATATTTCGCTGGATATTTCTAAGTAACTCTACGTCGAGCATTTTTATTCTTTTGTATATGTATGTATATGCAATGGTGGACATATAAATCACACACAAATATGACACCTTATTTGTTCGATTTCTTACATGATTTATTTAACGTTACTTTAGCACTGAAAAATATATAAGTTTGATTTCTTTTATCCTTGATTTGTTCTTAATTTTGTTATTCTCTTCAAATTTTTATTAAATAAGCCATTATGTAGTTAAACTTTTATTTTTGAAGCAGTTTTGCTACTTCCGCAATATTTTTTAACGTCTAAATCTGTATGTTTTTTGTAAATTTATTGTTTAGTGTGTTTTAAATGATACCAGAAAAAACATGTACAAAAATGAATCATAATATGTGGGTAAATGATAAAGTTGATCCTCCGAGTAGTCGGGAGAAAGGTAAATAAAATTTCCCAGAAACTTGGTTATTTCAGAGAAAAACTTTAGGGCGTAATGAATCATTTTAACACATTTATAATCTCAAATAATGTACACAGATTTCCTAAACTAGGTAAAACCACAGCCATGAAAGGTGTAATAGCTATAAGAGCGTCTCCAACTGACCGATTTAAAAACTTAAGGTATCAGGTCAAGAATGGACCTTCACGATTATGAAAACGCAAAGAAAAATTTACCGCCAATGTGACACGTTCATGCTCGACAGTGCCTTGCACTTCATGGACTGTGAAAAGCAGCTTAAAGCAACAAAACATAAATATTTTAAAGTGCACACTTCAATTCCCCGATCTCAATCCAATTGAGAACTTGTTGACTAAAGTTGTAAAGAGGGTGGAAGGCAAAAATCCTAAAAATTGTGATGAAATGTATCAAAACATCGGAATGTTTTGGAAGACCACTCCTCGTTCTCTGCCAGCTCTTGGTTCAGGGTTTGGCAAATCGATGTAAAAATGTTGTTAAAAATAAAAGTTACCCCACGAAAGTAAAAACAAAAGTCTTTACGGCATTGTAAATTATATATTGAACAACTATTTCGGAAACTGATCAAGTTTTAGATTTAAGAACTGAAAAATAATTTGTGTTATACGAGTATTTCTTTTTAATTTTGAAATTTAAACGAGTAATCTACTGTCATTGCGAATGTTTAATTATATGGCCATCTCTGTATTTATATTACAGACCTACAGTCACAACTCTCCTTTGAATTGTATGTGTTCTTCTCCTAAGGTCAAATCTCAATACAGTATTCCTCGTATACAAGCAACCCAGATATAATAATTCCCAGCTTAGGAGCTTTGATCTTGATTTTTACTTCAAATGTACTGAAACTATCTAGATATATGCATCTTACTTTCAAGCATTCCTCGCTTATAAAACCACAAAATTGTACTCCAATGTTTTCTTGGAAAAAAAAACCAATTTAGTTCCAAAATGCATCATGTTCACGTGGTCCCCCATTAGTGCTATTAAACGCTCTGGATTTCTTTTTATGGGGATATGTTAATTCATTGCGTTATGCAAATAAAATAGCAACTCTTGAGCCATTAGAAGTCAATATTCACCATTAGATCCATACGCCAGGTTTATTGGAAGAAGTAGTAAAAAATTGGACAGCGATGCAATTTTATAGCATATTATAGTTTCATCTCCCCGAGGCAGAGTCTGCACTCTGTCCCATACAGAAGACATAACCAACTTATGCAACGGAATTTCAGATAATTGATTCCTGATGGAAAACCTACAATCCATCTGTGTTCGCCTTTCGTTATTTGTAAAACTCTTCTTCTACTAATCTGGCTTCGGTTTTGGGGACATTAACGACCTGAGTCTCTGCCTACTTAATGCTACACTAGTCCAAGGAATTAGGTGAGTATCGCCATGATGGCTTACCCCACAGTGATCTAAGCACGAGTGGAAAAAATGCGTCTACCAGCGCCCCCACGCACAATTATGCAACCACATGATATGCAAAAGCATACCATTGATTGCATCACCATACGTGAGTACCAATTCGAAGCCATGCATTTGGAAATGACTTTCCTCGTGTTTAGGGGTCGGAGCCTCCTTTGTGAAAGTGGTTAAGAGTGTAACGCCACACCTAGCTTGTTCTCTCAACGCGATTTGGGTATAAACCACACCCCCACCAAGTCTCTGGACTTAATGCTACATTAGGACTCTTGCCTCTGCCTACAAAATCTGCTGCGGATTGATCTACTTTAGCAATTTCTTGGCATTGATCCCAAAATAATACGGGCGCTCAACAAATTACAACTTTGTTCACCATATCGAGTTGTAGAAGATGATTAGAGGACTGCTCGACAAGCTGTTATTCCATCGAACACGAAGCCAGTGCTGTCAATGAGACAAAGAGAATTCTAGTAGCTTGAATGAAACGTGACTATTTGCTCTCAAATGAGAGACTTCGATACAAGAATTCCCCGCTTCTGAGGACAGTATTTTTATTATTATATTAGCATTGAGTTTTGTAAATTAGATTTGTTCGGTTAGTTTTAAGTGATACTGTATGCTTCCTGAAAATGTTATGATTTGCAATCGTAATAGAGAAAACGAATCAAATAAGTGATTTTATTATGGAAATATGATTGCAAGTAACAAGCTGGAGTGTTGATAAATTTATATATTTCCGAAATATATGTATGTATGCGAAAACGTCCTTTAAACGAAAAATCAATGAAAAACAAACTGAGCTAACGTATATAAATTTTGGGGAACATGTTTGAATAACCAAAGGCGTGAATAAATTCTCTGCGCCAGCACCATCAACATAATATATTTCTAAATAGAAAGATATTTATACATACATTGCATACATACTTACATACATATGTAATAATATATTAAACTATGTATGTAAAAATATTTTTCCATCCCAACAACAATTATTTCCATACCTGCACATACGTGTACTCTTATAACCAGTAGCATATGCATGTAAACGTACGTTACTGCAGTAGAATGTATTTTCATACGTAAATATGTGGAACGTTTTGGAATTAAATTAAGAACTGCGTTCTTTTAATCCGAGCTGTTGTAAATCTGTGTCGTATGTATAACCTTATATATTCTACAGAACCATGATTTATTTTTGTTAACCCTTTGACCACCATAGGCAAGAATGCTTATATATTTGTCCAGGTTACAGATAGAGCAAATATGTTTTATAGAAGAAGATTGGGGTAACAAAAATGTAGTTGAGTGCAAACCCCCATCTGGCTCCGCTTGTACTCTACGAGGCTCCAAATTTGGCCAAATAATTGTCTATCAAAAAAATATAATGAACAGTTTTGGATAAACTCCAAACTGCCTTAAAATAGTCATTTTATGTTTGGCAATTATGTCTGCCTATGGGTTGAAACGAAAATTATCATTCCTAAAAACTCTAGAATTAAAACCTCTAAATTGTCATTCAATTTGAGTTTTTTTTTTAAGCGCGCCTGTGTCTCATGATAGTGGAGCAGTCCAACCTATATGCTTTACAAAAAGGGCGTATGTTCACTTTAACCATATCCGAGTGTAAGGCTTATATGGGTATTATCATACGTATGAGCTTAGTGAAACTCCCATCAACACGTCTGTATTGGTCAACTGATCCAACATTTCACCAAGCTCATATTGCAGGAGTCATGCCACGGAACCGATTTGAGGAAATTACAGCCAATATTCACTTTTGTGACAACAGTAAGGCTGATGTTACTGACCGTGGCTACAAAATCCGTCCAATTATAGAGCACATTACCAAGGCTATGCCTGACGCATATACATTTTCCAAAAAACTCTCAATTGATGAACATATGGTAAAGTTTAAGGGACATAATGCCATGAAACAGTATATGAAGGACAAACTTATTTCATGGGGATTCAAACTATGGTGTTTATGTGAGTCAGAAACTGGATAATTGTACAATATTGACATTTACACAGGGAAAAACCATTTGTTGAACACGGTCTTGGCGAAGCTGTCGTCCTGCAGCAATCCCGTGATTGCTTTGGAAACTATCACGAACAACACTAATTATAAATTTTTAAGATTTATTGTATTTTACTTTATATTTTCCATAAAAAAAAACTGTTCTTAAATCATATCTAAAAATTAATAATTTGGAATAAAAAGATTGCTTTCAACCCATAGGCAAATATATTTGCCAAGCGAAATGGGGGACTTAGAGGATACCCAGGAGAACAATTTTTTTTCGTCAAAGGTTAAATCGCTTTAGCAGAAAATGTTTGGTCGTCAAAGGGTTAAAGGATGCTAATAATAAAGTTAACTGTAAAATAAACCATATATAGTAACTATCTTACTGTATACATATCTACCATGTCATATTTTAAATTTTTCACACCAAATTCTTGTATAAACACACACATGATTATACATATTTCAGAATTTCTGCAATGCAGTTACTACCTCCATAGTGATATATGTATTGCAATTTATCTTTATCCGTGTCACTAGCATTAAGTGAAGCTTATGGAGCGATGTAAAATTTTCATAAGTCACGTGTCTTTGCGAATAAATGTGTTTTAAGCATTTGTGTAGGAAAAATGCAGAATTTGCCAATATCCGATCAACATGGTTAGACTTCAAGGGCGAATTAGTACGTGGGCCGTTACAAAATGTATTACCTTTTATAGGTTATTAACTAAATACCCAACTTACTACCGTAAATACCATCTACTCAGCTATTTAAAATCTTTATTACTTGACAAATGTTACATATGAGATAAATTGACCAGTAAACTGTTAAAATTATACGTAGATTGCTGTGTATGAAAGCAATGATCAAGTGCAAGTAGTGTGCCATATTTATACGGCTTCAAGAATTTTTAGACTTGAAAATGCCACGAAAATCTTTCATTAAGCGCCGTCTATACTTAATATTGTTACGTTTTTACCTTTTAAAAACGTTTAAAATATGAGCTAGTAGATTGCAAATAAAAAAAGAATAAATCTGTGTTTAGTTCTAATCAAAATTCTTTATTGTTCGCAGAATTCCGTATTCTTTATGTAAACAACAACAATTGCTTTGTTTGTTAATCCTCTACACCCTTTGCATAAACAATAACAATTACTAGACAATTATTCGACTGATCTTTGTAACGGAGATCTTCAAACTACGATTACTCTCTTCCAACACCGCGCGTCTTCACACAAGACTAACTATACTTCAGTTGCCTTTTATATGGCAAAGTAGACAGTCTGATGAATGTTCTTGAAGGCGAACCTTCATTACTTCGCCTTCTCGAAATCTCTATAAATGTAAACATCGTTGCTGACGTTTATTATTGTAGTGTTGTTGGTATATTTTTGTTTACTTGTATACCAGTTTTTTATGCTGGTGCTTGTTGTTATTTTAAGCAGTGCATTAATTTGTAAACAAGTTTGTTTAATGCATTATTTTGTTTTTTGTACCTTTTTTATAATTTTAATGTTAAACGATGTAAAAGCAAAACACCAGTATCTCGATTTTATTTTCATTTTCGTAACAGTATTTTTTTTTTTTAGAAGTCGCCGTAATCTAGTAGGTAGTGTGTTGGCTTATTAGACGTAAAGGCAGAGTTCGAGCCCTGGCCAGACGTCAAGACAAAATACAAAAGTATTTCTTGTGGCAAAGACTCTGAGAGTAAATAAAATTGCCATGAAAAGTTTCTCAACAATATGTCGTTCGGAGTCGACTTTAAACTGTAGGTCTCACCGCTCATGTATAAAATAAACACACACAACATAAGTGGTGTGAGAAGCTAGGACGTTGTACAATGAGGTCAATTCGACCTCCGAGTACTGTACTTATCTTAATTGACAAGTACACTTCCTCTAAACTAACCTAACCTGACAGTATTTTTTCTATATTTACAACCAACATTTTTAAATCATTTGAAAAATTATTAATGCCATTGTGTGTGGCTTCTATGGCAGTTTAGAACAAGTACTGTGTCACATTTGTTTAATAAACGTCAGATCATATTGTTCATTTTGAACAATTCTTGAAAATGTCATAGAGTCAGTCTTTCATTATGCGCTTCCTTTTTTAATTTAAATTAAATAAAGTGTTTGTTAAATATGACAAAAATTTTTTAATTCTTTCAAAAGGCCTACTGATGCCATTATGTGTGGAACATGTCTGCCAAGGCTTCTCTGGGTGGAGCACAGCGAACAAAATTTCAAGCTGTCCAGCGTCCCTTCATCGAACACACGTCATTATCTATAGACAATTACCTTCAATTCCTGGATCAATTATATTTTGTATACGCCAAGTTGTAGTCTGCGGAAACCGAGTTCTTGTGAACTACACGAAATCGACTGACATGAATTTTTTCTGCACACTGTCAATGACGGCGGCAATATTTTCGGCGGATTTTGTGTTTCGCCGACGTCTATCATTTACTGAGCCGGTAAATTCATATATATTTATCGCTTTGCGAATAGTGCCCCCGGTAGGACGATTATGACGATCGCAAAGTGGACGAAAAGGTGGTACATTGCCGAAACAGAACGCCCATTTTGATAAAAAAAAATTATTATTTGCAAGTGTTGTTGATTTCTGTATCCGTCCATGGTGATTTGGCTAAAGAGAGTGAATAGAAGACAATTAATTTGACAGATGTATCTTCAACAAGATGGTCATTATCACCGGTCAAAGTTCCGAAATCCCTGTTGGAAGCGTCGATAGCTGCTGGTGTTGTGTTTTCTAAACGGAGTGACTTCTCCATTTCCAGATCATTCTCAAAGTTTGTTTCTTGATTAGCTTCTCATTACTTTTGCAAAAAAAAAAAATATAAGCTCGTAGATTGCAAATAAAATAAATATAAATTTGTGTATAGTTTTAATTAATTTATTTATTATTCGCACAATTCTATGTACCACTGTTCACAACTTGATGTAAACAACAACAATTGCTTTGTTTGTTATTCCTTTGTTTACACCCTTTGCATAAGCAATAACAATTACTAGGCAATTGTTCGACTGATCTTTGTAACGGAGATTTTCAAACCATGATTACTCTCTTCAATCACACAGTGTCTTCACACAAGACTGACTGAACCGGCTCATTCGCCTGCTTTGCCTTGCCTTTTGTAAACAACCTGATGAATGTTCTTGAAGGCAAATATACGTGGCTTCGCCTTCTCGAGATCTCTATAAATTTAAACATTGTTGTTTGTGTATTTTGTTTACCATTATTCTTGTGGTGTTGTTGTTACATTTTTGTTTACTTGTTTGTCACTTTTTATGCTGGTATTTATTGCTATATTACGCAGTGCGATAATTTGTAAACAAGTTCATTGCTTTTGTAGCTTTTGTTTGTAATTTTAATGATAAACGATGTAAAAGCAAAATACAAGTATCTGGATTTTTCCATTTTCGTAATTTATTGTTAGTGATAGTGACTGCCTGAAAATTTGCAATACGATACGTGAAAAATTTATTGATCTGTCGAGACTACAAATAACATGTAATTTTTAAACATGCATTAAACATGTGTAAAACCGCTTCTCTATATTTAGTTTCTTACTACGTCATACGAATAACACACAGGTATATATTCTTTTCCATTTTTCATACCAGAACTTACCCACTCCTCAGCTTAATTTAACACAATTTATTGCAATTTAAACAATATAATACAAGAAGGTGTGGTAATAACTGCATACAATTTAGAAAAATACAATTTATGACTCAATTACAAAAAGCATATATTGTTGCAATAATTCTATTCTACGTCTTTCTTTTTGCAACATTTTAAATACCAACTTCTACTCCAACATAACATTCTGCAGGCAAATCAAGGGAAATGCTCAAACAGCACTACAAACTTTAATGTTTTGCACAACCACTGAATTTTAATGATCAATTATTGTCTCAACTCTTTCAAAATATAGTTTTAATGGGAAATATTAAAAATATTTAATGTCACACATAAAAATACAATGTTGAGCACAACATATTTTTGTATTTTATTTTGCAAATACAGAGTTTGTACTGCAAACTCAAATAATTTTAATTGCGCAGTAGTTAGATGTTAATAACGCTGCACAATAATCATGTCACTGAGGAGCTCAAATAGCTCGTCGTTGATTCGAACACGGAAATCATCGCACTAGACCGAAGATCTTTCGTAGGACTTTTCTCTGTGGTACTTACATGGCATACACCCATAGAGTAGTATGAGGAGAATGAGAGATTTCATATTGAGACCTTAATAACATCTTTTGCTAGAGTGATCCTACGATGGCTCTCCAGTATGTCATAATTTTTGCTGGTTACAACGAAGCCACCATTAACATATTTACTGACAACGTTTAAAGTATAGTAAACTAGGGACTCGTACCCCTTGTCCCTACTTGTCGATAACATATACTTCGTTTTATTCTCTTCACTAACATACCCATTTTAGTAGATCCCTGTTCAACAGCACTAAGGGCAACAGTAACATCTTGATCGTTATAGTGTCAGTGTCGTAAATGGAGACAAGCAACTGGACGCTTTTATAAAAAAGGAGGACGAAAAGGATGAAATTGCAGTAGTTGCTTAACGTCGTGCTGCAAAGTCTTATCAGTTTTGCAAGAATATTAAGGTCAGACATTGCGGCAAAAACACATGTGTGTGTAATTTTATGCATGAGTGACAGTTCCTGCAGTTTAATATCGACTCGGTACGACAGAGTTAAGAAGCTTTTGATGGCAATTTGATTGCTGAAGAAATAATTTTTCAAGCCTGGTCTGGGTTTTGAGCTACAGGTTCGAGTCAGTAAGTATTCGTATGACCGACAACGGAATCTTTCGCTTGGACGTTAATATAGACGTGACACAGAACCAGTTCTGGTCGAAGCAAAATTAAAGACAAATAGAAATGGATTTAAAAATTTAAATAACATTTCTTGTCATATCAGAAGTTAATCTCTTACGTCATTATTTAATTATTATTCGAATATAAACAAAAATCCATTTTCCTAATTGCTTCAACACTCTTTATTTGTAATTTTAGCCTTTATTAGGGAATATATGAACACTTAACTTTAAGGTTGTATATTTAAAGTTGTAATATCCTTTATTAAACAATTTTGGTCTTTACTAAAGAAGTGTCTTGGGGTGTCTTTTGGGAATTTCATTTAAGGTTTTTTGTATAATGATTAACTGAACTCTTTTGTGTAATTATTTCCCTTTTTAATAGAATTCTTTTGAAATTTAACTTCTGCATATATGTAAATGGACAGAGTTCTTATTAATATTTACAAGTACTTTCTTTGTTTTTAATAATAAATTGAAAAATCCGTTAAGCTTTTAATAGAATTATGCCGAATAGAAAATTATTAAAGAATTCATAATGACGTGTTTCCGGAAGCAAAACTAATTCCTTTTTGGTTTTTGAAACAGCGTAAAAATAATCATTATAATTTGATTTATTTATTATTTACTTATTTATTAATTACAATACAATTAAAAATTATATTCTAATTATATACGAGCGGATTAATTTGACCATATGCTCGGTGTAGTGTCACAGACCAGAGTCTCTGGTGGGAATCGAACCCACGACAATCACGCAAATAGTTTTGCACAGTACCCACTAGACTACCAGGGCACCCATAATTTGATTTAAAAATAAAAAGAACGTTTAATAAAATTATTGTAGAAGAAAAATTGAAAAATCTAACAAAACAAAATACTTGTACCTAAAATCAAATGTCCAAGTATCTGTCAAGTAGGTATAACATCTGCAACAACCCAGGGTATAAAAATAGCTGTACTCTTCAAAATTCAAGATCAATGAAATTCCTGATAGACAGAAGAAGAAAACGTATGCAGAAGGAGCTGATATATATTACGTATGGCGTAGGTCAGTAGGTAGGGATACTACAACCTGAGATATCATTTCAATAAATTATAATAGGAAACCTTTTGTTTAATTGACTCGTTTTCATTTTCATTTAATATATGTACATAATATGTCTTTTCCAATGCCACAGTTGTCGAAAGTCTAAATATTAACACACTTATAATGTCTATCAATAGAAACTTCCCAACATGAAAGTTGATAACAGTCGACTTCTTGAAGCTATATCTTTCAAATTAGAGTGTATTTATTCAATCTGTTTTGTCCAATCACCCTAGACGTATATGTACAACGAGTGTGTTCGTTGGATACGCTCTGGAGCAGTTGGCGACTGTCCCTAATTTTCATCGAAGTATCAGCTTCAGCATTGAGGCCCTTTTTTAATGAATTGGTACGAGAACAAAAAATAATTGTAGAATTTGAGACGATACAAATGCATCTCCATATATCTTCGAGAATTACGTTGGCAAGGCCATCACTGTCAATTGCGAGCAAAATAGGTCTATTATTACCAATTTCATTTGACCTGAAGTGGATGTTCTGAAAACAAAAGATGTGTTGTTTCAACAGGACGTTGCTACGTCCGCTGCATGTTTGACGCAGCGTTTGCTGCGTTGCGTCTATTGTGTTTATAGCATAAATTGGAATTGCAAAGACACTCAGAAACAAATATTTAAAGTGTCGGCATATAATTAATTTTTTTGAAGTATATGTGAGGTTTTTATGAATGAATTTTTATGAATTCTTGAACAGTGACGTAATTAGTGCTTTATATAGAAAAATTTTTTTATATTCCGTAAATGCTTTATTCGATTTCGAAAATTATTCTCTCTGAAAATGAGCTTTGATATTTTTATTTATTTATTTATTTATTTATTTATTTGTTATTAGTCATAGCACAACAAGATAATAATCTTATAAATGAAAGTGCTATGGGAGTACATCAAAGAAAGAAAATAATAACAAATCATTGATTATATATGTAATGAAATGTTTGAAATAATGTAGAAATAAAAATGAATAAGAACGTGTTAAAATCACGGGAAATAGCAATCGATACAAAAAAGGATAAAAAATGAATATGTGTAAAAAATAAATTAGGAAAACTACATAGAACAATATATACAAATATAAAGAAATTTACAAACAAAGTAAAAATATATTCATATACTAAGATACAATGAAATTTAAAGATATATTAATTAAAAAAAATGAAAAATTAAAAACAATCATTAATAGAAATAGAGAGAAAAAAAATTCACAAAAAAATCAAGATATGCTAAAAACTACTTGAACAGATTGTATAACTCCTTTTTGAACTTAACTGCATTGCCTATATTCTGAATATAATTAGGTAAAGTATTCCAAAGACTGATGGTGTATATAAAAAACTGGCGTTGTGACAAAAGAGTCCTATGTCTGTGTTGAATAATCTTCATACCGCGGTTGGATCTAGCAAATGTAATCCTACTAAATAAGTATATTGGCTGTTTTAGAGTAATAATCTTATGCAGGAGAATAAGGCATTTTATATTCAATAGATTATCAAAATTAACTCCGAATATCTGGTATGAAAATTGTGATATATGGTCTCGACGTCCCCTAATAAAAACATATCTGGCTATATTATTATAAGCCAGGTTGAGTTTCCGCTTATCATCAGTATCACAGTTCGCGAAAATTTCAGATCCGTATAAAAGGACAGGAATCAAATACGTTTTAGCCAGTTGCATACATATGGCAAAGGGAGTCGAATCTATAACAGCCCACAAGTTCCTAAGCATACCGTAAACTTTACCAACGATGACGTTAATGTGGTTAGACCACGTTAGCCGACCATTAAAGATAACACCCAGATTGGATGCTGATTCAACAAAGTCAATTTTATTCCCCCTGATAATAATATCCGGCACAACTAATGCTCTCTTAGTCCTGGAGAGCAATAAACATTTAGATTTAGAGGGATTTATACAAAGTCCATTGACCCTAGCCCAGCTATCAATTTTTCGTAAATCACAGTTGATGGTGTCTATAGATAGTTGGATATCCTCTATACGCGTGCTTCTATAGAGCTGAACGTCATCAGCGTACATATGTACGCTACAATTATCCAAAACATCAGGCAGGTCGTTAATGTATATACAGAACAAGAGAGGCCCTAATATTGATCCCTGAGGAATACCTCTTCCAACGCTTAGCGAATTCGAGATCTTGCCGTTTAGATAAACTCGTTGTAATCTGTTTACAAGATAAGAACGTAAGAGATTACAAGCTGAGTTAGAAAAATGAAAGAGGGTCTGTAGCTTCTTCAATAATATTTTGTGGTCAACCGTATCAAAAGCCTTGGTGTGATCCAAAAGAACTAAAAACGCTATGTAATTTTCATCTAGTTCCAACCTAAGATCATCAACTACATTGACTAAAGCAGTAGTGCAGCTCCTAGTATCATAAATCCCGACTGCTTATTAGATATGAAGTCATTATTCACGAGATAACTATTTATTTGTTTAGCCATGAGATTTTCCATTACTTTAGACAGGAATGGAAGAATGGCAATTGGCCTGAATTCGTTGTTGGATTTAGGAATGGGTATGGTTTTCGGCTGTTTCCATTCATCAGGAAAGGACGACATAGTTAAAACTGTATTGAATAAATGAGTCAAATACGGCAAAAGTCTAGGTGACAAAGCCTTCAAAAACAGAGGATCTAAGTCATCAGAACCAACGGCATTCGATTTTACCGAAGATAAGCATTCCAAAACCTCGAACTGATTAACACAACGAAAACTAAAGGGATTTTCAAGCGGAACAAAACAAAGGTCATTATATATGTCACTCAAATAAATACTCAAAATTGTAAATCAGTTATTAAATGCTTTTAACTGTGCTACTCAATACCAATAGACATAGACTTGAATTCGCCGTGGTCTAATAGGTAGTGTGTTGGCTTATTAGACGTAAAGCCAGGGTCCGAGCCCCAGGCCAGATATCAAAACAAAATACAAAAAGTATTTCTTCGGCGACTTCCTCTCAGCAGATTTGTGGCAAAAACTCTGAGAGTAAATAAAATTGCCATGAAAAGTTTCTCAAAAATCTGTCGTCGTATACAATTAACACACACAACATGAGTGGTGTGAGAAGCTAGGCCATGACTGAAGCGTTGTAATGGCCAATTATATTATGTAACTGTTTGATATTAAAAATAGCACGAATATTATGAAACTGTAATTACATTGTACATACATATATAGATATAAATTAATTTTTAACTACAACGAATTATAAGTATAAAAAAATTTAGAAAAAGGCTGCTCAATTAATATGTTTAAACTCTTGAACATATTGTTATGCATTTTAATTAAAACTATAAAAGTCATAACAAAAATATTGCAACATTTTATTGCTTTTATTTGCCAAAACCTGTATAATTTCATTGACTTTATTAAAATGACCACCGCTATTAAAGAAATATGTTTTAAATCAAAAGCTTATGAAACCATCTTATACAATGAATTAAATATTTTGTTTCCATAGCGGTTTTTTAGTATGGAATTAATATGAAATCATAAAAAATTATATGAAATAAATTAATGAATTTTTTAAATAAAATGCTTTTAAATTATTGAAATTTTAATTCTATTATTTTCTACCATAAATATATAAAAGTTGTATTCCATTTTCTGTCGGATGTAAACATTTTAAATAGTAAAGTCGTATGATGCAATAATTTTGCCCACGTACGCTTAAAAAAATTTCTTTTGCCAGAGATCAGCGAATTGAATTGTTGTACTAATAACGCGAATATCTTTTTACTCACCAATGTCTACACAGATAATTTGATGTCAAGCTTATAAGTCACAGTTAATAGAGTATCTTCCGCTGTTTAAAATTAACACTTTCACCATATTTGGAGGGGAATAATAATTTCGGAATTACTTGGTCTATAGTCAGTCAAATACGAATGTCCAATTTTTCTGTCATCTGCAAAAGAGAACACAAGATTAAACGAAAAAATAGTAAATAACACTACGCGACAAAATAAAAAAATGAAATACACCCAGCTAATGCCATAGTGCAAGTTGTGAGTTTGGTTGAGTAGAACCAAAGAATATGGATATAAAGAATACGCATCATGTAGAAGGAAAATTTCTTATGGCGGGTCGTAACATTACGACCCGCTCTCACCAAAATATATTTAAAAAACATTTCTTGATGAGAGGGAGGAAGACAGAAGGAAAATGAACACAAACAAAGAGCGTAACAATGTGTTGCTCTCATCGTACGTATGTACATGTGCATGTATTCTTGTGTTTTTTGATTTAGTTGTTGATCAGACTGCGACAAGAATACATGTGCTGCGGATGCTTTATCATTTTATTTCAGAATAACACTCGAAGAATATTTTGTGCTAAAAATGTTCTATGTCATTAGCTGGACGTATTTTATTTTGTCCCATAGTATAATTTTTTTTAAATGCTTTGGAATGCTCGTTTTTTTCTTTTAATAAAAAATGGTTTTTATTCTTTTTATTTATCTAAAAAACATGACCTAATTTTTAAGCCAAAGATGGATAGCTTTATATTCTTTTAATAATAAAATCGATGTTTTATTTTATTTTTATTTATCCAAAATTATTAAGCCAAAGATAGACAGCTTTATGTTGATGAAATGAAACTAAAAATAGAGTATATTACTAACACTTTTATATGGCTGTAAATAAATAAATTCTCTCAACTTATTTTCTCTCTCTCACTCACTAATCCATAACCATAGGCATGTGTGAACCTAGAGGAAAATTGTTAGTAATAATTTCAAGTCTACTTATTAACCCAATGATATGTATATGTGATCGGAAAATATAGAAAAATTGTACTGCGCTAAATCCCTAAAGACACCGTATTTAACTTGGCAATTATTCTTCCAAAAATCGAAATCATTTCTGATTAATATTAGTGAATACTACTGTGATATTCTTTGGGTGTATAATTGAAGTCTGAAAAAAGCGACATGAACCTTCTTCTTTAAAAACTGACAAGATTTTCACGCTCTTTTTAACGAACATTCTTGATGTTCGTGTCCTATGTGTGTAAAAAGCCGATGATGTTCTTCCCCTGAGGGACATTGTTGCCGACGTCTGTTTTTAACACCAGAAAAATAAATAAATAGTGGTCAAACAACAAAAACACTCGATGAGAACAACGAATTGTTACGCTCTTGGTTTCTGTATCATTCCCTTCTATCTTTTCCCCGCGTCATGAAATATTTTTGAAAAATATTCTAAAATATGTTAAAATGCACATTCTTTATACATACTTTATTTTCTTTGGTAAAATTCATTCTTGACAAGCACAAATGTGACGTATGAGTGATATTTAATTCCATTAGTTTGATACATGACAAAATGGAAGATATTTATTGCATACTTTTCAGAGTAACTACTCCAGTATATATGATGCGTATGAGGAATATATTTCAAATACAATTAAAATTAAATTGGAATTAATATGAGGAATTATAGTATGTTATGATATGACAATTCTGATGGATTTAAAAAAAATTGTAATATCCTAACCTAAAAGCAAATACAAAAACCACAATTGTAGGCTATATTCTAGTAGGTGCTTCATCATTTGGCAAAATGTGAGACCACTTTTGTTTTATTGCATTTTTAAATTTAAACTTTTTAATTGCTCAATATTTATAAGCCTTTTCGATTTTTACAAATTTTCAAAACTCAAAACATCGAAACCGTCATTTTCGACTTCGAAACGTACACTTAAATATTTAAATTTGCATAATAGAATAAAAAATCGAATTTGCTTGTAATTTCAGTAAAATATAACTGGATGTGTGCCAGGTTACGTATTATGATACAATTGTTACAATATGTGATTATATACAAACATTTATACAAATAAATATATGAGAAGTTAAATCAACGTATTTCTAATTTCGATGTCTACTATTTAAACATACACACACTTCCTCTAACCAGATACATATACTTCTAGAAATAGAAAAAGAGCGAAATAATATAGAAAATTCAGCATCAGAAAGATAATCCTAATTTACTCGTATTTGCTATTTAAAACTTTTGTTGTTTAAATGTATCATTATTTGGCAAATTGTTTAATTTATAGCTGTTGTTCTATTGTAATGGGTATCAAATTTTTATTTTTTATCGAAAAATTTATCACACATTAGATCTCTGCTTCCTTGTATAAATTAGCAAAAATATTTTTTTTATTTAGGCGTAAATCAATTGAAAAATAAATTCAAATTAAAATCGAATTATAATTATAATTTCATACATACATATAGTGTTGGAAAAAATAATAGATTAAAATGTTGTATACTTTTTCGTTGTAAACTTTTATAGTTGGAAATTACTGTCAAATTCTTGCTAATGTAATGGGATTTTATTATTTGCTTTCTTTATTGTTTTCTTCTCTTTTAATTTATTAGTTTTCAGGAAAAAGTAAGAAAATACGTAATTTAGCTGGAAAAATTAATAGAAACGTTTTTCTAAAACCCTGCTTAAATTTAAAATAAATAAACTTTTTACATGAAGTATTTAGAAGTGGTAAAAATTGACTTAAAATACCTTTTTTTGCCCATTTGTAAAATTTTCGGGTTGAGTGTGTGTTTAAAATCTTTCAAAAAATGGGTCGAGGTGTTTATACCACTGATGCTGAAAGAAATGTTATCCTTAAGTTAAAATCTGATGGCTTATCACTTGGAAATATAGCCTGCATAATGAGGTGTTATAAACATAAAGTATTTAAGTGATTCACTATACAAAAAATATCGAAACTATAGGAAGAAAGAGGAAAACGTCCACGCGTTTTGATCAAATTTTAGTACGTCATTCCAAAAAAAAATTTGAGTCTTTTAATGGGCTTAAAAATATACTAGATGCTCCAGTAACAAGCAGTACTATAAGAAATAGGCTCGAAGTCCAAGGTCAGTACCTCCTTTAAGTAAAACAGAAATATACAAAAAAGGTTACAATTTGCCAGATAACACCAAAGTCGGAAAAAGTGGAACAAAGTGCTCCATCAGACGGAAAATGTTTTTTACGTCGTCCTGCCAATAAAGATTTTGATCCTAAATGCACAAAAAGACAGTCAAACAGGGTTGCGGGTCCCTAATGATATGGGGATGTTTTCAACGTTTTTTGATGCGTTTCTATTATTTTTGCCAACACTGTACGTACATAATTGGTCATTGCAACCCTTCAGGATTATCGACCTGAAGATAGATCGAGCTTTGTATCAAAAATGATACATTTCAATTTTTGAGACGATATAACTTTAATTCAGAAAAAGTTAGATGTCTGATATTTTTTTAATTCGTTAGTATTGTTATCGCCATTATTTTAAACCAAAGAAAAAAAGAAAATTTCAAACAGGACTTAAAAAATTCAAAAACTTAATAATTCTAGCTATGTATCATTTTTGATACATACGACTTTCCTAGGGATTCTTTGGTGTTGTGAATGTAATTCTTTTAAGTTTTCAAAAGATTTTATGAAGTTTTATCGGAAATAATACATTATTTATAATATTTGATAAGGAATTGAAAATTAAGTGTTGGATGAGAGTGATTGAAGTAGTCGTAGTCTAGTATGCACTATGTTAGCTTATTAGACGTCATACCAAGTTTCAAACCTCAGGTCAGACATTTCCAGTTTACAAAGAAAAGTTGTAATGGCCGATTAAATATGTACATATATATGTAATATTTCTACTACTGAAGATTCTGAAGAAGAAGAAAACAGAAGCTCCTCTTATGAACTGATGCAGGTATTGACAGCTGCAAACATGAAAATAGGACGTTAATCGAAAAAGATGGTACTACTTAGAATAGAGAACCGTATTAGCCGTTTAGGAAGAAAATATATTGCCAATTTTCACGCAGATTGCTAGCAGCTGTCAGCAACTACTAATGTATAGCCGTATTTGGGGAAACTTGTATCCGGGACACCAGAGAGGAATGAAAGGGAGAACATTGTTATTGACATGATCGATGTTCTATTGCAACAGGAAACTTGTTTACCTCACATGACGTCTACAACAAATGTTTCTAGCGAAATATAACAATGGTTTCAGCAACATCAGGTTTCAGCTAGCCCTCGATTGGGAGCGTTGCTGACGGGAGTGACAATAAGCTGCCCCATCGAATCAATTGGCAATTTATAAATCGCCACAAGGCAAGGGTGGTACCATTTAAAAAAAAATAAAATCAAGCTGACATGAAGTGTTTGATTATTAAGTAAAAAACCATACTGCAACGTACATAATGTCAAAAATTTTGGCGTAAATTTTATAAAAGTTATAATAATAAAATGTAATAATGTAAAATAGTTTTGTTCAAATGATTTAAAATAAATAAATATACATCATTTGGCTAAATGTGAAACCGCGCTTGTTTTATTGCATTTTTAAATTTAAACTTTTAAATGGCTCACCATTTTTTTGGAATTTACAAATTTTCAAAACTCAATCATCAACCGTCATTTTGGACTTCGAAACATACACATAAATATTTACTTTAGTTGCACAATAGAATAAAAAAAATCGAATTTGCTTATAATTTCAAAAAATTATACAGTAATCCTTCGATTTACGTCGCCTCGATTAACGTTGTTTCGATTTACGTCGTCAAATTTTTTGTTCCCTCTAACTTCAATTTACGTCGCCTTAATTCGAGGGATTACTGTAACTTTTTGAAGTTCCTTGTTAAAAACATACTACTTTGTAGTAAGAGCAATATGAAATTCGATTTACGTCGTTCGGATTTACGTCGCTTTTTTTTGGAACCAGCTGCGACGTAAATCGATGAATTACTGTAGCTGGATGTGTGCCAGGTTAATATGTTACATGATACAATTGCTACAATATGTGATTATATACAAATGTTTATACAAATAAATGCATACATATATGAGAAGTTAAATCAACGTATTTATAATTTCGATATCTATTATTTAAACATACACACACTTACTGTTACCAGATACATAAACTTCCGGAGATAGAAAAAGAGCGAATAAACATAGAAACTTTAGCAGCCGAAAGATAATCCTAATTTACTCGTATTTGCTGTTTAAAAATTTTTTTTGTTGAAATGTATCATTATTTGGCAAATTGTTTAATTTATAGCTGTTGTTCTATTGTAACGTGCACCAAATTTTTATTTTTTATTGAATACTTTATCACACATTAGATCTCTGCATCTTTGTATAAATTAGCAAAAAAATGTTTTTTGTTTATTTAGGCGTAAATCAATTAAAAAATAAATTCAAATTTAAATCGAATTATAATTTCAGACATACATACAAACATAATTCACCATTACAACCCTTCATTTAGGATTACGGCCTAGATTCTTACACCACACATGTTGCGTGTGTTAATTTTATACATGAATGGCGGGACCTCCAGTTTAAAGCCGACTCCGAATGACATATTTTTGGAGAAACTTTTCATGGCACAGTAATTTAGTCTCAGCGTTTTTGCCAGAAATTTACTGAGACGAAGTCGCAGATGAATTATTTTTTCACATTTCGTTTTGATGTCTGAACTGGGGTTTGAACTGTGACTTCACGTCTAATAAGCCAACACACTACGTACTAGACTACGGCAACTTAATATTAAGACTTAATATTACACATATATTTATGGTGTCATTGAAGAGTTATAGTATTTTAACAATCCATATTATTTACGATTCTATTCAGACATCAATTAAAAAATATTTACATTTAGTTTAAATGTGTCACCTCTGAAAAATTTGAAAATTGAATTATTGCAAAAATTCTTTAAAACATTCAATAAACAACCTCTAATATGGCACTCATATGACTTAATATCAAATTCCCTTCTTATTTCAACTTAAAACGGGAATTCACTTAAAACTCTACATTTCAAAATATTTTCTTTAACAATTTAAACATAAACAAAAATGGTATCCACATATTGTATTTAATTCTTTATACAGCATTATATGTTTCTTCTTAAATAATATGAAAGAAATGCAGCTTGGAAATTTAATCAATATTATCCCTCAAATACCACAAGACAGTTATTCATTGACATGATTAATGGCATCAAAAGCATGTAACAGCGACAGAAAAATAAAAAAATGGACAGAAAATTGAAACAAACAAACAAAAAATTGAAAACAAAAACTGAATAAATTTCTTGTTAATTTTCTTTACCATTGAATTTTTATTCTATTAATTTACTTATACGAGTAAATGGCTTTGTATATCGACACATACGATAAGTATGTATGTTCAATAATATTTACATTCCATGAAATCTATCTGTATATGGAAACTGTCTCTCAACGGCATATAGTGAGTCTAATTAAATGCAGGTTTTCACCATATTTAAACTGTGCATATATACGATAAGAAAAGTATTTCATGTTCTTTTAAATTTAATAATTCAGCAAAAATAATTTTGAAATTATATTTTCATAATGAATTTCATACATCTCTTTTCTTCAATATTTCATATAAAGTTTCAATTAATTATTGCGCAATAAATACGCAAATTGTTATAATATTGAGTAAAACTCAAAATGCAGCACTGTCATAAGTGTATTCAGTGAGCATATTAGAATTAATCGAACACTTTCTGTTGATATTTGAAAACTCTAATGTCAACAACGACAAAAAAAAACGAAACAAAAAAAAAAAACAAAATGAAAACAATATTGTTGAAACAACCAGTTGTTTTGCTTACCAGCTGCCAAATGAATATTGAATAAGCAGCTGAACTGTGTATATTATTATGTCTGAAAACTTAAAATATTGTACTCAATAAACTCAAATAATAAAAGTACATATCTGAACATATTATAAGAAACGCAACTGATGTTTTTCTCTATTTCGTAAGGCACTAAAGTCAAGAAAAAACTCAATGTACAGTAACGCGTATACGTTGTGAAGTTCATGTTAAACATAACTCATACGTCAAGGTAATAAAAAAAATCAAAAACTAAGTATAATTGATCATGATTACTTAAATTATTATCAATTTTTGGTATATTTTATAACCTTTTAAGGCAGATTTCTGGCAAAACTCTGAGAGCAAATAAAATTGTCTTGAAAAGTTTCTCAAAAAATCTGTCGTTCGGAGTCGACTTTATACTGAAGGTCCCGCAACTCATGTATAAAATCATACCTGTTAAATTTCGATTACGATTAGTAATCAATTACATTACTTTTTAAAATGAATCGTAATGATTATATAATTCTATAAACAATTTTTTCGAATTACTAATTGATTACGATTGCCAAAGAATCAAAAAATAATCAGGATTACTGGCGATTAGTCTAATAATCAAAAAGAATCATAAGTAGTCTAGAAATAATCAAATTGTTTTAAATAATTCTTTTTGATTATTTTCAAATATTCAAAAGTAATCAAATTGCTTTCAGTAATTCTTTCTGATTATTTTCAAATATTCAAAAAGAATTCGAAGTAATTATCAAAAATAAATTGATTACTTTTGGATTACTTTTGATTCTTTTTGATTATTAGACTAATCGCCAGTAATCCTGATTATTTTTTGATTATTTTGTAATCGTAATCAATTATTAACTATTTTAACCAAAAATAATCGTAATTGTAATCATTATTTCACCTTTCAAAAAAAAAGTAATCAAATTACTAATCATTACAATTACTAATGTATGTATGGTATGTATAAAATTAACATACACTACATGAGTGGTGTGTAAAACTAGGTCCATAATCCTGACTGAACGGTTATGAAGGGTATGTATGTACGAACTTGAAAAATGAATCTCTCGCTTTTAATAAGAAAATATAATTTTTTCATATTTGAAAGACATAAGGATCCTTATATATGTATATATGTTTGTACTTATGTATTCGTGTATAATTATTAAATTAATGGTTATTAATAACCTAAATTATAATTATGTATGTTGTTATGAAATCGTGATTAATTAATTCTTCTTCTGATTATTTGCAGCCATCCTAATATATTAGAGATCAATAGGGAACATATACATACATACATACATAATTGGTTATTACAACCCTTCAGTCAGGATTACGACCTAGTTTCTCACACCACTTATGTTGTGTGTGTTAATTTTATACATGAGTGGAGGGACCTACAGTTTAAAGTCGACTCCGAACGACAGATTTTTGAGAAACTTTTCATGGCAATTTGATTTACTCTCAGTGTTTTTGCCAGAAAGTTTTAGTTGAGAAGGCATTAAAAGCGGATTAAACTAACAAAGAAGAAAAATAAAAATAGTAAAATAATTTAGTGTGTCCTTATATCATAAAAGGAACTTTAAATTCCAAGGAAAGTAATTCAACATTTTAGAATCCTAAGTGCCTTAAGTTTGTGTGTTTACATCAGTTTGAGCGGACAATAAATTACTTCTTTGGAGAATTAGAGGAGCATCCCCACTCCACAAATCTGTGGTAGTCCCTTTTTTATAGAAGGATAAACGTGGTGTTCTAGCTTTTTATCAAGGAGTATTCAGAACCTCATTCTTGGCTCTTCACACGTGATTCAACTCTATCCACGTTTGTTAAGGATCATTGTAAAATCCCGTTGTTGGTTCTTTACACGTGGTTCACCCCTACGCACGTTTTTGGGAACCTCACATTCTTTTTCAACACGTGGTCACACCGAATACACGTGGACGTGGACGAAGGTGACAACAGATCGACAAGTCACCTATTATATAACCACCACGTGACCTATAAGATAAGTAAAAACGAATTAATAGAACCTACATTAAGTGAACAAAAAGAAAACTAGTTAACACTTAAAATATTATAATTAAACAAAAATGATTTAAAGATTTAAAATTTATCTAAATATAAACACGCTATTTTTTTGGAGTCAAATCTAAATTAAGTTCTAAATTTTAATTAAAATTAAAAAAATTTACAATATTATTATAATAATATGATTTGGTGAAATTTAATTATAATTTGATATAAGGTAGAATTGTAATTAATTTAATTTAAGATTGAATATAACTTATTTTTAAGAGGGAGTTTAACACAAACAAAAATAAATATGGATACAAGAATCTAAACTAAATTTCGGACAAAATTTATTTTTTTTTTATCATAAATCACATTCTGATATTTATATTTTTATTCGTTCATTCATTCATTCGTGTACTCATTTTTTTCATTTATTCATTCATAATTAAACTTCATCCTAATCACTCATTTAAACCATTTATTCAATACTAACAAAAATAAGTAGAATTTTAAAATACTAATCTAAAATTCAAACAAATTTTCATGGAAAAAACAGTATTTGAAGTGAATTACAAAGAATTACAAATAATTAAGAAAGAAAATATTTTAAGAAATAATTTTGAAATCGAAAAAAATTCTAAATCTAAATTAAATAATCTAAATACAAATTAACTTGGAACATGTATTAGACTAAAATGAATATTAACTTAAAATTTTGAATCAAACTAAATATTGTAAAACGAATTAATGCAAATTTAAATTTGAAGTATTAAATGAAATCATTTCCTATTTTGAAACTAAAGTGAATTATTTAACTTTTGAAATTAATTCGTAAAAAAATCACAAGAAAGTTAAAACTAAGATAATGTTTAGTACATTTTTTTTTGAGCTTAGCAAATATAATATTGTCTGAAGTCATAATTAACCAACTGTAGCATCATCATGGTTGCTGGGCCCATCAAGTCATGCTGTTGATAATATAAAAGCATCAGGATAATTACAAATCTTCAACAGTTCAAAAGTTGTGAGTAAATTTTTACATGTATTTTAATATTTTCTTATTATTAATATTTATAATTACTACAAATCTGACACTATCAATTTAGTTAATTTTGTCATAAGTTATCTTAAATGCATAGAGGTTTTGATTTTAAGATATTTTTTTTATTGAAATGCTCCAATAAACATTGTCTCTTAAAGATTATTAACCCTTTCATGCCCGAATTTTTTGGGCCAGAGCTAAAATTTTTTAAGGACATGTGTTTGTTAGTCATGGCCTAAATATGAAGTGATATTAAATTCAGAGTCCTACGTATTCTGGTTTTACATATTGGTTGGCTTGGTTGTTTGCAAAAAAAAAATCTTTTAAAAAAATTAAAAATTACGGAATTTATGAACAAAAATGTACAATGTTGCCTATAGGCAACATTGGGCATAAAAGGGTTAAGATTACAAACAATGGAACTCTAAATAATTTAAACGGGGAATAATGAACCAAACCAAATTTGGACTTTGGTAAGTGATAATTGTGTCAAAATTAGGGACAGGTATTCAATTCGGGTATTTCACTTGTCAAGGAGTCTGATCTAAGATCAGTGGGTGGGAATCAGTGTACCCTACTTGGCGTTACAACTTGCCAGGGTCTGTTTTGTGATTCTTAAGTTTAAGAAGTTTTACTTTATTTTCATTTTTTTTTACACACTATTGGTATTTCGTTTGGCATGGATAGTGTGTTATATGTTCACACGCAATAGAATGTACGGGTTAAGAACCAATTATACCACACCTATAGCTAGCTGGGAAGTCACCTAACATGCCTCTTAAGCAATACTTTTATTTCTGGTCCAAGAAATTGAATTTCTAGGAATTTCCAAAAATTTATATTATTCAGTTTACAACTGGCGTGCAACACTGGTATCCATTATTGTAACGAGTTAACGATTTTTCGGTTTGAAATATGTTCGACTTTTTACGGGGCTACGTCAAAAGTCTACACGGATAGTTTCAGAACGTTGCCCGAAATACGAAATTGTGATGGAAACATTTGAATAACATTGTATTTCATACATACTGTCAACATCCAAACCAATTATAATTAAATGAAGGCTTTATGGAGATTATAGTCGTCTGTGCTTTTTGATTAACTTTATTTCTGAAGCCGAAAAATTAATAACCCGTTATATTGTTTCCAAATATAAATTATGTCTTTAAAATACAAGCACTCTACACGTACGCTAACTGAGCACCATACAAATTGTTGCAATATTTTTCATTTCAACACTTTGTGAAAAACAATTCCTTCCAGTAGATATAAAGGAAACCAAAATAAAAATGTTTAAGGTTAAGTTCATGTATCATTGTTGCTTACTGGCATTGTGCTTTTGACGACATATCATACTAAAAATAAACCCTCAAGAGAGATAAAATGAGAAAAAAAAATTACGAATAATTTATTATTTCCTGTTTTTTCTTGCTTCTGTTGTGGTTTTCTTTCATACTATTCCACAGTCTTGTGTAATTCGTCATTATATTGTCTTCAACAGGATAATAAACATTCCATCGTAGCAGGCATAAAAAAGCAAACAAGTTGTCCAATAGAATAGAAAATAATATATTATTACGAAAATGGAAAAATCTGCATACTGGTGTTTTGCTTTTACATCGTTTAACATTAAAATTATAAACAAATGCTACAAAAACAGAAACAATGAACTTGTCTATAACTATCGCGCTGCGTAACAACAAACATCAGCATAAAAAAATATGATAAACAAGTAAACAAAAATATACCAACAAACACCAGTATAAAAAATGGTAAACAAGTAAACAAAAATACAACAACAAATACTAAAAGAATAAATGTAAAGAAAATAAAAAAACTTAATTATTGTACATACATACATACATGTACATGTTTACCTTTATAGAGATCTCGAGAAGGTGAATCCATGAACATTCACCTTCGAGAACATTCATCAGACTGATTACGTTGCGATACAAAAGGCAAGGTAAACCAGGCAACTGAGTTAGTAAAAGTGCAGTCAGTCTTGTATGAAGACGCGGTGCGTTTGAAGTGAGAAAACATGGTTTGAAGATCTCCGTTAAAAAATCTGTCGAACAATTGCCAAGTAATTGTTATTGATTATGCAAAGGGTGTAAACAGAGGAATACCAATCAATGCAATTGTTTTTGTTAACATCAAGTTGTGAACAGTAAACACAAACTTATTTTTATTTTATTTGCAATCAACGTGCTCATATTTTAAACGTAAACATATTGTAACAATATAATGCAAAAATAATTGATTTTGACTTTGGAATATCTATACCCTCAATTGGGTGATTACAAAGATAAATGCATACTATCAGAATCAGAATATTTTATAAAGTTAACATTCTTTTGTTAATTATATTTATAATTAATTGCATTACTTAAATACTTAATTATTCACTACATCCCTTTGTTCAGGATTACTGCCCAGTTTCTCGCAGCACCCATGTTGTGGGCTTTAATTTTATCCGAACGCCAAAGAAACTTTGCACGGTAATTTTATCTACTCTCAGTATTTTTGCCAGAATGTAGCTGAGAAGAAGCCGCCAAAAAAATGTTTCTTCATTCATACATAACTGGTCATTAATAATAATTCAGCCACCTTCTCACACTACCTATGTGGTGTGTGTTAATTTTTTTTTTAATTTTATACATTAATGGCCAGACCTAATATGTAGTGTATTGGCTTATTAGAGGTAAAGCACGGGTTCGTATCCTAGATCAGGCATCAAAACAAAATATGAAAAAAATATTTCTTCGGCGATTTTCTTTCAGCAGATTTCTGGCAAAAACTCTGGGAGTAAATAAACCTGCCATGAAAAAGTTTTTCAAAAATCTATCGACGTCGACGTTAAACTGAGGTCCCGTCAATCACCTATAAAATTAACGCACACAACACAAGTGGTGTGAGGAACTATGTCCATAATCCTGACTGAAGGGTTTAATAACCAATTATGTATGTATGTATGACAATAATGTTTATTTGTCAGGCTTATATAATATCATATTTACTTAAATGTTTTTTTTATTACACTTCTTTTGTCCTAAAAAAATTCCAATAATTAACATTTACATATAAACAGTCTTTTGTTATTTCCGTAATCAACAAAACAAATACAAAAATCCGATTTTATTTTTGAAAGGCAGGGATTTGTTATTGTACCCATTATTTGCTTTGTAAGTCGTTAATTAATTTATAAGCGAAAGTATTTTTCATTTTCACTCGTAGTGAATGACTTCCCTCCAGCCTTTATAAAAAAAAAAACATTTAAATTGGACAAAAGTTTAAGAGTTGCTTTCAGACTAATAATAAAGAATTTTTTTAATTGAAAATATCTTTTTACTTTGCGAACCTCCCTTGAAATCTATTTTGTTTTCATTTAAATGAATACCTTGTTTGAAACAGGGATGCTTCAGGAAAAAAATTTAAACTGAAAATTATGAAGGTTACGTTGGGTTAAATTGAAACTAAATTTTCTTAATAATACTACTGTACTGTTGGAATGTAGGTATTTGTTTGACACTAATGAAGGTGATTTTATAAGTGCTACTTACAAAATTATATTGGGATACGCCTTGTATTTAAAATACATTTTGGACATTACATTGAGCAGACCAATACGTAGAAATATCTTTCTAATAATACCGCTTTGGTTTGTATGCATGGGAATCCACAAGATGCATCTCTTTATCTCTGGAGAACTATAGTGAGTGAAAAAAATGTGATCACGTAATATTCCTTCTTTTCGATTATCAATAGATGTGTGACTCACTCGCATATTATATATCTTGGTATTCCTATTACGAGACACCTGACTTCGAGACAGTCAACTTTTGTTATATAATTGACAGCTTAATACTGTGTTCATATATGCACTTTTATTGAGTCAATATTCGGTTAATTGAGTACAATATTTTATGTGTTCAGGCATAATAATATACGCAGTTCAGCTATTTATTCAATATTCATTTGAGCTGGTTGTTTCAACAAAATTGTTTTTAATTTGTTTTTTTGTTTTGTTTGTTGTTTTTTCTTGTTTGTCGTGTTGACATTTGAGTTGTCAAATATCAACAAAAAGTGTTCGGTTAATTGTAATATGCTCACTAAACACACTTATGATTTTTTTGAGTTTTACTCAATATAATAACAATTTGCGTATTTATTGCGCAATTATTAATACTAAAGTTTGTAATATAATATATTGAGCTCAATAACGGTGCATATCTGAACACCGTATAGAGCAATATGGAGATATTTATTACTTATGAGGATATCTACCTTTGCTTAACACATTAAAAAATTGATAAACGATAAAACAAGATTATAGCAATACCGTAGTACATCAACAACGATAATATACATAAGAACTTTAGCACGCTGTTTATCAAAACAAAGATTGGAGATATGCTTAAAAAAGATCCAGCCATCCTCTTAGAATATAAAGCAAAAAGCTGGAGAGTCGCATCGAATGGTTGGCGAGTCCCAAGATCATGATCTATCAGAAGCAACATGGAAAAGATGGTTTCGATGCTTCAGAGAGAGGGATTAGAATGTGAAAACCACAAAAAAATGTGAAGGCGACGAATTGCAAACAATATTGGTTGATGATGATACTTTGAGTCAGAAACAAATGGCATAAATGTTAAGTGTTGCACAACAAGACATTTTCTGATGGTATTGAACGAATGACCAGAATGGGCCACAAGACAAGATAATTTTGCAACATAAGAATGCACCTCCACACTTAGCAAATTAAAGCATTAGACTGGGAGCTACTAACCTACTCGCCGTATTCACTAGAATTGGGGTCTTCCAACTAATATATGGTTGCGTCGATGGTTCATTTATTGACTGACCAGTACTTCAATTCCCACGAAGGAGTCGAAAATTGGGTGACTAATTGGTTTGCTTCAAGAATTTTATTGGCGTGGAATCCACAAATGACTGAAAGATGAATAAAATGTGTAGACAGCAACGGACAATACTATTAAAAACTTTTGTTTTAATTTCACAAAACAAAGCCCATTTATATGGTACACCTAGGCCATCTATCGGCTTAAATTTGAACCAAACGTTATTTTGAATCTGGCAATACTTATGTATGTCACTCTATTCTGTGACAATATTCAGTATATTATCTCCACTGAACGTAAAGAATCGATTTATGCTTGAGCAACGATAGGATTTATTGGGCCAACTTCACGATGAAGACGATTTTGCCACAAAAAAATCACCTCTTCGGATGAACGTCATTTTCATATTTCTTTCAATTATCTTTGGTTAATGCAGACACCTATCGCACCATGATAACTGATTTTTTTTAACCTTCTTCATAGTATTGATGTTTGGTTTCAACAGGATGGTGCAACTTGCCACACATCTTATGCCACAATCGATTTATTGCGTCAAACATTTAATGGCCTTTTAAGAAGAAGTTGCGATTTGACACCGTTGTACTATATTTTATGAAGCGCCATTGAAGAAAATGTTATGCCGTCAAACCAGAGACAATAGAGCATTTGCAGATCAAAATTCATGATGCCGTTGCCCTGATACGACCACATACACTCGAAAATGTGCTCGAAAATTGGTCCTATCTAATGAGGTATTGGGATGCCAGCCACGGCAGCCATACGAATGAAATAATATTCCATTTTAAACCAGAACAATTGTATTTCACAACTAAAAAATGAATTGGCCAAATTTCAAACCGTTTTTGTTTTATTGCTTTTTCAAATTTAAACTTTTAAATGACGAACCCCCCTTTGTAAATTTGCCTGCTTGTTTAACATTTATGAAAAATCAGAGACAATTTAGCATTTGACAGCCAACATTCGTAATGCCATTGCCCAGATACGACCGAAAGTGTCGAAAATTGGTCCGTTCGAATGAGGTACTGTCAGGCCAGTTGTACTTCACTACAAAAGAATAAATTTGGAAAAAATTCATATCGTTTCTGTTATATTGCATTCTTAAATTTAACTTTTTAATTTCTTACTTCCTTTTTCTACGAAGAGTTTTGCAAAAAGGGGAAAAAATAATTTCCATACTACTGCCTACGACAATCTCTATATTATTAATTTTAATATTTTCTGTTACCCAAGAAAAAGATTAAAAACTCTTTTGTTTTATTGCTTTATACTCCACTCAATTTCATTTTAAATCATTTTTAAAAAATCTTTAATTTGTATGCTTTAGTGGTATAATTTTACAACATATGGATTGCATTTTAAATAAGCATTTTAATGCATTTAAATAAACACATTAAGCTTTAATATAATTAAATATAAATTATTGCAGACCTAAGAAATATCAAATGTTATATTCATTTTATTGTAATAATTACACGAACATTAAAATTGCATTTTCCACATCAGACTCTAGACTGTTTCGATAATAATATACATACATATGGATATGATATAACTCAATTTATAATTAAATAAATTGAATTGAATAATTTCAATAATTGAATTTTAAATGGAATTTTTGTTTACTTTTATTTTTATTATTTATTATTAAATCTTTCTGAACAAGAATATCAAAATGCACACAAATTTGGATATACAGTAGATCATAGTCAAATTGGTCCACTTGCAAGTTTAAGCGTTATTCACTACAACTTGCCGTTAACTAAAGGGAGGATTTTAACGGCCATATAAATTATTTTTCATTATTATAAGTGGACAATAACATAGAAGTGAGCGTGAAGCCAAAGGGAGGATCGTCCTACCTTTAACTTTTAAAGTTAGGTTTAAGTTTGACTCTGCCATGTTAGGTTGTAATAACAAAAGGTGACTTTAAAGTTCACTTTAGCTAAAGTTATCTTTAACTAAACCCAATTTTAACAGCAAGTTGCAATAATGGCCCTAAATTTAAAAAAAACTCGGATATCAATATTATCCCTGCTCTCACACAAAAATGTAACAAATCTTAGCAACCAGAGCCTTTAAGGCTCATATACATAAAGACTACGGGTTTTTCTTACGAAAAATGTTTGAAGTTACCGTAGTCTAGTAGGTAGTATGTTGGCTTATTAGACGTAAAGCCAGGGCTCGAGCTCCAGGCCAGGCATCAAGACAAAATACAAGAAGTATTTATTCGGCGACTTCCTCTCAGCAGATTTCTGACAGAAACTACTTAACCTCTTGGTGTAGTACTAATTTAATGGAGTTGAATGTTAAAAAGTGTAAATATATGTGCTTCACTAGATCATCTAAAACCAATGGATTATATACAATGAACTTGTTAAATCCTTTAACGATTTAGGAATAATTTTTGTAAATGTAAATTGGACTTCAGAAATCATATTACATCCAAAGCTACGATTTATCAAACGACAAAGAATTTTCTGACCCTTATGTTACGAACGGACTTCTTTTTATTTTAATGTTACATCAATTTAGTTCAGTGTAAATGATTATTTATATTTAATACGGCAACTTCGTTGTTACTATTTACCAATTGATAAAGTATCAAGTATCACCGCTATGTTTGAAGGTAAAGGCCAGCTGATATAGCTTTTATTTATATTTAAGTTTAATCACCGAACAAGATCTTCCAGTGTTGAGTGAATTTTTTCACAAAATAATTGCAAAATTAATTAATTTATCAATGAACTTAAGGATCCGTCTTCTGCTCTAACAGCCTTCCAGCTCCCAACAAGCGACACTTGTATAATTTTTTAGCAAAAAATCGGCAGCATCTTCAAAACACGTCCAGTCACTCTATGTATGTATTATATATCCCTTATGTTACCAAACAATTGTTTACCACACTGGTTCGCCCAATTCTTGAATATGGATCAGTTCAAATACAGATTTAGGATGGGATTCTAATAAAAGGTTACCATCTTTAAAATGCCGTCTTTTTGAACTTTTAGTTCAAAAATTTTCAGAATTTTTTAAGGATCTTGATTGTTTATCGCAAAATGTGTCAAATTCACGTTTCACAATTCCAACCAGAAATTGGCCAATGTTTGAGCAAAGCGAAATAATAAAATTTTCCAAAACCACAAATGTAAGCCGACTTCTGGTAGTCGTACAATCAAAATCTATCAAAACTTTCGAAAATTTTTGAATTGAGAGTTCATTTGATAAGATGATATATATATGAAATATATATCACGGCTGTTATACTATTCAAATAATAACTACTGTAATTTTTGTTCGATATGATCAAACGAAGTTTCAGAATGTAATGAATTTCATTCAGAATTTTAATGAATGTAATTTTGTAATTAAGAATGGTTAAACTTAAAAAAATAAGAAAATAACAATTTTTTAAAGTTTACCCGATTAAAACTCATAAAATGTAAGTTAGAACCATACTATGATTATGTGATTATGATTAAAACTCGTATCATGTAAGCTTGAATTATATGTTTATGTATACCATTTTAAAGGCTCATCTGTCCCCTTTTCAAGAAACTTTGGATTTTGAAAATAGGTTGAAAAATATTTGGATAATCAATAATTTTGGGTGAAAAAATCAAAAATATCGTTTTTGTCAAATAAAACAAGTTTGGAGGGTTCAAGAAAAAATATTTTTAAATTCTACTCAACAAAACTCACAACCTCTTTGTTATTAGGTGGGTGTAATTCATTTTTTTTTTTTGTCGCATAGTGTAATTGATTAGAATTACAAATAATCTAAAATAATCAGAATTACTGATGATCAGTACAAAACAATTGAAAAGAATCATAAGTAATCAAATTGTTTTCAATAATTCTTGTTGATTATTTCCGATAACTGGAGAATTGATGAGTCTCCAATTTATTCGAAACAGTAAAATTTTTCGATTTAAGAATTGATGTTTTATAATAGAAAGACTTTTTATTAGTTTCATCCTCTGCAAATTTAAATCGCTAAAAATCCAACAAAATTGAAAGTAGTGCAAGCATTAGCTTACCATCATTACGAAAATTCAAAAAATCGGGGATAGTCAGTTTGTAGAAATGCACTGATGTGTTTAGCATAAAAGCTACATAGAGTATCCAAAACTATGTTGACTACATTCTCAACAGTTAATTCAATCAATTCAGGATTTAATCTTTGTAAGACCTTGAGCCATTTAGTTTTGATGCTTTTATTTAGTACTCTTGCCGAAGAATTTTTAAAATTTATCCAAAAAACATTATTTTGAAAGAATGACTATTATTGAAAATATTCAAAAACAATTGAAAGTAATTATTGAAAATAATTTGATTATTTTGGATTACATTTGATTCTTTTGCATTATTTTGAATTTCATGATTTCATTTTTTATGATACTGTAATTAAATTAAACTCAAACAGCTGTGAGTCAGACAGAAACACTTTTGGTGTTAGAGAAACTTAAAAATCAATCGTTTGTTTGTTATTCAAAACCATCTAATTTTAATATTTAATTATTACCTAACCAATATGCCACAATTGATTCCCACCAATCAATCTCTCAAGTTAAAAGGCTTAGGTAGACAAATGCACATCCATCTTCATAGAGTGCTCAAGCTATTGCTGTCGAATGCTTTATCAGGACCTTGAAAACATAATGCACTTGTCTACCTGTGGTATATATTATGAGCGGTTAACTGGCAGAAGCGATTGTACAATATTGTTACGTTTTTATCTTTTTAAAAACGTTTAAAGTATGAGTTCGTTGATTGAAAACAAAATAAAAACAACTTTTGTGGGCCACCGTTGACACACGCAACGCGTCTTCACATAAGACTTGCCTATTTATATGCCCACGTAAACAGTCTGATGAAAGTTTTTGAAGTCGAACGTTCGTGGTTTCGTTTCGAGAACTCTATCGTGACTTTATTGTTGTTTGTGTATTTGGTACACATTGCTTGTTGTTGCGTTCTCGCTTCCTCGCCCATCCCCTTTTCTTTCATACTGATGTTGTTGGTTTAGTTGTAACGAGTTCGTTGTATTTGTTAGTATAGCTTATGTTTACCGTTTTAATCTTAAAGGATATTACACTGTTTCCATTTTCGTAACAATACTATTAGGGCATGTGTGACAGAGACCGCTTCTAATCCTTTATTTGGTTATTTAACCTGTCTTTGTTATAGTATCCATGGGTTTTATCCACTTTATTATTTCTTGTTTCTAGTTTATATTCATTTCAGAAAGGAGGCTTTTTAGAGGCTTTTTTGTGGCAAAAAAGTTATTTCTACTTCGATCTGCAGTAGTTTACCTGTAACAGCGTTATGGCGTTAATTAATAAATAATAGGACATTTGAGTATTATTGTTTCATATTTATTCCATACAGAAGAACTTTTAAGTGCCTTAAGTGACTTTACAATATAATAACGAAAGAGATTTTGATAAGTGTGGAAACAGAAATGAAAACCAACTAGATTTTAATCGACGTAATAGATTTTGAAGTCGCCGTAGTCTAGTAGGTAGTGTGTTGGTTTATTAGACGTAAAGCCATGGTTCGAGCCCCAGGCCAGACATCAAGACAAAATGCAAAAAGTATTTCTTCGGCGACTTCTTCTCAGCAGATTTCTGGCAAAAACTCTGAGAGTAAATAAAATTGCCATGAACAAGTTTCTCAAAAATCTGTCGGTCGGAGTCGACGTTAGGTCCCGCCACTCAGGTATAAAATTAACTCACACAATATGAGTGGTGTGAGATGCTAGGCCGTAATCCTGACTGAAGGGTTGTAATGGGCAATTGTATATGTATGTAATAATCTCAAAATTATGTTAAAGCCCATTAAGAGAATTGTAGATCATTTTTATGAGATCATCGAATTAATTTTTCTAACATTTCCTGTACCGAACTGTTAAATTTTGTAGTTAAAAAGGATACATCTGGAAAAGGAAAAACGTTCGGAATGTATGCTCTAATCCTAAGAATGCACAGAAATATCGTATCTCTTATTTCAACATCAGATACGTCTCGGTTATCATCTCGTGTCAAAAGCCTTTGATTTATCTATCTTCGTCGACACCATTGTCTTCCATCAGTACTTGCAAAATTTCATTTTTATTGAGTTTAATAAATCCACGTGCCTTGAAAGGCATAATCTAAATACCAAAAGTAAATTATGGTAATTGCAAGGAATAATATCTTCTGTGTATAAGTAGAAAATTTCCCTTACGGGACATAGGGAGACCGGTGTCACTTGCTGTTTACAATAAATAAATTTTCAATACTAATAACTTTTTGTATTTATTAAAACATGAAGTCGCCGTTGTAGGGTTGGTATTGTGTTGGCTTATTAGATTAAAATACCAGATCAGACATTTTCCAAACAAAAAAAAAAAACGAAATAAAAAAAAAATTTTCTTCGGCGACTTCCTTTCTGCAGGTTTCTAGTAAAAATACTGAGAGTAAAAAGAAATTGGCATGAAAAGTTTCTCAAAACGATGTTTAGCTCGGAGTCGACTTTAAACTGTAGGTCCCGCCACTCATGTTTAAAATTAACAAACATCGAGTAAGTGGTGTGAGAAGCTAGATCGTAATCCTGCATGAAGGGATGTAATGACCAATTATGTATGTAAAATAAGAATCCAAGAATAAAAAATTTACATATGTTTGGTGATAAATGAGATTTACATATCAGAACATATTATAATCTTACAGGCAAACAACCTTCAACTTCAAGTAACCATATATAAAGAATGACTGTTTAAATATATCTGTTAAATTTCATATATTATAGGAATCGTAAATATGCATATTTAGAAATTAATAAAAGTAACCTAATATCCACCCTGCTGTTAGTTGTTCAGATTTTTGCTGCTTTCGCCTTGGTACATATGTCCCTGTGGTCATTTAAGGGTTAAAACAGTTTGTTTAGGTGTCAGGTTAGGTTGGGTCGGAGTGGTAGCTCTGATATCAACAGCTCACTTGAGCACGCATAGCGGCCCATTGTGATGCCACAGGTGTACAAATCGATTATAAATAAATAAATATTAGAACAACAAATAAATATTTATTAATAAATAATTAATTTATTAACCTTTTCAATGTTAATATATTTTTGTTTTATTTCATTTTTCACTATAATATTTATGGTTTTTTAACAACATTAAACATATGTAGGCAGACGTATGCATATGAAACATAATTTTCTCCAACTTTTCAGCTGTAAATATCATACGTTATTACAGAATTTTTCTTTTTGTCACTTTCGCAAATGAAAAATTTGTTTTCTTTAACAATAAAAAAACGTTCAAGACCAGCAGTTGCCTACAGGCATTATAAAGTTTGTGCCACAAATTGGCTGCTTAAAATAACACAGAAAAAATATCAAATATTTTTCATTTTCTACTTTTTCTTTTATATTTTTTTTTATATTTTTTTTATTTTATTTCAACGTCTATCTCTAATATTTCACAATTTAGCTGTCAACAAAATGAAAAGCATATCAAGGTCGGGATTTTCTTTGGAGTAGCTTTAATATACAAGAAAATTTAAAGTATGTAAGAATAATTTGTAGAATCCGTCGTAGTCTAGTAGGTAATGACGTGATACCATAGTTCAAACCACAGGTCAGAGAACTCTAATAAAACGGAATATGAAAAAAATATTTCTTCGCTGACTATCTATCAGCAGATTTCTAGCAAATCTGTATTACGGCGTCGACTTCAAACTGTAGGTCGCGCCGCTGATGTATAAAATTAACACACGCAACTTTAGTGATGTGAGATGCTATGTTATAATTCTGATTGAAGGGCTGTAATGGCCAATTATGTATGTATGTACATATGTATATTATTTATTGAAAAATCAAAAATTTTAATTTTACCTCATACATTATGAGGTTACAAAGGCAATGGAAACGGCTCACGATTACATATGTATGAATTTTTTCCTGTTCAGAATAAACTCTTTTTTACGCTTATACGACTTTACAGTTCGAAACTTCACATTTGTTTGTATACTAGATCGCTGCGGACATTAATGAGTTTGCATAAATACTTACATATATTGTTTAAATTGTCCTCAAAATTTTCTCGACCACGTTAAATATTATAGTATATAATGGGAAATACAATATTCAAGCAACTCAATGTTTAAAAATGAAGGAATGCGGCTTAAGAAATAGGTGTATTTGCATTTCATCTAGAAACGCAAATTCTAAGAGATTAAATCAGAGCGCAATTTCTGACATCATATTCAAGACTCGCCAAGAATCAATCAAAACAAGTGGATGTTAAACACCTGAGACTATTTAAAAACACTTCAAAGTTAATCTGTATATAACTTTGTTGGACTGATTGAACACAGGTCATTTTCAGGATCTGGAAAATGTGGTTTGTGTGATTCTAGTAAATTTCTGAGAGTAAATAAAACTGCCATGAAAAGTTTCTCAAAAATCGTTCGGAATCAACTTTAAACTGTAGGTCCCGCCACTCGTGAATAAAGTTAACACACACAACATAAGTGGTGTAAGAAACTAGGTCGTAATCCTAACTGAAAGGATGTAATGTCCAATTATGTATGTATTCGTATGTAAAAATTTCTTATTATGTAATAGAGTGCGAACAAAACACGCTATCGCTATCGCTTTAATTCAAATGTATCAAAAGACAAGATTCTAATTACGTTTTTGAGTGGAAATTCATTACCCGAACAATTATTGGCGATTTGGTATCTTAGTTGCCTTAAAGAGTAGAGTTTCATTGTATGTTTTAGATAAGAAAGATATGGATCGACAACATACCTGTTTTATTGTTTCGAATAAATTGGAGATTCATGCATTCTCCAATTATTGAAAATAATCAAAAAGAATTATTTAAAATAATTTGATTACTTTTGGATTGCTTTTGATTCTTTTTAATAATTTTGTATTTATCGTCAGTAAAACTGATTATTTTTTGATTATTTGTAATTGTAATCAATTATTAATTATTCAAATCAAAAATTATCGTAATTGTATTCATTATTTTACCGTTAAAAAAAAGTAATCTAATTACCAATCATTACGTTTATTAATCATTACCTAATAGGTATGTTCGAAATAAGTTTTGAGATAATGTATTTTGCCCAGAAGATTCTAGTAATTCAAATGTCTAATCATGGGTATATGATTATAATATCGAAACCATGGCAGAATGGTTAGCCGAAATGTGTTACCAATTTCTTCAATTTACAGTGGACAGCATTAGTCTAGGTACACCAAAATATATAGTCAATTGCGTATGCTTAAATTAAATACATTGCTTAAATTAAATACATTCGTATCTTAAGAAATCTGGAAAACATTTGCTAGAAACATTTTTTAAAAAAATTGTGAATTTGATTTATGGCTTCTGTAGAACGACAATGTTTCTATTTACCCATCGTTGAAACAAATCAATATGAGTAACCTTTATATACATAATTGTCTCTGGGTCTAATTCAAGTAAAACAATACGCAAAGCTCACTGTATCCCTTAAATTTGCTGTCTATTTTTGCTATTTTTTGTATTCTGTTGTGCTAACAGAAGGCTTTAAGCATAAAAAGAGGTCCGCATATGAAGACTCCAGTAGCTAATGAACAAAAGATAGCTGCAAAAAATACGATTTCTTGCTGTGCTAATTCCTATTTGTATCAACTCCTTTCGCCCTATGAAATATGTTGACCAGTTTTTATGTTTTACTTTTCTCTACCAAGAAAAGTAATAAAATATTGTAAACAATAATTTAAAACGATGTAGGAAAGAAAGGGCGAACGCTTGCGAAACTGCGAAATTAGACGAATTAGAGAAATTATACGAAATGTGACAAAATATTTCTTCGGCGACTTTCTCTCAGCAGATTTCTTGCAAAAACTCTGATATAATTAAATTACCATGAAAACGAAAATGGTTGTGAAGTCAATAAATTTGTGCGTAAAGTAAAAAGAAACAGTTTTTGTCAAATAAAAAAAGTTTGGAGGGTTCGAGAAAAAAAATATTTTTGAGTTCTACCCAACCTAGTAAATAACTGAGACTATGGAGTTACTCGGGGGTATTTTCACTGTCGTACCGTGTTATTTACGTTTTTTTTGCGAGAAATCTGCTGAGAGGAAGTCGCCGAAGAAATAGTTTTTGTATTTCGTTTTGTTGGAGATGTCTGACCTGGGGTTTGAAAAGTGGTCTCACGTCTAATAAGCCTACATATTACTTAGTAGACTACGGCCACTTCGATTAGCGCCATTACCGCTTTAAAAACGTATTCTTAAGCTTCTACTTTCATTGCAGTACTGCTGAATTTGGTTTTTAAAGAAACATTTGGTGTTTAAAACAATCTGACTTAAAGATTTCTTTACGAATTCCTGTCATTATTCTTATAAATTTATTTTTTTGTAAACAATACATAAAACCTATGAACTATTTGATTTGGGTAAAATCAGACCATAATTAAACACGTTGTTAATAGCGCTATTTAGCTTCTTCTTCCTTTTATTATATTTATATCATGATAACCCTAATAAACACGTGTTAAAAATAAGTTTTGTTTGTTTCCCTTCATTTAATTTCTGTTCATTTTGCCTTCTCTTAAATTTTTATAAGGCAGAAAGGATATGAAATAAAAGAAAAAATATTTTACAACTCTAAGGCCAAGCAGGATAACGAGGAAAAGCTATTAAAATTTCTGTAAAATAATTTCCAAAATACGCCTGGCAAAAATATATAAAAATCTCGACCAGCCTTCTTCTTTTTTCCAATTTTGCTTGCTTTATTACCAATTTTTCCTAAGTGATTATAAGACACTAATCATGTGCAGTTGATAATAAGATCAAAATCAAGTAATAATCTTATCAATGCAAAATTAACTCAAAAGGAACTAGCAATGTGACAAAAAATTTCGAGGTATACCGTTATGCAATGAGTGTTTTTTGTAAAAATAAAACACAAATTTTTATTCAAACTATTGGTCACTGATGGCTACACATTTTTTCCATCTCCCAGGCCTTTGGTGAATTCCACGTCAATAAAACTGTTCGACTTTTCAAGCAAACCCATTAGTCGGGAAATTATCGACTTTCTCGGTGGAATCGAAGCCCTGCTTAGCCAATGCGTATCACATCAAGGAAAACAGATATATAGAAAGCAGATAGAGTTGCACCTCCCAGCTTAATGCTTTGATTGTATGTTTAATCGGATTTGATTTTTGTGCTGGTGCATTATTATGTCGCAAAATTATCTTTTGAGCCACTCTGATGGTTTTTTGATGTATGGTTCGACTTGTATTAACGGTTTCAACAGGCTTTAGGACCCCGAGGTACACCACACTTTTCTGGTCTCACCGAAGAAATACTTTTAATTTTCGTTTAAGTGTTTGCGAACTCGTGCGTATACACATTACGTACACAACATCTACACAACATATGAACGCAAACTCTAACAAAACGTACTGAACAACACCAACAACACTATTTCTTACTGTTTGTGTACAAAGTACAAAGTAAGCTTTAGTGAACTTTTTGAGAACTCTGAGAGCTAATAAAATAAACCTTTTTTCGAACGTTTCGAACACTGGTCTTAACAGACCTACAGCATTATCGTAATGCCGAATTAGTCTGGTGTTGATGGTTGTCCTCGTTTAACACTTGATTTTTCCGTTCAGGGTTCGAAAAATAAATCAATTTTTCGACTCCAGTAGCTCTTCCATGCAAAATACATAACATGACATAATTAGCCACTACAACTCTTCAGAGAGGATTATGACATAGCTCCTCACACCACTTATGTTGTGTGTTAAATTTATACAAGATTGGCGGGACCTATAGTTTTAAGTCGACTCTGAACGACAGATTTTTGAGAAACTTTTCATGGCAATTTGGTTTTACTCTCAGAGTTTGTGCCATAAATCTGCTGAGAGGAAGTCGTCGAAGAAATATTTTTTCAAATTTTCTTTTTAATGTCTGACCTAGGGTTTGAACACTGGCCTTACGTCTAATAAGCCAACACACCTACCTACTAGACTACGGTGACTTCAAACGTTTTTCACGTTTTCATTAAATTCGTTTATAAGAATATTTTCAACAAATGTTTCCGTAATTATTAAGTGAGTATTCTTCCATACAACATTGATTTTTCGCAAGTCTTTTTCAGTTTTCCATCTTCTGTCATTCAGTTATGTGTCACCTATTCTCCAGTTTTGGATCTTTCCCATAGCATTTAAACGATCTGAAATTGTATATTGTGCAACATTTCGGGCATTTGGTGGTCTTTCAAGTTCTTCATTTCTTACATCAAAATCCTTATCTCTGATTATGATCACCATATGCCTTGACAAGCTTTCGATGATTTGATGTATACTGAATATGATTGGCAAATGCTATCTTCAACACAAAACAAAAAAAAAAAAGAAATTACTAACAATAATATTTAAGGCTCGTTTACAATAATTGTTCGCTATGGAGACATTTGAAACCTAAAATCAAACAAAACTGAATAACTTGCACGCACTTAAGTGCGTTGGGGCATATATCAACAGAAAACAAAACTGGTAGATTCAATGCCTAATGGATTGAATGGAGAGTGTGACCTTGTGGAGTCTAACAATCGAGTTATATTTTTTATATATATGAACATTTTTTCAAATGGACATATAATTAAAAAATTTTCAGAATTTTTGATGGATCAAGATCCATCAAAACTTTTAAAAATTTTTGAACTGAAAGTACATTTGATAAGATGGCATATATAAAAAATATAACACGACTGTTATAATATTTAAATAACAACAACGGTAATTTTTGTCCGATTTGATCAAACGAAGTGTCAATCTTTTCACAAGAGAATGCACTTTCAGAATGTCATAGCTTGTTTTATATTTTTTAATTAAATATTGCAATTAAGAACAGCTAAACTTAAAAAAATGAGAAAAAAATCTTATTTTCCAAGTTTACCCGGCCAAAACTCATAACATGTAAGTTTGAACCATATGTTTATGTATGTATACCATTTTTAAAGCTCATCTGTCTCCTATTCAAAAGAACTTTGGATTTTGAAAATAGGTTCAAAAATATTTGGGTAATCAATAATTTTGTGTGAAAAGATCAAAAATACCGTTTTTGTCAAATAAAACAAGTTTGGAGGGTTCGAGATATAAAAAAATATTTTTAAGTTCTACCCAACAAATCTCACAATCTACACTATGTCATTAGCTGGGTGTATTTTGACTGTCGCACCGTGTTATTAGTGTCCAGAACAAAAAAATTAATTGTGTGATGTGCATTAACACTTTGGAAAAATTAAATTAAATTGCAAATTGTTCTGTTTTATTCGTAATTTCGAAAATTGATATTGAATAACTTTTTGTTTTGTATTAAGGAAACGTGCGAATTACGATAATATTTATACCTTGAATATCATGCACTTTTTGATTACGAGTTTATTAAGACTTAATTACATATAATATTTAATATTAATTTTTTTTAAAGTCTGATGAATGTAGAGTAAACGATAAGGTTAATCCATATTTCTTTCACCATCTTTAGGAATTTAGGAATTTTAGAGTCACCGTGGTCTAGTGTTGGCTTATTAGACGTGAGGGCTCGGTTCAAACCCCAAGCCAGGTAACTCCAACTAAACGAAATACGGAAAAATATTTCTTCGGCGACATCTTCTCAGCAGATTTATTGCAAAAACTCTAAGAGTGATAAAATTGGCATGAAAAGTTTCTCAAAAAATTCTGTCGTTCGGAGTCGACTTTAAACTGTAGGTCCCACCACTCATGTATAAAAATTAACGCACACAACATAAGTGGTGTTTGACAATAGGTCCAAAATCCTGACTGAAGGGTTGTAATGACCAATTATGTATGTATGTATCTTTAGGAATTAAAGCACTTGTGGGCTTCTTCGTCACTTAAAGAATTTGCGCTTGTTTCAGCAACATCGCATGTTGCTTAAATCTTGTTCTTATTCCAAACTATATTGTTGACTCGCAACATTATTGACTATTGTAAACAAATACTTTTAAAAAGAGACACTGCAGCTCTCACCTTAGCACAAGATATGAAAGCTGAATTTATTCCTGGTACTGCTTATTTAGAATTAACACTAGAAAATATATTCTTAGTTAGGTACGAAATTAAAAATATAATAATTAAATGAAGAGAAATAAGAAAAAACGAACGCGCTCTAATGTCGTGAATACTTACTTAATTGGCGACTATAAACCCTTTAGTCCTGATTACGATCTAGCTTTCCATGGTATGTGCGTTAATTTTATTCATGATTCAGTACGTCAGATTTGTGAGAAACTTTTCATGGCAATTTTATTACACTCAGAAGGCTGCCAAAAAGGGAAATTTATGATCAAAATATTTTTATTTATTGCGTTCACTATGTTGAGCTGAGTATTGAACTCAGGAGCTTTCTTTTGGTTTCAATAGAAAAACCTCCTGATAATGAAGGGAATATAATTGGAGATATATCTGATGAACACTTTTCTTTACTTTAATCGTAAGCTTAGTTTGATGAACTCTACAAACCAGTCTAAAGATATTGGGACAATTTATTGGATCAGATGGAAGCAACAGGCATTAAAACGAAATCTGGTAAATACATTTTATCATTTGCAATCAACTTTAATGTCTTATTACAAAGTTTGTTCAAACTAGGTTTGAACACAACAAAAATTCTATCGATAACAATAATAATAAGTGACAACAAAACACTTTCCATCCATCTAAAGGAATGTCTCCGCAATTCCATTACACAAAAGGAATGTCTTCACTATTTACAGTAAGGCAAATTGTCTATGAAGTTTGGTGGGAAATAAAATTAGAAAAAGGAAATCACTTATCATCTTGCGTAACAACAACTTAGTTTACCATCAAGTTTTTTTTCTAACACATTCAAATAAAAGAGTGTGAAAATATTCAATAAAAGTAACACAAAAACTTGTGTAAAATATTTAATAAAACCACCATAAAAAAATTGTGCTCCAATATAATTAAAAATACTGAAAATAAACTAAACTACATAATAAATTAAATTAAATTTATAATTAATAAATAAATCTATTTTCTACCCTTAAAAAAACCATACATCAAACCAAATAATTTACATTAAAATTGTACAACAAAAAAAAAACTATACTTACCTGAACTTATATTTACCTAAATTTATACTGAAATTATATTTACCTAAAATTATACTTACTCAAAGTTCTAATAAATTACACTCAACTGAATTAATTATACTAAATTATACTCACCTGAATGCTTTATATACATAATAGTGCTTAGTTGAATTACTTAAATTATAAGTTTTACGGAAAAATATATTGTGTTAAAAATTGAACTTCCCTAAGAAATTCTAATTTGGAAAGAAAGTAAAAATCTCTCAGCGCTGGAAAAAAAAGGTAAGAAACACTCTCTCTCTCTCAGTATCTCAAATTCCAGAAATTGAAATAATTGTATTTATTTCTTTCTTTCTTCCACAACACGCATCCCAACGATTGTAATTACTTACGAGTAATTACAATCCACATCTCCTAAAGATCTCTTTTTTTTAAAGAGATTCAAGGGAGATTTATAAACAAATTAACAACCCCAATTTGTTTCAAAGTTTAATGATGAACTATGTTTCTGTACTGACGAATATCGAACGAATTTTTGGAACTACGATGAGACGCGATAGTCGATCATTTTATAGCTAAACTATGATCGAATTTGCCTCTTTAAAATCTTTGTTATTTTTCATTTATTTTCATTTGAGTTATTTTCAAACCACTATTAAAAGTTTCAAATTTACTTCAACGATAAGTAAGCAATAAGTCACTTGGGATGCTAATGTCAAAAGTACTTCTCTATTGGTGATGATTAACAGAAACATCAAACATGCGAACAGTAAGGTAAGTAAGAGTAAGAGATACTGCTCATGAATAATTCATACGAAATCTATATAATATTACAACCCTTTAGTCAGGATTACGACCTAGTTTTATACATGAGTGGTGGGACCTACAGTTTAAAGTCAACCCTGAACGACAGATTTTTGAGAAAACCTAGTTTTTGCCAGAAATCTGCGAGAAGTCGCCGAAGAAATATTTTGTCTTATTTCGTTTAATTGCAGATCTCTGACCTGGGGTTTGAACCGAGGCCTCACGTCTAATAACTATCTACTAGACCACGGCGACTTCAAGAGATGTCAATTCTCACTTCTTCACATCTCTCGGAGAAGTAATGCCTGGAAAATTGTTATCCATCATTTCGATGCATTCTGAAAATTTCCATTGGCTTTTTTTGTCGAACTTATGTGGTTTAAATGTATTTCTACAAGCGAGTGTTTCGTAAGAACACATATCATTACTTGCAGTTACACCAAGTGATATGTCACATAGGAGCCCACTCTTAGAATTAATTTTTCAAACATCCAGCTATGTTAGCTAAATCATTTGTCTCTTGTTTTCCTTCTCTTCAAATAAAGCGTATCTTATCATATCAAGACAGATCGGAAATCGACTGCTTACAGTTAAAAATAGTTCTAGAGGTTATTTGTTTAGCTCACGCAAATCCTGATAGTGTGAATCTCTACATGAAAATCGTATATTGGTTAGTCTGGTGACATATTCTGACATACATACATACATTTAAACAGTCCTGCCCCACAAAAAACTTTGTACGTGTATTCTCCACGAGTAGCAGTGCCAACGTTCATTTTGACAAGCATTGTTGATCCGATATCATAATGATCGTAATGATTGCATTTTGTCGTAAGAGATATGCTAGGTATTCTATCTTTAACCTTTAAGATACGTTTAAACTTTATGACTCTCAATATATATTTGTTTGCTGTTTTGTGACAATCAGTCCAATTCCTCATAGGCTAGAGTCCTCAATCCTCAGAAAAGCCTTACATTATAATGCAATTCTAATTTTGGCGGACATCATTTTCAATGCTTTAGTCAACATTGTTCTCATGGCCCTACTTATACTACCCAGGCAGTATGTCCTTTGGTCCCTTTTATAGTAATGTTACATCGTTTAACATTATTTTTATTTATTTATTTATTTGATTTATAATGATCTACATAGCACAACAAGATACTAAATCTTATAAGTGACAGTGCTATGTTTACAATCAATAAGGTATAAAAAATTAACATTAATTAAATATAAAAAATTAGAGAAAGTTAATTTATGTATATAAATATTAAATTAAATTAATAAGGTAAAGTATAAAAATAATAATAATAATAATAATAATAATAATAATAATAATAATAATAATAATAATAATAATAATAATAATAATAATAATAATAATAATAATAATAATAATAATAATAATAATAATAATAATAATAATAATAATAATAATAATAATAATAATAATAATAATAATAATAATAATAATAATAATAATAATAATAATAATAATAATAATAATAATAATAATAATAATAATAATAATAATAATAATAATAATAATAATAATAATAATAATAATATTAATAATAATAATAATAATAATAATAATAATAATAATAATAATAATAATAATAATAATAATAATAATAATAATAATAATAATAATAATAATAATAATAATAATAATAATAATAATAATAATAATAATAATAATAATAATAATAATAATAATAATAATAATAATAATAATAATAATAATAATAATAATAATAATAATAATAATAATAATAATAATAATAATAATAATAATAATAATAATAATAATAATAATAATAATAATAATAATAATAATAATAATAATAATAATAATAATAATAATAATAATAATAATAATAATAATAATAATTATAATAATAATAATAACAATAATAATGATGACCTAAAAAATTAAATCACAAAATTTACAAATATGAGAGTAAAATTTTAATTATGAAAATAATTTAAATAACTCCTTTTTGAACGCGTTTGCATTGCCCAGATTTTGGATGTTATTTGGTAAGGAATTCCAAAGACTAATGGTGTGTATAAAGAACTGTCGCTGAGACAGAAGAGTCCTGAATCGTTGCTGTATAATCCCCACACCCCGGTGGGATCTGGCAAACTTAATTTTACAATATAGATACTTCGGCTGTTTCGTGTAAATTATTTTATGAAGTAGAATGAGGCATCTAATTTTCAGGAGATTATCAAATTTGATACCAAGAATCAGGTAAGCTAAATGAGAAATGTGATCCCGACGCCCCTTAAGGAAAACATACCTGGCTATGTTATTGTACGCCAGGTTAAGTTTCTGGTTGTCATCATAACTGCAATTTGCGTATATCTCACATCCATATAAAAGTACCGGAATCAAGTAAGTTTTAGCAAGTTGCATGCGAATGACAAAAGGAGTTGAATCTATGACAGCCCACAAATTTCGAAGCATGCCATAAATTCTGCCAACAATGACACTTATATGGGTAGACCACGATAATTTGTCATTAAAGACAATACCCAGATTAGTAGCCGACATGACAAATTCAATTTTATTTCCCCTGATACTCAATTCAGGTATGACAAATGATCCGTTTGTTCTCGAAAGTGTAATACATTTAGACTTAGAAGGATTGATACATAGTCCATTGGCCGAGGCCCATCCGTCAATCCTTGCTAAGTCACGATTAATGTAGTCCAAACAAGAATAAATATTCTCCCTTGGAGTATATGTGTAAAGCTGCACATCGTCAGCATACATGTGAACATTACAGTTAACCAAAACATCAGGTAGATCATTTATGTACATGCAAAACAGCAAAGGTCCAAGTATAGACCCCTGGGGAACACCTCTACTAATAGTAAGTGGATCCGAAACATTGCCATTGAAATGAACCTTCTGAAATCTGTTCGTCAAATAAGAATAAATTAGATTACAGGCAGTTTCGGAGAAATAAAACAGTTTTCGGAGCTTTTTCAATAGAACCACATGATCGACTGTATCAAAAGCCTTAGAGTAATCAAGCAGAACCAAGAACGCCACACTATTCCCATCAAGTTCCGACCTAAGTTCCTCAACTACATTTACCAGAGCGGTAGTACAACTCCTACCTTTCATGAAGCCCGACTGATTAACCGTTAAGAAATTGTGGCCCCTCAGATATTCATCGATTTGTCTGGCCATGATGTTCTCCAATACCTTGGATAAAAAAGGAAGGATTGCAATTGGCCTGAACTCACAATTAGTTTTGGGAATGGGAAGGATTTTAGCCAGTTTCCAACTTTCAGGAAAAGAAGACTTAGTCAGAACTGTATTGAACAAGTAAGTATAGTAAAATGAGCAAAAGCTACACACAAATACAACGAACTTGTTACAAGTAAACAAACAACATCAGTATAAAGGGAAAGGGGATAGACAAGTAAGCGAGAACGCAACAACAGGCAATGTGAACAAAATACACAAATAACAATGAAGTCGCTATATAGTTCTCAAGAAAGCGAAACCCCAAACATTCGACTTCAAGAACCTTCATCAGATTGTTTACGTGGGCATATAAAAAGGAAGACAAAGCAGGCAACGAGTAGTAAGAATTCAGTCAGTCTTATGTGAAGACGCGTTGCGTGGGAATAAAACAGTCGTGGTTTGAAGATCGTCGTTGTGAAAATCTACCGAACATTTGTTAGTGTGTACGCGAACAGAAGTGTAAAGTAGAATAACGAATAAAGCAAATTATTCATTCAAGATTTTAAATGGTGGCACACAAAAGTAGTGCGAACAATAAAGAATTTAATTGAAACTAAACAAAAATTTATTTTTATTTTGTTTGCAATCTACGAACTCATATTCTAAACGTTTTTAAAAAGGTAAAAACGTAACAGTATTATGATATTGCACTTTCAATCTAATGATGTCCAGCATACCACCAAAAAGCATTGTAAATTAAAAAGTAATTTTTATTTCGCAAGTCATATGAAAATTTTATTACAATTATTTGATATATGAACACAGTATGTATATATGCACATAACGTCACGTTCACTGTACAATCTTTTTAATTTAAAACAACACAATTTAACTGAAATCATCTCCATTCTGTCAAAATTAATTTTTATGGGTGACATATGGCGCACTGTAATTAAATGTTCATTGTCTTATGCTCCTACATAACCAAACACTCCATCACATTCCATATTGTCATTTAATGTCTTGTCATTAACTGAAATAAACTCAAGCTAATTGGTTTTTGAGGATGCCAAATTGAGGCGTGTTGTGGGCTGATGGTTAAAAAAATTTTAAAAGTCTAACCAACTGAACGATGTAAGAAATAAAACGGAAGAGTTATAAAGACCAATGGGCGTTATTTATAGTGGATCACAGTGAAATTGGTCGCTCATTGCTGAGTTCTGTTATTTTTTTTAAGATTATTTTGTTCACAGACGACAGCAAATATAATATTTCTGATTGAAAATACTAGTGGATACTCTTGAACAGGAAATTAATCCAAGCATTTGGATGTCCTACATGGCATGTTCTTATTTTTTTTCCACATTGTGATATTCTATTTCAGTTTTAATTTGGAACAAAAAAAAATAATTTTATAAAATCGTAATGTAATTTATTCTTGTGGTATATAAGCTGAGAATAAGTACTTATGAACTTGTACTTGCCTTCTCATCAAATCTCTAAGTGTCACATTGGTATCATTATTATTTTTCACAGCACTGTATACAGCCCTTTTATTTTGGTTAATATAAACGCGCAATTGTACGAACCTACCTTCTTCCTTTTAGAAGTTGATTCTGAACAGTAAAAGTAAAATTACTCCTATTAACGATGCTGCAACCATTAGAACAAAGTGAAAATATCGCAATATGTTTTGCATTAGTACAGGGTACTAACGGCAAACATCGAATTAAATTTAATTGAAAATTTGTTTGCCTGACTGGATGAATGGATGGCTGCATAATTTATTGTTTGTTGATTTGGCTAAAAAATACGTAAAAATTTTTTTGCTTTCTACTTAGTTTTGTTTTCTTTCTTTATATACATTTTATACGGTTTCTGTTTCGTTTCTTTTTCTGCACCAATTATTTAAAAATGCTACACAAAAAGTGTTTTCGAATACAGGAAAATTTTGTGTATAAAACGCTTTCACTTTCTCGTTTTTCTAATTTTTTATTCGGTTTTCTTTGCTTTTATTCCTATTGAAAAAACCTTGCCCTAATAGACTTTACCATAAATTTACCATTTAAATTTATTCTTTTGCATCTTAAAAAAACATATGTAGTCACTCAAACTACTGTTACGGTATGTGGACAGTTTTAACACAACAAAACAATACATACCTACATACATACATAATTGGTCATTACAACCCTTCAGTCAGGATTACGACCTAGTTTCTCACACCACTTATTTTGTGTGTGTTAATTTTATACTTGTGTCAAAACGTCAAAACTTTTCATGGTAATTTTATTTACTCTCAAAGTTTTTGCCAGAAACCTGCTGAGAAGTCGCTGAGTAAATATTTATTCATATTTCGTTTTGTTGAAGATGTCTAAACTGGAGTCTGAAGCGTGACGTGTCGTCTCCTACTAGACTATTACGTCTCGTGCTAACTATTCTGTAGATTGTGCAAAGTTCCTTTGTCAACATTGGAACCCATACCACCAGGGATCCACAGCCAATCTTTAAAGTTTATCTGACTTCTATTGTTGCAAAGTTTTTTGCTGGCTGCCGCCAATACTCTGTAGACTCTGTACAATTAATTTTAGTCTTACTTGACCAAATAATCTTCTCACAATCCTTGGTGTGAATTGGCCTGAATTGGACGATTTGCATCCCAACCAGATGCGGTTTCAACAGGACGGCGCTACTTTGGATATAGTGCACAAGCAATATGAGGGCAAGATCATCTGACGTAAAGCTGATGTGTACTGCCACCGAGATCGTACGATTTGAAACCATTAGATTTTTCTTGTGGTATTTTCTCAAGTTTCAAGTATATGTGCATTAATGCCAATATAAATCATTCATGCAGGGTTAAATTTTAAATTCTTTGCTGTTAAACATTTTGTTGAAGTCGCCGTAGTCTAGTAGGTAGTGTGTTGGCTTATTAGACGCAAAAGCCTGGGCTCGAGCTCCAGGCCAGGCATCAAAGACAAAAATACAAAAAGTATTTTTTCGGCGACTTCCTCTCAGTAGATTTCTGGCAAAAACTCTGAGAGTAAGTAAAAATTGCCATGAAAAGTTTCTCAAAAATCTGTCGTTCGGAGTCGACTTTAATCTGTAGGTCATACCACTCATGTATAAAATTAACACACACAACATAAGTGGTGTGAGAAACTAGGACCTTGTACAATGGGTCAATTCGAACTCCGGGTAGTGTATTTGTCTTAATTGACAAGTAGTAGTAGTGTACTTGTCTTAATTGACAAGTACACGTCCTCTAACCTAACCTAAACATTTTGTTCTCATGTAACCAATACTCAATTAATAATTACGGCAACATTTGTTGAAAAAATCATATAAATTAATTTAACCGTAGATCGAGTCTTAAAAACTTCATAATTCTAGCCTATGTATCACTTTTGATCATACTTGTGGTAACATAGAATTTTCGCAATTATTGATAGATTTTGTCGAAAAATTTAAATATTTTTATTTATTTTAATTCATTTTAATAAAACTATTTTAAATTATTTCATTTTATTATCACTTTTATGAAATTTACGCCAAAATTTTTGACATGATGTACATTGCAGTATGATTTTCAAGCACCTTATTTCAGCTTGGTTTTATTTTTTTTTTTAATGATAACATTCTGATATCTAGGACCCTTGCTTTGTCTCCAATTGTTTAGATGGGGCAGCTCATTATCACTCACATCAGCAACGCTCTCAGATGTGTTATGGCTGAAGCCTGATTGTACAAACCACTGTTATATTTCGTTAGAAAAATTTGATGTCAACTTCAAGTGCGGTAACAAATTTTCCCGTTGCAATAGAACATCGATTATATCAATAACAATAAAAATAACAAATCAAATTCCTTCCTGGTTTCTCGGCTACGTGTACTTGAATCTAAAACTGCCAATTCGATTTCGGTGGACCACGAAGTTTATAACGACAAAAAATGCAATTGCTACAAAATTATTAAGAATTTCAATCATTTCAGCTACTTTTTCGAAAAGGCGCAATATGTGTAACCTCACGTAAGTAGACTTTTTATGCCTGAAAATATACAGAAAGAAATTTTATTTCTCTGTTAACTTATTTCTCTGCAATCTCAACTAAGTCACAAGAAGTTAATCCCAACTTGCCAGTAAAATCTGAAAGAGTGCTTGCAAAATATTTCTTGTTACTACATATGTACATACATATTATGATTTATAAATTTATGTTTATTTAAATTAGTAGAAGGTCTATAAAGCGGTACACTAAATAAGTTACATTGTGTTTGTGTTGTATTTAATTAATTATCTGATACATGGCAGTGTGTGTGTTCGTTCATGTGAGCAATTCATATTTGATGGAAAATTTGAATAATATGCTCTACGTATACATAATTATATGATTTATGACTATTGGCTCAGTAATACATATTATTACATACTAAATAGCGTTTCGATTACACTTACAACAAATTATATGTTTCTCAAAATACGTTTTAATTATGTTAATTAAATATGCATATGATATTTAACTACAGGAGAAATTTTTAATGAATTGTAGATTAAGAAATTCTTGTTTAACTTTCAAATTTTTATGGTAGAGATAAATTATCGTCTGAAGCAGACGCACCCCAGGCCAGATATCACAACAAAATACAAAAAGTATTTCTTCGTCGACTTCCTCTCAGCAGATTTCTGGCAAAAACTCTGAGAGTAAATGAAACTGCCATGAAAACTTTTTCAAAAATATGTCGTTCGGAGTCGACTTTAAACTATAGGCCCTGCCACACTCATGTATAAAGTTAACGCACACAACATAAGTGGTGTGAGAAGCTAGGCCGTAATCCTGACTGAAGGATTATAATCGCCAATTATGTATGAATGTATGTAGTAGACACTTACATTTCATTAATTCAATTAAAATATCTCAAATGTGTATAAATTGAAATTATTATATAAATTAAATCTATTTAATAAAATCTTATATTTACTAACTTATCGATTGCAAATGATCTCAAAACTAAGTACAAGTATTAAATTGTAATGGTGGTTACCTTATGCTTGAGACAATTAAAATAACGTTTAAATTAAATTAATTTATTATTATATATTATTAATTTATTCAATTTTAATATAAAATTTTGACAATCTTGGACTATGGTTAAACAAGTTCAACGTTCAATACAAAATCACAAATTCCAATCAATATAATACCTGATTGTTAATCACAAACATTTTCAATTTGAATAGGAAAATAATACCCTTCATTTAACCGTAGATCGAGCCTTGTATCAAAAACGATACATTTCAATTTTTAAGAGGATATAACTTTAATTCAGAAAAAGTTAGATGCCTGATATTTTTTTAATTCGTTAGTATTGTTATTTTCGTTATTTTAAACCAAATAAAAAAAGAGTATTTCAAACAAGGTTTATAAGATTCAAAAACTTCATAATTCTGTCTTATGTATCATTTTTGATACATACGATTTTCCTAGGGTTTCTTTGGTGTTTTTTGAAATTTTTGAAATTTTTAAAGATTTTGTGAAGTTTTATCGTAAATAATACATTATTTATGATATTTGAGAAGGAATTGAAAGTTAATTGTTGGATGAAAATGAACCGATTGAATTTACTGTTCTTGATATTGATTGAAGTAGCCGTGGTCTAGTATGTAGCGTGTTAGCTTATTAGACGTCAGACCAAGGGTTAAACCTTAGGTTAGACATTTTTAATTTACAACGAAAGTTTGTAATGAGCGATTATGTATGTATGTCTGTAATATTCTCTTTTTTATTATTATTTTTGACAGTTCAGTACAGACTTTTCATAATATTTAATTATTTTTATATTTATGTCACCCTTTTCTTTTTATTTTTCTACAAATTCACTGTAGTCGAAGATTTTACGTAGCACCACAAAGAAAAAATTCGAGAACCTATACGACTATAGTCAAAGAACCAAAATAAGGCTGAATAATTGTTGCAATTACCAGGTTAATTATAACGGCATCTGTCAAATTTCTTGTCATTTGTACATTTTGCAAAATTAAAGTAATAATTTATTTTTATAAAAACGGGTGTTCTGTTCGGACAACGTAGATATTCCACTGAGTTTGAATGGCCACCGGTATCGTTAAGCATTTTCTTGTAAGGTTTTCTAAAAATACGGGTTATGCGAATCAGACAAAAGACACTCACAAATATATAATCGGTCCGTACAGCTCTTCATTCAGGATTACAACCTATGTTCTCACACCACTTATGTTGTGTGTATTAATTTTACTTTCAAGTGGCAGGAACTACACTTTAAGTCGGCTCTGAACGACAAATTTTTGAGAAACCTTTCATGGCAATTTTATACAACACGGTTTTTGCCAGAAACACGCCGAAAACTATTTTTTAATATTCCGTTTTTTTTTTGGGGATGTCTAACCTGTGTGAATTTAGTTTTTGTAATATATACGGTGAGAACAAATACAATTACTTGTCAGCAATTTGCTGATCTTACCTACTTTTTCATCGAATCTCTAAGTGTTACATTGGTGTCCTTATTATTTTTTATAGCACTGTATATACAAGATGCATACATTAAATTTTCTTTCCGTAAATAAAGCTGTAAATCGTTTTTGAATTGATTTTTTTCAGCACATCACCAGAAAATATTTTCGTAAAAAAAATACTCCCTTTTTTTAAAAAGGACAATTTAACGTCTCAGAGTTATTATTATTATTCAACACATGAGTATTGTTACAGTATTTGAGTTCGTTTTTTTGTTTGCTGTTTTTTTTTTGTTTTCCTTTTGTTGTTTTATGTTCTTTATATTTTTTAAATTGTTTCATCATAATCGTTATAATATCCATATATGTATAGTAACAAGCACCGACATAAATCTCACTCATAAACTAGAAATCATTCTCTCGCACTCTTACATATACTAACAGACTTACATTCATCCTGACAGTTACCACTATGCCATATGTATACTTGTAATGCTATAACCTTACGACAAATATTTCCAACATTCCATACATACATTTAAATCCTATGGCATCTATGGTATAGGCCAACTGTATGTGATATGCTACATACATACCTACTCTCATTTATACGTTGCTTATAAATGTGTTGTTACATTGAACTTTATTTTGCGAGGAATAGTATAAGCCTTGTTAAATGGTTACGTTTGAATGTCGATGTTTTTTTTGTATACAAAATATGAGATTGTGTTTGCTGCAACACACTCTTTTTTTGCTTTTTATGTCACTTGATTTCTTTTTTATAGTTTGTTATTCTTTATTCTCCCGACATGAGCATTGTGACTTAAGAGTCATAGAACTAAGACTTTATTATGCCATAAAAAATAAATTTAAAAAAATAGTTTTCATAACGATTGTTGACATTGTAAATGTTATTTAAGTTTGATTTGCAACGAATAAAAAGAGTTTTAATCACCAGACTGAAATATCAAAAAAAAAAGCACTAGTTTGCTGCAGGGTGATACCGTTATAGGAATAGATTTATCAGAACATTTATGCCCTTGAAACTGCGTTAAAATTATGCTTCAATTTATTTGAGTAAAGATTAAAAAATATTTTATTTAGAATACAAATGTTTGTAAATGTTTGTATTCATTGCATTTTTTGGACTTATTTTTTTTATATTCCCTTTAAAATATTAATTGAGGTTTATCAGAGAGTAAAACTGTGCTTTAAAAGGAGTGGGATTGTAATATTTATTAAAAGATTGGCTGGGATAATCCAGGATTAATGCCAGTACCCGCCATCAACATTTTTCAGAGATACATTCACTCAAACCACTGTCTCAGTGTTTAGCTAGTGTTAACAAATATGAATTCAACAACGAAAATATTGTCTCAATCAATCTGATATTTGGTGTATTTGTTTATTGAAGTAATGTGTACGGTTATCGTAAAATAAGCAAACAAAAGTAAACTTCCAAAAAAATAATAGCATTACGACAAGCGTTAGAATGTGTTGTTTATACTCCTGAGAATTTTAAATTAATTGTGCACCCTTACTTCCAAAAGTCATAAAATTTTTTAAATAAATCCTGTCCCAATGGCTAATGACTTATGTTTGCTTATTTTGCGATAACGCTAAATATTAAAACAAATGTGTTGAATTGCAGTTGTGAATAAAATCTCAATAAGTAAGTGAATCAAATATCAGAATGATTGAAATTATAGTTGTGTTGTTGTACATAAGCAAGTTAGGTACAACAATACAACGAACAATAATTCTTTATTGCTATTGTTATAATAAAAAATTATTGTTCTAACAATTCCATGTGCCACTGTTCGCAACTTGAGTTAAACAACAACAATTTGCTTTATTTGTTATTTTTCTTTATACTCTTCCGCGTATACACCAACAATTGTTCGTTAGATCTTGTTGATGATGATGTTGCTATATTTTTTTTTATTCGTTGATCATGTAAACAAGTCCATTGTTTTTGTTTTTGTAGCTTTTGTTTATTATTTTAATGTTAAACGATAACACCATTTCCATTTTCGTAACAATTTGTTTTCAACAAAGCATATTCAACAACTTACATGTAAAAGATTTCAATCTTCAAAACCTCAAACATATTTCTTTAATATTATGCTTCAATAATTTTATATTTATTTGCCTTTTTTTAGTCCTTTTTAAGACTAAATTTTAGGGGGACAAAATTTAACATATCCATTCACTTCATTCCGAGGCCTAAATATCTGTTTGTTTATAATGATCTTATTGATGTATAAAACATTATCAAATGGAGTATAAACGATTTCGTAATTTAATAAAAATTCAAACATTATTTTTATTTAAAAAAAGGAGAAATAATCCCAGAAAATAAAGAAAAAATAATACAAAATCAAATAAAAGAAAAAACATCAAAAGTTTAAAACTTACCAGTAAATGTGGTATGAATATAAATGGAAAAGAGTTGGGTATTGACCAGGATTGTAAATAATAATAAGGAAAATAAGACACACAATACGTGTCATAAATTATGGCATAGCTCTCTCAATGGCGATTAGTTATTGTGAAGGAAAAAGTATGGAGAGCATTACAAAAGTAACCCTTCTCTGTATAGAAGATATAAAAAATTATAAAGACATAAAATAAAAATAAAATAAAATAAAATAAAGTAAATAGAAAATCAATCGAATTAACATATTGTTAAAAAACTACTTATACTAATTATATTTTGTATTAACCCATTTACAGCCGCTGTACCAATTTGGGAACACTTAATTATTTAAGGTGTGTGGCAATTGGCATTTATTAGAACATATTTTCGTTAGGGTGCAATATTCGAAATACACCAAGTTAATGACATAGTGTTGGTTGTGAGTTTTGTTGAGTAGAACTCAAAAAAAAATTATATTTCTCGAACCCTCCAAACCCGTTTTATTTGACAAAAACGGTATTTTTGATCTTTTCACACAAAATTATTGATTACCTAAATATTTTTAATCTATTTTCAAAATCCAAAGTTTTTTTGAATAGGAGACAGATGAGCTTTAAAAATGGCATACATACATAAACATATGGTTCAAACTTACATGTTATGAGTTTTGATCGGGTAAACTTGGAAAATATGATGTTTTCCGAATTTTATTAAGTTTAGCTATTCTTAATTGAAAAATTTAATTACGAAATATAAAATAAGTGTTAACATTCTGAAAGTGCATTATTTTCTGAAGAGACTGACACTTCGTTTGATAAAATTGGACAAAAATTACCGTAGTTATTATTTAACACTTGGCACTCGATTAATTTTCCGGTCGTTATCTGTCAACTTGTGTTTAATTTTAACTGGTTTGCTTTACAATATCTGCAATAGTTCGTCAATGAAAAATATATTAAAAAATATCTATTGGCTCAAACTATTTGTCTTGAAATTGAAGCCCAACATTCTCGTATCCAACACTAAATATAATTTCTGCTGGCAGCTCATCCTCTTCTTCACTCACATAAATTCAACTTGATTCTGATATAGTGTCATTATCCCTATTAGGCTCTGGTACAGTATCACTTTCACTATCAGATGAATATTGTACCGTTAAAACTTGTAAATTCAAACTCATTGTCATTATCCTGACTGTCTTCAAAATCCATTTTGACAAAGAGAACAAATTCCGTGCACGACTAACACTCGACTATCAAAACTTGACAAATTATTACAGTGTAAGATCTCGAATGCCGCAACGTGTTTTACAGTTGTTTAGTTTTATCGTCTACAGACTAATACGCGAGATGTGGAGTAAATTAGTGTTGTCACCTCCAGTGTGACCAACGAGTAACACTTTGCACAAGAGTATAATAGTTACGTTATATTTTTTATATATGTCTCTTTCTTTCAATTCGAAAATTTATTGTTTATCTGAGAATTTTCTCTTTGAACGATTCTCTCGTTTGAACGACTACCAAAAGTCGTCTAATATTTCCGTTTTTCGCAAACATTAGCCAAATTCCTATTGGTCCAACGGAAAAACGACACATTTTTCAATAAAAACCTAAGATCCATTAAAAAATTTTAAAATTTTTAAATTAAAGTTAATTCGATAAGACAGCGTAATTTTTGTAATTTTTGTTTTGGTAATTTTTGTCCAATTTTATCAAACGAAGCAACAATCTTTTCACAAGAGAAGGAACTTTTAGAATGTCACCACTTATTTGGTAGTTTTTAATTAAATTGTGCAATTAAGATTGGCTAAACTTGAAAAAATAAAAAAAAATAATATTTTCAAGTTTACCCCATCAAAATTCCTAACATATAAGTTTGAACAAAACGTTTATGTATACCGTTTTAAAGGCTAATCTATCTTCTTTCTAAAAAACTTTGGATTTTGAACACAGGTTAAAAAATATTTGGGTAATCAATAATTTTTTCTGAAAAGATCAAGAAAACCCTTTTTGCCAAATAAAACAAGTTTGGAAGGTTCGAGATATATAAAAAAAGTATTTTTGAGTTCTACTCAACTAACTGAACAACTTAGGACCATTATTACAACTTGCCGATAACTAAAGGAAGGATTTTAACGGGCAGATAAATTGCTTTTCGTTATTATGAGTACCCAATAAGATAGAAGTAATCGTTAAGCTAAAGGGAGGATCATCCTACCTTTAACATTTAAACCTCACTTTATGTTTGAACTTGCCATATTATATATTATTTTCATTATGGCAACTTCAAATTTAAACAAAATGAGCATATACAACAAAAAAACGAAGCCCGCGGTTGCCACTGCGTTAAAAAAAACTTATATAATTGAGAAGTTTATCGACATTGCTCCAGCACTGCCATATTTTTAAAAAAATTTATCTGTAAGTTGTAATAACGAAAATAAGTTGAAGGTAACTTTACAGTTCCCTTTAGCTAAAGGTACCTTTAACTAAACCCAAGTTAAACGGCAAGTTGTAATAATGGCCCTTAGACTAAGTAGTTACTCGGGTATTTAATTTTTTGTATTTTGTCGCATAGTGTTATTTTTAGACAAAAAAATTACATTTTATTAAAAGAAATAATGGATTATTCGTAGTTAAATATTTTACCAAAACTATTATATTTTATTATTATATATATCTTCAACAAGTAATTGTTTTTTGCCACCAGCGTATGGTGGTGTATATACATATGTATATGTATGTAGACATTTATCAATATTTAATCGTAATGCTTATTAATAAGTCTGTAGAAACCAGTCTTTCCTTTTTATGATTCAACATGATTAATTCAAATCCGATTGCTTTTATAAAACAAATATTAAATTATTTTGACAAAAATTGTTTGTGATAAGAATATTTCAAGGAGAATATTTTCTAATCGTAAAACTCTGCTAAAGAAAATGCATTAAAATTCATGCAAAAATTGAGGATTATTTCAATAATATACTTCTCAAAAAGTATTCAGTTTGGTTCCTCGAATTAATTACATGAATTAGAATGTTTGTTTAATATAATATTTAACTACTTGTGTATACGTTCTTTATCCTTTAATACTTAAGAGTCTTGTACTAATTACAACAAATTAATCTTACAAAGTAATTGTTAATTAGTAGTCTTTAAAGGATTTGATTAGTAATGCCTTAAGTAATCTAAAAATGGTGCATATTTAAAAAAAATTTTTCATTGTTTAATGTTGAAATATAATTTAATTTTTTCAATTTTTTCCATACACAACATCATACTATCTAATGGTAAAACTTAAACGTATGCCAAAAATAAGAAAGTTTAATGTTGTATTACTTTTATACACTTCTGTATTGTTAAATTTTCTTTTTTCAAATAAATTTTTTTTTATATACCGGGTGATTTTTTAGCTATTATCTTTTTGATAACACTGGTTTAAACAGCTCACGCACGGTTCGTGTTTTGTGTCACTGTCAAACATCTTCAGTTTGGTCTATAAATTAATTATTAATTATTAATCGTCTTACAAACGAACAACGCTTGCAAGTCATTGAATTTTATTATCAAAATGCGTGCTCTGTTAAGAAAGTTCATCGCGCGCTTCTTCCATTTTATGGTCAGTTTAATCGACCCACTGAAGCGGCTATTCGGGCTATTGTGACTAAATTTCGCACCAAATTTACACTGTTGGACATTAAACCACCAACACGCTTACGTAGAGTGCGAACTGAAGAAAATATCGCAGCTGTATCGGCCAGTGTTAATGATGACAATCAATTATCGATCCGTCGCCGTTCGCAGCAATTGGGCCTCTGTTACTCAACAACGTGGAAAATTTTGCGGAAGGATTTAGGTATGAAGCCTTTCAAAATACAGCTGGTGCAAGAATTGAAGCCGAACGACCTACCGCAACGCAGAATTTTTGGTGAATGGGCTCTTGGAAAGTTGGCCGAAGACCCACTTCTTTATCGAAAAATTGTGTTTTGCGACGAAGCTCATTTTTGGCTCAATGGATACGTAAATAAGCAGAATAGTCGATTATGGAGTGAAGATCAGCCAGAAGCATTGCAAAAGCTACCAATGCATCCAGAAAAAGTCACAGTTTGGTGGGGTTTATGGGCTGGTGGCATCATTGGACCGTACGTCTTCAAAGATGCTGCGAATCGTAACGTAACTGTGAATGGTGAGCGCAACCGTGAGATGATATCCAACTTTTTTTTGCCCAAAATGCAAGAGCTTGACCTGCATGACCATGCAACCACATGTTTCAACAAGACGGTGCCACATGCCACACAGCACGCGTAGCAATGGACTTATTGAGAGGCGAGTTCGGTGAACATTTTATTTCACGTTCGGGACCGGTCAATTGGCCGCCTAGATCATGCAATTTAATGCCTTTAGACTATTTTTTGTGGGGCTATGTTAAAGCTCATGTCTATACAGATAAGCCCGCTTCAATTGACGCATTGAAAAGACAACATTTATTCGTGAGATACCGGCCGAAATGTTGGAAAGAGTATGCCAAAATTGGACTAAGCGGATGGACCATTTGAGGCGCAGTCGCGGTCAACATTTGCATGAAATAATCTTCAAGCAATAAATTATATCGATTCAAATAAAGATTTCATGCATTTTTCTGAATTATATGTGTTTTTTTTGCAAAAATTTTCCTATAGCTCTTAAAAAATCACCCATTATTTATATGTATTGTAACATCATAATCGTTATAGCAATAGCACAATATAACTTATTTTTATTCGTATACTCGTACACACTAGACAATTACCACTTTACTATACATTGTCTTACTATGAGAACGATTATTAGAAACACAAACATATACAATTTCAAAACAGCAAACCAATGTGTCACAAGGGTATGATTTAAACGCATACAATCTCATGTTCACGTTAGGTACGAATGTGTTTCTGTATTTAAGATTATTCGGCACAACATGAATTTGAGAATATTAGGTTATTTTGTAGGTGTATAAGTTCTTTTATGAATTCGTGCACAACTAGGTGTGTGTTTTAGTTTTGTTATAGGCTTTCACTCTGTAATTTTGTGCTGCTACTGTTGTTGCAGTGGCTGCTATTCTGTTATTTGTTTTTCTTCTATAAATTCAACACCATCGGCTATATGACTTTGGGGTAATAGTACAACGATTTCATTATGCCATTAAAGAAGGCAAATAATAAAAAATGAATTTACTTTACTCAGTCTTAAATTGAGAAAAAAATTTTATGAAGTTTTTAGACTTTAGAGAACAGTTTAATTAATTAAACACTATGCCTCAAAATAAAAAAAAATGAAATACATCCAGCTAATGACATAGTGTAGGTTGGGAGTTTTGTTAAGTAGAACTCAAAAATATTTTTTATATTTCTTGAACCCTTCAAAATTGTTTTATTTGACAAAACTGTTTTATTGGACTTTAAACACAAATTTATTGATTTCGCAAACATTTCTTTAACCAATGTCTAAAATGTAAAACTTATTAAAAAGGAGAGGGATGAGCCTTTAAAACGATATACTATATAAATATATTTGACTTAATATGCTTAATATGCTATGAGGTAAAATTGACAAATGCAAATTTTTTAATATTTTTTCAGGTTTGTCCTGCAAAATAGTATTAAAAAATATGAAATAAGTGATGAGTTTCCGAAAATGAATTATTTTGTGAAGAGATTGACACTTTGTTTCATCAAATCGGACAAAAATTACCGTAGTTATTATTTAAATAGTATAACAGTCGTGTTATATTTTTTATATATGCCATCTTATCAAATGTACTTTCAGTTCAAAAATTTTTAAAAGTTTTGATGGATGTTGATTGTTTATTGGAAAATGCGTGTGTGGTTTCAGTTCCAACCAGAAGTTGGCCAATGTTTGAGCAAAGAGAAGTAATAATATTTGCAAAAAACACAATTATTAGCCGACTTCTGGTAGTCGTGGAAACATGAAGTAGACACATTTTGCGATAAACAATCAACATCCATCAAAACTTTTAAATTGAAAGATGACATATATAAAAAATATAACACGACTGTTATACTATTTAAATAATAATTACGGTAATTTTTGTCCAATTTGATCAAACGAAATATCGATTTCTTCACAAGATAATGCACTTTTAGAATGTTTACACTTATTTCATATTTTTTAATTAAATTTTGCAATTAAGACTGGCTAAACTTGAAAAAATTAAAAAAGTTTACCCCATCAAAACTCATAACATGTAAGTTTGAACCATATGTTTAAAGGTTCATCTGTCCCCTCTTCAAAAACTTTAAATTTTGAAAATAGGTTAAAAAATATTTGGGTAATCAATAAATTTTGATCAACAATTGAATACAATAAATCTTAGGATACACGTTGATAGATGTCTGTCTTGAAAATTTCAAAGGGAAAAATAATGTACAGGAATAAAGTTCGAATATATTATTTTGACTTATTAGGAGAAAATATAATGTTATGGTATTAAAGTTTGGGGTACTGGCTTTTCATCACGTTCAAAAATTTTAATAATGCCCAATTAACATCCAATGAAGTAATTTTCACGCATCGATGTCGCCGTAGTCTAGTAGGCAAGTTTTCCAGTGTTATTCGGAATAAAGCTCGTTCGTTATTCGCGTTTCCTCAAAAAGGTATTGAGGTACACTGGAAAGACGTCTATCGAATCAGTTAAGAACAGAATAGCATTCGCTATTTTATTCGTTATTTGAATTTTAGCCGAATTTAGTTTGTGAAACAGCGGAAATATTTAAAGCCTTGATAAGATAGTTCTTCACGATTTAAGAAAGATTCTTATAATAAACAGACGAAAAGATAGGATTGCTTGTAGTGTAAGAGTATAACTCTCTTAACCATGATCAACAAAATAATAGCCCAGCTTTACACAATCGAATTGCTAGACCAAACAAATCTTGTATTGACTATGTTTCTGCTTGATAGTTTTTTGATTTGACAATGGGTTTCAACCATTTTCGAACCAAATCCGATTGTGAATACACATGTTTTTAAAAGATAATTAGTCTTATAATGAAGCTATTATGAAAGGATAATTGTCTGAAGATTTATTTCACAAGGACTGATCCGGCTATACTCACGGAAAGCAATTCGCTCTCTAGCAGTGTTATTCCAAGTGTTATTCCAGAGGTCTAGGGAGGAAAATTAATATTAAAAACAAAATAAAAGAAATACACATACGGTACGGCACGGTGAAATTCCAAGAGAAACATTTTTTCATGATAGAACCGCCAAAGTGGCAATGCTGGCTAACTAGTGAAAACAGATGGAAAAGCCTCTACAGGTGAGTCCCCCAAAACTATAATTGAAGCAATGGATCCAGTTGTAATAGGCTTATAATGTTGATGGTGGATAATGTCGATGAGAATTACAAAGCAGGACTGGAAGATGAGTTCACAGCATTGCCACAGATACAAGGTATGTCAATATGACACTACTGAATATCGCCAAGTAGAGGGACAAGCTAGCCAAAAATTCCGTCCTAGAGGACAACATTACAGCTACCATTGCTGAGATACTGGTTCAAATACTTGAAAAAATCAAAATTGGAGATCAACATTAGCAAATTTGCATAAAATAATTTCCAACTCACCGTAGTTTAGTCGGTGGCACAGGCAATACAGATACGAAAGCTTTGACAGATGAAAAACCTTCATAACATAAAAGCATAGGTAAATTTAGAGGGAGAAAAAAATGTTACAATGGTTTGCGAATCAAATGTGTTAGAAGCAACAGATATACAGAGTGAAAACTGGCGGATAAAGCAGAAAAATGTAAAATAAATAAATAAATAAATAAAAATGTAAATAAACATTTATTTTGTGTTAAAAAAGGGAAAATTTGGGTTATTTTTTAATTTCTTCAATGAAAAATTTAAAGATTCTTAAATATTTAAATATTAATCGAAATGTGTGTGATTTTCCGTCACAGTGAATATAGTTTCTTGTGCAAGAGGTAATTAAGAAGCTAAATATTACAAGATCAAAATAGGACGTATTGTTCATAAAAAATGTTTCTTGCTGAAAGTTGCCAATATTTTTTAATTTCTTGAAAGAAAAAGTAAAAAATTGTTATTGCTAGTAGTTGTTTTTATTATTTATTAATAGTTTTAGACAAAAATTACATTTTTTATTAACTCTCGCCAATATAAAAAACCCACCCCGAAAACTAAACAAAACATAAATAAACAAAACAGAGTTACAATCAGAGAAGGACAGAAATACTTTTTGGTAATATTTGCTGTCCCTTTCACGTTTGGCCTATGCGCTGTCAAATCGCGTTTCGTTACTGTTTATATTGTGGTCGGTAGTGTGTTATATTATAAGGCAACAGAGCTTCATTCAATCCCTGCCTTAGACTTTCTCAACAATCTGTAAAATGACAAAATACTTCTTTCGCCAAATTGCTCTCAGCAGTCTTCTAGCAAAAACTCTGAGAGTGAAATAAAATTGCCATGAAAATAATAAATTTTTAAATTACTACGTATTTATTATCTACCTGGTATCCTTCCCCTCTACAAGCACATTGAAAACTGGACATTAAAAACAAGCACAGACAAACTCTTTTATACCACCGCCCACAGACTAAAATCCTTTGCTTCCTTATGGTGAAGCAACAACAGCAGTACATTATTTTATTTAAAGTTGTCAGTAATTAAGGTTAACTTTTTTAGCACCCAGCGATGAAAATATTTAATTATAATTATCTTTTTTTTAATTCTAAACAAATTACTGAGAGTTGTAAACAACTTAGTGTTTCGTTGTTTTTTTTTTAATTTTAAGGGCCATTATTACAAGTTGCCGTTAAACTTGGAGTTAGTTAAAGGTACCTTTAGCTAAAGGGAACTGTAAAGTTACTTTTAACTTATTTTCGTTGTTACAACTTACAGATAAAATAAAGTTAAGTTTTTCAAAAATATGGCAGTGGCGAAGCAATGTCGGTAACATTGCTAAACGCAGTGGCAACGACGTGCTTCTTTTCTTTGTTGTATATGCTCACTTTGTTTATATTTGAAAATAATATGTAATATGGCAAGTTCAAACATAAACTTAACTTTAAAACTTACCAGTAGTATGATCTTCTCTTTAGCTTAACGCTCACTTCTACCTTATTGTCCACTTATAATAATGAAAAACAATTTATCTGCCCGCTAAAATTCTCCCTTTAGGTAACGGCAACTAGCAATAATGGCCCTCAAAGTAGATTTATTTGATGTCGACTAACCGTGGTAAATAAACTCGGTAGAAGACAGAAAATATTTAACAAAAAAAAAATCAAGTTTTTTTATTTTATAAAAGAGGAGTGTAGTCTTTTCAAAGATGGCTATTTTCTGTTACTTTTAGTTTGCTGGCTTTTGAATGGTAAGGAAATACATTTTTAAATAAAGCAGCGTCTGTTAGGCTTTTATTCTACTTAGCTAACCTTACTTAAAAGATTTAATTTAGGTATCTTATAACTTTTATATATTTCGTTCGGGAATGAGTAGGTATAAAGCTTATTTTTCAGAATGGGGATTGTGGGTTCGATTCCCAGCAGACAATCTGGTCTACTGTTACACTTTCTTAAAACTACAAGATAAAACAATAACAATATTATTTGCCATGCAATTCTCTAAAGAATTGCAACAAATCCGTATATAAGGTACGCCACATGATGCACCATTTTTAACGCTAGACATAACAGCGGCATCCACATTTACTATCACTAAAGTTCACTTTAGTTCAATTAAGTTTTACAGTCAGCATAATTTATTACGCTTTATAGTAGCCCCATAAATAGTATGTTGTCCCCAAAGTTCTTACTGTTTACTATTGTTTAGCGGACGTAGATAATCGCTAATCGTGAAGTCTAGTAGGTAGTGATACCACGGTTCAAACCCTAGGTCAGACATCTTCAACATACTGAAATATGAAAAATATTTCTTCGGCGATTTCCTCTCAGCAGATTTGTGACAAAAACTCTGAGAGTAAATAGAACCTGCCATTAAAAAAGTTTCTCAAAAGTCTGTCGTTCTGAGTCGACGTTAAACTGTTGGTCCCGCCACTCACGTATAAAATTAACACACACAACATCAATGGTGTGAAAAGCTTGGCCGTAATCCTGACTGAAGGGTTGTAATGGCCAATTATTTATGTATGCACGTATGCAGCTCACATTTAACGACTTTTAATTTGGCTGCAGATCCGCTGAGAAAGATGAATATATAAACCAGATGAATATATCTGTTTCTATTGACCTGTAAATTAGTCCATTAATATGAGAATTCATAGAGCATTTTCGACCATTTTTATGATTATCGAATTATTTTTTCTAAAATTTATTGCACCAAACTATCAAATTTTGCAGTTAAACGGAAAATTTGAAAGGACTACATCTGAATCAAGAAAAACGTTTGGAATTTATGCTCTCTGGGCTCATTTAAAAAACAGGTTAATCATTTCTAAATGTTAAATAGACACTTTAATTGCAGATGTTGAATACCCGTGCAATTTTTGCCTAGTAAGTGTAAGGTATCGTATCGTCTGTATGTAACTAGAAAACTTTTTACCGGCCATAGGGACACCGGTGTCCCTTAGCGTTTTCATAACATACTAGGAACAATCCTTCTCCTATTTTTGTTTTTAAATAAGCGCAACATTAAGGAACATTTAAAACATTTAAATTTAAATATTTCATATCGAACTCCAAATCGCTTTCTTTACACTAATAAAGAGGCCTCTGGCCCTCGGGTTCCTTATATTCCAGTACTCGTTAAGATAAAAGTGAGTTCATCTAAAAGTAAGATGTTCGAAAATGTTGAAGAAATTACCATTCACATAAAACTCTAGCATGCATAAGGAGTTATCCTGTCCCACGAAAGAAAGTCTAAAGTACCCCAGTTCGTACAGTAAGATAAACAAATATATATTTTCATTACCCCTTGTCGGCAGCATATGGCATCCATAAAGCATTTTCATCTTATACGGTTGGCTGGATTTTTTTTTGACTTCTCATGTAAGATTGCACTGTCCTAGATCTTGGATTTTGGAAAGTCTCTAGAATTTCTTGAACCTTGAAGATTCCACTTAAGTGCCATTTTTGTTATACTATCAGTATACATTCAGAGAGTAGGGCCATCTCTATATTTTTCTAAGTTTTAGTTGTGTTAATATAGGTTTGTCGTTAGTAAGGTTCCAGAGATTCATGTTGCTAAAGTTATTAGGCCAGGGGCCAAATCACCGCATTCGATATCGAGTACTTTATTATCGAAATATAGTTAACGTGGATCACGATAATCGATATCGTAACGTATCTATTCGTAGTTGTACTCGATTTGTAACCGGTCATCGAAAACAAACAAACAGTAGCTTTTTTGCGGAAAACAAAAGAAATAACTGAAAACAACGAAGTAAAATAATAAATAAGTAAGAATGTAAGTATTTTTAGAACATTTTCTCAAAATTTGTTCAAAAATGTAATTTTAATTGTTTTTAGGGAAATTGAACATCAAGGCTAAAAAAGCCCAAAAGTACAAAAAGAATGAACAAACAAATAAATAATGCAAAACGCTTCCAAAAACGGATCCATTTGTATTAAAATATTTTTAACAATTTTTTTACAAATTTAAGAATTTATCACACATATTAATCGCGTTTTTGTTCGTTTTGTTTTCCTTTTTCATTTCGTTTTTCTTATTGCCTTTTGCTATAGCAATGTAAAAAATAGTAGTAGGAAATATAAATTACGATCGATATCGAATGCGGTGATTTGGCCCCAGAATATGTTGCATATCATTCTGAGACACTTGTTGACAAATACCTGCAGTTTTGCGTGATAGTGTTCGCTACGAACAGAACGGTACGCCATTCAAGAGATTGTTCTATTAGAATGCGTGCAGTGAGGTATACATGGTAAGACTTTTTACAATAGGGGTTTTTCCTCATTCAGGTTCATCCTCGACCAGGAACGCTGGGTATTTATCTAAGAAATTACATGCCATTCAAAATTAAGTCTAAAATTGATCCCAGCACATTGTTTCTCGGTATTGACGGATATTACTATGCTAGTGAAATCATCAGAATTGATACGGAGTACGAATTTTGCGAATTGCTACGAAACATAGATGCTACTATTTCTTAGGTCTAATGGTTAAGGAGGTGTCCGCAATTGCCTGGAAGTTACTATTTCAGTGTTTGAAGATAAATTGAACATTAAGACCCAATTTTATAAAACTTTGTGGTAAATTTTTTTTTAAATATCAAAATTTATATCTTATATCTATTTTATATCTTATCTATCATTGTTTCAATAACTTGATATGACAGATATGCTTCATAGGTTATACACCACTAAACCATCGTAGCATCACCATTTAGTTTTTTTGGATAATGGCTTTTTTAATAATTTGCCAATTCACACGACTTTGCATCGCGTATGTTGTATTGAATACACTTTTTGTTTGCGAACGCCCAATGCTATGCTGTAATGTGTATTTCGTATTCCAAACGTCAGAAAACGTTAAGAAGAAGAATACCAGTATTCATAATTTAATTTTCAAGCAACAAAATGAAAAATATTACGGCAAAAAGTAAATTAATTAACTTTCTGTGCTAATAATTATAATTTCAAAATGTTAATTGCTGACTCAAGTTACATAGAATATATTTTGTATTTTTGTTATTCTTCTTGATTACTGGCATTTACATAAACTGATAGCACGAAACCAATACAACTTCCAAAAACATATGAAAAAAAAATTATAAGTGTATCGGATTTTTATATTAAAATTATCAACAACAAGCATACACTGTTGCATATTCGTCTAACAATTCAATAAATACAACGATACAAGGGCTTGTGTGAATTGCCCCAATGATGTTTTTGTTTGTTGTGTTTTTGTTTCAAGTTCTTATATGGTTGTCTAAAATAAATAAACACTTATTTTAATATTTGAACTAATGAAGTAATTCGATAATACTCTTAATGAATAGCTTCCTTCCATGTTTCTAAATGCAACAGCAATTTCGGGTGAATTTTGCTGAAGAAGTTTCTTTAAAAAGGATTCGCTTACAGGCTTATGAATTTTAATGAGGGAAATCGATTTATTTAAATGTTGCTGAGCTTTACAAAATTCTTAGAAATTTACCTTGTTTTCAATTCAAAAAGAAGCATTTTTATTTTTATTTAGACTCGTTAGTTTTGAAATAAATTCGAAAAACTTACACGACTTTTGTCGGGCGTTAGAGTGAACAGAAAATAACGTAGCGAAAGGCAATAATGCGAAAACAGAACAATAATTATCATATTAATAATTATTACTGATTATAATCAATCATTTGTGGCCCATTAAATACTAAGAATTCAAAGTTGGTTGTTTTGCATTTGGTGTTAATTACAGTTATAAATTTAATTTATTTTTCAAAACTTTTAATGTTCGAACATTTTTAGATTTTATATAAAAGATATATTGTTACATTTTTACTTTTTTAAAAAAGTTTAAAATATGACTTCGTAGATTGCAAATAAAAATAAATTTGTGCTTAGTTTTAATTAAAATGCTTTCTTATTCGCACGATTCTGTGTGCCACTGTTCACAACTTGATGTAAACAACAACAATTGCATTATTGGTTATTCTTCTTTTCTCTTTTGCGTAATTAAAATAATTGTTCAATAGATCTTTATAATGGAGATTTTCAAACCACGATTATTCTCTTCACACGCAAAGCGTCTTCACACAAAACTGAATGAATTCTTTCTGACTCCGTTGCCTGCTTTGTCTTGCCTTTTATATCGCAGGATAAACAGTCTGATGAATGCTCTTGAAGGAGAATGACTTCGCCTTCGCAAAATCTCTATAAATGTAAACATATATTTTGTTCACGTTTGTCCTTGCAGTGTTGTTGTTGCCAGTTTGTTTACTTGTTTATCCCTGTTTTATGCCGATGTTGTTGCTATATTTTTGTTTATTTGTTGATCATGTAAACAAGTCCATGGTTTTTGTTTTTGTAGCTTTTGTTTATCATTTTAATGTTAAAGGAAGTAACACCATTTCCATTTTCGTAACAATATGTAAGTGTATGTGTATACAGAACAAACTATGTTGTTTATGGTTTATTGTTTAAAGTCTTAGCCATTTAAATTTGCATTCACTGTTCCACACAACTGAATAATAATTTATTTAATTTGAATATGCAATGCAAATGTAAGCTACATGTAGAATAAATAATTTTTGAAAACGTCATTTGCACGTATTATCTTTTAGTATAATTAAAAGCGTTGTTTATAATTTAAACTGAATTAAAGGTAATTTTTAATGAAATTACAATGTATGTTTGGAAATTTGTTTTTAATGATTCTTTATATAAAAAAATAAAATTAAATTTTTTAAACAAATTTTACCAGAAGCACAAATTGAACCGTTAAAACAATTTTATTTTATTCTAATCTCGCAAATATTATCTGAAATTTTGTAAAAATAGTCTCCACTTGCTTGGTGGACAATTGTTTGTCCCAGTGTATATAATATATACAGTCAATTAAATAATAAACCATTAGATCGACTAACTGGGATCTTATGGAAGGGAATGTAATGGAATAATGCGCTTAAAATATTTACATAAGATTGAGTAGTCGTCGTACCAACAATTCAGTCAGAAGGCATCCCGATACCATCAGGGATCTGACTTATTTTTTGAAGTTGCATGGTATGATGGTATGGGGTTCCATGGTTGAAATAGTCTACTGAATACTTGATACGACGACCGCTCAAACCTATGCAAACCTTTTCAGCACTAACTTGCATCTTAGTGAAAAGATGCAGATTATAGACGACGGATATCGTTTTCCAATACGATATTGACCCTAACCTTAAAAAATGTATCTATGACAAACGCTAGAAAGGTCTTGGTCGGCTAACTGGAAGCGCCGAATACCAGTGAAAAGTTATCAAACGAGGCCTGTAAGAAAGTCATCAAATTTATTTAAAAATCATAAACTTAAAAACCGTCCCTATAGTTAATTACACATGTTTGCTTATTTTTTGATAACGATAAATATTACAACAAAAATGTTATATGTCTTTAGTAATTCTGAATTGAGGAGGACATCATTCAAATATCTCACTGCGATATTTTTAATAATGGGGGCAGGCTTTTAAGAATTTATCACATGGACCATATTAGTCTAATGGAAAGTACACTGAAGCATTATAAACGTATATATATATTGTATTCGGCGATAATAACAGGAACAGATTATTGACAGACTATAAAGGTAATTTTCAGATTTTGGTAACCCCCAGAGAATTATTTCAGACCAGTGAACCGTTTAAACTTCCAATGCATTTAGGAAATATTGTGAATAATTGAGTATTCAACATCATTAATAGCAACATGTAACTGTATTGGTAATGGACAAATAGAGAAAGATAATAAGATCATTATATCATTGTTATCAAACCTGTGTACCGACAATCCCAATAAAAAGTATAAACATGTTAAAAATTTTCAAAAATTTATTCATAACATATTCATATCACCTTTAATACTATGGTTCAGAAATGCACTTTTATTGATTCAACATTAGGTTTATTGAGAACAATATTTTAAGTGTTCAGGGATAATAATATACTCATTTTAGCTGCTTATTCAATATTCATCTGACAGATGGTAAACAAAACAGCTGTTTATTTCAACAACATTGTTTTTATTTTGTATTTTTTATTTGTCGTTGTTGACATTTGAGTTCCCAAATATCAACAAAAAATGTTCGGTTAATTGTAATATGCCCACTAAACACACTTATGATAGTGCTGCCTTATATGTTTTACTCAATATTGTGACAATTTGAGTATTTATTGCGCAATTATTAATTGAAACTTTATATGAAATATTAAGCTCAATAACGGCGCTTATTGTGATTTATGCAATAAAGGTCCCTATCTGAACACTGAAATTGGGAAATCAATAGAAGAATTTTCTACTTCCAAATTAGATCAAGAATAGAATAAAATTCGGACATGATGGCTTAGGACGAGTGAACTATTGAAACCACTCAATTTGGAGTTGGTCTAAAATTGAAGCCTAAGTATTACAAACCCTATAAGGTTGCTTTAGTCTAGTAAGTAGTGAGTTGGCTTATTATACGTGAGGCCCAGCGAAACCAAAACGAAAATAACAAAGAAGATTTCTTAGGCCATTTCCGCAAACATACATAATTGGCCATTACAACCCTTCAGTCAGGATTACGGCCTAGCTTCTCACACCACTCCTGTTGTGTGCCTTAATTTTATACAGTTTATACAGTTTAACGTCGACTCCGAACGATAGATTTTTTTGAGAAACTTTTCATGGCAATTTTATTTTCTCTCAGAGTTTTTGCAAAGAGGAAGTCGCTGAAGAAATACTTTTTGTATTTCGTTTTGACGTCTTACCTGGGGTTTGAACCCGGGCTTGACGTCTGATAAGCGAACACACTACTTACTAGACTACGGCGATTTCAATTTTTTGCGAACTCGGATTCTATATAAAATTGTCATGAAAAGTTTCTCAAATATCTGTCGTTTGGAGTCGGCTTTAATAAAATTAACACACACAATATGGGTGGTGTCGTAATCCTGCCTAAAGGGTTAAGTAAGTAAGTAAAATTTGAATATGTTTTAAAACTGTCGTATGGCAATTTTGATTTTCCGGACAATTTTGTTCGAAATGAGTGAATTGCGCTGCAGAAAGCTCTCAATAACAAATAATCTTGCCCGTACAAAAATTTTGTTTGAACAACATATGTGAGTCCACCCTAATTCCTCTCAAAATTTATACAAGCTGAGTTATTTAGTTTGTGTTTGATGGATGTTTATAACAGAGATGTAATCATTTCATAACGAACTTTAAACATTTTATTTTTTGGACGGAATAAATTACTTGTAGTAGAGTTGGACAAAAGTTATAAAAAGTGTTGAAAAAATGATTTTTATCGAAAAAGGTCATACATTTGCGTGTATAAATAAAAAATCATAAATATTACATGAGTAAAAATGGCAAACCATTGAACCGTTGTTCTTTATGCCGTCTTTAAAAAGAAGACATTACCATAAAAGAAATGAAATAAATGAAGAAATAAATGACACATTTGTGAAAGGGGTAAAATACATAAATAATAGCGTTTCTTATGAACATCGAATCTCGAGTATTTTCTCATGACATTTTTCAAATTTTTTTTCTTTATGGTAGCATATGGTAAGAATCCCTGTATCCATTGTGACAAAGTGAAAACTACCGCCATAAATATATTTGTACATTATTATTTATTTGAAACAGAATATTTTGAATCCGCGTTGCAAATAATTTTTTTTAAAAAACTTTTCATTTCTGAGAAAAAAAACTTTTTTTTACAAAAAAAAACTTGTTTTCTACAAAAGTATCAACATTTTTAAAGGAAATACCAGAGACCGGTGTTCTATATTGGTCTTTTACCCGGGATTAATAAAATATAAAATATTTTATTTAAAAATGTAAATATTGCGTGTTATTGTTTATTATTGAATTTAATGCAATTTTTCGAAAAAACTTGTTTTTGTAGAAAAGAACTTTAAAAAAAACCTTTTCGCATCTCAAAAAACTTGGAAAAAAAGGGAAAACTTGACAAATGGCAACGCTGTTGTGAATTATTAGGTAAAATTAAGGCAAATATAAATTGAACTTCATCTTATATAGAATCGTACTTATTGTAGTGTCTTAAATTAGTAAGTATTTCTGATGATTTCAAATATTTTCAGATAGAATGTACTAATATTTCTGAAACATTCTGATAATTTTATGTATGGATGGATTTTATTTGTTTGGATGATAAATATTAAGTGCCGAAAAATATTTTGTCCCAGATTCCCAAGTGCTAGACAATGACAGAATATCTACAAAAGTAATATTCCGATATTTTAAATTTTTCGTTATATTTAAACAGGCGCTAGATCTCCGTTATACTGAAATGTTCTTAACCGTAGTTCGAGCCTTAAAAAAACTTCATAATTCTATGTACGCTAGAATTATGAAGTTTTTTGATACATACTTGTAGTTACATAGAATTGTAACGATTATTGATAGATTTTGTAAAAAAATTTTAATGTTTTTATTTATTTGAATTCATTTTAATAAAATTATTTTATATTATTACATTTTATTATAAATTTTATGAAATTTATTACAAAATTTTTGACAAGATGTACATTGTACATCATGTATTGCTTTGACACTTCATGTCAGCTTGGTTTTATTTTTTTCTAAATGGTAACATTTTGATATCTAGCACCCTTGCTTTGTGGCGGTTTATAAATTTCCAATTGTTTAGATGGGGCAGCTTATTGTCACTTGCATCAATAACACTTTCAGTTGAGGTCTGGCTGAAACCTGATGGTACAAACCATTGATATATTTCGTTAGAAATATTTGTTGTCAACGTCATGTGAGGTAAAAAACTTTCCCACTGCAATAGAACATCGATTATGTCAATAACAATCCTCTCTCTTTGATTCCTCTCCGGTGTCCCGGATACAGGTTTTCCCAAATACGGCTGTAAATAGTTGCTATGTAGCATGTACTTGAATCTAAAACTGCCAATTCGATTCCGGTGGACCACGAAATTTATAGCTCCCATAAAATTCAATTAGTTACTAATCTATAGCGACAAAATTATTGGGATTATTAAAAGCTGAAACACTTTCAGCTCATTTTTCAAAAAGGCTTAATAGGTGTAAATTGAACATCATTTCCGAGTAGCGCGTTATCAAAGCGACTGATGCTGCTAATGTCTGACCTGAAGTTTGAACCTTGGTCTGATGTCTAACAAGCTAACACGCTACATACATGGGCTACGACTATTTCAATCAATCTCAAGAACATATCAAGAACAGAAAATTCAACCTTTTCACTTTCATTCAACGCTTAACTTTCAATTCATTCTCAAATATGATAAATAATGTATTATTTACGATAAAACTTCACAAAATTTTTGAAAACTTAAAAATAATAAATACATAACATCAAAGAATCCGTAGAAAAATCGTATCTATGAAGATAGAATTCGGAAGTTTTTGAATTTTTTAATTTCTGCTTAAAATTTTCTTTTTTTTATTTGGTTTAAATAATGGCGATAACAATATTAACGACTTAAAAATATACCAGGTACCCAACTTTTTCTGAATTAAAGTTATATTGTCTTAAAAATTGAAGTGTATCATTTTTGATAAGAAGCTCGATCTACGGTTAAAAATTATAACTGAGAATGACTGACAACTCCTAAAGCTTCGTTGCAGATTTTCTGGACGCCAAAAACACAAAACAAAAAATGAAAAAATATTTCTTTGGCAAATTCCTCTCAGCAGACTTCTGGAAAATACTCTACAAGCAAAAAAAAAGTTGCCTTCAAATATTCCATAATATTTACTCGTAGTCGACTTCAAACTATATGTTTTGCCACCCATGGATAAAATTAACAAACTTAAGTTGGTGGTGAGATTATGAACTAATCCTGGCTAAAGGGTTGTAATGACCAAATACCTATGTACGAGTATATATTCGTTTTCCGTTGTCATTATTTATGACTTTATACTGTCTTAAATATGCGATTTGGATACTTACTTTGTGATTGCCTTAATTAATATAAAAAAAATAATTTTCAAGCGGCAAAATGACGATAAAGTAGAGAAATAAAACCTGAAAACCTCCTGTGCTTTGTGATTTACATTTAATAATTGTGGGAAATTTAGATTAAAATCTTTAAACAACGAGCCAGAGCTTCACAATAGTTTAAGAAATAAGCGTATAATTGCGTAAAGGTGTGCCTTATAAACTGAAATATAATTAATTTGAAATAATAGTAAGGTGTTTTTGCCACACTTGCGTATTTACGAAATAAATGATTATGGTTTATAAGATGAACATTTATTTTGTGGTAAAAGATTTGTTGTAATAGACATATAATAGGAATGAATATATTTAGCATATCATTTTTCATTGTCACAAGAATACCAGGCAGGTATAGAAGCAGCTCTACCTGTTCGAGAATAAAAAAAATGTATTTAAAAATTGATGAAGCCGTAGCGACTTTATCAATAAATATCTTAAGAGGCATTCCGAAAGCAATCTGTATTGGCAGAAGTGTTCGACAGAGAGGAAAAGAAATGCAAGCGCTGCAAACACACATTTATTCATACTTATTTTTGGGTCTACAATAATTTCACTTGCCTGACCTTGTGCTCTGTGCTTGCCCATTGCGATCATAAATAAAATTTTGTTGAAAATAGATGAATAGAATGGCAAATTCTGTTCGCAAATAAGCGTATAAGTTGGCAAAGTAGATTTCAGACATATAAAGCCATTACCTTACTTTGGTTTTGTACATCATGGTTACATTGGTATTTTCCGTTGGAATAATTTTTAAATCATAATAAATTAATTGTGTACAGGAATATTTAAATTCAAATTTCATATCCTTACCACATATTTGCTTCTATGGCTATAGATTGGTGTAAGCAATCATATCCTAAGAAATTACAATCGTATACCATGTATTAATTATTAAATAGACACAAAAAAGAAATAAAAATAAAATTATTACGAGCTGAGCAACTTCGACCTTATGCTCGGTGTAGTTTAGCCACTAGAGGGCAATCGAATCCACGACCCTCACTCTAATATTCGAACTTACTACCCACTAGACTACCAGGGCATTCTATTTTCAACAGTAAATTATTCACAGCGAATTAAAATTTATGAAAAAAAATAAATAATTGGACTAAGAGAGATAATAATAATTCAGAAATTGAACAGGGTAAATAAAGTTTCTAGGTCTAGTGGGTAGGGTGTTGCCTAATAAGACATGAGGCCTAGGGTCAAACCACAGGGTAGACATATCGTTAAAACGGAAATATGAAAAAAATATTTCTTTAGCGAATTCCTCTCAGCAGATTTTGACACAAAACTCTGAGAGTGAAGAGAATTGCCATGAAAAGTTTCCCAAAAATCTGTCGTTTGGAGTCAACTTTAAGATGTAGGTGCCACCACTCATGTATAAAATTAACACACACAATATAAGTGGTGTGAGAAGCAAGGTCGTAATCCTGTCTAAAGTGTTGTAATGACCAATTATGTAAGTTATGTTTTTTTTTTTTGTTCCACATAGGTATTTAATTTATTTTTCACTTTAATCACCATAAAACATCTCCTCTAAGCATCACAAAGCCACTGTGACGTATAATTAATTTAATTTGTAGAAATTACTCATACGACCACCGGTTACGATGCTGTGTTGTTTAAACAAATTTTGTAATAAATACATATTCGACAAGAAAGCTTTTAATTAATTACACTGCAAGTTGTAAATAAATTAAAATTAAATGTATAATTGTAGTTTGCAGTGGAGTTTGATATACTGACACGTTTCATTTAAAAAATATTTGACCCAAAAGGTAAAATATTTATTTGTCATAATGTGACCACAAAATAATTTTGAGGGGCAAACAGAAAAATTTTCAATTTTGGGCAAATAAAATTATTTGCCGTCAAAAAAAAAATGTTTTAAGTGTGACCACCCATGTGTCAAATATTTTCGTCATTATTGGCCAAATATTTATTTGCTCTTACATATTTTTCGTAAGGTCAAAAAGTGGTAAATAACAACTCTTTAAGGCTTTGTTGTCTACTAAATTACCAAAATCGTATGAAAAATATATGAAAGAAAATTTCAAGTAAATATATAATTTGTTTTATGCAAACCTTTTTATTCGTTGTAGATGTATTCATTATGTATGTATAAATATTTGTGTGCCAGCATATACATACATACATTCAGAGTCCCAAATTTAAATACACATTAATGCATATGTCAATTGCTATAGTTTTCTACATCAAAGTTATTCAAAATAGAAAAAATGTATTGTATGATGTGTAAAGACAAATACTGAAAGATAGCAACAATTATTTATTTAAATATACATACATATGTATATACATATGTATTATGGCTTATTAGAAAAGCGGCCACGGTTCAAACTTCAGGTCTTGCATATCCAATAAAATAAAATATGAAAAAATATTTCTTCGGCGACTTCCTCTCAGTAGATTTTTGGCAAAAACTCTGAGAATAAATAAAATTGCCATGACAAGCTTCTCAAAAATCTGTCGTTCGGATTCGGGCTGAATTAGCTCTTTTCGCTAAAGAAAATCCCACTACAAGAAGTCTAAGGAGATAAAATCAGAAGTCTTTGGTATCATCGACCTGTTTCTCAAAGAAATAGGGACCGATGTTGTCATTAGTTAAGGTCATTCAGCGAACATATGCCACTATCTATAGTCACCCATGGTGACTTGGTAAAACAGACAAAAGTTACACTCTAAGTCCGGTTAATAAGTAAATATTAAAGCCAATATGGCACAATGATATCCACATATATTGTACAGACTCACCTCTAACGTCGAAAGAATACAAAGAAGTCAAAACAAAATTATTAGTATATATATATATCGGTTTCAACTTGATATTGTTTCGAAAATGGAAATGGTGTTATCAGTTAACATTAAAATAATAAACAAAAACTACAAAAACAAAGGACTTGTTTACATGATCAAGCGAATAAACAAAAATATAGCAACAACATCAGTATAAAAAAGGGATAAACAAGTAAACAAGAAGCAACAAAAACACTGCAATGACAGACGTAAACAAAATACACATACAACAATAACGTAAACAACATGTTTACATTTATAGAGATTTCGCGAAGGCGAAGTAATTCTCCTTCAAAAACATTCATCAGACTGTCCTGCGATATAAAAGGCAAGACAACGCAGGCATCGGAGTCAGAAAGAATTCAGACAGTCTTGTGTTAAGACGCGTTGCGTGTGAAGAGAATAATTGTGGTTTGAAGAACTCTGTTTTAAAGATCTATTGAACCATTGTTATTGTGTACGCAGAAGAGTGTAAAGAATAATAATAATTAAAGCAAATTGTTGTTGTTTAAATCAAGTCGTGAAAGGTGACACACGGAATTGTGCTAACATTAAAGAATTGATTTAAAACTAAAAATAAATTTATTTTTATTTTTATTTGCAAGTTACGAACTTATGTTTTTAACGTTTTTAAAAGGGTAAAAACGTAATAATATATTAAAAATTAAAAGAAGCGTAAAAGTGATAACTGGTTGAAAAAAAATTTTGTAAAATATTTAAAAAAGCTCAGATTGAATCGATTAGCTCACAATATTTTAAATTGTAGTCACTTTCATTTACTATAGAGAGCTACAGTTACTCTCATTCCTCACAGATGAATACTTTTTGTCTTACATATAAAATTTTGCCTTGTGTTGATCAGCCTTAATCAAAAAATTAGTTTTGAGATTGTAAAACTAATCGTTTGTACATAATTTGTTAATCTATAAAAAACAAAATGAGAAAAAAATACACTAGTCACCTACTACTTGGACGCTTTTAATACCATACATTTTTACAACTTATATTGCCACAGGCACACTTACCTGTGCAACATGTAGGTCACCAACGTATGATTTACTACAACTATACCCCCGCGTTCATGTTGGGTTTGAAAGTGTTCATACATATCAAAGATTATGCCATACAACAGATTCCAGTGTACAAAATCCTTACTAATGGCTGAATACGGACGCGTTTGAACTCACAAATGTAAATGTGTATGCGATTGTTATAACACACACTTGTTTTTTTATATTCTTTTCCATCTGATAATTTTGTAAATTGGTTAAACGGCCTGCTAGTCCTTTGTACTCAGCACATGCTTGACTTTATTGTGACAGGGTTAGAGGTGATTGTGCCATTAAAAATAAAAAAGCTTAGATTTAGGCGTGAAAGCAAACGCTGTACGAATCGAGATAAGAAAAATGTAATGTCTATGGTGGTAGTCGTATACATACATACATACATAATTGGCCATTACAACCTTTCAGTAAGAATTACGACCTAGCTTCTCACACCACTTACAGATGTTGCGTGTTTTAATTCTTTACGTTAGTGGGACCTACTGTTTCAGTTTTTATAACCTATTATTTGCCTTGGTATCACCACGTAACTATATTTTGGTATATTTGTATCTGATATCTATTTATTCTTTATGTATATGAAATTTCTTATAAACTATTTTATTTATTACTATACACATAAAGAAACCATTTAGTTGGACAGCAATCCGATGCTAAAGATGTTATTGACTTCTCTATGATTTTTTACACTAGTTTATATACAGTGGACAGCAAAAGTCTTAGTACGGCAATATATTTTGACAAACAAAAAAATCCCCACAGGTTTAATACTCTTGCACAAAGTCCTGATATGACTTCAAGAGAGCATTTAAGAGATTATTTGAAAGGACGGTTACGTAATCGCTAAACCTCAAACAAAAGTCAACGGAAAAACTTACTCATGGTGCCACCAGAAAACACTAAACAAAACTTGTACATTCAATTCCAAATGGGTTAAATGGAGTGCTTGATCTTAAGGGATATTCTACTAAATATAACATTTTCAGATATTAGGCCTTTGAATTTTAAATTTACTCAGGGTTCTCCATGGGGGTACCCCTGGAGTCATCTGAAACTTTTCCTTATTTTTCTCTTGTTTTATAAAAAACATTAAAAAATTGTTTGTTTTATAATAAAGTAATATAATAAATATAAAAACTATAAATTTTTATACAAACTTCTGTCTAAAATTCATGAAATTTCTGAAATATTTTGCTGTACTAAGACTTTTTCTGTCCACTGTATGTATGTATGTACATAGATTTTCTGTGATATACAAATGTATTGTATGTGTTTATATACATTCGTGACCGGTCATTATTATTATTCATTTTGTTTTTGTGATACGTTAAATTCTTATAAAATTGCCGTCAATGAGGACATACATACTTTCAGTGGCTACGATTCTATTCATTGTTTTCGTTTCCGTTTTTATACAACAGTATGTGTTTAATTATTTGCTGATAATGTTCGAAATGCATTAGCGTGTCAAATGCACGATATTACGAAAAGGATATGACGGGACAGCAAAAAGTTAATGCTATAAAGAAAAAATCTGTGCAACTAATTTCATAAATTTTAATGTCAACAATAAAAAGATTTTACATTCATCAACAGCAGAATAATGAGTTTTAAAACACCTATGATTAAGCAAAACATTCATAAAACTAGTTATAAAATGACCATATATAGACATCCGTTCTAAAGTATCATGTATACAGGAGTAGTTTAGGTGGGCAGCATAATTTTCAGTCCATTTGAATTTATTCCAATAGACTTGAATTCATTGAATGATATTTGCAAGCAAATATATGTTGAAATTTTTTATTCTTTTATATGTACATACACACAGTGGTGGACATATAAATAATACATAAATATGATATCCTATTTGTTCGATTTTTTATAAGTTTGATCTCTTCTACTCTCAATTCCTTCTTTATTTTGCAATTTTTATCAATTATCTATATTTTATCAAATTTTTTTTTAACAATTGAAGTCCATTAATTAGTAACAGTTTTATTTTTGAAGTTTTGTTACTTTGCAACTTATTTTTAACGTCTAATTATGTATGCCTGTAGACAGGTTAATTTCAATACTAATTTATTCGATTTCCAAATTCTATTTTGCGTTTATTTTGTATTTTAATTAATTCGGAAACTCCAAAAATTATATTTGCAACATATTCCGATGATTTGTTGTTGATGATGATGATTTGATGATGCCTTCCATCCACTTTTCAACTTTAGTCAACAAGTTCTCAATTGAATTGAGATCGCACTTTAAAATATTTATGTTTCGTTGCACTAAACAGCTTTTGACAATCCTTGAAGAATGCATTTTTTCTGCGTATGGTATCATTGTATTTTATCTAATGTTTTTGTAAACATGTAGAATTATTATTGAATAAATATTTTAAATTTTTAATTTTTCCGGCATGGCTTGGTCAAATCGGGTTTTATAGCGCCAAAATCCAATCCAAAAAACTTTACCGTAATTTTTTTTCTTCATTTAAGTAGAGTGAAATATTTTATTTAAAACAAGAACAGATTATAAAATAGATGTCTAAAAATAAAGATAAATTTCAGATTTCATTTCTTTATAAGGTAATACAAAAAAAATTAAAAAAAAAATCAACAGTTTGGAAAAAAAACAGTTCTAGTTCAACAATGCGCTCAATAATAGTGTAGCCCAGAAAGTACTCAAAGCATTTGAAAGGCCTTTGGGCTCAGAAAATACAATCACAGAGTTACCTAGAACAAAGTTCTTTTGTCGCCTCAAGATTTTCTCGAACAGGTCCAATAAAATCCCTTGTTTTACAGTTAATAAAATCTTGGCAGAATGATATTATACTCTGCAGGCACATTACCTCTGCGTTTCTGTGACCAAGGAGTAATTGAATCAATCAAATTAGAAAGGGATAATAATTCTGCCAATGACGGGGGACTTCCGTTTGGTGTAGCGTAAATCTCTGATGCCACCATTGATTCTGACATATTCACTGTTCTATTTATCGACTCGTCAAATGCAACGTTGGTTTGGCCCTTGGTCTCGCAAGCAGCATCATCTAAGACGTCTTCCAAATCTTCTACGAAACTCATCAAATCCCAAATTTTTCCATTATCTTCATAAAAAAGCGATGACAACTTTTCCATTTGTCGACGTTCTATGTCTATTAACCACAATTTTTTACTTCAGAAATGTTCCACTTCCAAATTCATCTTATACATGTATTTTTTTTTTTTTGTTGTTGAATTGTCAATTGCAAGATCAATAAAAAGGTTCCGACTGTTTTTCCCCCTTTTTTTCTTTATGCTTTCTTAACTCTATCAGTAACACACTTATAATTTTTTTTAACTTTGACCTCTTTTAATATTTTATTTGATTTTTTGAAATTCACACTTTTTGCAAAAAAAATTATTTAGTCCACATTTAACAATTTTTCAACTTTAAATGACAATGAAATGCGGCAAAACATCCGAATGTTTTGGAAGACAACTCCTCGATCTCTGCCAGCTCTTGGTTCAGGGTTTGGCAAATCGATGTGCAAATTTTATTAAAAATAAAAGTTACCCCACGAAAGTAAAAACAAAAGTCTTTACGGAATTGTATATTGATCAACTATTTCGGAAACTGTTTAAGTTTTAGATTTAAGAACTGAAAAATAATTTGTGTTATACGAGTATTTCTTTTTAATTTTGAAATTTAAACAAGTAATCTACTGTTATTACGAATGTTTAAATTATATGGCCATCTCTGTATTTATATTACAGACCTACAGTCACTACTCTCCATTGAATTGTATGAGTTTTTCTCCTAAGGTCAAATCTCAATACATTATTCCTCGTATAAATTAAGAATAAAAATATTATTCTTGTTTTTGAGTTCTATTATAACTGAGCTTTATTTTCAAAAAATGTAATATTTATAACTTAAATTAATTTACAAAAGTGCTTATAGTTAAAAATACAAAAGAATTAATAAAAAAATGTTTAGTAAGCAAAAAGTGTTTTTAAATAGAATTATGTTAAAGTAAGTAGTTTATTGACATTAAATAAAAGTAAAAGAGATTGATAAGCAGTTTTGTTGTTCAACTAAGTTCAACAACCCATAATTTGTTGCACTTGCAAAAAAAGACAATAAAAACAATAAGAGAAATAAAGAAAATATTTTGTTGTTAACTTTATTGTTAACTTGCACTTGCAAAAAAAGACAATAAAAAGAATAAGAGAAATAAAGAAAATATTTTGTTGCTAACTTTATTGTTAACTCTTCCCTCTTTAAATGCAAACGTCCCCGTTTGCAGTAAAACTTGTTTGGCAATCTTCCGTTCCATTGAATTCTACTATCTCTGGTTTCTTAATTTCAGAATAGATCGGTAAAGTATTATTTTTCTTGGAATTAATTTTGTATTTCATTTTGGTAGCAAATTTGAGAGCTACTTTGATTATAATAATCACGCATATGATTATGGCTACTGTGCTCTCCCATAAATTTACATTATTTTCTTTCTTAATCAATTGGATAGTTTTACTGTTATTTAAGTGGAGCTCTTTAACAAGTTGAAGAGATAAGGATTCTTCGAAATAATGATTGGACTGCAACGAGCTCAGAATTGCGGGCAATGGTTTGCTTGACTGTTTTCCATAGTGCGAAAATGTAAGATTACCAACGATTATCGTGGCATTATTATATTGCACTACAAAGGTGCCATTTATATTAATATGATTGCCGTTTATAAGAATCGATCCATTATATTTGTTAAATAATAACAGACCATCTTGAATTAGCTCTAAGGAGGGGATATCTAAATTGTTGCTTTTCCTACAAGTGGAAGGGATACTCTTGAGGAGATTCGGTATGCAACTTGAATTGGTTATATCTTGGATATTATTTTCCTTACACAAATTTATTTCATCATAGTTCTCGCATTGTTTTCTTATTCCAAATATTCTGTTTTTGCAAGTCATTATAGTTTCATAATCTAGTTTAAGAATTTCACTATTTATCTTTATTGGTTTTACAATCATAGTCTCACAATCAATTTTATCAACTATAGGTAGATTTATAACATATAAAAGAATAGAGTTATTAGAAGCAACTTTGACGTTGGCGAATTTTAGACATTGTTCTAGATTATTAAAAGGAAAATTTTGTTCTAAAATTAATTCGTCCAGCATCTCCATTTCTTTATGAGAGAAGAGGAAAGAATTTATTATACCTGCTTTTGACCATAACAGTGCTTGTTCTATGTTAGACATTTCTTCTTTAAGTATTTGTAATTCGAATTTAAACCCTAGTGCCGCAGTGTTTTCCCTATTGTCCTTTTGTAAGTAATTAGTTATATCGTTTGTTAAATTCGTCAGTTCATTTAATTTCCGTTCGAATTTCCGTCCGTCAAAATCTCTAAGTCTGTCCGGTCAGGTGAACCCGCGATCCATTTCCATACGGTGCCTATTTCGTTTATAGATCTCTTAGTACTTCCGAAGGGTCTAATTCGATCCATAAGTTTCCCTAGTTCTAATATTTCATGCTGTAGAAACGGCATTAGAGGATTGGATTGCTCTATTTCATAATTGATGTGTTCGTTGATAAGTCTCAGTTCCCGTTCATAGGTCTCAATGTCAATAATGTGAATTAAGTTAAAGGTTCCATTTTGTATGAGTGCTCGTCCTGTCTGAAATGTCACGATCTCGGAATTTGAGTAGTCCAAAATTTGTATTTCAGCACAAACGACTTGTATGAATAATCTATAGATGAGAAGAGAAAAATTTATGTCCTTATTAAACTTTTATGAACTATTCGACCCGAAACTGTTTTTATAGTATTATTGAGATTTTCTGCAACCTTTTCCTCTTTATATCTAGGTGACAACTTAGTTCCTATCCTTTTATTTGTTTTTACATAAACTGTATCCCCAATGGAATATTGTTTGGGCTGTGTTCGATTCTTATTATGGAAAGCTAATTCTTCTATTTGTTTTTCTTTCAATCTTTTCATATGCTTCTTCCTTTCATCCATAACATTTTCTGGCTTTACTCTTCCAAAAAATGCATCCACTGGTCTTTTCCCCGTGGTAGAATGTATGGAGTAATTATACCTGCTAATAGATATGTCTAGCAATTCTTTGAATGAATCATGGATTTTTTCGGCTTTTACACAACGCATTATCTCCGAAAGTGTTGAATGAAATCTTTCGATTTGTCCATTAACACTGCTCATGTACGGTGGAGCTTTAAATATCATTATTTCGAATTGATTCTCTAACATATGTTTTATCGGTGCGGATCCTAACGACTTTTCATTATCTATGACTATCCTCTCGTGTGGTCCGAGGCTCACCAATATTTCGCGTAAAGGTTCTTTGATGTCCTGCGTTGATCGAGATTTGATGATTTTAGCTGATGCATACTTTGAGAATTTGTCTATTGCTGTTAATACAACATTTTGGTTAGTAAGGTAGATATCGAGGTGAACTATTTGTCCAGGATATTCGGGAATTGGCGTTTCATTGAGTAGTGGTTTGATTGGATGCCGTTCGTACTTCTGTTCTTTACAAATTTTGCATTGTTTGACTATCCTTTTTATTTTGGCATTCATTCCCGGGAAATAAACTCTTTCAATCAGTTGGCTTTTGTTTTCAGCAGCATTGCGGTGTGCGCGTTGGTGTTCATTTAATATTTCCCTCTCTTGATCTCCTTCGTCTATCAAATCAGTGACAATTTTCCGAGCAAATCTAGTGCGGTAATTAGAGAAATTTGCAGGGTAAATTTCCTGTATCCTCCCTAAGACAAATTCAGTAATATTTAATCCATTTATGACTGAAGGATTTAGATATTTTTTTAAAATTGCTATTAATTTTTCTTCCGTGTAGTTGGTTTCATAAATGATATGCCGGTGGAAAGTAGGGAATACTATTTGAAATTCATATGAAGAGCATGGGCCTAATTTTAGAAAAATTTGATATTTAAATACGTTTATTGGTTCATTAGCTATTGGAATAAGATGGTGAGATGAAGTATTATCACTATGAACTGTGGCAGTCAATGAGTTTATCTGAGGAGGTCGTGATAGGGCATCAGCGACAACATTTGTTCGACCAGGTTTATAATGTAATTCGTAGTTGTGTTCCTCAAGAATGGCCTTCCATCGCTTCATCTTATTATTGTTACTTTTGCTGCTTAACGCGTATGTCAGTGACTGGTGATCTGTGAATATCTTTATTTTGGCTGAACCATATAAGTAATTTCTTAATGAATTAAGAGCCCAAATAATCGCCAACATTTCTCTCTCATTAGTGGCGTAGTGCTCTTCAGCCTTACTGAGGGTTCTGGAGATAAACGTTATTGGTCGGTCGTTTTGAGACAAGACAGCTCCTATAGCATATTCTGATGCATCTGTTGTCAATTGAAATTCTTTGGTGAAGTCTGGGTAGTGGAGCAATACCTCCTCTGTAAGCGCTGCTTTTATTTTGTCAAATGCTTCTAACGCGTCTTTATTTAGTTTTACCGGTGTTCTTTTCGAAGTAGTTTTGGACGCTTGTCCTCCCTCCCCCCTTAAGAGGGTTGTTAAGGGTTTCGCTAGTTTAGCGTAATCCTTGACAAAACGTCTATAATAGCCGGAAAGGCCTAGAAAAGATCTTAAATCTTTTAACGTCTTTGGTACAGGGAAGTTGGTGATGGCTTCTATTTTTGCCGGATTTGATTTTATGCCATTTTCTGACACGATAAAACCAAGAAATTCGACGTTATTTTTTAAAAATTCACATTTGTCGACTTGAACTTTCATATTTGCTTCGCGAAGTGTTTTGAAGATAATTTCTATATCCTGTAAATGACTTTCTTTATCTTTACTAAATATGATTATGTCGTCTATATAGACGAAGCATCGTTTTCCGATATGTTCCCTTAAAATATCATCCAACGTTCATTGGAAAATGGAAGGTGCGTTTTTTAGACCGAATGGTAGACGAGTAAACTCGTATTTACCATTGTTTATTGAAAACGCGGTCTTCTCAATATCAGATTCCTTCAAGGGAATCTGGTGAAAACCACTTTTCAAGTCTATGACTGAGAAAAATTTGTTCCTTCCTAACTGCGACAACACCTCGTTTATTTCCGGTATTGGATACCTATCCGCAATGGTTACAGAATTAAGCTTACGATAGTCTATTACCATTCTGAATTTTTTTTTGTTGGATTGATCTAGTTTCTTCGGGACAATCCATACAGGGGAGTTGTACGGTGATCGGGAAGGCCTTATTATGCCATCGTTAAGTAATTTTCCCACCTGTGAATTAATTTCATCCTATAAGTGCATTGGATAAGGATATGACTTGCTGTAAACTGGTGTATCGGAGGTTGTACGGATTTCTCCCATTACCTTTGAGGTGTATGTTAGTTTTTCGTCAGGTTCGGAAAAGAGATCTGAAAATTGTCCTAACACGTTTGAAAGTTCATTTACCGTTTGAGTGTCAAGATGTTGCATTTGAACATTAATTTTGTTGATACTCTGGGAGTGAAATTGCTTCAGTTGAAATTTGGAATTTTTGATTCGCAGAATACTATTTTTAGTGTCAATTACGGCGGATAATTCTTTGAGCGTATCATTGCCCAAAATGGCGTCAAAAAACGAAAGTGATGGAAGAATGAAAAATTTGATCGTATTATTAAGACCAAAAAGATTAGCCTTAGTGTGATGGGTAATTTTGATGTTACCTGCTACCGAGTTTGCAGTGAATGGAAATTCATTTTTTATTGGTTTTAATATTATTCCTGATCTTATGTAGTTTTTATTAGAGCCGGTATCTATAAGTATTTTTAATATTTTTCCGTTCCTCATTTTACATTCTAAATAAGGCAATGAGGAACTCCTCATTCTAAAAAATGAATATCACTTAGACTCGTTATTATATCGTCTTCAAAATCTACCGTGGTGGAGTCGACCTGATCTTCCTGATATTGTTGATTTTCTTCTTCCCATAGATCTGTTCCTGATTCGTGATTAATCGAAGTTTGTTGCAGTGAGTGATCCGTGGGTTGTGTTTGGATATGGTAATTACGTTGTATTTTGTTCGGAGGTCCGAGTTGATTTGTTGGGGGCATTTTCCATTTCCTATCTTCGGTTGGGCGATTCATATAATTCACCTGTTTTGTCCTTAGGCTCGCATCTATTTCCATTGGTTCCGGCCGTGACATAGGCTTGGGTGGCCGTGGAGGCAAAACATTACCATTTTGCTGAAAGTGTCTCTGGTTAAAGTTCGGTTGTTGTCGTTGCATGAAATTGGGTATAAATTGTGGCTTTTGTGGGTATTATGGGGAATATGTCAAATGAGGTGCAAATGGTCTTGGGGATTGGTGCATTATATGTCTTTTAGGAGGTATTACTAATGGTGCTGAGTTTTTTGCGTGATGCCCTGATAAAACATTTCGATTCGTTTGGTTATCCAGTTTTTGACAGAGATACAATGCGTGAGGCAGGTCTTTGGGTTCACGAACGCCAAGTAATCTAGGGAGATCGCCTTTAAGACCCCTAACAAATGTGTCCAAAGCCTTCTCTCTATAGGTTTGAGTCAGTAATTTAATTGACTCATTACTTGCTTCCATGCATGAGATTTTATTAAGAATAAGGGTCAAATGAGAGTAAACTGATTGATAAAAGTCATTGATTGACAAATTGCCTTGGGCCAGTGAAAGCAATTGGTATTCTAAAGTTTTTAGGTCTCTCTGGTCGCCATAATGATGATTTAAACACGCCGCAATAGCTTTCCATTCAAGTAGTGTATTATATGCTTCTAAAGCCGCATCGGCTTCGCCGACTATCTTATTTCTAATTGTAAGTATGATGGCGTAGTATTTAGGTGTTCCTTGGGACTTGTCATAGAGGTTTAGTACTCTCTCTATGATTTTTTTCCATGAACTAAATTCAGCGTGTTTACCTGAGAACTCTCTCAAGCTCTTCACTACATCGGGTACTTTCTCTAAATCTTCTAAATTATTGCTGTATCGTACGTCTATTGTTTGGTCAGGTAGGTTTGCAAATTCTTGCGAAGGATTAATGATATTGTTAACTAAAGTCTTGCCCTCAGTCAAAAATAATTGTTTTAGAGAATCTAACAAGGTTAACTGCAGTTGGTTAAACTGGTCCTGGTTTAATCCTGTCGGGACAGTTGGGTTACCTACTGAAGGATTTTGTTGGCTTAAAACTGCCGGTCGTATGAGATTATTGGGGTTTGACATTTTTTTTTTTTTTTTTTTTTTAATCTTTCCTTTTCTCTTTACAAAAATTTATATAATGAATGGACAGAAATATAACGTTCAAATAGATTTATTAAAAATTACTTCAAGGTTTAAATTAATATAATAAAAATTACTTAAAACTTATTGAGAAAAATTATCTTAGGTATTTTAGGTTACTTTTTCCGTTTTTATATCACTTTGTTTCATTAAATTCTTTAGGTTTTGTTTAATTTTTAAATTCCAATTTAATAATAATATTTATTTGTATTTCTACAACATTCTACTATAAAAAAATATTCATATTTGGATTTTTGATGACTATCTGATGATGATGATGTTAGAGGACAATAGATGTTGCTGTTGTTGGCTGTTGTTGTTGAAGACAAAGAGGTGGTTGTAATTGTTGCAATGTATTTTTCTTCTAAATTTTTTCGGCAATTCGTTCTTGTTTTTTTGGATATTTTTTCACTTATAGCAGATTGTCTTGTAAGAATTTTTCCTTTCCTTTTTAATTTTAACGAATTGTTTTTAATTTTATTCCACACAACTTTTTTTTTTTTTTTATTATTATCCTTATATGAGGATATTTTATCGTTTTTACGAGGATATTTTTTCCTTAATCCTTGTATAAGGATGTTTTTTTTTTCACTATTTTTAGTTTTTTTGTTAATCCTTTTACCAGGATTTTTCCCACTATTATTAGTTTTTTTGTTAATCCTTTTATCAGGATATTTTTTCCACTATTAGTTTTTTATTAATCCTTTTACAAGGATATTTTTTCCACTATTAGTTTTTTATTAATCCTTTTACAAGGATATTTTTTTCACTATTAGTTTTTTATTAATCCTTTTACAAGGATATTTTTTTCACTGTTTTTATTTTTTTGTTTTTACTAATCCTCTATGAGGATATTTTAAAGAAATTTTTCGTTTTTACTAGTCCTCTATGAGGATATTTTAACGATATTTTTCGTTTTTACTAATCCTCTATGAGGATATTTTAACGAAATTTTGCGTTGGGCGCCAATTAAGAATAAAAATATTATTCTTGTTTTTGAGTTCTATTATAACTGAGCTTTATTTTCAAAAAATGTAATATTTATAACTTAAATTAATTTACAAAAGTGCTTATAGTTAAAAATACAAAAGAATTAATAAAAAATGTTTAGTAAGCAAAAAGTGTTTTTTTTTTTTTTTTACTTTACTTTTCAATATTTATTTATTTATTTGATTTATAATGATCTACATAGCACAACAAGATACTAAATCTTATAAGTGACAGTGCTATGTTTACAATCAATAAGGTATAAAAAATTAACATTAATTAAATATAAAAAATTAGAGAAAGTTAATTTATGTATATAAATATTAAATTAAATTAATAAGGTAAAGTATAAAAATAATAATAATAATAATAATAATAATAATAATAATAATAATAATAATAATAATAATAATAATAATAATAATAATAATAATAATAATAATAATAATAATAATAATAATAATCATAATAATAATAATAATAATAAGAATAATAATAATTATAATAATAATAATAACAATAATAATGATGACCTAAAAAAAATTAAATCACAAAATTTACAAATATGAGAGTAAAGTTTTAATTATGAAAATAATTTAAATAACTCCTTTTTGAACGCGTTTGCATTGCCCAGATTTTGGATGTTATTTGGTAAGGAATTCCAAAGACTAATGGTGTGTATAAAGAACTGTCGCTGAGACAGAAGAGTCCTGAATCGTTGCTGTATAATCCCCACACCCCGGTGGGATCTGGCAAACTTAATTTTATAATATAAATACTTCGGCTGTTTCGTGTAAATTATTTTATGAAGTAGAAGGAGGCATCTAATTTTCAGGAGATAATCAAATTTGATACCAAGAATCAGGTAAGCTAAATGAGAAATGTGATCTCGACGCCCCTTAAAGAAAACATACCTGGCTATGTTATTGTACGCCAGGTTAAGTTTCTGGTTGTCATCATAACTGCAATTTGCGTATATCTCACATCCATATAAAAGTACCGGAATCAAGTACGTTTTAGCAAGTTGCATGCGAATGACAAAAGGAGTTGAATCTATGACAGCCCACAAATTTCGAAGCATGCCATAAATTCTGCCAACAATGACACTTATATGGGTAGACCACGATAATTTGTCATTAAAGACAATACCCAGATTAGTAGCCGACCTGACAAATTCAATTTTATTTCCCCTGATACTCAATTCACGATTAATGTAGTCCAAACAAGAATAAATATTCTCCCTTGGAGTATATGTGTAAAGCTGCACATCGTCAGCATACATGTGAACATTACAGTTAACCAAAACATCAGGTAGATCATTTATATACATGCAAAACAGCAAAGGTCCAAGTATAGACCCCTGGGGAACACCTCTACTAATAGTAAGTGGATCCGAAACATTGCCATTGAAATGAACCTTCTGAAATCTGTTCGTCAAATAAGAATAAATTAGATTACAGGCAGTTTCGGAGAAATAAAACAGTTTTCGGAGCTTTTTCAATAGAACCACATGATCGACTGTATCAAAAGCCTTAGAGTAATCAAGCAGAACCAAGAACGCCACACTATTCCCATCAAGTTCCGACCTAAGTTCCTCAACTACATTTACCAGAGCGGTAGTACAACTCCTACCTTTCATGAAGCCCGACTGATTAACCGTTAAGAAATTGTGGCCCGTCAGATATTCATCGATTTGTCTGGCCATGATGTTCTCCAATACCTTGGATAAAAAAGGAAGGATTGCAATTGGCCTGAACTCACAATTAGTTTTGGGAATGGGAAGGATTTTAGCCAGTTTCCAACTTTCAGGAAAAGAAGACTTAGTCAGAACTGTATTGAACAAGTAAGTATAGTAAGGCAAAAGTTTAGGAGTCAGAGCCTTCAAGAATAAAGGATGCAAATCATCAAAACCAACTGCATTCGATTTTACCTCTGAAATACATTCCAAAACCTCAAACTGATTTACGCAACGAAAGCTAAAGGAAATACTGTGGTGGAACACAACAGAGGTCATCATACAAGTCACCGTTAGACCTTGGGACCCTAGAATTTACGAACTGGTCATTAAGCTTGTCCACATCCACATCAATATCAGCCTTTGGACATTTTCGGCCTATTCCTATTTCACGAATTACATTCTATTTAGACTTGTTGTCCATAGCATTGGAAAACTTTCCGCCATAATACAATCTTTTTGCAGTTCTTATGCTCCTGGTAACTTCCATCCGTGTAAATCTATGTAAACCTTTCAAATCATCCGTCCTAAACCTCTTCCATCTCCTGTAAGCACTATCCCTCCTCTCAATGAGTGCTTTTATTTCCGCATTAAACCAGGGCTGTTGTTTCGGTTTGATGTGCTTGGTTTTGACAGGAACGCACCTGTCATAGAGCAAACACACTCTGTCCTGAATAAACGATAATTGGTCATTCGCATTACCCAGTGTGTATACCTGGTCCCAAGATACGCTATCCAGTTCAATATTCAGAGTTGCATAATCAATGTTTTTAAATAGAATTATGTTAAAGTAAGTAGTTTATTGACATTAAATAAAAGTAAAAGAGATTGATAAGCAGTTTTGTTGTTGAACTAAGTTCAACAACCCATAATTTGTTGCACTTGCAAAAAAAGACAATAAAAAGAATAAGAGAAATAAAGAAAATATTTTGTTGTTAACTTTATTGTTAACTTGCACTTGCAAAAAAAGACAATAAAAAGAATAAGAGAAATAAAGAAAATATTTTGTTGTTAACTTTATTGTTAACTTATACAAGCACCCCGGATATAATAATTCACGGCTTAAGTGCATTGAAATTTATACAATCTTTATTTTTGCTTAAATGTACTGAAACTATCTCTAACTCACACTTTTAAGCATTCCACGCGAGAAATTGTACTCCAGTTTTTAAATTTTCTTGGAAAAAAAACCAATTTAGTTCCAAAATGTGCCATGTTCACTGGTCCTCCCTTCCTGCCATTAAACTTTCTGGATTTCTTTTTATGGGAATTTGTTAATTCATTGCGTTATCCAAATAAAATAGCAACTCTTGAGCCATTAGAAGCCAATATTCATCATTAGAGCCATACGTCAGGTTTATTGGAAGAAGTAGTAAACAATTGGACAGCGAAATGCAATTTTATAGAATGTTATAGTTCCATCTCCTCGAGGCAAAGGCTGAACTCTATCCCATCCAGAAGACGTAACCAACTGAGGCAATATAATTTCAGATAATTGATTCCTGATGGAAAACCTACAATCCATCTGTGTTCGCCTTTCGTTATTTGTAAAGCTCTTCTTCTACTAATCTAACCTGGTGCAGGTTTTGGGGGCATTAAGGACCTGAGTCTCTGCCTAATTAATGCTACATTAGTCCAAGAAATTACGTGAGTATCGCCACCATGCTCTAAGCACGGGTGGAAACAATGCGTCTACCAGCGCCCCCACGCACAATAATGCAACCACATGATATGCAAAAGCATACCATTGATTGCATCATACGTGAGTACCAATTCGAAGCCATGCATTTGGACATGACTTCCCTCTTGGTTAGGGGTCGGAGACTATCCAAACTCCTTTATGGATGTGGTTAAGAGTGTAACGCTACACATAGCTTGTGCTCTCCACGCGATTTAAGTATAAACCACAGCCACAAAGTTGCTCCCACTACTGGGCCTCATCATTGTAAGGAGAGACAAGTCTCTGCACTTAATGCTACAATAGGACTCTTGCCTATGCCTACAAAATCTGCTGCGGATTGATCTACTTCAGCAATTCCCTCGCATTGATTCCAAGGTAATACGGGCGCTCAACCAATTACAACTTTGTTCACCATACCGAGTTGTAGAAGATGATTAGAGGACTGCTCGACAAGCTGTTATTCCATCGAACACGAAGCCAGTGCTGTCAATGAGACAAAGAGAATTCTAGTAGCTTGAATGAAACGTGACTATTTGCTCTCAAATGAGAGATTTCGATACAAGAATTCCCCGCTTCTGAGGACAGTACTTTTATTATAAGGATTGAGTTTTGTAAATTAGATTTGTTCGGTTAGTTTTAACTGATACTGTATCCTTCCTGAAAATGTTATGATATGCAATCGTAATAGAGAAAACGAATCAAATAAGTGATTTTATTACGGAAATATGATTGCAAGTAACATGCTAGAGTGTTGATAAATTTATATATTTCCAAAATATATGTATGTATGCGAAAACGTCCTTTAAACGAAAAATCAATAAAAAAAACAAACTGAGCGAACGTATATAAATTTTGGGGAACACGTTTGAATAACTAAAGGCGTGAATAAATTTTTTGTGCCAGCACCATCATCATAATATATTTTTAGAAAGAAAGATATTTATACATACATTGCAAACATACTTATATGGATATGTAATAATAGATTAAGCTATGAGTGTAAAAATATTTTTACATCACAACAACAATTATTTCCATATCTACCCATACGTGTACTCTTATAACCAGTAGCATATGCACGTAAACGCACGTTACTGCAACTAGCATGTATTTTCATACGTAAATATGTGGATCGTTTTCGAATTAAATTAAGAACTGTGTTCTTTTAATCCGAGCTGCTGTAAATCTGTAGCGTATGTATAACCATAATATATTGTACAGAGTCATGAATTATGTTTTTTAAAGGATGCGAATGAGAAAGTTAACTGTAAAATAAACCATATATAGTAACTATCTCACTGTAGTTGAAGTCGCCGTGGTCTAGTAGGCAGTGTGTTGGCTTATTAGAAAAAAGCCAGGGTTCGAGCCCCAGGCCAGACATCAAATAAAATACAAAAAGTATTTCTTCGGTGACTTCCTCTCGGCAGATTTCTGGCAAAAACTCTGAGAGTAAATAAAATTGCCATGAAAAGTTTCTCAAAAATCTGTCGTTCGGAGTCGACTTTAAACTGTAGGTCCCGCCACTCATGTATAAAATTAACACACACAACATAAGTGGTGTGAGAAACTAGGTCGTAATCCTGACTGAAGGGTTGTAATGACCAATTATGTATGTATCTCACTGTATGCATATGTATCTCCCTTGTAATAATTTTTCACCCAAAATTCTTGTATAAACATACACCATGATTATATTTCAGAATTCCGATATCTACAAGTCTACTTTATGTAAGGAAACCATTAATAATCAAGAAATACGCTAACATTCTTAGGTAAAATATCATTTATTTTGTTTTTTATTCCAGATATATTGTACAGACTCACCTCTAACTTCGAAAGAATGCAAAGAAGTCAAAACAAAATTCTGAGTATATAACTACTGTCACTTTATATATTAAAAATTAAAAGAAATCTAAAAGTGATAACTGGTTGAAAAAAATGTTTAAAAAATATTTAGAAAAGCTCAGATTGAATCGATTAGCTCATAATGTTTTAAATTATGGTAAATTTTATTTAACATAGACAGCTACAGCTACTCTGATTTCTCGAAAATTAATAACTTTTTTCTTAAACACAAAATTTTGTCTTGCGTTAATCATGCTTAATCAAAAAATTAATTTTGAGACTCGAAGACCGTTACAAATTGTATTACCTTTTATAGGTTATTAACTAAATACCCAACTTACTACCGTAAATACCAAGCACTCAGCTATTTAAAATCTTTATTACTTGACAAATGTTACATAGTAAATTACTGTGTATGAAAGAAATGATAAAGTGCAAGTAGTTTATACGGCTTCAAGAAGTCGCCGTAGTCTAGTAGGTAGTGTGTTGGCTTATTAGACGCAAAAGCCTGGGTTCGAGCCCCAGGCCAGGCATCAAAGACAAAATACAAAAAGTATTTTTTCGGCGACTTCCTCTCAGTAGATTTCTGGCAAAAACTCTGAGAGTAAATAAAAATTGCCATGAAAAGTTTCTCAATAAATAAAAATCTGTCGTTCGGAGTCGACTTTAAACTGTAGGTCCCACCACTCATGTATAAAATTAACACACACAACATAAGTGGTGTGAGAAACTAGGACGTTGTACAATGGGTCAATTCGACCTCCGGGTACTGTACTTGTCTTAATTGACAAGTACACGTCCTCTAACCTAACCTAACCTTATACGGCTTCAAGAATTTTTAAGGCTCGAAAATGCCACGGAAGTCTTTCATTAAGCGCCTTCTACATTTAACGTTTAAAAACGTTTAAAATATGAGCTCGTAGATTGCAAATAAAATAAAAATAAATCTGTGTTTAGTTTCAATCAAAATTCTTTATTATTTGCACAATTCTGTGTACCACTGTTCACAACTTTATGTAAACAACAACAATTGCTTTGTTTACACATTTCCATAAACAATAACAATTACTACACAATCTTCAAAAGACGGAGATAATTAAACCACGTTTACTCTCTTCAAACACACCGCATCTTCACACAAGACTAACTGAACTTCCCTGACTCAGCCGCTTTGCCTTGCCTTTTATATGGCAAAGTAAACAGTCTGATGAATGTTCTTGAAGACCAACGTTCATGACTTCGCCTTCTCGAAATCTCTATAAATGTGCACATCGTTGCTTACGTTTATTATTGTAGTGTTGTTGGTATATTTTTGTTTACTTGTATACCAGTTTTTTATGCTGGTGTTTGTTGTTATTTTAAGCAGTGCATTAATTTGTAAACAAGTTTGTTTAATGCATTAATTTGTTTTTTGTACCTTTTTTATAATTTTAATGTTAAACGATGTAAAAGCAAAACACCAGTATCTCGATTTTATTTTCATTTTCGTAACAGTATTTTTTTTTTTTAGAAGTCGCCGTAATCTAGTAGGTAGTGTGTTGGCTTATTAGACGTAAAGGCAGAGTTCGAGCCCTGGCCAGACGTCAAGACAAAATACAAAAGTATTTCTTGTGGCAAAGACTCTGAGAGTAAATAAAATTGCCATGAAAAGTTTCTCAACAATATGTCGTTCGGAGTCGACTTTAAACTGTAGGTCCCACCGCTCATGTATAAAATAAACACACACAACATAAGTGGTGTGAGAAGCTAGGACGTTGTACAATGAGGTCAATTCGACCTCCGAGTACTGTACTTATCTTAATTGACAAGTACACTTCCTCTAAACTAACCTGACAGTATTTTTTCTATATTTACAACCAACATTTTTAAATCATTTGAAAAATTATTAATGCCATTGTGTGTGGTTTCTATGGCAGTTTAGAGCAAGTACTGTGTCACATTTGCTTAATAAACGTCAGACCATATTGTTCATTTTGAACAATTCTTGAAAATGTCATAGAGTCTTTCATTATGCGCTTCCTTTTTTAATTTAAATTAAATAAAGTGTTTGTTAAATATGACAAAATTTTTTTAATTCTTTCAAAAGGCCTACTGATGCCATTATGTGTGGAACATGTCTGCCATGGCTTCTCTGGGTGGAGCACAGCGAACAAAATTTCAAGCTGCCCAGCGTCCCTTCATCGAACACACGTCATTATCTATAGACAATTACCTTCAATTCCTGGATCAATTATATTTTGTATACGCCAAGTTGTAGTCTGCGGAAACCGAGTTATTGTAAACTACACGAAATCGACTGACATGAATTTTTTCTGCACACTGTCAATGACGGCGGCAATATTTTTGGCGGATTTTGTGTTTCGCCGACATCTATCATTTACTGAGCCGGTAAATTCATATATATTTATCGCTTTGCGAATAGTGCCCCCGGTAGGACGATTATGACGATCGTAAAGTGGACGAAAAGGTGGTACATTGCCGAAACAGAACGCCCATTTTGATAAAAAAAAATTATTATTTGCAAGTGTTGTTGATTTCTGTATCCGTCCATGGTGATTTGGCTAAAGAGAGTGAATAGAAGACAATTAATTTGACAGATGTATCTTCAACAAGATGGTCATTATCACCGGTCAAAGTTCCGAAATCCCTGTTGGAAGCGTCGATAGCTGCTGGTGTTGTGTTTTCTAAACGGAGTGACTTCTCCATTTCCAGATCATTCTCAAAGTTTGTTTCTTGATTAGTTTCTCATTACTTTTGCAAAAAAAAAAAAATATAAGCTCGTAGATTGCAAATAAAATAAATATAAATTTGTGTTTAGTTTTAATTAATTTATTTATTATTCGCACAATTCTATGTGCCACTGTTCACAACTTGATGTAAACAACAACAATTGCTTTGTTTGTTATTCCTTTGTTTACACCCTTTGCATAAGCAATAACAATTACTAGGCAATTGTTCGACTGATCTTTGTAACGGAGATCTTCAAACCATGATTACTCTCTTCAATCACACAGTGTCTTCATACAAGACTGACTGAACCGGCTCATTCGCCTGCTTTGCCTTGCCTTTTGTAAACAACCTGATGAATGTTCTTGAAGGCAAATATACGTGGCTTCGCCTTCTCGAGATCTCTATAAATTTAAACAATGTTGTTTGTGTATTTTGTTTACTTTTATTCTTGTGGTGTTTGTTGGTATATTTTTGTTTACGTTTGTCACTTTTTATGCTGGTGTTTGTTGTTATATTAAGCAGTGCGATAATTTATAAACATGTTCATTTTTTTGTAGCTTTCTTATAATTTTAATGTTAAACGATGTAAAAGCAAAATACCAGAATCTGGATTTCCCATTTTCGTAATTTATTGTTAGTGCCTGCCTGCCTGAAAATCTGCAATGCGATACGTGAAAAATTTATTGATCTGTCGAGACTACAAATAACATGTAATTATTAAACACCCATTAAACATGTGTAAAACCGCTTCTCTGTATTTAGTTTCTTACTACGTTATACGAATTACACACGGCTATATATGGTATTTGAACCAAATGATATTGTGTTTCTTTTCCATTTTTCATACCAGAACTTACCTACTCCTCAGCTTAATTTAACACAATTTATTGCAATTTAAACAATATAATATAAGAATGTATGGTAATAAGTGCATACAATTTAGAAAAATGCAATTTATGACTCAATTACAAAAAGCATATATTGTTGCAATAATTCTATTCTACCTCTTTCTTTTTGCAACATTCTATACACCAACTTCTTCTACTCCAACATAATATTCTGCAGGCAAATCGAGTGAAATGCTGAAACAACACTAAAAACTTGAATGTTTCGCACAACAACTGAATTTTAATGATCAATTATTGTCTCAACTGTTTCAAAGCATAGTTTTAATGGGAAATATTAAAAATATTTAATGTCACACATAAAAATACAATGTTGAGCACAACAGATTTTTGTATTTTATTTTGCAAATACAGGGTTTGTACTGCAAACTCTAATAAGTTTAATTGCGCACCAATTAGATGTTAATAACGCTGCACAATATTCACGTCACTGAGGAGTTCAAACAGCTTATCGTTAGATCGAATACGGAAATTATCACACTAGACCGAAAACTGTACGTAGGAATTTTCGCTGGGGTACTTATATATCATACTCCCATAGAGAAGTAAGAGGAGAATGAGAGAGTTAATTTTCCTATTGAGACCATAATAACACCTTTTGCAAGAGTGATCCTACGATGGCTCTGCAGTATGTCATAATTTTTCCTGGTTACAACGAAGCCACCATTAACATATTTACTGACAACGTCGAAAGTATAGTAAACTAGGAATTCATACCCTACTAGTCGACAACATATTTGTAAATCCTTGGTAGATAGTTTGGTAGATCCTTGTTAAACAGCACTAAGGTCAACAGTAACACCTAGATCGTTACACCTAATAGTGTCAGTGTCGTAAACGGAGGCAAGCAACGGGACACTTTTGGAAAAAAGGAGGACGAAAAGGGCGAAATTGCAGGAGTTGCTTAATGTGCTGCATAGTCTTATCAGCATCGCAAGAAAATTGAGCGCAGATATTAAGCATGACTGACAGTTCCTGCAGTTTAATATCGAACTCCGTACGACAGATTTAAGAAGCTTTTGACAGCAATTTGATTTTTATTGAAATTTAATTGCTGAAGGATTAATTTTTCATGCCTGGTCTGGGTTTTGAAGTACAGATTCGAGTCAGTAAGTATTCGTATGACCGACAGCGGAATATTTCGCTTGAACGTTGCTATAGTAAGCTATAGACGTGACACAGAACCAGTTCTGGTCGGAGCAAAATAAAGTAACTCAGACTTTCTTATACCACCAGCCTCTTACCGCAAATAGAAATGAATTTTTAGAATTTAAATAACATTTGTTGTCATAACAGAAGTTAATCTCTTGTGTTAGTATTTAATTGTTATTCGATCATAAACAAAAATCCGTTTTCCTAATTGCTCCAACACTCTTTATTTGTAATTTTAGCCTTTATTAGGGAATATATTAACCCTTAACTTGTATATTTAAGGCTGTAATATTCTTTACAAAATAATTTTGGTCTTTACTAAAGAAGTGTCTTGGGGTTACTTTTGGGAATTTCATTTAAGGTTTTTTGTATAATGATTAGCTGAACTCTTTTGTGTAATTATTTCGCTTTTTAATAGAATTCTTTTGAAATTTACCTTCTGCATATAAATGGACAGAGTTCTTATTAATATTTCCATGTACTTTCTTTGTTTTTAATAATGAATTGAAAAACTCTTTAAGCTAGAATTATGCCGAATTATAATTTATTAAAGAGTTCATAATGTATGCTAGCTACGGAAGCCAAACTAATTCCTCTCTGGTTTTTGAAACTGCGTAAAAATAATCATTATAATTTGATTTCTTTATTATTTATTAATTTATTAATTACAATACAATTATAAATTATATTATAATTATATATGAAATTATATTCTAATTATATTGACCATATGCTCGGTGAAGTGTCACAGACCAGAGTTTCTGATAGGTATCGAACCCACGACCCTCACGCTAATTGTCTAGCACTCTACCCACTTTTGAAGAACTTTATTTTAAATTAACAGCTTATGAAGCCATGTTGTACAATGAATTAAATGTTTTGTTCCCATAGCGGGTTTTTAATACAACTCCAAAATTTTACATTTTTTTGAATAAAATGATTTTTAGACGAATTAATAACATAATTTTTATTAATAATTGGTGAAAATTATAGAAGTAGAGTGGCCAGGGAACTTCATCCACTAATGGGTTAATTTCTTTATTCCCTCTTAAAAAAAAACAAAAATAAAGGAAACATTCTGGTGACCCTATATTTTTGCACTGAAAGTGTGTAGATACTCCCAAGAAGAACTGAGAGTAAATCTAAAATTCATAGGCCCAATATATTAAAATGTTATGCACAATATTTAGTAGGATATCCATTAAGATCAAACACTCCATTTAACGCATTAGGCATTGAATGTACCAGTTTTGATTAGCGCAATTGAGTTCATTGACTTGCTGAAAGTAGAAACCATTACGAATTCCTAACTCTTCCAAAGTTTTTGTTGAATATATTCTTTAGAAAATTTATGTACTAACCCTTATTTTTTATTTTTCTCAATAAATTCCAACTATCCAAACCGCTTTTTTATCCGCTCTAATTGTCATGTCGTCGAGTTTGTTATTGTTAGAACGAATTAGCCTTCTATTGTTGTGCTTTTTATTTAACATAAACTAACTCGGTTTACCAGTCAAATAATAAATTCAAAATTATAAAATAAGTTTCATATCCTTTTAATGACAAAAAAATAAATACAAAAAAAATTATATTTGAGCAGGACTATGTGGCTATATACACTAGTTCCTACAGAAAAAAATCATTTATATAAAAAAAATTGTAGCGTAGTGGATTGACCAGCATATTTCCCAGATTTTAATCGACTGACGCATACAAGAGGAATATTATTTGAAACTGCTCAAATGTATAATTGGACTATAGGTACGAGATTCTTCAAATGCCGATATGGTCAACTCAATTGATATATTTAAAAAAAATTTGATGTTAATAACACTATGCGACAAAATAAAAAAAATTGAAATACACCCAGCTAATGACATAGTGTAGGTTGTAAGTTTTGCTGAGTAGAACTCAAACATATTTTTTATTTGTATTTCTTGAACTTGTCTTATTTGGCACAAACTGTTATTTTGGACTTAACGCAGAAATTTATTAATTACACATACTTTTCTATGGGGTTTGATGAGGTAAACTTGACAAATGCGAATTTTTTTTCATATTTTTTCATGTTTGTCCTTTCATAGTAGCAAATTTTATTCAAAAAGTATGAAATAATTGAAGACATTCTGAAAGTTCATTATCTTGTGAAGAGATTGACACTGCGTTTGATCAAATCTAATAAAAATTACCGTAGTTATTATTTAAATAGTATAAAAGTCGTGACATATTTTTTACACATGTCACCTAAAAATAATTCAGTATGAAATGAGAAAATATGAACGGAAAATTAAACTCATTTAGGTTGTGTTCTACTTTATTTGACTGGCAAAAATTTGCTACAACAGATATTTAGAAATACGCCATCAAACCCTTTTACAGCAAACACAATTCCTCACAGAAGTCATGTGTTTGACCGTGTATATTTTTTATATAAATAAAGATAAATAATTGGTCATTCAAATAAGTAAGTTATTCTGCAAAACATTAACCCAGTAAAATTGTCACACTACCTTGTAAATGTTTAATTCCAAATTAACGTATACTTTCTATTTAATTGAATTTAAAATATATTACTTATATGCACCATCTGCTGGGTAGTGAAATAATTACCCTGGAAAGTATGCAACAAAATAAAAAATGTTTGATTATGTCGTGTATCAAACTAAATGAATTAAATGTCACTCATACGTCACTTACTTGTTTTTATGAATTTTACATATTAAATATGAGCAGTATGCCAGTGAATAGTTTTGTCAGTTGGCTTAAACAACACTATGCAACAAATTAAAAATAATGAAATACACCCAGCTAATGCCATAGTGTAGGTTATTAGCTTTGTCGATTAGAATTCAAAATTTTTTTTTATATTTCTTGAACCCTCCAAACTTGTTTTATTTGACAAAAACTGTTTTTTGGACTTTACGTACAAATTTATTGATTTCGTTATCAACCAAAATTGTTTATAAAAACAGCGAAATTTGGTCAAACATATAAGAATTATATGATAAAGAGTAAATGAGCTTCGTCGATTCGACGAACAGGAACCAATTAGGGTTAAAGTGTTCGTCGATTCAACGAAGAGTAACCTTAATATACAAAAATGAAGAGTAACCGTTCAGGGTTAAGTGGTCCGAAATTGTATCGTCGTAAAATAAGTAACATATCTGTCATTTGTTTCTGATTTCCAAGTTTTATATTTCTCACATTAAAATTGTTACCTCTAAACAGTCGAAACCATTTTCTGCATGTTGCTTCTGATACAGAAAGATCACCACATGCTCAACAAGCATTCGTTGCTTTTATGCAGCATTTTTCTTCAAATGAAAACAAAAAAAATTACTTCGCCATCTTTAAACACGACAAAAAAATACGTTGTGGTTTGTTTGTTGTTTTGATGTGTATGTTTGACAGATGCCATCGCCAAAGACGCCAAATGATTTTAACTATCTTAACCTCTTAAAAACACTCCACATTTAGTAACAAATCTTTCTATCCTAAATTGTTTTCCATAAACTTTCTACAGTTTCATTCAAGAGCTTTCCGATTTTTATGTGAGCATTATAATATACAGTCCTAAGATAATAGAGTTTCCAATAAATATTGGCATCTAAAGAAATGCAATTATTATATTGAGTAGAGTGGTGACGAAAATTACTCACTGAGTCCTGCTACTGGTTAATATGTGGCGCTGTCTGACTTTCTTATCGTATTATCTTGGGATATCAGAAAGTCGCCGTAGTCAAGTAGAGAGTATGTTACCTTATTGAACGTGATGGCATTGTTCAAACCCCAGGTCAGACATCTACAACGAAACGAAAAATGAAAATTATGTACGTATGTAGATCAGTTGTGTATGTTTTCAGAGTGGTGGAAATCGATTTTATTTTTTCTACTAAAAGAAACATGAAGATTATTTTTTTCTTCTCCCAGATGCGAAATTAAATTACCATCCTCAAGTCCTAGAAATTCTTTATTTAATTTTTTTCAAACTCATCCACTTTACACTGTATTTTTGCCATTCACTGCATGTACATTTTTGTGCAACAAAACAAAGTGATCGTATTTTTAAAACAGAAATACAGCAACATGCACCAGCAGTGTACTTTTAACCATAAATTGCAACGAATAAAACACGCATTTCCAATAAAATTGAGAGTGAATGTGTGAGTGTGTGCCTATGTGTAAAGTAGTCTGTTTGAGTATTTGTAGATTAATGAACGAAAAATACTAAATAAACAACAGTGACAGTTGCTAACGGTTGAAAATAAATAAAAAGTCGTAAATAAATGTATGATGGGAAATTTATACATTCGCAGTTTTATTACAACAAACAAATAGAAAATTGAAAAAGGAAACAAGATTGAATTTTTTACAACAATAAATAACACTTTAACAGCTACATGCAGTGCAATTTAAGACAAAAATACAATTACAAACAGCATAAGACTACTGATTGGATACAGTTAGCAGTGAAATATTGTTTTTAAAATCGAAACAAATGTCCAAAAAAGGATCTGTACGTGTTTTCGGTCACTCAAAGTGTTAGTATGTTTTCTGTTTTCAGATTCGACGAACAGTAACCGTCCAGGGTTAAATGAAAAGCAACAAAGGGCCTGATCACCAATATTAATCATACGACATGAAATTAGAAATAGAAGAAAGAAGCCTAGGTAACCCAATATATTTTAGCAATTTCATGAATTTTTAGCAATAATTTTTATTAATAATTGATGTTTTTATGTACGAGTATATATGTATATTATTACTATATTTCTATCTTAGAATAAAACAAAAAATTTTTCAAGTTTTCACAAACCAAAATAATAATAAGGGAAACTCTCTTATGACTTTTTACACCTCGAAAGAGTATTGGGGTACAATACTGTGACCAGTAAAACCTTTGTGGCATTATTTTTCTCGAAAATTGCTTTGGAATAATTCCAATCTTTTTTCATTTCGGGTTAATCAAACTCAATTTTGTGTGAAAAGATCAAAAAACCATTTTTGTCAAATAAAACAAGTTTTGCTCAACCTAGTGAATAACTTAGACTATGTAGTTACTCAGCTGTATTTAATTTTTAGTATTTTGTCGCAAAGTGTAATTATTGTATTAAATCAAATGAACACTATGAATAAAATATGTAATCAATCCAAAGGAAAGTCTGATGCAGGGATCCATATCATTCTATATTATTACACAGTCCTTTCCTTTTCTAAACTAAAGTTATTTTAGATAAGTCTGGCAATCTTTAGGAACAAAAAAACTGTATTTATTTCTGTAATACAGCTTATAAATATTAATTTAAAAACGCTCTGAAGTAACCTCGAATAAAATACAGTATGGGCAGTTACGATACAACATCCAGAGCACTGGTTAGATGTATTAATGCTTTGAAGTTCATTGCCATACCTACCTAACAACATATTGTTACGTTTTTACCTTTTTATAAACGTTTAAAATATGAGTTCGTTGATTGCAAACAAAACTAAAAACAAATATGTGTTTAGTTTTAGATAAACCCTTTATTGTTTGCACTACTTTTGTATGCCACGGTTTACAACTTGACGAATACAACAATAATTGCTTGTTCACTATTCTTTTTTGCTTACAGCGCAGATCTTTTCAACGGCGATCTTCAAAGCATGACTGTTTTGTCCACATGCAACGCGTCTTCACACAAGGCTTACTGAATTCTTACTACTCGTTCGTGCTTTGTCTTGCCTTTTTATATGCCCACGTAATTAGTCTAATGAAGGTTGTTTGTTTGTGTATTTGTTTATCGTATTGTGTACATCGTTATTCACAGCAGAAACTCTAAGATCTACAATTAAAACATCAAAAAAAAGTATGTTTTTTCTTTAATTTAAATCAATATTTAAAAGTACAAATAAAACAAAGAGAAAAAACACAACCTGAATCTTCGGCTTCTGGACTTAATAATGACCAGAAAGTTATTCAAGAGTTTATTATTATGAAAACGAAAGGAAGAGAAAAAGAAGCTGAAGGGAATGCTGTTGTTTTGCTCTATTAAAAGTTGTTTGTGTTTAATTTAGCATGCCATGTTAATTTTCTCAATTTACCAAGTTACATCAACGAGTGACAGGTAAAGGCAGTAGGATAAAAGTAACTAAAAAAAAATGTTAACATTAACAAAATATTCTTTTTTTGTTGCTGTTTTCGTCGTAATGTTTATCTAATTACTTTGGATGTGTTAACTCAATTTTATTATCTACCTTCTTCCACAAAGTTTAGTTAAATTTTTACTTCAGAAGAAAATATATAATATATGAACCTGCTTTGACAATGATGAGACTGGACTTTCAGAACTCCAGGCCTTTACGATTAACTAAAAGAACACTGGCGGCTATTGTTAAAGTTGTCAGCTGCTATCATCTACGGTATGTTGGGATAGGCTCCCGTGACGACTACCGAAGATGGCTACAATTTCTGATTTAGAGTCTTTCCGTAGTATGTTTTAACGCTACCTGGAATTAATGCTCTCAGCAGGAATGTAGCCGAAGTTTTGTATCAGAACGAAGGTACAGCACTTCTATGTAATGTCCTACTGCATGAGAAACTAAACTAAGATATGTGCCACAGGGACTGCTAAGTCGGAAAAAGGTTGTTGTCATTCTGAAAGGATTTGATGAGAGCAATGCTCGGTTTTTAAGAAAACCAAATGGAATGAATGTGGGACTGGATAAGTGAGATGAAACGTTCAGAGTGTTCTATGAGCCATAAGACCTTCCAGTAAACTGGTGATGTAAACTTAGTAGTGACCTAGGTAGCCTAGCCTAATTTAAATATTATTTTAGTCGCTTATAAGGCATGCGGTAGTTGATAATAATAATCTATTTGGAGCTCGTTGTGTGTCGATAACGGTAACAGAAATTGCAAAAGGATATATGCAGGTAGTTTGAAACGAATTATAGAGGCGATTCAACTATAATTCTGTTTCAAAAAAATAATATATAAAAATATATGATATGGATTGATACAATTTGCCTCAAACTTTCTAAATAATAGTTAGTTAATCGTCACTTAAAATTCTTATGAGATTCATAATGTTGCAGATATCTATATAAATTACGCTGTTATAAATATTCCTTTAGAACCTTAAAATCATTGCAAAAATTATATTTTATTAATGAAAAGTTGCAAATTTTTTGTAACATAATATCTAAAACCATACATTATAATATTTACAATCATAAATATTTTTACGTTTATTTAACCCTTTCATGCCCGATGTTGCCTATAGGCAACATTGTACATTTTTGTTCATAAATTCTGTAATTCTTAATTTTTTAAAAAGATTTTTTTTGCAAACAAGCTTGGTTAAAAACGTGTAAAACCAGAATACGTAGGACTCTGAATTTAATATCACTTCATATTTAGGCCATGACTAACAAACACATGTCCTTAAAAAAATTTAGCTCTGGCCCAAAAAATTTGGGCATGAAAGGGTTAATGAATATGATATAACACCCACTAGACTAGAATACTTTACATATTAAAGCACTTATTTATATTATTTTTTTATTAGTTTTGTGTGATAAATATTTCAAATATTTATAACATGCGATATTTCATTCGAAAATATCTTACAAAGTCTCGTTTTTTAAAATCATCTCCGTCTGTTTTTTAGCATATTTACGCTCTTAATTTTGGCAGCATATGCAATTCTTGAAAGTCTTCACAATTTTTTGCAGTCTTCTTAACGTAATGTCGCCGTTTCTAATTCAAGAATATTATGATTTAATACACAGAGTCTCTATACATACCATTTCCATTTATATTTTCGAACATTATTTTTAAACAACTGTGTTCATTTGCTATCTTCTGAACAAAAGACTACAAAAGGTACCAATTCATGTAGCTTCGCATCTGTAAATTAAATGAGGACTGCACGTGTTGACTAAAAGCGGAAAAAAAGAAGAAACAAAACGTCTCCTCTCTTTCCACGGAAGCTTGAATTTAAACAAAAAACTTTCCTCTAAGAAAATAATTTCTTTCATTTTTTGTTTTGTTTTTTCTAAATGGAGCAATAAAGTGAGAAAAACAAAAAAAAAAATAAATACAAAAAACACCAACGACAAATCCAAAAGTTAATTGCATAGAATTATTTTGCGAGTTACCGGGTAAAAATTTTGAGGGTGAGGGATGAAAACGCTTATTTTAAGGGAGAGATTAAATACCATAAGTATTTAGAAAGACTGTAAATTAAAGCAAAAACGAAAGAAAAAAGAATATGTATCGCATTTTAAATGATATAAGATTTCTGTAAGACATACTTCGTAGTTAGAGTAACAATTTAAATGTGGTTTTCTGTATATTTTATATTTATTTATTTATTTAATTATTTCATTTATTTATTAATTACAATACAATTACAAATTATATTTTAATAATATACGAGCTGAGTAACTTTGACCATATGCTCAGTGTAGTGTCACAGACCAGAGTCTCTGGTGGGAATCGAACTCACGACCCTCACACTAATAGTCTAGTACTCTATCCACTAGACTATCGGTGCATCCAAATATTTTAAATAAATATTTTATATTTATTTATTTATTTCTTATTTAACATTTGCGTTAAAACTTAAAAACCGAAGGACAGAGGTCGTATTTTAATTAGATAAGTTTTAACTATCCTTTCAGAAATTTGCCAATCAACCTCTTATCAGTCCTATTTCATAGACACACTCTAGTATGTAGTGTGTTGGCTTATCAAACGCGACTCCGTGGTTCAAATCTCATCTTAGACATCTCGAACAAAATTAAATAAGAAAAAATATTTCTTCGGCATCTTCCTCTCTGGCAAAAACTCCGAGAGTAAATAAAATTGCCATGAAAAGTTTCTAAAAAATCTGCCGTTCGGAGCCGACTTTAAGCTGTTGGTCCCGCCGCTCATTAATAAAATTAGCACATACAATGTGGGTAATCTTTACTCTAAGGTTGTAATGAACAGTTAAGTAGGTAAGTAAGACATGAATAGAATTAATTATTTTAGAGCTGGGGTAGTTAATATTGGCCAAGTGATTTAGAGATAGTAGCGAGTCTGTCATCTTCTTATCCAAACTGCCCAGCAGAGATGAAGCTTCCCTATAACAAGTGGGGATGATATCCAAATTAACTCACAAAATTAGAATACCTAAGATACGTAACATGTCGAAGATTGTTAGCTCCGTACGGGCTCTGGCAAGCTCGTCTGCAAAGTATTCCTGTGTACCAGAACCCATATAAGAGTTAGCTCGGAATTCATGGAAAAGGGCGGAGGTTAAAATTACGTCCGTTAGGGATTTAATCGCAACCTCGCTATTTCAGGAAAACAATCGCCATTCAACAATCATTACGCTACTTTTAAATTGCCATAACCTCTGCTTGAAGAACACTTCAGTGTTCAGACAGAAATAAATATACCACAGACCACTCTATCCCTTACACTTTTAAACATCATCACATCAGTTTAAACTTCAAGGAACCCATTGGGATCCTCCGGTTCTTCTGATCAGAAGTTTCTTGTTGGAATTCTAAAATCTAAAATTCTTTTCTGGAAGTTGTAAAGAATCGATAGTAATATATCTATGTCTTCCCAGAATAGCAGCATGTTCGTCATTCAGATTGGGCCAGGATATAATTGCAATGGGTCTTACTGCCCCAAATTTAGCCCTCTAGTTTAATAGGACCTCAAAGTGGAGCCAGTTGAGTTCAGCAAACAATCCCCTGGTTGGAGTGAAACAAAGTGCAGAACAGCTGATTGCCTGCATATTCTGTCTATCACTTGGGACTGATATAGATGCTTGCACCATCGTTTAACATTAAAATGGTACAAACACACAAGCAATAACAAATACAACGAACATGATGATTAACAATGGCTACACTAACAAGTACAACGAACAAGTTGCAAGCATCAACATCGTTGTGAAAGAAATGGTGATAGACAAATAAGCGAGAACGCAACAACAAGCAATGTGAACCAAATACACAAACAAATAAGTAGTTGCCATAGAGTTTACGGGAATGCGAAACCGCGAACATTCTTATTCAAGAACGTTCATCATACTGATTTTGCGGACATATAGAAAAGGGAAACATAGCAGGCAGCAGTCGGTTATAATTCAGTCAGTCTAGTATGAAGAAAAGTTGCGTGCGAAGTAAAGTCTACCGAAGAGTTGTTAGTGTTTGCGCGGACAGAAGTGTGAGCACCACACAAAATATAAAAAACATTTTTATTGTGATATCATAATCGTTATAGTAATCACGTAAACAAATAATTTTTTTCTGCATTAAGTCATAGATAGAGTCACTACTCGTACGTTCAATGTAAATTTTTATGAGTTAACGGAATGACAATTCCTATAACATAAATGGGCCACAATTGTGTGTTTTACCTCTCATACTTACAGTTACGTTATGTTTTCATACATTGAAGACAATGTATTTGAAAACATGTGCAAGAAAATGACTTCTTTATGTGTGGGCGTGCATAAATACTTACAATTCTGTTGTTCTCTTTATTCTGTTATTTGATTACTGTCGATGTAACAGTAAATTCAATGTGACTGTTTGTCATATTTTTACTCATGACGCTATGACACCACAAGACAAAAAAATGAAAGGTTCGTTATTGATAGCATAACTTAACAATTACAAACAAAAAAATAATAATATTAGTTTTAAGAATAAATATTCATATTACTAACTACAGAACTTGAATTCAAAGTTTTAAAAACGGATATCTTTTCCAAAGTTAATAAATAAGGGAAGTTAGACTAGTGTTAACTGCATACATCCATAATTGGTAGTTACAACCCTCCAGTCAGAATTACGCCCTAGCTTCTCATTCCACTTATGTTGTGTGCGTTAATTTTGTACATGAGTGGCGGGACACAGTTTAAAGTCGATTCTGAAAGATAGATTTTTGTGAAACATTGCACGTCAATTCTATTCACTCTCAGAGTTTTTGCCAAAAATCTGCTGAGAGAAAGTCACCGAAAAAGTATTTTTCATATTTCGTTTTGTTGGAGATATCTGAGCTGGGGTTTTAACCACATATCGTAAGCCAACACATTACCTTCTAGACTACGGCTATCCTTTCATGATGATTTGGTTAAGCAGACGGAATAAATAACAGCTAATTTGATAGATGTGGCTCCAATTGTCAAATTTCGGAACTTCCTGTTTCGCTGTGTATTTTTTTGTTTTGTTTTAGTTTTAATTTGGTTTGCAATTTTTGTTTTTTTTCACCTCAAGAGATTTTAAATATCATGAATATACTTATGAAGAATATTAACTGGTAAATACGAGGATTTTAATGGCGAAAATGTTAAGCGACTTTACACAACTGACTTCTTTCACATTAACAATCGTACTTTCAATGCTGTGGCTGAAATGACAGAAAATAATAATATTTCTTTAGATTCTTATATTATATTATATTATTATATTGTATATATTGTTACGAAAATGGAAATGGTTTTCATCGTTTAATATTAAAATGATAAACAAAAGCTACAAAAACAAAAACAATGGACTTGTTTACATGATCAACAAACAAACAAAAATATAGCAACAACATCAGTATAAAAAAGGGAGATAAACAAGTAAACAAAATGCAACAACAAACATTACCAGAATAAATGTCATCAAAATACACAAACAACAATGAAACAAAGATGTTTACATTTATGGAGATCCCGAGAAGGCGAAACTACAAACATTCAACCTCAAGATCATTCATCAGACTGTTTACGTCGCCATATAAAAGGCAAGGCAAAGCAGGCAAAGGTAAATTTAAAGTAAATTTAAGTAAAAATTCAGTCAGTCTTGTGTTAAAACATGTTGCGTGTGAAGAGAATAATCGTGGTTTGAAGATCTCCTCTATGAAGATCTGACGAACAATTGTTGGTGTTTATGCAGAAGAGTGAAAAGAAGAATAACAAATAAAGCAAATTGTTGTTTTTTAAATTAAGTTGCGAACAGTGGCGCACGGAATTGTGCGAACAATAAAGAATTTATTTAAAATTAAACAGAAATATATTTTTATTTTTATTTGCAATCTAGGAGCTCATATTAGCAAAATTAAATATAGAAGGCGCTTAATGAAAGACTCCGTGGCATTTTCGAGGCTAAAAAATTCTTGAAGCCGTACAAATAAGACACACTACTTGCACTTGATCATTTCTTTTATACACAGTACTCTACGTATAATTTGATCAGTTTATTGGTCAATTTATCTCATATGTAACATTTGTATACTAAGATGGGTTTGGCAGTAAAAGATTCCGATAACTATACTTTTGATACAGTCAAGGAATTCATTTATCTTGGCTCCGCCGTTATCCCCATAGTAATGTCGTTTTCAAAAGGTAAAAACGTAACAATATATTTGCATTTGTTATTCTACTACCAGGGATATACATTTTGATGTCGTCTTTACAATACCTCTTGGTGTCTACGCAAACTAAACACTCCATAACGTTTGCAAATAAAAGCAGCAGAAAATGCTTCAATGTTGTTAAGGGGTAGTCCTGCAAAAGCAAAATTTACTATTAAAATTCTCTTCAACAGAAATAAAGGAAAAAAATGTCTTTATATACGAAGACTAAAAGATTACATTCATACATAATTGGGTATTACAACCCTTCAGTCAGGATTACGACCTAGCTTCTCACACCACTCATGTTGTGTGTGTTAATTTTATACATGAGTGGTGGGACCTACAGTTTAAAGTCGACTCCGAACGACAGATTTTTGTGAAATTTTTCGTGGCAATTTTATTTACTCTCAGAGTTTTTGCCAGAAAGCTGCTGAGAGGAAGTCGCCGAAGAAATATTTCTTATATTTCGTATTTCGCATTACGTCTAATAAGCCAACACACTACGGCGACTTTATTTCAAATAAAAGGAATTCATTATGTATGAATTCAATATCAAACTTTCTCAGGTTAATGGCAATCATGCAAAAGTTAGCTTTGATTGCAAGGAAATTCATTACAAACGACCCGAACATGAGTTCATCCCAGAACCCTGGGTCTTTAAAGGTGCAATCAGATTATTCTTATGTAAGAGCGGACCGACACACATAATAGCACATTTTCTTTACTAGTTTCAAAGGACCACATAAACATACGGGGACGAAGACAGAAGATAATCTTGGCATCAGCCTTTTTCCACACACACAAAATTTTTGGGTAGCTTAAGAACAACGGTTGGTCATTCGCCAGATTATGTTTTGAAACGCATCATAAAAGTTTATCAAGCTTACGGTAAAAAAAAAAATTGTAGTTTCTTTCATTGAAAAGAATTAAAACGCGAATTATAAATAATCAGCGGAACTGTGCTATGTAACATGGCGAAAAATTTCGAATGGATTTCTTCTTTTTTCTGGTCCTGGCCTAGTTCTAGATCTAGATCACCATTGGTTTAACCACTTTTCCAACTGAAAGTACTATTCCTATGAGATGCTTCGTGAGAGTTCGCATGTATGCTGAGGAGAGCAAGGGTAATTTTATTAATTAAAAAAAAAATCGGAACGGCTGTTGAGCACTCGCATCAGCGGTCATTAATAAAAGACTTTCGGTCTTACGTTTAAAAACTGAGTTCGTTGATTGCAAACCAAATAAAAGTAAATTGGTGTTTAGTTTCAATTATATTCTTTATTGTTCGCACTATTTCTGTGTGAACGGTTTCACACAACTTAAGGAATACAACAATAATTGCTTTTTCGCTATTCTTCTTTGCTTATAACGCAGATCTTTTCAACAGCGATCTTCAAACCACGACTGTTGTCTTCACACGCAACGCGTCTTCACACAAAACTGACTGAATTCTCACTACTCGTTGTCTGCTTTATCTTGCCTTTTTATATGCCCACGTAATCAGTCTAATGTAGGATCTTGAAGTCGAGAGTTCGGGGTTTCGCGTCTTTGAGAACTCTATCGCGACTTTATTGCTGTTTGTGTATTTTGGTCACATTGCTTGTTGTTGCGTTCTTGCTTACCTGTCTGTCCCCTTTTCGTTCATACTGATGTTTTTGGTTTACTTGTAAGAAGTTCGTTGTATTTATTTGTGTAGATTTTGCTCATTTTAATGTTAAACGATGTACACCATTACCATTTTCGTAACAATGCGATCAATGTAAAGAATTTATAGAATTCAAAACGTAGATACATACTTAAATATTGTATCTTTATAATTACAGTATTTCTCTATAATAATTACGAATCATCATAAAAAATGAGCTCTTATCTCGATCTATGTTAGTCAGTTTAGTTCTTATTTTTTGCTTTCAACATTTTATTTAGACAGTAAACAGTTAGCAACAACTTAATTAGCACTTCAAATACCAAAACAGTACATTTTATTTACATTCCCAGAATTGTAAACAGAGCTTGTAGTAATTTGTTAAGAAACATAAATACTAGATAAAATGAAAAAAAAATTAACTACTGGAAGCCGAAAGAGGTTAACCATAATTTAGTAACCACTTCAACAGAATAATATATTTCTGCTGTTGCCCTGACTATAAGCCAACGAAATGTTTTTATCTGTGGGGGATAATGTAAAGTCTACATAACTGTGTTCTTCCTTTTTTTCATGTGAAGTGGCAGTTAAAGTTGTTTAATTAACACAAATGTAAAGTTTTTAAATAAATAAAAAGCTGTATAAAAAGCTGTATGTTTACTTTTTAATTTTTCATAGACAAAGTGTAACGAAATTTGAATTATGTCAGTCCAGATTTTTAAGTATATATTTTTAAATATAGGAAATCGGCTGGTTAAAGAAAATGATTGGCAGAGAAAATGATTAACCTAATTACTGTACGTGGTTTAGAAACAAATTCTAACGAATATTTTGAATAGAAAAACGAAAAATATTAGTTTGAAATTTAACTTCAGTCCATACTGTGAAATATCGTTGTAAAGTTCTTGCTGAAAGAACTGCAACGACATAAGATTTTAAGGTATATACGAGTATATGGTAATTCTGGCCATTATGGTTCGGATCCGTGCACTCTCTCTTTGAGAACCCGGCCATAAGAAGAACTTCGCACAAATTATTCGGTATTTGGTAGGTTATCTTCCACTTGTCTTTAGATGTACTTATACAGTGGACAGCAAAAGTCTTAGTACTGCAATATATTTTTGCAATTTCATGAATTTTAGCTCAAAAGTTTGTATAAATATTTATAGTTTATATATTTATTTTATTAATTTATTTTTGTTTTATTATAAAACAAACAATTTTTTAATGTTTTTCATAAAACAAGAGAAAAATAAGGAAAAGTTTCAGATGACTCAATAGCGTCATCCAAGGAGAACCCTGAGTAAATTTAAAATTCGAAGGCCTATTGTATGAAACCGTTATCCTTTGTATTTAGTAGAATATTCCTTAAGGTCAAGCATTCCATTTAACCCATTTGGAATTGAATGTACAAGTTTTGTTTAGTGTTTTAGGGTGGCACCATGAGCAAGTTTTTCGGTTGACTTTTGTTTGAGGTTTAGCGATTACGTAACCGTTCTTTCAAATGATCTCCTATATACTCTCTTGAGGTCATATCGGGACTTTGTGAAAGAGTATTAAGCCTGTGGGGCCTTTTTTTGTCAAAATCTATCGCCGTACTAAGACTTTTGCTGTCCACTGTATATTGTCTTATAAACGTTTGTTTAAAAGTAAAAAATGTATTATCTTTTACCCAAACCCAATAATCATTAGACTTCTTTTGCCACGATTTATAAAAATATAATTTTGAATTATAAACTGCGAATTTAGTCACGTAACTCACAAATTTCCCGTCTCAGAAATAATGATTTCGAACATCATGAAATTTTTTAAGGTAGATAAGTACTCTGCTATGGGTACAGTTAATAATTTACCACGATGCATGTTTGTTCACAATTTATTTTCCTATTCGAATGAATAAATAATAAAATAAGCCAAATTCCAAAATACCTTCTATATTCGCTCAGACAATTGCTTACTCAATCGTTAAGTTTTCCAGTTGAACAGTTTAAGGTTTTCACAAATTCTAACTTAAAGTGGCCGACAGTTTTTCCTTTTTATTATTCTGCATCAACAATTGGTTTGTACCTATATAAATAAAACCATTGAACAGATTTATACATACTTTAAGTATTTCTTATCGATTCCAAACCAGAAAATTAAATCATAGGAGAAAAAACAAAAAATTAATCAAAAAAAATTTTTGGTATACAAATGACAAAAAAAATAAGAAACAATTGTTTATACTTGTATTGCATATTGCCAATAGAGTTTTAAAATATTTTTACGGATGGAAGCCAATTTATAAGCGATTGTATCAGTACCAAGGCGTAGAAGTAATTTCTTATTTTGAAAATTTTTGTACAATATGAAGAAGGTATCAACATTGTTGATACATTTTATGTCAAACACTATTTTATTATCAGTGTGAAATAAATTATAAAGAAGTGTTAATATTTTTTATGACATTCACACTGTTCCGGACTGTCAAATCAGCGAAGTAGTAGAAACGAGAAGAAATTAACTTTTTTCTCTTAGGCGAAGGTCATTGTTGGCACCATATAATCATCATAATTGTAGTTATTATAAGTTAATTTGCACTAATATGTACATATGTATGTACATACCTATTTGGTCATTGCAACCCTTCAGTCAGGATTATGACCTAGTTCCTCACACCACTTACGTTGTGTGTGTAAATTTTATACATGAGTAGCGGGACCTACAGCTTAAAGTCGATTCCAAACGACAGTTTTTTGAGAAACTTTTCATGACAATTTTTAAATACTCTCAGAGTTTTTGCCAGAAATCTGCTGAGAGGAAATCGCCGAAGAAATATTTTTTTTTTCATATTTTTGTTTTGATGTCGAACCTGCACTAAAGTCGTAGTAAATACGGTAAATACGGATCTACGGTTAAGACTATAATTTATAATTCATATTTTCATTCATGCTATAATATTCTCTATATTATATTGCCAATTAAGTCATAAGCAATAGGACATTGTTTAAAAGTTTCTTGAGATTTTGATATCAGACCTTCCCTTTACCACTAACTAATGATTATTTTCCATTGTTACCCCAGGCTACAATCTGGTAGCAACTAGAGTGAGAATAGATACTGTGGACGTACACTGCGTCTCAGGCAACTAAGTTTATACTGAAGTTCAACTGTCATCATTGTCATATATCGATTAAACTGACTAGAGATATTGGCATATTATATAATATTCCGATCTGATAAGGTATCCAAATGAGTTATTTTGTTATAAACAAAAGGTATTAATGAAACCAATGATTGAACCACAATTTTAAAGTCTGTACACACCTAAATTCATCTACGCTGGGCCAAGTGAGCAGGGAAAAGGCTAGAATCCCGAGCAATGAATACCTCATAATATCTATACGATAAAACACAGTTTATTATGTATTGCTGTTTAATAAGTTAACAAATTCACAGGTTTCTTAATTTAATACACATTTGTAAATAAAAAATCGAATTGATGAATGAGCTTTTAATTAGATGGTAAACCAAAATACTTCAAATATAGGAACGAAATGCATATCTGTCGATTACATAATGTTAAAGTGAATTTCGCAAATACAATAAAATTATTCACACATTAAATGTAATACTGTGTTCAGATATGCACTTTTATTGAGTCAATATTCAGTTAATTGAGTACAATATTTTAAGTGTTCAGGCATAATAATATACGCAGTTCAGCTGCTTATTCAATATTCATTTGACAGCTAGTAAATAAAACAGCTGGTTGTTTTAACAACATTGTTTTTATTTTGTTTTTTTGTTGTTTTGTTTTTATTTGTCGTTGTTGGTATTTGAATTGTCAAATATCAACAGAAAATGTTCGGTTATTATAATATGCTCGCTAGACACACTTGTGACAGTGCTACATTTTAAGCTTTACTCAATATTATAATAATTTGCGTATTTATTGGGCAATTATTAATTGAAACTTAATATGACATATTGAGGTCAATAATGGCGTTTATTGCGATTTAATATATTTATTATTTTATTTATATTTATAGTTCTGTTCTACTGTAACTGATGTAAGTTTAGTTGAGTAGAACACAAAAACGCGTGGCCATGAGATAGAAGTAGGAAACGAAGAGGGAAAATCGAAAATCTGGGCTCCCAAGCAATAACAGCGTAAGTCGACATAGACCAATTTGAGTTATGTATGCTATCGTATTCTACTAAACTTTATATTTACGTGAAATTCCATTGCTTTAACAATGCTTTAAGTATGAGTCGTAATTATGCCCTATTAGATTTATATTAAACACCTAAATATTACAAGTGAGACTTTCATTATCGTTTTTCAACTTAGTCAAGCCTAAGTATAAGTATCTTTAATTTTGCAAAAAAAAATTTTAATACACTTTCATATTTTTTTTCAGATACACATCTGTAGTTAAAAAGGGATAAATTCCGACTTAGGCTGTTATTGCTTGGAGCCACAGATATAAGCATTTGCAGTAACTTGTGAAATATTTGAATATTGTTCTTGCTGTTCTTTCTCCGTATTGTGTTCACTCATCATGACTAAAGATTTTTATTTTCTTTCTCAATATTTGCAAATAATTAAAGAACATAAATAATAAAAAAGAACAAAAAAAAACAAAAAACATAAACTGTACAAATAGCAATAACTGAACAAGACTTGCATAACTTAAAAAAGCAAAAAAACAAAGACAAGTGACTGTCAATTGTTATCTGCGACAATATAAAAACATAATGGTTTGAGAGCTACAAGAGTTTTTTAACTTAACTTACGCATTATTTAACTGCCACTCCTAGAAGACCACAATTTTTCAGAAATACTTCTGAATGCCATTGACAAAAACGTGCCTGAAGTCATTTAATTCTTTTTCTTTATTGCACTTTAATTTACCATTCTCAAGACTTTTTAATTTAATTTTTTTTCTTATAAAAATATTATTTTTTAAAGTCGTTATTAAATTAAAAGAAAATTTATAAAACATTCTAGGGTATTATTTAAAGAAAGAATTTGGAATAACAAAATGGATAAAAAATTAATTTATTTTTGGAAGTACATATGATTGAAATACACATGAGTGTAAATCCACTAAATTAATGGGAGTTTATTGATATTTTGTCGGTTTTCCTGGACCTCTCACCATGTATCTCAATAAATATTGTAGCAGGGACAAAAACTATGGACGTTACTTTTATTTACCTGCATGTTAACTTATATGAGAACTGCACATGTTGATGCTGTTGACTTCTGTTGTTCGATAAATGCTTTAAAAACTTTTACGTATCCGAAAACACTTCAAAGCGTATATTGGTACAAGAATGAAAACCAAACTTCAACTTGTTAAGAACTGCTAAGAACGGTAAAGTAATGAAAAATAGTTAAAGGCGAATAATCGAATACTGTAATCCCCCGACTTATGTCACAATTGGTTCAAATCGTAACGACATAAGTCGAATTTCATGTTGCTCATATGTATTACAAATATCTTTTTGAAAGTAGCTAAAATAATTATACATCTATTGCACATTTAATGTGCTCTGGCACATTATTTGTATTTATATTGCTTTGTAGTTGACTTGATTGAACTTAGTTTCACGATGACAAAAATTTCACATAGTCTTGTTCAAATTATTGAAGATTATTTTCAGGTTTATAACTTGTCTACTGTCTCCTTCTACTTCACTTGGGTATCTTCGTCTATTCTTTCTATGGTCATGTGGAATAAGATGGCTTTCATTATACCCTTATAATCGCCAAATGAAGACATTGCGCTCTCTTTCTGTGTGTTCACTCCGTTAACCATATGTCGGAATATAATGCAGATGCTTTGCAGTGGCGAGACAGAAAAGAGCACGAAAAGTGATCTTCAAATCTTAACGCCTTTTGATCAAAACATTCTTTTAACCTGTCAATACTTTAAATGGCTGCAAAAAGTTTTGAGCATAAATGCTCTTTAAGGATTCAAAATTTTTTTACAATTGTTTAGTGTTTGCTCCTGATGAATTGTATCGACGTCTTCAGAATGTGGCGTTTGTTCATTATTATCCTCCATAGTAATAGAATTCAGGTGTACGTGTACCGTGAAGAGTTATGTGAGTAAACTCATTAGTATCGGTTTTATTTACTCATGTTAATCGAGTAACTTACTTATTTAACTTAATTAATTTGTCATTACGAACCTTAAGACAGGATTACAGTTTAAAATTAACTCAGACAGATTTTTGAGAAACTTTTTGTGGTAATTTTCTATTGCTCTCAGAATTTTTACCAAAAATCTGCTGAGAGAAAATTTCTCAATAAATATTTTTTTCAGGCTTCGTTCCGTTCGAGATATCTGGATTGGGGTTTGAATCGTGGTCTCATACCTAATAATCCAAAATACTCTCTACTAGACTACGGTGACTTGGTAACTTCGATCGGGAAAGTTAGATTTCATTATGCACACGACATTAATAATACACCAAATGTAACTATAAGTAGGGCATATATTGGGGAGTAAGAAACCCTTAACCGTAGATCGAGCCTTAGAAACACTTCATAATTCTAGCTTATGTATCCTTTTGATACATACTTGTAGTTTATAGAATTGTGTCGATTATTAGTAGATTTTGTTAAAAAATTTAAATATTTTAATTCATTTTAATAAAAAAAATTTATATTATTACATTTTATTATCATTTTTATGAAATTTACGCCAAAATTTTGGACACGATGCAGTATGGTTTTTTAAGTAAAAATTAAACACTTCATGTCAGCTTGGTTTAATTTTTTCTAAATGGTAACAATTTGACATCTAGCACCCTCGCTTTGTGTCGATTTATAAGTTTCCAATTGTTTAGATGGGGCAGCTTATTGTCACTCGCATCAGTAACACTCTCAATTGAGGGCTGACTGAAACCTGATGGTACAAACCATTGTTATATTTCGTTAGAAATATTTGTTGTCGACGTTATGTGACGTAGAAAGTTTCCTGTTATAATAGAACATCGATTATGCAATATAGCAATGCTTTTTCTTTGTCTCCTCTCTACGTGCTACGCACGTAGGATGTACTTGAATCTAAAACTGCAAATTAGATTTCGGTGAACCACGAAATTATGTAACGACCATAAAATTCAAAATTCAAGTAACTAATCTACAGCGACAAAATTATTGCGATTATTAAATGCTGAAAGACTTTCAGCTAATTTTTCGAAAAGGCGTAATAAGTGTAAATTTATCATCATTGCCGAGTATGTAGCACTTTATCAAAGCGAATGATTCTGTTATCTCATACGAAAGTAATTGACCTAAATATTATTATCTGTAATATCTATGAAATAAAACTTAGAATGAAACACTTTTTTCTAATATTTGTCTGTCACGTGAGATAAATATGAGAACAGCAGTAAGAAAAACTATACAACATTTCAAGAAACAGCTACTACTACTAAAGGCATACGGTTCTCTGTTCCAAGTAGTACCATCTTTGGCGATAAACAACGCATTGTCATCTTTCTTGCTGCCAATACTTTCGTCAGTTCATAAGACGAGCTTATGTTTCCTTCTTTTTCAGAGTCTTCAGCAGCAGAAATATTACATACGTACATACGTAATTGGTCATTACAACCTTTCGGTGTAAATTGGAAATGTCTGACCTGAGGTTTGAACATAGGTCTAACGTCTAATAAGCTAACATGCTTCATACTAGACTACAACTACTGCAATTAATCACAAGAATATGTCCAGAACAAAAAATTCAACCTGTTCACTTTCATCCAACTCTTAACTTTCAATTCCTTCTCAAATACCATAAATAATCTATTAGTTGCAATAAAACTTCACAAAATATTTGAAAACTTAAAAAAATTACATACACAACACCAAAGAACCTGTTGGAAAGTCGTATGTATCAAAAACGATACAAAAGCTAAAATAATGAAGTTTTTGAATTTCTTAAATTCTGCTTAAAATTTTCTTTTTAGTTGGTTCAAAATAATGGCGATAACAATACTAACGAATTAAAAATATATCAGGCATTTAACTTTTTCTGAATCAAATGTATGTGGTCTCAAAAATTGAAATGTATCATTTTTGATACAAAGCTCAATCTACGCTTAATACAATGTATCAATATTTATTTTAAATGTGGAATAAAGCACACAAGCACGTGATATTGAATTAAATATCCAATAAGAAAAGAAATTTGTTCTCTAACAATTATAACTGTTAATTGCTTTTATTTTGTCAACTTTATACTACTTTAGAATTATAATTTTTCGTTTTCAATTGTTTATAAACTTTAAAACAACACATTTATAGAATTGTAAATTCAAAAAATCTGCAGATCTTTAAACATGAAGAAAAAAGTAAATTAAAATTAAAATAAAGAAATATAAATAAATATTCATATAAAATTGCCAAATGTTGTTTCAGAAATGTTAAAAACCCAAATTTAAATTATTCACCACAGGAAACTCAAATAAAAGATAAAACTATACAAATTGTTTGTGAAAATGAATATCTTTCCTGTAAGGAGATAAGAAAAACCAGAAATCCAAAGACAATCACATACACAAACAAATCTTCAAATTGATTTTTGTTTTAATCATGCTAAAACTGCTTTAAACTTATATACTAATTTCAAATATAGAATATTGTTACGTTTTTACCTTTTTAAAAACGTTTAAAATATGAGTTCGTTGCTTGCAAACAAAATAAAAATAAATTGGTGTTTAGGTTCAAATAAATAATGAATTTGTTTTATTCGTTATTCTTCTTTAAAGTTCTGTTCAGGTACACACTAACATATGTTCGGTATATCTTTACAACGACGATCTTCAAACGAGGACTGTTACACGCAACGCGTCTTCACACAAGACTGACCAACAACAATCGGTATGAAAGAGTAGGGGATAGACAAGTAAGCGAGAGAGCAACGTGAACAATATACACAAACAACAATGAAGTCGCGATATAGATCTCGAGAAGGTGAACACACGAACATTCGATTTGAAGAACATTCATCAGTCTGATTACGTAGGCGACAAAGCAGGCAACGAGCAGCAAGAATTCAGTCAGTCTTGTGTGAAGATGCGTTGCGTGTGAAGAGAACAGTCGTGGTTTGAAGATCTCCGTTGAAAAGATCTGCGTTGTAAGCAAAGAAGAATAGCGAACAAGCAATTATTGTTGTATTCGTCAAGTTGTTAATAGTGACACACAAAAGTAGTGAAAACAATAAAGAATTTAATGGAAACTAAACACCAATTTATTTTTATTTTGTATGCAATCAATGAACTCATATTCTAAACATTCTTAAAGAGGTAAAACAGTAACAATATAGCTCTCTGAATTGAAAGTAACTGTTTTTCCAGGTTTGTTAGTACCTAAAGTACTCCTGTGGAGCTTACATTGCGAGTTCTCAAAGGTTTGATCATATCTGTAACGCTTTCAATCTCTTGAATTACTTTATAAACTTATCAATTCCTTGCACACATTTGAATTAATTCTTGTGTTTATTTTTATTGAGAAAAAAAATTAATTGAATTAGCTTGTCGGTCTCGATCGGCAAAATAATTGTGACATTTAAGAGATTATGATTTCATTACCACATACATATACAAATGTACATGGAAATGTCGCATTTAACGAACGGCTGCAGACATCAATCAAACGTCAATCAAATACATAATTTTAGAAGTGCTGGACACTTAATTAATTAAATACTAAAATAACTTCGTTATTAATTAAATTAAGGCCACTTACCACAGACTCTGTTAATGCATGTGTCACAGTATGAACATCAAAGTTAGTCACCAATTAAAAGCTTTAATTTTAAATGAATTCAATACATACGAAATTGCTTTAAAATGTAAGGTTTCCGCAAGTCATAATTTTCTTGTACAAAATTCGCCATTTTAAGACGATGAGAAAATATTATATACATTGCATGTATGTATCTTGTTGCTCACTTCATACCGGTACACCTGACATACTGCAAAGGCTGCTCAATTTTTTTTTTTTTCAAAAGTATCTCTCGGCCAATAAGGACTCATTGCATTTGGATATATTTTTCACACAATCACTTTGATAGTGTCTTCTTTGCTACTTGCTCCCGAAAAGGCAAAATTGGACTGGATAAATAAGCTAAAACATGTTTATTTTAAAATCGTTGCTTCGAAATAAGGTTAGATATGCTTTTCACTCCTTGTCTTACCTGTGTTAATCCACTTTACAATTTATTAAAAGGTTACCTTGATTTGTACTTTAGGATTCATTAATTAAATTTTCAAGATTAAAATTTTTGCTAGAGTATTTGAGTTTTTGTTTTCTATTAAAAATTGCTTAATGAATTGCTGTTATGGTTGACTGATGACTGTTTAGACTAAGGATAGCGAGAGGTGAAAGGTGGTTTATTTCAGATGATTTCTTGTTGAAGTTAAATACATTTACTTCAACTCTCTAGTATATACGGATTGCTTGTTATATAATTAAAATATTATTTTTAACTCAACGCTTTCTCCAGTACATAGAATTTTCTGTCTGCTTTAGTAAGCTACAGTTAAAATACTAAAAAAAACGAGGAAATCTAAGATGATTGCCTTTTACTGAATATTTTACTCCTATTGTTCTACATACGTACATACATATATACATATATACATACATACATACATATATACATACATACATACATACATACCTATATACATACATTGCAACCCTTTAGTCAGGATTACGGCCTAGCATTTCCTTATTATAATAATTAAAAAAACATTTACTGAACTAAATAAAATAATACAAAAATGTTTCCATACTTCTATTTTATACGAAATATGAAGTTTTTTACTTCATTTTGAATTCTTGGTCCCAATAAATTAAATTTCAATGCATTTGTATAGAAAAAGTTGATTCGATTTGCGTCGCTTCGATTTGCGTTGCAATTTTCCGGTCCCCATCAACGACGTAAGTCGGGGCTCTAGTGTACATCTAATTCAAGGAATTTTTTAAACAGTGAAATTGTTTCTTGTTCACTTATGCAAACACATTTTTATTTATGGACATCCCTAGTTTGAAATATAATAAAAATATTTGGCAGTATTATTCGAAAAGCCGCATGGCTTCCTAAACACACTCCATGTGTAGCTTTGTGTATTCGTATACATATAAAATTAGCGAAAGCATCCTAATTAAGCTCTGATCTGTGTATGTGTTTATAAACATCATGCAAGTATTTGTTGTGCAGCGGTACAATTTATTTCAAATGTAGATGCATTTCACGGATCACTTATACGTGCTTTTCTCTCATATACAGTAGACAGCAAAAGTCTTAGTACGGCAATATATTTTAGCAAATTTCATGAATTTTAACCAAAAGTTTGTATACAAATTTATAATTTTTATATTTATTTTATTAATTTATTTCTGTTTTATTATAAAACAAAAATTGTTTATGCTTTTCATAAAATAAGAGAAAAATAAGGAAAAGTTTCAGATGACTCCATAGGTACACCCAAGGGGAACCCTGAGTAAATTTAAAATTCAATGTTATCCCTTGTACTTAATAGAATATGCCTTAAGATCAAGCACTCCATTTAATTTATTTGGAATTGAATGTACAAGTTTTGTTTAGTGTTTTCTGGTGGTTTTCTTTTTTGTCAAATTATATTGCCGTACTAAAACTTTTGCTGTCCACTCTATGTATGTATGCTACGTTTAAACTAATTTTAGAACTATATATGACTGATGCACATATACTGCATAATTTTTATCACCGTAATAAACATTGATTGTTCGATGTCCAGCCATTATCGTAATAGCACAGTTACATAGTTTGGACATGTATCTATCGTTATGTACATGCTTTGGTGTTTGTATTTTAAAACACGAATATATGTATACCATTGAGATTTTAACATCAGGTAGCATATCATAATTTCAAAAGCTGATGTTTATTTCGCAACTGTTTGGAATCGTTTATAAACTATGTACACTCTGTTCTCTTAATTTGAAATTTGGCAAAATAACCATTCCATTAGAAGAATTTGCGCAATTAGAATGCAGCAGGAATAATATTATGAATGTTTAGTCAGGTGTTGTATAATTGTGTGTGGAAATTGTGCTGTAATGTAAATTATATGTAAAGCAAAACCAGTTTGACAAGCAGCCAGAGGGACTTTGACGTACGGTTGGTTCAAATAGAATAAATAAAAAATTTGAAGGATTACATTGGTCCAAAATTGCTGTGCATAAGTTGTTGCAATATAAAAAATGTTGATAACAACATTTAGTGTCGGCTCCCATCAATATACTAAACTAACTTTCCATATATAAATAAATAACCTTTAAATATAAGTAATACCAAATATCTATAATAATAAAAAATGAATTTATAATACAATAATAATACCAATACTAGAAGTAGGAACTACCCTAATGTAAAATAATATAATTAATAAAGTAGCGTTAAGTTGAATTATAACATCTAACTGACTCGGTTTACTTTTAACTCGAAAAGTTTGGTCTTCGCGATCAGTATTCAAGTGCCCAATTTTAAATGATTAAACTATAATTTATTTAGTTTAATAATTTCTTAAAAATCATTAAGAAAAAACATTTTGGCGCCCGAACAGGGACTGGCTATTGCTTTGGGTACGGTAAAAGCTTTTCAGATTACGGAAAAAAATTACCCCAAAGCAATAGCCAGTCTGAAGAAGGTTTATGACAATGAATGTCTTATATTTTTTGACAACATAAGAAAACCATTCGATTTTCCACAAATTGCAAAACCTTCGGCTAGTGCTTTGCGAAGCATGATAGATACAGTATCCGCGATATACGATTCTTTATTGTCAATTGGTGACGATAAAAAGATTACAAATGCCATCCTTATACATTTAGTGATGTCAAAAGTGGACCCAGTCACCAAATCGAAATGGGAAGAACAGCTTGATTTTGATAAACTTTGATCAGACTGTGAATCCGCCTTGAACAAACGATATCAGCATATTGCCGCTGATGAGTCTTCAAGTTCAAGGCCGAGGTTTGATAATCAAAGAACTGAACATTTTCCGAGGAGAAATAATAGAGCCTCACTAAATGTATCGAAATCTAAATTGTCTGCTGACAAAAGTTTATTTTGTAAATCTGTTCAGCATAATATTAATAATTGCCCTTCATTCACTGCTGACCCAGTAAGTCGAAGATTTGACTTTATTAAATCAGTGCCAGCGTGTATAAATTGTCTGAAAAGGGGACATACAGTAGCGAAGTGTACCTCATCCAAATGTAGAATTTGTGGTAGCTCACACAATTCATTGCTACATAGGTACATTACAAGTGCAAGTTCAAATAACATCTACACTGAACAATAATCAACTTCACATGGATCGGTGAACTATTCTTCGTCCGATGAGAGAGTTATTCTCGCGACAGCAGTAGTCAGTGTAAGAAGTAGCTCTGGTAAATTGATACCAGCGAGAGCACTTTTGGATTCCGGATCTCAACCAAATCTAATAACTGAGGAACTTGCGCATCTACTTCGTTTAAAAAGAGAAGGAGGTAGACTGAATTTAACTGGCAGTGGTCAAGCGAATTCACTTTCGAAATCTTGCGTTAATTTAACTGTCACGTCGAGAGTTAACTCTACTCAATTTAACGCGAAATTCTGGGTACTGAGTTCAATAACTAATTTCCAACCTGATAGTGTTATAAATACAACCGGCTTACATATTCCTAACAATATAAAGTTAGCTGATCCGTGCTTCCATAAACCACGCAAAATTTATTTGCTTATCGGAGCAGAAATCTTCTTCGAGTTAATGTGTGTTGGTCAGATAAAATCTGGCCCGAGCCTTCCAATCCTTCAGAAAACTTCACTTGGTTGGATTGTTACTGGCAAATGCAATCAATCAAAGGGCTCCATTAATTCTAGCGTTTGTCATTTGAGTACTTCGATAGAAAACGAGAGCAATATTGATTCAATAGTTAGAAAGTTCTGGGAACTGGAGGAACTTCCAAATGAATCAAGGAAAATTTATTCAGAGGAGCAGCAACAATGTGAGGATAAATTTAGAAATTCAATACGACGTTTAGCGTCAGGACGATTTGTAGTCTCACTGCCTTTTAAGTCTGATGCAAAAGTGTTAGGTTCTTCGTTCGTATGTATCATGACTTTATGAAAGAGTATTTCAATTTGGGACATATGTCACTTTTGGATAATATGCCTGTTTCTCCTCACTATTTCATACCCCACCAATGTGTTCTGCGGCCTCAAAGTACAACTACTAAACTTCGAGTAGTTTTCGATGCTTCGTGTAGAACTTCTTCTCATGTATCACTGAACGATTTGTTAATGGTTGGTCCCACCTTTCAAGAAGAATTGTATTCTACACTCATCCGTTTTCGGCTTCATCGGTACGTAATCACTGCAGATATCGAGAAAATGTATCGTCAAGTCTTGATCGACGATAATGATAGGAAGTTTCAATTAATCCTTTGGAGACAGAATCCATCTGATAGCTTACAGGTGTTTCGATTAAACACTGTGACTTATGGCACAGCCTCTGCCCCATTTCTAGCTATAAGATGTTTGATTGAGTGAAGCGACTTGTACAAAGAGACTTTGCCTATTGGTTCGAAAGTTGTTCGCAGTGATTTTTACGTTGATGATTTGTTAACCGGTAGTGAAAGTTACGAGGATCTGATTACAATTCGTAATCAAGTCACCAAAATCCTAAGTTCAGCTGGTTTCAATCTGGCAAAATGGTTTTCAAATCATCGTAAATTTATTAGTACTCTGGAAAGTGAAAAGCTATTGCACAGCGATTCCGATTCTGCTAAGGCTTTGGGCTTACATTGGAGTCCGAAGAATGATTCATTAAAGTTTCATTTAGAGAATTCTTTCAAAGATTTGAAAGCTACGAAAAGGGACATATTGTCAGTTTCTTCTCGGTTATTTGATCCTCTCGGACTATTGTGCCCTATTGGTATAAAATCCAAGATCTTACTACAAGAACTTTGGATTCAAAAACTTGACTGGGATGAATCGATTCCCATGAGACTTGATACTTCATGGGAAAATCTCAAATCTAATTTAATGGAGATCGATTCAATAACAATCCCAAGATTCGTCCAAACAACTTCCACAGCAAACATTCAAATACATGGATTTGCTGATGCCTCAATGTGAGCATATGGGTGTTGCATTTACGTAAGAAGTTTCGAATCTGGCAAAGTTACTGTCAGATTACTCACTGGAAAATCTAAAGTTGCTCCACTCAAGACAAAATCTCTTCCGAGACTTGAGCTGTGTGCTGCACACCTATTGGCTAAGTTGTGGGCTCGAATTAAGCTCATGTTCAAATTTAAGATCGATCAAGTTTATTTCTGGACAGATTCGGAAATAACTCTACATTGGGTAAAGACCCATCCATCCTCCCTTGCTACTTTTGTATCGAATAGAGTACCTGAGATTCAGGAGTGGTCAGAAAAAATTTCATGGCGACATGTGCCAACTGACCATAATCCAGCTGATATTGTTTCTCGGGGATGCGACGTCCAGGAATTGAAGCAATCGATCTGGTTTGAGGGACCGTCATTCTTATTAGATGACAGTTCTTCCTGGCCTGTTAATAAACATTTCGAGTTAACAGAGAACCAAATACTATTGGAAAAAAGGAAAACAAATGTATTTCTTGCAGTAGAGGATTCACAAAATTGCTTGTTGGATCTCATAGAAAAGTATTCCTCGTACGGAAAATTATTACGAGTCACTGCGTTTGTGGTCAGATTTGTTGACATCCTTAAGAAACGCAAAGTCGTGAAAAATTTTCAACCTACTGCAATTGAATTGAAATGGGCCTTCTTTCGACTTGTAGAAACGATCCAGAAAACTAACTTTTCTGAGAAGATACTTAAGCTTCAGAAATCTCTTGTATTGCCCTCTAATATCCAGAGGTTAACACCATTTATGCACACATTTGTTGAGGAAGATAAATCGTTTTCATTGATAAGGGTAGGTGGAAGACTGCTAAATGCAGTTTCACTATTGTTACCGAAAAGAAATAGCTTTGTCACGCTTTATTTGCGAAACTTACATTTAGAGAATTGCCATGCTGGTACGAAAGCACTCATAGCTCTTTCGCGGGAGAATATTTGGTTGATGAATGCGAAAGAAGAATACAAGAGGACAGTTAGCAAATGCGTACATTGCTTCCGCTATAAACCGAAGCTTATGTCCCAAATAATGGGAAATTTACCCACTAATAGAGTGAGAGCTTCGCGTCCATTTTTAATAGTCGGAGTCGACTACTGTGGGCTTATTGACGTATCTTTGAGAATACGTGGGCGGCCACCATTGAAAATGTACATAGCGGTTTTCGTTTGCTTCACATCTAAGGCAGTACATTTAGAATTAGTCTCTGATCTTTCCTCTGATGCTTTTCTTATGTCTTTTAAAAGGTTTGCTGCCAGGAGAGGACTACCCAAAGAAATATACTGCGACAACGCGACGAACTTCGTCGGAGCCAGCCGCGTACTGAAAGAGCTGCACCAAGCGTTCGACAAGAGTCGACAGGCCGTCGAGTCGTACGCAGCGTCGTCCGGGGTGAAGTTCAGCTTCATACCACCTCGGGCGCCGCACTTCGGAGGACTATGGGAAGCCGCTGCCAAACAAGCGAAGTTCCTACTTCTGCGAGCCGTGGGCAACATGGCGCTCACGCAAGAAGAGATGGCAACAATGCTCGCAGAAGTAGAGGCGGTGCTCAACAGTCGTCCAATTGCACCGCTGTCTCCAGACCCCAACGACGGAGAAGCCTTAACACCAGCTCATCTACTAATAGGCGAGGGTCTGCGTTCGCTGCCGCCAGAATCCGCAGAAGGCGTGAAAGACAAAGAAGCGAAGTTATGCAAGCGTTGGCGTCTGCTCTGCAATCTCAAGCAGACATTCTGGCAGGCCTGGTTTCGGGACTACATCCTCGGGCTGCAGAGCAAAGCCAAGTGGCATCAAGAAATGCCCAACCTCGAAGAAGGTCAAGTGGTAATCATCCACGACGACAATCGCCCGCCACAGCAATGGGTGACCGGGAGAGTCGTGGCCGTAATCAAAGGCGAAGACGGCAAGGTCAGAGTGGCGGAGGTAAGAACTCGAAACGGCGTATATAAACGTCCGGTCCACAAATTGGCACCTTTACCATATAATTGAAGACGTGAAGTCCTTCAATGGGGCCGGAATGTTGGCTCCCATCAATATACTAAACTAACTTTCCATATATAAATAAATAACCTTTAAATATAAGTAATACCAAATATCTATAATAATGAAAAATTAATTTATAATACAATAATAATACTAATACTAGAAGTTGGAACTACCCTAATGTAAAATAATATAATTAATAAAGTAGCGTTAAGTTTTACTTTTAACTCGAAAAGTTTGGTCTTCACGGTCAGTATTCAAGTGCCCAATTTTAAATGATTAAACTATAATTTATTTAGTTTAATAATTTCTTAAAAATCATTAAGAAAAAACATTTAGGTTGTACAAACGTTTCGCTGTTTTATCGATGTTGATCATTAGAAAAAAACATCGAATTTTTTTAATGTGTATGAATTTAAAACATGTAGTGGCTTACTTCTTCTGTAAATTGTCAATACATTGATACGAAATTTATTTTCATGTACTTTAGGCATTTTTCTGTTTACCGTATGACAGGTATATTTTGTTGTTGTCTGTTTGTCATGTTTGCTTATTTATGTTTTGTCCATGTACGAATATACTCAGGATATGCCAGTGGCTGGTGGTCATACACACTATTCTACCTCTGCTGATGCTAAAGTTTTGGAGTTTGAACCAGTACTCCATGTCTTCTTATTGACTTTAAGTGAAAGTCTTTCGCACATGGACTATAAAAGAACGTACCAAAAATAATTTGTAAAGACATCTATTTTTGCCGAGAGATAGAAAATTTCTATCAAATCAGCACATAAATTGAAAGGGTGAAGAATTTTAACTATGAGCAGTTAAAAAGCAAAACATTTTTGTATCAAAATTTTTTTTATTTTTTATTCGCCTTAGTTTGTTTCAACACGTAAATATTATAGATTAAGAAAATTTTCATGTTCTACGCACAATGATTTTTGTCTTTCAATTTTCATTATATGGCATGAACTTTGTCTAGTATTTTATGACAAAATTTCAGAAATTAGCCCAAAGCCATCGCAATCAAAAACAACATTATCAACAACAAATTGTAGCTTAAATGAAAAGGCATTCATGTTATGCCATCTACAAGTTAAAAACATACACAAGACTTCTACCAAGAACTGAAACTCTGGACTGTTATCATTTTGAACGTGGAGGAATAGTCGGATATTGAGTGTAGACTGTGTGTTTATATTCGTTTTTTTTTTTGTTGGTCGTAACTAGTTCCAAAGGGAAAATTTTCAAAGGAATATTTAAAATTCTTCTTTGATTTCCTTTATTTTTTTAAATTTTTTTTTTCATCAAATCGCCACAAAGCAACGGTACTAGATGTCAAATTATTACTATTAAATTATTATTATTTAGAAAAAATAAAACCAAGCTGTCGTGAAATGTTTATTTTTTGCTTAAAAAACCATGCTGCAATGTGCATCATGTCAAAAATATTGATGTAGTTTTCATGAAAGTGATAATAAAATATAAAAATATTTTATTAAGCGATATGAAAACAGATTTCAAATGTCAATATTTACTTCATTCATAGGACAGTAACTGTTTTGTTTATAATATAAAATAAAGTATCCATGTTTGTATTACCATTCGCTGGTTTTACACATTCAAAAGATTAAATAACATGACATCTACAAGTTATTTGAAGACTTGATCCCATTATAATACCGCAGCAATCTTTTGCGGCAACTGATGTACAAACAAATCTTTGCTAAGGATTTCTAAAAAGAAAAAAAAAATAAAATACAACTTAACAGTCGACTCAAACAATTGCAAACAAGGGATATTTCCGCTGTGAAAATTGCTTAACTTCCCCTTTTATTTTTTTTCTGGGAGTCACTCTCCTTTGCTGTAGCATACTACAATGCATTTTCTATTCGTCTCTATTTCTTTTATCTCCCTGAGAAATTTTGAAGTGCAGTCATACTTTGGCGTGACTTATTGGTTTTGCTTTAGTTTGTTTCCTTTTGGCGTATTGCTAGACCGATTTGTTTATTTAACCTTCAGCACTTTTCGTTTAATTTTTTATTGCACTTCTCTGGTGAATTGTAATTGGGCTTTGAAGAATTTTTCCCTTTAAGCTGATGAAGAGATCAAGATAAAGAGAGTTTTGGTGGAGTCCTTAAATTTTTCGTTATTTTTTGATGTCAATTGAACTTGTTTTTGAAATTACGAGGACTACGAGATTTTTAAAGAATAATAGCATGATTCAGTCATGAATCATAAAAATATTATGCACTTACAATTTAAACAGCTTCTGCTAGTTCCAAAATTATCTTGTTGAAGTGGAAATTTGGCTTGATTAATATGACTTCAAACGTAGCAATCACATGATCAATATCAAGCTAGAAATATGTTGTAAATTTTGTGCTATTAGAACTGATCCTATGACAATCTTTTTATGCAGGAATTAAAATTCCAATTTTTAAAGTTTTGCCTTTGTTACAATATTTTCGTAATTGTCTAATTTTTAAGTATTCACTCAATGAAACAGACATCTATCTACCTTTATTGTCTGTATTTTGTTTCTTCCTCTTTCGTAATTGTAATGAGCGCGGGTTGTTGATGTCGTTTGGCATCATTTCCGTCAATTATCTAGTGTATAAAGATTACTGGTTATTGACTTGAAACATTATTTTTAATTCAAAGCCTCAATTAATATATTTAGTTATGAACGCATTAAGTAACATACATACATAAATAATTGGTCAGTACAACCCTTCAGTCTGGATTACGTCCTAGCTTCTCACAACACTGATGTTGAGTGTGTTAATTTTCTACATGAGTGGCGCGACCTACAGTTTAAAGTCGACTCCGTACGACAGATTTTTGAGAAACTTTTCATGACAATTTTATTTACTCTCAGAGATTTTGCCAAAAATCTGCTGAGAGGTAGTCGCCTAAGAAATATTTTGTCATATTTCGTTTAGATGTCTGACCTGGGGTTTGAACCGCGGCCTTACGTCTAATAAGCAACACTACTAGACTTCGACGCATTAAATAACACTCAGATAAAAAACACAATAGGTAGGTCACGTACTTCAACTAATTTTTTTTTGTGCTTTTGATTTAATTTGTAAAGCTATCTTTCATTTGAGTATTTAACTTTAAAACTTTCAAATGCTTATGGTGTAATCAGTTTCTACAGAGCGTTATATTCCTTTTTTCAGTCAAAATAAAACAATGATGAGTTGTGTCCAACTTTGTGGTATCATTTTAATTTTAATAGAAAGACTTTTTTATGATATTAAAAATATTTTTATTTCAGTTTATTACAAATGAAAAATTATATCGGTGAAGTTACTCCTCATACTGGCTCGAAAGATCAGAAACGATTTCTTATAATGAAATGAAATGAAAAAAGTGGAAGAAAAATTACAAACGAAAAAGTCTTGGTAAGAAAAATGCCAAAGAATTTCTTGACTAATTGTGAAGAAAATCTTGTAGTTTTCTTTTTTTCCTTTTTTTTTTCTTTCGGCTTTACTTTTATATTTACCAACTGCCCTGCTTATATTATTGTTATGCTTTATAAATTAAAATCAAGTAACAATTTGTAGCAGGTACTGTAGTTTTAATGAAAAAAATTACTAAATTTCATAAAATAGATAGGGAAGATCCAATTTAATTTTTTTGTGTGTTTGACAAAAAGTTTAGTATTATGTGCACGACAGTGTACTCTGCTATAAAAAATTGAGCATATTTTGTGTAAATAATGGAATTATGCCCAATGTAGCTAATAATGTTATGGGCATAGCTGCCAGATTTGACGATTTATCGTCATTTTGAGCTATAAAAATATCGCATTGACGATATGACTATTTATGCCCTTATTTTGACGATTTTTGGAAATTAAAAATTTACGTCATAATTTTTACTTTAGTACATTAACACAGCCACTTTCAGATTTGAATTTACTTTTGTTTCTATTGGAAATTTGTCTTAGTAATAACATGGAGTAAAGTATTGTATTTTTAAATTATTTACGAACACCTATGATGATGTTTCTGTATTTTATGCCTTTTTAATACCTTAAAAGCTAAAAAATTACAACTTCTAAATCGTAATATATATCCTCATAGTTGAGCATAATTTATCATTTGCCGTTGCAGACAATTTTAAAAATTCGATTGCAGCAAACACAAGTGCCACTATTTTTTTTTCGTGCGACCAACACTCAGGTGATGACACCAACTCATGCAGTACATTGTGTTGGAACTAGGGCAATGTGTTATGGGAAGGAGGAAAGAGGGAAAGGTGTTTATGGACACTAAGTTTGAAATCTTTTATACTATAAGTAACAGGAAAGACCTCTGCAGGAAGGGAGTTTCACGAATAGCCCGACTAAAATCAAATTTTGTCTGTAATGCAGTGTGCGATCCACTTGCCAGTCGACTACATACGGACGTGTTGGCCGAGAAAGACGAATGTTACGTAGGAATACATTATTTTGTATTGTCCCCTTATTTCGCTCGAGCAATATCCGTTGTAGTAGCGATAGAACAGTGTAACACAAGCCACATTGCAACGATGTTCCAATGAATCAATGGAGTCATTAACGAACTACTACGGCCTCTCCTGTACACGGTCGGGAAGCCTCAAAATAAACGTTAAGGCACCGACCTATACATGAGAGTTGTATTCCATTTTCTTTCGGACATAAGTGGTGTAAATAGTAAGAAGATCGGATGAAGTGAAGTATTTCTTCTTAAGAAACCAAGGCGCTGAAAAATATGTCGGTTCTAGCATCACACTGAATTTCCATGCCCATAACGTCAAGATCTTGACTCCCTAATATTTACATCACACGTGGGAATAGATGATGCAATATTATTGCTGCTTGACCTTGACTTTATATGTTTTTGGTTTTAAAAACTGTTAATTTATTTATTTATTTTTCTGACGTTTTTTTTACGATTTCAATGAACGCCTTCGACGATTTTGATGATTTTTTCTCAAATATGCTTTGTTTATCTGGCAGCTATGGTTATGGGTTTGCGGAAGAGTATTTAATAACCAAAATTAAAGCCCAAATGCTCGATGGAAATTCCGAATTTTTTTCATAGTATTTTTGAATTTTTTATGATAAAGTTTGAGCACCGGAAATGTGGGTTTTTATTCTACCACCATCATGACCTTGGGTACTACATACACTAGATTTAGCCATCTGTGACTTTAAGTTGTTTGTGCAACAAAAGTTATTTAAAAAAAAATGCTTATCCGAAGTGGTTTTTGACTTCAAAATATTATTTTCCCAATATATTATGGCCAATTATATTTTTATACATATAAAATACTATTTTTTTCCGAATTTTGGTAGTCACGGGTATCTACGAGTTTGGAAGTTAATCCACAGGGTCCTCTTTACAATCTCTCTTTTAGATTTCAATGTATGTATTTCAATGTATGTTTTCCATTTGAAATTATTATCAATTGATTAGTATAGTCAAGTGCCAAAGCCATGTAGATTATTAAAATTTCCATGCGAAAAACACACTTTCTTTCGTAAAACGTAATATTTTTTGCGTAAGATAAATAAAAACATTTAAAGATTTCATAAAATTACCATTTTTGTACCTTTCAACTTGTACACTTAATACAACGAGTGCGCATATGAAAGCCTGTATTTTCTACTCTTTACATTTTATATTTTTCTTTCTTGTCATCCTTTGTTCGCTTTTATCTCTGATTATTTATTGTTTCTCAATACCTGTTGTTGTTTTTGTTATTTCTGAGTAATGACTTACCGTTAAGAATTCCACTACTGAAGAACTACTAAGAACTGTAAACATATGGTCCTTATCGTAATCATAATCTCCATTGTCATCACTATTATTATCATCACCATTATCATTATTTTTCTTTCTCTTCTTTTTTGTCTACTGTGTTTTTCATGATTCCTACCTACAGCTATCCTATATATCTGCATCCGTAAGAAAACAAAAAAAAAGGAATAAATCATGAGAAAGAAAACGAAATCGAATGCAAATAACTGTGGATATAACTTCCGGCAAGTACTTTGACTATATGAAACAAGAACTGCTTTCTTACATTTACTATAAAAATCTCCACAATAAACATAATTTTACCTTCGCTCACTAGCACTTCTGTTCAGTATTTTACGAAATGTGAATGAATGAAGTTTTTGCTTTGATTTTACCATTGCATTGGAGAAATAATGAAATAATTTTAGGATTGCAATACTGATTCATTGTACATTGGGTTTGAACCATCCCGAGCTCCGGATGAACCCGGCCAGTTCCCTTTGTGGCACGTTCGCTACCAAACCTTAAGTATGACTCCAAATTTGTCGTTGTTATCGTGTTACTTCCGAAATACTTTTCAAATACTTAGTCTTACTCACTTGTTGATACCAGACTTGGCGAAACATGTGGTTGCGAAGGCGACAATGAGCCCCATAAAAGCCTAGAACTATAGGAGGTATAATAACGTCTAAATCTAGGGTATAGTTGGTCTGATATAGTTCTCGATACCTAAACCTAGTTTTGTGAGGCAGATAGATCCGGTCATGGAAATAGTTCACACCTCCCAGCAAACGCCATTTAAGTTTTCACTGATGGTTCCAGATCACGCAACAAATTCGGGCGTGGAATCTTTCCGGAACAACTGAACATTAGATAGTTCCGCTATCAAATTATTCTAGTACTTTTTGGGCTGAGGTAATAGCCGCCGTTCCAATTCGATATAGTCTGATATTTTGTATTTTACGTATTTTTACCAACAATAGTGCGGTCATTAGATTCCTAGAGAATGTGTACACACATCTATATTGCCCAAGAATGCCGTGTGTCTCTGGAAATGATTGTGCGATATATGACGGTTACCTTCCTCTGGATTCCTGGTCACGGAAACATAGAGGTAACAACAAGGCCGACACTCTTGCTAAATGTGGCACAACAGACAATTCAAAAGGATTCCTCTGTGCTTGTGCTTCACAAATTTTAATTAAACCAATTCACAAACATCTGGTCCTAACACGTATCACTAGACTTATTTAGGTTTCGCATATGTTTGCTTAACAATTTGTTCATATTCTGCAGTGTCTTAAAGACAAACGGAGTTTTATTTCTACTAATTGAGCTAATACTCCCATAACGGTCAAACCAAGCGATACCCTTGTTGCTATGGTTCCACTCATTTTCTAAATTTGATTGTAACATACCCTGTATTTATCAGATCAAAAGTAGGTTTATATTTTATTCTTCGCCGACAACTGCTGCTAAAAAATATATACATATCTTTCATCTTAAACTCTGTCAGAAAAAAATATTGTTACGAAAATGGAAACAAGATGAGCAAAAGCTACACAAACAAATACAACGAACTTGTTACAAGTACAACATCAGTATGAAAGAAAAGGGGATAGACAAGTAAGCGAGAACGCAACAACAAGCAATGTGTATAAAATACACAAACAACAATGAAGTCGCAATAGAGTTCTCGAGAAAGCGAAACCACGAACGTTCGACTTCAAGAACCTTCATCAGACTGTTTACGTGGGCATATAAAAGGGGAGGACAAAGCAGGCAACGAGTAGTAAGAATTCTGTCAGTCTTGTGTGAAGGATATCTTAAAATTTCAGGGAGAAATTTAAGCTGTTTTTAGAGAAACTGAGTTTTTGGAATTCAAAATATACCCTTGTACGCAGCTGTTGACATAAAGGTTAACAAATCAACAGCAAGGTTCTAGAAATGTAGCGTTCCCAAAGAGTTGTAGTAAAGAGCGACTTATACATTTAATTTTCACTCGTTATAAATTTTTTTATTTATTTAAGAGCGGCAAATATAAATTTTAACTTAAACTTTCAAAATACCACAATTATCTCACAAAAAAGTGCGGAACAGTTTGCACTACAAAAAAAAAAAAAAAAAATACAGAAACACAGAAACACACTTCCATGTCACAGTGCTACTAAAAATATTTTCAACAATTTTGAATAAGAAGGTTTGGGAATTGTGTATGATTAATTTTTTTTTTTTTTTTTTTTTTTTTCTTCTGACTCTACTGTTGACTATTACGATTTTGTTTGTTGCAGCAATTTGGTAACAAATATGACTTGTAAACGTTGCTAATAAGAACTACTGAGGTATTTTAAATACCATACATACACTCGAATAAACCTAAAGATGTTGCTGTCCACGCTTATGAATGTTTTTGTACTTGTTTGAAACATACTTAAATTGTATAAAATGTATACGAGTATTTACTACTTATTCTAGCAGATATTACTTTTTATCTCGTTCGTTGTTATTTTCGCCATTTTGACATTTTGACTTATTTTTTAATTCGTTTTATTTTTTTATAAGGACAGTCTGTTACTTTTTTATACATTTTAGCTCTGTTTTAACTGCACTCTATATAAGGGTATGAAGCCCACCTATAGTTTTTTAAGTGAAAACAATTTTTCTCGCTCTATTTGCTAACATGACCATTCTATATTACTGTGGTTTTATGAAAAACTTAAATTTTTTCTTTTATTCTCCGTTAGTTTTTTTACTGTCATGTTAAAAATAGGTCACTTTTCTCATTCACTTACCAACACGAAAATAACTTGTTTCATAGGAAAGCTATAGATTTTCTACATTAAATTGTTATTTATTTATTTATCATTTCTTTGTTAAATATTTTTTACAATTTATTGCTTTTATTAAATTTTTTAAAAATTTTTTACTTTCCTTTTTTTACTTTCCTTCAGTTTTTAGTACAATTTAAATGTTTTAAAAGTTTTTTTTTTGAATATTTTTTTTTGCAATAAATGTCCTTTTGTTTCTGCATTTCTGTATATATAAACAACTTGATTTTAATGCTGAGAAGCTGAACGCTGAAAATAAAAAAGAAATGAGTAACTTCACACATTTGCCTTTTTGAAAATTAAAAATTGTACTACTTAAGCAGCAACTTAAAAAAAAAAATTTAAAAAAAAAATAATATTATCTGCACACACGCTTTTATCGGGTATTGTTCTTTTTGTTAATATTATTGTAACTCTGATGCTACCGCATGGCAACTCAATTGTTGCGTTTGTAGTATTTGCAAAATGGCTCATATTCTCTCCGCAAAATACAAAAACTCACTTCCTTTTGTATACAAAAACAGCACCAAAGATGTTTTAATTGTAAAAAGCAACAGACATTGGTAGAGCAAAATTCTAAAATCAATGTCAAACGGAATAGCATTGCTTTGAATATTAACATAGAAAGAAAGAATTGTGATAACATAGTTCTGCAGAGTATTAAACTAACGTGCAAAAATAGTAAATTTAATTTCAAAATCTGCAACCATAAGAATCACTCTTTTAATATACCACTTATGACATCATAGCTACTCTGGTTTCAGTTTATTTAAATACTATTGGGGGGTTATCTTGGCTTAAAAAAAATTTATTACAATAATGCATTGAAGATTTTCAATAGCCTTATTTCACTTTCCTTTGATAAAAAAATTGATTTGAATTAAAAGTGTTTTTACTTTTTTCTGTGCTAAAATTTAAATGCAAAAACTACGAGCATTGTTAGTGTCATAGCATTACTATACATATACTCTTTGCAGTTGAAATATTCATTAAATATACGCTCTGTGTGGAAAGTTAGGGCATGTTTTTGTTAGACGAACTATTTCACACTTTCGTCTATTTGTATATAAAATACAAACAAAATGGAGTGTTTTAAGATAGAACACTTTGTTAAACATACACACATAAATGGTCATTTCAACCCATCAGCCAGGATTACGTCATGTTTAATTTATGAGTGGCGGGATCTACAGTTTAAAGTCACCTTCAAACGATAGATTTAGTTTTTTCAGAAATTTTTCATGGCAATTAGAAATTTGCTAAGATGAAAACGCCGAAGTCTAACCTGCAGTTGTTTGATCTCACGTCTAAGAATTCAATACATTACCTACTACACAACAGCTACTGCATATAACAATTTAAATTAATTATTTATCTTATATATGTGTATACATATTTATCGTATACAATGGCAATGACCTTTACTCGAACAATTAAAATAAAATCCTTACACAGTAGGAATTATGAAAACTAAATAGACATTATTGATCCTGTTTTTATCTGGCTTATGCAAAACTAGACACAATTTTTTAGTTCTTTTTTTTAATCTTAAATATTTCAAAATATTTTACCACTTTTATCTTATTATTTTATTTTATTTTTTTGTTTTTTTCTACTAGTTTTCAATACTTTTTAATATTAAATACTCCCAGTAGCATGCCAAGGCTTAGTTAACCCTGGACGGTTATTGTTCGTCGAATCGACGAAGCTCATTTACTCTTCTTTTATTTTTGATAAAATTTCGCTCTTTTCAACAACGTTAGCTGATAATGAAAGCTTGCAGTCAGTAGACGAAAAAATAAATTTTTTGTTCGTCGATTCAAAAGAAACTTTATTTCGGGATTAGAGAACAAAAACAAATATCAATCATCGAAAATCGCTTTATTGTTTTTCAAAATATTAGCCATTAAGATCTATAAACTTTTGCATGCGTTTGAACCAATTGTCGAAGCACGTTAGCCACTCTGATTGAGGTATCTCCAAAACATGCATCAACCGCTTCTTCAGGTGTCGAAAAACGTTGACCTCTCATATTATTTTTTACGTACGGGAATAAAAAGAAGTCATTCGGTGCCAAGTCAGGACTATACGGCGGATCAAATCGATGTTTTGAGTGCTCAAAAATGCAGTTGTGTGAGCCGATGTGTGAGAGCTCGCATTGTCGTGGTGAAGAGTGATCCGTCTTGGGCGGTTGGTTTTCCTGATTTCTTGGAAGACAACTGGCAAAAAAATGGTTGTGTACCACTCAGAATTGACTGTTCTGCGTTGTTCTAGTGGTACGATTGCGACATGTCCAGTTTTTCCGAAAAAACAGGCGATCATTTGCTTGGAAGTGCTTCGTGCGCGAGCAACTTTTGTTGGATTTGGCTCATCTTGAAGCACCCATACAGTCGACTGCTGTTTACTTTCGGGCTCATACGCATAAATCCACGATTCATCGCCTGTCACGATGTCATAGACCGCGATCGTATTTTTGGATCATTTCTTTCGACCAATCGACACGAGCCTTTTTTTGGAGCGATTGACAAATTGTGTGAGATCCAACGCGAACAATTTTTTTGACAGTCAAATGTTCATGCAATATTGAATGTTTGCTGGTCCCACTAATACCAAAAGTTGTCTCAATCTCACGATAGGTCACATGACGATCTTGCAATATCAGTTGGCGCACAGCATCAATGGTTTCAGGAACAACAACTGATTTTGGACGACCTTCACGAAATTCGTCTTGGAGTGAACTACGACCTCGGTTGAATTCACCATACCATCGATAAACACTGGTCCTGATCCAAAAATCCACGACAAAAATTGTAAAAAATAATCGCACGAAAATGTTCACAATTTAAATTGGGCGAGATGAATCTTTTAAGTTACTGTAAACAATACAAATAGCGCTCGTATGTCAAAACATTCTGAGTACGTATAACCTCAAAAATGTCAAACTTTACGATAGAGCTGTCAGTTGGCAGATTGCAACGCTAGGGTTGCCAAATCCCGAAATATAAAAGGCAACCCTCTACTGTACAAAAATGACCATCCAGGATTAAAAAAATGGGTAGCCAGGGTACGTTTACTCACTACAAGCTTTCGTTAACAACCAACATTGTTGATAAAAAGAGCACAATTTGGTCAAACATAAAAGAATTATATGTTATTAGGGTTAAAGTGTTCGTCGATTCAACGAAGAGTAACCTTAATGTACAAAAATGAAGAGTAGTCGTCCAGGGTTGAATATGAAACTATACTTTAAGATCTTCGCAATCTTTAAATGAAATTCGAAATTAAAATAGCAAAAGCAACAAAAAATATGTGAATTTTTTTCATTTTTCTATGTTTAAAGTTACTAGAATTAAAAGAATAAACGAAATGGAAGGAAAGTAGAAAAGCTTCTTATTTAACTTTTTAATAAACTGCAATATAAAAAAGTTTTTTAAACTTTTCGTGGCAGCTATTTTCTCTTTTTTGGCCTTCAATGCTTTATCAAAAAACTGTGTAGATATGCAAAGAATTTTTAAGAATCTTTTTACCACAAGCCTTGCTTTCTTTTTATGGTTATCATTATTTATGGTTTTGTAAGATGTGAAAAGTATTGTTAAATTGTTAAACAGGGGAAACTTAGGTAGAATAAAACATATCTTGCAACGCATTAAAAAAACGATACATTCACGTGATTCTTTCGGCGCCTGAAAATATTATCACAGCATTGAATTTGCCGTAGTCTAGTAGGTAGTGTGTTGGCTTATTAGACATGTTGATCAAATGAAATACGACTTCCTCTCAGCAGATTTCTGGCTAAAACTGTGAGAGCAAATAAAAATTTCCACCGCACTGTTAAACTTAATTAAATAGAAATTTTATAAGACAAATTATTATAAAATAAATAAAGGATTTATTTAAACTATTGAAAAATAAGACAAAACATAACATACATAATCGATCATTACAACCCTTCAGTCAGAATTACGACATAGCTTCTCGCACCACTTTAAAATGTGTCTGTAATGTGTGTCTTAATCTTTATATATGAGTGGCGGGACCTACAATTTAAAGTCCACTCCGAACGACAGATTTCTGAGAAACTTTTCATGGCAATTTTATTTACTCGCAGAGTTTTTGCCAGAAATCTGCTGAGAGGAAGTTGCCGAAGAACAATTTATTCATATTTCGTTTTGATGTCTTACCGGGGATTTGAACTGTGGTTTCGCGTCTAATAAGCCAACACACTACCTACTAGACCACGGCGACTACTGTAAGAAAATCTTCCATATTTATTGACATTTTTCAAGCATTGGACAGGGCTTTAGACAAAGATTACTACTGGAGCTGCAGAATCGGCAACCGTTCTTGAATAACACAAGGCAGTTCTTTTTTGAAATATATGAAAGGACCTGTTAATTATTTTTTTTTAGCTTTTAATTCTTGGTTTTAAGTGGTTCACATGGTAATAAAGAACGAACTATGCGTTTAGTATTCAGGCTTATAATAAATGTTTGAAATTTAACCGTTTTTAAACAGTTTGACACCAAAACCTACACAGACACGGCAATGACAATAAAAGCATTAAAAATGGAGTTAAATAATGAAACAAAATTCATGTAAATGTGTGTGTTTTTTTAAATTTATATGCTTAGTTTTGCTAAACAGTAACATCATCAACTTGAGTAGCCATAAAGTATTCATACGACTACAAAAAGTGTAATATAGTGGAGTGACTGATGAACCTAACCGAACTGAGATGAACTTTTGTGGCTGTGAATGTAGATGTGACTATGTATAGCATTAAAAATAATGGCTTGTTTGCGACAATTAATCTAGAGATCTGTCTCGCTTGCCTTTAAGGAATCCTTGTAGAGTAGAATTATTGCAGTATGTATTTTGTTATTGTTTTTTTTTTTTACTTCACATCGCCTTTTGTTTTTGTATTTGTGCAAAAATGTTTGGATAAAAGTTTCAGAGAGATTCAAGTGTTTTTCTATGAGCGAAAAGAAAATACTCAAGTGTTGGAACAAAGGTTTTACTCATCCTACGAAAGCTAGGAAAAACCATGTACATATTTTACAGCCACAAGAGTAAAACTTTAAAAATATTATAGGTAATGTCAGCAATAAATGAAATATAATTTCGTAATTTCATATTTCTGAGTATTTTTGTAAGCGTAGAAAATTTGATGTAATAAATTGTTTCTTTTATGATATTTCGATGATTTTTATTCGAATTTTCTTAAGCACATAAAATTTTATTTATATTATTTTGTTTTATTTATTTATTCGTTGTTAAATAAAACAAGACGGTTCTGTGGTCTTATAATATAAGTTAATACCAGATACAAAACGGTAATAAAATATACAAAGAATAAATTCTATCATAACGATAACATGTATAAATATAAATAACACTATGCGATAAAATAAAAAAAAAATTGTATATACCCAGCTAATGACTTACACTATATTGTGAGTTTTGTTGAGTAGAACTCAAAGATATTTTTTTTTTTAGATTTCTTGAACCCTTCAAACTTCTTTTATTTGACAAAAGCTGTCTTTTTTACTTTACGCACAAATTTATTGATTACACAAACATTTCTGAACCGATGTTCAAAATTTGACTTGTAAACGTTGCTAATAAGAACTACTGAGGTATTTTAAATAACATACATACACTCGAATAAACCTAAAGATGTTGCTGTCCACGCTTATGAATGTTTTTGTACTTGTTTGAAACATACTTAAATTGTATAAAATGTATACGAGTATTTACTACTTATTCTAGCAGATATTACTTTTTATCTCGTTCGTTGTTATTTTCGCCATTTTGACATTTTGACTTATTTTTTAATTCGTTTTATTTTTTTATAAGGACAGTCTGTTCCTTTTTTATACATTTTAGCTCTGTTTTAACTGCACTCTATGTAAGGGTATGAAGCCCACCTATAGTTTTTTAAGTGAAAACAATTTTTCTCGCTCTATTTGCTAACATGACCATTCTATATTACTGTGGTTTTATGAAAAACTTAAATTTTTTCTTTTATTCTCCGTTAGTTTTTTTACTGTCATGTTAAAAATAGGTCACTTTTCTCATTCACTTACCAACACGAAAATAACTTGTTTCATAGGAAAGCTATAGATTTTCTACATTAAATTGTTATTTATTTATTTATCATTTCTTTGTTAAATATTTTTTACAATTTATTGCTTTTATTCAATTTTTTAAAAATTTTTTACTTTCCTTTTTTTACTTTCCTTCAGTTTTTAGTACAATTTAAATGTTTTAAAAGTTTTTTTTTTGAATATTTTTTTTTTGCAATAAATGTCCTTTTGTTTCTGCATTTCTGTATATATAAACAACTTGATTTTAATGCTGAGAAGCTGAACGCTGAAAATAAAAAAGAAATGAGTAACTTCACACATTTGCCTTTTTGAAAATTAAAAATTGTACTACTTAAGCAGCAACTTAAAAAAAAAAATTTAAAAAAAAAATAATATTATCTGCACACACGCTTTTATCGGGTATTGTTCTTTTTGTTAATATTATTGTAACTCTGATGCTACCGCATGGCAACTCAATTGTTGCGTTTGTAGTATTTGCAAAATGGCTCATATTCTCTCCGCAAAATACAAAAACTCACTTCCTTTTGTATACAAAAACAGCACCAAAGATGTTTTAATTGTAAAAAGCAACAGACATTGGTAGAGCAAAATTCTAAAATCAATGTCAAACGGAATAGCATTGCTTTGAATATTAACATAGAAAGAAAGAATTGTGATAACATAGTTCTGCAGAGTATTAAACTAACGTGCAAAAATAGTAAATTTAATTTCAAAATCTGCAACCATAAGAATCACTCTTTTAATATACCACTTATGATATCATAGCTACTCTGGTTTCAGTTTATTTAAATACTATCGTATCGCTTATTTTAACTTAACAAAATTTTATTACAATAATGCATTGAAAATTTTCAATAGCCTTATTTCACTTTCCTTTGATAAAAAAATTGATTTGAATTAAAAGTGTTTTTACTTTTTTCTGTGCTAAAATTTAAATGCAAAAACTACGAGCATTGTTAGTGTCATAGCATTACTATACATATACTCTTTGCAGTTGAAATATTCATTAAATATACGCTCTGTGTGGAAAGTTAGGGCATGTTTTTGTTAGACGAACTATTTCACACTTTCGTCTATTTGTATATAAAATACAAACAAAATGGAGTGTTTTAAGATAGAACACTTTGTTAAACATACACACATAAATGGTCATTTCAACCCATCAGCCAGGATTACGTCATGTTTAATTTATGAGTGGCGGGATCTACAGTTTAAAGTCACCTTCAAACGATAGATTTAGTTTTTTAAGAAATTTTTCATGGCAGTTAGAAATTTGCTGAGATGAAAACACCGACGTCTAGCCTGCGGTTGTTTGACCCCACGTCTAATAAGTCAATGCACTACCTACTATACTACGGCTAATGCATATAACAATTTAAATTAATTATTCATCTTATATATGTGTATACATATTTATCGTATACAATGGCAATGACCTTTACTCGAACAATTAAAATAAAATCCTTACACAGTAGGAATTATGAAAACTAAATAGACATTATTGATCCTGTTTTTATCTGGCTTATGCAAAACTAGACACAATTTTTTAGTTCTTTTTTTTAATCTTAAATATTTCAAAATATTTTACCACTTTTATCTTATCATTTTATTTTATTTTTTTGTTTTTTTTCTACTAGTTTTCAATACTTTTTAATATTAAATACTCCCAGTAGCATGCCAAGGCTTAGTTAACCCTGGACGGTTATTGTTCGTCGAATCGACGAAGCTCATTTACTCTTCTTTTATTTTTGATAAAATTTCGCTCTTTTCAACAACGTTAGCTGATAATGAAAGCTTGCAGTCAGTAGACGAAAAAATAAATTTTTTGTTCGTCGATTCAAAAGAAACTTTATTTCGGGATTAGAGAACAAAAACAAATATCAATCATCGAAAATCGCTTTATTGTTTTTCAAAATATTAGCCATTAAGATCTATAAACTTTTGCATGCGTTTGAACCAATTGTCGAAGCACGTTAGCCACTCTGATTGAGGTATCTCCAAAACATGCATCAACCGCTTCTTCAGGTGTCGAAAAACGTTGACCTCTCATATTATTTTTTACGTACGGGAATAAAAAGAAGTCATTCGGTGCCAAGTCAGGACTATACGGCGGATCAAATCGATGTTTTGAGTGCTCAAAAATGCAGTTGTGTGAGCCGATGTGTGAGAGCTCGCATTGTCGTGGTGAAGAGTGATCCGTCTTGGGCGGTTGGTTTTCCTGATTTCTTGGAAGACAACTGGCAAAAAAATGGTTGTGTACCACTCAGAATTGACTGTTCTGCGTTGATCTAGTGGTACGATTGCGACATGTCCAGTTTTTCCGAAAAAACAGGCGATCATTTGCTTGGAAGTGCTTCGTGCGCGAGCAACTTTTGTTGGATTTGGCTCATCTTGAAGCACCCATACAGTCGACTGCTGTTTACTTTCGGGCTCATACGCATAAATCCACGATTCATCGCCTGTCACGATGTCATAGACCGCGATCGTATTTTTGGATCATTTCTTTCGACCAATCAACACGAGCCTTTTTTTGGAGCGATTGACAAATTGTGTGAGATCCAACGCGAACAAATTTTTTGACAGTCAAATGTTCATGCAATATTGAATGTTTGCTGGTCCCACTAATACCAAAAGTTGTCTCAATCTCACGATAGGTCACATGACAATCTTGCAATATCAGTTGGCGCACAGCATCAATGGTTTCAGGAACAACAACTGATTTTGGACGACCTTCACGAAATTCGTCTTGGAGTGAACTACGACCTCGGTTGAATTCACCATACCATCGATAAACACTGGTCCTGATCCAAAAATCCACGACAAAAATTGTAAAAAATAATCGCACGAAAATGTTCACAATTTAAATTGGGCGAGATGAATCTTTTAAGTTACTGTAAACAATACAAATAGCGCTCGTATGTCAAAACGTTCTGAGTACGTATAACCTCAAAAATGTCAAACTTTACGATAGAGCTGTCAGTTGGCAGATTGCAACGCTAGGGTTGCCAAATCCCGAAATATAAAAGGCAACCCTCTACTGTACAAAAATGACCATCCAGGATTAAAAAAATGGGTAGCCAGGGTACGTTTACTCACTACAAGCTTTCGTTAACAACCAACATTGTTGATAAAAAGAGCACAATTTGGTCAAACATAAAAGAATTATATGTTATTAGGGTTAAAGTGTTCGTCGATTCAACGAAGAGTAACCTTAATGTACAAAAATGAAGAGTAGTCGTCCATGGTTGAATATGAAACTATACTTTAAGATCTTCGCAATCTTTAAATGAAATTCGAAATTAAAATAGCAAAAGCAACAAAAAATATGTGAAATTTTTTCATTTTTCTATGTTTAAAGTTACTAGAATTAAAAGAATAAACGAAATGGAAGGAAAGTAGAAAAGCTTCTTATTTAACTTTTTAATAAACTGCAATATAAAAAAGTTTTTTAAACTTTTCGTGGCAGCTATTTTCTCTTTTTTGGCCTTCAATGCTTTATCAAAAAACTGTGTAGATATGCAAAGAATTTTTAAGAATCTTTTTACCACAAGCCTTGCTTTCTTTTTATGGTTATCATTATTTATGGTTTTGTAAGATGTGAAAAGTATTGTTAAATTGTTAAACAGGGGAAACTTAGGTAGAATAAAACATATCTTGCAACGCATTAAAAAAACGATACATTCACGTGATTCTTTCGGCGCCTGAAAATATTATCACAGCATTGAATTTGCCGTAGTCTAGTAGGTAGTGTGTTGGCTTATTAGACATGTTGATCAAATGAAATACGACTTCCTCTCAGCAGATTTCTGGCTAAAACTGTGAGAGCAAATAAAAATTTCCATGGAAAGTTTCTCAAAAAAATCTATATTTCGCAGTCAATTTTAAACGGTAGATCCCGCCACTTATGGATAAAATAACACACACAGCATAATTGGTGTGGGGATCTATGCCGTAATGCTGACTGAAGGGTTGTAATGGCCAGTTATGTATGTATGTAGCATGATCTTACCAATTCAACCGCACTGTTAAACTTAATTAAATAGAAATTTTATAAGACAAATTATTATAAAATAAATAAAGGATTTATTTAAACTATTGAAAAATAAGACAAAACATAACATACATAATCGATCATTACAACCCTTCAGTCAGAATTACGACATAGCTTCTCGCACCACTTTAAAATGTGTCTGTAATGTGTGTCTTAATCTTTATATATGAGTGGCGGGACCTACAATTTAAAGTCCACTCCGAACGACAGATTTCTGAGAAACTTTTCATGGCAATTTTATTTACTCGCAGAGTTTTTGCCAGAAATCTGCTGAGAGGAAGTTGCCGAAGAACAATTTATTCATATTTCGTTTTGATGTCTTACCGGGGATTTGAACTGTGGTTTCGCGTCTAATAAGCCAACACACTACCTACTAGACCACGGCGACTACTGTAAGAAAATCTTCCATATTTATTGACATTTTTCAAGCATTGGACAGGGCTTTAGACAAAGATTACTACTGGAGCTGCAGAATCGGCAACCGTTCTTGAATAACACAAGGCAGTTCTTTTTTGAAATATATGAAAGGACCTGTTAATTATTTTTTTTAGCTTTTAATTCTTGGTTTTAAGTGGTTCACATGGTAATAAAGAACGAACTATGCGTTTAGTATTCAGGCTTATAATAAATGTTTGAAATTTAACCGTTTTTAAACAGTTTGACACCAAAACCTACACAGACACGGCAATGACAATAAAAGCATTAAAAATGGAGTTAAATAATGAAACAAAATTCATGTAAATGTGTGTGTTTTTTTAAATTTATATGCTTAGTTTTGCTAAACAGTAACATCATCAACTTGAGTAGCCATAAAGTATTCATACGACTACAAAAAGTGTAATATAGTGGAGTGACTGATGAACCTAACCGAACTGAGATGAACTTTTGTGGCTGTGAATGTAGATGTGACTATGTATAGCATTAAAAATAATGGCTTGTTTGCGACAATTAATCTAGAGATCTGTCTCGCTTGCCTTTAAGGAATCCTTGTAGAGTAGAATTATTGCAGTATGTATTTTGTTATTGTTTTTTTTTTTACTTCACATCGCCTTTTGTTTTTGTATTTGTGCAAAAATGTTTGGTTAAAAGTTTCAGAGAGATTCAAGTGTTTTTCTATGAGCGAAAAGAAAATACTCAAGTGTTGGAACAAAGGTTTTACTCATCCTACGAAAGCTAGGAAAAACCATGTACATATTTTACAGCCACAAGAGTAAAACTTTAAAAATATTATAGGTAATGTCAGCAATAAATGAAATATAATTTCGTAATTTCATATTTCTGAGTATTTTTGTAAGCGTAGAAAATTTGATGTAATAAATTGTTTCTTTTATGATATTTCGATGATTTTTATTCGAATTTTCTTAAGCACATAAAATTTTATTTATATTATTTTGTTTTATTTATTTATTCGTTGTTAAATAAAACAAGACGGTTCTGTGGTCTTATAATATAAGTTAATACCAGATACAAAACGGTAATAAAATATACAAAGAATAAATTCTATCATAACGATAACATGTATAAATATAAATAACACTATGCGATAAAATAAAAAAAAATTGTATATACCCAGCTAATGACTTACACTATATTGTGAGTTTTGTTGAGTAGAACTCAAAGATATTTTTTTTTAGATTTCTTGAACCCTTCAAACTTCTTTTATTTGACAAAAGCTGTCTTTTTTACTTTACGCACAAATTTATTGATTACACAAACATTTCTGAACCGATGTTCAAAATTTGACTTGTAAACGTTGCTAATAAGAACTACTGAGGTATTTTAAATACCATACATACACTCGAATAAACCTAAAGATGTTGCTGTCCACGCTTATGAATGTTTTTGTACTTGTTTGAAACATACTTAAATTGTATAAAATGTATACGAGTATTTACTACTTATTCTAGCAGATATTACTTTTTATCTCGTTCGTTGTTATTTTCGCCATTTTGACATTTTGACTTATTTTTTAATTCGTTTTATTTTTTTATAAGGACAGTCTGTTACTTTTTTATACATTTTAGCTCTGTTTTAACTGCACTCTATATAAGGGTATGAAGCCCACCTATAGTTTTTTAAGTGAAAACAATTTTTCTCGCTCTATTTGCTAACATGACCATTCTATATTACTGTGGTTTTATGAAAAACTTAAATTTTTTCTTTTATTCTCCGTTAGTTTTTTTACTGTCATGTTAAAAATAGGTCACTTTTCTCATTCACTTACCAACACGAAAATAACTTGTTTCATAGGAAAGCTATAGATTTTTTACATTAAATTGTTATTTATTTATTTATCATTTCTTTGTTAAATATTTTTTACAATTTATTGCTTTTATTCAATTTTTTAAAAATTTTTTACTTTCCTTTTTTTACTTTTCTTCAGTTTTTAGTACAATTTAAATGTTTTAAAAGTTTTTTTTTTGAATATTTTTTTTTGCAATAAATGTCCTTTTGTTTCTGCATTTCTGTATATATAAACAACTTGATTTTAATGCTGAGAAGCTGAACGCTGAAAATAAAAAAGAAATGAGTAACTTCACACATTTGCCTTTTTGAAAATTAAAAATTGTACTACTTAAGCAGCAACTTAAAAAAAAAAATTTAAAAAAAAAATAATATTATCTGCACACACGCTTTTATCGGGTATTGTTCTTTTTGTTAATATTTTTGTAACTCTGATGCTACCGCATGGCAACTCAATTGTTGCGTTTGTAGTATTTGCAAAATGGCTCATATTCTCTCCGCAAAATACAAAAACTCACTTCCTTTTGTATACAAAAACAGCACCAAAGATGTTTTAATTGTAAAAAGCAACAGACATTGGTAAAGCAAAATTCTAAAATCAATGTCAAACGGAATAGCATTGCTTTGAATATTAACATAGAAAGAAAGAATTGTGATAACATAGTTCTGCAGAGTATTAAACTAACGTGCAAAAATAGTAAATTTAATTTCAAAATCTGCAACCATAAGAATCACTCTTTTAATATACCACTTATGATATCATAGCTACTCTGGTTTCAGTTTATTTAAATACTATCGTATCGCTTATTTTAACTTAACAAAATTTTATTACAATAATGCATTGAAAATTTTCAATAGCCTTATTTCACTTTCCTTTGATAAAAAAATTGATTTGAATTAAAAGTGTTTTTACTTTTTTCTGTGCTAAAATTTAAATGCAAAAACTACGAGCATTGTTAGTGTCATAGCATTACTATACATATACTCTTTGCAGTTGAAATATTCATTAAATATACGCTCTGTGTGGAAAGTTAGGGCATGTTTTTGTTAGACGAACTATTTCACACTTTCGTCTATTTGTATATAAAATACAAACAAAATGGAGTGTTTTAAGATAGAACACTTTGTTAAACATACACACATAAATGGTCATTTCAACCCATCAGCCAGGATTACGTCATGTTTAATTTATGAGTGGCGGGATCTACAGTTTAAAGTCACCTTCAAACGATAGATTTAGTTTTTTCAGAAATTTTTCATGGCAATTAGAAATTTGCTAAGATGAAAACGCCGAAGTCTAACCTGCAGTTGTTTGATCTCACGTCTAAGAATTCAATACATTACCTACTACACAACAGCTACTGCATATAACAATTTAAATTAATTATTTATCTTATATATGTGTATACATATTTATCGTATACAATGGCAATGACCTTTACTCGAACAATTAAAATAAAATCCTTACACAGTAGGAATTATGAAAACTAAATAGACATTATTGATCCTGTTTTTATCTGGCTTATGCAAAACTAGACATAATTTTTTAGTTCTTTTTTTTGATCTTAAATATTTCAAAATATTTTACCACTTTTATCTTATTATTTTATTTTATTTTTTTGTTTTTTTCTACTAGTTTTCAATACTTTTTAATATTAAATACTCCCAGTAGCATGCCAAGGCTTAGTTAACCCTGGACGGTTATTGTTCGTCGAATCGACGAAGCTCATTTACTCTTCTTTTATTTTTGATAAAATTTCGCTCTTTTCAACAACGTTAGCTGATAATGAAAGCTTGCAGTCAGTAGACGAAAAAATAAATTTTTTGTTCGTCGATTCAAAAGAAACTTTATTTCGGGATTAGAGAACAAAAACAAATATCAATCATCGAAAATCGCTTTATTGTTTTTCAAAATATTAGCCATTAAGATCTATACACTTTTGCATGCGTTTGAACCAATTGTCGAAGCACGTTAGCCACTCTGATTGAGGTATCTCCAAAACATGCATCAACCGCTTCTTCAGGTGTCGAAAAACGTTGACCTCTCATATTATTTTTTACGTACGGGAATAAAAAGAAGTCATTCGGTGCCAAGTCAGGACTATACGGCGGATCAAATCGATGTTTTGAGTGCTCAAAAATGCAGTTGTGTGAGCCGATGTGTGAGAGCTCGCATTGTCGTGGTGAAGAGTGATCCGTCTTGGGCGGTTGGTTTTCCTGATTTCTTGGAAGACAACTGGCAAAAAAATGGTTGTGTACCACTCAGAATTGACTGTTCTGCGTTGTTCTAGTGGTACGATTGCGACATGTCCAGTTTTTCCGAAAAAACAGGCGATCATTTGCTTGGAAGTGCTTCGTGCGCGAGCAACTTTTGTTGGATTTGGCTCATCTTGAAGCACCCATACAGTCGACTGCTGTTTACTTTCGGGCTCATACGCATAAATCCACGATTCATCGCCTGTCACGATGTCATAGACCGCGATCGTATTTTTGGATCATTTCTTTCGACCAATCGACACGAGCCTTTTTTTGGAGCGATTGACAAATTGTGTGAGATCCAACGCGAACAAATTTTTTGACAGTCAAATGTTCATGCAATATTGAATGTTTGCTGGTCCCACTAATACCAAAAGTTGTCTCAATCTCACGATAGGTCACATGACGATCTTGCAATATCAGTTGGCGCACAGCATCAATGGTTTCAGGAACAACAACTGATTTTGGACGACCTTCACGAAATTCGTCTTGGAGTGAACTACGACCTCGGTTGAATTCACCATACCATCGATAAACACTGGTCCTGATCCAAAAATCCACGACAAAAATTGTAAAAAATAATCGCACGAAAATGTTCACAATTTAAATTGGGCGAGATGAATCTTTTAAGTTACTGTAAACAATACAAATAGCGCTCGTATGTCAAAACGTTCTGAGTACGTATAACCTCAAAAATGTCAAACTTTACGATAGAGCTGTCAGTTGGCAGATTGCAACGCTAGGGTTGCCAAATCCCGAAATATAAAAGGCAACCCTCTACTGTACAAAAATGACCATCCAGGATTAAAAAAATGGGTAGCCAGGGTACGTTTACTCACTACAAGCTTTCGTTAACAACCAACATTGTTGATAAAAAGAGCACAATTTGGTCAAACATAAAAGAATTATATGTTATTAGGGTTAAAGTGTTCGTCGATTCAACGAAGAGTAACCTTAATGTACAAAAATGAAGAGTAGTCGTCCAGGGTTGAATATGAAACTATACTTTAAGATCTTCGCAATCTTTAAATGAAATTCGAAATTAAAATAGCAAAAGCAACAAAAAATATGTGAAATTTTTTCATTTTTCTATGTTTAAAGTTACTAGAATTAAAAGAATAAACGAAATGGAAGGAAAGTAGAAAAGCTTCTTATTTAACTTTTTAATAAACTGCAATATAAAAAAGTTTTTTAAACTTTTCGTGGCAGCTATTTTTATTTTTGGCCTTCAATGCTTTATCAAAAAACTGTGTAGATATGCAAAGAATTTTTAAGAATCTTTTTACCACAAGCCTTGCTTTCTTTTTATGGTTATCATTATTTATGGTTTTGTAAGATGTGAAAAGTATTGTTAAATTGTTAAACAGGGGAAACTTAGGTAGAATAAAACATATCTTGCAACGCATTAAAAAAACGATACATTCACGTGATTCTTTCGGCGCCTGAAAATATTATCACAGCATTGAATTTGCCGTAGTCTAGTAGGTAGTGTGTTGGCTTATTAGACATGTTGATCAAATGAAATACGACTTCCTCTCAGCAGATTTCTGGCTAAAACTGTGAGAGCAAATAAAAATTTCCATGGAAAGTTTCTCAAAAAAATCTATATTTCGCAGTCAATTTTAAACGGTAGATCCCGCCACTTATGGATAAAATAACACACACAGCATAATTGGTGTGGGGATCTATGCCGTAATCCTGACTGAAGGGTTGTAATGGCCAGTTATGTATGTATGTAGCATGATCTTACCAATTCAACCGCACTGTTAAACTTAATTAAATAGAAATTTTATAAGACAAATTATTACAAAATAAATAAAGGATTTATTTAAACTATTGAAAAATAAGACAAAACATAACATACATAATCGATCATTACAACCCTTCAGTCAGAATTACGACATAGCTTCTCGCACCACTTTAAAATGTGTCTGTAATGTGTGTCTTAATCTTTATATATGAGTGGCGGGACCTACAATTTAAAGTCCACTCCGAACGACAGATTTCTGAGAAACTTTTCATGGCAATTTTATTTACTCGCAGAGTTTTTGCCAGAAATCTGCTGAGAGGAAGTTGCCGAAGAACAATTTATTCATATTTCGTTTTGATGTCTTACCGGGGATTTGAACTGTGGTTTCGCGTCTAATAAGCCAACACACTACCTACTAGACCACGGCGACTACTGTAAGAAAATCTTCCATATTTATTGATATTTTTCAAGCATTGGACAGGGCTTTAGACAAAGATTACTACTGGAGCTGCAGAATCGGCAAACGTTCTTGAATAACACAAGGCAGTTCTTTTTTGAAATATATGAAAGGACCTGTTAATTATTTTTTTTAGCTTTTAATTCTTGGTTTTAAGTGGTTCACATGGTAATAAAGAACGAACTATGCGTTTAGTATTCAGGCTTATAATAAATGTTTGAAATTTAACCGTTTTTAAACAGTTTGACACCAAAACCTACACAGACACGGCAATGACAGTAAAAGCATTAAAAATGGAGTTAAATAATGAAACAAAATTCATGTAAATGTGTGTGTTTTTTTAAATTTATATGCTTAGTTTTGCTAAACAGTAACATCATCAACTTGAGTAGCCATAAAGTATTCATACGACTACAAAAAGTGTAATATAGTGGAGTGACTGATGAACCTAACCGAACTGAGATGAACTTTTGTGGCTGTGAATGTAGATGTGACTATGTATAGCATTAAAAATAATGGCTTGTTTGCGACAATTAATCTAGAGATCTGTCTCGCTTGCCTTTAAGGAATCCTTGTAGAGTAGAATTATTGCAGTATGTATTTTGTTATTGTTTTTTTTTTTTACTTCACATCGCCTTTTGTTTTTGTATTTGTGCAAAAATGTTTGGTTAAAAGTTTCAGAGAGATTCAAGTGTTTTTCTATGAGCGAAAAGAAAATACTCAAGTGTTGGAACAAAGGTTTTACTCATCCTACGAAAGCTAGGAAAAACCATGTACATATTTTACAGCCACAAGAGTAAAACTTTAAAAATATTATAGGTAATGTCAGCAATAAATGAAATATAATTTCGTAATTTCATATTTCTGAGTATTTTTGTAAGCGTAGAAAATTTGATGTAATAAATTGTTTCTTTTATGATATTTCGATGATTTTTATTCGAATTTTCTTAAGCACATAAAATTTTATTTATATTATTTTGTTTTATTTATTTATTCGTTGTTAAATAAAACAAGACGGTTCTGTGGTCTTATAATATAAGTTAATACCAGATACAAAACGGTAATAAAATATACAAAGAATAAATTCTATCATAACGATAACATGTATAAATATAAATAACACTATGCGATAAAATAAAAAAAAATTGTATATACCCAGCTAATGACTTACACTATATTGTGAGTTTTGTTGAGTAGAACTCAAAGATATTTTTTTTTTAGATTTCTTGAACCCTTCAAACTTCTTTTATTTGACAAAAGCTGTCTTTTTTACTTTACGCACAAATTTATTGATTACACAAACATTTCTGAACCGATGTTCAAAATTTGAGGCTTACTGGAAAGGAGAGAGATGGGCCTTTAAATCGGTATACATATGTATATTATTTGGCTTAATATGCTATGGGGTTTGATGAGATAAACTTTTCAAATTTTTCCATTTATAGCAACAAATTTTAATTAAAAAATATAAAATAACTTTTGACATTCTTAAAGTGCATTCTCTTGTAAAGAAATTGCCACTTCTTTTGATCAAATCGGACAAAAACCACCGTAGTTATTATTTAAAGAGTCTAACAGTCGAATCATATTTTTCATATATATTTTTTCAAATGAACTTTTAGTTCCAAAAATATTCAAAATTGTCAATTTTATGTTTGAGCGACCACCAGTAGTTGGACAATGTTTGAGCAAATAGAAATAATAATATTTTCAAAAATCACAAATATTAGCCGATTTCTGATAGTTGTGCGAATGTGAAACTGACACATTTTGCGATAATAAATCAAGATCCATTAAAATTTTTGAACATTTTTGAACTGAAAGTTCATTTGATGAGATGACATACAGTATCGGACAAAACCTAAGCACCCCCTCAGTACATTTTTTTAAAATGATTATTTTTTTAAGAAAACAAAGTTATTAATGTTTTATTTTGTATTTTTTTATTTATTTATATCCTTATTATTTAAAAACACAAATTTAAAGAATTCAGAATTCAATAAAAAAAAATTATGATTCCAAATACATTTTAAGTCGAAAATATAAGCGGACAAAACTAAAGCACCTCCAATTAAAGGTACAGATAAAAACTATTGAAATTAATATTTCTTTGCGAATCCTTTATTCTGAATGGCACACGTCATTCTTTTAGGCATAGAGGATTTGAAATTATTAATTATTTTAGGTGATATTGCTTCACAGGCTATTTTTGCTGCTTCAAATAAATCTTCTTTAGTTTTCCAATTTTCTCGGTTGATTTTTAAGTTAACGATCTCCCACAAGTTCTCGATTGGGTTAAGATCAATTGAGTGCAAGATATTCGATCAACTGATCAATTACTTCTAGGCTAATTAAAAAGTTTTTGCCGATTGGTCGCCCATCTCCTACTCATCCTGGAGGAAGACCACGTGAAACCTCGCGACATGAAGACTCCTTAATTAAAAAGACAATCCAAAATGATCCTACAGCATCTTCTAGTCACATACGAAACCGCTTATGTTTAAAAATTAGCGAAAGAACGATTCGCAGAAGGACGGTAGATGCCGGATTATTCAATCGCCAACTAGCAAAAAAAAAACTTTTATATCGTCAAAAAATAAAAAAGCGAAACTTGAATTCACCAAGGCCCATCTCAACTGGAGTGTCAAAATATGGAGGATTGTACTATTTTCTGACGAATCTAAGTTTAATTTAAAGGATTCAGATGGCATAAGGCGTGTGCGCAGACGATATGATGTGTTTCACGATATGAAAGGTTTTAGTCCGATGTGATCGAACGAAGTGTCAATCTCTTCACAAGATAATGCACTTTCAGAATGTCATCACATATTTCATATTTTTTAATTAAATATTGCAATTAAAAATAGCTATACTTAAAGAAAAAGAAAAAAAATACTATTTTCCAAGGTTACCCGATCAAAATTCATAACATTAAGTTTGAACCATATATTTATGTATACCGTTTCTTCTTCTCAAAAAACTTTGAATTTTGAAAATAGGTTAAAAAAATTTGGGCAATCAAAAATTTTGTGTGAAAAGATCAAAAATCCCGTCCTTGTCAAATAAAACAAGTTTGGTGTGTTAGAGAAATATAAAAAAATATTTTTGGGTTCTCAAGAAAACTCACAACCTACACTGTGTCATTAGCTGAGTGTATTTAATTTTTTTTTTATAAGATCTGTTTTAATAGAAATTTTATATAGAACAGTAAAATACATTCTTCCTCTCAGCAGATTTCTGGCAAAAACTCTGAGAGTAAATAAAATTGCCATGAAAATTTTCTCAAAAAGTCGTTCGGAGTCGATTTTAAACTGTAGGTCCCGCCCCTGATGTATAAAATCAACGCACACAACATAAGTGGTGTGAGGAACTAGGTCGTAATCCTGACTGAAGGGTTGTAACGACCAATTATGTATGTATGTATATATTTTTTATATTCTTTCAGAAAATAAAGTTATAGAATGTCATGAACACACAATGCTTAACCCTGGACGGTTACTCTTCAGTTTTGTTCAGTAAGGTTACTCTTCGTTGAATCGACGAACGCTTTAACCCTAATTGGTTACTCTTCGCCGAATCGACGAAGCTCATTTACTCGTTATCATATAATTCTTTTATGTTTGATCAAATTTCGCTCTTTTTATCAACAATGTTGGTTTATAACGAACGTTAAAAACATAATTATAATTTTTGTGTACCCTGGTAGCCTAGTGAGTAGTGTGCTAGACTATTAGCTTGAGGGTCGTGGGTTCGATGTCTGTGATACGTTAAACAAATGAATACAATAATTATAATGTAATAAAGTCTGCCACAAATTTTGACAGCGCAACATTTTCACAGGCAATTTACATCATATCTTATTATTTAATATGTCATTTATTTCATTAATTGTACACAATAGACGAGTAGTCACAAAAGTATTATAAAATATACAGTAAGGTGATGCACATGTGAATTGAATTAATTGATTAAGTTTATTTAAATCAAGTTTTACATAAAATATGGTTGAAATTATTTGGTAATGGGAAATTTGTCTAAACAAACAAACACAAACAAATATTGAAATTTTTTATGAAAATTCATTTGTCTAAAAAAATATATTATTACGAAAATGGAAATGGTGTTACATCGTTTAACATTAAAATGATAAACAAAAGCTACAAAAACAAAAACAATGGACTTGTTTATATGATTAACAAATAAACAAAAATGTAGCAACAACATCAGTATAAATAAAGGATAAACAAGTAAGCAAACAAGCAACAACAACACTTCAAGGACAAATGTAAACAAAATACACAAAGAACAATAACGTTAACAACATGTTTACATTTACAGATATTTCGCGAAACAAAGCCATTCTCCTTTCATTCATTGTCCATCAGACTGTTTATCCAGCGATATAAAAGGCAAGACAAACAGGCAACGGAGTCAGAAAGAATTCAGTCAGTCTTGTGTGAAGACGCGATGCGTGTGAAGAAAATAATCGTGGTTTGAAGTAGAGGCTTCAAACTATCGATAGTGCTACTATCGAAAATTTTTGATAGTTCATAAAAATATATCGATGTATCGAATCTAAACTATCAGTTCTTACACAAAATATCGATATATCGGCAATATCATATCGTATCAAAAAATAGATTTATTTCAGCAGATCGAAAGCCTTCTTTTTTGAACCCAGGATCCAGTAAAATTGCTAATATTGTGACACTTCTAGCTTCATAAACAATAGTCTTAGTTGGATTTGTTCGACTAAAAATGTGCACGTTTCTAGTCCTAGCGCAGTTTTCATTTGTGGTTTCAGATTCATCATAGCGTAATACAACCCCAGCGCGATGGGAATTACCTGCGATATTGTTACGTACAGATTACCCGATATAATTTTCGTATTTTTGTCGACTGGTTCCAACAACAAACGTATATCTTGAAGTTGCTCTATTTCTTCAGCCGTAAGAATTTCCGGTGACTTGGGGGTACTTAATAGTACTGAAAAGATGGCATTTTAATCAGAATTCTTTTCACCACTACAAAAGAACTGTTCCACCTATTTGACACATATGACGCATATTTAGCATTTAAAGAAAGCAAACTATTAGAAATGTTTGTAGCTTACCAGTTAATGTCTTTGCTTCACTCTCCATTTTATAATAATACTTTGAGAATCACCGGTTTATAAATGCAAAAAAATTAGTGGCGGAACAGTTACTATCGATAGTGGCAAAAACTATCGATAATAGTTAAATGTTTATATGTTGTAAAGAAAAAACATCGATAGTAACGAAAAATATAAACTATCGATACTATCGATAGTGCCATCGATATTTTGACACCCCTAGTTTGAAGATATCCGTTGTAAAGATCTAACGAACAATTCTTAGTGGTTACGCAGAAGAGTGTAAAGAAGAATAGCAAACAAAGCAAATTGTTGTCGTTTGCATCAAGTTGTGAACAGTAGCACACAGAATTGTGCGAACAATTTGCATTCTACGAGTTCATGTTTTAAACGTTTTTAAAAGGGTGAAAAAGTAACAATATTTCAATTAACAGAAAAACATGTATGTTTTAACCGGAGCCTAAATATTAAATATAAAGTAAAGCATTCTTGAAGGTTATGTTTTCAAGAGTTTTAGTCAGGGCTTACAGACTACAATTAAAAGATTAGCTAGGTGGTATACATATGTATATTATTTGGCTTAATATGCTATGGGGTTTGATGAGATAAACTTTTCAAATTTTTCCATTTATAGCAACAAATTTTAATTAAAAAATATAAAATAACTTTTGACATTCTTAAAGTGCATTCTCTTGTAAAGAAATTGCCACTTCTTTTGATCAAATCGGACAAAAACCACCGTAGTTATTATTTAAAGAGTCTAACAGTCGAATCATATTTTTCATATATATTTTTTCAAATGAACTTTTAGTTCCAAAAATATTCAAAATTGTCAATTTTATGTTTGAGCGACCACCAGTAGTTGGACAATGTTTGAGCAAATAGAAATAATAATATTTTCAAAAATCACAAATATTAGCCGATTTCTGATAGTTGTGCGAATGTGAAACTGACACATTTTGCGATAATAAATCAAGATCCATTAAAATTTTTGAACATTTTTGAACTGAAAGTTCATTTGATGAGATGACATACAGTATCGGACAAAACCTAAGCACCCCCTCAGTACATTTTTTTAAAATGATTATTTTTTTAAGAAAACAAAGTTATTAATGTTTTATTTTGTATTTTTTTATTTATTTATATCCTTATTATTTAAAAACACAAATTTAAAGAATTCAGAATTCAATAAAAAAAAATTATGATTCCAAATACATTTTAAGTCGAAAATATAAGCGGACAAAACTAAAGCACCTCCAATTAAAGGTACAGATAAAAACTATTGAAATTAATATTTCTTTGCGAATCCTTTATTCTGAATGGCACACGTCATTCTTTTAGGCATAGAGGATTTGAAATTATTAATTATTTTAGGTGATATTGCTTCACAGGCTATTTTTGCTGCTTCAAATAAATCTTCTTTAGTTTTCCAATTTTCTCGGTTGATTTTTAAGTTAACGATCTCCCACAAGTTCTCGATTGGGTTAAGATCAATTGAGTGCAAGATATTCGATCAGCTGATCAATTACTTCTAGGCTAATTAAAAAGTTTTTGCCGATTGGTCGCCCATCTCCTACTCATCCTGGAGGAAGACCACGTGAAACCTCGCGACATGAAGACTCCTTAATTAAAAAGACAATCCAAAATGATCCTACAGCATCTTCTAGTCACATACGAAACCGCTTATGTTTAAAAATTAGCGAAAGAACGATTCGCAGAAGGACGGTAGATGCCGGATTATTCAATCGCCAACTAGCAAAAAAAAAACTTTTATATCGTCAAAAAATAAAAAAGCGAAACTTGAATTCACCAAGGCCCATCTCAACTGGAGTGTCAAAATATGGAGGATTGTACTATTTTCTGACGAATCTAAGTTTAATTTAAAGGATTCAGATGGCATAAGGCGTGTGCGCAGACGATATGATGTGTTTCACGATATGAAAGGTTTTAGTCCGATGTGATCGAACGAAGTGTCAATCTCTTCACAAGATAATGCACTTTCAGAATGTCATCACATATTTCATATTTTTTAATTAAATATTGCAATTAAAAATAGCTATACTTAAAGAAAAAGAAAAAAAATACTATTTTCCAAGGTTACCCGATCAAAATTCATAACATTAAGTTTGAACCATATATTTATGTATACCGTTTCTTCTTCTCAAAAAACTTTGAATTTTGAAAATAGGTTAAAAAAATTTGGGCAATCAAAAATTTTGTGTGAAAAGATCAAAAATCCCGTCCTTGTCAAATAAAACAAGTTTGGTGTGTTAGAGAAATATAAAAAAATATTTTTGGGTTCTCAAGAAAACTCACAACCTACACTATGTCATTAGCTGAGTGTATTTAATTTTTTTTTTATAAGATCTGTTTTAATAGAAATTTTATATAGAACAGTAAAATACATTCTTCCTCTCAGCAGATTTCTGGCAAAAACTCTGAGAGTAAATAAAATTGCCATGAAAATTTTCTCAAAAAGTCGTTCGGAGTCGATTTTAAACTGTAGGTCCCGCCCCTGATGTATAAAATCAACGCACACAACATAAGTGGTGTGAGGAACTAGGTCGTAATCCTGACTGAAGGGTTGTAACGACCAATTATGTATGTATGTATATATTTTTTATATTCTTTCAGAAAATAAAGTTATAGAATGTCATGAACACACAATGCTTAACCCTGGACGGTTACTCTTCAGTTTTGTTCAGTAAGGTTACTCTTCGTTGAATCGACGAACGCTTTAACCCTAATTGGTTACTCTTCGCCGAATCGACGAAGCTCATTTACTCGTTATCATATAATTCTTTTATGTTTGATCAAATTTCGCTCTTTTTATCAACAATGTTGGTTTATAACGAACGTTAAAAACATAATTATAATTTTTGTGTACCCTGGTAGCCTAGTGAGTAGTGTGCTAGACTATTAGCTTGAGGGTCGTGGGTTCGATGTCTGTGATACGTTAAACAAATGAATACAATAATTATAATGTAATAAAGTCTGCCACAAATTTTGACAGCGTCAACATTTTCACAGGCAATTTACATCATATCTTATTATTTAATATGTCATTTATTTCATTAATTGTACACAATAGACGAGTAGTCACAAAAGTATTATAAAATATACAGTAAGGTGATGCACATGTGAATTGAATTAATTGATTAAGTTTATTTAAATCAAGTTTTACATAAAATATGGTTGAAATTATTTGGTAATGGGAAATTTGTCTAAACAAACAAACACAAACAAATATTGAAATTTTTTATGAAAATTCATTTGTCTAAAAAAATATATTATTACGAAAATGGAAATGGTGTTACATCGTTTAACATTAAAATGATAAACAAAAGCTACAAAAACAAAAACAATGGACTTGTTTATATGATTAACAAATAAACAAAAATGTAGCAACAACATCAGTATAAATAAAGGATAAACAAGTAAGCAAACAAGCAACAACAACACTTCAAGGACAAATGTAAACAAAATACACAAACAACAATAACGTTAACAACATGTTTACATTTACAGATATTTCGCGAAACAAAGCCATTCTCCTTTCATTCATTGTCCATCAGACTGTTTATCCAGCGATATAAAAGGCAAGACAAACAGGCAACGGAGTCAGAAAGAATTCAGTCAGTCTTGTGTGAAGACGCGATGCGTGTGAAGAAAATAATCGTGGTTTGAAGTAGAGGCTTCAAACTATCGATAGTGCTACTATCGAAAATTTTTGATAGTTCATAAAAATATATCGATGTATCGAATCTAAACTATCAGTTCTTACACAAAATATCGATATATCGGCACTATCATATCGTATCAAAAAATAGATTTATTTCAGCAGATCGAAAGCCTTCTTTTTTGAACCCAGGATCCAGTAAAATTGCTAATATTGTGACACTTCTAGCTTCATAAACAATAGTCTTAGTTGGATTTGTTCGACTAAAAATGTGCACGTTTCTAGTCCTAGCGCAGTTTTCATTTGTGGTTTCAGATTCATCATAGCGTAATACAACCCCAGCGCGATGGGAATTACCTGCGATATTGTTACGTACAGATTACCCGATATAATTTTCGTATTTTTGTCGACTGGTTCCAACAACAAACGTATATCTTGAAGTTGCTCTATTTCTTCAGCCGTAAGAATTTCCGGTGACTTGGGGGTACTTAATAGTACTGAAAAGATGGCATTTTAATCAGAATTCTCTTCACCACTACAAAAGAACTGTTCCACCTATTTGACACATATGACGCATATTTAGCATTTAAAGAAAGCAAACTATTAGAAATGTTTGTAGCTTACCAGTTAATGTCTTTGCTTCACTCTCCATTTTATAATAATACTTTGAGAATCACCGGTTTATAAATGCAAAAAAATTAGTGGCGGAACAGTTACTATCGATAGTGGCAAAAACTATCGATAATAGTTAAATGTTTATATGTTGTAAAGAAAAAACATCGATAGTAACGAAAAATATAAACTATCGATACTATCGATAGTGCCATCGATATTTTGACACCCCTAGTTTGAAGATATCCGTTGTAAAGATCTAACGAACAATTCTTAGTGGTTACGCAGAAGAGTGTAAAGAAGAATAGCAAACAAAGCAAATTGTTGTCGTTTGCATCAAGTTGTGAACAGTAGCACACAGAATTGTGCGAACAATTTGCATTCTACGAGTTCATGTTTTAAACGTTTTTAAAAGGGTGAAAAAGTAACAATATTTCAATTAACAGAAAAACATGTATGTTTTAACCGGAGCCTAAATATTAAATATAAAGTAAAGCATTCTTGAAGGTTATGTTTTCAAGAGTTTTAGTCAGGGCTTACAGACTACAATTAAAAGATTAGCTAGGTGGTTGATGTACTCATTTCATTCCTGGCTGGACTAACTAATTTAAATTTGTATTTATCAGAAAATTTGTACTCATCAAGCTAAGATATTGGCGTGTAAACCTCAGTGAGTTTTTATTATTTTGTGTAATGGGTGCCCTGGTAGTCTAATGGGTAGTGTACTAGACTATTAGCGTGGGGGTAGTAGGTTCGATTTCCAGCAGAGACTATGGTCTGAGACACTACACCGAGCATATGGTCAAAGTTGCTCAGCTCGTATATAATTAAAATATAATTTGTAATTTTATTGTGATTAATAAATAAATAAATAAATAAATAAATAAATAATTCTATCTCAAAATAAATAAGTTCATTTTTACTGAGACACTCTTTATATTGTATTAAATTCACTACTTTTTTTATAAAAAATCGATCCGATGATTTGTATTTATATTTTTAGTTTTCATATTGACTATCTACAGTTCATTCTCATAACATAAGAACCTGTATTCCAATAGGCATTAATAACGCTTATAATTCTATAAGGGCCATTATTAGAACTTGCAGTTAACTAAAGGCAGGATTTTAACAGGCAGATAAATTGTTTTTCATTATTATAAGTGGACAATATAGTAGAAGTGAGCGTTAAGCTAAATGGAAGATCATCCTACTGGTAACTTTTAAAGTTAAGTTTATGTTTGAAGTTGCCATATTATATATTATTTTCAATATTTTTTTAAATATATTATATATATATATATTAAATATATTTTTAAATATAATCAAAGTAAGCAACTACAACAAAAAAAAAGAAGCCCGTCGTGGCCACTGCGTTTAAATAAAACTATTTTTTAAAAAGTTAAATTTATTTTATCATTAGGTTGTAATAACGAAAATAAGTTAAAGATGACTTTAAAGTTTCCTTTAGTTAAAGGTACCTTTAACATAACCCAAGTTTGACGCCAAGTTGTAATAATGGCCCTAAATGAAGCTATTTATAATGAAGAAGACAAAATATCTAAAAACAATTCTTAATTGCCAAATAAAAAAGAAGATGTGGAAAGAAATGCTTTTAAAGTACATAATTGAACTTGTGCATCGATTTCAATTTTCTTGTACGCTCAAGGATTAATTTCAGTTAGTTTTACTTTTTATGTTTCTCCATTTAAATTTCTTTTTGTGGTTTTAGTTACACTGGCGAGCAAAAATGGATACATAATAAAGGCTGTTTTTTATAGAGGTATAGAACTTTGAGTTGGCATTACCTTGCAAGATGGCGACCGATTTAACAGCTGTCAAGTGATTTATTCTCAGTTTGGTTTAGCAATTCATCCTGAATAGACTCACGCCTGAACAACTATTGCAAATAGTGCAATTTTATTTCGAAAATAATGGTTCTGTGCTGAAAACGTATCGCGCACTACGTCTATTTTATCGTCGACAAAATATAATCATCAGATCAGTTAATTCGATTAACCATGGAACGTTTTCGCACCACGTTTACTCTTATTGATAACTCGCATCCCCAGAGACGCTGTACGGTGCGTACAGAAGAAGCTATTGCTGCTGTAGAGCGTAGCATTGAGAAAGACCCGAATGAGTCCATCCGCCATCGAGCACAGGAATTGGATCTGTGTCCATCCACTTCAGGGAAGATTTTGCGGAAGGATCTTGGTTTGCGTGCTTACAAAATCCAACTCGTGCAAGATTTGAAGCCAAACGATCATCAAGTAAGGCGTAGATTCGTCGAATGGGCCCAAAACGGGATTACAGTTGTTCCCGATTTTCATAAGCGAATTTTGTTTAGCGATGAAGCGCACTTCTGGTTGAATGGCTACGTCAACAAACAAAACTGCCGCATTTGGAGTGAAGGTAATCCTCAAGTGTATGTGGAAACACCGTTACATCCAGAAAAACTGACTGTTTGGTGCGCTTTATGGGCTGGTGGAATCATTGGTCCGTACTTTTTCAAAAACGATGGTGGCCAGAACGTTACAGTCAATGGTGATCGGTATAGAGCCATGATTACTAACTTTTTCATTCCTGAATTGAATAACCATGATGTCCAGGAGATGTGGTTTCAACAAGATGGCGCATCATGTCACACAGCTCGTGCCACAATAGATTTATTGAAAGACACGTTTGGTGACCGCCTAATTTCACGTTTTTGACCTGTGAATTGGCCTCCAAGATCTTGTGATTTAACACCGCTAGACTACTTCCTGTGGGGCTATGTAAAGTCATTGGTCTATGCGGTAAAGCCACAAACGCTTGACCATTTGGAAGACAACATTCGCCGTATTATTGCCGATATACGGCCACAAATGTTGGAAAAAGTCATCGAAAATTGGACGTCCAGATTGGACTGCATCCGCGACAACCGTGGCGGTCATATGCCAGGAATCATATTTAAAATGTAATGCCACAAGATTATCTTTCGCATAAATAAAATTCATGTCAAACGAATAATCCATCGTTGTTTTATTGCAACTTAAAGTTCTATACCTCTATAAAAAACACCCGTTATTAACAAAATATTTTAAATCCAATATTTTTTGTATTTATTGCAGTAAGTAAGAAATTGTAAATAAAAAATTTCAGACGTTGAAATGGCCAGCACAAAGTCCGGATTTAAATCCGATCGAGAATTTGTGGGCAATTGTAAAACGAAAACTGGCACAGTATGAAAACACTCCAAATAACCTTAACGAATTGTGGCTAAGAATTGAGGCACAGTGGCAAAGTATAAACAGCGAAACCATCAAAAAACTGGTAGAAAGCTTACCAAAACGCATTAAATCAGTAATAAAGAATAAAGCATTATGGACAAAATACTGAATTTTTCATTTGAAACGAAACGAGCAAAATTGGATAAATGCTACTAAATAATATTTAAGCTGTATTTTATATTTAAAATGAAATAATATTACTGACAAGTTTTTGTTTTAATTAGAGGATAGTCTAAATAAATGTTTAACATATGGATTGTTTTTTTTTTTATTTTAATAAATAAATTACAAATATAAAGTTTATATTTCTTTTAATATTATGTATCCATTTTTGCTCGCCAGTGTAAACAATATGCTCGCAGAGTCAATCACTTCACAAATTGTCTTTATGTGAAGCTAAATACACAACATGGGTTAATTAAAGAAAAAATCTACTAGAGAGAGAGGAAAAAAAGTAATTTACTACTTATACTTTTGTAAGTAAAATTATCTCAGCTATGTTTAGTATACGTACTTATAAGGAACAAGAATTCAACATAAATTAGCACATTGCATGTAGTCTTCTTAAATGTAAAAGATAATCTTCACGTTTAAAAGGTTTAAAACAGTAGCAACCATTTTTTTTAATTAAATGGCAGTCTTCTGGCAAGAACTATGAGAATATGATTTATATTTTATGGGAGGTTGGCGATTGCCGTGACCAATGTTAATGAATTCCAATTTTATTTTTCTCATTTTAATAATAGAATGTTGTGTTATAACTTTCATTGATTCCTTAAAGGAAGAGGTCCCACTTAGGCCAGCATTTGGGCCCATTGTAATACCACATTTAGTTCTCCCCAGGGGTCAGCCATTCCTTAAAGAAAATCAATTCCGGTCCAAAATATATCGTGCTATTGCAGCAATTTTTATATTAGAGAGCTCGGTCAAGGATATCAGAAAATGAGAGGCCTGAAACCAGGTGAAAGACAGTGTCTTCCTACCCCGTAGACCCACAGCTCCTTCAGAAGTCATATAGGCAAGTTTTCTGGCGTGCTTACCAAAAGGATAGTGATCCGAACGAATCGCTATTGTGCTATGGATGGCAATACGAATTAAAGACAGAAGTGAGTCTGCCCCTCCTTCTGTCCATGATTGAAAGGATATCAGTGGTCATATATGCACTTTTATTGAGTCAATATTCGGTTAATTGGGTACAATACTTTAAGTGTTCAGGCATACACATACACAGTTCAGCTGCTTATTCAATATTCATTTGATGGCTGGTAAACAAAACAGTTGGTTGTTTCAACAACATTGTTTTTATTTTGTTTTGTTTTTATTTCGTTTGTCGTTTTTAACATCTGAGTTGTCAAATATCAACAAAAAGTGTTCGATTAATTGTAATATGCTCACTGAGCATACTTATGATGACAGTGCTGCATTTTAAGTTTTACTCAATATTATAACAATTTGCGTATTTATTGCGCAATAATTAACTGAAACTTTATGTGAAATATTATGCTCAATTTTGGCGTTTACTCAATAAACATGCATATCTGAACACCGATTAGGATATCTTCCTAAATATTAGATGAAACATTTTAAGACTGTGTGCCTTTGAATTTTAAATTTACTCTGCGTTATCGTTGGGGGTACCTACACATTAAAACATTAAAAATTTTTTTGTTCTAAAAGAAAATGGAAATAAATTAAGAGAATAAATATAAAAACATAAATTTTTTTACATATGATTGCTTAAAATTCATGAAATTTTCAATAAATATATACAAAACTTTTGTTGTTCACTGTATACCTGGTGCTTAAAGCGGAATGTAGATTACCATTCTTACCCTGTTAAAACATAAACGAAAACAAAAATTATGCTTTATTTTCCGACTGTCTCGGTGGCTTATGCTGTTATTTCATTATTTCTGAATAGGGAACTAATAAATTAATACGGCTCAAAATGGCAAACATCAGAAACAGTGAATTAATCATAATGTCATCATAACATACATAATTTATAATTTGCTCGTTAAGTTATTAATAACAATTAATCTTATAATTATACAAGCATTTGCACTATCATATATGGGGGTTCTCATGCATGAGGCGATTATATCTTTAAACGTGCTATTTTATTAACACCTTACCCGCCGAATATTTAAATGTATCAAAAGTAGTTGTAGTAACTTTATTTATCTTAAAAGTATATTATACATTATCTTGGTTTCGGATTTTTCTTAAATTAAGAGAATTTGGAATATTTTTCGTTCAGTTCATCAGTGTGTTTAGAGTACTGTAGCTATAATAAATGTATTTTACAATTTAAGGAAGATTGTTTTATTAAGTTTATTTAACAAAAACAACGAATCAAATCGTAAGGAAAGGGGTTAATGGTGTCAGTTTGTTATTAAAGCTCATACTTTTATACTGTTTAATTTTCGTTTATTGGCGAAAGAGGCATGTATATTATTGTATTATTATGATTAACTTAGTTTTTAAAAACGAAATAGCTATGGACACTTTATTCGCAAATAACACGGTGCGACAGTCAAAATACATCCAGCTAATGACATAGCGTAGATTGTGAGTTTTGTTGAGTAGAACACAAAAATATTTTTTTTATATTTCTCGAACCCTCCGAACTTCTTTTATTTGACAAAAACGGTATTTTTAATGTTTTCGCACAAAATTATTGATTACCCAAATATTTTACAATTTATTTTCAAAATTTAAAGTTTTTGAAAAGGCGATAGTTATTACACCTTTTAAAGTAAAAGAAAAATATCCTAATCATACAACAAAATGAACAAAATTTGCCTTTAAAATAATATTAAATTGATATTTATGATCCAAAGCCAAAATAAATTTAATAAGTTTGTTTAACAACCAACAGTTTGTCAGAAGTATATAAACGGAGCGACATCAAACACAAAATAATGGTATATTTAGTGAAATATTATCATTAATCTGTTCTGTCATTAAAGTTAATTGCTGTGGATTTTTTACATAAAAACTGTCAGTGAAATAGAAACCTAACAGCTTAGCTATTCACTAAGCCTTTAATGAATTTGCGTAAATTTATTCGCATTAAAATTGTTTTATATTTTAACTCTATGTACTCTTGCCTTAAAAATAAATTAAATACTAGAGACTGAAAGGTTTTTACAACGTTAAAGGCATAACTGGTATACAATGCTGGTGCTGAACAATTGATTTTAATTGATGTTAAAAAAATTCTTAAAAATCCAATGAATCCTTAAATACATAACATAATTGGTCATTATAATTCTTCAGTTAGGATAACGACCTAGTTTCTTACACCACTTATGTTGCGTGTGTTAATTTTATACATGAGTGGCTGGATCTACAGTTTAAAGTCAACTCCGAACGATAAATTTTTGAGAAACTGTTCATGGTAATTTTATCGACTCTCAGAGTTATTGACAGACATCTACTGAAGAAAAGTCGCCGAAGAAATATTTTTTATATTACGTTTTGCTGGAGATGTCTGATCTAAGGTTTGAACCTTAGTCTCACGTCTAATAAGCCAACACAACATGTGATTGGTTCCACAGGCTTGATGCTGTTCTACAAAATCCCGATATGATTCCATTCGAAATAACCGATGGTACAAATTTAAATACATATTTTAAATTTTAAAAATTCCACCATAATTGTTAATTCCAAATTAACGGTAGACTTAATATTTAATTGAATTTGAAATATATTGCTTATACGCATCATATTACCTGTACATGAATAATTACGCTGTACAGTAGGCAATAAATTTTTTTTATTATGTTGTATATGAAACTGAATGAAGTGAAATATCACTCATACGTCACCTACTTGTAATTATAAATAAACGTCTATTTTGAGGTTTCTCGACCGTGTACGGTAGTGTATCCAACACCATTGGATCATTGGAGCATAGTTGCAATGTGGTTTGTCTTTCACTGTTTCGCTACTACAAAAGGATTTTATTCGAACGAAATAAGGGGACTTGTATCCGAAAATCATATATTCTACGTAACGCTCGTCTTTCTTGGCCACCACTTCCTTACAGAAAAAATACGTTTTTTAGTCGGACTATTCGTATGTGGAACTCAATTCCTGCAAAGGTCTTTTCTGTTACTTATGGCATAAATATATACAAGCCTAATGTCCATAAACTCTGTTCGCTCTTTCCTTATTCCCATAGCATATTTTTATAGTTCTAAACACAATGCCATCGATCCCCTGAGTGTTGGTCGTACGAAACAAAATAACGGCGCTTGCCTTTAATCTTCCGATGGTAATATTAGAAGCTATACTCGAATTTTTAAAATTGCCTGCAACGACAAGTATTAAATTATTCTCAACTACGCGTTTATTGAGGAGTTGTAATTTTTTGGCTTTTAAGGGATTAAAAAGGAAGAAAATACGGAAAAATCATCACAGGTATTTGAAAGTAACTTAAAAATATATTACTTTACTCCTTGTTTTTACTAACATAAATTTCCAATAGTAACAATTGCAAACCAAATACAAAGCTTAAAATCGCTTTTAATATACTAAAGTAAAGAATACGATATAAATTTTTAATTTGCAAAAATCAACAAAATAAGGACATAAATCGTCATATCGTCAATATGATATTTTTGGAGCTCAAAATCATCATATCTGGCAGCTATACATACATACATAATTGGTCATTACAACCCTACAGTCAGAATTACGACCTAGTTTCTCACACCACTTATGTTTTGTGTGTTAATTTTATACATGAGTGGTAGGACCTACAGTTTAAAGTCGACTCCGAATGACAGATTTTTGAGAAACTTTTCATGGCAATTTTATTTACTCTCAGAGTTTTTGCCACAAATCTGCTGAGAGGAAGTGGCCGAGGAAATACTTTTTGTATTTAGTTTCGATGTCTGGCCTGGGGCTCGAATCCTAGCTTTACGTCTAATAAGCCAACACACTACCTACTAGACGACGGCGACTTCAAAATAGTATTCAGTAGAATCAATAATGGTGACTTGCGCTTGTAGGTTAAGGATAGAATTGAGAAAGACAACAGACCTCAATGAGTATCTTCTAGAAGGATAAATTAATTTAATATCTATGACAGCAAATAACAAGTAAAATTTAATACCAGGATAAAAATTCTGTTTTTATTGGTTTTTAATACACAGAATCATTTGAATGCAAAATTGTTTATTCTGTCAATAAAATAAAATACGACATATTTTCAGACTTAAAAAAGTGTCACAATTACGTGATGTCTTCTTAACATCATGTTATGATATATTTTGTTGTCATTTATTTATAAACAGTGTCTTGCGGTATCCAAAACAAATTCTTACTTCAATTACATTTTCGAAAGTAAAATACTTGTTATTATGCACGTTAACTGTATTGTAAAGGGTTCATTAACTTTTATGATGAAAAGCCTTTTTCATTGTGGAATCTGCACGATTGGACTAATTTTGTAACACTCGTAATGAATTACTTCCTTACGAATATTGTAATACCTGTTAAAAAAAGGCTCTTTTAATTAACATAAAAGTTTTTGGAATAATAATGAAAGAAATCCTTTCATTCATCATGTAAATTTAAATATAAAATTCACACATTTCTTTGTATTTGGAAAATAATTTACCATTAGTACTTAATCCGTCAGTAATCTATAACTTCTGAGTGACAAACTTTCACAAACTTTACTAATTTGCATAAGAAATATTAATTAATACAATAATAATTAATATCAATTAAATCACTTTCTAATAATTAGAGAGTAAACAGGTCTGACCTGACTTGCAGAACAAACTTTGCATTAAAGAGAATACATATTAGGAACGTAGTGGCACACACGCCCGGAGGCGGTAAATACCTCACAACTACTTCTGAATTGAAGACCACAGAACACTTGGAGATCTGAGGCTAAGTTTTTGGGCACCAAGACTTTATTGACAGAAGATGAAAATCGCAATACACACTGCTGCTTATTACGTTAATTTTAGTCAAAATTACGATTTAGATTCCCATACTACTTATGTTATGTGTTTTATCCTGAGGGACGTAACAGTTTAACGAAAACTGAAAACCAGAGACAATTGAAAGCCAACATTCGTGGAGTCTTTGCCAAAAAGTACATGAAAGTTGGTTCCATCGAATGAAGTACTGTAAGCATATCTGCCAGATTTGACGATTTTTCGTCATTTTGACGATTTTGATATCTAAAAATATCATTTTGACGAAATGACGATTTATGCCCTTATTTTGACGATTTTTGGAAATTAAAAATTTACATCATATTCTTTACTTTAGTACATTAAAATCCACTTTAATTTAGGTTAGTAATCACAAGGTGTAAAGTGTTATATTTTTAAATCATTTGCGATGATTTTTCTATATTTTATGCCATTTTCATTCCTTAACAGACAAAAAATTACAACCTCTGCACGAAGGGAGTTTTACATACGCATAGTTCGACAAAAGAACGAATTTTGTCTGTAATGCAATGTGCGATCCAGTGGCTAATCGGGAAAGACAAGTGTTACGTAGGAATACATGATTCTCGGGAAGAATTCCATTTATTTCGCTTGAGCAATTTCCATTGTAATAGCGATAGAACACTGAAACACAAGCCACATAGGCACCGGCCTATACATGCGGGGTGTATTCCATTCTCTTTAGGATATAAGTGGTGTAAATGGTAACAAGATCAGCTGAAGTGAAGAATTTATTGCACCGTCTTAAGAAGCTAAGGCAGAGAAAAATGTGTCGGTTCCAGCGAACAATACATTGAATTTTCATGCGCAGAACGTCAAGAGCTTCTGATACTCTAATATTTACACCACCCATATATTTAGATATGTGTTAATAAACTACACTGTTGACTGTTTAAGCCCTAAAATTTTTTTTCCTGAATTTATATAAAACTTTTCAATGTTTGAAAAAAAAATCAGAAATAAAAATAAGGGATGGTAACTTTTAATTTCCAGCCTTGACTATTTATTAAAAAATATTAGTATTGTTACATTCTTCAGGCAATTGTAGAGAGAGTATTAAGACAAGATTCCCATGAACGTCTTTGACGATTTTGGCGATTTTTTTTTCTAATATTTGACGATTTGATGCTTTATATATATGATAGCTATGACTGTAAGGCCAGCCACGACAGCCATATGAAGGAAATAATATTTCATTTCTAACCGAAACAATTGTACTTCACAACAAAAAATAAATAAATTTGGCAAAATTCCAAACCAAACCAAACTTTTGTCTTATACAAACACTGCAAATGAGTAGCCGTAAATTCCTTACATCATTTTAATCTCAATTCCGATAATTTTGTTAATTTTGAAACATGCCTACAGTAGTGCTTTATCTACACCAGTAAGTTCAGTTAAATAAAGCTGAGAAAACATATTGCTACGTTTTTACCCTTTCAACAACGTTTAAAATATAAGTTCGTAGTTTGCAAATAAAAATAAAAATAAATTTGTGTTTAGTTTTAAATCAATTCTTTATTGTTCGCACAATTCCGTGTGCCACTGTTCACAACTTGATTTAATCAACAACAATTTGCTTTATTTGTTATTCTTCTTTACACTCTTCCGCCTACACACTAACAATTGTTCAATAGACCTTTATAACGGATATCTTCAAACCGCGACTATTCTCTTCACATGCATCGCGTCTTCACACAAGACTGACTGAATTTTTACTGATCCCATTGCCTGCTTAGTATTGTCTTGTATATCACTGATGGATGCTCTTGAAGTAGAATGACTTTGCCTTCGCGAAATCTCTATAAATGTAAACAGGTTGTTTATGTTATTGTTGTTTGTGTATTTTGTTTACGTTTGTCCTTGCAGTATTGTTGTTGCCTGTTTGCCTACTTTGTTTATCTCCTTTGTTTATACTGATGTTGTTGCTATATTTTTGTTTATTTGTTGACCATGTAAACAAGTCCAATGTTTTTGTATTTGTAGCTTTTGTTTATTATTTTAATGTTAAACGATGTAACACCATTTCCATTTTTGTAACAATATTAAACCTTGTAAACTTAATTCACTTTTTCTGACAGTTTGATTACATACATTCAAATTTATGTTTCGATAGCCGTACTCTTATACTTCATAGTAAAATTTGTCTTTTAAATGGGAAAAAATAATAAATGTTTCCCACAACTGTAAGAATATTTGTATGAGTACATGCACATGATTGGGAAATCCTGCATAAGTATTACTGAAACTGCGGTTCTTATGCTAATTATAAATATAAACTGCGAATACGTATAAATGCGGTTGAATGTATGTATAAAGGATTATGTTGATTTATATCCACCTAACGTTACGGTGACTGGGGTCACATTGTGTCGCCAAGTTATATATGAAGTTAGGTTAGGTTAGGTTAGAGGACGTGTACTTTTCAATTAAGACAAGTACAGTACCCGGAGGTTGAATTGACCCATTGTACAACGTCCTAGTTTCTCACACCACTTATGTTGTGTGTGTTAATTTTATACATGAGTGGTGGGACCTACAGTTTAAAGTCGACTCCGAACGACAGATTTTTGAGAAACTTTTTCATGGCAATTTTATTTACTCTCAGAGTTTTTGCTAGAAATTTGCTGAGAGGAAATCGCCGAAGAAATACTTTTTCTATTTTGTCTTTTTTTGACGTCTGGCCTGGGGTCCGAACCCAGGCTTTGCTTCTAATAAGCCAACACACTACCTACTAGACTACGGCGATTTCTAAAAATTTGAGGGATTTTTGGTATGACACATTGCAGTTCAATATTATTGCCAATTTAAAAACAATTTTCTGATGCTGGTACCACATTTGAAAAGCATTTTCCCATGACCAACTTTGAATACCAGTAACACATGTATAGCTACGTCTGTGTATTAGTCATGGTAGTGAGTGGCAGTGTCACTGACGTTTGTGGTTAATTTTGTGACTGTGATGGATCTGGAGATTGTTTTTAAAGTATAAATGAATATAAAGAAACCATTTGAACGTTACGTAAAGTAATTGCCAAGAAAAGTATTCCATGTACGAGTATTTGTTTTTTTTTTTTGGTGACTTATTATTGTATGAATGAGAGAAATGCATGATATGTTTGATATGATATGTTGATTTTTTTGTGAAAATAGTATACTGAGATGTTTTCAAAATGTTATGGGATACTTTAAACTCTTATTATTATAACAGCGTTATTTGCTATATTTTTGTGGAATACATAATAAGAGATTTCTTTTTATAGAAACGAGATTTATATTTAATTACACGAATATTCTATATACAGTGGACACCAAAAGTCTAGGTACCTCCATATATTTTTAGCATTTTAATGAGTTTCAAACAATAAAATGTACAAATAATTGACATTTTTTATACATACATAATTGGTCATTACAACCCTTCAGTCAGGATTACGACCTAGTTTCTCACACCACTTATGTATGTATATGTATGTAATATGGATTAGTTGCAAGTTGCAACGGTTCCTTTTCAATATTTTATTTGCAATCTTCGAGTAGCATGTTGATTTACTATAAATATAGAATAGTTGCTGAACCTTTTGTTTATTTCAATTTGCATAGAAGCATCCATCATTATGTGATTTCAATATCTGATTGGATTCGGTAGACAAAAATCGCAGTTGCATATAATAAAACCAATAATCCCTGTTGCATATACGTTTTCATAGTAAAGTAATCCTAAAGAAACAGCAAATGTTCAAATTAATATGGTTATGAAAACCATTGTCAAACAAAACTGTCTTCATTTCTAAAGCTAACCCCACATTTTAAATTTAAAGAGAAAAATTTTCACAGGTTCACTGGATTATTTTAACTTAACCCTCACTTTTGTCTCATTGTGTACTCATAATAATGAAAATCAAGTTATCTGTCCATTAAAACCCAGCCTTTAATTAACGGCAAGTTGTAATAATGGCCCTTAGTGATTTAATTTGTGTTTAACAGCTATTTATAATAGACTATTCCATAATTTGAGTAGAAATCGATGAAACTGCATTTCGTGCATTCCTCAGATTTATTACAAAATTTAAGAAATTACTCGACGCAAAAAGATGATAGATGATAGATAATTTCAAACAACTCTATACGATGATATGTATCTCATACAAAAAGTCAAAGACTTATTGCCACACCCTCGCATATGTGTGTAAAACTAAAAAAGCTTGAATATTATATAAGCTGCAATGGCATAACATTGAATCATGGTTTGTTTTATACCCTCTTTAACACAGGACACAACCATGAATACAAAAATATTTTTCATTCACAATAACAAAAGAAATATTAGAAATTTATTATCCGTTTTTTGAAACTTGATTATTTTCTTGTGAAATTTTTTTATTCATCCTTTCTTTATTGTATGTTTCTGTATTTACGCTGTATTATAATGTTGGCTGTTTCGTTTAGTGTTGATATTTACTGCGTTATTTTTTAAACATTCTTGTAAGGTATTCTATTTCTAAAGAATATTTCAAAACTACTTGTCATCTTTAAGAAAAATAAAGAAATGTTTGATGGCAATGATAGTACTGCACATCATTTTCGACATATTTATAGAGAAGTTTACGCAACATTTGGCAATTCATTGTTAATATAGAAACTAGTTTTACTAACTAAATTTTACGTGTCAAATTTGTCAATATGAAGTCATTGTAGTCTAGTAGGTAGTGTGTTGGCTTTTTAGACACAAGGTCACGGTTAAACCCCAAAGTCAGTCATCTCCAACAAAATGAAATATGAAAAAATATTTCTTCAGCAACTGCGTTTTAGCAGATTACTATCAAAAACCCGGAGAGTTAATAAAATTGCCATTAAAACATTTCTAAAAAATCTGTCGTTAGGAGTCGACTTTAAATTGTTGGTCCCGCCACTCATGTATGAAATTAACACACACAACATAAGTCAGACATCAAAACGAAATATGAAAAAGTATTTCTTCGGCGACTTCCTCTCAGCAGATTTCTGGCAAAAACTCTGAGAGGCAACAAAAATTGCCATGACAGTTTATCAAAAATCTGTCGTTCGGAGTCGACTTCAAACTGTAGGTCCCGCCACCTATGTATAAAATTTACAGACACAATGTGAGTGGTGTGAGAAGCTAGGCCGTAATTCAGAGCGAAGGGTTGTAATTGCAAATTATGTATGTACGTACATAAGTGCCGTGAGAAGCTATGCACCCGCTTTGTGATCATTTTCTTCTCAAAATTAATATTTTTCTCTAACTCCTGCGTTGGTATGATTAAACGTTTCTGGATTTCCTTTTATGGAAACATGTTGAGTAATTGGGTAATGTTGATAAAATAGCAAGTCTTAAACCATAGTCAATATGCACCGTTAACACCATACGGCAGATTTATTTGGAGAAAATAGTAAAAAATCGGACTGCGCAATACAATTCCATAGAATGTTCGTTATTCTTTCTTTCTCCTCGAGTCAGAGTATACACTCCGTCCCATCCAAAATTAGGAATCTCAGCTAATTGATTCCTGTTAGAAAACCTACTAACCTGACGATGTGCAGGTCTCGGAGAAATCAACGACCTGGCACTCAGCATACTCTCGTAGGACTCTTGACTATACCTATAAAGTCTGCTGCGGATACATCTCCTTTAGAAATTCTTCGCAGTAACCATGAAGTGAGACGTAGAGCCAGTAAATTACAACTTTATTCACTGTACCGATATGTAAAATACTATCAAATCACTCTCCGTTCAGCCGGCATTCCATCAAATTCGAATTCAATGAAACATTTGGCAATTTAATCTCACATGCGGTATTTCGATACAAGAATTCCGCGCTTATAAGCACTATCGTACACGCATTTTTAAAGTGCTTATATCCGGATAATACTGTATATTTAAGTTCTGATTAATTCCTTAAGTTACTACAAATCGCCGTGGTCTAGTAGGTAGTGTGTTCGGTTATTAGACGTGAGGCCTTGGTTCAAATTTCAGGTCAGACAGCAAAACTAAATATTAAAAGATATTTCTTCGGTGACATTCTCTCAGCAGATTTATGGCAAAAACTCTGCGGGTAAATAAAATTGCCATGAAAAGTTTCTCTAAAATCTGTCGTTCTTAATCGACGTGGGTTCCGCCACTCATGTATAAAATTAACACACAAAACATAAGTGGTGCGAGAAGTTAGGTCGTAATCGTAATAAACAAGAAAATTGTTTGCGTAATAAATATTTTCAATTTAAATTAAAACAAATCTAAATTAAAAAAAAAACTATGGTGTTCTAAAGAATGACCATGACTGTAGAAACGAATACTTTTTTATTACTAATTTTTGTTTTTTACGACATGTTTCACTGCAAGAGTTATTGTATCGATGTATGGGCATAAAAAAGTGTTTAAAGTTATGTAAACTAACACTTGTATCTGTCTATTTAGGTCATGACCTTAAATCTGAATATAATTTGTTCTTTTAAACGTAAACATAAAATAGACTGGGAAGTAAATGACCTCACAAATTAGAACGGGAGATATTTTATAAAAAATATATCTGCAAATTGATTGATGCCACATGGAAATATATTATATACATAAAAAATGCAGGGTTGATAGAAATTATAGTGGGTAATATCTTTTTTCTTATTAACAAATGAAGAAATATGGGTCCACATAAATTTGCTCAACGTTTCTTATAAATTTTAATTTATTTTCAGAACAAACAACAAACAAATAAATTCATATGGAGTTTTTATTTTGTTTAAATTGAAAAATTACACTATGCGACAAAATAAATAAAATGAAATACACCCAGCAAATGACATAGTGTAAGTTGTGAGTTTTATAGAGTAGAACTCAAAAATATTTTTTTTTTAAATTTCTTGAACCTTCCAAACTTGTTCTATTTGACAAAAACTGTTTTTGGACTTTACGCACAAATATATTGATTACAAAGATTTCTGAACCGATGACCTTATTAGAAAGGAGAGGAATGGGTCTTTAAAACGATATACATATATACATATTTTATTTGACTTAATATGCTATGAGGTTTGATGAGGTAAACTTGGCAAATTCGAATTTTTTTTTTTTCATATTTTTTCAAGTTTGTCCGTTCATAGCAGCAAACTTTAATTAAAGAATATAAAATAAGTGATGAAGCTCTAAAATTGCATTATCTTGTGAAGAGACCAACGCTTCATTTGCTCAAATCGGAGTCTAAACAGTCGAGTTATATTTTTCATATATATATTCTTTCAAATAAACTTTTAGTTCAAAATTTTCAGAATTTTTGATAAATCTTGATTGTTAATCGGAAAATGTGCAAATTTCACGTTTGCACGACTACCAGTAGTTGGCCAATGTATATGCAAAAACACAAATATTAGCCGACTTCTGGTAGCCGTACCAACGTGAAATTGGCACATTTCCGATAAACAATCAAGATCTTTTGAAAATGTTTGAATTGAAAGTTCATTTGATAAGATGACATATATAAAAATATAACAGGACTGTTATAGTATTTATCAAACGAAGTATCAGAGTCTTCACAAGATAATGCACTTTCAGAATGTCATCACTTATTTCATCTTTTTTTATTAAACTTGGCGATTAAGAATAGCTAAATTTGAAAAAATGAAAAAAAATCTTATTTTCACAAGTTTACCCGATCAAAACTCATAACATGTAAGTTTGAACCATATGTTTATGTATACCATTTTAAAGGCTCATCTTTTCACAAAACTTTGGATTTTGAAAATAGGTTAAAAAATATTTGGGTAATCAATAGTTTTGTGTCAAATGAACAAAAAAACAGTTTTTGTCAAATAAAACAAGTTTAGAGGGTTCGAGAAATATAAAAAAAATATGTTTAAGTTCTACTCCACAAAACTCACAACCTACACTATGTCATTAGCTGGGTGTATTTTGACTGTCGCACCGTGTTATTAATAGGGCTAAAAACACTTTAAAGGAAAAGGTTTTGTTTACAGGCATGTTGCTTGTCACTGGAAGGATCAGTTTTTGAGCTTTCAAATAAGTTTGATTTTACACATCATAATTTCTGTCATAATCGAAAATCTTTAAACTGCCGAAAAAGTAGGATTTGCAGGAAGTTTTGTTGAGGAAGTATTTGTGAAGGAAACCGCAGATGCGAGTCATCAATTGATTGTTGAATTATACGTTGACTACATTTTATCAGAAATCGTGTATCCAATCTTTTGCACGTTTAAAAAATGGTGATTTTGTTATCTGAAACAAAGACAGTCCGGTATGGCCAAAAAATTTGAAGACTATAATTTAGAAACAATACACGATCAAGATTCGTGTCAGACACAATTGGCCAATTTATACGACTTTGTATCGTGTATGTTGTATTGAATACGCCTTTTGTTTGTGAACGCTCAATGCTATGCTGTATTGTGTATTTCGCATTCCAAACGTCAAAAAGCGATAAGAGGAAGACAATCATTCATAGTTTGATTTTCAAGCAACAAAATAAGAAATATTGCGGAAAAAAGTAAATTAATATACTACACTATGCGACAAAATACAAAAAATTAAATACACCCGAGTAACTACCTAGTCTAAGTTGTTCAGTTAGTTGAGTAGAACACCAAAATACATTTTTTATTTTTCTCGAGCCCTCCAAACTTGTTTAATTTGACAAAAATGGTTTTTTGATCTCTTCACACAAAATTATTGATTACTCAAATATGTTTAAACCTATTTTAAATATCCAAAGTTTTTAGAAACGGGAGAGCTTAGCCTTTCAAACGGTATACATAAAGATTTTGTACAAACTTATATGTTATGAGATTGATGGGGAAAACTTGGAAAATGTTATTTTTTTCTTATTTTTTGAAGTTTGGCCATTCATAATTGCAAAATTTAAATAAAAAATATGAAATAAGTGGATACATTCTGAAAGTGCATTCTCTTGTCAAAAGTTTGACACTTCGTTTGATAAAATTGTACAAAAATTACCGTAGTTATTATTTTAAGAGTATAACAGCTTAGTCATAATATTTATATATGCCTTCTCATCAAATGAAGTCTCATTTTAAAATTTTCAAAATTTTTGATGGATCTTAAGTGTTTATTGAAAATTATGTCCTTTTTCCGTTGGGCCAACCACCGGAAGTTGGCTAATGTTGGCTAAAAAATATAATATTTGCGAAAAAAGGAAATATTAGACTACTTTTGGCAGTCGTTCAAACGTGGAAAGAGCAAATTCTCAGGTAATCAATCAAGATCCACCAAAAATTTTGAACATTTTTGAACTGAAAGTCCATTTGATAAAATGACATATACAAAAAATATAACATGACTGTTATACTATTTAGGTTAGAGAAACGTGCACCTGTCAGTCAAGACAAGTACAGTACCCGGAGGTTGGAATTACTATTTGAATAATATCAATTTTGGTCCAATTTCATCAAACAAAGTGTCAATATCTTCTCAATAAAATGCACTTTCTGAATGTGGTCACTTACTTCATACTTTTTATTTAAAATTTGCAATTAAGAATGACCAAACTTGAAAAAATTAGAATAAAATAGTATTTTCCAAGTTTACCCCATCAAAACTCATAACATATAAGTTTGAATAGAATGTTTATGTATACCGTTTTAAAAGCTAATCTCTCCGCTTTCTAAAAAACTTTGGATTTTTAAAAAAGTTTCAAACATATTTGGATAATCAATAATTCTGTGTAAAAAGATAAAAAATCCCGTTTTTGTCAAATAAAACAAGTTTGGATGGTTCAAGAAATATAAGAAAAATAATTTTGAGTTCTGTTCAACAAAACTCACAACATACACTATGTCATTAGCTGGGTGTATTTTGACTGTCGCACCGTGTTATTATTAGCTTCGATAGACAAGCAAAGCAGCGTTATTTGTAGTAACCCATAAATATAATTTCTGATTAGTTTTAATACTCAAATTTTCTCACAACAACAAAAAAAAAATTGAAAACATTTGATACGTAGTAGTGTTAGTTCAATTACTGTCATATCTCATTATCTCTGGTCTGTTACACTATGTTGAGAAAAGGAAAATTATTTGTAAATCACATACATAGGAGTATATACAAAATTACATACATAATTCGTCATTATAACCGGTCAGTCAGGATTACGACATATGTTCTGTGTGTGTTATTTTATAGATGAGTGGCTGAACTTACAGTTTTGAGTCCTATCCGAACGACAAATTTTTGAGAAACTTATCATGGCAGTTGTATCTACTCTCAGAGTTTTTGCCAGAAATCTGCTGAGAGAAAGTCGCCGAAAAAATATTTTTTCATATTTCGTTTTGATGTCTAACCTGGTGTTTGAACTCTGGCCTCATGTCTAATAAGCTAACAAACTATCTACTAGACTACGACAACTTATTATTGTTATTAAAGTTTTATATTCAGAAAACTACCCAAGTAGTCGCGATAATGTTATGCGAACAATATCGTTTTAAATTACTTAATTTGTTATCAGATAATTTTCCTTATCAAACTGGTAATTTAAAAAATAAAAACGAAAATATAAAATAAAACGATTATTATTGTGCAATTTCTCCTGGAATATTAATGATTTTTGTTTTCCAATTAAAGTTGAATTCTTAAATACTTGTTTCCAGTCATACCTTAATAATAAAAACATTCAAACAAAATAAATGAAACAAAATAAATTAAAATGTATAAATATTTATGCTTCACACAAAGAGGATTATATCTACGATAGATAGATAGATACGATCTAAAAACAATGAGGGATATTTGTACTTAATGGTCTGCGGTTACTTGTTTTTCGAATTAAAATTCACAGGAAGCGTTTATTTATTATTAAAAAAATTTATTTCTGCTGTCTTGTTTTTAATAAATTAATTCCACTACTACTGCTAACTACTAACTACTTTACTAACTACTGTAAAACAAGAACAGAGCAAATAAACTAATGAAGCTAAATTTAATTCATTTCAATTCCTATGAAATTTAAACATTGTGAATAGTCAAATCACATTCTTTTATATGTTATTGTCTATCTATAGGTCCCATATTATCTTGTATTCTGGCACACAAAAAAGGTCAAAAACAAAAAACAAAAACGAATAAAGTAGTCGCCGTGATTTAGTAGGTAGGGTGTTGGCTTATTAGACGTGAGGCCTCGGTTCAAACCCCAGTTCAGACATCAAAACGAAATATGAAAAACATATTTTTTAGTCGACTTCCTTTCAGCAGCTTTCTGGCAAAAACTCTGAGAGCCAATACAACTGCCATGATAAGTTTCTCAAAAATTTGTCTTTCGCAGACGATTTAAAACTGTAAGTCCTGTTTGGCTATCCACTACGTTATTGTTCCAAAGTTTAAATACGTCAGAGTATGCGCTAGAAATACTACAATACCTACTTACTTAATTAAGTAATTGGTGACTGGAACCCTTCAGTCAGGATTATGACCTAGCTTCTCACACCACATACATATGTATGTTGTGTGTGTTCTGAACCACAGATTTTTTAAGAAAATGTTCATGACAATTTAATTTATTTTTAAATTCGCGGCAGCTTTAAGCCATACATACATATGTATGTATGTAATTGAACATATACGTTTGTGAGTAACAATTATAAACCTTGTGTGATTAATTTTGACAGACCCAAAGATAAACATGTGATCTTTGACATAAAAACACATGCAAAAACGCTACTTACTAGACTACGCAACTTTACATTACACCACTTGCTTTTTCTGAATTAATTTCGTTGTTTCTTTTTTTAATTTTAGCACTTTACATTTTTCACACAACAACCGATGAGAAGAAAATGTGGCTTAAATGTTTGGAACAAAAAATGATGCATTGGTTACATAGCTCTGTGCACGTAATCCTGACTGAACGGTTGTAATGGGTTGTAATGTAATGTATATATGTATGTATATGTATTATGTATTTATTCTTAAAATGCCACCAGGAATTTTTCTTATCTCAAAAATATTTTGAACATCTGACATCTGTATTTTTGAGTTCTACTCAACTAACAGAACAACTTAGACTAGGTAGTTACTCGGTTGTATTTAATTTTTTGTATTTTGACACATAGTGTTATTATTGTATATAACTATTTAATTAAATTTAATTTAAATTTTACTTCAATATATTTTTTTAATTGAAATATTTCAAAACACAGTAAGTCTCGCTAAATGGTTAAATCAATTTATAATAAAAATCACAAGATTTAATTTAATAAATTTGTTGGATCACCGCCAATTAATTTAAAAACTAATTATTGCCTCATTAGACATCATTATTTCAGCAGTAGCTATAAAATTCAGTTCGCATAATAACCTTTTTGTTACGGTTTTGAAAAATTCCAAAGCTGTTAAATGAAAATTCATAAAAATGTGAATAAATAAACCGTTATTCCATTTTATGTGCACATTTATGAGGTCATTACCTTAATGCGTAATCCCCTAAACAATTAAGTTAAATGAAAATTGTATACAATGTTTTACTTTACGTAGCCCATAAATATGCATGTACTTGAATATGTTGCAGTTATAATAAAATGGACAATGAACAGGAAAAATACACAATATTTTCATATACAAAATATGTATTCACATGAATTATTTTAAAACTTAAAAATAATGTTTCGATTCGTGAAATAATTTGTATATACATACATACACGTATATATGTGCGTAATTTACAAAAGATATACACATGTGTTTTTTTCCTGTTAATCCAAAAAGGCTTGAATAGGAAAATGATCATTATTACTGTCAGGACTTCAAAATTATTCAGTGAATTGGATATAAATAGACGCGCACACAAAAAAACCTGCTATAGTTAGTAAATGAGAAAATTTTGCGCTGATTTATCAATTCACACGGTCTATTCAATATTGCCAAATAATACGGGTGTTGAACTATAGTAATTTAATTTGCTTTGAAATCTGAAAGCTAATAGTAATTTCAAGGATTCACACAACTACTGTAGGTATTAAAGTAATTAAGCTGTTTAGTAGTGGATTAGCTTCATATAAGACATTAAAAACAATTTTTTTTATTTGTTTTCAATTTCAAATTTTACATCACTTTTACTGAATACGTAATTTCTAAAACGTGAACAAAATATCCCTTAACCGAAATATTATCATCTGTAATATCAACGTATTCACCGTAGTCTAGTAGGTAGTGTGTTGGCTTATTAGACGTAAAGCCAGGGTTCGAGCCCCAGGCCAGATTTTTGGCGAAAACTCTGGGAGTAAATAAAATTGCCATGAAGAGTTTCCCAAAAATCTGTCATTCGGAGTCGACTTTAAACTGTAGGTCCCATCACTCATGCATAAAATTAACGCACACAACATCAGTGGTGTGGGATGCTAGGTCGTAATCCTGACTGAAGAGTTGTAATGATCAATTATGTATGTAACTGAACTCCAATTGAGTTAACAGTTGACAGAAATTGTACCAATTGGTACAATCACTTGTAACAGAAAAAAAAACAAGCAAATCAACTAAAAATTGTTTATTTTGATTCTTGTTAACTGGAGTTCGGTTGCGATCAACAATTTAAGTAGCGCCAATGTGTGCATGCAATTATAAATTAATAGATCAGCTGCAACAACTTTAAAGCAAATTTAATTAATACTTTCTAATCAAAGCTTGGTGTTAAGTTCAGTGGGCGACAATAGTTTATCATTACAATTCCAAATATATATGTAAAATTTTAGACCAATAGAAGAAATATTTCCAATAACACAGCAGTTAGTCAAAATTAACATGATGATAGTGGCTTGGTAACTTCCTCCACTTGAGTAGGAAAGAGTATCATGGACAGAGTGGAAATGGGGACATCAAACCACTTGCGTTTGATTCTCATTTTGCAAAAAAGTGAATGCTTACTAGAGCCAACCCAAATAATTAAAAAATTGACTAGATTTGCCCGTACTACATTCTTTAGGCTCATGAAATAGGTGAGCAACAATTTGCGTCGTAGAAAAGGGGTACCAAATTGTGATGGTTAGAGAAAACGGAAGTATATCTCCCCTTTTTTATCAAACCTCAACTGTACGATTTGAACTAAATATTGAACGAGATACCATCAGATACAAGTAAATAATAAATAAATAAAAATAATGGTATAATGGTAAAACATACATACATACATAATTGGTCATTACAATCCTTCAGTCCGGATTACGACCTAGCTTCTCACATGACTTATGTTGTGTGCGTTAATTTTATACATGAGTGGCGGGACCTACAGTTTAAAGTCGACTCAGAACGACAGATTTTTGAGAAACTTTTCAAGACAATTTTGTTCACTTTTAGAGTTTTTGCCAGAAATCTGCTGAAAGGAAGTCACTGAAGAAATATTTTTCATATTTTCGTTTTGATGTCTGACCTGGGGTTTGAACCGTGGCCTTACGTCTAATAAGCCAACATACTACCTATTAGGCTACGGCGCTCGTCTTTGCACTAGACACAATAGTGAAACATACTACTTCGAAATAACTGCTAATGTATGTCTGATGAGGAAAAAATTTTAAAATATATCGTCACAGTTTTCAATGAATAATAGAAAGTAAAGATTGCGTTCAATCAAATTCAATTCAATCAAATACGAAAGAAGAACACACTTATTACGAGAACTAAACTTACAGTGGCAGTTTTGTTTTATTTTTTTTAGCAAGTAAAATACTTTGTTTATGGTGTAACACATACACAAAAATTTAACATGTAACACTGTGAATAAAGTTGTAAACCAATGTCGCCACTTCCGTTGTTTGTCTTATCATACGGAAGACATAGCATATCTGACGGTGTTCTATGCTTGAAATGCTGTGATGTATCAATGTGTGCCATAAGTTCTAGCAAACGTTTTCCCTGTTTTATTCTATAAAAAAAAACTGCAGAAATTTTATTAAAGTCCTTAGTTTTCCTTTACAAAAAAGTTTTTTTTTCTTCTAATTTTATGCATTCTATTCAAACTGTTGTGCTTATACTCGTATACTAAAACTATTTGCAATGGAATTGTGTGAAACTAGGCGTAAGAGTTATGCATAATTTGTACTTTGATACTCAGTTGATTGTATATAATCTTGGGAAATGTATTTTACTTTACTAGTTAGATGTTTATTATTGGCAGGAAATTCAATATGAATTCCATAAAACTTTTAAACTCGTTAAGGTAGGTAGGTATTCAGTTGATTGGCTTAAACTTTTCTAAGTTTTTATGGCATTTACCAAAAATCTTAGTAAGAAGAAGTTTGTATAAATTTAAGCGAATTTAAATAACAAAATTATTTATATGAATACTATTTTAAAAACAGAAAATTTGATTTCAATTGCAGAAGGTATGCATTTATTTCGACATATTTTTACAAAAGCTATTTTGTTATATTTTAATGTTAAATGCAGTGAAATCGGAAAGAATAACATGAGAGCTCGTGTAGATTTTAAAGAACACTTTCAAACAGCGTTACCAGTAATTTTTTTTTAAAACTTTTTATTTCTGTGAAAAATTTTTTTTTTTTTTAAAAAATGTCGGTTGGATTCGACTTTGAACTGTAGGTGCCGCCAGTTATGAACAAAATTAACACACACAACACAAATGGTGTGAGAAGCTAGGTCGTAATCTTGAATGACCAATTAAGTAAGTATGTTTTCCCTACAAACAGACGAACAGACACTGCACATTTATCTTGATTTAATGATAAACAATTACGCTAAATTTTATATTATTTTAATCAAGTTTATGTGAATGGAAGATCCACACTAACTAAGTAAACAAATCCGAGCTCAAGAATAACCCAAACGGAAATGTTTCAAAATTTAATTCTTCGATAAGTTTGACAACGGATTCAAACTGTCTTGGCATTTTCGTTCAGTAAGATTTGACAAATCATCATCAACCGACTAACAGTGCTTGTAAAATATGAATATGCTTTGAACATCTGCAGTTCATAGAACAATTCGTCCAGTGAGTAAGCAATGCGTGAATTCTCTCGATTCAAAGCTATTAACAAACCAAAGAAGGATGCTTTTTCGCCTACGTACTTATCAAATACAGCCCATAAAAGAATTAAACTTAAACGAACATTGCTTGCGTCGCATTTTTGTTGATTAAGCTGATTTGAAACTGGCCGAAGATGATTATATATTTTGATGAAAGAATTGTTTTCAGTGATGAAGCATCAATATCATTCAATATTCCTTTTGAAGTAAGTAATAAGCTACCGTTACGATGAATGGCAAATACCATAGAACCGTAGTAACTGAAGTCTTGTTTCCAAAAATTAATAGGCTAAACATCTATGATATTTGTTTCGAACCCGACGACGCAACCTGCCATGTTAAACGCGTAGTTTAGCAATCGATTTATTGAATAATAAATCTGGTGATGTCTTTCTTACCGAAAGTCGTCCTATTCTCTGGCGTCATCGGTGGTGCGAGTTAACGTTTCTCGATTATTTTGTATAGGCTTTGTTGAGTTATTGGTTTATGTCGGAAAACCAGTAATACAAGAAGTTTTGTAGCCAATATTCAAATCACAATTGACGGCATTTGGCGAAATATATTTTAAAATATAATCATAAATAGGACTATAATTTTAACATAAAAAAAACATACCATCGTTGTTCTTGTACTTTTTGTATAAGAAATATTGACATGGAAATAATTTATTTCCTGTGTGGACAATTTCTGAACTAACATGCTCGTTTTTTTACAAAAGTTTTTCATTTATAATTTGTTATTGTTGTAGCGTTTTTTTCTGTTGTGGAGTATAAAAACATTTTTATTTTATGGTCATAATTATTACAGTAACAGTACGGCACAGTAGCATATAAGTACATGGTATACATAAAGAAGAGGTGCCTCTCATATACTCATATCATTATAAATCGCATATGTGTATGTAGCAATATTTGTACGCTTACACAAAACCACGGCTTGGTTCAACATATTTCTTAGGACAACTCTTACCTACTCCACACATGGGCCACCTTTGTGTGATTTGCTACAATATACTCTCGAGACATTGTATTTGTAAGTGTGTGTATATATTGAATATTATTTGCCACAGTAGATGTGAGAATTCCAATGTTAAGCAGCCTTACCTGTGGCAGCGAATGAGCGTGCCTGACACACTCCCGTTTTCCTATATTTCATTGCTACTGGAATTTTTTAACTGTTTGTTGCCGTATTTCATTGTGTTATACAGAATATGTAAATATGCCTTTGGGGTGATAGGATTTCAGGTGATTATGCCATACTGACAAGTCCCCTAAGGACTTTTAAATTATCAAAGAAGCACATTTTTCATCGTTTGACTGACCTATTGTCTCACATTATGTAAAGCATATTTATGAATTTTTTTATTTAAGTAATTTTTTGTATAATTATTTTGGTAAACGGTATTGTTAAGTTAAACATTTCCAAGCCATTGTTTACTATAGTCGATTGGCTACCATTTGTCGAAACAACAGGCTGTGTACGCAGCAATGAGGGTAAATACCATAAGAGTATGAAAGTACAGACACTATGGTCATGCCAAAATCTTTCGTATGGTTGGTCGTAATGTACCTATCGACTACATAATGCCTGATCCTAGTTTTGCTACGTAGATCCCGATTGCATCCTTCTATGATAATGGTGTACACCTTCCAGGAAACGCCACTCACGTTTTCACTGACATAGCCACATCGCACAACAAAGTAGGATGTGTAATCTTTCGAAAACAATTTTGCTACCAGATTATTATTGAACTTTTCGAGCTGAATTAATGGCTATTATGCTAGCCGATATGCGAAGTCGGTATCGGAGTGATGTACAAATATTTTTCGGCATTAAAGTGGCCATTCGATCCCCAGAATGTACGCCACATCTAAAATTATTCAAGAATGTTGGATGTCTCAGGAGAAGATAGCTAGGTATTTGACACTGCCCTGAATTTATTGTTTGCAATATTTTGGTCTCTTCTATATACAGTGGACAGCAAAAGTCTAGGTACCCCAATGTGTGTAAGCAATTTCAATTTTAATTTCACTTTAAGCAATAAATTGTAAAAATAAATGATGTTTAAAACATTTCTTTTATTTATTTATTTCTCTTTTATTATAACACAAAAAAAATATAAGAAAAACTTTCTGGTAGCACCATATTTTTCCACCGCAAAAATTGAGGTACCCCCAGGAAGGACTCAGAGTACATTTTACATTCAAATGGCCAATATACTAAAATGTTATACGCAATTTATAATAGGATATTCCTTAAGGTCAGGCACTCTATGTAACCCCCTTGGCATTGAATGTACCAGTTTTTTCTTGTGTTTTGTGTTAATATTTGCCGCAATGCACTCATAAGCAAGTTTTTCAGTTGACTATTGTAACCGTTCTTCTGAATTATCTCCTGAATACTCCCTTGGATATGTGACACTAAGCGAATGTCGTTTATGTAGATGTCAGTTAGCAAAATATGATTTTGGATAAATTTGTATAAATTGTACCAAAAAGCTGTAGTAAGTTCTTTTGGTCCATTGCCTTATGGGAACTAACAAAATCTTTGATTTGAGATTAGATTCATTTTATTTAAAAATCAATTTAAAATAAAACTGTGTTATCAAAAGATTTAATTTTTTTGGGAAAGTTTATTAAATTGATACAATATTGACAGCCATTGAAAAGGTTTAATTTTCTCGAAAAGTAGTATAAAAATAATTTTAAAGATTTGCTGAATTGTTAGTCGATAGAAAATGTTTGACGAAAAACATATTTTTTTATTGAAATTATTTATTTATGCGTTTTTAAAATATTTTTTTAATTCAATTTTTCAAAAAATTCTCTTTCTTTAACGGAAAACCTATAACGAATCTATGCTATGAAGCTTTTCTAATTAATAATGGAATTTGAAACTAAATGGCAAAAACTATATCGGATTTAATTTCCGTTTCTTTTTTGTCAGCAGTTTTCAATGGTACTTTACAATGACAAGAACAAATTATGATTTTTATGAATAGATGTTTGAAAAATAAATTAAAAAGTATTCCTTTTTTTATAATTTGCAGTTTTAATATGATTTCAGTGTTTCTTTATGCATTTGGATTTATATTTGATTAAAAATACAAATATTTATAACACAACCATTGAAACTGAAAAATAATTTCTTTTTTATTTTAAATATAGTTGCTACTATAAGCTGATATAAAACGTATAACACCGCCTACGTAGGATTCTGTTATTATTTCTTTTTTTCCTTCTAATCATTTATGTACTGTTTCTATAAAAAGAGAAATTTATAAAATATTTGATTGAAGTCAATCGGCTAAGCACTGTATATTTTCCATACGTTATCGATTTTATAACAGTATTAGAATGTGCTCATATGTCGATCCTTACATTCAAACAGGAATAAAATAACTTTTGCTTTCATTTTTTTTTGTTGCTAACATTAATGGAACTTTTTTTTAATTTTTTGTTGTTCTACTGTTTGTTCTGTTACGGAATAATAAATTTGTTGTACAATAAAAAACCTAAAATAAAACTGAATATCAAATTTACATTGAAACAAACTAGAAAGAGTTGGTTTTCAGAAGACAAATTACACTATGCGACAAAGTAATAAAAAACGAAATACACCCAGCTAATGACATAGTGTAAGTTGTGAGTTTTGTTGAGTAGAACTCGAAATATTTGTTTATATTTCTAGAACATTCCAAACTTCTTTTATTTGACAAAAACTGTTTTTTTGGACAATACGCACAAATTTATTGATTACACAAACATTTCTGAATCGATGTCCAAAATTTAAATCTTATTAGAAAGTGGAGGGATGGGCCTTTAAAACGATATACATACATACATAATTCGTAATTACAACACTTCAGTCAGGATTACGACCTAGTTTCTCACACCACTTATGTTGTGTGCGTTAATTTTATACATGAGTGGTGGGACCTACAGTTTAAAGTCGACTCCGAACGACAGATTTTTGAGAAACTTTTCATGGCAATTTTATTTACTCTCAGAGTTTTTGCCAGAAATCTGCTGAGAGGAAGTCGCCGAAGAAATAATTTTTTTATTTTGTTTTGATGTCTGGCCTGTCGAACCCTCGCTTTACGTCTAATAAGCCAACACACTACCTACTAGACTACGACGACTTAAATAAATAAAGTCGCAAACGTGAAATTGACACATTTGATGACAAATAATCAAGATCCAGCAAAACTTTTGAAAATTTCTGAACTGGAAGTTCATTCGACAGAATGACAGGTATAAAAATTATAACACGACTGTTATACTATTTAAATAATAACTAAGGTAATTTTTGTCCAATTTTATCAAACGAAATGCCAATCTCTTCACAAGATAATGCACTTTCAGAATGTTGTCACTTATCTTACATTTTTCGTTTTATTAAATTTTGCAATTAAGAATAGCTAAACTTGAAAAAATGAGAAAAAAATCATATTTTCCAAGTTTACACGACTAAAACTCATAACATGTAAGTTTGAACCATATGTTTATGTATACCATTTTAAAGGCTTATTTGTCCCCTTTTCAAAGACTTTAGATTTTAAAAAGAAATTTTAAAAATATTTGGGTAATTAATAATTTTATGTGAAAAAATTAAAAAATTACAGTTTTTGTTAAATAAAACAATTTTGGAAGGTTCGAGAAATATAAAAAAAAATACTTTTGATTCTACTTAACAAAACTCACAACCTACACTATGTCATTAGCTGGCTGTATTTTGACTGTCGCATCGTGTTATCTTTTGTTTAGTTATATTTTTTAACTTATTATTTTTTATATTTTAAATCGAGTGCAAAATCATTCAGTAATTGCTTAAGGTAAACCAAAGTGTATCTTTAAACCTAAGCCAAAAGTTGATAAATACTAAAGCTTGAATTAGAAATAAAATCTCCTTCATTTAATCTTTATGGCCCTAATAAGGACCTTTGATGTTAAATAGAATTATAAAAAGTTTGTAGGGGGAAACAGCAATTCGGAGATGGTGAATTTGGTGACAGCTGTTTTCAAATTCAGAGGGCAACAGTGTACGCCCAGAACTTTAATTTGTTGTTTATAAGGATCCAATTAATATGAACAGTATAGGTCAGTTCAGTGCTTCTCACATTCGATTATTGCAGTGTGCTCCAGACGAAGGTCACGTTCATATTGAAGGCTACGTAATGCTTATTGGGCGCCTTTTTTATAATTTCCAGATTTATTTGGACATCCAAGCCTCAATTAAGTTTCTAATTGATTTTATATCGACGATAGATAGATAGAGATCTCTTACGAAAATTTCGGATCACTCAAAAGAAATTCTTTCATGAAACAGAATTATCGTCGAAATTGCATGGCTTATGGCTAAAGGCAAAATTTAAAAAATGCTACCTGGCAAAGGTGTTCCAACTGCCTCAATTAAATTTTATATTGAATCCCAACATCTATTTATTCACACGCCTGCCTGTACGTATGTATATGTATACATACATAATTGGCCATTTCAACCCAGGATTACGGCCTAGCTCCTCACATCACTCATGTTATATGTGTTAATTTTATATATGAGTGGCCGGACCCACAGTTTAAAGTCGACTCCGAACGACAAATTTTTAAGAAACTTTTCATTTGAATTAATTTTAATTAATTGCTTTGAACCAAGGCCTCATGTCTAAAAACCAACACACTACCTACTAGACTACGGCTACTTTTGTTTATTTATCAATTGAGAAAGTTGTCAATTACAGTTAAGTAGATTAGCAAAACTGAAGGTAAACGTGATGAAATTTGACAATTATAATTATATATAATATATACATATAATTTGACATTCCTTAAACGGTTTCTGTACGTTGCAAGTTTACTTTGAGAACATTTAATATTTTGCTGGTGAGAATACAAACATTTTTAAACGCCGCACGAGTACAGCAAAAAAGTATACTCACTCATTTGTGCATGCATTATAACTTTCTTCGTGTTGATGTAGAAATTGGTCTTGACGCAGTTGTTGATTTGAGTTGACACGAAAGCAGACGAAAAATACATGAAAATAGAGAAACGAAATTCAATTTAGAAAATGTCATTCAAAATTAACTCTAATACATGAGCAAATCAACTAAGAACTGAATGACTGAGTGAAGTAACCATAAGAAAATACCAAAAATTTTCTTTAATGAAGAATTTTATAGGCACTTACTAATTTTAATTTAAATGAATGGGTGATATCATCAAAATTTGTATTCGTTTAAAAGGCCTATTGAGGCAATTGTTATGGAACATAACATAGTTCAACAATACCCACCACGATTTTTCTGGAAGGTCCGCATCCGAAGTGTTCAATTTCCCATGACTCTAGTCGTAAATCAGGCTGAATTTGATCGATGGCATAAATCGGAAAAGGTTTAACAAGGTCAAATCGCAAGATTTCAATTCATTCGTTCGGCTAGTTTTCATCACAACAATGCCTTTAAATCATAACATAACATAATTGGCCATTACAACCCTTTACTCAGGATTACGACCTAGCTCCTCACATCACTTATGTTGTGTGCCTTAATTGCATACATGTGTGGCGGAACCGACAGTGTTAAGTAGACTCCGAACGACAGTTTCTTGAGAAACTTTTGGTGGCAATTTTATATACTCTGAGAGTTCTTGCCAGAAATCTACTGAGAGGAAAGAAATGTTTGTTCATATATCGTTTTGATATCTGACCTTGGTTTTGAACCGTGGCCTTACGTCTTTTAAGCCAACACACTAACTACTAGACTACGGCAACTTCACGACTTTCAAACGGCAGTATGCTCATATAGATTTTAGACACTGAAATGCATTTCCTTAAGATATGTTCTTCAAACAAAAACGTCTTAAATTAATATATAAACGATGTACAAGAACTTATTGAATTGATGTGACAAAAAAAAATTGTCTTTGAATTACGGTTTACCAAGGGGTGAGCGGGCAAATAATTAAAAATAAAATATTTAGCGAGAATTAGGGGTATTTAAAAAAATAAAAATATTACTGTGCCAAGGGTGATCTGCATTGCTTACAACAGCAAAAAAACAGGTATGTTAAGTATAAAATTGAATGTACCAGTATTTTTTCTGTGTTCTTCATTGGTATTTGCCGCCATTCACTTATGACCAAATTTTTCTATTGACTTTTGTTTGGGGATTAGCGACAACGCATCTTCCAAACGATCTCCTAAACAGAAATTTAGGCAATCAAATATAAGATACAGTTTGAGACTTTGCAAACTAAGTCTTTAGCTTTTATTGATGCTGCACGGTTCTGACAACTAGAAAATTTAACAAAAGTCTGAAGATATGTTATTCCACTTAGTGGATTTATACCGAGGTCTTTAATGGGACTTATGCAGTTTATGGTTAAAGAACGGCCATTATAACCAAATTTAAATGTGTTCCACGAATAAAATCTATTCAAAAATAACAAATAAATAAAAGGAAAAGTACCGAGTCTTAAATTTCTAAATGTTCCTGGTCGATTTTTAATAAATTATGGTAAGTATTTACTTACATTATGCTCATAATTAATATACAATATTCATAATGACAAGTATGTAACGTATGAGTGATATTTAATTCCTTTAGTTTCATAAAAGACATGATAAAAAAATCATTGCATACTTTACAGCGTAATTATTCAAGTACAAGTAATATGATGCGTATATCAAGCCTGTGGGACCTTTTGTATTGATTGGTGTTAAATATGTGAAAGTTTTCTTTATTTTCTTATGGTTTTGTGAAAAACAGATTTCTGGCAAATACTCTGAGAGCTAATGCAACTGTCATGAATAGTTTATCAAAAATCTGTCATTCGGGGTCGACTTTAAACTATAGGTCCCGCCATGTATGTATAAAATTAACGCACACAATATAAGTGGTGTGAAAAGCTAAGCCGTAATCCAGACTGAAGGATTGTAATGGCCAATTATTTATGATGTATATATTGGAGTACATGGATCTTCGATATGCACTGTAAAATTGTCTCTGCAGAAAAACTGTTGGCAGTTAAAAATTCTGTTTTTGTATGAATTTTAATAAAAGTTTAATTTCTTATAATTTATTACGGTACGTTGCTTTAAAATCTCTCCATAACTTCATTTGTAATACATTACGTAGTTTATATTTTGATATTTGCTGTAATATTTGCATATATATACAATACCTCTAACATCCATAGCTGACAGATAAACAAAGCGTCAAATCGTTAAATATTAGAAGAAAAAAGTCGTCAATATCATCAAAGACATTCATGGAAATGGTAAAAAATCGTTAGAAAAAATAATTATGAAAATTAAAAGTAAAAAAAGTTGTGGGGAAACCTATAAATTTAATTCAATGTACATATTTTAATTCAAAAATAATAGTGTTTTATACAATATGTTTGTATATTAAAAACAAATACATAGGGAAATATTTGAATCAAATCAGACAAGTTGTTGCACTCTTGTAGGTAATGTATTGGCTCATTAGACGTAAAGCCAGGGTTCGAGCCCCAGGCCAGACATCAAAACAAAATACAAAAAGAATTTCTTCGGCGACTTCCTCTCAACAGATTTCTGGCAAAAGCTCTGAGAATAAATAAAATTGCCATGAAAAGTTTCTCAAAAATCTGTCGTTCGCAGTTGGCTTTAAACTGTAGGTCCCTCTAGTAATGCATAAAATTAACACACGCAACAGAAGTGGTGTAATAAGCTGGTTCGTAATCCTGACTGAGGGGTTGTAATAATGACCAATTATGTATGTATGTATGTAACGATGTTTACATTTATAGAGATTTCGAGAGGGCGAAATCATGATCATTCGTCTTCAAGGACATTCATCAGACTGTTTACTCTGACATATAAAAGGCAAAGACTGTGTTAGTGAAGTTCAGTCAGTCTTGTGTAAAGACGCGGAAGATTTCAGTACAATAATTGTCTTGTAATTGTTATTGTTTATGCAAAGGGTATAAACAGAAGAATAACAAAAAAAATCCAATTATTGTTGTTGGACCAATTATGTATGTATAATATTGTTTCTAAGGAATTTAGTTTAATTTAAATTAACTTGATTTAATACTCTCTACATTAGCGGAAGAATGTGAAATACTATCATTTTGTAATAAATTTATCCAAAGCTGGAAATTAAAAGCTACCATCCCTCATTTCTAATTTTTTTTTTTGTTTAAATGGAGAACTTTTTTTATATAATTTTCAGAAAAAAATTGTTTAAGGTTGAAACAGTCTATCCCAGGTGTTTACTGACACATAAGCGCAGCAATAATATTACATCATTTAAATCTATTGATGGTGTAAATATTAGAGAGTCAGAAGTCATTGACTTCACTGGAACCGACATGTTTTTCAGTGCCTTAGCTTCTTAAGAGGGTGCAAGAAATACTTTACTTCATATAATCTCCTTAGTATTTACAGCACTTATATTCAAAAGAGAATGTAATATAACTCTCATGTATATGCCGGTGCCTCAACGTCTATTTTGAGACTTCTCGACCTATCCAACTCTATTGATTCATTGGAGCATCTTTGCAATGTGGCTTGTGTTTCACTGTTCTATCGCTACTACAAGCAAAATAAGGGGACTTATTCCCTACAATCATGTAATACTACGTAAGACTCGTCTTTCTCGGCGAGCACATCCGTATGTGGTCGATTGCCTAGTGAATCGCCCACAGCATTACAGACAAAATTCTTTCTTAAGTCGAACTATTCCTATGTGGAACTCCCTTCGTGCAGAGGTTGTAATTTTTTGGCTTTTAAGGGAGGAAAAAAGGCATCAAATACAAAAAAATCATCAAAATAAATTTGCAATAGTAAGAATACAAACCTTAAAGTGACTTTTAACGTACTAAAGTAAAGATTTTTAATGTAAATTTTTCATATCCAAAAATCATCAAAATAAGGGCATAAATCGTCATATCGTCAATATAATATTTTTGGAGCTCAAAATCGTCAAAATGACGATAAATTATCAAATCTGGTAGCTATGCATAGGAGCATATGCCGAGTTAAGAATTTGATAACAATTTGTATTGCCAACCTTGGCTTCTTAAATATTTGATATGGCTATTATCGAAGTGTCCTTTAATTCCACGTTGTATTTTTCATTGAGTTACTCATAAATACCCACTTATATTTGAGCTTTTAGAGTTTTATACCGTAGTCCTGTAGATACTTGATCTAGGAGCAGAAGTAGTTGGTTGCTTAAACTTTTCTGTTAAGTCTGCTACTTTTGTCATTGGTCCAGTTTGATTAACAGATATAAGTTGGCCCTGATATAATCTAAAATAAATTATAATTAAACTTCGTATATTTTTTTGTAGTAATAAATGACGTTGTGTTTGGACTTTTCATTTTCATTATTTCTATAAATATTTATACCTTCAAGCATTTACTCATATCTTCAATCACTTCGCAGTGCAACAACATATCAATATTGAAGTTTCAAAACTGATGATTAAGCAAATGAACTGAAATTCGCTTTATGGTTTTGTTCAAAATGATATTTTCTAATTTCGCCTGAGCTTGCACGATATCATTTTAAAAATACAAGCAAAAATACAACACGTATTTTGTATTTGTATTACAATAAAAGTAACAACATAAATTTTGTACACAATTATTCTTATATTCAATTTTAATTTCAATTAACGTTATAACTGGTAAAAATGTGTAGCGAAGACAGACAGAATGTGCAGATGCGTATATCCTGAACAACATTTGCTATTTTCTATTTTTGATTTTTTGCTTTTGTGTGGTTTTATGCAATTTTTTAATTATTTTATTTGGGTTTTCAGTTATTTTTGCTGAACTCATATTTTAAAAGGGTAAAAACGTAACAATATGAAATATTATAACTGTTTTAAATTTTATGTAAAAAGAATAGACACCTTTTATTCCATTTAAATTATTGCCACCCTTTTCTATTCAAAACATCATTGCACAAAGTTTCCCTAGAGTCTGTCATTTATTTTTACTACTGTTTGTAGCTCATTGTTTTCGCTTGTTTTTACGATTTATATAAAAAGCCTTTACGAAATGACAATGACGGATACCACAGACTCATCGCCTTTTCAGCAAGAGATAGTAGAAATAGAAATGAAACAGTTTTTTTCTTATGACACATTCTTCAGGGAATCGTTGTAAAACTGAAAAAAAAAATAACCAACGATTCTGAGAAAGGGAGAGAAGTTAAATACAAGGGAATACAAGAATTCTTATGAAAAATAAATCTAAAATAGAGGTGCAGAAAGTTAAAAGCTACCCTGCATCTACTGAAGTATTGAAAGAACCACGCAATTAAAGAAAAAGTTAAAAGCTACCATGCTGAAGATTGACTATGTTGCCGCTTTCTGTTTTCCTTTTAAATTCAATATGGAGATATATTAAACACAATTTAAATATCCTTTTAAATGCATAGTTGTCTAAAATTTACTTATAAATGCAGATTAGCAAAAACAAAAACAGCCAGAAAAAAGCAATCAAACTTCTTTCTTTATACAGTATTCAGATGTGCACCTCTTTTGTGTAAATCGCAATAAACGCCATTATTGAGCTCAATATTTCATATAAAATTTCAATTAATTATTGTTCAATAAATATGCAAATTCTTACAATATTGAGTAAAACTTAAAATGAAGCACTGTCATCATAAGTGTGTTTAGTGAGCATATCACAATTACTCGAACACTTTCTATTGATATTTGACGACAACTCAAATGTCAGCAACGACAAACACAAAAAAAAAACAATGTTGTTGAAACAACCTGTTTTGTTTACCAGCTGTCAAATGAATATTGAATAAGCAGCTGAACTGCGTATTATTATGTCTGAACACTTAAAATATTGTACTCAATAAACAGAATATTGACTCAATAAAACTGAATATGTGAACATAGCATTACAGAGATTGAAATGAATTCATTGCTCAATTTTGAAGATAAATTCTTCATCCACTAGTCCGCAGAAGTTATTAGGTTTTGGGCACACAATGCTTAGGTTATGTCGCCAAGGCAGGTAAGAAGTACGCTGAGACCAGAAAGGTCCATTGTAGGTACCTTCAGTATCACACGATAAAGCCAAAAAAAAAATAGAGAAACAAGAAGAAAAAGGGGGAAAAATTGAGGAAGAAATGAAAGAAACAAATTTTTAAAAAAATTAAGAAGAGATAAGGGACGGAAATAAAAAAGAAAACTAAGTCTGTCTCAATAGGAATGCTGTTTTTCGTGGTTGAATAAAAAAATAAATTTTTTAGAGAAAATTGTTCATTTTTTATTGGAAGGCATGTTCCGATTAAGTATTGCTCTCATGACAGGTCATTACATTTTTCGTGAAATGTACACCGATTACAACGACGACGTGATGTACATCGCATGATGTTAAATCGTATAAACTTGGAGGCTAGTTGCTAATTTGTTCTTGAAAACGTTGCTGTAATAAATGGATTGACAGATTACGCCATATTGCTGATATCACATCTCGTCTAGAATGCTGTTAACAGTGACCCAATCTTCAAAAAAGTCTCAGCCTCGTCGTCTGACCAAAATCGGCACCAAATATTGCATGAGAATTTTCTGAGCAATATTTCGACAATTTTTTGTATTCAGTAAGCTTTCATATGGAAATGTGCTTCATAGGTGTTCTATCGAAAAATGTTCATTGCTGAGGTTTCTAAAGATCTGCTGCTGAATTTTGCGAGCAAGAAGGCTGAGAGCTTTACTTAAAATTTGATGAGTAGAAATTTTAAGTTGGTGAGAACGATGCCAAATTGAATTTTTAAGGATTTTGCGCACTCTGGTTTACAACAATGTGTTCAGTGTTTGTTATGTCGCCGTAGTCTAGTATGTAGTCTGTTGTCTTATTAGACGTAAGGCCTCGGTTCAAACCCCAGGTCAGACATCATAATATGTCTCCGGATTACTTAGATATTGAATACAAATTTTATATTTGTCCACGTGCCATGTACTATTCTCGTGCGGAATATCAATTCGGACACGTTTTCGTTTCAGCAAAATTTTCGTAAGTACGTTCCTATGTGTTCCGTAAAGTTTTCGAGAATATCGTAAATCTGTTTTGAAAAATAAATTTTCTTAAAAACAAAACTTACATTGTGACTATACTTTGTGAAGTTAATTTTGGCAATAAAAATAAAACAATGGCATGAAAAAGCATAGAATAGTACAGAACAGACCTTTTTTCCTGAATGTGGAATAAAAAATATTTTTTTCATCTCAATAGAGATTCGATAAGAGTTAAGGAATCTCACAGGATAGCTTAATGAAACAAGGGAAATCTTTTTAGAATAGGTAAAAAACCTTCAATGTTATCCCAGTTTTAGGACACAAATTTGAAAAAAAATTAAGGAATAGAATAGAAAAAAACAGAAAAGAAGGAATGAAATATTTCGAAAAGTGTTGGCTTACGATTAGATAAGTACGCCTGTAATAATACATTTTATTGAAAAACAATTCTGCGAAAATGCCTAAATATACGTAAAAATTGCACTCATACTATATTAACACACGTAAAGGTTACACACATACGGTGGGCAGTAAAAGTCTGGGTATCCCAATATATTTTAGCAATTTCATGAGTTTTAAGCAATAATATGTAAAAATAATTGATGTTTCTTTATATTTATTTTATTAATTTATTTGTATTTTATTATAAAACAAAAAAATTAAAATGTTTTTCACAAACCAAAAGAAAAATAAGGAAAATTTTCGGATGACTCCATATTTTTGCTTCACGAAAGTGTAGTTACAAAAGAACAACTCACAATAAATTCAAAATACAAAGGACCAATATATTAAAATGTTATCCCTTAAGGTCAAGCACCCCATATAACCTATTTGGCATTGAATATACATACCATTTTGTTTAGCGTTTTCTTTTTATATTTGCCATCAAGCAAGATTTTCAGTTGACTTTTGTTTAAGGTTTAGCTACTACGTAACCGTTCTTCCAGTTAATGTCCTATATATTCACTGAGAGTCATATCAGGAATTTGTACAAGAGTATTAAGCCCGTGGGAACTTTATGGCAGTATGATTGGGTTCATTGACTTGTTGGAAGTAATAACAACTTTAAATAAATTTTTTCTTTAGAATGTATAAATACTCTCTCTTATTCATGATTTCCTTAACAAATTCCAAAGTGCCCCTACCTAGTCCTGGCATTCTACATCCCCATAGCATTGTACTACCACCTACCATCATACCGATTCTTGAGATCGAGCTCTTCATTTATTTTTTATGAATACAAAACATACGTTTGTTCAAGTATGTGTGCTTACATATGTCCACAAATGTTCATGAATTTCTACAAATATTTATATTATGAATGAATGCTCAAAAGACAATTGTGTGTGTATGTACGAATAAATGAACGAATAATTTCCATAAAGTCTTGGCTGAGTATTCTCGGTGTCAATGAATTCTTCTCTTAAAACAAAACTATACGCTGAATACACACATGCATATTGAGTGTTCAACAGCAACCCATAGAAGATAGACTAGGTCAGGGTCACACATAGCAAACGGCAGCAAAAACTTCTTGTGATTTCTATTCCATTGTGCTAGCCTTTTGCAACAATTGTATTGTTGAACATATGCTTATTAGTTATCCTTGAATGTTTTTCAAAATAACATATAAATATTTCGTACCGTTTGAATCTGTGCTATGATGTTGCTGAACCATTATTTCTGTAATATAATATAACAATAATTCATTCAAAATCTTGGATAACTCATTCGGATCACTACCATAAAGGAATAAAAAAAATGATATGATATTCGCCACTTCAAATATGGACAAGAAAGCGGACTCACAATTGGTCTTGAAACATAAATTTGTTTTTCTACAAAACATCGATGGGACTTAATACATATTGTTATGAAAATGGAAACAGTATACCATCGTTTAACATTAAAATAATAAAGAAAAAGCTACACAAACAAATTCAACGAACTTGTTACAAGTAAACCAACAACATTAGTATGAAGGACAAGGGGATAGACAAGTAAGCGAGAACGCAACAGCAAGCAATGTGCACAAAATATACAAACAACAAAGAAGTCACGGAAAGTTATCGAGAAGGCGAAACCCCGAACGTTCGACTTCAAGAACCTTCATCAGACTGATTTCGTGGGCATATAAAGAGGCAAGACAAAGCAGTCAACGCGCAGTAGTAAGAATTCAGTCAGTCTTGTGTGAAGACTTGGAATAAAATGGAAAACTGGGCAAATCGCAACGCTGATTTTAAGTAAAGAAGAATAGCGAACAAGCAATTATTATTATTGTATTCGTCAATTTGTAAACGGTGGCACACAGAAGCAGTGCTAACAATAAAGAGTTTAATTGAAACTAAACACTTATTTATTTTTATTATGTTTGCAATCAACGAACTCATACTTTAAACGTTTTTTTTTCAAAGGTAATAACGTAGCAATATCTAATTTTTGTATTATTGAAGCAAAAACATTAAAATGTCTTTATTTTCGGTTTGTAAATGCCAGTGTACATTTTTGTTTTAAATATTTACCACAAATAGACAATGTTTAACATAATTTGATGGCATTATCATTTTAAGTGTTTTAGACAAACAAGTAAATCGTAACACAGGGACGAGAAATATTTTATTTCCACTTTTATTGCTATTTTATTTTAATATTTATTTAAAACAGATGCTAGAAATAGAGACAAAAAACAGCGAAACTTAAATCTCCTCCCACAACTATAAATTTTATTCAATATTCTCTTGCTGGGTGTATTAGACAGGGAATAATAAATTCCTAGTAAATATTGAATAAAATATCTGAGTAGGATACCAATTTTGTAAAAATTTAAACATGAAAAGAGTAAAAATAACAAATGTACAGCATTTAAAATCCATTTTGACGCGTTGCGTGTGAAAAGAACAGTCGTGGTTTGAAGATAGCCGTTGTAAAGATCTGCGTTGTAAGTAGCGTTGCCATTATTTTTTTTTTTTTAACTTTTTATTCCTGGGAAAATAACTTGATTTCTACAAAAGTATAAACATTTTTAAAGGAAACACAGGAGACTGGTCTCCTCTATTGGTGTTTCTTTAAAAATTTAAATATTTCGTGTTATTGATGCATTTATTGGTCCATTGTGATCCTTTAAATAGTAAAAAAGGAAAGAGGAAAAGAAGCTACAGAAGAGAAAGGAAACTGTTTTGATCCCCACAAATTTTTGTCTCTTTTCAAGCACAAGTCTTTACGGCAAGTGGCTATATTAACTCTTCTTCTTTCTCTTTTTTGACGTTTTTTTCAGTTTTTTCTGATTCTAATACTCAGTCTAGAGTTTAACACACGCAAGTCTTTATTACTAGCTGAACGAAGAAAATTGAAAAGTATAAATACGTGCAGAGTGTAAAAGAAAATTGTTCACACATTACTATACACAACAGGTGGTAAGTGTATGCCAGTTAAGCAAAATTTATTTAAATTTATTTTATTTTGTTTTGTGTATGCGAAAAATACCATATAACGACCAGTAACAGGAACTGTATTGAAGAAAGTATAAGAGTTGTGTGTAGTCTATACTTTTATATGTAATTGAATGTGCCTAAATACGGTATGTATATGATTTTGGTTTTACCCGAAAGTATTTTATTATTGGCGAGATATTCAACAGCAATCGTTATAAAATTTTGAAGTATGGAGTCTGGCGCCAACCATGCTTTATGGTGTACATGTTTGGCGAACAGTGTGCTAAGACTAATATCACTGCCGACCTTTAGGGCGCAGACAGTCAGCTGTTATGATCACCAGTTGGCCCTGTTGCACTGCAATCATGGCAGTATTTGATATATTAAATTGGCTCTCCACTGACCTTCTATTAGGGCAGAAGCCTGAATTCGTAGCAGTAAAACTCTATGTTAAATCCTGCCCCAATCCGGACTATGAGCATGCTGCCATTCTGGGAAGAATAGGAGGTTCTCAATGGGGCCCTTGAGCTTTACACTGATGGCTCAAGGATGAGTGACAGGGTGGGCTGTGGTGGTATGGTTATTAAGATTTCTGATATTAAACTTTTTTTATAAACTGCTGACCATTGCAGTGTTGATTTACTTGGACTTCCCTAATGAACGTAGTTACAACGTCCGGTCCTTGTCTATATAACCGAGGATTTCTCAGACAAATTTCGGATTATTCAAACTAAGTGTTGAATGGGGCCCAAGATATAGGAATGTCGTAGGTAATAGCATTGCTGATGAGTTGGCCAAAACCGGTATGGAGCTCGCAATCTCCAACATGTTACAGATCATACCGTAGGTATTCAGATTGTATTAGTTAGTTATCGCGAAACCCAGAACGTTCGATTTCAAAAACCCTCATCGGACTCATTACGTGAGCATATAAAAAGGCAAGACAAAGCAGGCAACGAGTAGTAAGAATTCAGTGAGTCTTGTGTGAAGACACTTTGGGTGTGAAGAGAACAGTCGTTGTTTAAAGATCGCCGTTGAAAAGATCTGCGTTGTAAGCAAAGAAGAATAAGCAATTATTGTTTTTGTAGCTCCAAGTTGTAAACGGTGGCACACAAAAGTAGTGCGAACAGTAAAGAATTTATCTAAAATAAACACAAATTTATTTTTATTTTCTTTGCAATCAACGAAATCATACTGTAAACGTTTTAAAAACAACAATATAATGCTGCTGCAATAGCAAGATTTATTTTGCAGTCGGGTTGGCTTTAATAATGGAAATGATTCTGCTATCACAAATAAATGCTGAAATAATTAGGCCTTTTTCTCCAATGAGGGAGTTTATCACACCATTTATGATGTGTGCGTTAATTTTATACATGAATGTCGGGACCTACATTTAAAGTCGACTCCGAACGACAGATTTTTGAGAAACTTTTCATGGCAATTTTATTTGCTCCCAGAATTTTTGCCAGAAATCTGCTGAGACGAATTCGTCGAAGAAATATTTTATTCATATTTCCGTTTGATGTCTGGCTTGGGTTCAATAAGCCTGCATCTAATAAGCCAACACACTACCTATTAGCGACCTTAAACCTATATTACAAAGTCAAAATTAAAGCAATCAGAATTAAAAGGGGGTTAAAATATAACCTTCGTTAAGGAAAAACATTTTTCATGATTTTGTTTTTTTTAACAAAGCTATTCAACTAAGCACGTAACTGTTCTACTGTTGCAGGGTGACTGCTAGTATTTGTAGTTAAGTTATTGTATACGTATAAGTGCAGCACTGAGTTCCGGCGTAAAATAGAAAACAAAATACAGAAACAAGTTGTACGTATACTCATTGCCTATAATGCTAAAAGGAATAGACTATAGCTGTTGGATGAAGGGATGTTAGGCTTTATCAGAATTTAGTGGCGCTATCCGAAGTCGCCGTAGTCTAGTAGGCTTATTTTAAAGGAGTGAAATCTCTGAGAATAAATAAAAATTATCATGAAAACTTTTTAAATTTGTCGTTTGGAGTTCATGTTAAACTGCCGCCCGCCTCATGCAGACATATATAATTGGCCATTACAACACTTTATTTAGGATTAAGGCCTTGCTTCTCACACCACTCATGTTATGTGTGTTAATTTTATACATGAGTGGCGGGACCTACAGTTTAAAGTCGACTCCGAACGACAGATTTTTGAGAAACTTTTCATGGCAATTTTATTTACTCTTAGAGTTTTTGCTAGAAAATCTACGAAGAATTCGCCGGGAGAAATATTTTTTATATTTTCGTTTTGATGTCTGACCTTTGGTTTGAACCTTAGCCTTACTTCTACTAAGCCAACACACTATAGTACCCGCCACTCACAACATGGGTGATGCGAGCAGTAAGATCATAACACTGTATAAAGGATTGTAATAGTCAATTCAATGTCCAAATAAGAATACGCCCGTTTTCAAAGCTCGATGTAATATTTTTACATTTTTTTCTATTTTACAGCTGTTTTACGGAAACTAAACCCTATGCACGTGATTATTTTCTCTATTCAAAGAAAACTTAAAACGATGAGTAAATATGCATTTGTAAACAGAATAGTTTTTCATTTAAAAGCTAAAGGGGCGATTTTGTAAGAAGTTGCTAAAATTTTTGTTTACTTTATAGGACAACGCTGCTAACCACCATTATTTTTTATACTCCTCTATATTTTTAATTTCTTTATGCACTTTAAGTCCACTCCACTGTTGACTGTTACAAGCAGCTGAAGATGCTGTTTCGGTAACAAATTCTAATGGTTATGACTTGTTAAGGTTGCCAATAATAATAACTACTAAGGTAATTCAAATACTTACATACAGTTGAAAGAACTTAAAGCTGTTGTTGTTCATATTCATGTTAGTACATTTGAGGTCATAACATTACGTTTTTGTACGTGTTCTAACACATATTTAGGTTGAACTAAATATATGCATTCCTTTACTGTTTATTTGAATGGAGATGTTATTTGATGTTTATTTTTGAGTTTACGCTGAGTATTAGCACAAATAAAATTTTGATACATGTGACATATATTTTTTATACACTTTCTTTTACATTTGTTGTATACGTACATATTAATTTGTTTTAATTTATTTTTTATACTGCTAGCCTATAATTCTTATTTATTTCTTAGCACTGTTTTAACTGCTCTTAATTGCATATTCCATCTATATTTTTGAAGTCGCCGTAGTCTAGTAGGTAGTGTGTTGGCTTATTAGACGAAAGGCAAATCAGACATCTAAACGAAATATGAAAAAAAAATATATTTTTTCGGCGACTTCCTCTCAGCAGATTTTATAACCGTAGATCGAACTTTATATTAAAAATGATACATTTCAATTTTTCACACTATAAAGCTTTAATTCGGAAAAAGTTAGATGCCTAATATTTTTTTAATTTGTTAGTATTGTTATCGCCATTATTTTAAACCAAATAAAAAAAGAATATTTCATACAGGACTTAAAAAATTCAAAAACTTCATAATTCTGGCTTATGTATCATTTTTTTTACATACGACTTTCCTAGGAATTCTTTGATGTTGTGCATGTAATTTTTTTAAAGTTTTCAAAGATTTTGTGAAGTTTTATCGAAAATAATACATTATTTATGGTATTTGAGAAGGTATTGATAGTTAAGTGTTGGATGAAAGTGAAAAGGTTGAATTTTCTGTTCTTGATATTGATTGAAGTAGACGTAGTCTAGTATGGAGCGTGTTAAATTATTATACGTCAGACCAAGGTTCAAACCTCAGGCCAGACATTTCAAATTTACAACTAAAGGTTGTAATGTCCAAATATGCATGTGTGTACGTAATATTCCTGCTGCTGAACACTCCGAAAAAAGAAGAAAAACTCGTCTTATGAACTCACGAAAGTACTGGCAGCAACAACCATGACAATAGGATTTTTATCGCCAAAGATAGTGCTATTTGAACAGAAAATCGTATGCCCTTAGTAGTTTTGGAACAGAAAATATTACTAATTTTAACGCAGATTGCTGGCAGCTGTTTCTTGAAATGTTGTAGAGTCTTTCTTACTGCACTTCTCATATTTATAACACGTGACAGACACACATTAGAAAAAAGTGATTCGTCATATGTTTTACTTCATAGATGTTACAGATGATAATATTTCGGTCAACTACGTACGTATGAGATGACAAATCATTCGCTTTGATCATGTGCTATTCGGAAATGATGATAAAGTTACACTGATTAGGCCTTTTCGAAAAATGAGCTGAAATTATTGAAATTCCCAATAATTTTGTCAAGGTATATGAGTAACTAATTGAATTTTATGGTCGTTATAAATTGCATGGTCCACCGAAATCGAATTGGCAGTTTTAGATTCAAGGACATGCTACGTGAGTAGCAATTATTTACAGCCGTATTTGGGGAACGGGAAACCAGCGAGAAATCAAAGAGAGAGCGTTGTTATTGACATAATCAATATTTATTGCAATGGGAAACTTTTTACCTCACATGACGTTGTCAACAAATTTTTCTAACGAAATATAACAATGGTTTGTACTAGCAGTCCTCTGCCAGCCCTCAATTGGTAGCGTTACTGATGCGAGTGACAATAACGTGCCCCATCTAAACAATTGGAAACTTATAAATCGCCACAAAGCAAGGGTGATAGATGTCAAATTAATACCATTTGGAAACAAATAAAACCAAGCTCACATGAAGTGTTTGATTTTTACCCAAAAAACATATAATTGATATTAAAATGTAATAATATAAAATAGTTTTATTAAAATGAATTAAAATAAATACAAATATTAAAACTTTTTAACAAAATCTATCAATAATTGCGAAAATACTATGAAATACAAGTATGTATCAAAAGTGACACATAAGCTAGAATTTTGAAGTTTTTAAGGGTCGATCTACGGTTAAATACGAAAGAAATGTATTCATGCCCCATTAACATTCTATTTTATTGCCGCTTTATGCAAAACTTCAAGTTTTCTTTTCTTCTCTGTTACTTTTTTATCCTTACATTAAAAAATCCCTTTTTTCATTCCCTTAATGACACGGAATCACTTGAAGTTTAGTTGTAGATTTTCTGTGTTAAATTATTACTTTTAGTAGAAATCTTTTGAAATGCATTTTTAATATTAAAAAATTAAATTTTTTTTTTTTTTAAATTTAAAATTGATTTTTCATTGCATTTCAATAATTTAAAGTTGCCATTTAGATTTTAACATTCAATTTAAATATTTTATTTTTATTATAAATGTTGTTTTTGTATATCTGTATAGAAATACTGAGCAGTTGTAGGCGGATAACAAATAAACGGTTGACTTTACACAACCGACTTTTTGAACATTAAAAATTGTACTACTGATGCTGCAACTTTCACGGCTGTCAATGAGATAAATTTACTAGAAAAAAAGAAAAAAATAAATATTGTCTGCACACACTCGTATATTGTTCTTTTGTGTTGTTCTTTTTATTTGTTGTAAATATAGTAGCACACACACGGAGATTGAATTTTTGCTTTTGTAGTATTTGTAAAACAGCTCCACACTTGCTCTACAAACTACATATATACACTTCCTTTTGTATACAAAAACCCGGCTAGACATTTTGAAATTATAAAACGCAAACGACATTTAAAGAGCAAAATTCTCTTTTCATTTTCAAATAGAATAGCATGGCTATGAACGGTAACATTGCAAGAGAAAATTGCCCAAAACAACATAGCACTGTAGAGTATGAAAGCAACGCACAGAGACAGTAATTTCTGCTACTACAGGAATTACTCTGTTAATACACCTCTTAACGTATTGCCACAGCTACTCTGTTTTCTTTGGTAAGTTATTTCAATACTATTGTGGGCTTATTTATAACTTAATAATTAAGTTTTTCTTTTCTTAATGTTCATTACAATACCGCTTTTAAGATTTTTATTATTCTTTCTTAAATATTCTTTGGTTAAAAAATATTTGAAAAATAACTTTAATTAAAAGAGAACTACGTGCACTGTTGGTGTACTAAACCTCTGACGTATACTTTATTTGGAATTGAAATATTTATTAAGTACACGCAGCCTCATAAAGTAAATTCAAAGTATGAGTGTAATTTAATTTAATAGCATGGAATCATTTTACTATTCCAGCGACAATTGTTATTGCTCTAATTGAAGCAGTTAGAGATCATGGTCCATAATCTACTAAATGAAATGGATGGTCTGAGTGTGTTGACATTAATTTATTTCTCTAGAATAAAGGGAAAGAAAGAATAGCAAATAAATATGATTGAATTATAATAACAATAATTGAGTAATAACACGGCTAATGACACCCAGCTAATGACATAGTGTAAGTTGTGAGTTTTGTTGAGTAGAACTCAAAAATATTTTTTTATATTTCTCGAACCCTCCAAACTTGTTTTATTTGACAAAAATGGTATTTTGATATTTTCACACAAAAATATTTTTTTACCCAAATATTTTTTAATCTATTTTCAAAACACAAAGTTTTTTGAAACGGGAACAGCTGAGCCCTTAAAATGGTATACACAAACGTATGATTCAAACTTACATGTTATGAGTTAATTATCAATCCATGCACAATTCTTGTTGAGAACTGTAAAACACCTAATACAGCAGGTTTGTAAATTTTACTAAGAACCGGCAAAAAAAAATAAAAGGAAAAAAAAATCAAAGAAATAAAAACTTATAAAAAATTTCAAATATGTTTCAAATATATAAAAAAAAAATTAAGAAACCAAACTTAAAAACAAAACACATTTAATAAATGAGCCGTTTATTTTGAAAGTGGCATAAGTCACTTTGTTTTTAAGTCGAGATATTTAAGGGTTGGCGTTTTAACACATTTAAAAATATGGACGCTATCTTTCGGTAAGATTTTTTTGTATTAGTTATCTCATGATACTGATATTTTTCTTAGTATAAATAATTTCGTATAAAAATTAAAAAATCACCACTTTCCATTAAGGTAAAGTGACTTAAGCCACTTTCAAAATAAATAGTTTAGAAAAATGACTAACACTTATCAATTAAATCCGACGTATTTTACTGAAGTGATGTTTTGAAACGGCAGTGATTTACTAAAATTGCTAAATATATTACACATGTGTATAATAATAATAATTCTTACCATCAACATATTTAATATAAAGGTTTGATTTAAGTATTTTTTATTTAAGATATCTTAAAATACAAAAAAAAATTACTTCATTTTGAAACTTATATAAATATAAGTAATTTATAGGAAAATACACCAGTTAAATTTAATTTTCGCCATCAATATTGTGTTTTGTTTTAAATTTTTAAAATAACTGTGGTATATTGAGGGTATATAATTAATCAAGTCCATCATGACTTTATATTTTGTTGTAGGATGAGGTCCAGCATATAACGGATCCATCTCTTTTTGTGAATAACGCCTAGGTCTTCCTCTTTTTGGTGACAAATCCAAAGTTAGAAATTCATCTTCTTCATCTAAAATTAGTTTATAGAACATTTTATAAGGAACATCATGGTAAAATCGCATCCATTGAATTTTAAGCCAATTAACTTTGTTTTGCTCTGTATTTACTTTTCTTATTGAAACAGATTTTTCCAATGATTGTGCTGGAATAAAATCTTTTTTCTCCATGTTGTGTACTGTGAAGGATTTTTTTCGGCAGGCTGCTCTCACGCTATAGTAATCATTTGGGAGTTTCTATTTCTTTTACACTAAGCCCTTCTTGTGTACAGCGACTTACGTCACTTTCAAAATAAACATGTTGGTTATACCGTTAATTACCAATATTTCTCTCACAGAAATTCTCAATAGTTCTCAACTTATTGTTGTGCGTAAATATAAGTGTTGAATGAGAACACTTAATTTCCACAGGATTTTTAGGAATTATTTCGAAAAATGATTTCCTACAATAAAACAAAAGAGATTAACTATCATATAAGAATAAAACATGTGGGAATGTTTATAAGACAAAATATTAGGGAATGTTTTTTAACGTATTGAAAGGCACTATACGCTTAAAAATAAAAATTAATTACGCTGGACTAACGACACGGTGTTAATTGTAGAACTCAAAAATATTTTTTTATATTTTTTGAATCAAATGTATGTAAACTAACTTAAAGATGTTGTTGTTAATATTTCTTGAATCGACCAAACTTGTTTTATTTGAAAATAAAATTGAGATCTTTAAAACCGATATACAGTGAACAGCAAAAGTCTAGGTATCACAATATATTGTTACGCAAATGGAAATGGTGTTACGTCGTTTAACATTAAAATGATAAACAAAAGCTGCAAAAACAAAAACTATGGACTTGTTTACATGATCAACAAATAAACAAAAATATAGCAACAAAACCAGTATAAAAAGAGGGGATAAACAAGTAAACAAACAGGCAACAACAACACTGCAAGGACAAACGTAAACATAATACACAAACAACAATAACGGAAACAACATGTTTACATTTGTAGAGATTTCGCGAAGTCATTCTCCTTCAAGGGCATTCATCAGACTGTTTACCCTGCCATATAATAGGTAAGACAAAGCATGCAACGGGATCAGTAAAAATTCAGTCAGTCTTGTGCGAAGACGCGTTGCATGTGAAAAGAATAATCGTGTTTTGAAGATCTCTGTTGTAAAGATCTAACAAACAGTTGTTAGTGTTTACACAGAAGAGTGTTGAGAAGAATAACAAAACAAAGCAAATTGTTGTTATTTAAATCCAGTTGCGAACAGTGGGACACGGAATTGTGAGAACAATAAAGAATTTATTTAAAACTAAACACAAATTTATTTTCATTTTATTTAAAATCTACGAACTCATATTTTAAACGATTTTAGAAAGTTAAATATTTTTACGTATTATTGAAATCTTATGAATTTTAAGCAATAAGATCCTGGACTCCATAGACATTCGGAAATTTCTGAGCCATGGACATTTTTACATTACTTTTTCACTGTTTCGTATGTCATCCTAACGAACTGTTACTTTCGTTATTTAATAATATGTAAAAATAATTGATCTTTTTCATATTTATTTTGTTAATTTATTTATATTTTATTACATACAATCCAATTATGTATGTATTTACAACCCTTCAGTCAGAATTACGACCTAGTTTCTCACACCATTTATATTGTGTGTGTTCATTTTATACATGAGTGGCGGGACTTACAGTTTAAAGTCGACTCCGAACGACAGATTTTTGAGAAACTTTATTTTTTCATGGCAATTTTATTTACTCTTTGAGAGGAAGTCACCGAAGAAATATTTTTTGTATTTTGTTTTGATGTCTGGCCAGAGGTTTGAACCCTAGCTTTACGTCGAAAATATATACGACGAAAAAGCAGAACTTTATGGAAGAGTAATAAGCCTGTGATGTCTTTAGTAAACAAATCACATCTTCACGTTAACAGCAGTGTGATTGGGTTCATTGACTTTTTGGAAGTAATAACCATTAGGAATTCAGAATAATTCCTCACAACATTCTCTCTTATTCATTATTTCTACAATAAATTTATACGACGAAAAAGCAGAACTTTATGGAAGAGTAATAAGCCTGTGATGTCTTTAGTAAACAAATCACATCTTCACGTTAACAGCAGTGTGATTGGGTTCATTGACTTTTTGGAAGTAATAACCATTAGGAATTCAGAATAATTCCTCATAACATTCTCTCTTATTCATTATTTCTTCAATAAATTCCTAACTGCCCACACCTGATGCCGACGCACATGTCCACAGCTCTCTACTCCCGAGGCTATGCTTAACTATTTCATGCAAGTGGTTTGTATTCAGCTCCTTATTTTTCTTCGTTCATAATAAAGCATGTCAAATTAGTTTTGGTATCATTTGTTTTCCTCAGACGGGTGAATATATATGATTTTTTCATGTACAATTTAACTGCGCTGTCAAATTTATAACTTATTATAAAATAAATAGATTTATTAAATAAAAAAAATGTTTTATTTAAACAAAGAAATGTCTTGTAAGTCTCTAGGGTTATAGGGTTAAAACGCTACAATATGATTCTAAGGCATATTACCAATAATGACTTAAATAATGGCAATTTAAACGAAAGTTAATAATTTCGTTACTAAAACAACCTGAGATCTATTGAACAAACGCACAGATTACTGCACACCGTAAGAAAATCATTCCAGGAAATTTTGTTCTTAACATTTTTCAAGTACACTAGAAACCCGACTTGGGTCGATCCGATTTGCATCGTTTCGATTTGCGACCCTTTTAAAAAATTGACAAAACTCAGCTTGCGTTGTTGCAATTTCAACTTGCATCGATTAAATTTATCTGTAGAAGCCGAATTTGAAGGAATGGAGGAGGATGACATTAATAAACTTTTATTGTCTCACGATGAGGAGCTTGATAATGAAAAATTATTGTCCATTAATATGCAGCATGCTTTAGAAGATGATGTTATGATAAGTGATAATACATCAGAGGAAAAAAAATAACAAACACCAATACTTCCAACGCTATGCAATTAATTTCCCATGCATTGGATATATTTTCTGAAAACGATCCTGACGAAAATCGAAGCGCGGGCATAGCAGCATCTGTTGATGAAGCCATTAGTTGTTAAAAGGAAATATATCAGCAACAATTCTCTAAAAATTCAACAAACCTTAGACAGTTTTGCTAACAAGACCATCTAATCAAATGGATAAAGTATTGTTGATTTGGATTTATTATATGAAGACAAAACAAAACACAATTTAAACTAATTTTTTTTTTATAAATGAATTTTATTGATTTTTAATTTAATGTTTTGTTATAATAATTAAAAAGCATTTACTGAACTAAATAAAATAATAAAAAATGTTTCCATACTTCTTTTTTATTCGAAATATTAAGTTTTTTGCTTCATTTTGAATTTTGGGATTGATTTGATTTGCGTCGCAATTCTCCGGTCCCCATTAACAACGCAAATCGGGGCTCTGGTGAATTCGAAAAGATTTTGGACGAAGACTTAATACCATTGAAGCTACATATAATAATCGGAAAACATTCTTGAAGAACACAGAGAAATTGTTTTTTGAGATATTAAAAAGGACATGTTAAATGCTTTTTAATTAACTTTTAATTTTTGGGTCGGCGTTTACTTACCACCGGAATATGCAGCAAACTATGCGTTTAGTATCCAGACGTATAATACATACATAATTGGTCATTACAACCCTTCAGTCAGGATTACGACCTAGTTTCTCACTTATGTTGTGTTTGTTAATTTTATCATAAGTGGTGGGACCCACAATTTAAAGTCGACTCCGAACTGCAGATTTTTGAGAAACTTTTCATGGCAATTTTATTTACTCTCAGAGTTTTTACCAGAAATCTGCTGGGAGGAAGTCGCCGAAGAAATACTTTTTGTATTTTGTTTTGATGTCTGGCCTGGGGCTCGAACCCTGGCTTTACGTCTAATAATCCAACACACGGCGACTACTATAATAAATGCTTGAAATTTAACATTTCTTTTGAAATAAATTCTCTCTTACGTGAACACAGAGACTACAAAAACACGACAACTACAACTAAGATAGAATAATGAAAAATGAGAGAAAAACGTAACAAATACTGTATGAATGTGTGTGGCTTCTAAATTTATATGCTCAGTACTGCTAAACAATAACATCATCAACTCAAGCCGGCATAAAATATTCATACGACTACTGAAAGTGTAATAAATTGAGGTGACCGCTGAACAAAATCGAACTGCAATGAACTTTTGTGGCTGTGACTATGTCTAGCATTAAAAGTAATACATTGCGTGCCAAAATTAATCTAGGGATCTGTCGCGAATGCCTTTTGAGTAATCCTAGCAGTGCAGAGTGTTTGTAGAAGCATATTATTTTTGTTTATGTTTCACATCACTTTTAGTCTTTTGATTTGTGCAAAATGTTTATCAAAATATTTCTGACCCATGTAAGTTTTTTATTTGAGAGAAAACAAATTCCACAAGGCTCGAACAAATGTTTTAGTCTTCCTATGAATGTTGGAAAATACTGTTTATTGCAAGCCGCAATTAAGTTAAGTTTAAAATGTTAAAAATATTATAAGTAATGTCAGCAATTATAGAAATAAAATTTTGTTGAATTAAATTGTTCGTTTTATGACATCTCAATGATATACGAGTATATCAGCATTTTCTTCACCAACTAAAATTTTTTATTTATTTATAATTATAATAATAATATACGTAAATATATATAAAGATGTATGATTGGTATTATAAAATATTATTTTTTTACAAATGCAAGTATGAACCGTGAGGCTATTGTCTGGGCATACAGAACAAAACTGAAAGCAGCTCATATGGAGTAGGACAGGACACAAAGACTAGAGTATAACAGAGCAAATGAAAACATGTTTCCTAGCAGCTTTCGAAGCTCTGTTGGATTTCAGTCCGCCGCTCACAGTAGTAAAGTAATGATGTGATACAAGAGAGGTCAAACTTTCAAAACGCTCCGATCTCTAATCGCATGTTCATTGCTTAAAACTTTTTGAGGCCACAAGAGATGTTAAAAATCGTCAACTGTGTGGGTCGTCCAGGCACAGTTCGAATGCCTCAAGTCATTAAAGCTCTCAAATCGAGAATTCAGCGAAATCCGTTTCGAAACGAAGAATTACGGGTCGGTTTGTGAATGCCTCGCAAGATCCCGTGAGTCAAATTATTAGACTCGAGACTTTCAAATAACCTGCGGGAAATAAAATATGAAATGGAACAAAATTTTTAACGTAGAGAAAAAGTTTGACTAACAGAATGATAGGGTGCATGCACGTTCTAAGAATTCATCTGAACCGATTCCTCTGGTCGAAAAGGAGGGCGGCTTTTACTTGCTTTTCTGTAAACTAACGATCGACTATAGTTTTTAAAGCCGTCATAAAACTACGTATCGTTTAATTTTTCAAAAGCAACTATCGGCTTCACCAAAATATTTTACCCTAGCTTGCAAAGCTAAAGCTTTGAAAGAATTGATCTTCTATAAAAAATATATCTCTGGCGGTCCTGATTTGAACAAATTGTGAAAAGTTTACGAAGACATTATATTCCCCAACATATACATATAATCTTAAGACAGCATTGATTCATGCCGTGGTCAATTGCTATAATAGATGATTTAGTTATCCGACTTAATTTGAATGTCGATTCTGCACGTTCTCACGGCTGTCAGTAAAGTGTTAAGGTTGATGTTCCACAGCAAAGGAATCTTTGGAACTATTTGTGGCGCTTAACATATCCTCTTGAGACCCTATGTTACGTACATTTTTAAAGAGTACTGTCAACTTGGAGTCAATATTGTGTTTTTTTTTTTTGCTTCTATATTAGTTTCCATAGATACCAACTATAAAAATATATGGGGCCATCTCGGGTCTTAAGAGACTACGGCGACAACAGTAATATTATCGAAAGTACCCTCTATATCGATCATTAATAGGGTATAAATATGAATAAAATAAAACTGTCTGTTATAATGGCTATAAAATCAAAAAATATGTACGCATTGAGATAGATTAAATAATATTTTTTTATAAATCATTGTTTATGAACCACACAAGGGGACAACTAAAAAACCAAAGTCAGACAATACGCTAGTACTGCAAAAAAGTTTATCCGACAAACCTGTACTATAATGCTAAACTGACAATGAATTGAAGTAAAAAAGAAATACATACATACATACATAATTGACCATTACAACTCTTCAGTCAGGATTACGGACTAGCTTCTCACACCACTCATATTATGTACGTTAAGTTTTATACGTGAGTGGTGGGACCTACAGTTTAACGTCGAATCAGAACGACAGATTTTTGAGAAACTTTTTAATGGCAGGTTTATTTGCTCTCAGAGTATTTGCCAGAAATCTGCTGCGAGAAAATCGCCAAAGAAATATTTTTTTTCACCTCGTTTTGATGTCTGACCTGCAATACGAATCCGGTCTTTACGTCTAATAAGCGAACACACTACCTACTAGACTACGAAATAACAATATACCAAAGCAAATCATTACAGTTTTTTTTTTTTTCATACATATCTTAACAATTAATGGAATATCCTTTATTTTGCAACCTACCACCTAACACGTGAGGAATTGGAGCTATTAATTTACTAACTTCACTTTATAAAATGTTTTCCTATGCCAATGGCAAATTTAATAAATGCAGTGATTGGCCTTAAATTTACTTTGCGTTCTTCTTGGGAGTTTTTTTAATTTTTCAGTGCAAAAAAATGGAGTCAGCCGAAACGATTCCCTTTTTTCACTTGGTTTGTGAAAAACATTAAAAACATTTTTATTTCATAATAAAATAGAAAGAAATTAATAAAATAAATACAAAAAACATCAATTATTTTTACATATTATTAAATAACGAAAGTAACAGTTCGTTAGGATGACATACGGAACAGCGAAAAAGTAATGTAAAAATGTCCATGGCTGAGAAATTTCCGAATGTCTATGGAGTCCAGGATCAGAAAGATCTTAGCGATCGAAAATACCGTGAAAGTGTTACTTCTCTTAAAGAATTTTAAAAAGTACAAGTTGCAATTCAACGAAGCATTTCTTATCGTACAAAATCCAAAATTTCATAACTCAAGTTCAGAATATAGACGAAAAGGTGAATATAAATGAATGCTAACGTAAACAGTTGACAGTCTATTTGCCCTTATTACAACTAAAATGTTTGGCTTATATTCCTTAAAAACAACATCAACTACTTCCATTGAAGTAAGAAAAGAAATTTTTATCGGTGTTCAAAGATGTTATCAACATTTCCTTTTTATTAAGATAACGGCTGTAAAAATATCCTTTAAACATAAAACATTTATCTGCTGCGACAGTGTTTATGTGTGTGGTCATCCTCGAAACACTTAAAAGGTGTTTAATACTTCTAAAGATTATTGATTGTTGTATTGATAGCTGGATTTATTTATGTTATATACATACTTGTGATTATGTGTTGGGTATTATACTACAAAGACAAAATTTATGTCACTTAAGTATACGATTACAAAGAAAAGCAAAAGAATAGAGAAACATTTTAACAATCAACAGAATCCTACATAGCCATCTAGTATTTTATACAAATCCATTTAAGCCAAAAAGGTAAATTGCTGTGGATATAAATGTACCTCCTCTCAATATTTGTTCATACTGTATAATGTTGTACATACATTCAATATAAGGAACATTATAAAGGAATTACGTTTTGATACAATGTTTTTTTGTCCTTTTTTATTGCTATTTAGTCTTTAAGGTGAAATCAGTTTGTCAAATTAAAGCAAAAATAAAGGTTTAAAGATGTATTCAAAATATAATAAATAAATAAAGGTATATGTTAGGTTGGTTACGTACGTACATAGGTGAAAAATACACCTACACCTAGAGACCGGAAAAGGTTTAATAAATGGAAAAGGCTTGGAGAGTAATGAAAAAAAGAGAATCAAAATTAAAAACATTTTTTTAAAGATGTTTTCCGAAATATTTTTAGTTCTCACCATTCAAGACACTTGAAATGGCAAATCATACTCTTTACCTCTATCTTGAGTAAAAGGAAATGTATGCAAAAAGTTCGGGAATATGAACTACTTTTCAAATTTAGTGTCATTTTTTATTGTATAAGTAGCTGCTGTCCCATATAGTAGGTTTAGTCTGATTACACGGTGCGACAGTCAAAATACACCCAGCTAATGACATAGTGTAGGTTGTGAGTTTTGTTGAGTAGAATTCAAAAATATTTTTTTTATATTTTTTGAACCCTCCAAACTGGATTTATTTGGCAAACACTGTTTTTTTTTTTATTTTTGGACTTTACACACAAATTTATTGATTGCACAAACATTTCTGAACCGATGTCCAAAATTTAAAACTTATTAGAAAGGAGAGGGATAGGCCTTTAATACGATATACATGTATATTATTTGACTTTCCATTTTCGTAACAATATATTAGATCTGTTCATCTTTGATCTGAAAAACATACCAATTGGCTAGTAAAATAATAAATTAAAAAATCGGCAGTTTAACAGAGAAAGTTCCCATATTTATTGTGAAAAGAGATTTAGAATTGTGACTAATCATAGTCGTCTCTAAAAGGCAGATATTCATCGAACGAGTTTTTTTTTTGGAACATAATAGTGCAAATGCAAAACATAGACGTTTCGCTCTCTGCATCCGTCTTTGTATTGAGAATGTCCAATTATGAGGAACAACCTCTCTTTATCACTTAGAATAAATTTAGAAATGACAAAATAAAAAGCATCTGCACTATTGTACATTAAAAACTCATATTTACATAAGATTAGTCAAAGCTAAAATTGAAAAATATTGTAAGAAATATGTTATAAAGCTTCTATTCCACCAGGTCTAAATAACATTCTTTCATTAAGCCTTTACAGATAAAAATCGCCAGTAGCTCTTAAATCAAATCGTTTCGATGCCTTATGTGAACATTCATATTAAACATTTCTTTTTGTCGTTAACATGTGTTTTAATTGGAGGAAAAGACATATGTACGTATCGGGTCTTTGATTATGCGCTTCCTCAATTTAAATTCTAACAAAATTAATTAAACGTGTGAGATATCATCGAAATTTAAGAAATCATTCTTAATTAATGCTGAATAAATCAGTTTTTAATTAACTTTCCTTTTATCAGAAATTTAAATACGTTGAATTTTTAATAAAAGGGACAATGAAAGACGAGAACGACTTTATGCACTTACAATGGTTTTTATATTTTCATATTTAATTTTTAAATAATTATTATTCCATCGTTAAACAACGCGCGTAATTATTCTTGCTCGTTTAACTGAAATTAAAACCAATGCAAATGAAAATTTATATATTGTAATTTATACTTGTAAACGTGTGCATTTTTCCACACACACTATCGAACAAATACATTAATAACTTATGAAGGAGCATTAATATTTTTTTTAACTTAATAACCAGGCAACCAACAATCCTGTCTTCATGTGCTGTGCAGAGAAAAAATCATTATTTAAGGCCATGTATGAATACAAATGTTGCCATATTTGTATAACTAGAACAAGTATTTATATTTATAGCTCTCATCGTATTTACTTGTCATTCCTTATGTTTAATATTTGGATCGTATTCCAAAATTGCCGAAAAACTAACTAGTTTAAATAAAATAGTAGTATTTGAAAAATTATTAATTATAATTTAATGACTTTTGTGAATAATTATTTGAAAAAACTATGCCAATAAATACGAGTGACTCAAAAGTAGCAGAAGATAAACGTAGTCTCGTAGTAAAGCCGGAACTGTAACAATACAAACGCATTTTCGTTATGATAGTCTAGGGTATTGAAACAATCCAAGAAACTTAAAAGAGAAGCATAAGAAATATTAAAAAATACGTTGACCTTACATACATACATAATTGGCCACTACAACCCTTCAGTCAGGATTACGTTGACCTTAATGAACATAAAATATCAATATTCGCATACAACATATTCATAGTCAACTTATTTGCTCTTTGGTTACAGACTTTACTCATATGAAATCTGAAGTATACATACATAAATACTATAAAAAATGTACTATTATCTTAATGAAGCAACCATATTGAATGAATAATACAGGGTGTAAAAAACTCAAAATAAATTCGTTATCAAAAAATGTTTGTATAAAATTAAAATAAAATTCTAAACATTAAAATAAAGGTTGCAATCTTTACATAAATATATTTCTTTAGAGCCATGTTTATTTAACAAAAATATAATTTTAATTCATTCATTACAGAAAAAACAAAAAATGATCCAAAAACTAAGATAAAACAGTTTTTAACGAAATTCTATAAATATAATACAAGGTGGGCCATCTATCGGTTTAAATTTGAACCATCGGTTATTTCGAATCTGGCAATACTTATGTCATTATATTCTGTTAAAAAATTCTATATATTATATCCGCTGAACGTAATGAGTCGATTTACGCTTGAGCAAGGTTGGGATTTATGGAGTTAACTAGAAACTGTACGATGATGTTAATTTTGCCAAAAAAAATCATTCGTTGTTATGGATACATATGTACATAATTATAACCCTTCAGTCAGGATTATGGAACTAGTTTCTCACACCACCTATGTTGTGTGTATTAATTTTATACATGAGTGACCGGACCTACAGTTTAAAGTCGACTCCGAACGACATATTTTTTTGAGAGATTTTGCATGACAATTTTATTTATCTCAGAGTTTCTACCAGAAATCCACTGAGAGGAAGTCACCGAAAAAATATTTTTTTTATATTTTCAACTTGACGTCTGACCTGTGGTTTGAACAGTGACCTTAAATGGATATAAGTTAAAATAAATTCAATATTTACGCATACCGTGAGTGTTATACAATGTTCAGGCATGAATTTTAGTTGAGTCAATATTCGTTTCATTGAAAAAAATTATTTTAAATGTTCAGGCATACGCAAATCAGCTTACTCAATAATCATTTGACAGCTGGAAAACAACAACAAATTTTTATATTCTTTTTTTATAACAATTCATAAATTTAACACTAAACCTACTGTGACGGGAAAATTTACTCATATAAGGTTTTTTATCAGAATTTCTTGTATATAACATTATAACATCGGTATTTGCCTTTATGACTTCTATTAAAAATACATTGAATATATTTTTGAAGATTTACTCCTAAGTATCTTGTATATTTTTTTTTACTGAGCAACGCATGTAATCTACCCTAACTACTGCGGGAAGTTATTTGCCCTGAGCACAGTTTCTGTATATTGATTTGGATATTTTGTGATATAAAACCACTGTTTTGGACATTTTTGTCATTGCCTGGTATGATTCGGTATATTAAGGTATATTGTTTGTTTTCTGGCAAATGGATATTCACTCTACTCCAAGCGAGTATTACAGTAAAAATTTCTAGTACTATTTTGTTAATAAAAATTCTTATTTCAATGTTTTGTTATAGTCCTTAACCCCAGAATTTTGAAACCTTCAAAATATTTTAAATCATTAGAAATTTTAAATAATATGTAATAGAAAGAGAATGGAATAGGAATAGAAATACAAGAAGTATCGGTAGATTTAGTGTTAATATAAATAAACTTACCTTCCACCTCACTCGCCATTTTTATTTGACGCATAAGTTGTAACGTTCTCACTGAACATACTTATGACAGCGCTGCATTTTAATTTTTACTCAATATTATAACAATTTACGTATTTTTTGCGCAATTATTAATTGAAACTTTATATGAAATATTGAACTCAATAATGGCATTTATTACGATTTACGCAATAGAGGTGCATATCTGAACACCGTATTAATCTTATCAACAATATTTTATAAATGCACATATTCTTTATTGGACTATTCACAACTTGGTGTAAACAACAAAAATTGCTTTGTTTGGTTATTGCTCTTTGTAAACAATAACAATTACTAGTCAATTTGTTCGATAGATCTTAAAAAAGAAGAGTTCAAACGCGGATTACTTTCTTCAAACACCGCGTCTTCGCACAAGACTGACTGAATTTTTACTGAATCCGTTGCCTGCTTTGTCTTACCTTTTATATCGCAATGTAAACAGTCTTATGAATGATCTGAAAGGAGAATGACTTTGCCTTCTCGATATCTCTATTAATGTAAACATTACCGAATTTTACCCTGCGGTATAAAAGGCAAGACAAAGCAGGCAACATGATCAGTAAGAATTCAGTTACCTGTTTTCTAGGAGCTGGCTTTTGTGTATCACCGCTTGTAGATGGTACACTATTTGATGACGATACTTGTAGTTAAGTCAATAGCTCTGCCGCAAAAGCATTTTTAGGTTTGACTGTCCTTTTCAACATGTTTTCTTCTAATGGGCACATATGTATCTAGCTGACGTAAAAACTCAGGTCTTCTGCGATTTGAATCATTTGCAGCCCACGAAGAATCAATTTCTGAATATGAAATAAATGCATTCAATGACGATATATCAACTATATTTGAAAGCACAACGTTTGGCCATCTATTTGTTTTTCTTTTAGTGCTGTAGTAGCTAATCATATGATCAGCAGTATCAACGCCTCCTAAGATAAAGGAAATTATTTTTACTGAAACGACAAATAATGATAAAATAAAACAAACCTTAAGTAGAGTTATAATAAGAAATGATTGCAGGTTTCTTCTTATGATTACTGAAATCGATTTCATCTGTTTTGTGTATGGTGCTCATCAATATAGTACCATTATTTGTATGGCCGGTATACATAGAGGAACTTTTTTGAACATAAGCAATTTCGTTGGGATAAAACTTTTGGTTTTCGATTCGAACTGTTCCCACATATGTATATCAGTTTGCTTTGTAAAAGTTTTTTCCCCTACTCAAAAGATGAATAAAAGCTATTAGCTTATATTTTGCCCTTTCAATTCTTCTGTAACCTCCAACACGACACGCTCCCCTTAATTTTTTTCAGGCTTATCATATTTTGGTTTCCCAATGTACGGTTGTATTTTCCATATGTATCATGATTTGGAGTCCAAAGCTAACCAAAATTTAAGCCCAAATTTGGCTGGCTTTGCAGGCATATACTGCCTAAAGGAACATCGTCCCCTAAAACCCATTAGCTCCTCATCAATAGTGACATTTTCAAGACAATTATAAAACATCGAAAGAAGCGCTTCCCAATTGTCACATACTAACGAGTTAGAGCAAACTTGTCACTACTTTTTTGTTGTCTTCTGTTGATAACATCATCAAAGCGGGAGCACTTGTTATGATGTGAAAATTATACGCGCTCATAATAGACATAATACACACGTACCCAAGTAAAACTTATACTCGTGGTATACATATCTGTATAGAAATGGAGAATCCCAGAACTTTTGTAACAATTTAAATTATTTAAAATGTTTGGTCAAAAGAGTTTTATATCGAATTATTTATGAAATACGCAAAGTGGACCAAAATGGTCCTTTACCTAAGATTCGAAAGTTTTTTTAACTTAACAGCAGGGTTAAACAAATTTTGAAAAAATATTTCATCTCTGTTTGTTATTTGAAAAAGGTCTTATAGATGGGTGTGCTAATTATAAGACCACCAATGTATGCCAAAACTCAAAGTTGAATCTGAAGAACTTTATTCTTAATCGGGAAGCCTTTGTAAGCTAAGTAAGTACAAGTGTTATATGTTAGATAGGAATAATATAATTCTTGCTATTATTTTAATATTTACTGCATGCAATGGAGAAATACAACGAATAATTATATCTTTGTGAAATTAAGTTAAAGCACCTTTTATATAATTATAAATAAATGGGTTTTTGGGGCATTTATTATTATTTTTTTTTTTACTAAAGATAAACGCAGTTTTCTTTTATGTAGTAAAGTAAGATGGAAGGTGGCGAAAACAATTAAGAATATTGATTTTTATTGCTCTTAAACCTATTAAAGTAATTTGAAGAGCAGAGGGTGACAGGCGATTGCATGTATTGTGGTACAATCTAATGCGTTTGTTTATGGGTTCTTGAAAGTATAAATGATTTAAAAGCTTTTAATATGGTGTCGCACAGTTTTATTATTGGTTGTGGTTTTTATGTCGTCATTAAATTAATGTGTAATTTATATGGAGAGTGAATAACAGTGATTTGTTTTGGTGTTTTGAGAAATAAATAAAATTGCTTTTTATTTATTTACGTACTACATTGCAATTATACAATATTTTTATACAACAGTTATTAGGAGCTAAGTAACTAAGATCTTATGCTGTGTATTGTGTAACAGATCGAGTCTTTGGTGGGAATCGAACCCATTACCCTCAATGAAAATTTCTCAAAAAAAAATGACACAACAAATAATTGTTCTAAAAGAACGATTTTTTGTAATTTGAATCGGCTGGTAGATGATCTGTGCGACATAGCTAAAACTCTTCGTTGCAGTTAAAAAATTGAAAAGCAACCGTGGAATATGGTAGTTAACTGCTTTAGTTTAAAGAAGTAAAAGAAGATTTTAAAAATGACAATAAATTTGGCATTACAATACTATTTTCGATGCCTTCAGGAGAATAAATCACACTTATGCTGCGTGTGTTAATTTTATACATGAGTAGATGAACCTACAGTTTAACGTCGACTCCGAACGACAGATTTTTGAGAAACCTTTCATGGCATTTTTATTTACTCTCAGAGTTTTTGCCAGAAATCTGCTGAGAGGAAGTCTCCGAAGAAATACTTTTTGTATTTTGTTTTGATATCTGGCCTGGAGCTCGAACCCTGGCTTTACGTTTAATAAGCCAACACAACAACTACTTACTAGACTACGGCGACTTCTTTATATATGATACACAATTCGTTACAAGTGTCATCAACTCCACAGCTGATCGAGCATAAAGTTTTTTACATTAAAAATTTTGTTTGACGTTAAGAGACTACGTAACCGATCTTCCAAATTTATGAGGCCAAATTTGATAGTCTGAAATCTGTAAATTATTCCTTACAAACTTATACAACCTGTTCATATGGTCGGTTCTGAATCCTACTATCAACAAAAAGAGAAATTAAAGGAAAAAAGTTAATTAAAGGGAAAATTGATCATGAAAATGCTAAAACTTGACTGCAAAGTTTTGCTGCACACTCAGACTACCATTTATTTTGGTATTTGCCGAGCTCTCCTTATGATGATCAATTTTTCGCTTATTAAAACCAGAAGTCCTATATTATTAACCAAGCGCTTAAGCCCGATCTGTTATCGATTGAAATATGTTTGGTCTGATAAATGTGTTTAAATTTTGGAAAAAATTATAACCGAACACTCAATATTCATATTCGAATTAAATGTTAAGTTTGAAAATTTTACACAATGTTTTGGTTACCCTTTTTAATTCAATTTAATTAATTTCAGGCCAATTAACTCAACATTTGCCGAAGTCACATTTGAAATTTTAATTTACTTTATGAGATACATGCATAAGTAGCGAATGATGTTATAAACATGGAAGGGAATGTTAAGATACTAACAGTATGCTTAACGAATGTTTCAATTACAAATAAAGTATTCGCATGAAGGCCAGTTGCCGTTGCCAGAGAGCAGAACATAATCTTATATATAAAAATTAATGTGTGTTTATTTGTTTGTGGATTTGTTTGTTTGTTTGAAGTCTATAGACGGCTAAACGGCTGGACCGATTTTCTTGAAATTTGAACAGTACCTTCCTGTATGTCTGGAAGGAGTTATAGGCTACCTTTTATTTTAAAATTTCAAGTAGGCGAGGTGCCACGCCCACATACCCAATAAGTATTTAATGTCGCATACCTCATAAATTGCAACAGCTAGAGTCCTCAAGTTTTTATGGATGACTTTGACGTATATATGAACAAAATGGGAGGATTGGCTATAGTAGACATATCACCTCTCATAGTCTATGTATACAAAAATGAATGCTTGTTTGTATGTACCTTATAGAATCGTAAACTATGCATTTGATCTTTAGCAAAGTTGTTGCGCATTAGCCGACAAAGGTTTCTAAATTAGTATGACCAATTTCCGACAGGTGGCGCCACTGAAAATTACTTAAAATGAATTAAATCGTAAACTGTGCATTCCTTAACAAAATTATTGCGCATGAGTCGACGGAGGTTGGTGCGATTAATTTCCGATGGATGGCGTCACTGAAAATTATTCAAAATGAATGACAAGCAATTGGTCGACCTACACCTCAAGCACGGAAGAAAAGAGCATTATGAGCCTCAGAATCAGACGAGCAACGAGCATTGAGACTGGAAAATCTTCGATTATATGCCGCTGAGACCCGTTCGCTTGAACCACATGAACAACGAGAAGTGAGATTAGAAATTGATTGAATGCGTACTACTCGGGCCCGTTCATCTGAATCATGGAACAACATCAATAAACAAATCAATAAAATGATTCAAAATTAATTGAACATTTGTGTAATATCTTTCGTTCAAATTTATTTTAGTTGGTGGCGCAGCAACACGCGTAGTGTACAGCTAGTAAGAAATAAAACAACCAAACAAATTCTATTTAAAATTAAACTAGAATGATTGAAAAGCAATCTCCGAATCTCTATTTGAAAAATTGTTTTTTTTTAAATTATACGGGTATATAAACCCAAGAAACTAATAAAGAATAAACAATTTCTTATGCGAAAAGGTAAAAAAAACAGTTCAGAGGGTTCGAGAAATATAAAAAAAATACTTTTGAGTTCTACTTAACTAAATTAGACTATGTAGACAGCCGGGTGTGTGTGTTTTGGAAGCCTGGTAGCCTCACATTTGAAAGTAGACGTTGGCGATACTAGAAGCCAGACACTTTTGATTTTAAAACAGCAATTGAATGTAAAATGATTTATTCAAGGACAACTTCTCCTCATCCTCCATTAATTAAAGATGATTGTTTCTCTAAATATTCCCGGCCTACTATTATGATGATAAGATAAATGACAGAAATGAGATGTGTTAGCAATTCTACGCTCAAGTAGAAACGTCCTGACAATGACCTGAGCGCTTTATTGTCACGTAATGAGAGAGGATAAGCACAGCGCCGGAAATGACAATCGATGAGCTTAGTGTCTGATAATGAAAAAAAATTGAGTGCTTCAAACCTAAAGAAAAACTAAATAAGTATGTAGCACTACATAATATACGATCTCAACGCAAAGTGCAGAATTATAAAATTGTAAAATATATCGATTACAAACGACTTTAGCATCGCATGCTATATTTGACAAGGGGCTAATATTAAAGAGTCCAAATAAAAGAGCACCTGGCTGAATTCATTGACTTGAGAAAAAAAGGCTGATTATAAATGTACTGAAAAAGCAACTGTCAGGTACTTGCGCTATCTCTTTCACAATGAAATTAATCATTATAAACATGAAACAGACAGATGGTTAGCTATCTTTCTTATCCCCTATGTAGAATTCATTAAGAAGGTATTCTATATTCTTAACGACCATGTTATAAAATGCTTATCGCGTTTGTACAGGCGGGCAATTGGATTCGAGATGACAATCGATCGCATATTTCAAAGACAATTAAAAGCAATAAAAGCTAAAGAGAAAAACGGCTAAACATATAATCACACACAAAGATAAATTAAGACTTCAGTTATCTGTGGAATTATTGTATTGAAGTGCAGAATCATGCAACTATAGCGACAAAAGATGCCTCAACAAACTGCATTCTTTGAAATTTTCTCAGAAGTAATAAATACATATTTTTGTTATAAGTATAGATTTTTAGTGATGAAACAGAATACTTCTACAACTTCAAGCAAAAACGGTGTCGAACAAAGATGGTCCATTATGAAGTCGACAGCCGTAACTTCGAATACTGTCAATTACGTTTAAATATACATATATACGTTAATTGCCTTCTCTGCTTTTATGTATGTTTTATTTTTTTGTTTTTATTTTTTACACACCTTAAGAAAAACATACGGTTTTTGTTTACAAAATGCATAAAATTCAGTGAAAGTACACCAACACCATGTACAGATTGTGGGAGCACAATTGAGAGAGTAAGAAAAAACGCTGTCAAAATAAAATGGATTCTATCTCACGACTGCTTTTGCCCAATTCCGTTTGATCACTTATACGTGTTAAAAATTGAAAAGATGGTTAAAAAATTTAAATTGTAGATCTAGATAATTAATATTGTTACATTTTTACCTTTTAAAAATATTTAAAATATAAGCTTGTATATTGCAAATAAAATAAAAGTAAATTGGTGTTTAGTACTAATTAAAATTCTGTATTATTCGCACAATTCTGTGTGCCACTGTTGACAACCGCGTCTTCACACAAGACTGACTGAACTTTTCTAACTAACTCGCACGCTTTGCTTTGCATTTTATATGGCAGAGTAAACAACTTGATGAATGTTCTAGAAGGCAAATGTTCGTGGCTTCGCCTTTTCGTGATCTCTATAAATGTAAACATCGTTGTTTCATTATTGTAGTTTGTGTATTTTGTTTACATTTACTCTTGTAGTGTATGTTGTTGTATTTTTGTTTACTTGTTTATCATTTTTTATGCTGGTGTTTGTTGTTATATTAGGCAGTGCGATAATTTGTAAACAAGTTTATTTATTTAAGTTTATGTAGCTTATGCTTAAAGCAAAACACCAGTATCTAGATTTTTCATTTTCGTAGCAATATTTCACACTAAATCCTAAAGTATACCAAATAATTGTGCAACTAACTGTAAATAATACAATTATGGTTCTATTTTATTATTAACTAAAGTAAAAATGTCATGAAGAGTTAAAATTAAACCTCATGGCAAAGAGAAATGCCTTGTTATCAGGATCGCGGCGACCAATACGCGGATATTCTATTCCACAGCTAATCGGAATATGTCTTCTTTACAATCCAATAAAAAAAATTCACAACCATTTCACACGTTATGTGTTTTTATTTTAAATGAAAAACTGCATTCTTACTGAGACATTACTTAAATTTAATATATTTAAGATAAGTTTAATAGTAGACCAGATGCTTTAAATATTTTAAGAAGAACTCGGAATAATAAAAATGTAAACGAAAATACTTAATTAAACAAATTGCGAATTTGTATAGAATTTTTTTTAAATATTTCCATGTCGAAGACATTAACATTCATTTTATGCCAAAAAGCCAGATATTTTGAGCTTATATTAACACACACCTACATTTATATTATCATGTACTTAAATGGTACAAATTAATTAAATTTTAGAAAATTTCGTCATTTAAATTGTCAGTGATCTTAACGACAATTTACACATCCTCACACAATACATACAATAAAAACATCTACAGCCTCACAAGTTCTCATCTACTATGTAGATACACAAATTCAAGCAAACAAGAATTGTTATAAATTTATTATTAAAAGGAAAGGACTTCACGGAATCTCAGACTTAAAATACAGAAAATGTGAGAAGCCATAAACCCTGCAGTTGACAACGCTAATAAAAGCAACAAGAAGCAACGAAATAATTTTTTATCTAAAAAATATTACAACATTACATACAATGATGTGAAAAATATTGGTGACACACACCAAGTGACAATCCTCAGTCTGCTTTTAACACAGTAAAGCGTGATGGTGGTAGTGTTTTGGGTTCATTTTCTTTCTATTGCCTTCGGTCATAATATCGTGTAAAAGGTGTTTTAAAACGAATTATGTTTAATTCTTCAAGATTTCATACTACGTTATGTCGAATAAAAAATATGCCACTTCGATTCGTGTTCCGACAGGATAATGACCACAAAGTGCACTAACAAATGGTTCGAAGAAAATAATTTCAATGTAATATACTGGCCCACACTGGCTTCAGATCCAAATCCGCTCGAAAACTTATAGGATATAGTAAAACAACAATCGAATGAAAATGAAATGGTATTGATTTAGGCTGCATAGTATGATATGATACCTGCTTCGATACGCCAAAATTCTGTTGCCCATGTGCTTATATTGTGTTCACCACACCCTACTCTTATATTATTATTTGGGCAATTCACACAAGCCCTTGTATCGTTGTATTGAGTGTATTGTTGGACGAATATACAGCAGTGTATGCTCCTTATAATTTTCATATAAAAATCCAAAATCATTTAATTTTTTCCGTCATATTTTTCATTTTATTGCTTCAAAATCAAATTACAAATACTGGTATTCTTCTTCTTATCGCTTTTTAACGTTTGGAATACGAAATACACTATACAACATAGCATTGAGCGTTCACAAACGAAAAGTGTATCCAACACAACATACATGATACAAATTCCATTATTTTATATCTATTTTAAACACAACATGAGGTGTCCTTATATTGTTTCAATTAATTTAATTAATATGTTTCAATTAATTTAATATAATAATGAAAATAATTATTTAACAGAATCGGAATGAAATTTGTTTTTGTGATATACATATAAGGTGACAACAAATGTAATTACTTATCAACAATTTTACTTACATCTCATCAAAACTCTAAGCGTTACATTGGTGTTCTTATTACTTTTCACATCAGTGATTAATATATGCGTGGCCTTGTAAATTTAATAAGTATCTAATATTAAACACTTTTTTGAGAAATTTTTCGTGGCAATTTTATTTACTATCAGAGTTTTTGCCAGAAATCTGCTGAGAGGAAGTCGTCGAAGAAATATTTTGTCATATTTCGTTTAATTGGAGATGCCTGACCTGGGGTTTGAACCGAGGCCTCGCGTCTAATAAACCAACACACTACCTCCTAGACCACGGTGACCACCACTCATGTATAAAAATTAACGCACACAACATAAGTGGTGTGAGAAACTAGGTCGTAATCCTGACTAAAGGGTTGTAATGACCAATTATGTATGTATGTAATCTTAAACAAGAAGTCGCCGTAGTCTAGTAGGTAGTGTGTTGGCTTATTAGACGTAAAGCCCGGATTCGTATCCCAGCCCAGACATAAAAAAATTAAAAAAATTAACAAATATTTCTTCGGCGACTTCGTCTCAGCAGATTTCTGGCAAAAAGGCCGTAATCCCTAGTCTAGTCGGTATTATGATGGTTTATTATATATGAGGCCATTGTTTAAACCCAATGTCAGACAACTCGACCAAATCGAAATCAGCAGATTTCCGATAAAAACTCTGAGATTAAATAAAATTGCCATCGAATTTAAACTGTGGGTCGCACCATTTATGTATAAAATTAGCACATGCAACATAAGTGTTGTGAGAAGCTAGGTCTTAATCCTGACTGAAGGGTTGTAATGACTAATTATGGTATGTAGGTACAGTTCCTATCAGTTTTAACCTTTTTTTTATTGGGTCTACAGCAGGGCCTATGGAACTTTTACAGTCGATAACTGCCATCTTGCTGAAGCTACACCTGCATAATTGGTTTTCCATTATTCCAATCACCATTGATGGATTTGGAAATCACAAACACTTGCGAATAATAAAATTGTTTTAATACAATTGATACAATATAACGACAAGGCACATTTCTGAATGAATGGGTACTTGAACAAACAAAATTGTAGAATTTGGGACGATACCAACCATCCACATCAGATCCAAGAGAGTCCAATGTATCTCGATAAAGTCACAGTTTGCTGCACTATTACTAATTTTTTTTGGCCTGAATTGGGTGATCTGGATACCAACAATTGAACATTTCAGATGCGCTCCACCTGAAGTAGCCATGACGGATATTCGAGCGTTGTTCTATTCGATATATAAATGCATCATTAGCCTTTAAAACGAATAAAAAATTATGATATCTCACACAAACTTTGTTTTAATTAAATTTAAACATAGTATTTGCTGAAGAGTACACACTTTTTTCTTTATTTGTATTCAATGCCTTTTTTTAAATCTGTGACCAGATAACACATAAATGTATATTCGAAAAAAAAACGGACAGTATCAGGCAGGGGCTGCATATTTTATGGAAAACCACATTTTCATTTTTAAACTTGTAAACTAAGACCTCATGTTTTGATACCCTTAGCGATGCGACAAACAACAACCTCACACAACGCACAAGCAACTGTTTGCTTCAGGGTATAGTGGAAAACCGTAAAAGGACTGTCTTTTACACTCATTTATTCATGCGATTTTTTTATTTTTCATAACCATGAGAAGGAGACTTCGGGGTACCATGGGTGGTGAGGGACATTGTGTAAAAATCTATGCAGTGTTGAAGGAAAACTTTCCAGCAACTTCTCAATTTCTCCACAACATTGCAGGCCCTCAAAACCCAAGCGAATAAGTTAATCTGCGTGGGTGTATAACATAAGCGAACAAAATTAAAAAAGTTTTAATTTATTTTTGGTTACTCCGGTTTTTTTATAATTGTTGCTACAAACTGTTGTTTTTCTTTTTGATGTTGTAAAATACAACAAATAACGAGTTCTATGATTGGAATATGTGGTACATAAAGGACATTATTTGGTAAAGTAGGATAAAAGAAGACACCGTAGTCTAGTAGGCAGTTCAAACTCAAGGTCAGACATCTCCAACGAAAAGGAAAATTAAAAAAAATTCTTCGGCGACTTCCTCTCAGCAGAAGAACAGTTTCTCAAAAATCTTTAAACTGTAGATCCCGCCACTCATGTATAAAATTAACTCACACAACACAAGTGGTGTGAGAAACTAGGTCGCTAACCTAACTGAAGGGTTGTAATGACCAATTATGTGTGTATGTGGGCTAGACGAAATGGACAACACTATGTTTGTAACTAAACTAAAATTTGTAAGTGTGAAAATCCATAACTTCAATCCCTGGGTAATTAGCAAGGACTGACAAAGGGGACGAGCCATTTATTATACAGAAATAGATGGCGTGATTAGTTTTATTTTTTAACTTATTTGGTATTTAAGACTAACATCCAAAATATGTTTGAAGACAATAAATTACTCGTTCCAGATTCGTGTGTTTTACACTATCAGTAATCGTGCTTCAAGCAGTTTACAAAATAAAAGAAATTGGTTGCCACTTAAACTAAAACCGAGAGATGTTACGAAGTGATTTTGCAAGTCTTGAAAGCTGGAATCTGTAATTGCTTTAAAAACAAATCATTGACTTTTATTGAATATCACTGGGGACAGCAAGTGGATTCATTGCGACCACCCCGAATCTAAATAAATTATATGTGAAGCGCTGACAACGATATACAGCCAAGCAGAATATTAACATTGCATTAAGGTGATATTCTGTATTTTGTGGGATGTGACCCATTATGAGCCGCTAAAAATTGGCCACACTATTGCTCTCGAACTACACAGGCAATAATTAAGTAATTCGAAAAGGAAATTGGCCTAAAAATTTCTTGAATATGTAACTAGCAAAAGAGCGTATTTGATGACTACGCTTGTTTTTTTTTTTAATTTTATGGCGCCCATGGTGTAATTAGTCATTCACTACAAAATTGTTATTACGTTTTTCCCCTTTTTTAAAAACGTTTAAAATATGGGCTCGTAGATTGCAAATAAAAATAAAAATGAATTTGTGTTTAGTTTTAATTAAATTCTTCAGAATTCTGTGTGCCATTGTTCACAATTTTATGTATACAACAGCAATTGCTTTGTTCGTTATTCCTCTGTTTACACCCTTTGCATAAACAATAACAATTACTAGACAATTGTTCGACTGATATTTGTAACAGAGATCTTCAAACACATCGCTTCTTCACACAAGTGTGACTGAACTTTCACTACCTCCGTCGCCAGCTTTGCGTTGCCTGTTATATGGCAAAGTAATTAGTCTGATTAATGTTCTTGAAGGCGAATGTTCGTGGCTTCGCCTTCTCGAGACCTCTATAAATGTAAACATCGTTGTTTCATTATTGTTGTTTGTATATTTTGTTTACATTTATTCTTGTAGTGTTTGTTGTTGCATTTTTGTTTACTTTTTTATCATTTTTTATGCTGGTATTTGTTGTTATATTACGCAGGCGATAATTTGTAAATAAGTTCATTGTTTTTGTTTTTGTAGCTTTTGTTGTTTAAATGTTAAACGAGGTAAATGCAAAACACCAGTATATAGATTTTTTCCATATTTGTATCAATATATTATGTTGTTGTAGTAAAACGATTGTTCTGTGCAAAATATGAAAGTTAAGCTGCTACTATAATTATAAGAATCAGTTAAACAATCTTGAAATATACGTCATTAACTTTATCCTATGGATACAATTATGTTCCTTTTTTCAATCAGAAAATTTTAACTCAATAAACTATTAATTTGTGATCATCAAAAAAATAAATAATAAATTCAAAATTATAAAAGTGGAATAAACAACTTCCTATCGGTTATTATTGAATTATGCTACTTTCTTTCCATTTTTTACGAAATTATTTAGCTTTTTTTGGGGAATATTTATTTTTATTGGAATATGACAACGGAAGCTTTGAACGGACGTACATAGTTTTTTATTTGTTAACAATTCTAGCGTTTTGTATTTTCTTTCTTCTTTGTATTTCCTTTCTTTGTGCAACCGGAAAAAAATATTTATTTTTGGAAACATAACGATTTGTAAAGGTTTGAAGTTAAAGAGTATTTTCCGATTTCTTTATTTCTGTTGATGAAAACTTGTAGACTAAAAACAAGAATGTGTTGGCTGCAGCACATTGTAGATCTAGTAGACTAGAATCCAAATGCATCAATTATGATTCTTTAAATAGAACTTTAGTTTCTGTTGTTTTCCAAATAAATGGTATTTGGTTTCAAAAACGTATCGCGTTGATGCATCAAACTTATTAATTCTTTATTCTTCTAGTTATTATACCAAACCTGCAAGCAGAAACACTAATCAACACATTAATCAATAAATTACGGCAATAAATTATTAATCTCACAATACATAGTAATTTGCGAGCGAAATTTGATATTTGATTGAATCTAGAAAGGCCGCACACATAGCTTAGTCTGCTGTTAAGTTGTGTGCTAACAACCTTATAATTTAGCAATTAGTTCACACCAATTAAGCATAACTAGGAATGTGTACATAACATAACATAATTAGCCATTACAACCCTTCAGTCAGAATTACGGCGTAGCTTCTCACACCACTAATGTTGTGTGTGTTAACATTATACATGACTGGCGGGACCTACAATTTAAAGTCGACTCCGAACGTCAGATTTTTGAGAATCTTTTCATGGCAATTTTATTTACTCTCAGAGTTTCTGCCAGAAATCTGCTGAGAGTAAGTCGCCGAAGAAATATCAGGAATGTGTACAGTGATTTGAAAAATAATAAGAAAATCAATGCAACATTTATAGATTTAATGAGAAAGTAGCGTATACCTCTGGAAATTGACATTGCGATATGCGACACCACTTTGACGACGAAGAAAGTAGTCAACTATCTTGGCATTCGACTGGACACTAAACTGACGTTCTGGGCTCAGATCCAAGAAGCTGCAACCACAGCCTCCTTACTTAGTAAGCTTATGACCAATATTGGAGGTCCTGTACATAGCAGACGCAGATTTATGATGGCAATTCTGCTTTACGGCAGTGAGATCTGGCCAGAAGCATTAAAGGCCGACTGTAGAATGAAAATTTTTTCATAGTTACAACGAACCGCTGCACTTAGGGTGGCATCAGCATGTAGGACTGTGTCCAAGTTAGCAGTACTACAAATCAGTGGTGTAATACCTATAGGTGTACAGGTAAGCGAGCGGAAGAGGATGTGGGAGACCAAAAACGTGCACGGAAAGACTGTAAATGTCGACGACGCCAGAAAGCGAACCATACAATACTGGCAAGAGAAATGGAACACTGAAACAAGTGGTAGATGGACGGCAAAACTTCTCCCAGATATTACCCGCTGGGTTGAGAGGAAATTTGGTGAGGTTAATTACTATTTAACACAACTCTTATCCGGACACTGTTATTTTTGTAAATATCTGTACTTTTATGATGACGCATCGATTAATGATGCGGAACACACTTTCATTCATTGTGAGAGATAGAGTTTAGAAAGAATGAATCTTGAGGCCAAAGTCGGCGTCTGTACTGTCGAAAACTTCTGCGATATACTTCTGAACGGTGAAGAAAATTGGAATAAAGTCCAAAAGCACATCTGTCATGGCAGTGGTAGACTGTTGATACCAACATTTTGGTTTGTTTTATTTTTTTATATTCGCTAAGGATCAGCAAAGAATTGTAGCTAGGCGCACGAGGCCTTAAACGAACTCTGACAACAGTGGCCAAATTGAAGAATATTTAAAAAAGAAGTCAATAGTTTCTATATATTTTTCTATTTAGTTTTTATTATTGTGTTCATTAAATGTGCAAACGGACGTTTACACTTTTCTTACCAAAGTTACACATATTTCATCTGTTTTAACATTTTCTGAACCAAACAATTTCTCCACGAATTTTTTTGTTCTGTTTATTTTTGTTGTTCAGTAAATCAATACGATAACAAAGTAATTTTTATTTAGATTGAGAAAGAAAAGAAAAAAGCAGAGCCTTGAAATAGAGGCATATATTTAGTTGATGGCATATTAAATAACAGAAAAGATTTATTAAAAAAACTAAAGCGATAAAATAAAAAATATTAAATTTTTATTATTTCATAAAATTTCGAACAATTTAATAACTATAAATGTTCTGTTCGATTTTACTCACACTCTTCGAATGTATACTCAATCAATTGAATTTAACCTCTGGTTGCTTCTCACTGGTTGACGTTTACTAAAGCAATGAATGTAATTGCTTGCCAATACTTATCCTTATAAAGAACCAAATGTAAACATTTCACCTTTTCTGTGGTGTTTAAGTACAATTAATTTAATCGTAATTAATTGCGTTTTATTACAGACGTTGTCATTACTTTTGTTACTATTAAATGCTCTTTAAAACCAAAAAGAATGTTGAGTTGCTATGTGTACATTAAATTTCTGCAAATATCTTAAATTAAGGTTTCCGTTTTTCCTAAATTTGTTGTTAGACAAATTTAATGATGCGTTTAAACTGCGAGAGTGTAGAAAAGTATTTTTTTTTTTTCAAAAAAATCATAAAATACGATAGCCAAATACAATTTGGCTATTAATTTAATAAAATCTTAATTTAAGTTGAATTTGCAGCCATTTCAATGGACATAGCTTGCTTGTCTCGCTGTATCACCCATATTTCAAATTCCATTTTAGAATTAAAAGTCTTTGATGACATCTCTGAGTCATTCTAAGAGATTTATAAAAGTTTACATTTTATTGAAATCGGACACGTACTTTAAACAAACTCTGAGAGCTCAAGAATTCTTCTTCTTCGGTTTCCAAGCGCCGGACACTTCTGCTCTGTGTACAGAACAGATGTTCTGTAGTCTCCTCTTCTCCATCGTCATTATAGATTCTGCAAAATCTCTCTCTGTCTTATGGTATGTTCCCTTTGGATATGTTCCCATTGTAACTATGGGGTTACAACATGGTTAGGTTTAACTTAAATTTTGTTCTGTATATATTCACGTCGGATCAGATCTGCCTTATCCCTTTTTTGTGCGAATAAATGAAGATTGACTGATGAAGTCGCCGTAGTGTAGTAGGTAGTGTGTTGGCTTACTAGACGTAAGGCCACGTTTCAAACCCAGTCAGACATCAAAACGAAAATATGAAAAAAATATTTCTTCTTATGTGTGTATTTAAAGAAAAACAAATTATTTTAATACACATATTGCTATCATAAAGAGGAGCTAGAGTGCTAAGAATGGGCTCAATCTATCAATGTATCTGTAAAATGTCTAACCCAAGCCCAAACCCAGGGCAATGGCAAACTTCAGAATGCTGTGAGTTATCAGTAAAGAGAATTCTTTGCCTAGCAACTGAAATGCACCAAGGTATGTACTTTAATGATGCACTGTCATTATAACTAAGTCTACTTTGAGGGATCTACAGTGCCCTATACAAAGATTAGTCACTAACCTCAGCAAATATGCCTTTTTTAGTTTCATTGAGTTCATCTGAAACATTTGAACATTGTTAAAGAGAAAAAGAAAGAGATTCAGACGAAAGCTTAAAAAGATCTGAAATAATTATAAGAGGTGCCTTATTAGAAACAGAAAGTGGAACTTAGGACTCGTATACTGTTTGCAATCGACCAGTGTATGAATCCTCGCTACTTTCTAAAAATCTGTTCCCTAACTTCGTCGAATTGCTCATCTCACGTCATTTCAATTACACATGGACAAAGCATAACATTTAGTTTATAGTCAATAAAATGAAAAATATTTTCATTATACTTGCTCCGTCATGCATATATGTTTACTGTAAATTTTTGCTCTAATAGCTCAATATAGAGCTCTGTAGGCCTCTATCCATTTACTCGAACGTAGCCTATCCCGAAATAAGACTTTTGTGCATAGAAATTAATATTGAAGTATCGACCGTAGTGATGTCCATTTATCAAAACATCAGCAGGAATATATTTCTCCCACAAAATCTGGCCGTTTCTTTGAAAAATCTTTTAAGAGAAATTTCAGCCGCCAAAGGACATCAAAGTCCTTATCAGAATATATTTCGAATCAATCAATTCAAATGTTCATTACTGTACGGATAGTTTTTGAAGTTATCATTTTGATTTTTAATTAAATAATTTTGATAATTAATTTTTCTTTTTTCTTTTATCATTTTCTATATCGAATACAACAAAATATAACACTTTAAATTCCTTCACAGGATTGCATACAGTGCTCAACATTTTTGCTGTGTTTCAATTAGTCAAATAAGCAAACCTGAACACACAAAAGATAATTTGTTTAATCCAATTAAACTCCATGTGAAAAAAATTTATTTTTAAGACATGTTGTTATTGTACGTGGGAAGAACATTTTAATCAGAATAAGATATGAATTCAGCAGACATTCGAAAATTTAGAAGAATTTTTTAATTTTATAATGGAAATTCTGGCGATAATTTTCAAAATGACGTCGTGTATTGTCGATATGGATTTTAACCGCTTGACAGAGTATATCGAAATTACGCAGACCTTCAATGTATGCTTTAGAATACAAATCGTCTGTGAGAACGATAATAGGGAAACGCTTAATTGACATGAAGTCCTATGTGCCATTATTACTGCCTATAATATCAAAATTAAACCAAATGGTTCTTTTGTACCTTATTAATCTTACTATCGGCAACGATGACAATGTACTTAAATTTCAAATTGAATTCTGGACTACAAACTCTACGATTAGGACACAAATGAATGCCCTTACGAACTTATATTAAAAAATCTCTTCTTAAGTATTTCTAGCATTTGACAAGGTTTGCCAAATTCTACTAAATTCTTAATTAAAACGTCGACTTGACAAGTACAGTACTCGGAGGTCAAGTTGACCCATTATACTTCGATTAGATTAGAGGACGTGTGAGTCGGCACTTTCATGTTAAACAATAAAATAGAACCCAGACAAAACCCTTTAGTCAGAATTACAACCTAGCTTTTCATACTACTTACGTTGTGTGCGTTCATTTTATACATGAGTGGAGGGACCTACAGTTTAAAGTCGACTTCGAACGGCAGATTTTTGAGAAACTTTCCATAGCAATTTTATTCACTTGCAGAGTTTTTGCTAAAATTGTGTTGAGAGGAAGTCGCCTGAATGGTTGTAATGAGCAATTATGTATGCGTATGATACGCAGTGGTTCCCGCTTATTTCAATTATTTTTATTCTTGGTCATGTTGTAGAGTTATTAATTTTTTTTTTAATATGTCGCTTCGTTCCGAAATTATATTTAATTTTTGGTTAAAATAAGCTAGGAGCCACAGCATATTTGTCGCGAATTTATTACTTATCTGAATACTCAAGAAGAAAAGATTATGAATCTCGTTCCTGTTGAGTTATTATACTTCTAATGTTCGTAAAAACTGCCAATACATGAACAACTCTCATGGGAAGATATCGTTGCAGTATACAATCAAGCTGCTGAAGAATCATTGGGTATAGTGCGGCCATAGCGGAAAACATGGATATCAGACAACACCTGGCACCTGATTTCTCAGAGAAAGGAGCTCAAACTTCAGCTTATAAATAATAACACAGAATCTACCAACAGCTGGCAAATCGGATAAAGAAAGCTGCAAGAAGAGAAAAAAAGTTCCTGTAACGGCTAGCAAGCACAGCAGAAGAAGCAGCTAGTCAAAATAACGTGAGAAAGTTACATCAGACGATTAACTGCCTGACCATCAGGAAATGTAACAGTAGCCAAGGCATCATTGTAAAGTTACCAAAAAAGCGGCGACTTGAAAGACTGCAACAACTGCTTAACACCATACACAAAATTTTAGCAATAATAACATAGGGAAGGCTTTGAGATAAAATTGAAGACCAATTGCGAGACGAACAGGCACAGGCAAAGAGAAGAGGTATAACATGGAGTCTCTCATGCCAACTTGAGGATTTGGATTATTTGCAGATGATATTTGTCTACTCTCGCACAAGGTATCCAACATTCAGTCAAAACTCGAACACCTGGAAAGATTGGCTTGCAACGTTGGACTTGAGATAAATATCAAAAAACCAAAGCCATGAGATTTAACAATACTAGCACAGAAAAAATCATGCTACAGAGCTAAATAGTTGGTTACGTCGATAGCTTCTGCTATCTAGGCAGTACTATGACAACAAATGGCGGCGCCGAAACAGACGTAAATATCAGACTCAATAGAGCGAGAGCAGCATTCGGGCGACTGCACTCCGTATGGAGAAGCTCATATATACCAAGCTAAGAAACTTCAACGCTTGTCTAAAGTCAACGTTACTATATAGTAGCGAAACTTGGCTTATATCTAACACCATCACGCAAAAACTTTAGGTATTCATCAATAAATGCCTAAGAATTATATGTAGAATATTCTGGTCCAACACCATCAGCAACGCAGATCTTTGGACTCTCACAGAAGAGGAACCCACACAGAAGTAGATCAAAAAGAAAAAATGGGGATGGATCGGCCATATATTGAGAAAGAAGCCCGACAGTACTACAAGAATGGCGCAAGAATGGAAACCCCAGGGCTCAAGAAACCGTGGCAGACCAAAAAACACTTGTAGACGCACGGTCCTACAAGAACTAAGGCTTAATGACTTGACATAGGAAGGCACTGAGATGATTTGTGGAAGCCATATGCTCCCTAGAGGGGTTATGGAAGAAAAAAAAAAGTTCGTGACTTACTATTAACATCAATTTGGATGTTTCATATGTATGTTCCATATATTTTTTAATAAAATTTCGACTACTATATTAAATTTATATTTAATTTTCAATTTTATATTTAACTTTTAAATCAATTTAAAAAAAAATTGTTTCCAATTTAATGGCACAATTTATAACAACTCCATTAAAAAACAAAATATATGTCGCAAAATGACTCATTGATATGTTTGCCAAAATTTGGTGCAGGGCGGGCATACTACCTTAACTTTTAAAAGCAAAAGAAAATTTTTAAATTATCCTGCTGTGCAAAGATCATAAATAATCATGAGCAATTACTTAATTATCATATAAAATACAGAATTTAGTAGGACTTCGAAACAGTCGGAAATATTTGGTGGAATCTACAATACAATTCCACCAAACTAGTTATATAAAAAACAAAATCTGTAATAAATTTATTTGCACTGTTCTTGAGAAACGAGAACCATGCACACAAAACATACATATTTATACACATACTTGTATCTCGTTGGTCTCATGTAGAAAGGCCCTAACTCACACTTTTTTCGAATTTGATTTTTTTTGGGATTCCAATGCATTTAACACAAATACACATTGGAAGCACAAAAAAATTAGTTTAAAAAAAAATTTTAGTTAGGGCCTTTCTACATGAGATCAAAGATATGAGAATTATTTGGGAAAGCAAAACGGTAACATAAATAAATATTTCGTATTTGTTTTAATGTTTCTCATAAACTCTGCATATGCAAACAGTATCATATATTCAAAAGTGGATAAAAAGGATAAAATAAACAACAATTTTTTCCCACAGTTTAAAATCGAAATTAAAAAGTAGCCAAATGACTAAATCATCAGATATGAAATCAGCATAGAAATATCATCGTACTTAATGTATATGAAATGACATTATCATGATCTTAGCAGAAAAATTTAAATAAATTTAACCGTAGATCGAGCTTTGTATCAAAAATGATACATTTAAATTTTTGAGACAATATAATTTAAATTTAGAATAAGTTAGATATCTGATATTTTTTTAATTCGTTAGCCATTATTTTAAACCAAATAAAAAGATAAGCAAATTTCAAACAGGACTTAAAAAATTCAAAAACTTCATAGTTATCGCTAAAGTACCATTTTTGATACATACGATTTTCCTACAGATTCAATACGTATATGCAATTTTTTAAGTTTTCAAAGATTTTGTGAAGTTTTATCGTAAATAATACATTATTTATCGTATTTGAGAAGAAATTGAAAGTTAACTGTTGGATATATTGTGAATATTGATTGAAGTAGTCGTAGTCTAGTATGAAGCCTGTTAGATTATTAGACGTCAGACTAAGGTTCAAACCTCAGATCAGACATTTCCAATTTATAATGATCTTTGTAATGATCGATTATGTATGTATGTATGTAATATTCCTGCTGCTGAAGACTCAGAAGAAGAAGAAAACAGAATTTTGTCTTATGAACTGACGAAAGTATTGGCAGCAACAAACATAACAATAGGATGTTTAACGCCAAAGATGGTACTACTTGGAACAGCAGATCGTATGCCTTTAGTAGTTTGGGATGAGAATATATTACCAATCTTCACGCAGATTGGTAGCACCTGTCTCTGGAAATGTTGAAGAGTCTTTCTTACTGCTATTCACATATTTATCTCACATGACGACAAACATTAGAAAAAAAGTGATTCATCTTTTGTTTTATTTCATAGATATTTTATTTTATTTTATTTTATTTATTTATTTAAGTCAATGGACAAATTCCTTACTGACTAATAACAACAATAGGTACGAATAAAATTAAATAGAATTACAAATAGTCTCAACAAAAATACAAGCAATTGTTACAATTAAAATATGAAAAGTTATGTATTAAGAAAAACAATAATGTTCCGTTTTACAACGCAAGAATTTAAAGAAAAGTCGATAATGTCTGACAAATTATTAAATTGACGGCAAATTCTAGTTAACGGATCAGCAACAGCATAATTAGTTCTGCAGAATTGAATATAAATAGGATTATAACAGCGGAAGTTACGTAAGTATGAGTTTTTCTTACTACTCTTCTCGTATTTATCTTCCGTGACAGACAAACATTAGAAAAAAAGTGTTTCGTCCTATGTTTTATTTAAAGATGACAGTATTTCGGTCAAATATGTACGTATGAGATAACAGAATCATACGCTTTGATAATGTGCTACTCGAAAATGATGATTAATTTACACCTAGTATGCCTTTTCGAAAAATGAGCTGAAATTATTGAAATTAAAAATAATTTTGTCACTGTGGATTTGTAAATGATTGCATTTTATGGTCGTTATAAATTTCGTGATCAACCGAAATCGAATTTGCAGTTTTAGACTCAAGTACATGCTACGTGCGTCGCAACAAGTTACAGCCGTATTTGGGGAAACCCGTAGCCGAGAGAGAAACAAAAGGGAGATCAATGTTATTGATATAATCGTTGTTCTATTGCAACGGGAAACTTTTTTACTTCACATGACGGTGACAACAAATTTTCCAAACGAAATATAACAATCAATTGTACAATCAGGCTTCAGCCCAGCCCTCAATTGAGAGTCTTATTGATGCGAGTGACAATAAGCTGCCTCATATAAACAATTGAAAACTTAAAAATCCCCACAAAACAAGGGTGCTAGATATCAAATTCTTACCAGTTAGAAAAAAAATAAAACCAAGCTGAGATGAAGTGTTCGATTTTTACGTAAAAAAACCATACTGCAATGTTGCAATGGTACATCATTTCAAAAATTTTGGCGTAAATGTCATAATGGTGATAATAAAAAGTAATAATATAAAATAAATAAAAATATTAAAATTTTTCGACAAAATCTATCCATAATTGTGAAAATTCTATGTTACTGTAAGTATGTATCAAAAGTGATACATAAGCTAGAATTATGAAGTTTTTTAAGACATTAAATCTATCAGTATCATAATTTCCGCCTGTAATAATTGCAATTAAATTCTGGGATATTAATTTTCATGTATGTAACAATAAATATAAATAAAAAAATTATTGTTCGTCTCTTTTAGCCTTTGCAGCAATTCCACACGCCTGCACAGGCCCACAAAAGTTAACAAATTTTAGAAATTTTTTAACCAAGACCGTCTTAAAGTCGAGGAAAGTTGTCAGACAATTATAAAGATTTTCAACGAGAACGGATTGGTTAAAAAATTTCTGAAATTTGTTAACCGTAGGTATACTTTTGTGGCTGAGTGTATATTGTTATACTGCGAAATGATTGAAGACATGAGTAAATGTGTAAATAATTGGCCATTACAACCCTTCAGTCAGGATTACGGCCTAGTTTCTCACACCACTCATATTGTGTGAGTTAATTTTATACATGAGTGGCGGGACCTACAGTTCGAACCCGAACGACAGTTTTTTGAGCAACTATTCATGGCAATTTTATTTGCTCTCAGAGTTTTTGCCAGAAATCTGCTGAGAGGAAGTCGCCGAAGAAATATTTTTCCATATTTCGTTTTGATGTCTGACCTCGAGTTTGAACCGTGGTCTTGCGGCTAATAAGCTAACACACTACCTGTTACACTACGGCGACTCCAATATATGTATGCAAATTTATGAATTTTAAGTAATAATTTGTAAAAATAATTAATGTTTTTTTATATTTATGTTATAAATTTATTTCCATTTTATAATAAAACAAATTAATTTTTAATGTTTTTCACAAAACCATAAGAAAATAAGAAAAATTTTCTGGTGACCCCATCGCACTGCTATTAATCTAAATATGTGATTTGCCTACAAAAGATTACACAGGCTTGATGCTGTTCCCCAAAGTCCCGATGTGATTCCCTTCGAAAAATTTTAAACTTTAAAAATTCCACTACAATCGTTAATTCCAAATTAATGGTATACTTTATATTTCATTCAATTTAGAATATATGGCTTATACGCATCATATTACTTCTACTTCAATAATTACGCTGTAAAGTATGCAATAAAAAATTTTGATCAGGTCGTGTATGAAACTAATGGAATTAAATATCACTCATACGTCACCTACTTGTAATTATGAATTTTACATATTAATTATGAGCATAATGTGAGTGAATACTTACCATAATTTTATTAAAAATCGATCAGGTACATTTAGAAATTTATGACTTGGTACTTTTTCTTTTTGTTCATGTTACTTATTGCATGGTTTTAAATCGTGGGACACATTTAAATTTGCTTATAATGGCCATTGCGTTAACCAAAAACTACATAAGTTCCATCGAAGACCTCGGTATAAATCCAGTCTAAACTTAGTAAAGCAATTGAAGGAAGATATAAAATGTGAGTGGAATAACATATCTTCAGATTTGTTAAATTTTCTAGTTGTCTATAAATAAATTTGTGTTTAGTTTTAAATAAATAATTTATTGTTCCTACAATTCTGTGTGCCACTGTTCACAACTTGATGTAAACAACAATAATTGCTTTATTCGTTATTCTCTTTTCTCTCTTTTGCGTAAAAAGTAACAATTGTTCGTTAGATCTTTACAACGGAGATCTTCAAGCCACGATTATTCTCTTCACACGCAACATGTCTTCACACAAGACTGATTGAATTCTTACTATTCGTTGGCTGCTTTGCATTTTTGTATGCCTAGTCTGATGAAGGTTCTTGAAGTCGAAAGTTCGTGGCTTCGCTTTCTCGAGAACTCTATCGCGACTTCATTGTTGTTTGTTTATTTTGTTCACATTGCTTGTTGTTGCGTTCTCGCTTGTCTATCCCCTTTTCTTTCATACTGATGTTGTTCGTTTACTTGTAATAAGTTCGTTGTACTTGTTTGAGTAGCTTTTGTTCATTTTAATGTTAAACGATGTTACGCCGTTTCCATTTTCATAACAATATTTTTGTTCGGAAATTTAACACCAATTCTTATAATGAAACTACTTTCTACGTTATTTGTATTCTCATTTACATTTCAATTTAAGTTTTTATTTAAATGCAACTTAAAGAGAATATTCTATTATGTTTTGATTTTTTATTTTAGTTATTTTTACTTTTTAAATCAATTAAATTGAAAAGCAAAAGTAAATAAATTAAAATCTCAATTATTTAAAAACAATTCAAAGAAATTTAATTTGTGTGTTCATTGTAATAGTAGATGCAAACAAATTTTAATTAAATTACGAATTTAGGCAAATACTTAACAAAGGGCATAATAGCGAAGTTAAATACACAAAACATTTAATTCAATTAATTTTAATACAATATGTTACAAAAACCAATTGCGGAAACAAATACTGAACAAATATAAAAAAACAAATTAAAGAATTTCTCAATGAAGACAATTAATTTTTTTTTTACCAATTTAGAAACCAGAAATTGTGCTAAAATAATGCGGCAAATATTAAAAATTATATACAACCGAGTAACTACATTGTACATTTGGTTGAGTAGAATTTAAAAATACTTTATTTATATTTCTCGAAACCTCCAAACTTCTTTTATTTGAAAAAAAAAAATTAAATTTTAAGCGGGGAAATTTGAACATTCATATTCTGCAATTCTTATCGACATATCAGTCAACACGTTAATATATAAAGAAGACCTGCTAAGTTTGACTTCGGAAACGACTTCAGGTTGCTTGGAGATTTAGAATTTGATGTCAAACCTGCACCAGCAAATGATGACAGGGCTAATTATGTCAACGCACAGACTGGTTGTAATCTTTCTGCCTAGTGCCAGTACGCTGTCACTGTTTGCTTACTCCTGGAACCAATATATCTGAGGGTATCAATCACAAGAAGAAATATTTGCGGATGAACTTAAGAAGCTCATATGACAAGTATTGAAGACCAGGTAGAGCGAATCAATGGGGATAGCATCCCATTTCCATACCTCCTTTGAAGAGATGAAATATATTTATGACTGGTCATTGCGGCCTCAAAAATTAAAAGACAAAAAGTGTGGTTTCGGTCACCAATATCCCGCTAAAATCCGTTTTTTTTTATTCTAACTACTAGTATGACTTGAAAGCACAGCAAAGGCCGGGATATAAATTCGCAAATTGGGACCATGAAGGATGAGCCAGTGGAGATCAACTAACTTTATGGCTTGTTAAGTCAAGTTTTTTCGTAATTATTGCCACAACTTTCACTAATAATTTAATAAAATTTACCCATTTTTGAATAAAATATCCTCTGCTACAAAAACAACAAAAAATTAAATACACCCCAGTAACAACATAGTCTAAGTTGTACATTTAGTTGAGTAGAACTCAATAAGACTTTTTTATATTGTTTATCGAAAAATGTGCCGTTTTCAGGTTTGAGCGACTACCGGATGTTGGCTAATATTTCCGTTTTTTGTACATATTATTATTTCGTTTTGCGCATATATTAGCCGACATCTAGTAGTCGCTCAAAGGTGAAAGTTCATTTGAAAAAAACACAAAAAAAGGAAAAAAAAATCATTGTGTATATCGTTTTAAAGGTTTATCTCTCCCCCTATCTATCTGTCGCACCTTGTTATTATAGTTTTGTTTGGTAAACTATAAACTAGATGTGGCTCCAAAAGCTTAAACTTAAGTCACAAAATTAGGCAACATATTTTGGCTGCACCGACGATCTAGTTGATAGTGTGTAGAACTTCAATTGCCGCGGCTGTGGGTTCGATTCCTACCAGAAACTCTTGGCCAATTCACACGACTTTGTATCGTGTATGTTGTATTGAATACACTTTTGGTTTGTAAGCGCTCAATGTATTGTTTATTTCGTATTCTAAACGTCAAAAAACTATAATAAGAAGAAAACCAGAATTCACGAGTTGATATTCAAGTAACAAACTGAAAAATATTACGGAAAAACGTAAATTAAATAATTACACAGTGCGACAGTGAAAATACACCCGAGTAACTACATAGTCCAAGTTATTCACTAGGTTAAGTAGAACTCAAAAATATTTTTTATATTTCTTGAATCCTCCAAACTTGTTTTATTTGTCTTTTCACACAAAATTATTGATTACCCAAATATGTTTGAATCTCTTTTAAAAATCCACAGTTTTTTAGAAGGGGAGAGATTAGTCTTTAAAACGGTACACATAAACATTTTGTTCAAACTTATATGTTTTGAGTTTTGATGGGGTAAACTTGGAAAATATTATTTTTTTTTCTTATTTTTTCAAGTTTAGCCATTCTTTATTGCAAAATTTAATTAAACAATATAAAATAAGTGATATCATTCTGAAGTGCAGTACCTTGTGAAGAGATTGACACTTTGGTTATATATCGGACAAAAATTTCTGTAGTTATAATTTAAATAATATAACAGTCTTCTTACATTTTTTATATATGTATGTAATCTTATCAAATGAACTTTCAGTTCATAAATTTTCAAAAGTTTTGATGGATCTAGATTGCTTATAGCAAAATGTGTCAATTTCATGTTTGCACGACTACCAGAAGTCGGCTAATATTTGTGTTTTTTGGAAATATTATTGTTTCCCTTTGCGCAAACATTGCCCAACTTCTGGTGGTCGCTCAAACGTGAAATTCACACATTTTGCGATAAACAATCAAGATGCGTCAAAAATTCTGAATATTTAAAAATTTTTTTTTTGACTGACAAACTTGAAAAAAATTAAAAAATTCAAATTTATCAAGTTTACCTCATCAAACCCAATAGCATATTAAATCAAATAATATATATGTGTACATTGTTTGAAAGGTCCATCTCTCTCCTTTCTAATAAGGTTTAAATTTTGGACATGAGTTCAAAAATGTTTGTGTAATCAATAAATTTGTCCGTAAAGTCCAAAAAACAGTTTTTGTCAAATAAACCAAGTTTGGAGGGTTCGAGAAAAATAAAAAAATGTATTTTTGAGTTCTACTCAACTAACTGAATAACTTAGACTATGTAGTTACTCGGTTGTATTGTCACTGTCGCACCGTGTTATCTCTGCGAACAATTATAATTTTTAAATGTTAATTATTGACTCAAGTTACATAGAAAATATTTTGTGTTTTTATCCTTCTTCAGGATTACTGGCATTTACATGAACTGATAGCATGAAACCAATACAACTTCCAAAAACATATAAAAAATGTGTGTATAAGTGTATCGGATTTTTATATGGAACTTATCAACAGCAAGCATACACTGTTGTATATTCGTCCAACAACACAATGAATACAACGATACAAGATGTTATGTGAATTGTCCATTTGTTTTTGATTGTCTGATTGTTTGTATAATATTATATACACTCAGCCATAAAAGTATACATACGTTTAACAAATTTCAGAAATTTTTTAACCAATCTATTTTCGTTGAAAATCTCTGACAACTTTCCTCGATTTTAAGACAGTCTTTTGCATTGGCTCAGAAATTTGTGAAATTTGTTAATCGTATGTATACTTTTGTGACCCTGTGTATGATTAACAACTACCATAGAAAAAAGAAAGTGAGAATTATAACAAAGTTATTCTCGATAAAAATAAATGTGACGAAGGTATATACTACATTGGTCATTACAAAAAGAAAAAATTATCGTACATTAACCCTTTTTCCTTTCTGCAATTACTATCTTTCCTGCATTCTAACACAATGTACAGAATTTATAGGGGGAGTGTTTGCTTTATAAAAAAGTAAAGAGTAAAAATTGCATATAAGGTATTAAGTAGAACTTTTTTTCTTATAATTATTGATGAAATAAAGAAATATTGTACATACATACATAATTATGTAGTACTAAAATAGATACTATACTGCAAAAATATCTCTGATAGCCGTTGTGTAAGATTGTAATGCTTTTACGATTTTATGGTTTTAAACAATCAATATTAATTACGTCTAGAGTTAATGATGCTTTACAGCATGCTATAGTTGGACTATATGGCCAGCAGTAAATTTATTTCTTTATTACATTTTATTTATTGCCAAACATTTTTTACCATTTTTCACTTAAAGTAGCCAACAGAATATTTTTTGTCGTTTACTTTATTTTAGTTTCAGTCAGTTGCCGCCTCAAGAGGCAACCTTGAAGTTCCTCTCATCCTGTTGAAAGCTAAATAATGCTTGAAAATCTTTGTCGTTTTATCTCTTTATTATGCTTTGCCAAAACAGTATATTTTTTGCCGACTTTAACATAAAAAGTATGCCTGTCATCATCTGGTGAGTGAACTTGACCTAGAAAATATTTTTTCTTCACACCATTTTTCTTTTTCTTTTTGGTTGCAATAATGTTTTCCGAAAATACGACATAACAAAAAAAACTTTGTAAGATTATATGTAAAATTTAGGGGTTAGAAAATTATAACATAATAAACAACTAATAATGAAATAACTTAGTGTGCTAGAGTCTCGTACGGGTTGTGTTGATTAAAGACAGAAATTTTAATACAGAAATATAAATTTTTTAATTTCTAATTTAGAAAGCCCTTGACATGAGCGAGAATAAAATTATACTATAAAACATACATACATACATAATTGGTCATTACAACCCTTCAGTCTGGATTACGGCCTAGTTTCTCACACCACTTATGTTGTGTGCGTTAATTTTATACATGAGTGGCGGGACGTACACATAAATACTGATACCATAAAATACTGATACATATTGTCAATTAGTGTGGGACATCCGATTTAATTATTAATATTAATTTTTTAGGCTTCTACGAAATATAAATTTATACCATTAAGTTCTACAGAGTTTAAAACACATGATACTTTGAAATTCCAAGTACAGGGAATATTGCGGACGAATAAAAACTTCCCACTCATCTTCTCTCAATTACTGCTGATCCTGGTTCCGTTTTTGTGCATCCAACTTTGTTAAAATGTTTCATATGTGTTTGGTCATCCAACGTTGCTTATGTGCCAGTCTTTCTCAATATTTTTTTTTCCTATTTTCATAAAATTTGTTAGTAATTGGTTGACCAGAGCGAGGGCTATCTTTAACATAAAAATTATTAGATCAACAACAAGAAAACCATTTTACAGGTGCTGTTCAAGTGACAATTCCTCTTTCAGTAGTCTACGCACATTCTTACCTAATTTTGCAATAAAAATAAAATATCGACTCATTTTATAGGAAGATAACTATCTTCAAAAATTAATACCTTAAGGGCCATTATTACAACGTGCCGTTAATTAAATGGAGGATTTTAACCGGCAGATAAATTGTTTTTCGTTATTATGAGTACCCAATAAGATAGAAGTGATCGTTAAGCTAAAGGGAGGATCAGCCCACCTAACGACAAGTTGTAATAACGGCCCTAAATCGTATTTCCTTTAGCAAGATATATGTTGCCTGGTGCAATGATTACATATTAGAGCAGTTTACCAACAATTTGTAACCAAACATCGAATATAAAAACATGAGAACATTTTTTTTTTGTTTCTCTTTAACACGTGAAAGTGGACCCAATTCCTTATCACTCAAGAAACCTTAAGCTATCAATAATCTAGCTCAAAGTTTCAAATTTTAGACTCTATATCCTTAACATTACCAATTTATAAAAGTAGGGTTTACACATCCTCTTTATTCGGCCTCGTTAGCACAATATTGTGGGCGAGTGTGTTGGCATCATATGTAGGCAGTTTGGAATTTATTGAGGAAATAATAAATCAAGGAGAGTATTTAAACATTCTAAAGAACAAATTCACCAAAATTTCGAATGGATTAAGAATTCGAATTAGGGATAAAATAAGATTTGCTAGATCACTTAGAGGTAAAAGGATCATAATTCCCCTACATCGTTACCTTGTATCTGAATGGCATTTTATATTCACGCTGCACGGCTTTGGAATTGTCTTCCACATTCTCAGCAACTTAATAGCAACGCAATTAGTTTTAGGAAATTTTTATTTTATTATTTTGCACCGTAGTAGATTAAAATTTTTATAATTTATGCATAATATATTACTATTGTTATTATGAACGTAATCATATTGCTACTAATATGAAGATGTTATTTGCCTTCCAAAGTCTCTACAAAAGTAATATTCTTGCACAAATGTCTGATATGACTCCAAGAAAATATTTAGGGGATCATTTGTTAGAATCAGTCGTTGTTAAATCTGAAACAATAAACTGCTCATGAGTACATGGCGGCAAATATTAAAAAAAATATTGGGTATAACATTTCATATAAAGGGCCTTTGAATTTTAAATTTACTTTGAGTTCTTCTTGGGAGTACATACACTTTTGCGGTGCAAAAATATAGAGTCACCATAAAGTTTCACATATTATTCCCTTGCTTTGTGAAAAACATTAAACAATTTTTTCTTTTATAATAAAACAGAAATAAATAAATAAAACAGATATAAAATATTGTTACTAAAATGGAAACATCGTTTAACATTAACATGATTAACAAAAGCTACACTAACAAATGCAACGAACTTGTTACAAGTAAACCAACAACATCAATATGAAGGAAAAGGGGATAGTAAGCGAGAACGCAACATCAAGCAATGTGAATAAAATACACAAACAACAATGAAGCCGCACGAAGACACGAACATTCTACTTTTTTACTGTTTACGTGGGCATATAAAGACGCAAGACAAAGCAGTTAAGGAGTATTAAGAATTCAGTTAGTCTTGTGTGAAGACACGTTGCTTGTAAAGAATATAGAATAGAATATATAAAACATAATGGGGTACCTAGATTTTTGCTGTCCACTGTATTTGTAACATCAAATAACAGCATACATTTACTTGAGAAAATATTGTTGCGCTTTTATGTGCTGTTTAATATTCCATGGAATTCTTTACCTTTTCATCGCGGTTAGTGCGTTGGAAACCTGGGACGAAAGATTTTTTGACACCCAGAATTTATTTATAAATATAACTAGGCGAACATGTCATAGAACTACAAGAACAGTGGAGAGATTCTTACCAGGATTTACATACGTATGGCGTAATAACTATAAGCGGTTTTACAGCAGGATATTATACGTGCCAAGTGACCTATACTTTTGAGTACGAATTTTTTTCCTTTACCTTATGCCATTTTTTTAGTTTTTTAATATTTTTTTATTCAATTAGATACCCAAAAAAAGAAGTGTTTTTTTTCGTAGTAATACTCTTCTGTTTTATAAACATAATAAAGCAATACATATACTTATCGCTTACAACATAGTTGGGTAATTCACACGACTTTGTATCATATATGTTTGTGAACGCTCAATGTTATGTTGTATTGTGTATTTCGTATTCCAAATTTGAAAAAGCGAGGAGAAGAAGAATACCAATATTCATAATTTGATTTTGAAGTAACAAAATGAAAAATATTGCGGAAAAAAGTAAATTAATTAATTATCTCTGCTAACAATATTAATTTTGAAATGTTAATTGTTCACTCAAGTTACATAGAAAATATTTTGTAACTGATAGCACGAAACCAATACAACTTTTAAAAATATATGAAAAAAAAGTGTATAAGTGTATCTGATTTTTATATGAAAATTATCAACAATAAGCATACACTGTTATATATTCGTCCAACAATACACTCAATACAACGATACAAAAGCCCAAGTGTATATGTTAATTTCCTTAACCCATTAACGCCGAATGGGTAGAAAAATTCCCAAAAACGAGAGCCCAAACGCTTCTTTAAGAACGAATAAAGAAGACATAGAACGGTTTAAAAAAATTAGAAAGGCATGATATTCACATATTTTGGACGACAGCAAAAAGGTCAAAGATCACAAATTTTTCAAAATCAAAATTTCGTGCAAAGAACTTCTGCAGAATATGTATGGATGATGTTCTCAGAAAAACATTGAGATGCCATGTAATATTATTGTCTTCTACCCGATAAAAATACTTTTACCTGAATTGGTCTACTTGCCTAAGCTGCAGGTGCGATTAAATGACATGGGTATAAAAATTCCCACTTAGGCATTGGTATGAAATCTTAAAAAAACAATTCATTTTATTTTAAAAATTAATTTCAAATAGAAATTTCAAATCATTTATTTTTCTATTATTTTCTATATTTTTATGAGTTCCAGAATGAAATTGTGCAAAACAATCCCTTGGATTCAAACCGCATTTTGTACAACCGTACTCTGTATTCCCACCACATTGCGCACAGCGACAGCGTTTTCCAATTTTATCAACCATGTGGTCAAATTTGTCAGTGCGTTTTGCTATTTGCTGCGCATTTGTGACAACTTTTCCATCACAGAGCCGATTTTCTCGAATTTTAACCAACGCTTCAACAACGCTTACCCGAAAATCGAGTTGGCTCATAGGTGACCAACCCTCACATTCTCTGCACAATCAGTGTAGTTTCCACGCGTTTACCATCGCGGCGCCAATAGCGTTAGTGAATAATGGCCAATAACACTTTTTTCCGCGCACTCGAAAAACTCGAATAACTCGACACTCGACGCCATTATCGAATAAGTCAACTCCAACCATTCGTTGTATATATGCATGTATGATGTATGATTGTTCAACGACAGCCATCTTGCGATGTTTACGGTCATATCATTTGGTTTTGCACATCGGCTCTACACAGTACCTGTTGTAAAATAACCTTTTCGAGATAATGTACATAATAAATTATGGCTTGTAAAAAAGTTGTCAAATGTAACATTATATTGGCTTCGATCTGCAATATTTTCTAATAGTCGTAGTACCACGTTTTCTACAAGGCCGTAGTCAGCATTATTATTAGCAGAAGCGCCAGCATATGGGATAAAGGAATAACAATGTCCTGTCACAGTATTTATAGCCAAATTGTATTGAATTTTTTATTCAGTGCAGTGTTTAATGGAGTAATCTTGTCAAATTTATCATTCTTGTGAAGATTATTATTGTCACAAACGTGTATATTTTGTTTTATGCGTTCAAATCTGTCTCTACTCATAGCATCTTTAACAAACTGACTTCCTAACGTAGCTTGATTTGACCAGTAAGATCTCATAGTTGGCAGAGTATCATATCCCGTAACGTACAATATTCCTAAAAATGATTTTATTTCTGTATCGGTAGTGATGAAACCAGGAACGTTTTTTTTTTGTCCTGTATATGCATTAGTTTTTTCGACTATAATGGACATTACTTCTTCATCGAAAAAGCGTTCCCATAATTATAAAGGTGACAAAGAGCTTATCAAAGTAAGAAAAGCTCTTAAAATTTTAATACCATAACATTAACTCTCAAAAATAGTTTAACTATGCTCTGTAGCAGCCATATAATAGGGAGAAAAATTTTTATTTCAGAACACACTTCTGCCGAAGTGGGTAGAAAAATACCCATGCCCTACAGAGGCCCCCACGACACCTAAAAAATATAAAAATATTCATATGAATATAAATACTCCAAAGACTATTTATGCCAAATTTCACTGAAATCGGACCACGGATTCTGGGGTCAGGCGTTAATGGGTTAAACCCTATTATTCTTTCATGCGATTTTATTATTTTAGTATACCGTACACATATGTGCAGGAGTAAGCCTGTGTACATATGTGACCAGGCAAGTTATTATCTGAAAACTAAACCAGATATTGTTATAAAGTTAATTATGGTTTGTAGGAAATTCTCATTAATCTCGTTTTAAAATTTTCCTCCATATAAGCAAGGAATAAAGCCCCGGATATCAAAACGTCCACGGAGTGTAATGGAACGTACGTTCGTTTTTAGCATATAAAGAGTAATGTAAACGCAGAAAATACATCACTTTCATTGCTTTTCGCGTTTTAAAAACGAACATATGTTTTGTTCCTTTCCGTGGACATTTGGCTAACCGGGACTTAATTCAAAACAAAGGAATACTAACCTGCAGCAGTAATGCGAAAATCAACGTTACAGAATATGTTGAATGTTTATCGTGACCACAGCTATCTTACTATAAATTGAACGAAAGCTTACAAATAAACAATAACACAAACGCAAGGTGGAGTTACACCAATCGATTGATTCCCCTACATTATAATTAGTCTTTCTGTTGGAGCTAAATCCCATTGTATCCTTGTATTATCAAACTTACACATTACATTGCATGCATTACAAATAACTAATTTAACTTAATAAAATAAAAAAATAATTTCAAATATTGTTGCACGTTACAGTTCACAGAAACCAAATTGACTAAAGAAACAAACTTTTACATACCACTGCACAGTGGACCAAAAGCCCAATCTAGCGCGCAAGAGAGTTTAATTCGACTTTGAAAGCACTTAGAAATCTGAAATTTGGAATTTGACTAGAAAATGATGTGAGCTGTAAAATGTGGTTGACATCTAAAGGGGCGTGGCACTAATTAAAATGAAATAGGGAAAAAACAAACAATTTTGAACAAAAAATCGGGTTTTGATCATAAATATTGATAAGATATTGATGAAATTTGGTACACACATTCTTTGTATAAATACAAAATTCAAAGTTCTCCTAAATTTCCAAATTCATTACGGTTAAGATTTTATCGAGGTTAAAGTTAATATTTTTTAACTTATTATTTTACCTCTTTGAAAAAGTACATTTATTTAAATAAAAAAATTAACATTTCATTTAGTTTAAAAAAGGATTTATTTAGAAAAAATACATATAAAAACATAATAAAAATAAAATACTTTTCATTTCTTCGTCCAAAGAGTTAACTAAATCGAGCTGATGAGCTAAAAAAATTGTTTTTTTATTTTGTTTGCTCTCGTTGGAGAGGCAGCCAATCCTTGCAACATTTTTGCAGCATCTCTTTTTCCAAATTTATATAAACCGACTTTTGCTGCAAGAACCAATTCATCACACGATTTAGAATTAACAAGAGGAGAAACATCAAAAATTTGCGCCCTCTTACTTTTTTAAAATAATCCTTTTTCGGTCCAGATGTTCCAGGAACTTTAGAATTAGTTAGTGAAACTATGTCACTATTTAACCAGTTTACATATTTAGATTCGAATTTTTGCCTAGTTCTATTCACACTTTTCCATTTCTCGGAAAGATCATGGACAAATTTATATACAACTTGCTTCGCCTTATAATAATCAACACTTTTATGTTGCTTGCTTAACCCGATTTTTTCCATTACATATTCAATAACGGTATCACATTTATTTTTATTGCCATGACTGTTTACCCAAATATTAAATAATTCGCGTCTTAATATGGACATTTCAACTAATAACAAAGAAAGGGGCAAAAAGTGGCAGCCAATTTTTCTAGTATTTTAAAGCTTAGGTTCTATTCTTTCGAATATATATAAAATATCGACAGAAGTAAGCGGGAGTAGTAATTAAAAACTTTAATAAAATTCAAAATTTTTTCAAAAATAACTTCAAAAGAGGCTTACGTTTGATCGCAATTTTCTGGCGAACCATGACACAAACATACTATATATATATACACCGTTATTTAAGCATACCTTAGAGTTAAAAAATAATAAATTTATTTATTAATTACCTTTTCACAATTATAAGAAAAAAGACTTGAAACAATCAAGAATTTGGAATTTAGAGAAGTTTTTATTTCAAATTATTGCTTATGTTTCAAAGCATACAGCGTTGTTAATTTGGTAGTAAACAAAAAATAATAATTACCGTTAAGATCACTGGGAACATGACAAGTATAAAGGCGACAACAATTTTAATTTTAAAACATAAAATTTCTCGACCAATTTCGCGCTAGATTGGGCATTTGGTCCACTGTGCACTGTGTGTATGTTGCCAAGCTGCAAAAGTTTATTAGAAAAAAATCTGTTCATTGCTGCATTAAAACCAGTGTGGTTGATTAGTGGTATTTCATAGTTCACTAGCTCATGAGATAAAAAGTGTTAAATTGTTTTCCTATCTGTTTCACATTTTTTTTAGAATTTCTTATGGACGGTAATTGGCAGAAGAATATAAAAAAAATATATTGGCAACTATGTTTACGTTACAAACGCTCAGTTTTGCTGAAGAGTAGTAAGCAGAAGAATTTTTTAAGTTGAGAATTCTTTAGTTGAGGTCATTACAAAACAATGTTGAATACAGGATTCTATAAAATTCTTCAAACATTTATAAGGTATAGTATAGATTACCACTCAGCTTGAATTATAAGCAAATAATTCTTGGTTTATTTGAAGTTATAAGAATGCTTTAAAGGTTATTTATTTGACGTCATGTAATTTTAAATAGAATTTTATATTTTATTTATGTTTTTGATTTCAAAATAAAATTTAAGGATTCATAAAATTAATTTTGTACGTGAATTTAAGACATTTTGGCATAGGAAGTAGTCACAGCTTTTCTGAAATAAAAGTTAATTTCGCTACAAATAGCAGCCGATTGCGATACAACATAAAGCGAAGACCAGAGACTGACAAGTCCTGATTGTCCAGTCACGATATTTATAAATATATAATTGGTCACTACAACCCTTCAGTCAGGATTACGACCTAGCTTCTCACACCACTTATGTTGTGTGCGTCAATTTTATACACGGGTGGCGAGTAATCTTATTTACTCTCAGAGTTTTTGCCAGAAATCTGCTGAGAGGCAATCGCCGAAGAAATATTTTTTTCGTATTTTCGTTTTGATGTCTGACCTGGGATTTGAACCGTGGCCTAACATCCAATAAGTCGGCACTCTACCTACTACTATTTGCAAATGGCAAATATCGAGACGTTTTGAAATTTGTCCCGAAATTTTCTGGATTATAAATTCATATGTAATGTATAAAGTTAAAAATTAAGTCTACGGCATTATCTTTTATTTAGTACCACGTTAAATAACATTCATCCAGTTTTGCAAGGGTATCTTGAAATAATTAAGTGGGTATTCTATGAATAAAATGATTAAAACATGGATAAGATGCCTGCAATACAAGTTAAGAATAAAGGATGTACATGATTAATTATATACGATATTGCATATAACGCATGTTTAAGCACGTATGCATAACGTACGAAATGCGTATTTTGGCGTACACGTATGGCTTGTTTTGCAATAAAACGAAATATTTATTTTCGTACCGTTTACCAGTAATAACAGGCTATAAATAAATGAATAATATATCTCTTGTTATTTTATAATCCGCATTTAATGAGGAATCTAAGGATCAGTTCAGGTCTGTTTAATTCAGGGCCATATCGGTAGTCGCCGTAGTCTAGAGTAGTAGATAGAAGAGACGAGTGTTCAAAAAGATGAGTATAATCGATACTTATACGCATTCATACTTATTTACTCATATTCAAAGTTTGAAGTACTCATCATACTCATACTTAACAACACGTTGATTTATTGTTGTTGATTTCGACTCTCCATGACTCAACATTTACAAGATTCACAAAATAAATATGATTAGCGCACGAACACTATAGTACTCACTAGAAGGTTGTGTGTTTGCTTTGCTTGCTGTCTTTGCCTTTTTCTTTTTTCTTTCTTTTGTAAATGCAACAACAACTAAGACTGTAAATTTTGATGAATGATTCGAGTCACTCGAATCATTTATGAGTATTTATAAGTATTTTTCTAAATTTATGAATTTGAATGAGTAGGCTTATAAATCAAACATATTTCGAATGATATGAATTTGACGTCAGCGTTGTTCTCATACTAATTTTACTCATACTCATTCTACTCATAATTATAAATCAACGTTATAGTGAGTACGAATGAATCAGAGTAGTTAAATTGCAATATTGTTGACTCACTTATATTCAAAATTTCGTGAGTGCTTATAAGTAGCGAAAAAAAGATTAATTGCTGATCTCTGGTAGATAGTGTGTTCAACTTACTTACTTACGACTTATTTTCAGAGTTTTTGCCAGAAAAAGTTATTTACACTGAGAGTAAAATAAAACTGTCATGAAAAGTTACTCAAAAATCTGTCGTTCGGAGTCGACTTTAAACTGTAGGTCCCGCCACTCATGTATAAAACACACACAACATGAGTGGTGTTAGAAGCTAGGCCATAGTGCTGACTGAAGGGTTGTAATGGCTTTTCAGAAATCTATTTGCGCACCAGAGAAAGGTTCTGGCTCCAACAGTGGGCATGTGGAAGCTACCTGCACAAGCCGAGAATTCATATATTCCAGGGACCTATTTTTCTATCCAGATGAATCAGCTCCTGAGGAGTTAGACATACTAGCAATAGGAAATCGCTTATTCAAGCCCAATTCTGCATGATTATTGCCCATTGTTTTAGCTCAAAATGAACTACAATAGTCTGCAACAACTGACTTATATGTATTCAAGTTAAGCAAAATAAAAGGACGTTTGTAGTGTTATTGCGTAAGTTACCCATAATCTGTATCGCAACTGATCTCCCCACTTTATAAAGGAATTTTGTACAGAAATTTTGATTGAGGGCAATCCACTAGAATACCATACGTTAGAGAAGATTATGATTGATAACTGTGGAAAAGAATGATGGATGATATGGATGGATACGTGAACTAAAAAAAAATTGTCAAAGGTACCAAAGAGAGAGAGGATACCAATCCATATGAAATCCAAGAGCGTCCACTTCATTCCGAAAATGTCACCGTTTAGTATGAATGTTAGGCTGGCAGCATAATTGGTCCATATTTTTATTGATATTGACGTTGGTTAGACCATAAAAGCCGACAAATATCTATGGTCAGATACATACCAACAACATACTATTTCAACAAGACGGCACTACGTGCATTACATAGCCATCTAAAGTGGAAGTAATGTGAACTGTTTTATTTAGATTAAAATATAGGAAGGTTTTATTGCTTTAGTACGGACGCAAATATTTTCCGACGAAACTAAATCATGGTAACTATTTACGTAAATTTAATGAAATTTTTAAAGCGTTCAAAAATTACTTATTCATACATTACATAATCAGAATAATAATACAATATTCCTATTTATGAGGTTTAACACTATTTCTACCAAAGGTGTCAAAAGACACCTTTTAATATTTTAACTTGAAATTTATTTCAAAGTTTAATGATTTTTTCTTAGTTAATGTTTTGCCTTTTCGTATAATAATTGTTAAATTTATTTAGCGTTATCATTTTCCTCCAGCTCATCCTGGATCAGTATAAGCGTACATGATATACATATTTCTACCATGAGGTGTTTTTTGACACTACTATTTTTCTTACAGCAAGAAATAAATTTTTTTGAAAGAAACTACACATACAGTGGCTCTATCGCATAATGGGACAAGCATTAGTCTGGTATATATGTGCTTAAAACTTAAAAAGAAAATATTAAATATATGTTTTTTTTTGCTTTTATTTACACTCTACATTACAGCCTTTTAGATTAATAAAAAAATAACAACATTTTTCATGATAACGGTAATTTTTTAAAGAAAAAGAAAATTAACTCAATTTTTTTCGCTCAACGTATAATCGGACAAGGAAGAGCACCATTGCTAAAAATGACGAAAGAGAACAATTAATACTTTGTGGCATATCCTTTGTTCTCAATAACGGCCTGTAAACGTTTTGAAATTGATTTTATCAAATTGTAGCATACCTCAAATGCAATGGAGTTAAACGCATCCAGTAAAGCCGCCTTAAGCTGATTCAAAGTTTTAAATTGTTGTTGGATACTCTACTAGCTAATTCTTCCCAAAGATGTTCAATTACGTTGAGATCTGGGCTCTGTGCAGGGGTTTATATTAGTTTGGTGCAATTATGGATCAACCAAAGCTTTGCCACACCCGAAGTGTGCTTGGGATCATTGTCCTGGTAAAAAGCAAAACACATACATATCAGACTGTCCGATTATGCGCTGGAGCCACTGTACATACATTTGGACTGAACTATAATTTGTTTTTGTTTTTTTCCACTTCGTATTATTATGCCAAGATATGGAAATTCTGTGTAATTGGAAATGCTGCGAAATGCCATGCCGTGGAAATTCTGTAAAATTGTGAAATTCTTCTGTTCAGCAAGTTTTCGAAAATGCTAGAAATTTTCGGAACACTGAATTCCCCGTTATAATTTTTATATACGATTGTTTTTTGGAAAAAATAGGAATGTTTTAATAATTATTTCCATAATTATTTGCAGGTTTCAAAAGACACCTTTTGGTAGAAATAGGTATACACAAAATCATGGTAGAAATAGTGTTAAATAAAACTGAGAACCCCGATATACTTACTATACATATGAATGTACAAATTAATGTATGTCCGTATAATTGTAAGATTAATGGTTATTAATCACTTTAAGAGGATATTATAAATTATGTATGCATGTTATTATGATATCGTGATTAATTACCGAATATCTGATATTTGCAATTTGGAGTCATATTAATTTATGAGTGCCCAATTAAGGAATAATCGCATACCACCACCATCGGCCAACAAAACAATAAAAATACCACTGATTTGTGTATTGGCTTGATGAAACAGAACTGTCTTCTCCTTAACAAAAGCTTTTTCATTCAATATGCCCACAGCGCTGTAAAATTTGTGCAAATGACTTCGAAGGTTAGGTTTAACTCTTGCACATAACTGTAGTAATTTACCGATTTTAATCAACAACTGTCAGATTCATCTGTGTGATTCAACATATACCAAACTATCATCATTACAAAAGTTATAGCGGGGCTAAATGTTGTTTCTTCTTGTGAAAATTTAGGTTTAAACAATACAACGATCATAAATTTTATTCAAACTTTAAAATACTGTTCACGAAAGAAAGGATGTTTACGTACAGGCATTAAGGCAGGAGACCTACATGTACGCTTGATTGCAAAAGATATAACACGTCATTAAATATTTTTTACAGCATACACAGAGAAAACTGAACCTAATAAATACGTAGTAAATTAGAACAAATTTTATAAGATTTCTCTATGGTTTTTTTTTCAAGAACAGATTCTTATTATTTTTATAAGGAAAACCTTTTTGAAAAAATCAAGAAGAAAACTCAGGGATTTTACTAGATAGTCTTCTTGATTTTTGTAAAAAGGTTTTTTCCTTAATTTTATTAGACTTTCTTTTTGTTTTTCTTTCAAAAAGATTTTCTTCTTAATTTTAGGAGACTATCCCTTTATTTTTATAAATAACACTTCTTGATTTTGCTTGATATTATTATATATTTGTTATTGATATATTTACTTAGAAATTAATTTAATATTTGATTTATTAATAATGATTTTGCACGAACAATATTTCTTCTCCATTCCCTTAGTCCTGCTTTGAATTTAATCAACTCCCCAGTATATTTTTGGTCCACCTTCTTGAATACATTTTCAACGTCTTCGAAGAATGTTGCACGTTTCATCACGGAGCTCCTAGGATTTAAAAATTGGGACAATATCTACATTTTCTGTTAAACTCCTTTTATCGGTCGGTACTCAAAATTATATGTTTTTTGTTAAACTTTTTTTTTCAAATTAAAACAATTCAATTTTTTTATTTAAGTTTACTTCGTTTTTTTAAGGAGGAATATTTTTATTACTTTTTTACACTTCTTTACTTGCCACTTGTTCACTTTTTTAACAAGCCAGCTAATATAATCAAGAAGATATTCTTATTAAAATATTAATAAGATAATTTACACATGATAAAATAGAAACCTAATGAAATCAATAAGGAATACTCCTTAAAAAAATTATTAAGTAGCCTAATGAAATCTATAAGAAAAACCTTTTTGAACAAATTGATTAGGTAGCCCAATGAAATTAATAAGAAATTCTTGTTTTATACAATTTAGAAGAAAACATAATAGAATCAATAAGCTTTTCTCTATGGATTGTATTTTTTGTGGCAAAAATGACGGAATTTGAGTAAAAAAATGGTAAATAACAAGTTTTCTTCTTAAATGTATGTGTTTTACGTCTTGAAAAAATTAAAAAGATTTATCACATAAAAATAATAAGAAATTTCTACGAAAAAATCTTCGTTTCTTTCTGCGGTAATACCCCTCACTCCAAAAACGTTTCGTAGAGAAAATCTTCTTGATTTTATTAGGCAGTTTTCCCTCTGTGTACCTTCACATTCTCCGTTATCGTTTTAATTGTTTTTTTAATTTCGACACATTGACAGATTCTTGTTTTCGGTTTTGCTTTTTTTATACTATAGCCGTCAGTAATTGTTTTTAGCAATGTTAACTTCAGTGAATTGGCTAAATTAGAATTTTGTTTGGTGTTGTTGCCTTTTTCGGTTCCTTTTAAACTTTGCAAAAGAATGAAAAAGACTGGAAATTCATTCACAGTCATATTATATAAACATGATGGTGTAAAACTCCAAAAGAATTATTTTTGGTTATTTAATTAAATTTGTTTTTAAAGTTTTTCAGAATTTTAATTTTAGTCCTTTTTACCTATGTGCTCTTATTATATTATTTTGCCTACGAAATACTTACTGGCTGCTATAGTAAAACTTTTTAATAAATAATATAACATGGCAGCACGAAACAATTTCTACAATAATATTTTCGATTAATATCTTACATATATGGTATAAGATTTGCGGATAATTCCAGGATCGTCAGAGAATGTCGCCGCTGCCTCGATCTCCTTTCCGGGCGCTTCGGCGTCACACTTGTCTGGGTCCATTGACATTGCGATATTCCGGGAAATTGCAGGGCCGATGAGCTGGCCAGCCCTGGCGCACTATTTCCGGAATTTTCCTCAATCAACTTGGGAATGCCAGCTACCTCGTTCAAACTGGCCATTGCGCGGAAATTCTCCCGGGATGCCAACCGGTCCTGGATCAATTAAGAGTCCTGCTCCATCGCTAGGCTCACTTGGCCCACAATGGATAGGAGGCGTACCAACCAGCTACTTGGACTTGGCCGTAATATCATCTCGATCACAGTGGCTATCCTTGCAGGCCATTTATTTTACATATTTAGTGGCAAAATCAATCTCCAAAAAAAGAGGAGTGACCAGAGGGGACGACGCGCCAACGAGACAGGGCATTGAGTCTTGTCGCAGTGAACTTAATCACCTGCTTAGCAAGGAGTTCAGTAGGCTTTTGCGGGGGTGGTGCGTAGAGCACCAATGATGCAAATAGCTGCGGACCTTCTGATTCCGTCCAGGAGTCTGACATTGTGCAGCTTGTCCAGAGCAGTCCACCAGAAGGCAACACCGCATAGGAGGCTGGGTTCGATAACTGCAGAATAGATCCAGTGCATGACCCTTGGGCTGAGAACCCATCTGGATCCAACCGCCCTGCTGCAGCAGTAGGCAGCACAGGTCGCCTTTCGCGCCCTAGCAGCCAGATTCGCCCTCCAGTTGGGTTTGGGATCGAGTATCAGGCCCAGATACTTAACCTCGGAACTCAGTGCCAAGTTTAGCTTATCAGACAGCGTCTGTGGACAAATTGCCGACACAGCAATGGCAATATCGTTAGCGTAGGCTATGGCGTTATTACCAGAGGATTCAAGTCTTCTGAGGAGTGAGTTGACTGCGATATTCCAGAGAAGTGGAGATAGAACACTTATGTATATGATTTATATAAAAATATGTAATGTTAAGCAATCTATTTTTAAATTCAAATTTAATTTCATGGTGTAAAGACTTTATTCTGTTTTCTACAAACAAGTTTGAAAATCCTCTATTAAATTACATTTTTTGGATAATTTTTCAGTCAGTGTAATATTTATTGCATATTGTTTATCTGCTTGAGTAATTATTTCCTTTCAACCGCATATTAAAATAATAAATTTGTTTTCCAAATAACAAATTTTTTCGACACTAATTTTCGCGACCAAAATAAAAACAATTTGTTGAAAAAACCAGCTATCAAATGAGTATTGAATAATCTGAACTGCGTATATTATGCCTGAACACTTAAAATATTGTACTCAATTAACCGAATATTGACTCAATAAAAGTGCATATCTGAACATAATATTAAAATACAAACTCCATTCCATTAATCTCCATGAGAAATTCTTAAATTGTTACCTACCTCCTGTAAACTTTTGGCGTCTTTACGTATTTATTTTGTATCAGCTATAGCGAAATCCAGATATTATCATTAACTTTTTAGTTACTGATTGCATCAATTTTCATCACCTTTTCTTACTTCGTAAATGTTGCCAATAGTCGTTAACGCACTGGGATACCAAAAAAACTAATTTTATGATTGATTTTTTACATACATATATAAATTTATTTATACTGACTGCATGTTATAGAAGTGAAAAGAGAAAATAAAAATGTCACAGCCACATTGATTGAACAGATTTAAAAATTTATTTTGTTTTTATCAACATCAAACACTTCAAATATATTTGCTTGCAAGGGACAATCAATCTACAATCACTCAATATGAGTATGAGAGTGTCCCTACTATTTGCAAATTAATTTATTGTAGACTTTTTTTTAATAATGATGTCCATAAATAATCAGAAAAACGTTTGAGAAGTAACACGTAAAAACATCTCTGAAGAAACAAAATTGGCTTTATTGATTAAATATTGATATTAATGTAAAGAATATGTATGAGTAGCCATGGCAATGTCATATTTAAGGTAATGTTAAATAGCAAACGACTTGAATATTTGTAGATTTGATACTACGCTGGAATAAAATATCTGTAGTAAAATTAAAAAGAGATCGGCCAACAATTAATTTTATGGAAATGAAATAATATACAATTTTAAAAAACTGCAATAAATTTGCAAACGGGAAAGAAATGTATATTGTTACGTTATTACCTTTTTAAAAACGTTTAAAATTTGAGTTCGTTGATTGCAAGCAAAATAAAAATAAATTTTTTGTTTAGTTTTAAATAAATTCTTTATTGCTCGCACAATTTTATGTGACACTGTTCACAACTTGATGTTACAACAACAATTTGCTTAGTTCGTATTCTTCTTTACACTTCTGCTTGCGTAAGCATTACAACTCTTAACAGGTACGCAGTGTGAAGTTATCTTCTTGAAATTAGACATTGACTAAGTTCAACTCGTCAAGCTTTTGTTATAAAGACAACTCAGCAATCTCTCAAAAATAGAATACAGGGAAGAATACAACGTAGCAGCAAGCAAAGGTTCTGCAGCGTAGCATTTAGGTTAATTTCTATTGTTGTTCGTAACAAAGATGGAATTAATGCTCAAAGTGAGAGAATTTCTGTTGGAGATGAGGGAGATTAGCAAGGCAAATTCATAGAAGGTAGCATTATTTCTACAACAAATACAACAATGCAAAAACAACAGGCATTTTGTTTTTGTGAAAGTGCATTTGAAGTGTCAAACAAATTAACCCTGAAACCTCCATAGGAAATTAAAGCAATTAAAAAAAACCAAATAAATTTTATATATTGGAAATTTTTATGATTTTTATGTCATGCTTAATTACACAATAGAGCTGCACCTGTAAATTAAAAAAAAAATATCAGCTGCAAACGTTATTTCTTATTTATTATTGTACCAATTAAAATTTGTACCTAATTTATATTTATTCTATGACTGAATTTTGAAATTGAATACTTATTTAAACTATTATCTCTTGAATTATATTGTGAGTTATTTTGAATTAACTTTAGTAGAAAATTGAAATCAAAAGTCGTACTTAAAATTCACTTGCTTCCACAGCTCTCAACCAAATTGACAGACTCAAAAAAGAAAATAAGAAATATATACTAATACTTCTTTATTTCTTTCTCTTTTCTTAATCCCAATTATAATTACGTTTGAGTAATTATAATAACAAATTTTCTACAGAAGATTGGCCTAATTTGTTTTAATCCCTATATCCCAATCTTCTGAAAGAGAATTTGTTTTGAAAATATCACACAAGTTATTTCAGTCATAGTTTAGGCACCTAGTTGGAGACATGGAATTTTTTTTTTTTTTTTGTAATTCATCACTTTCATCTAAATAACTATAAATATAGTAAATCTAGATTGTAGTTTAAAACATATATGTATTTAGTGTTAAAGGCGTAAATATTGTTAATCATCTTGCAAAAATTTTAATATAATTGGCTTTAAAATAGTAATCCTAAAGAATTTCTAGAGTGCGTATCGTTAGAGATACATGCGGTACATATGAGGGTTTATGACTAATATAAATTCTAAATTGAATATCGAAACAAAATACACAAAAAAAAACATTTTTTTGACAGTCCAAATCTCCTCAGCTGTTGCGAGGAGAATTTGCCTTGGAGATTAGTGCTATCAATACAAAAACATACATAATTTTTATTTGTTTTGTTTTTGTTTGCATGTAGCTTACATCAGACTGCAAAATTGTTGTGCTTGCTGCGTTGCGCTTAGGCTAAAAAACTATTCATATCTTCTGTCTTCATTTTCATCGTGTTTTCGATCTTAAAGATTTATGATTTTGCCGGCCTACAAGCCTCACAGAATAATGCATAGTTCTTGAACTTCTACTGGTTATTTCTCACACCAAATTCGATTTGTTGAGCTACATTGTTTAAATTAATTTCGTGATACAAAGCCTATTTTTTATGCAGATCGAATTTTGATACAAATTTAATACATTTTAATATGGTGTACCTTACTGAGTATTTTTATTACAGCCACATGTCAAGTATCATTTTTTTTGTTCATTTATTTATTTATCAATTATAATACAATTACAAATTATATTTAATTATACACAAGCTGAGTAACTAGGACCATATGCTCCCTGTAGTGTCACAGACCAGAGTATTATGAAAAACCATATACAACAACAACAAATTAAACCAAAGATTTTAGTAAAATCCTAAATATAAATTTTCCTCATCTAACAACATAACCTTGTGGGTCAAAAAGCAATCCTTAAAAAATAGGATTATGACTACTAGCCTATTCAACTGATCGTATTATTATGTATGGTTGAAGACAAATAAATTTGAAATTAATCAGGAATTTAAATTTAAAATAGAAATTAAAAATAATTTTTTTCCTCAATGAGTCATAAAAATTTACAAGGAATTATTATTAACGGAACGTAGCTTAATATTATGTTCAGATAAAATCGCAATTAACGGCATTATTGATCTCAATATTTCATATAAAATGTCAATTAATTATTGTTCAATAAATTCATAAATTGTTATGATATTGATTAAAACTTGAAATACAGCACTGTCATAAGTACGTTCAGTGAGCATATTACTATTTTCCGAACACTTTCTATTGATATTTGACAACGCAAATGTCAACAACAACAAAAAATTGAAGGTCAGCAGGAGGGATGAGAAAATATTTTCAAATTATGTCATATAAAAAAGAATTTTAATAACATCACAGACTTGATGACGTATTTAATTTTTAGCCCTTTCGATCCCAATGTTGTTTGAAGATAATTTCTAATTTATTTCGAAAAGTTATTTATAATACCCTGAACTGAGATATTACTGGGAATCCAGTTCCTGCTTTGAAGAAAGCAGCTGAACTTCTAGGTCTTGACTGATAATCTATAACAGTTCTCGCAAGTTTATCTTCGGGTTTATGCAGAATATATTAACTGACCGGTATATTTTGAGAATACGACGTATCCAGCAGTTAACAAATAAAGACCTTTAAGTTTAATTTTCCTCTAACAGTGCCATAAGCAAAAGCTTTCTTTCTGCAAGCTATGCAATATTATAAAATTTTTCTCTCTTATCCTTCTGAGAGAAGCCACTTTGGAGTCAGAAATATTCCATACTAATATTCCCTACAACCGCGTTTCGGTTAATCATTAGTAAGATCTTTTCCAATGTTAAATTGTTTTCCATTTTTTCTCACATTTTGTTCACACTAATTTTCGCGATTAAATTAAAAGCAATGTTGTTGAAGCAATCAGCTGTTTTGTTTACAGCTGTCAAACAAATTTTGCGTATATATCTGAACACTAAAAATATTGTTATCAATAAACCGAATATTAATTCAATATGTCTGAATATAGTTGGCCAATTCATAAGACTTTGAATTGTCTATGTTGTATTGAATCCACTTTTTGTTTTTGAACGCTCAATTGTATGCTGTATTGTGTATTTCGTATTCCAAACGTCAAAAAAACGATAAGAAGAAAAAGACTATTTGATTTTCAAGTAACAAAATGAAAAATATTACGGAAAAAAGTTAATTAATTAATTACCTCTGCAAACAATTATAATTTTGAAATGTTAATTGTTACCTCAACTTACATAAAAAATATTTTGTATTTTTATTCTTCTTCTGGATTACTGGCATTTACATAAACTGATAGCATGAAACCAATACAACTTTTAAAAACATATGAAAAAATGTGTATAAGTGTATCGGATATTTATATAAAAATGATCAACAATAAGCTTACACGGTTGTATATTCGTTCAATAATACAATGAACGATACAAAGGCTTGTGTGAGTTGCCCAAGTATAAGAAACTAGCAGTGAATCTAGCGCCATTTAGTTGATTACGTGAACGGAAAGAGAAAAATTAATAGCTTTGACAATACCTTCGTACTTTCATTCTTTCGTTCGTTTTCATCCTTTAAGTAACGAAATAGAATATAAAAGAGGTTAAACACAGAAAAAAAGAACTAAACCCAGTGAAGATAACCGAAATAATGTGCGTTTTTGAGAGAAAAACTGGAAAGAAAAGGGAAATAAAAAAAAGAGTTTATTAATTTATTTTGTTAAAATTTCCATTAATTTTACAAATTTCTTGGTCATTGAACTTAAATACCATTTCCTCAATTTTTTAATTTAATATTTGGAGAGCATTTTGTAAGATCTGGAAGGGAAGAGAAATTGATTTGGGATAAATGTTAATTAGTGAATATGACCTTTTTTAGTATAAAAGGAATGACCTTTATTCAGGAAGTATATCGTATCGAAGGTAAGGTTTGTGGCTTTCTGCAAAGAGAAATAATATTTAAGTATAAGCGGCTTTGTCTCACTTCACTACAACATATTTTCTTGTATTATCTGTATATACTAATAACAGGCGTTTAAGGCCGCAGTTGACTACATACATACATATATAATTGGCCATTACACCCTTCAGCTTCTCACACCACTCATGTTGTGTGTGTTAATTGTATACATGAGTGGCGGGATCTACAGTTTAAAGTCGACTCCGAACGACATGGCAAGTTTACTTTCAAGTTTTTGCCACTATTTTGCTGAGAGGAACTCGGCGAAGAAATATTTCTTCAGATTTCGTTTTGATGTCTGACCTAGGGTGTGAACCGTGGTCTTACGTCTAATAAGCCAACACACTACCTACTAGACTACGGTGACTTCACTGCCGGCGACTGATAACACTACCTTACATGAGAAACCTCATGGAGCACATAAATACTTACAGGTTTACATCCTACAGCTGGAAAAGTAGTTTAGCATACATGTAGAAGATAAAACAAAATGAGAGAAAAGTTTTCAAATAATGTCTATGACGTGTATATTCTTATTCTCCGAATATTTGAACCACTCTAAAAACCCTAGAGAACTTCTGTCCACCTGAATATGGTCAGCATTATATGCAATAGCAAGACATGTGAAGTCTGTGACTTACAATTTATTTCTATTTGACTCGATTTCCGTGGAGATTGTTTGCTTTAATAAAATATCAATGATGAGATAGTCAATCGAACTAAGACTTTTAATGCCAAGAAAAACTTTCTGCTTTGCCTGGATTGCCAGATTTCACCACAATACAATGTAACTAAAGTGATAAATTGATATATTAATTATATTATAACTGAAGTTCATTGCATTTGGATATCTTTTTCATTTTCTTTATTACTAAATTTGTTTCTACCTTAAGATGCAGAGCTCATTTTCGTATAACCCAAAATATATGTATGTTTGGTAAATGGTTACCATCAACTTGTCTTACCATTGTACTTTAAGATTAATTAATTAAATTTTCAAAGTTCTACATTTCCATTTGCTACAGTCTTGAGATTTTTGTTTTCTGTGGAATAAAGGCATAGTTTTTCATTTACTGTTCTGTTATTCATCAACGGTTCTGTGGTTTAGTAAAATTTTTTTTTTTAGTAGTAAATATTAATTGTTTAGGCTAGTATTGGCGGCCGTAGTCTAGTAGATATATGCTAGGTCAGAAATCTCCAAAATATGAAAAATAACATTTCTCGGTTACTTCCTCTCAACAGATTTTTGGTAAAACACTGAGAGTAAAGTATTAATAAAGCTCCAGAAACTGTTTTACTTTTCAAACTCTGCCTATAGTCTAATTTATTATTATCTAATAAACAGATTTCAAAAAGTTTATTTAAATGGCAACATTTCAGATCCGCTTAATATTAGTAGAGGTACTCCCCAGGGGCCAATACTGGGACCTCTATTGTTTTGTATATAAATACCACATGTTTTGGTTGACTGTAATATTCGTACGTATGCTGATGATGTGCAGCTTTATACTAGTACTTGTAAGGAGAAAATTAATTCTTGTTTGGATTCTCGTGATTTAGTAAAACTTCAGAGCTGGGTTTCAGCTAACGAGCTATGTATCAATCATTCAAAGTCGAAATGTATTATACTTTGGAAATCATTTGCCATACATGAATTGTGTATCAAGGGAAATAAAATTGATTTTGTCGAGTCTGCTACCAATCTGGGTATTGCCTTTAATGGCAGATTTCGTCGTCCAATCATATCAGTATCATTGCTTTATAAAATTAACAAATACAACATGCGTGGCGTTGTAAGCTAGGTCGTAATTTTGACTGTAGGATTGTAATGACCAATCATGTATGTATTTAAGAAATCTGTGAATTTTATGTTTTAACCTTTATGTCAACAGATAAAAAATTATACTTACATCAACAGAAGCATACCCGGGTATGTTCATACATTTTATATGGAATTTCTTTTGTTACTAAACTTATTTTTGTGTTGATTTGGTTTTACTTACTTGTTGGGCGGTGTAACGCACTCTGGTTACGTACCAGTATGGAAAACGTCCTCACATCCCTTATATCGAGCTCCCATAAGCGTGCGGCGTTTTTGGGATATAAGCCGCTTTATACTTTTCGATAACGGAAACACACGTCAACAGCGTAAAAAACCGACAAAGCTGCAGCCATAACGGACTTATTTTTAATACTGAATGATAATCTACGCAGCAATTACATAGCAGGTCCAAACGTGGTACCGGGTTTACCCAATACATAGCATCGGAACCCGCCCATTACGGAATTAAGGTATGGTGGGTATGTGACTCCGTCTCATCCTATCCAATGAAGGGACAAATTTATACTGGATTGCTGGCATCCGAGAAAAAACGTAGGCAAGAGGATAGTGGAGGACTTGTTCGTCAATCATTTTCGTGGAAGTGGACGGAATATTGTTTGTAATAATTTCTTCACAACATATAACGTAGCGAAAAGTTTAATGATGGACAGCAGTTTATCAATGTTATGTACAGTGAACAGAAGACAAGTGTTTGTACCACTATATTTCACTTTATCTAGAGGACGGGAAGTAGAGTTAACTACATTTTCAGTAACAATATTATTTTCTAGATCTTAGATTACAACAAATATAATATGGTTAGAATATTGAACAAGGCAACGAACAAATAGATGGCCCTTGGCTTTATTCTACAATATACTAGACCTCGTTGCCCAATGTTGAAACCTTCCACAAGCCGCAGTAGAATGGTCCTACACAGCCTCAGCGAACAACTGGTGAAGCCGGAAAGAGAAAACAGAGATAAAAATAAACGTGTTATAAAAATATTTGCAACACGCAATGCTATTGAAGTCATATGTGGGGAATCTTTGAGCGTAAGAGGTGCTGCAGATAAAAGCGTGGAAGAACCTCACAGCACTGGTAGAATGAAAGTAAAAGGTAATTGCCATTTATGAACAAAACGTCGGCCAACCAGCAAATCCTGCACGTTATGCAACAAGCCCGTCTGTGCCGCTCATTCAAGTTATATGCCGCAATGTAACAAATGCATTTAAGAAAAATTAGTATTTAATATTTTTTATCTCTTCCTATATTTGATTGAATTGTAATCTTAGTATTAAGAACTTGTAAATTAAATTCCATAAACATCAAATATCAAAATATTTTCATCTGTTTCATTATATACACCCAGGTATGCAACTGTTAACGTAAGGGATAGAAATCAAAAAATGGCCACATCTTTGGCCCCCATTCGCCATTTTTACTCAAGTCTAGAAATAAGGTAGAAAACACTACTAGTGAGGATATCAGGAAATTTCAGGTTAATACAATTATTACTTCCTGAGATACGGCGATTTAAAAACACAAAACATACCCGGGTATGTATCTGTTGACATAAGGGTTAAATATGGTTTTTGTATCAATTTTGAAGTTTTAAATGAAAAAATTTTTTTCATTATTATACTAAAAGAAACTCTGAAGCTTTTATGTTAATTTAAAAAGAAGATTTTTTAAAAGGTATTATAATACTTATAATCCTGACTGAACTGTTGTAACGACCAATTATGTATGTATGTATGTATGTATGTAAATACAATATTTGAAAGAAAGTAATTCATTATAGGTATTACGAAATAAGTTCAGTCGTGCAGTTTCAAGATTAACAAAGAACTTCAAATTGTAAGTTAAGAAACACAGATAATGTGCCCATAAAAACAGTTAATGTGCACAATACCAAATCCTTTCCTTCCGAAAATGGAATTGAATTGATAATTTGTTTTGTTAATTAAGCATATCGCAAGACACTGTTGGCACATGAATGATAACAAAATATACCATAACATGATGATAACGAGATGTAATTATTATACTTTTTGCAAGTCTGAAAAATTGTCGCATTTCGTGTAATTCGAATTATAATACATACATACATACACACATACATACATAATTGGTTATTACAACCCTTCAGTCAGGATTGCGACCTAGTTTCTCAGACCACTGTTTTTTTCTCAGAGTTTTTGCCAGAAATCTGCTGAGAGGAAGTCGCCGAAGAAATACTTTTTGAAACTGGATCTCAACATTTCTCTCCGTCTGCCGGACTACTGCAGCGTGTTTCAGACGGAGGTGACGGCAATTTACCGGGCCGCTGAATGGGTTCTCGTCAACGGTGCTCCTTTCACTAGCGTCTCGGTTTTTTATGATAGTCAGGCCGCGTTAAGATCTTTATCGGGTTTCGTGAATAACTCTAGGATCGTTAGGGAATATCGCCGCTGTCTCGACCTTTTTCTGGGCGCTTCACCAGTGTCTCACTGGTACGGATCCCCGGGCACAGTAACATTCCAAGAAACTGTAGGGCTCGCCAGAGCTGGTGCGCTCCTTCCAGAATCCTCTTCAGTTGAATTGGGTATGCCGCTTGCCTCGGACAAGTTGGACATTGCGCGGAAATTATTTCGGGATGCCAACCTATCCTGGGTCAATGAGGAGTCCTACTCAACCGTTAGACTCACCTGGCCCTTGGTCTTGGTCGTGACGTCTCTCATCCACAGTGACCATGCTTACAGATCACTGCGTTATGGGTAGATACGCGGAAAGAATGAGGCTCCCATTTAACGACTTCTGCCGTGGATGTAGATCTTCTGAGGAAGGGAGACTGTTATCCACTTTCTTTGTCAGTGCCCGTCTCTTGCTAGGTGTATATAGGTTATTTGGCTCACCATTTCTTGTCAGCTAGACGGAGCTATCATCTATTGATATCAAGGATATAGGTTCGTTCATCAAACTTTCTGGCTGGTTTTCCAGGATAGTCGTGCTTTTGATGTGCAGCCCTTGCGTTGAACAACTTCTTCCTCTTCCTTGATTTTGGTGGAACTTGGCCAGTACAGGACTGTGTTCACCCGTGGCATCACAACGGGCCACTATGCGTGCTCAAGTGAGCTTTGTGATATCAGAACTACCACTCCGACCTAAACCTAATACATTTTGTATTTTGTTTTTATCTCTGGCCCGGGGTTTGAACCCTGGCTTTACGTCTAATAAGCCAACACACTATTTACTAGACTACGGCGACTTCATACATACATAATTGCACAAAGCTCCCGTATTATTTCCTTTACATATAATAGCTGCTGCGCAGAAATTCTTTTAAGGTGGATTTATATGGTCACACAAGTCGTACGACAAGTAAAAATTGTAAGTCGTGATTCTGACTAAAGGGTGGATGTAACCAACTCAGTAAGTCACGATTTAGCCTAACTTTCTATTCCGAGATTCCACATTTAGGCTGCTACTCAATATTACCCTTTACGTTTATTTATTTATCATTTTATAAATAGAGCACGTTGTCATTTTTACTCAAAGTATATTTTTAATATTAAAATTTAATTTAATTTAAATCTTTAAATTTTTCGTCTTTTTTCCTGTACCAGCATCTCATTACAGACCTACACCCTCAATAACCAATTACTAAGAGATTCGTTGAAAAGTAAAAAAGAAACAAGTGGAAATTTGGAAAAAGTTCAACAATTTCGTTTTTGTCCAATTGTTTGTTTATCTTTTGGTGACGAATACATACCAATTAAATATTCATGTGTGATGTGACATTGATGCTCGTATTGTTCGTTTAAATCGATTAAAAATGCGTGACACCAAAATAACATATTGATAATTAAAAGTGAATGTGAAATTCATTCAAATTAAATCTCATTGACTTTAATATGTCATCGTCACAATAGCGCTGAAATAAAATTGATAAATTGATCGGGTAAACATTTGCTAACTAGTATATGCCAGAAATGACATATTTTTCTGTACGAATGCATACGTGAGCAAACATAATTGTCGAATTTGGAATGATAAAAATTCACATGAGTACAAGAGCCTCCAATTCATTCCGGAAAAGCCACTGTCTGGTGTTGATTTTGGGGCTGGAAGCTTCATCCTTCCATATTGCTTTGAGAACGACGTTGGTCAGGTTATTATGATTAACGGCGAGGACTATGGGTCGACGCTTATGAACTTCTTTTGGACTGAATTGGATGATATGGGACATACGACATGTGATTTCAAAAGGAAGGCTCTACGAGCCAGTTAGTTCATGCCATATTTAATATTTTTCAGAACAGCGATTAAACCCGTTAGACTTTTTGATGGGTTTTCTTATGTTCCTATGCGATTAATGAAAAATCCTATACATGTCGTACCTCGCACAAGAGTTTACGAGATACAAATAGCGGGACTAACCGACTTATACGTACGTTGTTCAAATCTGTTCAAAGGTTTTAGGTTTATTGTTAATATAAATATAAATAAAATTCAAAAGGTCTTTTTTAATTAAAATATATGCCACGTAAGAACATTAATTTACTTGTGAAATATACACGTGCATTTCAATAAATATTTGGGAAATTCACACAAGTCCTTGTATAGTTGTATTCATTGTATTGTTGGGCGAATATACAATAGTGTATGCTTGTTGTTGATAAGTTTCATATAAAAATCCGATAAACTTATACCGACTTTTTTCATATGTTTTTAGAAGTTGTATTGGTTTCGTGCTATCAGTTCATGTAAATGCCGGTAATCAAGAAGAAGAATAAAAACAAAAAATATGTTCTATGTAAATTGGGTTAATAATTAACATTTCAAACTTATAATTGTTCGCACAGATGATTAATTAATTTATTTTTTTCCGTAATATTTTTCATTTTGTTGCTTTGAAAAACAAAATATGAATACTGGTCTTCTTCTTCTTCTTATTGTTTTTTGACATTTGGAATACGAAATACACAATACAGCATAGCATTGAGAGTTCACAAATAAAAAGTATATTCAATACAGCATATACGATACAAAGTCGTGTGAATTGGCGAATTGTATTTATGACCCTAAAGTTTACCCATTTGTATGGTTTTTGTAACCCTTTCACACAGCGACAAATACTATGCAGATGGCTACTGTGGTTATCAGTATATATGTGTGTAGATACATTCAAACTTACATACATATATTCTTTTGTATGTATAATTGAAAAAATTTGATAAAAGTTTCCATAGAATATGAAACAAACAAAAAAATATATGTGAACTGCAAAAAAAAGGGCAGGGACACAATAACAAAATATAAAAGCTTCTGTTGGGTTATTGTTTTTTAATATTTTCTTTTTTTACACTTTTTGTTTACCAAATAACATGGTCTTTTTATAGTTTCATTTGGAAACGCTTCATTTTTTTATTTAAAAATTTTTTTACTAAATGGAATTGGGGATTGATCGTAAAATCTTTGTTTTTTATATTTTTTTAATCCTACGGCTTTTACTTTAAACGTTTTTATTTCTGCTTCCATCAACGTATATATTTTTAACATCACAGAAAGCAGTTATAACTTACTTTCTTACTTAATTGGCCATTAACAACCATATTAACTGATTTCGGGCTGCCTTAACACATCCTTCCAGGCGCTTTTGCTTCTTGCGCGCCTACGCCAATTGTTCACATTAATCGATGAAATAGTTTCCTCGATTTGGTCGTTCCAACGCAGACAAGGTCGTCTTCTTCGCCGATTTCCGCAGATCCCCGCATCAAGTACCCATCTCGCTGGAGCATTCTCCTCCATTCGAACGACATGGCTGAGCCAGAGCACACGCTGGATGTTAATACGCTGCGCAACGTCTATTTCGTTGAAGAGCTCATACAGCTCACTGTTGGATCGTATGGGGAAAACATTTCTAACTTGCAATGGACCGAAGATTTTACGTAGGACTTTTCTCTAGAATACTTTCAAGGCTGCTGCATCAGTGCTTAATAGGGTCCAAGCAGTTATAAACGCGTCTGTAATGGAAGCCGTTTGTCGAAAAATTATGATGATGTTGGTTGCATAACAAGAATCACATTGAAGACAAATGTGTAAGTACAACAATATACTATACTGTACTATACTGTCCATGTTTTAGTTTGGCTACAATTATAATTCTGGACCCCAAAACTGTCCTGAAAGACGAACACGGAGAAAAGCATGAAGAAGACGATGAATGTCCTGAACGTCTGTATAAAGACGTTTGGCAGTAGATGAGACCTGTAGATTCATACCATCCACCGAATGTACATAGCGATTTTATGGCCTATACTCTCCTACGTCGCATTAGTATGGTAGGAGGCTATACAAAACAGGATATATATCGCTATGCTAAACAAGGTGCAGAGGTTGGAATGATTGGACATAGCGGGTGCTCTGAAAGTTATCTTGTCTCTTCAAACATTGGACATAAAAGGCGTTGGTTATATTCGCCATTCGTAGTATGTCAGTTTTTCGTCTGAGAATTTTGCTGCAAAGTGAAATTCTGAGTCAGAAATCTATCCAAAAACTTCCTCCCCTTTCCACAATTCGTTCGTAACACTTCCATATAGCATAAAATGGTCCCTCTTTTGAAAGAGTATGTAGCTTCCAGAGTAATCCATTTATTTTATTAAATTTTTGTTTCAAGAAGTTCTGGGTGCCGAGATGTATAAAATACCATTGAATGAATTATTTTTTTGAATTATTTTTTGAAATATTTTTATGGCGATGGTTAAACGTTTGTTATAATAAGCCAAAGGAAATAATCCGTTTTTCTCTGGTATTTAATCAGGAAACAGAATTTAGACAGACAGGTGTTTGCTTACTTCTTTAAACAGGAACTTAATTTCTTATTTTGATAGAGAAAGAAGAATTTTACATTGTGACACAAAAAATAATACATACCCAATACAATTGGACGTTACAGCCCTTCAATCAGGGCTACAACTTAGATTCTCTCACCACTTATGTTACGTGTGTTAATTTTATACATGAGTGGCGGGACCTACAGTTTAAAGGCGATTCCGAACGACAGATTTTTGTGAAACTTTTTCATGGCAATTTTATTTAACCTCAGATTTTTTGCAAAAAATCAGTTGAGATTAAATCACTAAAGAAATATTTGTTTATATTGTTACGAAAATGAAAACATCGTTTAACATTAACGATAAACAAAAGCTACACTAACAAATGCAACGAACTTGGTTGCATATACCAACAACAACAGTGTGAAAGAAAAGGAGACAGACAAGTAAGAAACAATGCAACAACAAACAAGGTGAACAAAATACACAAACGACAATGCAGTTGCGATAGAACTCTCGAGAAAGCGAAAACAAGAACCTTCTACTTCAAGAACGTTCATCAGACTGATTTTGTGGACATATAAAAAGGCAAGACAAAGCAGACAACGAGTAGTATGTAGTAAGAATTCAGTCAGCTTGTGTGAAGACGCGTTGCGTGCGAAGAAAACAGTCGGGGTTTGAAGATCTCCGCTATATAGATCTCATGTACAAGTGTCGTTGCTTACGAAAAGGTTGTGAGCACAGAATAATAATAACAAGAAATTATTGTTGGATACATCACGTTGTATACGGTGACACATGAAAGTAGTGCGAACAATAAAGGATTTAATTGAAACTAAAAACATATTAGTTTTTATTTTGTTTGCAATCAACGAACTCATATTCTGAACGTTTTTAAAAAGGTAAAAACGTAACAATATTTTGTTTGTTGAAGATGTCTGACCTGTGGTTTGAACCAAGGCCTCATGTCTAAGAAGTCAACAGACTACCTACGAGAATACGGCGACTTCATGAGTCGCTGTAACTTCTACCTTAAGAATCTACTTTGAGTTCCTGACCAACCTTAATTTTATAGTCATATTGCAATGATTTTAAGCGATTAATATATACGTTAACATACGGGAATCTTACTGTCCATAATTGATCCAATTTATAAAATTTATTTGACCGAATTATTTGAATGACTAATGTTCCTTTGTAAAGCACTTTGTTATTAGTAATCAGAAGAAATATCCCAAGGAAATAGTAAAGAGTATAATTTTCTATTTCTAATGTCTTAAATGCTTAGGTGAATTTTTCACATACCTACGTAACCTATACCTTAATTTATTTATTATATTTTGAATACATCGTTAAACCTTTATTTTTACCTAAATTTGACAATTTGATTTCATCTTTAAGACTAAACAATAGAAAATAAAGGAAAAAGAATACCTTGTATTAAAACGTAATTCCTTATGTAATGGTCCTTATCTTAAATGTACAACATTACATAGTATATACAACTATTGAGAGCAGATAAATTTGTATCCACGGTAATTTATCTTTTTGGCTTAAATGGATTTGTATAAAATACTAGATTGCTTTGCAGGATTCTGTTGATTCCTAAGATGTTTCTCTATTCTTTTGCTTTTCTTGTAATCATATAAATTTTGTCTTTGTAGTATAACACACATAATCACAAGTATGTATGAATGTGCATAGGCAGTAACATAAATAAATCCAGCTATCAATACAACAATCAATAATCTTTAGAAGTATTGAACACCATTTAAGTGTTTCCAGCATGACCACAATATATCACACATAAACACTGTCGCAGCAGATAAAAGATATTTTTACAGCTGATATCTTAATAAAAAGGAAATGTTGAAAACATCTTTGAACACCGATAAAAAGAGCTTTTCTTACTGTCAACTGTTTACGTTGGTATTCATTCATATTTACCTTTTCGTTTATATTCTAAACTGGAGTTATAGAATTGCGTATATTTTTACGATAAGAAAAGCTTCGTCGAACTATAACCTCATTCCATAAAATAATCAAAAACATAAATTTCAAACAAACAATTGCAAACAAAACGCTTATGTTCCGACTTCAATTCCTATTTTGTATAACACTATGCGACAAAATTAAATACGCGAGTAATTACAAAATTTCAGTTGTTCAGTTTGTTAAGTAGAACTCAGAAATACTTTTTTATTTTTCTCCTATCCTCCAAACCTGTTTTATTTGACAAAAACGGTTTTTTGATCTTTTCATACAAAATTATTGATTACCCAAATATATGTTTATATATATTTTAAAAATCCACAGTTTTTTAGAAAGGGGAGAGATTAGCCTTTCATACACAATAACAAACATTTTGTTTAAACTTATATGTTATGAGTTTTGAGGGAGTAAACTTGGAAAATATCATATTTTTCTTATTTTTTCAAGTTTTCAAAATTTAATTAATTCTGAAAGTGCATTATAATGTAAAGAGATTTACACTTTGTTTGATAAATTTGGTCACAAATTACCGTAGTTATTATTTAAAGAGTATAACAGCTTAGTCATATTTTTATTTTAAAAAGGAAAAAAATCTGGTATCGATTACTTGGTTACATTTTTAAAAAAGTTGTAAGCATTTAGCCTAACTTTCGTAACTTTGAAAACCTCATGTTTGCAAAGCATTTTCAGTCAGGACCTCCTATCCTACATCTTTCAAATTGGCTGTCGTTTATTCATCGTATTTTCCAAAACACACATAACGTTTGTTTTCTGAATAGACTTTGGACCAGTTGGCTACTGACCCTAATTTGCATCGACAAATTATGTTAAGCTATAAGGCACACTCCGGGATGCATGGCACTTGTCATATTAGGAACGATACTAATGCATATGAGATGCAAGAGCATTTTGAAAAAGTCACTGCTTTGTGTGGATTTTAGGCTCTTACGGGCATTATCTGTCCTTATTTATTTCAGAACAATGCTGGCTAGGTCTTCACTATAATACAATGAATACCAAGATTACCAAGGAAGTCAATAGATCTTTCAAGCGAGTATGAAATTTAGATGATATCTCACACACACTTTGTTTTATTTAAAGATAGGAAACGCCATCCTAGCAGGTTTTTCATCTGCTGATTTTTTTTTAACCCAGATATGCCCAATGACCTATATATAGTACCCAAGTACATTCTTGCTTACATGATACGTCACCTTTATCAAAGTACCGTTTTTTTGTTGACATACCTAGTACTCATCAATGCCTCGTGGGAAATTATGTGATCGCATTATTTAGTTATTGAATTATTGGATATTATATAGAGTATCACTATCACTCTTTTTCTTTTTCATTATGACTGAATATGAGGACACGTTTATACGGTAAGTAAAATTTTGTACATTTACAAGTAAGTAATTTCACAGGAAAAATAAACAAGATTTGGAGCCTGCCATCAAAAAACCTTAAATAGATGCCGAAAATGTGACATAGGACATGTAAAATTTTTTGTGTCGTATCACACCCAATAAGTCATGTACCAATGTCCTTCTAAAACCACTTTTTTGCAATAAATCTTTAAAAACTTTGTTGTTCGTTTTACTTTTAAAATTATCATGATCAAGCAATGGGCATATCTGGGTAAATATCAACCAGCATCTTACATACATACATACATACATAATTGGTCATGACAATCATTTAGTTAGGTTTAAGACCTATTTTCTCACACCACTAATGCTGCGTGTGTTAATTTTATACATGAGTAGCGAGACTTCCAGTTTAAAGTCGTCTTCAAACGACAGATTTTTAAGAAATTTTTTCATGCCAAAGTGTTTGCTAGAAATCTGCTGAGATCATGTCGCCGAAGACATAGATACTCTTAAAAATGTAACAAATGCTCAGACTAGCATTATTCGCTCTTCAAAAAATGAATTGCATAAGAAAAATATGAAATTCTTCGTAATTTTTACTAATTTTGTTACTTGTTCAAAGTCTTCTTCTTCTTTAATCTATTTCAAGCCATTTAACATCCCTACAGGGACATCTGTCATGTTGCTTAACTTAAATTTAAAGTTAAAAAAACACATACGAATAGAAAAAATTTCTGTAATTCAAATCTTTTAAGTGAAAATCTGCAAATAAAACGTTTTGCTTTTATACTTCAGTTTCTTATCTTATGAATGTTTGTTTTTAACAGAGAAATTCAAACACAAAAATTTTGCGTCGTCGTATGCGATAATATTCTTCGTGGCATTAAAGCAGGGGTTAGCAAAAATTTTTTGTTTGTGTATTAGTGAGTAAGAGAGAGAAAATATGTTGAGAGAATTTATTTATTTACAGCCATAGAAAAGTGTTAGTAATATACGCTATTTTGATTTTCATTTAATCAACATACCTATGTAAAGCTATCCATCTTTGGCTTAATAATTTTAGATAAATAAAAATAAAATAAAAAATCAATTTTTTTTAAAAGAACATCTTTGGCTTAAAAATTAGGCCATGTTTTTAGACAAATAAAAAGTACAAAATCCCATTTTTTTATTAAAAGAAAAAAGCAAGCATTCCAAAGCATTTAAAAAAATTATACCATGTGACAAAACAAAAAAATATGAAATACATCAAGCTAATGACATAGAACATTTTTAACATAAAATATTTTTTAAGTGTTATTCTGAAATAAAATGATAAAGCATCCACCCATACATGTGTTCTTGTCGCAGTATGATCGACAACTAAATCAAAGAACACAAGAATGCGTGTAAGTTCTCTTTGCAGAATTGTGCTATGAAAGGGTAATCCCTGCATTAAAGTCACTGCTTACTTGTGCACACAGAATGAACTGTACAATGAAGTGTAGCCATTTAATGGGTTACATTAACCAAGGAGAGAGGGGATAATAACGAGTAAGAAAAGATATTTTATTTGAAAATACGCACCCACAAGTTTGTAACATGTCATATGCGTTCGTATGTATTTTTCAGTGGCGAAATACAAAGTGCTCTTTCAGTTTACGCAAAATATTTGGGCAATTCACACAAGTCCTTGTATCGTTCTTTGGCGTGTATTGTTGAACGAAAACACAACAGTGTATGCTTGTTGTTGATAATTTTCATATAAAAATACGATACACTTATACACATTTTTTCATATGAAAATTGTATTGTTTTCGTGCTATCAGTTTATGTAAATGCCAGTCAAGAAGAAGAATAAATATACAAAATATTTTCTGTGTAACTTGAGTCAATAATTCACATTTCAAAATTATATTGATCAAAATATATTGATAAAGATGATGAATTAATTTACTGTTTTCCGTATTATTTTTAATTTTGTTGCTTGAAAATCAATGTATGTATGTTGTTGCTATATTTTTGCTTATTCGTTGATCATGTGAACAAGTCCATTGTTTTGTTTTTTTAGCTTTTATTTATCATTTTAATAACACCATTTTCGTAACAATATGTTGATTACATGTTGTATAGTTAGCGGACCTCACCAAGAGTGCTTTGAGATTACATTGGTAGTGAACTTAAAAAACTTAAACTGTTTTCAATTAAACAAATTTGTACGTCTCAGATGATACATTTCTTCTCTGGTATGGGTTTTGTGTACGAAATAGGCATTTACTCATACTTACCAATAAGATTATCGAACTCTAGTAAATTACAAAAAATTTTTAAAAACATATATGATCGCACTAAACTTCATAATAATGAATAAGATTTATTAGATTTAAACGTGAAAAAAGTGCACTTCTGTACAAGTATTTCTTGTCTTTACATATCCGTCTGTCAAACATAAACGTTCGTTTATCGCTTCTATGAATCTTATGTAAGAATGTCTGTTCGTAGGAATAACGAGTACTTCCGAAAGGAAGAATGATATGAATAAAGTGAGAATATGATATATAAGTTAGCAGGTACACTGCGTTTCACTTGAATAGCACACCGTACAAATTGAAATTCTCCCCCCTATATCTTTGTAAAAAATAAAGATAGCGGATTGATTTTGGATTGCAATTGTAGTATTATTTATAGCTTTTATCATAAAATAAAAAAATATTTCGATATATCAAATTGTTTGCAAAATACAACATAAAAAAGAAAAATACTCAAAAAATAACAATCAAATTCCGCTTCACTAGAATAGCACATATTTTAATAAATGTAGAAAAATTACTTTTTATTAAGGTTTTTAATATTTTTATTATTTTTTTATTTATTTTTATATAAAAACTAAGATTTCACTATGGATTTCTAGTAGTGTGTTGGGCCTCCCTTGTTCAGAATAACCTCGTATATCCTATTAGGCATTGACTCGTACAAATTTTTCAAATAGTCCAGAGAAATTGAAGTCCGTGCCCGTTGAATGGCTTCAATCAGTTCTGCTTTGGTTGAAAATTGTTTTTTAGACCCGTAAACTTTTCTGGCCAGCCATCCCCAAACATTCTCTATTATGTTTAGGTCCGGCGAGTATGGTGGCCAATTCAAAAAGTTGAAATTTTTGGACTCTGTGCGCGATTTGACCACACGGGAATTATGTATTAGGGCGTAGACTTGCTGAAAAGTCGACGGCAATGGACCAAAAAGAATTTTTAAACTGTGGAAAGGCCTTTTCTAAAACACTCTGATATGTTTTAGCGTTCATATTTGAACTTAGAAGCTGGAGCTCACAGGTGCCATAATAGGAAATCGCACCCCACACCATAACTTCTCCAACTCGACTGTGTAATCGATCCAACTGGTGAGTCTCCTTCCTCAAATCGTGAAATTAAATTAAACTTCTTCTCGGCAGAAAAAACAACGCGCTTCCACTCGTTGCTCTATACCATATTATCTCGACAAAATTTCAACCGCATTTCTTTTCGTGCAGAGTTAAGTGGTAGTTTTTTCTTTAATTTCAGTCGTTTGAGTTGATTTGCTCCTGAAATAATACGCCACACAGTGGTCTTGCTAGAATGGACACCTACTTTAGCCTTAATTTTGTCAACAGAATCGTGCGAATTTGAAGCTTCTCTTAAAAAAGTCCTCTTATCTGTTTGGGGATGGCTGGCTAGAAAAGTTTACGGATCTAAAAAACAATTTTCAACCAAAGCAGAATTGATTGAAGCCATTCAACGGGCGCGGACTTCAATTTCTCTGGACTATTTGAAAAATTTGTACGAGTCAATGCCTAATAGGATATACGAGGTTATTCTGAACAAGGGAGGCCCAACACACTACTAGAAATCCATAGTGAAATCTTAGTTTTTATATAAAAATAAATAAAAAATAATAAAAATATTAAAAACCTTAATAAAAAGTAATTTTTCTACATTTATTAAAATATGTGCTATTCTAGTGAAACGGAATTTGATTGTTATTTTTTGAGTATTTTTCTTTTTTATGTTGTATTTTGAAAACAATTTGATATATCGAAATATTTTTTTTATTTTATGATAAAAGCTATAAATAATACTACAATTGCAATCCAAAATCAATCCGCTATCTTTATTTTTTACAAAGATATAGGGGGGAGAATTTCAATTTGTACGGTGTGCTATTCAAGTGAAACGCAGTGTATATATGCACGTAGCTGTGTGTGTATGTGATTTTGTGCATTCATTAATAGAGAAAATTACCAATTACAGTTAAGTAGACTAACAACAGATGTGATGAAACTTGACACTCATAATGAATATCTTGAATCACTGCAATATATATGACAATCAAATGTAAGTGCCAGTTCGTCGCCTATTCGACACATTCACAATGCTTTGTTTGAGTTGTTTCATAAATTGTTATTACCGCATTTGGTTTGATGATTTATGTTGTCACTCTATTTGAGGGAAAACATATCGAAATAATGAAATAAAATTCAAGTCAGTGTATTCAACTCAAACCAAATCTTTAAAAAACAATAAATAAATGTTACAATGATGTAAGTAATGAATCATCAAATGTATTGTTACGAAAATGGAGACGATGTACATCGTTTAACTTTAAAATGAGCAAGAGGTACACAAACAAATACAACGAACTTGTTACAAGTAAACCAACAACATCAGTAAGAAGGAAGAGGGGATAGATAAGTAAGTGAGAACGTAAGAACAAACAATGTGAACAAAATACATAAACAACAATGAAGTCGCGATAGAGTTCTCGAGAAGGCGAAACCCCGAATGTTCGACTTCAAGAACCTTCATCAGACTGATTACGTGGGCATATAAAAAGGCAAGACAAAGCAGGCAACAGTAGTAAGATTTCAGTCAGTCTTGTTTGAAGATCGCCGTTAAAAAGATCTGCGTTGTAAGCAAAGATTAATAGCGAACAAGCAATTATTGTTGTATTCGTCAAGTTGTAAACAGTGGTACACAAAAGTAGTGCGAACAATAAAGAGTTTATCTAAAACTAAACACATATTTGTTTTCATTTTGTTTGCAAACAACGAACTCATATTTTAAATGTTTTTAAAAAGGTAAAAATGTAACAGTATGATGAATGTTTGAATTGATTGCAGAGAAATTAGCTCATAATTTAAGTAAGGAGAATAGTCTTGTTCGATTTCTACCTTTAATAGATAATGACCGTTCATTTACTCTCCCAGTTAACAAAACTTATAACTGAAATATTCGCAAATAATTGCAATCTGCTGGAAAGCAATCTGTTCGAATTTAAAAGGGTATCAGCAACTATACCTAGAATATTCTTTCAAGAATGCTTACGGATCCCAACATAAGCAAGTCTTCTAAGCCGTATGGTATTTTAGCACTATTCAACAATTACTCATTCATTAGCTATTCTTTTCAGTGTATAATATCGTGCCGGTATTTTCTTATTTTACTAAAAAGTTATTAAACTAACGCTGATACCCAAAAATTGAACTACCGACCAATAGTTACGGGACATATGATAAACCTTAAGCTTGTGACTTATTTAGAGTGCAACAACCTGATTAGTGATAAACAGTAGGGTTTCTGTAAAAAAGTGGGCATACATATATGGGAAATGAGTCACAATAGAATGTAAAAACAAACAAGTGCAATTGTGTTGGTCTAATTATAATAAACCAGAAAAATATCACTGGACAATTTTAAGTTATAAAAAAGTAATCATACTCAAAGGGAGAGTTTAGAAAGAGAGATACAAGTGTAAGCAAATACTAATGAAAGTAATTTATTAATATCAAGTGTTAGTGTCAACTGTCTGCTTTATTGTAGAAGAACAAGGGTAAAATTCACTAATAATAGAAAAAAAGAAGAGATTAGGAAGGAAGTTGAACTAAAGTTAGACTCTTGCTTTTAAAGAACAAGTACCATACATACATACATACACATATATAGTATACGTGGTGGCCTTATAATTACAAACGATGTTTAAAAAATAAAATAGAAGCTCAACTTTTTTTATAACCTACGCTGTAATTTATAAGTACCGTTATTCCACGTGTATACCACCATCATTGTTGTCAACGCAAAACAAGTGGAGTTTTAAGTTTTGTTATTAAAAAAAAAAATTATTTCCCAAGTAGTTTCTTTTGGCTGGCCACGTAATTAGAAACGTTCAGTTTACTTTTAATTTCTGAATTTATTTTGTTTTGTTATTAGTAATAAAGTGAGTATAATTTAAAGAGCAATAAGTCACCTTGTAATAATTTTGTTGCGTTTTAGTTTTTAAAATGGAAAAAAATAAGTCTTGTACTCCAAAACTTCGAGGGTTAATTGTGCGTTGTGACCAGGAGGAAAGACTTTCAATTTCACAAAGATTTCCCTGCTCCAAAAAAATGGTATTTGGAGCAATTCATTTGTACAATAAAACGAAAAAGTTTGAAACCTCAGCCAGGAAGGCTAGAGCCAGAAAAACCACTCCAGCAGAATACAGAATTATTTGTAGGGCCAGTAAGAGAAACTCTTTCCTGCCTTCTCGTAGAATAAAGGCTGAAATTGGGTAAAATATAACGTCAGAAATATCCACACGGACAATAAGGAGGCGTTTACAGGAGTTGGGACTTCGTGGCTGCATTGCGCATAGAAACGCGGTTACAGTTTGCAAGGGATTTGCTTAATAAAGATCCGCGTTTCTGAAACAGTGTTCTTTGAAGTGACGAATCCAATTTTAATATATTCCAAACTGATGCAAAAACTTATGTAAAACTTAACAAAGCCTTTGATCTCACGTGCACAATGAAAGCTGTAAAAAGCGGTGGCGGCTCTATTATGGATTTTTCTTAGCGTGCTGTGGGTCCAATGGTAAGAATTGAAGGAATAATGGACCAATAACAATATAAAAGCATTTTGGAAAATGTAATGGAAGCGTATTCCTTTGAGAGTATTCCCTTCAATTACATTTTTTAGCATCACAATGGAAGGTTAGTGAAGTGCTGGCTTTCGGGTCAAAGTATTGATGTTCTAGACTGGTCACCGTAAAGTCCTGATCTCAACCCAATTGAAAATTTATGAGCAATTATTAAAAGAGATCTTAAGAACAAAAACCATCGAAATAACGATAAATTGTTTCAACTGGTGCAACAAAGCTGGCAAAATATATCAGTACAAACATGCCAACGTTTGATACAAAGTTTGCCGAAAAGACTTGAAGATTTTGTTCAAAACAAGGGCTATCCGACAAAATATTAATGAATATACCCATTAAATACGAATATATTAAGATATTTTTAAGCTATTTGTAAGAGCAACAAACATACAAACAAAAATACATGTCGCTAAGTCGTTTCTAATTATAAGGCCACCACTACAGTATAGCTTGCTATATTTGATGGGTTAACGAAGTACGAATATGGAATTTATCTTCGTAAATTTTGTTCCACTTGATCTACTCTTTACACATTCCAATACGACTATAACAAGCTGAGTGTAAAAAACACTCAGACACACATATGTATTCTTTGGAAATCAGAAGAAAAGGTGAAAGCTAATGTTATTAACTTAAATAAACTTTTCAAATTTAATTCAATAAAACTCACTCTTCATAAAAGTCAAACTTAGCTTAGATAAAATTTTCAATATTTTTTTCAGAGTGCCAAAAAATTGCCGGAATTGAAATTTAAAAAGTTGAAGCCTATTTTAATTTCCAAAATTTAAACGATCAAAACATTACCCGTCAGTAAATTTGATTCTCGAGTCTTTAGTTCGTGTTCAGTAGAATTATTTTACTTATTTGCAAAAAGTGGTCAATGAGAAACCCTTAATTTTTAATAAATCTAATACTATCTTCAGGCATGAATTTTAATTGAGTCAATATTATTTTAATTGACAATATTATTTAAAGTGTTCAGGCATACGCAAATCATCTTATTCAATAATCATTTGACAGCTGGAAAACAACAATATTTTTTTTATTTTTTTTACAACAATTCGTAAATTTAACACTAAGCCCACCACCACAACGGGAAAAATTACTCATTTAAGATTTTGTGTTTATCAGAATTTCTTGTATATAAAATTATAACTCCGCTATTTGCCTTTATGACTTATATTAAAAAATACATCGAATATATATTTTAGCATTTATTCCTATCTTGTATTATTTTTTTACAAAGGAATGCATGTAATCTGTCCTAACTACTGCGGGAAATTATTTGCGTATTTATTGCGAAATTATTAATTGAAACTTTAAATGAAATATTCAACTCAATAATGGAGTTTATTGCGATTTACGCAATAAAGGTGCATTTCTGAACAACGTATAAGTTTGATTCAGAGTGAAATTAATGTAAACACATATTCTATCTACACTTTACATAATTTAAAAGTATTAAATAAAAAACGTTATTACGATTAAGTTAAATTAAACTTTCTTTGAGCTAACAAATATTAAGAGGAATATTACAATATTTGTTTGCTTATCATGCATGTTGAAAAATTTTGTAAAATGAAGTCATTTGTATAAAAACTGCAATTCGAAAATAGTTTTAAAATTCACTTCAATCATAGGTTATTAATTGTTTTTAGCATAAAACCTACATTTATACCAAATGTAAAGCATTCATTCTTTTGTTTTCAAAAGCTTTAGTAGTATGACGTATACAAGTCATTTGGAAACTTGAACCCATTAAAATACCGATACAAATCTTTTTTGACAACTGATGTATAAATACATCTTTGCGAAGGTTTTCTAATAAGAAAGGAAAAAATAAACTTAAATACAGTCGAAGCAAATAATAGCAAACAAGCAATATTTTCTCAGCGAAGAATCCTCAACCTTACGTTTCTTTCCTTTTTCTTGGAGTGAATTCTGTTTTTTCTTGCAGTACATTTCAATGCTTTGTTATACTACATCTCTATTCCGTTTACACCCATACCATGTTTTGCGTCGTTTTTTCGATGTTGGGTCGCTGCTGAATTAGTACTATTTTTTCGAATTTATAAGTTTTTTTTTGTAATTTCCTTTTTTTTTTTAAAATGGCACAACTTTTGTTTTCTAAATATTTAATTGTTAAATTTTCTTTTTAAAAAGTAATATTTTCGTAACCCTGGAATCTATCTCTGATCTTTACATGGTTTGCGTCGTGTTTTTTTGGAACGTAACCACGACGCAAAGTGAGGTATGGATGTATCGCCATAAAAAATTTAAAAATAGTTAACATCTACGGATTTATTTTGGCGTCAATTATTTGCTTTGCTGTGCCAATGCTTCCCGTAGACATACTGTCACGTATTGAACGATTTCTTTATTTACCTTATAAAACCTTCCGTTTAATCAGCGCATATTTGTATTCTTCTGCTGAATTGCAATTTGATTTTGCAAAATTTTTCACTCCAAGTTGATGCACAAGTAAATGTAAAGAAAGTTTTATTTTTTGAGGAAAATTTTTTGGAATTTTCATTCAATCTATTGGGTTGTTGCGAAAGTAATTTCGTTTTTATTTTTTTGTGAAAACAGTTTTCGTATAATTAACAAATACTTTATTAAATTATATTTAATTTGATAAAATTAACCTCAAACCCATCTCACGTGTTGCTATTCGTCGGTTCGCAGCAACTAATGCCTTTATGGCGTTTTTATCAGCTTCAACCGGCCTTCCCGAACGTGGTGCATCTTCGACATTAAAATTGTCGGATCGAAACTTAGCGAACCAGCTCTTGCACTGGCTCCTGTCAACACACCTTCACCATACACATCGTTCAATTTCTTTCTGGTTTGAACAGCATTTTTACCCTTTCTGTAGTAAAACAGTAAGATACGAGTATGTCGAAAATGCTGCTTATTGCTTACAATATTAAAAAGGGCACCAACCAAAAACTTCTGCGTAGAATTAATTGGAATTTTTCACACTGAAGCCTTACTATATGAGCTCTCAAAGCATATAATAATATATACGGGTTAAGTGTGTTGGTGCAAAAAAAAATATTCCTCTGTCGGGAAAAACGAAAATACTTTCCGAACAACCCAATAATAAGGCATTTTAATTTTTATGAATTGGTCTCAGATAGAATACATATTTATGCCAACACCTCTGTAACCATTGAAAGATTTATTATAAAGGTTTTTCCACTACAAGGCTGAAAATCATTCAATTTTCTTGCATTTTGTAAATGGAAAAAGCTCTAAGTAGTTTAAAAATTGTAATTAATATAATATATTTAAAAATTACAATGAGTGAGGTGGAAAACCGTTATCATGCCTATGATCAACAATATACCATGTAACCGCATGATCCCCTACAACTTTGTTACAATAATCGAACACATTTAGATAGAAACAGTTAGAAAAACGTTTATATTTAATTGAATTTAGAATGCATTGTTGGTCCGAAAATTATGTTTTGCCAATTACAGTATCACACCTTTTATCCAAATGTCGATTGTATAATTAAAGGTTAGAAATATTTTGCAGGCATTTAGTGTTACTGCCAGAGATTTAAAGTCAAACTCTTATCTGGCGACTAGTTTATAAGAAACAGCTGACAGCTTTGGCCAAAAAATATGAATTGTGTCTCATCAGAATTTACTTTTATTGTAAAATATTAGTTAATTATTACCAAAGGGTTGGATATTAAAGTTGAACATTTACTTCAAGAGTCGTTAATAATACGAATTTTACTAATTAATTGGTAAAATTTATAAATGAATCTGCAGTAACTATTTTCGTATAGTTTAGGGCAAAATTCAGAAAATAATTTTTACTTGATTCGTATAGATTCACATTTGCGTTCATGTTGCGGATATATAAACTTTCAAACTTAATATTTTGAAGGAAACACAATTTATTGCCATTTAAAACCAGTCAATTTTTAAAATCAATCAAAAAACATACATAAATATTTTTTTGTGGTCAACAGATTGAGTTACCTGTTTGGCGTTTAATGCTATTAAAAATGCATCTCTGCCAATGTTTCTTCCATATGGCTTTAACGATTTTCTTCAAACTACACATCTCCATTCATTTGTTTGTAAAATATTGCAATCATTAAAGACATCTTGAAGGTTTCTTTGCTTTTCTTTCGTTATTTCTTCCTTCTCGTCTTTTGATCTACGTTTGGTAATTTATTATTTTCTTATTTCTTTCATTATTTCTTTTCATTATAGTCGTAATAGATGTGAGCCATTTTATCTCTTCCCTGTCTTCAAGTATTCTTGTTGTTTATGGCATTTCAATGGCATTCTATAGCTCAAAACCTAATAGAGATGGTATGTGGGAATTCCGTAACATACTTGTACATTTTAAGCCATTGGTTGCGTTTTCCAAAAATCAAAAAAAAATTAAACCAGTTATTGTTAATTCATGTTTTTTAATTTTAATTTTTATACATGCATACATAAACACATAATTGGTCATTACAACCTTTCAGTCAGGATTATTATAATGAGTGGCAGGACCTACAGTTTAATGTCGACTCCGAACGACAGATGTTTGAGAAACTTTGCATGGTGATTTTATTTACACTCAGAGTTTTTGCCACAAATCTGCTGAGAGGAAGTCGTCGCATAAATATTTCAAATATTTCATATTTCGTTTAGTTGAAGATGTCTGACCTGGGGTTTGAACCGAGGCCTTATGTCTAATAAGCCAATACACTACCTACTAGACTACGGCGACTAATTTTAATTTTAAATTTATATATGTTTGCTTATTGTTGGGAAAAAGCGTAGTGAAAATTATAACAAATTTTGTTTAAAGTTTATGACTTAATCTCAATCACATTTCTATGGCAACTTCTTGTCAGAAAATCGATGGCATTATTGACGAAATATTGGAATAGTTTGATTTCATAAGATTTCTTTACCTGGTGAATATTTTACCAACTAAACAATACGGAAATAAGGGTTAATAAGTGAAGCCTTAATAACACTCAAATTATAACTCAGCAGTTTTAAACTATTGTTCTTCCAATGGTCTATAATTTTCGCGCAATTCATTAAAGCTGTGCAGTTAGACCGATTGCATATAATTGGACACTAGGTATACGATTATTTCTATGCCGATTTTGTCGCTTCAATAGGTAATAGGTAAAGGTACTATGAAGGCACTATGTAGGAACCGTAGATCGAGCTTTGTATCAAAAATGATACGTTTGAATTTTTGAGACGATATAACTTTAATTGAGAAAAAGTTAGATGCCTGATATTTTTTAATTCCTTAGAATTAAAGTTGAAGTAGTCTTAGCCTAGCATGTAGCGTGTTCAATTATTAGACCTCAGACCAAGGTTCAAACCTTAGGTCAGACATTTCCAATTTACAGCGAAGGTTGTAATTATCGATATTGTATGTATGTATGTAATTTTCATGCTGCTGAAGAGAAATGGAATTCTGGAATTAATAAACATATTTGAGAAGTATTATGTAGAATTTACAGAATTCAAAGGAGCCTATATTTAAAAATAAAACAATTTTTTTTTATCAAAACCACAGTATAATTGAAAGAGTTTTGGTTTTTTCACTCGTCGTAGTACATGTAGGTTACATTCATATAATTTTTTATTTTCTTGGGATAGGCACTATTTTTGATGTTTTAAAGTCTATTATGTTAAGCCAAATGCATTTGACTGGCCCTTGCTTTTTTTTGTTATTACCATAGTTTTGTTAAAAACTTATTTTGGAACAGACGGTTTGTAGAAATGTTTTTAACACTTTTATTAATACACTTGATGTAGATTAAATGAAGTACGTAACTAATTTTGCCCAAACTCATAACTATTTTGGGTACATTTTGCTGAGATTCCATTTGAGTTTTAATATCGCGTAACATTTGATGTAAATTTTCTTTTCTTAGACATGATTTGATTTAAAAATCTGCAAAAATAAATGATTTTTAGGAAATGCTATCCTGACGATGATAAGACCAAACAATATTGTTACAAAATGGATGTACACCGTCATCGTTTAACATTAAAATGAGCAAAAGCTACACAAACATATACAACGAACTAGTTACAAGTGAAAAACAAACGGATGGACAAGTAAGCGAGAACGCAACAACAAGCAATGTGAACAAAACACACAAACAACAATGGAGTCGTGACAGAGTTCTCTAGAAGGTGAAACCTCGAACGTTCGACTTCAAGAATCTTCAACAGACTGATTACGTGGGCCTATAAAAAGGCAACACAAAGCAGGCAACGAGTAGTGAGAATTCAGTCAGATCGCCGTTGTAAAGATTTACCGAATAGTTGTTAGTGCATACGCCAACTGAAGTGTAAACAAATTGTTGTTGTTTCATCAAGTTCTGAACAGTGGCACATAAACTAGTGCGAACAATAAAGAGTTTAATTGAAATTAAACACAGATTTATTTTTATATTACTTGCAATCAAAGAACTCAAATTGTAAAGGTTTTTAAAAAGGTAAAAACGTAACAATATTCTAGCTGGAAGTTTTGTGTAACATTTAATTACAGTTTAGATTTTGTTAAGAACTGATGCGCAACAGAGCTTGTCTTATATTTTTATATATGTATGTATGGTTAAGTATACCGGAATAAGTTTGTAATAAAATTAGCCTTATTATGCTGGTGTAAAATTAATCTTATTCTTCTTAACATTCTTACTGCCTTTATTATTTCATTTTACTCTGTGCTATACTGTGTTTGTTATATGGTAAGAATTTTATCCTTTTATCCAAACTTTGTCAACGATGTATAATACTGAGAATATTAATTACCAGCCATATTTTATTAAAACTAAAACACAAAAACAAGAACATTTTGTTTTTATTCATGATTAAATTTATAAAGAATAAAAGCAACGTCAACTATAAGAAAAAGGATAATGTTGGTTCTAAATCTACCCTTATTTCATTCTTATTTTCCTTTAATTTTTTTTGGGTTTTTTAATACAATTTCAAAAGGAGTTAAACCCACAATGGTATTATGAGAAGATATATTCTGAGTGGTAGTTAATATTAGTTTAGTATGTTTTTTGTTAACTTCAGTTACTCCATTCAAAAATTATAAAGCTGTTCTATCTTCGATCACTCTCTTTTATTATATTAAAAAAATATTATAAATAATAATTACAAGATAAATGTAACACTTCTGGTTTGACCAAAAATAAAGAAAGAATTCGATAACGAAGTATTGATTGCTTTTTATCAGGACAATGATCCAATGATCGGGTGTCGAAAAGCTTTGATTGATCCATAAATGCCCCAAACTTATCGAAACCTCTGCACAGAGCACAGATCTCAACGTAATTGAACACCTTTGGGAATAATTAGCTAGAAGAGTATACCAACAACAATTTAAAAATTTGAATCAGCTTAAGGCGACTTTACTGGAAGCGTGGAACTCCTTAGAACCTGAGGTATGCTACAATTTGGTAAAATCAATTCCAAAACGTTTACAGGCCGTTCTTGAGAACAAAGGATATGCCACAAATTATTAATTGTTCTCTTTCGTCATTTTTAGCAATGGTCCTCTTCTTTGTCCGATTATGCGATGGAGCCACTGTATATATTATTTGACTTAATATGCTATGGGGTTTGATGCGGTAAACTTGACAAATGCTAATTTTTTTATATTTTCTCAAGTTTGTTCGTTCATAGTAGCAAACTTCAATGAAAAAATATGAAATAAGTGATGACATTCTGAAAATGTATTATCTTGTAAAGAGATTGGCACTTCGTTTGATCAAATTGGACAAAAATTATAATAGTTATTATTTAGTGTTTTGTCGAATAGTTTCAACCATTCCCATAATAGGCTCCTAAGATACGCAAGCGTAAAGGTTTATTCCGGAGTAGTTGGCAGATAGTCGCTGTAGCCTAGTAGGTAGTGTGTTGTTTCAAACCCCAGGTCAGACATCTCCAACAAAACGAAATATGGAAAAAATTTTCTTCGCCGACTTCCTCTCAGCAGATTTCTGGCAAAAACTCTGTGAGTAAATAAAATTGGCATGAAAATTTTCTGTCTTTCGGAGTCGACTTCAAACTATTGGTCCCGCCACTCATGCATAAAATCAATATAAGTAGTGAGAAATGCCAAGTCGTAATCCTGACTAAAGGGTTATAATGACCAATTATATAAGAATGTATAAAGGCGGCATTTATCGTGTGGTCTCCCTTTTTTACGACAGGGCAGAGAATACTGAAGCTCCAGCCATTGGGCACAATTTTTTATAGTCATATTTTAATGCACCCTACCAGCTCATTACCTCCGGTCTTAAGCAATTCAGCGGACAGGCTATCAGGGCCAGTAGTTTTATTGTTCCTATGGCGCATAATCCCGTCTTTGACGTTTTCATTGCTAAGCAGTGGTATCTTAACGATATCATCATCGATTGGGTTTGATTCCTAATATCTATTCTCGCGTCGGAAAGGGTGTTTCTTTCCTATTCTCCTCTCTCTGTATTCACCGACAATATTTCGCGAAGCTGCTGACTACTACGTTTCTATAGTGGATCTGCTAATTATTAAAGTTTAAATAAATATGTTTCAATTAGAATTTTATATGATATGTGTGTATTTTGGAAGAACTACAATTTTTTTCCTTAAATTAAAATTAACGTCACCTATAAGTTATACTAAAAACGTCAAAAAGCGTGAGAGAATTAACTCTGTGTTTCAAAATAATTTCATTTTAACCTTCTAATTTCACATTTAAAACACTGTGCAAAGAAATGATTAAATGAGTAATGATAAATGATTAATGACTTAATAAATTTCTGTATATTTTTTTTTATAATATTCCAGCAAAAAATTCCGTTGCTTATGGAATACTGAATCTATATTTTGTATTTATCCACGTGCCACACTCTATTCTAGTCATGGGCGTTTTAGATTTTAGTTTGTTCGTACAGGCAAACATAGCTTTTAAGGAACTGTCATAAGTACGTTTGTACGTTTTCTACAATGCATTCGAGAAAATCTAAGGTGTGTTTGTGAGAGCAAGCTTTAAAAGAAAAATCTTATTGCAACTATTTTGTTGTAAAGTTAATTTTGACAATAAAAATAAAACAATAGCTTGGAAGAGAATATATCATTGTGGTATGGAATACAGCTCTTTTTTTACAATTGTAATAAGGAATATTTCAATTGAGATTAGCTGAAGGATATGTAATCTAGCAGCCGAAATAGAAGAGAAACAGAATATAAAAGCAAAAACGAATGTTTCGATGGAACGAATGTATGTGTAAGTTTACGGTGAGATAAATACGCTTGGAATAAGTTGCTTCGTTGTAAAACAATTCTACATAAAATTATGAAAAAATTAAAGACACTTCAAATTTCAAGAAATTTTGTTACTTGGTTTTGTGATTTTGTATTTACTTTTTAGTTGTCTAAACAAAAAATCAGCTGTTTCCTTGTGTTTTCGAAAAGGCAAATCACACCGAAAAGTTAAAAAATTTGTGGTTTTCAGAACACTCTTAAACCACAATTGTGATTTCAAAAGCACAAGTGATTTAAAATCTTGTCCTTTTCAGAACTGCCTATATATATACAGTGGACAGCAAAAGTCTTAGTACGGCAATATATTTTGACAAAAAAGTGCCCACAGGCTTAATACTCTTGCACAAAGTCCCGATACGACTTCAAGAGAGTATTTATTTAGGAGATCATTTGAAAGAACGGTTACGTAATCGCAAACAAAAGTCAACCGTGATATTCTACTAAATACAAGTGATAAAATTTTTATATATTCGGCCTTTGAATTTTAAATTTACTCAGGTTTCTCCTTGGGGATAACTATGGAGTCATCTGAAACTTTAACTAATTTTTCTCTTGTTTTATAATAAAACAGAAATAAATTAATAAAATAAATATATAAACTATATTTTTATTCAAACTTTTGGTTAAAATTCATGAAATTGCTACAAAATATTGCCGCACCTTTTGTCTGTCTGTCCACTGTATGTACTTCATTTTAAAGGTATAGTCCCCTATAAATAAATAAAAGGATTACATTTATCGTTTAATTAAATTCATCAAAATGTAGTTTATTATCAATTCAACATATGGTATGAGAAATTGTTAAAAGACTTTTTAGAAATAAAAGTCTTTCAAATATGTTCTTTAAATTTTATTTTATTTTATATGATAACTCTGCCTCCCATTTCTTTTTTGCAAGCGTTTTATGTTGATGACATTCTCAAAATGCATAATCTTGTGAGATTAATTAATAATAATAATAAGATTTACACTTCGTTTGATCAAATGCGACAAAAATTACCGTATTTATTATTTAGATAGTACAACAGTCATGTGATATTTTTTATATATATGTCATCTTATCTTATCAGTTCAAAAATTTTCAAAAGTTTTAATGGATCTTGATTGGTTATCGCAAAATGTGTCAATTTCACGTTTGCACGACTACCAGAAGTCGGCTAATATTTGGGTTTTTTGCAAATATTATTATTTCGCTTTGCCTAAACATTGTTCAACTTCTGGTGGTCGCTTTAACGTTAAATTGTCACATTTTCCCATGAAAAATCAAGATCCCTTAAAAATTCTGAAAATGTTTGAATTAATAGTTCATTTGAAACAATATATATATGAAAAATATAACTCGACTGTTAGACTCTTTAAATAATAACTACGGAAATTTTTGTCCGATTTGATCAAACGAAAGTGTCAATCTCTTTACAAGATAACACACTTTCAGAATATTATCACTTATTACATATTTTTTAATTATATTTAGTTTGCTACTATGAACGGACTTGAACTTGAAAACATATGAAAAAAATTCGCATTTGTCAAGTTTACCTCATCAAACCCCATAGCATATTAAGCCAAATAATACATATATATATGTATATCGTTTTAAAGGCTTATCTCCTTTCTAATATGATTTAAATTTTGGACATCGGGTCAGAAATGTTTGTGTAATCAATAATTTCGTGCGTAAGGTCCAATAAAACAGTTTTTTGTCAAATAAAATAAGTTTGAAGGGTTCGAGAAAAATAAAAAAAAGTATTGTTGAATTCTACTCAACTAATTAAACAACTTAGTTACTCGGATGTATTTAATTTTTTGCATTTTGCCGCATAGTGTTATTTGTTACAATTTTAAGATTTCTAATATATTTGAACAAACATATGAAACTGTTATGATTGCAGCATACTTTTTCATCTTTTCTTATTACATTGTTATTGTTGTTGTTATTTTATGTTATTTTTCTTTTTTAGCACCGACAGGCTTGTTATTAAGTTTTCATTTTTACATTAATTCCACTAGTATGTTTAACCCACCCATATTAAAAAAAAACTAATTTTTCACGCTCCATTTGCTAAAATGTGTTTCTTTTATTGCCATTTTATGGAAAACACAAAATTTTTCATTTTTTGTGATATCTTTTTAAATTTACACTTTTATTCGTCCAAATTACTTGCCTCTTTATAAAAAAAATAGTTTTTCAATGCTAAATTCTTATTTTTTTTAATTTTTAATAGCCACGTTTTTAAAAAACATCTTCAATATGAAATTTTTTTTTTTTAAAAATTTCATTTTTTTTTTAAATTTAAATTTGTTTTACTTTTCACTGCAAATGTTTTCATATTTTTATATCAGGCTCTTTTTGTTTCTGTACTCCCGTAAATAATGAGCTCCTTCTTTACATTCAAACTGAACAGCATTGGTTTGCAAACAAAAAAAGGCCGAGTGACTTCACACTGCCGCTTTGTTGAGCATAAAAAGTTTTACTAGTGTAGCTGCTACTTATACGTACCGTCAGTCAATTGTTGCCTTTGTATTATATTTGCAAAACAGCTCTTAATGGTTACAAAGCTCATAGCTCTCTCAGCAAAGTAAAGCACACTCGCTTCCTTTTGTAAACAGAAGTAACAGCACAGGTTACGTTTTGCAGAAATCAAAGGTTATTGATGTAGCAAAATCTATCTTTTCTATTTCAAACATAATTGCATAGCAATGATTAATAACATCGAAAGAGAGAATTGTCAAAACAATAACACTAAAGAGAATTTAACAAATGCAACAGAGAGTGAGTTTTCTTGCCTTTCTTACATTTCTCTTTTGAAGTGACTCTTATAATCTCAGTAACCACAGCCACTCTAATCTATGTGGCAAGTCATTTCAATACAAATCGTGGGCTTGTTTATACGTTTTTTTTTCTATTTTTTATTGCTGTAGGCCATTACAACAACAAATTAAGAGGTTTTGTTTATTATTTTTAGAATTTTCTTTGATTTAAAACTTTAATTGGAAGTGTGTTTTTATAATCTGTTTAATTGCACGTTTCACTTACGGGTACATACATATGTATGTATGTACATATTTGTAACTGGCCCACATTCCTATACTTTATTTGTAATTGAAATATTTATTAAGTATTAGCTAAAACCCGCTGCTCTTATCGATATGAAATATAAATATTCAAAATATAATATCAGAGAATAAGAAATAATTATTATGAAACATTGTAAATATCAGTAACAAAATAAATATTTTAAAATCCAGACTTCTTATTTTATTATACATAAAAAAATGTATATCAATACATTTTAAATATTTATATTTAATATCGATAGGAGTAGCGGAGCACACCGGGTTGTAGCTAGGCAGCTCTAGATGTAGATGCTGGTAGTCTCTCTCCTTCTAGGCGTACATCGTGTTGATCCGGCGTCTATCAGGTCTTGATCTTGATGATTGCGATCGTTTTCTTCTAAGACGTGCATCACGTTGATCAGGTGTCTCAGCTCCTCTCAGCAGCTTTCTGGTAAAAACTCTGAGAGTAAATAAAATTGCAGTGAAAAGTTTCTCAAAAATCTGTCGTTCGGAGTCGACTTTAAACTGTAGGTTCCACCGTTCATGTATAAAATGAACACACACAACATTAGTGGGGTGAGAAACTAGCACGTTGTACAATGGGTCAAGTCGACCTCCGGGTACTGTGCTTATCTTAATTGAAAAGTACACGTCCTCTAACCTAACCTAACCTAACGAACAAAATTCTCGAACCTGCAACGATACCAATCTACATCAGATCTAGGAGCATCCAATGCAAAAGTCGAAAAAGTCGGAAAGTCACTGTTTAATATGGATTTGAGGCTATAGGTCGATGATTACGATCTTCTTTTGGCGAGAATTGGATTATTAGAGCACCAATAATATGTAGTGTCAGCAGACGGTTAGATTCGAGGATATGGTCGCTTTAGGAGAAGATGATATGAACTGATCAACGGGTTTGTGTAAATCGCATGTGTATGCGAATAAGCCAAAGAGCATAGTGGTTCCCAGAGCTAACAGAACCCATGCCATTCGTTAAATTCAGACTGATTTATTCGCTAAACTCTAACAGAGTTATGTAAAATTAGACATTTCGATATAACCCATGGAGGACATTTAAGAGGTGTTACACATATAATAACATCATAAAGTCTTTCAAACGAATTAGAAATTTCATTGATGGATCACTTATATTTGTTTTATATAAATTTAAAGAAAGAAAGCTCTTAATGAAACACCCTTTATACGGACAAAGTGCAGTCGTGTAATAAAATTTGATACATCAACACATTTTGCTTTCAATGACTTAAGCTTTTGTTACAAATCATATGGTAGACGAAAGTACTCATTCTGTTTAAATTAAATTAATGTGCAGTGAGGTGAAGTTCATGTGCCAGAAATTTAATTGTGATAAAAGAAAATAGCTTTATGTGCATAAAATATGTCACCTATAATAAGACCAGTTTCTGAAATTCTTGACGTGTTGTTTAAGTTTTTTGTAATGAAAACATTGCTTAGGGTTTTTGCAACTTATATCCATACAGTTGTACAGTGCCAAACATATTGACTGACTGCTATGATGGAATTGTATCTAAGCATTAATACATCGTCTTTCTTAGGTATATTAATAATCATTTGTTTATCAGTGCTGCTCATATTAGATTGCGTTTAATTTAGTTGAATGCATTTTTAAATGCAATAGAATGTCGAAATCATGCTTGGGCACCATGCAGCCTATTTCAAAAAAGTCTCTAGCATTTTCACATGTGTATATGCACTTCGGAATGTGTACTCTATGGCTGCATTTTCAAACAGGTTAATAATATGATTAATAAATAATACTACCTAACCACTTCTAAGTCATACACCACACATTTTTGTTTGATATGCCGATATTTAAAGCTCCATATTTTGGATAATAAGGAAGGAATCATAAACTTTTTATGGAAGTAGCAAAAAAAACTGTCATCTTCAAGTGACCATATATGAAATGGTGCTCTAATACACCCGACTATAGATAAAAAACTACGCACCTTTACTTTTTTATCTTATCTTCTTATCTTTAGAAACGAAACGAAGTAAGTTTTTAAATTTTCGGTTTGGAAAATTTGGGTCCCTTTGGTCGTTAAGGGGATTAAACTATAATTATCGAAAGTTATACTAAGGTTTAAGTCCTATGTATTTCAGAAAAAATTGCTTTGGTTGTGAATTGGTCAATTCACACCAGTCATTGTATCGCTGTATTCATTGTATTGTTGGACAACAGTGTATGCTTGTTGTTGATAATTTTCATATAAAAATCCGATACACTTATACACATGTTTTTCATATGTTTTTAAAAGTTGTATTGGTTTCGTGCTATCAAATTGTGTGCATGATAAAAATGTGTATGTTTTCATATATTTTTAATAAGTTGTGTGGGTTTCGTGCTATCAAATTGTTTAAAGGCCAAAAATTATGAAGAAGAATACGAGATACACAATACAACATAATGTTGAGCGTTCACAAACAAAAAGTGTATTCAGTACAACATACAAACTCGTGTGAATTGGTCAAATATATTTCAAATACAAATTTTCTTCAACTGACTCTCTTAAATAAGTTTCTAATTGCAAATTTATAATTATAATACAATAACAGTTTGCCAAGTCTGATAAAAGTAATATATTAAAAATTTAGTAACTAAGCAGTGCGATTATCAACATTTAATCATTGTTACGTTAAAATTCCGTAAATTTAAAAGAGACGCTATTTTTAACACTCTTTAGTCACATGTCTTTAAAACTTTCGCAGTTCATTTCACTGATACTACAGAACCTAATGATTTATATCTTTTCCTAGATAGTTTATCGAATTTTATAAAGGGTGTGTGTGTGTTTGTGTGTGTATACCGGTCCATTGCTTCCATTTTATAAATATGCTGGTCTAAATAATACAACACAGTTCTGTATTATTGACAATGTTGAAACTTGAAAGTGATTTAAACCGCAAAAAAAACAAATCAAACCAATTTATGTTGCACTTAGTTTTGTTTGATTGCCCTGCATTTGCAGCTACATTCATTTATAAATGCAACATTAAATGGTTTTGGTTCAAACGTTTATCTCCGAATGAAATCATACTTTGAGTCTGCTTTTCATGTGTAAATGGAATAATTGGTCATTCAAATTAAGTGAACATTACATTTCGAAAGAGTTCTATTGTATTTCCACATTCACCAAAATTCAGGGAATGGCTGCTGCTAATAGATTGGAGTAGACTTTGAATTTAAATGTTTTTACATTTCAAGGAACAGAAAAGAGAATCAGATATGGTCTACAGCATTTGAAACACAAATTATCGGTTGATTTAGTTTCCAAACGGATTATATTAGGTACACAATTTTTGTCCCAATTAAGTCTCTTGTTTCGTTGGATGCCAATACTGTTTTAGTATTGATCGATCATTGCACTGAGCAAACGATGCTTCAACAAAACAATAGAATTGCTCTCGTAGGCGTTGAAGTCGACGTAATCTAGCAGGTAGTGTGTTGGCTTATTAGACGTTAAGCCAGGGTTCGAGCCAAAGGACAGGCATCAAAACTAAATATAAAAAGTATTTCTGCGGCGACTTCCTCTCAGCAGATTTCTGGAAAAAACTCTGAGAGTAAATATAATTGCCATGAAAAGTTTCTCAAAAATTCTGTCTTTAAACTGTAGGTCTCGCAACTCATGTATAAAAAAAATTAACACACAACATAAGTGGTGCGAGGAACTAGGTCGTAATCCTGACTGAAGGGTTGTAATGACGAATTATATATGTATGTAATGTATAGATAAACTCGTGTATATATAAGGTGTTATAGAGGATAATATTTCCATATAAAAATATATGATTTGACTTAAGTGGGGAACAGAAGAGTCGCTGTAGAGTAGCACTGCAAGCTGAAACGGCACTTTAAATTGCCAGAGTACCTAGTTGTAGCAATAGGTGGAACATAATACGGTGTTCAGATATGCACCTTTATTTAATCGCAATAAACGCCATTATTGAGCTCAATATTTCATATAAAGTTTCAATTAATTATTGCGCGATAAATACGCAAATTGTTATAATATTTATAATATTGAGTCAAACTTCATTACTTCTGCAAAATTTGTTATAATTCTTTCATAAAAATACAAACACAAAAATAAAGAAATAAAAACAGAATGAAGTAGTTTTAAGTTTAGTTTTTTAATTAAGAACCTTAGAAAAGAAATAAAAAGTTTTGATTTTAAAATACACCCGAATATTTTGAAGATTGGAAATTGTTGGACATACACTAACTTAAAATAATTAAAAATACTAGTACACACTCATTACTATTGAAACTGCTATGAATCAAAAACTGGTCTTGCTTGTACTTTACAAGTCATCATGATTTGTGAAAATGCTAATATTAGATGTCATAAATAAAGGATGAAGTGCAGGAAAGCAATTGTTATTCAACATAAAATGGAAAACGTATGTTATTCAAGGCATTTAAGTTGTAAACGAATCCTTTGTACCAGAATAGAAAGGAGACAAAATTGAAGTGACTTCTGTCAGGTTAATAAATACATACAAAATGTAAATTTAGTCAAAACAAGTTAACAGTCATCAGTAAAAGTCAATTCCTTAAAAATAACAAAAATATGTCATTTTATATACTCATCTCTTTTAAATACAATTTTTATTTTTTTTTTTAATAATTTCATAGCATTTATTTTTTTTAAATGATTTTTAGCTTTTGAGCGCCTATGGTATGAGGCATTAATAGTCCGTTCGATTGATCAGAATTTTTCTATAAAAAGTAATTCAAAGGCACTAAATCGCATCAAAAAGTTGTAACAAAGTTGAGTTTGCAATAAATCGATTGTTAACCGCGCTGTATGACAAGTAAGCATCAAATTTTGAAATTAAAAATGAAGCTTGGATCGATAACACTTGCTATATAGCTTGCTCGTTACAAAAACAGAAATAGAGACTGACAATGCCGGCACATGAAAGAGTCAAAAACGTTTCATGGGCGAGTATCTGGAAAAATCTTTCGTCCAGACGGTTGGTATTAAATGTATACAATATCGATACCAAGAGAAAATGACGGTGTTGAATTCACTAGATTGAAGTCGAAAGGTAATATCCTTTCCTTTGTTTAAAATAACAAAGTTAGAAGAATCCATGCCATTAATTGTACTTTCAGTGTGGTATTCCCTGTACATATTGCTACGTTTTTACCTTTTTAACCGTTTGAGTGCTATGGGTTTGGGGTAAATTAATTGAAAATTGCTATGAGAAATTGAGAAAAAATATTTTTTTATTCATAATAGTCGCAGCAGTCCTCACTAACTCAACGCCAAACTCTGACTGACGCAATCGTCGCTAAATCGACGAACCGCGATTTTGGCGCATTACCTATTCGTCACTATAGCGACGATTCCCACTCACACGGATAAAAACGTTTACCTTTTTAAAAACGATCGTTGACTGCAAACAAAATAAATTTGTGTTTAGTTTCAATTAAACTCTTCATTGTTCGTACTACTTTTGTGTGCCACCGTATACAACTTGACGACTACAACAATAATTGTTTGTTCGCTATTTTTCTTTGCTTACAACGCAGATCTTTTCAGCGGAGATCTTCAAACCACGACTGTTCTCTTCACACTCAACGCGTCTTCACATAAGGCTCACTGAATTCTACTGCTCGTTGCCTGCTTTGTCTTGCCTTTTTATATGCCCACGTAAACCATCCGATGAAGGTTCTTGAAGTCGAACGTTCGGCGTTTCGCCTTCTTGAGAACTCTATCGCGACTTTATTGTTGTTTATATATCTTGTTCACATTGCTTTTTGTTGCGTTCTCGCTTACGTGTCTATCCCCTTTTCTGTCATACTGATGTTGTTGGTTCACTTGAAACAAATTCGTTGTATTTAGTTGTGTAGCTTTTGCTCATTTTAATGTTAAACGATATACACCGTTTTCATTTTCGTAACAATATAAAAGGAGACATATGTAACATTTGACGCATATGATGTCACTTATAGAGACGCGGGCCTTCTCCACACAATGGTTGCATGACACGTTAACATTGATGGTATGAATAAAGCCGAAGTTGTTTCAAAAATAAAATTCTACTGAATTTCACTGGATTCCACCAAAATCTGTATATAACCAAGGAAAACAAAACTCTTACTCTCTCAGTTGATTATTACAACACTTTAGTCAGAATTACGACCTAGCTTCTCACACTATCCAGGATGTGGGTGTGTTTATTTTACCCATGAGTACCGTGACCTACAGTTTAAAGTCGACCCCGAACGACAGATTCTGGCATACTTTTTATAGCAATTTTATTTGTCTCGTTTTGTTAGAGATGCCTGGGCTGGGGTTTGTACCACGGCCACTTGTCTGATATATTATTTGTCTGATATTATGATATATTATGTAATTTGCCGATTACAATGCCGATATTGAAAACCATTCGAAGGTATATAACTTCATTAAAAATGCATCTGTTTTTATAAATTGTCTGTAATTTCTAAAATAATGAGCCATTTGCACAAATTCAGGTGGATGGTAATCGAAATGAAGGCGTTGCTGCTTATACAACATATACGCATATATATGTATAATATTTTAAAGTGAAATATGCTATTTATGCATTACATTACATACTTATATACAGTGGAAAGCAAAAGTCTTAGTACGACAATATATTTTGACAAAAAATGGTTCCCACATTACTCATGGTTCTCCTTAGGGGTACCTATGGAGTCATCCGAAACTTTTCCTAATTTTTCTCTTGTTTTATGAGAGATATTATCATACCTGGTAATATATCAGGTATGATGATGATGATTATTATGACGTAAATGGTGATAATGAAATCATTAGAAAAATTGAAAATAAGCATAAGGACATAGACAACACTATTGATGATGATGATGATGATGATGATGATTATTATGATGTAAATGGTGAAATCATCGGAAAACTTGAAGATAAGCATAAGGATATAGACAACACTATCGATGACGACGATGATTATGATGATGTAAATGGTGATAATAACGATTTTCAGTATGAAAATATGACAACTGATGACAATCATGATGAAAAAAACTATGATCATAATAGACCTGTATCAAGTACACGTCTGAAAAACTTGAAAAGAAAACAAAGTTTAAAGCTGACGAAAAACTCTCCATTATTTGAAAATATTCAATCACTTATTAATAATAAGCAAATAGATCAAATTTATGGTTTTAATCAAGATGTAGACGGAAGTTGGAGATATGGCAAGGAAAAATTAATATTTAATAGAGATAATACTATGCGGATAGGAAATATGAAATTGAAAATGACGCCTGGATTATTTGAACTAGTATTTCATAAAAAACCTCTTCATTATTCTAAAAATGATTTGAAAAAATATAAAGAGATTTTAATTCAAACCACTGCACATAAACGTCGCTATGAACCTAATGAACAAGTGAAAGGAACACGAGCCTTCAAATATGTACGAATAATTAAACATTTATTCGAAACAACAACAAACATTTTAACAAAAGGCAGTGGTTTAATGCTAAAATTACAAAATAATCTGAAATCAAATTATATACATTGGGATGATCCTAATGAATTAGTTGACAGACTACGTTTAATTCTTTCATCGGAAGGTGTTGGTTACAACAATCATCAAAACGAAATAATCTCTATTATTGAAGAACTTAAAGAATCTAACATAATTTATTAGAAGAGTGAAAGAAATGTCTCATATTAATAAATTTGGATAAAGTTTTAATAGATATAATTATAAAAACAAAAATATCGTAACTAAGAAATAAATACATACACTCATACAAAATCACAAAAAAAAATCAAAATACATTATAGAAATAGCAATAATTTTGTTTTTAATCTTTTTTCTACCGTTTAAGAAAAAAAAAAATAAGCCGTTTAAACAATAAAGAATTTTCGAGTTTTTATTCGGTTTTAAATATAATGTCAGTTATTTTTCACATCACTGTGGCTGGTACAGAGGTATAGCTAGTATAGCTGGTATAACTAGTACAGTTGATAGAGCTGGTATAGCTAGTATAGCTGGTAAAGCTGGTATAGCTGGTACAGCTGGTATAGCTGGTAAAGCTGGTATAGCTAGTATAGCTGGTATAGCTAGTATTGCTGGTATAGCTGGTATAGCTGGTAAAGCTGATATAGTTAGTTCAGCTTGTATAGCTGATATAGCTAGTATAGCTGATATAGCTAGTTCAGCTTGTATAGCTTATATAGCTAGTATAGCTGGTATAGCTAGTATAGCTGGTATAGCTAGTATAGCTGATATAGCTAGTATAGCTGATATAGCTAGTTCAGCTTGCATAGCTTATATAGCTAGTATAGCTGGTCTAGCTAGTATAGCTGGTATAGCTAGTATAGCTGGTATAGCTAGTATAGCTGATAGAGCTGGTATAGCTAGTATAGCTGGTATAGCTAGTATAGCTGATATATCTAGTATAGCTAGTATAGCTAGTATAGAGGTATAGCTAGTAAAGCTTATATAGCTAGTTCAGCTTGTATAGCTTATATAGCTAGTATAGCTGGTATAGATAGTATTGCTGGTATAGCTAGTATAGCTGGTATAGCTAGTATAGCTGATATAGCTGATACAGCTGGTATAGCTGGTATAGCTAGCACAGCTGATATAGCTGGTATAGAGGTATAGCATGTATAGCTGGTACAGCTTGTATAGCTGATATAGCTAGTATAGCTGGTATAACTAGCTAGCCACTGTTTCAGTTTTTCAGACGAAGAGGTATGAAATTAATGAATAACAAAATGGTTATAATTTACAATCAAAACAAAAAAAAAAATGAACCTAATTAGCGTAAGATTGGAAAAGGTTTTGTAAACAACATAATAAACAAATTGTTGAAAATTCAAAATGTTGAATTACATCTACCTGGTTAACAGTTTTGTGTACCTGATGCAAAACTTCAAAATCGATTAGCAAAAGGAGACAAAGGAATACATTTAGTGGATGCAGATTGTAGAAAGCACGATATACCGTACTCAAATTCAGAATACACAGACATAAGACATGAAGCAGATCATGATAAGGTATAAATCAGATGTGAGCAGATACAAATCAGATCGTGATCAGATATCAAGCGGTTTGTGACCAGATATAAAGCAGATCGTTACCAGATATAAAGCAGATCAAAATCAATACAAAAATTATTATAATGTCTAAAAATTATCATAATAAAATGTTAGAAGATCTTGTAAAGACAAGGGCTGCTCTAAAGGAAAAGTGAAAAATTATTAAACTGAGTCAAATAGTTGAAGTTAATTTTTTAGAAGATACCTTTCAACCAATAACAAAATCATCTTAAAAAAATCATAGGAAAAAATCTATTGAAATAAAAAAACTAATTTGTTTTAATTAATCTCTTTATTATATATATAATTTTATTTATTTTAAACAGTAAAAACTAAATATATAAAATTTAAAAGGGAACAACTATACTCTGTCATATATGTTAAAGGAAATGATAAAATTAAGTGATTAATAGATTTTCTTAAAGGAGAAATAGAAATATGTGAACTGTAACAAAATCTGAAAATAAAATATACATATCTTAGGAACAAAAATCTAATTTGTTTTAATTAATCTCTTTATTATATAATTTTATTTATTTAAAACCTGACAAAAAAAAATCTGAAAAAAAAGAAATCCTGCTCAAAACAAAGCGCTGTTATAAACACAACAACAACAACTCGTACAACTACATTTCTGTTTCTTTAACGTTAAATCATACAAAAAAAATTAATTAAACGAAACCACATTCAAAATTCTTTAAACTTAATATTAAAAACTGTAATATGAGTCAAGAATTTTAAAATTTGTTTACATTAAAAAATATTCTTATTGAACTTATGCTTAGGAATACCAAAAAAATGATAAGGATTCGCGATGTTATTGTTTATAACAAAGCACTGTTATTTTTGTAACAAAAATGTATTCTCCTATATTCGATTATCATAAAATGGGTCCATAAGAAAAAAGAAACACACACACACATAACGGAAATATATCGCATTAAATCATACAAAATATTCTTATTGATCTTATGCACATATACTTATAGCACAACAACAAGAACACGTACAACTATATTTCTGTTTCTTTATTAAATCATACAAAAAAATTAATTAAACGAAACCACATTCAAAATTCTTTAAACTTAATATTAAAAACTGTAATATGATACAATTCTTGTTGAACTAATGTTTAGGAATACAAAACATGATAAGGATTCGCGATGTTATTGTTTATAACAAAGCACTGTTATTGTTATAACAAAAAAAATGTATTCTCCTACATTTGATTATTATAAAATATGTCTACAAGAAAAGGACTACACATAACGGAAATATATCGCATTAAATCATACAAAAAAAAATTAATTAAGCGAAACCACATCCAAAACTCTTTAGTTGTTTACATTAAGAAATGTAATATGAGTCAAGCGTTTTAAAATTTGTTTACATTAAAAAATAAAATAAACAAAAGCATAATATTGCACAAGTCAACAACATGAGTTTACGGTACCCTACATCACGCACTCGCGGATCATCGGAATCATGAACTCAGACTCGAGACGAACCTACACACTTTAAAAATGACACACACACACACTCATTCTGTCCGTCCAATCTATATGTTACAAACCTATCAACTAACTTAAACTACCGACTGTAGCGTAGGCATGATCCCAAATTCGTATGGAGGGATTGAGCCAGAAGCGGCATAAACATACTACTGACGACTTTAGACTGATTTAGTTTTCAGATGGCGACATCTGTTATACAATTATATAGAGCTTATATTCGGAAAGAGTAATCCATTTTTCTGTTTCAAACATAATGGTAAATAAAACAGACATGGTTCTGATGAAATTTCATTTTCGAAATTGTATGGAATCGTGATACCTTCAGCCACATTTTGCTCATGAAGTAAGTTTTCCATTGTCACTCGTTAATTCTCCGAACTTTTTAATTGCTGACATAAGATTATTATTCTCTGCTCACACCATTTGCTTAAGCAACAACATGTGTACGTCACATCTATATAGCGGAGATCTTCAATCCACGACTGTATACTTCGCACGCAACGCGTCTTCACGCAAGACTGATTGAATTCTTACTACTGGTTGTCTGCTTTCTCTTGCCTTTTTATATACCCACGTAAACAGTCTGATGAACGTTCTTGAAGCAGATGGTGGCTTCCTTCCAAAATGTTAGTTGCTTCGTATTTGAACTAAGTATCGTGTTTCATAATGCCGCTGTACAAAATATATACAATGTATTCTATTTCAAAACGTAGTCAATGTGTATTTTTAACGCAGTCAAATAGCAATCAGGCATCGGATTATAGTTGATGCATTGTTTGGTTACTTTGCATATCTACATTGTTTATATACAGTAGTAGAACTGCATACAAACTTTGTATTGATACATTTTGAATGGCAGCCAGTTCTGGTTTTCGCCTTTTCGAGAATTCTATCGCGACTGCATTGTTGTTTGCGTATTTTGTTCACGTTGTTTATTGTTGCGTTCGCTTATGTTGCTTTTCGTTATCTATCCCCTTCTTTTTCTTACTCATAGTCTTTGTTTTTGTAGCTTTTGCTTATTGTTTTAATGTGAAATGTTTCATTTTCGTAACAATATTGTATTTTTTTATCTGCAATTTACTCCATGACGACAACACATTTATTATTTTTTTATCAGCGCATGAGTACATTTTTACAATAACGAGGCAACTGAGATAATGCTTGTCAATCGCAAATTGAGACGATTAAATGAAGAGACAACAAGTCATGAAAATGACAGAATTGTTGATTTTAATCAATCAATGCCGACGTAATAAAGCGACATAAATTCAGAAGACATTGATGAATTTATTTGATCGTCTCTAGGCACCTTAAGTTAGACTTTGCCTGTGAACAAATCTAAATCCATAATGATCCAGAAAGTACATCCAACGATTGAAAAAAACTTGGTATTAACAAATTTAAAATATTTGCCACATTTTCTTTAACAAATTTTTAGCTGAGCGTGCATTGCGATGATGCAGAGGCTTGACAACATCTGTATTGCCAATTCCGTAATTTGTAGTAAGTAAAAGTAAGTAACCAAGCTCATTGACCCAGGACTCAGCGGAAGGAAACTCTATTTTTCCTAACTAGTCGAGTCATCTTCCTCAGACAAACCCATACAGTCGTGGATTTAACTTCATAGGAGTCTAGTATTTTGTGGGCAGCCTGACAGTCAAATAGTATTGATATGTACCGTCCTTATATGTCGAAGACGCCGTGGTCTAGTAGGTAGTGTGTTGGCTTATTAGACGTGAGGCATCGGTTCAAACCCCAAATCAGACATCTACAACTGAACGAAATATGAAAAAATATTTCTTTGGCGACTTCCTCTCAGGAGATTTCTGGCAAAATCTCTGATAGTAAATAAAATTGTCATGAAAAGTTTATCAAAAATCTGTCGTTCGGAGTCAACTTTAAACTGTAGTTCCCGCCACTCATGTATAAAAATTAAAACACACAAAATAAGTGGTGTGAGAAACTAGGTCGTAATCCTGACTAAAGGGTTGTAATGATCATTTATGTATGTAAGTACAAATAAGAAAGCATGTTACTTCGGTTGTCATTATTAGCAAATGGTAAACATTTCATTTAATAAATGAAACTTATAAAACCGGCGATTTGGAAACCCCTATATGGATAACACGATATATTTTTATTGAGCCTCATTCGCTTTTACACATACTAGCTGCCCATTAAGGAATACGCAAACGGAATATTTATATACATTACACAAGCAAATGCAATTCATTTATGCAATTTTTAATAAGGCTAATCAATTATTTACACACATATATTAAGAAACAAATAATTTAAAATGTATAATTTTAATTTAAAACAAATTCAATTTCATGATGTTTGTTTAAATTTGAATATAAATCCAATTTTCTTATTCTTCTTCTTCCATAAGTACGTGTTACATATTCAATGCTAAATTAATTAATTATTAAATTAAATTTATTCCATTTGAAATCAACTTAAATATGTACATCCAATAAAAACTTACTAAATTGATTCACGTTTCAGCTTAATAATTAATTTCGTTTCTCTTTTGGGGAGATTTGATTACCATAAAATTGTTTTATAAGTTTGATTTTTGCTTATAAGTCTTAGATACAAAACCTTTTTATTTAATTTTATATAAAAAAAAAACTCCAAAACAACTCCAAATGGTAGCTAAAAATTCATTTATTCCTACAACAATGGGCATTTAGATTGAATTTTTTCGAAATTTGTTTTTAATAACAGATATGATTCCATAGCTGCCAGATTAGACGATTTATCGTAATTTTGACGATTTTGTGCTCCAAAAATATCATATTGACGATTTGACGAATTATGCCCTTATTTTGACGATTTTTAGAAATTCATAATTTACATCATATTCTTTACTTTAGTACATTAATATCCACTTTAAGCTTTGCATTTGCTTTGCAATTGTTACCTTTACTAAATAACAAATTTAAGTTAGTAATAATGAGGTGTAATGTATAATATTTTTTTAAATTATTTACGAACACCTGTGATGATACTACATAAAATGCTAAATAACCTAAATAAATAAATGCTCCAAATTAAATAGTAAAAGAAACTTAATAATAAATGATCAAATCTTTAAAGAAAAATGGTAAGTTTTTAAATATCTACAAATACCCTAAAATTACCCAACAATTAATAGCAATGCCAAGAATTTTGAGCATAATTTACCATTCGCCGTTGTAGACAATTTTTAAAGACTCAAATATAACTGCTAATATTACCATAATATAATAATAATAATATCTAATATTACCAAATAATAACTTCTAATATTACCAAAGGCAAGTGGCATTATTTTTTTCGTACGACCAACACTAATGGTATGGCCCCTATACATGCAGTGCTTTGTGTTGGAACTAGGAAAATATGTTATAGAATGTATAGAAAGGAGGAAATAGGGAGTAGGGTTTGTACCATAAACCAGGAAATGACAGGAAAGACACCTGCAGGAAGGGAGTTCCACATACAAATAGTCCGACTAAAAAACAAATTTTGTCTGTAATGCAGTGTGCGATCCACTGACCAGTCGAACACGAACGTTGGTGCTTGCCGAGAAAGACGAGTGTTACATGATTCTCCTTCTTCTTCTCGGTCGAGAAAAACCCATTGTAATAGAGATAGAACAGTGAATCACAAGTCACAATTAATCGATACTCTAATGAATCAATGGAGTTGGATATCCTACCATCAACAACGAGAACCTTCGCCCTCTCCTGTACCCGGTCACGAAGTCTCAAAATAGACGTTGAGGCACCGGCCCATACATGAGAGTTGTATTCCATACTCAGTCAGGTATAAGTGGTGTAAATAGGAAGAAGCTCAGGTAAAGCGAAATATTTCTTGCACCGTCTTAAATGGATGTCCAGCGCACGTTTACTCACTGCAGGCTTTTGTTATCAATTAAATTTGTTGATAAAAAGAGCGAAATTTGGCCAAACATAAAAGAATTATATGATAAAGAGTAAATGAGCTTCGTCGATTCGACGAACAGTAACCATTAAGGGTTAAATTGTTCGTCGATTTAACGAAGAGTAACCTTAATGTACAAAAATGAAGAGTAACCATCCAGGGTTAAGAAGTCAATGTACTAAAAATGTGTTAATTTTAGCGAACAACACACTGAATTTTCATGCCCATACCGTCCAGATCTTCTGACGCCCTAATATTTACACCACACATAGATATAGATGATACAGTATGATATGATGCCGCGCTTATGTGTCAATAAACAACAATGGGAGAGATTGTTTAAACTTAACAATAATTCCTAATAGTTACATAAAATTTCTCGATTTTTGGAAAAAATCTATACAGTATAGATGATACCATTTGGTCTCTTAAATAATTTTTAATTTTTTACTTGGTTAATCGCAATTGGAGTGAACTCTCCACCAAAGATTAATTGAGCAAATTTTGAAAAGCTTGTTTCTTATGCAGTTATTGGGAAGGCATTACTGGCGTTAAAGTGTGTTAAAATCTAATACATACCAAAAAGTAAAGCCACCAGCATGCAATCAAATGTAAAAGAAAATAAATTATTTTGTAGATCTTCCACAATATAAAGTATGTAGCTACAGAAATAATAATTAAACAAATTAATTAACAATAAATAATTAAACAAAAATTATTGGATTTATTACCATACTGACGATTTTCTTTATGTTCTTTGCTTGAGTCTTATCATGGACGGTTTTGTTTCATTAACTTTCATTATTCTCAACATGATCTACACCGCCAGTATGTTTGTTACATTAGATCGGTTATTATAGGTTTTGTATTTTTTCGAATGCAAAATACTGCACTAAAAGGTGAATATGAAGGCAACAATTTCCTTATTTTCCATAAAATCTTTGATATGTGTCTGTCGATTTTTCTTCTTTTTTGTTCAGTAAAGAAAACTCAAGGACTTTGCAGCCAGGTATACAGGTAATAAATCAGCGTTTTGTTGTGAAAACAAACAGTAATTTTTAATATTAAGTTAAAAAATAATTGTAAGTATTGGTCATTGCTGGCAACACATTTTTTCCATCTTTCATGTAATTTGGGGGTTTCACGTCAATGAAACTGTTAGTCTTCTGAAACAAACACATTATTCACCCAATTTTCAACTTCCTTGTACAAATCAAAGGACTATTCAGGTAATACGTGTTCTATCAATAAAAACAAATAGTATTGAATAGAAAAGGCGAGTGGGGCAGCAACTCCCAGCCTAATGTTTTGATTGGATCCTGAACCGGTTTTATTGGGTTGTTCGGAAAGTAATTTCGTTTTTTTTTGTGAAAATGAAAGACAGTTTTCGTATAATATCTATCAAGTGGTCATAAGCTGTTGAATTTGATAAATTTAACCTCAATCACACCTCACGTGTTGTAATTCGGCGATTCACATCAACTAATGCTTTTTTGCGTCAAAATTGTCTGATCGAAATTTAGCGAAACAGTTCTGGGACTGGCGTACTGTCAACACAACTTCTCCATACACATCGGCTAATTTCTTTTTGGCTTGAACAGCACTTTTACCCTCTCTGTAGTAAAAGAGTAAGATATGTCGAAAATGCCGCTTATCGCTCTCCATATTTAAAAGGACACCAACCCAAAACTACTGTTTAGAATTAATTGGAATTTTTCACACTCAAGCCTTCCTATATGAGCTCACAAAGCATATAAAAATTATAATGCTTAAGTGTGAAATTGGGAGCAAAAAAAAAACAATTAAAACGAAATTACTTTTCGATCAACCCAATACTTTGTATGCAATTCGCAAAATTGCGTTGCTGTGTCTTGCGGCTCATTTTTGATGTTTTTCCATGCATGGTTCAGATTCAGCATTTGTTGTCGATAACGCTATGTATTAACAGTTTAACACGCATATCAATTTAGTTTTACAACGGAAGTTGATGATTGTCTCCGATTACTCCATGAATTTTTCTGTTTAGGATTCTGAAAATAAATACATTTTTCTTTATAAGTAAAAATTCAATACAACACCAATCTTCTGTCGTGTCTCTAAAGGAAAATTTCATAAATGATTTTTCGATTTAACATCTGTTTGTATTTAATTCTTTTGGTACACATTTTCTAGACTTTCAAATAGCTTTTAAACGGTCAGCAATTGTCTTACTCATCCAACATTGTTTGCAATTTGGTGTCTTCAAAAAGTGTGGTATATCACGAGCTCCTAAAGCCTGGTGAAACCGTTGATACAGATCGCTACCGCCAACAAATGATCATAAAACAATCAGAATGGCCCACAAGATACTGCAAGCAAATTTTGCAACATGACAATGCGCCTGTAAAAAAACACTCAATTTTTTTTGGATTTTTGGTAAAAATTTTTTGTTTTGTTACATGTGGGCAATTTAAACGACTTGGTTCGTGTATGTTGTATTGAATCCACTTTTTGTTTGTGAACGCTCAATGCTGTGCTGTATTGTGCATTTTGTATTCCAAACGTCAAAAAACAATAACAAGCAGAAGATCAGTATTCATAATTTAATTTTCAAGCAACAAAATGAAAAATATTGCGGAAAAAATAAATTAATTAATCATCTCTGCGAACAATCAAAACTATGAAACGTTAATTGTTGACTCAAATTATATAGAAAATACTTGGTATTTTTATTCTTCTTCTTAATTACTCGCATTTACTTAAACTGACAAAACGAAACCAATACAACTTTTAAAAACATATGAAAAAAATGTGTATAAATGTATCGGATTTTTATATGAAAATTATCAACAACAAGCATATATTGTGGTATATATTCGTAAAACAATACAATGAATACAATAATACAAGGGCTTGTGTGAATTGCCCAATCATTTTTTTACAAATAAAGCACTAACACGTTCGCACAGTAAAGGACACTGTCCTTTGGCTCAATGTTATTTTAAATTTCTTTAATAAAATGTCTTAAGCCATTTTTATTTCTTTTTTTAATTTCTGCTTTTTGTATTTTCCTTGAACCACATATTTTTTTGTATTATTTCCTTTTATTTAAGAGATTCTCTAACAATGTAGGCCACTTTAGTTTGCGTTAGAATAGCATTAACATACTTTCATCATGTTGCACGTAACTGCCTTGAATTTTCATTGCTCTTACAGTTTAGAATATTTTTTCCCCTCTGATAAATGGTGTATGCTTTAACGAGAGGATAAAGTAATGTTTGTTGGTTCTGTTAGGTTTGTTACCGGCTTTTGATTTTCATTTTTTTTCACTCTTTGTGGTTTCTGCCAATAAAAGTTTAAGCTCTGCTCATATGTTATCGTATTGTACAGAATTTATTAAGAGAATTTGTTTTCTAAAGACGTCGATTTTCAAATGAAGGAAGAAAATTTAAAAAAATATAATTTTCTCCACTATTTTATTTAAATATTAAAATAAAATTTAATTTTATTTTAAAATTGTTCTCGTTTAAGTCCTGCTTAGCCAAAAGTAGAAGTCATAAAAACGGAACGTATGTAAACATGCGTATGATTTTGTAGTTATAAAAGCTTTAAAAACGTAACATCTGGATTAATCAAAGAAGGATTCTAACATACTTTCCCCGTACAGTACAGTCACTAAATCTCTGGAGCGCCACATCATCTTCTAAATTCAGAAACAACTTTCATCGTTATTATGTTTTTAGCACTGAGCAACACGCCTTAACATTGCATGGAACCTTATTCACCTATGGATAAAAGTCTAAAGCAGAACATAAACAAGAGTACTCGAAAAGTAAGAAGCCTTTGCAGGATTAGGAAATGTACGGCTTCCTTGCAACATCCGAACACATAAAAATAAGACACTTGAATTCATACATGGAAAGTATACTTTCATTCATTGTATGTACTTGATTTCAAGGCTATTGCGTGTACAAACATTCCCTGTCAATTTAGCAATGTCTGCAAACTCCATAAAACGTTTTCTGTCACAACATATTTTTTGCAAAAAAATTCCTAAAAAATTTCAACGCTCTTTAACTGCCTTTTTTCATGCGTATGGGCAATAAAGGCTTTAAAAACTCTCCCTTTGTAAGAGATTCTGTTTCATACTTTGTGCACTTTTTCTCTTCAAGGCAAATGTCTACAAAAGTTTTAAATAAACAAAAATATAGCATTTATGTCCTTTTGTTAGTTGTTTATTATGTCTTAAAAACAAAAAATAAATAAATTGCAGTGGAACGTGTCACATGACCTTGAATATACGGTAATGGTTGATAGAATAGAACCAAAGAAATATTTCTATTCTATTAGTATTAATGAGAAAAGGACCCATAGTACTACGATCATACGATTTATTGTACTCCCCTCAGTAGGGCTATATTTGGTATCCCTTTAATGTCTCATCCTGGTAAAATTGACGATGTTGCTCGGTTACAACAAGTACAATACCCTGTCCCGCACCTGTTATGTTCCCAGGTATATTCTCCTGGGATATATACGTTTTTCACAGGCTCTAATAAGATTCATTCTCATCATCACTAGATCTACATGTTGTGTTAAATACTATGCCCATTCTATAAAAGTGTACTTTGAGTTTACAGTGCCTCTGACAAGAAACGATTTTCAACCTATTTCGTCCGTGAAAATTCTTTGCCTGTTTTTTTATTTCCTTTCGTTCATTTCCAATCATCTGCCAGAAACATTCTGGTTTCCTCATTGGCATGGAAGCTATCCTCCTAGCAAGCTCATTTCCCGCCTGATTTATTCAAATTAGTTCATAACCTGCCACCCAGCAACGGGTAGGCCTATTATTCCTATCTGATTCAGCTTTCACAGACAATCCCTTACTAACTTCGATTTAACCTCATGGGTCGGGCAGTCGAGTGGATAATGGTCTGACTTCGGTATATCTTACCACCATTTTTTGTTTGTTGTTTGGTGTCATCCGTTGTTATACTCCACATCTTATGCAATTATACATAAACGACAAGATGTTAATACGTCTAGAAGACTTTTTGTTCATTGTGCTCATATAACCCACTTTTGGATTTTACGCCACTTTTGCATTTTTCCAGGCTGTTGGTATATATCCACTAACCAAACCGCCTATACTTATTGGGTACATCAATTGCTCCCCTGTATCCTATTGTAGTCGATCAGAAAGTTTCTTTTAATAGAAAAGTACTCAACTTTCTGGACAATTCCTCTTTCTAATGGACATCAAGAGCCACCCTTCTTCTTCAGGGCAATTTCATATGATATGATTACCACAAGGGCTTTAGATACTCTTGCTATAACCAGCAGATATCATACATCCTAATAGAACCTATCGCCTAACCTGTTGTGGTAAACCTTATTGATGATACATACATAACATAATTAGTCATTACAATGTTTCGGTCAGGATTACGGCTTCTCAACACCACTCATGTTGTGTGTTAATTTACCAAATGAGTGGCGGGACCAACAGTTTAAAATCGACTCCGAACCACAGATTTTTGAGAAGCTCTTCATGGCAATTTTTATTTAGTTTCAGAGTTTTTGCCAGAAATCTGCTGAGAGACAGTTGCCGAAGAAATGCTTTTTTCATAATTTCGTTTTGATGTCTGACTTGTCTAACTATCGTTTAATTTAAGCTTAATTAAAATTATTTTTTTTTTCATATAAATCATACCCATAAATGTTCTTCCACAAATCAACTGCTTATTACGGACAATGCGTATGAGTGTGGAGTACATTGCATTAAATTCAAATCTATCATACGTCGTCGAGAAATCAAATGTTTATAATTGAATTTCGTCAAATAATGGAATTATAATTAAAAATAAAAAAATTAAGAAAAATTCATTAACATAACTGAAGACTGTAAAGTCTATGCAAAGTTTTTAATATGCATTAATTTGACCGTAGAGCGAGTCTTAAAAACTTAATAATTCTAGCTTATGTATCACTTTTGATACATACTTGTATTTCATAGAATTTTCGCAATTATTGATAAAATTTGTTAAAAAATTTAAATATTTTTATTTATTTTAATTCATTTCAATAAACTATTTTATATTATTACATTTTATTATCACTTTTCTGAAATTTACTCCAAACTTTTTCACATGATATACATTGCTGCATAGTTTCTTACATAAAAATAAACCACTTCATGTCAGTTTGGATTAATTTTTTTCTAAATGGTGTTAATTTGACATCTAGCACCCTTGCTTTGTGGCGATTTTTAAGTTTCTAATTTTTTAGATTTGGCCGCTTTTGTCACTCGCATCAGCAAGACTCTCAATTGAGTAATGGCTGAAGCCTGATTGTACAAACCATTTTTATATTTCGTTACAAAAATTTGTTGTCAACGTCATGTGAGTTAAAAAAGTTTCCTGTTGCAATAGAACATCGATTATATCAATACCAATGGCCTCTCTTTGATTCCTCTCTGGTTGCCCGAATACAGGTTTCCATAAATACGGCTGTAACGAGTTGTTACGCACGTAGCATGTACTTGAACTTAAAAACACCAATTCGATTTCGGTTATAACGACCATAAAATTCAATTAGTTACTCATCTACTACGACAAAATTATTGGAATTATTAAAAGCTGAAAGTGTTTCAGCCCATTTTTCGAAAAGGCGTAGAAGTTGTAAATTTATCATCATTTCCGAGTAGAACATTATCAAAGCGTATGATTCTGTTATCCCATACGTACGTAGTTAACCGAAATATTATCCTTCTGTTATATCTATGAAATAAGACATAGGACGAAACACTTTCTTCTAATGTTTGTCTTTGACATGAGATAAATATGAGAAGAGCAGTAAGAAAGGCACTAAAACATTCCAAGAAACATCTGCTAGCAATCTGCTCGTACATTGACAATATTTTCTCTTCGTAAACTACTATGTATAGGCATACGGTTCTCTGTAGTACCAAGTAGTACCATCTTTGGCGATAAACATCCAATTGTCATGTTTTTGGTTGTCAATACTTTCGTCAGTTCATAAGACTAGAGTCTGTTTTCTTCTTCTTCAGTGTCTTCAGCAGCACGAATATTACATATATACAAACATATATAATTGGTAAACAACATGTTTAGCGATATAAAAGGCAAGACAAAGCAGACAACGTATCAGAAACAATTCAGTCAGTCTGGTGTGAAGACTCATTGCGTGAAAGAGAATAATCGTGGTTTGAAGATCTCCGTTGTAAGGAACAATTGTCAGTGTGTACACGGAATAGCGTAAAGAAGAATAACAAATAAAGCAAGTTGTTGTTATTCAAATCAAGTTGTGAAAAGTGGCACACAGAATTGTGCTGACAAAAAAGGATTTATTTAAAACTAAACACAAATTTATTTTTATTTTTATTTGCAATCTACGAACTCATATTTTAAACGTTTTTAAAACGTTTTTTATTAAAAAAAGAAAATATATTTTCTTTCAATAAATTCTGATATTGAATTCGCAATTGTACGACTGTAGCCGATTTAAGATTAAACTATCGCAAAGATTCCTCATCTGACTATCTCACTAGGCATGTCTATGTGAACATCTGGATGAAGATCTTTGACAGTTGTAGGAGCTAGTAATAGCATCAATTCAATCTTCGTTATAAATAGATTGTAGAAAATTGAAAAAGACACAAGTCGTCGATTTAAAAAATTAATTTCTTTTTTTTACACCATGGTCTCCATAGCTGTTAGCAATTGTTCCTAATTTTCATTTAATAATTGTCTTCAGCGACGAGTCCCATTTCAGGATGAATGGGTATGTGAACGAACAAAATTTTCGAATTTGAGACGATACACATCCACATGAAATTCAAGAGAGTCCAACAAATTTTGGAGATTTGGAGCTGATGGCGCCACAGGGCTATATTACTTTGAGATCTTTGCTCTGCAGATAGGTGATTACCAGTTTCAGCTGGACGTCAACACAGCTCATGCTGATTAGATATTTTGCATGAGTGTTTTGAATGCATGGAGGTGGTGTGAACTAGCCGAACCAGTAAACTGAAATCTTTTTCGATCTATGCCACCAATCAAGCCTAATTTACGACTAGAGTCATGGTAAATTGAATACTTCGTATGCGCCCCACCCAGAGAAGACGTGGTGGTCATTCTTGAACTATGTTATATTCCATAACAATTGCCGCAATAGGCCGTTTAAACGAATAAAAAATTTCGATGATACCTCACATACACTTTGTTTCATTTAAATTATAAATAGCAAGTGCCTATAGAGTTCTTCATTAAAGAAAATTTTTAGTATTTTCTTATGGTTACATCACTCAGTCTTTTAGTCCTTAGTTTATTTGCTCATGTATTCCTCACATTTTAGAGTTAATTTTGAATGGCATTTTCTAAATTGAATTACGTTTCTCTATTTTCATATATTTTTCGTCCGCTTTTGTGTCAACTCAAATCAACAACTGCAACAACACCAATTTCTACATCAACGAACAAAGAGAGTTATAATGGATGTTCAAATGGTCGGCGAACGGACATTTATTGCCTTTTGTCGTCACACATATAAGGGTGATGCAAGATATGTGTTGAAGTTTGAGGAAACAAACGATTGGAAACTTTTTAATTCAATTCGCTTATACGCCTTTTTCACCTTTAAACTGTGGGCGAGAAGGAAAAACGAGCGATGTTGCACTCTCAAAGTCATTGTTCTTCGTGCGGCAAAGAAACTGTATGTTGTCAATGCAAATGTTCAATGTGCAGAAAGCGTCTAACGAACATGGCTTCTTTACAATTGCCAAATTTCAACACGTTTATAGAAATAATGAAAATGAAAAGTTCAAACACAACGTTATTTATTTATTTATTTTTTTATTATTATTGAATCTTTCCTAAAGAAATTTACAATAGTTTTCAAATCTTAAATCTAGTTTTGAAGGTTAATAGTTAGCACCAGCGTGTTAACTATATATTGTATTCAAATCTTATAATAATACTACATTAAAAATTAGGGTCAGTGCAGCCGTCGAGCGAGGCTCAATGTGTCACTTCATTTTAACCTCTGATGGCCGTCGAATTGAAGCAGGTCGCTTACCTTGGGATGAATCGTTAGTTTACCGACGTATTTTATGGCGAATTTTTTTTTTCGTCCTGAATTGTAGGAATGTTGAGATCTCTATGTATATTGTCGTTATGAATATACCATGGAGCGCAGGCAATTTGTCGTAAAACCTTGGACTGTCTTCTTTGTAATTTCAAAACGTTAGACGCGCATTTGTATAAAAGAACCTTGTAATCAAGGTCTAGTGTTGAATTAGGACCAATAATCCAGTGCATTTGAGCGGATTTCAGCTTAATGGCCGCTAATTTGACCTCGATGTGGCGGGACCATGTTAGATGCCGGTCTAAGTGGACTCCCAGGTATTTGAACTGATTTTGAACAGGGACATATATAATATTATTTATTTTTATTTGTGGGCAGTCTTGTCTGAGTGTGAAGGACACTTGGATGGATTCACCTTTATTCTCCAATTTTCATCCCATTTTTCCAAATCGTATATGTGCGACTGCAGTTGTGTTGAAACTACCTTAGGATCCTTGTTGAAGCTTATAAATGCGGTTTCGTCTGCATATGTTGATGTGTATGTGTTACGATTTGTGGGCATGTCTGATGTATACATTAAATATAGAATAGGGCCTAGTATGCTTCCCTGGGGGACACCGGCAGAGATCTTTTTTGTTGTAGAGAGTTCGTCCTTCAATGTGACCTTAAAAGTTATATCAGTTAAATAGCTTTTAAGAAGTTTGCGTGCGTTATTTATTACTACTACAAAAAATTTTAATTTACTACAAAAAAATTTAATTATAATTTATTTTAGATTACATCAGGGCCAACTTCAATCAAACTGGACCAATGACCAATGGCGCAATGGATTCAGGATTTGTTTCTGGTTTATTTTCATAAGCCCGTGATTTAATAGAACTGTTTAAGCAACCAACTACTGGTATAAAACTCTAAAAACTCCATTAGAAATAGGTATTCATGAGTAACCCAATGAAATATGGCCATATCGTGGAATTAAAGGGCACTTCGATAATAGCCCTATCAAGTATTTAAGAAGCGAGGGTTGGCAACACATATTGTTATCAAATTCTTAACTCGCCTTATGCTCCTATCATAGCAGTCCTATGGACTTTAGAGGAATTGATTATATATGTAAATATTACAGCAACTATCAAAATATAAACAACGTAATGTATTACAAATGCAGTTATGGAGAGATTTTAAAGCAGCAACGTACCGTAAAAAATTATAAGAAATTTAGGTTTTAATTAAAATTCATTCATAAAACCGTAATGTATTACCTATGGTAGTAGTCTAGTCGTAGTGTGTTGGATTATTAGATGTAAAGCCAGGGCTAGAACCCCAGGCCAGACATCAAAATAAAATACATACATTTCTGGCAAAAACTATGAGAGTAAATAAAAATTGCCATGAAAAGTTTCTCAAAAATCTGTCGTTCGGAGTCGACTTTAAACTGTAGGTCCCACCACTCGTGTATAAAATTAACACACACAACATAAGTGGTGTGAGAAACTAGGTCCATAATCCTGATGGATTGTAATGACCAATTATGTTATGTATGGACCAAAAAGTCAGAATTCTTAACTGCTAACAGTTTTGCTACAGGGATAATTATACAGTGCATATCAAAGGTCCATGTACTTTAATATATATGAATTTTAAGTAATAATTTGTAAGATTAATTAATGTTTTTTATATTTATTTTATAAATTTATTTCTATTTTATATAAAACAAAATAATTTTTATTATGTTTTACAAACCATAAGAAAATAATGAAAACTTTCTGGTGACTCCATATTTTGCACCACAAGAAGTCAATACACCCAATCATACTGCTACGAATCTAAAGATGTGATTTGCCTACAAAAGGTGTAACAGGCTTGATACTGGTACACAAAGTCCCGATACGATTCCATTCGGAATAACCGATGGTACAAAATTTAAAAATTTTAAATTTTAAAAATTCCACTAAAATTATTAATTCCCTATTAACGGTAACTTTATATTTAATTGAATTTGAAATATAATACTCATACCCATCATTTTACTTGTGCATGAATAATTACGCTGTAAAGTATGCAGTGAAATTTCTTTTACGATGTCGTATATGAAACTAAAGGAATTAAATATCACTCATAAGTTACGTATTTGTAATTATGAATTTTACACATTTACAAATTGTAATAACACAAAACACACATCTCTAATATTTAAGTCAGCCGATTCATTTTATGGTTTATTAAAAAAAAAGTTTTTTATCATCAGCCTTTCGAAATCAGCGATGTATTGATCCATGTGCAGGAATATGTGGCCGTTTTGCGCTTTGCAATGTTGTAAACCATAGTCCGTTCTGTACTTGTATTCAAGACTATACATTAAATCCATTTGTTCAGTGCCAAAGAATGAGTAAGTTTGATAGGATTAGAACTGCTGCGAAAACTTAACTATTAATACGATTTTTAATGTCTGTAGTTGAACCTCACAAGGATGTTGTTGCTTCGAATCCTCGTCAACCTTTACCGTGTGTTCCGAATAGCATCTGTAAAGATATAGGGACAACACCTTCATGTACTTGCTTACCAGAGTATACAGGGCAACTACCTAATTGCCGCTCTGAATGCGTTACAAACTCTGAATGTCCCTCGCAACAAACTTGTATTAATCAGAAATGTAGGGACCCCTCTTCAGGACTTTGTGGCCAAAGTGCAGTTTGTCGTCCAACACTCCAATATGTTATTGTGAGTCTGGCTATACTGGTAATGTAATGCTTAATGTCGCCAACAAAATGGCGTTGCATCTTGTCAATGTTTGGCAATCCTTATGAAGGTTGTCGACCGGAATGTTTGATTCCGACTGCCCGTCAGATGTAAAAACCTAGTACCTATGGGCAGAATGCAGAATGTTTTGTTAGAAATCATTTGGCGACGTGTAACTGTATTTATGGATATCAAGGCGATCCATACCGCTATTGGGCTAAGGAAGAATAACGTATAGCAATAACAATTCACCATAAGAGTTAGTTTTTTAATGCTTGTCGTTACCAAAAATGACGTCGACAAAATCCGAGTCGACACAACACAATATCGACTGAGTATTGACTTACAGAATACCAAATGTGTGTCGACAGTCATCGATAACTGTCAATAACGACAAACTGTCAATACTAAGTGACGTCATCTTGCGTCGACGACGACAACCAGAATAAGGGTGATTAATTATGAGCATAATGCATTCACTCCAATTATTGATTAAAAATCGACCCGGTACATTTAGAAATTTATGACTTGGTACTTTTCCTTTATGTTTATGTTACTTATTGAATGGTTTTATTTCGTGGAAGACATTTAAATTGGATAATAATGGCCATTGCTTAAACCAAAAACTACATAAGTTCCATTGAAGACTTCGGTATAAATCCACTCTAAAATTAGTAAAGTAATTGAATGAAGGTATAAGATGTGAGTGGAATAACATAGTATCTCCAGACTTTTGTTATATTTTCTAGTTGTCAGAACCCCGCAGCATCATTAAAAGCTAAAGACTTAGTTCGCAAGGTCTCAAATTATCTTATATTTGACTGCATAAATTTCTGTTTAGGAGATTGTTTGGTAGAACAGTTGGGTTGTCGCTAGTCCTCAAACAAAAGCCAATAGAAAAACATTTCCATTTTCGTAACAATATACATATTTGCATTGTACATCCAGCAATCCAACACTTCATATAAACCTTTATGACCTGTGAGTATACTTACTTACTTTAAGCAAACACCGAAAAATAATATTTCTGTGTGTATTTGTTTACGAATATTGTGTGAATTGTAAAATCAAGTAAATAAACATTAGAATATCATAAAATTTTATTAAAATATTTAAACCGCATTCATTGATAAATATTGCGAGTATTTGGAAAACAAACAAAAAAATTAAATATTTCTTAGTAAAAGGGCTAATACGTCTGAAGGTGGCGAACAATAACTTACTACGGCTACATCACCGTTATTGTGAACACTCAACTGAGTACAATTTCAGCATTGTGTCAACAGTTTTGTGAACTGAATATTGTTTTCATAACTAAAGCTAGGCCCATGAAATAAATTTATGCAGGCTTTTTCATGAATACAAGTAAATATGTTTTACAAAAAAAAAAAAATAATAATAATAATAATAATAATAAGAAAATTGTAATACCGTGCGTAAGTACTTGAAATATCTACTTCTCTATTTTGTTGTATAAATTATGTTAGTGTTCGAAAAAGTTTGGACAGAAAATTTACCAAAAATTAAGCTTCCGGTACTGATATGTGTAATTAGCTTTATTAAACCAAGTGTATGTCAGTTTGGAATTTTTAAAATAAAAATTTGCATTGATCTTTGATTCTATAATATTTTAATTGACAATACATGTGTATAAAATTTTCATAAGTGCGCTTTGAGGTGTTTTTATGGGTACAACCTTAATATAGTGCTTTTCAAATTCTGGTAACATGGAGTGCTGAATATCTTTGTAAGCAATACAGCTCAGCCTCGGCACAGTAATTTTTTTTATTTTTTAACCGTAGATCGAGCCTTAAAAAAATTTCATAATTCTAGCTTATGTATCTCTTTTGATACATACTTGTAGTACATAGAATTGTCACGATTATTGATAGATTTTGTTAACAAATTTTTAATATTTTTATTTATTTTAATTCATTTTAATGAAATTATTTCATATTCTTACATTTTATTACCACTTTTATGAAATTTACTCCAAAATTTTTCACATGATGTACATTGCTGCATAGTTTTTTACGTAAAAGTTAAACATTTCATGTCAGTTGAGTTTTATTTCTTTCTTAATGGTAATAATTTGTTTTTCCAATTGCATTGATGTGATGGGGCCGCTTATTGTCACTCGCTTCAGTAAGACTCCCAAATGGGGGCTGGCTGAAACCTGATGGTGCAAACCATTGTTATATTTCGTTAGAAAAATTTGTTGTCAACGTCATGTGAGGTAAAAAAAATTCCCCTTTGCAACAGAACATGAATTATATCAATACCAATGCTCTCTCTTTGATTCCTCTCTGGTTGCCCGAATACAGGTTTCCCTAAATCCGGTTGTAACGAGTTGTTACGAACGTAACATGTACTTGAACCGAAAAATGCCAATTCGATTTCGGTTGACCACGAAATTTATGACGACCATAAAATTCAATTAGTTACTCAAATACTACGACAAAATTATTGGGATTATTAAAAGCTGAAAGACTTTCCGTTCATTTTGCGAAAAGGCGTAATAGGTGTAAATTTAGCATAATTTCCGAGTAGGTTATTATCTCATATGTACGTAGTTAACAGAAATATTATCCTTCTGTAATATCTATGAAATAAAACATGGGACGAAACAATTTTTTTCTAATGTTTGTCTGTCACGTGAGATATACATGAGAAGAGCCGTCAGAAAGACTCTACAATATTCCAAGAAACATCTGCTAGCAATCTGCTCGTAAACTGATAATATTTTCTCTTCCCGAACTATTAAAGGCATACGGTTCTATGTTCCAAGTAGTACCATCTATGGCGATAGACAACCAATTGTCATGTTTTTGGTTGTCAATACTTGCGTATTTCATAAGAGGAGCTTCTGTTTTCTTCTTCTTCAGAGTCTTCAGCAGCAGGAATATTACATATTGATGGCTTAATATAAAAAAGGCCTAACTCGATTTTTGGTTACTTTACAGGCGAAGGAAAAAACTTAATAAAATCGTAAAATTTTAGATACAACAAAAATTTTAATACAATTTGTAATAAGAAACAGCAACACATTTAATCTCTCATTTAAAAAATTTTTATTTTTTTGTGCATCTGATATTTATCTACCAGAATAAACAAAAACCTTTTTTTTTAAATTGAGTTAGGCCTTTTTTATATTAAGCCATCGATATATATATACATACATACATAATTTGTCGTTTCAACCTTTGGTTATAAATTGGAAATGTCTGACCTGAGGTTTGAACCTTGATCTGAAGTGCAATAACCGAACACGCTACATACTACGCTACGATTACTTCAATCAATATCAAGAACAGATAACTGAACCTGATTATGTTCATTCAATACTTAACTATCAATTCCTTCTCAAATACCATAAATAATGTATTATTTACGATAAAACTTTATAAGATCTTTCAAAACTTAAAAAAATCTTTGAAAACTTAAAAAAGCACAACACCAAAGGATCACTGAAGTTTTTGAATTTTTTAAGTCCTAGTTGAAATTTTGTTTTTTTATTTGGTTTAAAATAATGGCAATAACAATACTAACGAATTAAAAAATATATCAGGCATCTAACTTGTCCTGAACTAAAGTTGTATTGTCTCAAAAGTTTAAATGTATCATTTTTGATACAAAGCTGGATCTACGATATATTTAGAAATTGGAATAACAAATATCAAGTCAGTTTTTTTGCTAGCTCTACTTACGTGCACACTGTTGCATTTCATGCTTTCCCTTATTCTCCCGTACACCCAATTACAGGAAGTTTTAATTAATTTACTACCACAACCGAATGTTTCTGTTGCTGACTTGTTGTTCACTTACAGTTATTATAGGCAAATGCTCAGTCTATGCGAGAACTGAAAATGTATGGAAATTAAAGAGTTTTTTACCTTTGCAAGTAGTTTTAATGTGATTACTATTACGTGGATTTTATTTCTCAAAATACGAGCTGGGAAAGGGGTTTCTTCTGGTTTTGAGTTCTTTTAGAATTTAATTAGTTTTGGTTTTCAGTCTGTTTACAATTTAAAATTTTTCCTTAAAGACCCATTTTGCGATTATTTACGTTTAGAGATTCAGAAACAGTGAAACATTTACAAAAAAAATGATATGCATTATCAATTAACAATTAATTATTCCTTACTTTTTATTATTTCTTGCTTTCTTTAAAAAAAATTATTAAGCTATTTATTAATTAATAATAATGTTAACAAAATGGAAACGGTGTACATCGTTTAACATTAAAATGAACAAAAGCTACACAAACAAATACAACGAAATTGTTACAAGTAAACCAATAAGATCAGTATAAAAGAAAAGGGGATAGACAAGTAAGCGAAAATGCAACAACAAGCAATGCGAACAAAATACACAAACAACAATGAAGTCGCGATAGAGTTCTCAAGAAGGCGAAATCCCGAACGTTCGACTTCAAGAACCTTCATCAGACTGATTGTGTGGGCTTATAAAAAGGTAAGACGAAGCAGACAAAGAGTAAAGAGATATGCGTTGCATGTGAAGATAACAGTCGTGGTTTGAAGATCGCCGTTGAAAAGATCAGCGTTGTAATCAAAGAAGAATAGCGAACAAGCAATTATTGTTGTATTCGTAAAGTTGTAAACGGTGGCACACAAAAGTAGTGCGAACAATAAAGAGTTTAATTGAAACTAAACACATACATGGGTGTATTTAATTTTTTTTTATTTTGTCGCATAGTGTAATTTTTGATAGAAACAGTTTCTTTGAATGAGGATTCTTGGGAAATGCTATGATAGATTTGTGATAAAAATTTCATTCGATATGATTTGTTTTTAAATAATTAACTCTTTTCTACAGTATATTTGGTTTACAAATAAGCATCATACATCAAAAATACATAAGTCAGCAATACAGAGGTAGAAACACTACAAGCTTTATAACTGGGATGGGAAACTGTGTATAGAAAAAAATTTAAACTCACTGGTTGTTTAACAACTTGTAGCAATTTGGTAAGAAAAAAACTATCAGTAGTATTAAAATTAAATATTTTATTTGTTAAAAACTAAAAGAAGAATAAAAATTTAGCAACATTTTGTAGAACGCTTCCTGAAAATACAAAATATACTGCTGTTGTTATGTTAGCCATCAAGAAACGAAAAATTTTCGTATGTGGGGGATTGTACTCCATACAGTAAAGTTTCAATGGGGAAAGACTATATAAAATCTGTTAAATTGTTAGAAAACTAAAGAAGAAAATATTTTTAGTTATTTATTATTCTATAAATATGAATGTAAAGAATACTATAGAAACCGTTATACTTAATTTTGATTCTCCTAAAAAGTATATAATTTTGCTTAAGAGTATCATTTTTGTTATAATCATTTACATTCAACTAACTACACTGTGCAACCGTGAAAATTGTGTATTTAGTTGAGCAGAAATCAAAAATATTTTGCGTATTTCTTGATAAGCTGGTAATAAAGGTAAGGATACATTATTAATACGATGTTTACAAAAGAATTACATTTTGTTTGACAAGTAATTTTTTTAAATTACCAGAAAAATGTAAATTTGACCAAATTAAACCTGGTGTTATAAAATAGCTCTTAAATGTAGTCTGATGAAAAAATAACATTTTAAAATTAAAGTTTTAAGTTAATAAAAACAATTGTTAAAGGCCATAACAAAGTTTTTATCTAACATGAACAATTTAACTATTTTATTAATTTTTTACTTCAGTTGCATTTTAGATTCTTGTGAATGAGTTGATAAAAAGCGAATTTCACATCTCATAACATTCACATTTCTCGGCATCCTAAACTTGAAATGCTTATGCTTATCAAAGTGTAAAATTGCTGCAATTCATATGAATGAAATGAAATAACAGCGTGAATCTCTATTTAGTCGACATGAATCATAAAACAATGAACTTAAATTACTTCAGGCGATTTTCGTTGTCAGTTTACGAATGACGGCAGCAAGCGTACTACAATAAAAGGAAGAATGATGACAAATTAGTCATAATTTTAGACAAGATAGCTTCAAAGAGTTAGAATGTTAAGTTGTGCTTGTCTTTCTTTGTCTGCTTTGTATGTTTTTTCTTCTTTTTCTGATTTGAGGCAGTTACTCTTGCAATGCTGTTATATTAACGTGATAATTGAACTAATGTGCAGTAGTTTTCAGTGCTAAGATTTATAAAAATGACATGGGTTTTAATATAAATTGTATACATACACTTATTCGTATAGGACAGAATATAAAGGATTTGTATATCTATTACGGAGAATCGTAATCAATTAATCTGCTCACAATATCAACTCTAAAATATAAAAGAATTTAAAGATAGGATCATGCTTGTGTATGCTGCTTTAATTCAATGCTTGTATCTCACAAAAACGGTTTTTAAGATAATCCAATTTACTGGATATATTTAGTCGGAAATTAACAATAACATTAGCTTCGGATTACTTAAGGTTTTAGAAGCTTATACAATCTACACAATTCGAATCCTTACTGATTGACAAGCAGCTCTAGAAGCCTTGATGATGATTAAGTTGGTTAAAGATGCCAAACATCTGTTAATGATATGGTGAGATATTCTTACTTAGTTGAACATTAAAACCCTTCTGTCAGGCCTACAATCTAGTTTCTCCACCACTCAAGTTGTGTGTAATAATTTTATCAATAAGTGGCGGGACCGTACGACTGATTTTTGAGAAACTTTTCATGATAATTTTATTTGCTCTCAAACTTTTTTGCAAAAAATCTGCTGAAAGTCGCCGAAGAAATATTGTCTTCATATTTCGTTCTGTTAGAAATGTCTGACCTAGAGTTTAAACCGTGGGCTGACGTATAATAAGTCAGCAAACTACCTACTAGAATAAGTCAACCTCGATTGGTGTTCCTTTCTTGTCGTTAAAAACTGAGGTGAAACGAGCGCGATCAAAGTTGGCGCAAATCTGATGGCATTTATTTCAAGTATGCACAGTGATTAGAAACATTGTAGATCTTTGCCTCACTCGCTATAGAGCCAACTCCTAGAAGGACAACGAGACTTTCACTCACTCTGTCATCATTTAGCGTTGTCTCTATAACAGATCAGTTTCTGATGGCGATTTTTAAAATAAATACAGAAACACTGTAATTTCCGCCAGTGATTTTTAGGTAACGAACATATCCAATAAATTGAGTCGTATATAGCAGTTCAGTCGTATATATAGTTCTTAATAAGGGCTCGAATAAAACATTACCAAATGAGTGATTTTTGTGAAGAATACCTTCAGGCTGCTAGTATTTGTCTTGAAGATTTCCAGCAAAACCTTGTTATCACGTCATTATATTGTCCACCTAGATACTCGATCACTGAGAGTCAATATGAACATTTCTTTCGATCACTAGGCCCTCGTTTTATTGCAGCCGGTGATTATAATGCAAAGCACTCCTATTGGGGCTCTCGACTTACTTCTCCAAAAGGCCGAAAACTGTTCGACACAATTTCTAAATTGAAACTGGATGTTATTTCTTCAGGGCAGCCTACCTATTGGCCAACGGATAGACAAAAAATTCCAGATTTAATCGACTTCGCAGTAGTTAAGAACATCTCTAGGGAAGTATATGAGGTAGAAGCCTCACTGGATCTGTCTTCGGATCATACGCCTACAATCATAACACTATGGAATAATCACGTGTCCCCGTCTGGCTACTTAATGGAAAAAGAGACTACAGTGAATTGGCTAAAATATAAGAAATACATAAGCTCTCACTGTTCAGAAAATATTCCTCTAAGGACTATCGACGATTTGAACGAGGCAGTATATGATTTTGAAAAAACCCTTACGTTAGCCACCCAAAGCGCTGTTAAGGTCCCAAAACGAATTAGGTACAACAGAATTTATTCCGCTGATATCGAAAATCTTGTGCTAGAAAAACGAAGACTCCGTAGAGAGTGGCAACTACAGAGATCACCTCAACTTAAAAGAAAACTAAATGAGTGCACAAAACGACTTCAAAAGGTACTTGAATCACAAAGGCTTCTATCCTTTAAAAATTATTTGGAAAATCTGGACGCGACTCCACAAACAAATTATTCATTATGGCGTGCAACCAGGAATCTGAAAAGGCCAATTATTAATAAACCACCTTTACGGGACTCAAATGGTAACTGGGCAAGAAGTGATGTAGAAAAAGGTAGGCTATTTGTGAATCACCTGAAACACCTAACAAGTCTACCGAAATAATTAATTTACCAATTGTTGTTGCGAAGGCTCCCAGACCCATTAGGTTTAAGCTTCATGATATTGTGAATGCCATTAAAAATCTTAACCCGAGGAAAGCCCCAGGGATTGACAAAATAACCAACAAAATGCTATTGAATTTACCTAGCATAGCAGTAAAAGTTATTTTATTCATTATGAATGCTGTTATTCGACTAAGATATTACCCTACACAATGGAAAATTTCACTCATTACCATGATACCGAAGCCAGGTAAGGATCATACCAAGGTTGATGCATATAGACCGATAAGTCTCTTGCCTAACCTATCTAAATTATTTGAGAAGGTACTGATATGTAAGCTAGCACCTTTGTTGAATGAATGCGGTTGTATCCCTAATCACCAATTTGGGTTTAGGAGAAAACATAGTACCATTCAGCAAACCCATAGACTCGTTAATGTAATAAGAAATGCATTCGAGGAAAAAAAGTATTGTTCTGCACTCTTCATTGATGTCTCTCAAGCTTTCGATAAGGTGTGGCATGAAGGTCTTGTACTCAAATTGAAGCAAATATTCCCTGAAAATATATATGAAATATTGAAGAGCTATTTAAGTGATAGAAAATTTGTAATTAAACAAGGTAATTTTTTAAGTTCCCCTCAAAAAATTAACTCCGGTGTTCCTCAGGGTAGCATACTAGGTCCTGTTTTATACCTGATATTTACAGCTGACATGCCGATAAGTGAAAACATACATACTTCCACATTTGCTGACGACACTGCATTTTTAAGCGTTCATATGAACCCACAGATTGCATCGCAGTTCTTACAGGAACAAGTATCCCTACTGGAAGAATGGTTGAAGAAATGGAGGATAAAGGTTAACGAACAAAAATGCTCCCACGTAACCTTTACATTGCGAAGAGAGACCTGCCCCGCTATATGCATTAATAATCAGACAATACCACAAAGCACTCATGTAAAGTACTTGGGTATGCACCTTGATCGTTTAACGTGGAAATTGCATATTGAGTCAAAACTGGCACAAATAAATATGAAAATTGCTCAAATAAATTGGTTAATTGGTCGAAATTCATCACTTAAATTAGATTGTAAACTCCTTATATACAAATCAATATTAAAACCCATTTGGTGTTATGGAGTACAGCTATGGGGTACTGCCTCAGCTTCAAACGTGGAGAAAATTCAGAGGCGCCAAAATAAAATTTTACGAATGATCACTGCCGCCCTTTGGTATATCAAAAACTCAAATATTCACAAAGATCTGGACGTCCCGCTGGTTAAAATGGAAATTACAAGATGTGCTGAAAAGTATTTAGATAACCTAGATGGCCACATAAACCCGTTAGTCCGTGGTATCTTACGTCACGCTGGCCATATCCGTTTGAAGAGAAAGGATACTCTTGCGCTCGGCCGAAGATGAGGGACATGATACTTTCTTTTTGAATTTTTTATTTATTATTATTATTATTGAATTTTATTTTTGAATATTTTATTTATTATTATTATTATTATTGAATTATTATTTTTGAATACTTTATTTTATTTGGCAATGGCTAAATAAATATATAATTTTTGTTTTGGTTTTAAGATTTTCATTTAGTTTTAAGATTTTCTTTGTAGTTTTAAGATTTGAATAATTATTGTTAGTTCATTATTAATGAAGATTCAATAAAAAAAAATAAATGATAAAAAAAAAAAAAAAAAGTATATAGCAGTTTATTAATAAAAAAAGTTATTATTTTCCTTAAATTTATATTCAACAAATCTCTTTTGTAAATTTAAAAACAGATTTAAAATATTTTCTTTTCGTATTGACAGATTAATTAAATTTCACTGCGTAATGAAATTGTAATTACTCGTTCGCAGTTAATAAAATGGAATCTTTTGATAAATTTCCGTAAATAAACTGGCATTAATTTTTTTCCTTTCATTAAATTTAAATTGAAAGAGTTATCAAGAGATGCACAATAAATAAAGAAGAGAAAATATTTTTTAAAACTTATTCAACTGCAATGCCAAAGATTTAAAGCCGAATCAGAGCAATTAATTTTAAATTAAATGGTAAGAACTGATTGAATGTGGCTTTAAATGTGAATTTCATACATGGGCATGAAGGATTTTCATGTAAAAGTCTTTAAATTCATGCATAATAATGGATATTCATTATGCTGATTTCAATCCGACTTTACTCTTTAATATAGAATATGTAATCTCATTACATTACAGTTACTCAGGGTAAACTATGTGAACTATGGGAGGAAATTGTATACGATGATATTAAGGTGTCTACAGAAGAATCGCTAGAGTTTCGTTGTGGATACTTAAATTTGGATAAAACTGAACATATTTACCGTTCGTGGTTTCTTATTTAAGGCACACATAGTACTATGTTTAGGCATGAATTTTACTTGCGTCCAATATTCATTTAATTGACAAAATTATTTTAAGTGTTCAGGCATAAGCAAATCACCTTATTCAATAATCATTTGACAGCTGAAAAACAACAACATTTTTTTATTTTTATTTTATAAATTTAACACTAAACCTACCGTGACTCATTTAAGATTTCTTTTTATCAGAATTTCTTGAATATAACATTATAACACCGCTATTTGACTTTACGACTTCTATTAAAAAATACATCGAATATATTTTTGAAGACTTAATCCTATCTTGTATTTTTTATACCGAGGAATGCATGTAATCTGCTATGACTACTGCGGGAAGTTATTTGCCCTGAGCACAGTTTCTGTATCTTGATGATTGCCTGATAGGATTCGGTATATTGAGGTAGTTTGTTTGTTTTCTGGAAGATGGATATTCACTCTACTCCAAGCGAGTATTACAGTAAAAATTTCTAGTGCTTTTTTGTTAATAAAAATTCTTATTTCATTGTTTTGTTATAATCCTTGTCCCCAAAATTTTGAAACATTCAAAATATTTTAAATCATTAGAAATTTTAAATAATATATAGTTAAAAGAGAATGGAATAGGAAAAGAAATACAAAAAGTATCGGTAGATTTAGTGTTTAATATAAATAAACTTACTTTCCACCTCACTCGCCATTTTTATTTGACAAAACTTTTTTCGCATAAGTTTTAACGTTCTTACAGACTTATGACAGTGCTGCATTTTAAGTTTTACTCAATATTATAACAATTTGCGTATTTATTGCGCAATTATTAATTGAAACATTATATGAAATATTGAGCTCAATAAATGCGCTTATTGCGATTTACGCAATAAACTTGCATATCTGAACACCATATAAGTTTTACAACTTTGATAGAATTTATAAAAGTAAATCTTTACGAAGTCGTACTTACTTTGCCTTGGTAAGAAGGTTATAGTGTTCAACAAAACGTGTAAATAATAAAATTCCTTCATTAAATTTGGTGTTCTCTTCGGGCAACGTATCATCATCATCAGCACTGTTGAGGCCCATTTCTGGATGATTGGCTACATAGACAAACAACGGAATGGAGACGATACCCAAAACTTTTTCTTTTTGGCCTGAATTCAATAGTCGGATACAACCGACAAGTAGTTTCGACAGGACGGGGTTATGTGCTAACCAGCTTTTACTTCCTTACAAGTGATTTGAAGGCATGGTCATCTCAGGTGGAAGTGATGTGATGTGACTATTGACATCGAGTATTTCTACGACGTTAGACTTGTTTCCGTGTAGTTTTCATTAGTCGCAGATGAGTCACGCTCTAAGCCATCGGTCAAATTCAGTCGAATTTATTTGCCAGAGTCATCGAAATGTTTACATTTCGAATGCCCTCTATCCAAAGAAGTCGTAGAGGATATTTGAACGGTGTTATATTCCACACAAAATGTCATTCATAACTGAATGACTTTAAATGAGTGAAAAATTCCGATGATGTCTTACACACATTTTTTAGTTAAATTTAAAGATAGAAAGTTCTTAAAAAAGGCCCGGTACAATAAAAACAAACAAAATCACTCGGATCGAATGGAGTATGAGCTCGGTGACGAAAGAGGCACAGCTTCTGAAACAAGAAGTCTACCGTTGGTAATGCCAAAAGAAAAAGCTGGCCAACAACTGAAGATGGGTTCAAGAGCATTAACAGGAAAGTAACCCGAAAAGACAATTGGCTCGTTGACTCAACTCGACTCAAACGTTCAGCTTTGAAATATTGCGTCAAAGGGTAGGAATGAAGTCCATTGCAGTCTAAATTTTAATTAAAGGAAGGGTAGCATCGCCTGGTGTAATAGTAAATCCACGGAGCAAACAACAGATATCTAGATATATGGGAAAGGGATTAACCTGATCACCATATCCTGTTGGTTCATGAAACACCTCAGGAGTGTTGAGAAAATCTCTGCGAGCAGATCTTCGAAGAGAATACTCATCAGTCTACTTAACACCCTCAGAGCACTCTGAACTAGAAGAGGTAATCATCTCTGAAGTGACGCTCCAAGTTTCCATCTTTGGATGGATTTATTCAGTTATAGAAACAGCAAAAAGTGACAAAGATTTTCTTAAATATATTGTTACGTTTTTACCCTTTTAAAAACGTTTCGTAGATTGCAAATAAAAAAAATTTGTGCTTAGTTTTAAATAAATCCTTTATTGTTCGCACAATTCCGTGTGCCACTTGATTTAAACAACAACAATTTGGTTTATTTGTTATTCTTCTTTACACTCTTCCGCGTACACACTAACAATTGTTCATTAGATCTTTACAATGGAATCTTCAAACCAGGATTATTCTCTTCACATGCAACTCGTCTTCACACAAGGCTGGCTGGGTAAACAGTCTGATGAATGCTCTTGAAGGAGAATGACTTTCCCTTCGCGAAATCTCTATAAACGTAAACATGTTTACGTTATTGTTGTTTGTGTATTTGGTTAACGTTTTTCCTTGCAGTGTTGTTATCGCCTGTTTGTTTAATTGTTTATCCCTTTTTGTATACTGTTGTTGTTGCTATATATTTGTTTATTTGATCATGTAAACAATTCCATTGTTTTTGTAGCGTTTGTTTATTATTTTAATTTTAAACGTAACAATATGTTACCTGGATTGAACCATTGTAAACACCAGGACAAAGAAACTCAAGTCATTAGATTGACTTTGGCAACAAAAACAGTAAAAGTACCGGACTTGCTATTGTCAATTGTTTACACAAGTAAATATCTACGATAGTTTACCTCTGGAAAATGGCATAAGCAAAGGTGTGTGTGTTTATATATAAATATTTACCAAAAATTTACCACCTATACCAAATATAACACCGGAAACATGTTTACGAAATCTTGCATCCAATAACACTTTGCAGCCTAAGTAAGCAAACAATATTCACCCGTCTGTCTTTAAGTGAATACGTTTAACGAACGTTTAAGAGAACGAAACAGTATTTCTGTATGAGATTCAATAAAATAAATAATAAATATTTATAAACAAACTCCATCTCCCATGTGCTACTCAAATAGACCTAACCTCACCCCATATGAATATGGATTTCTGTGTACGTTCAATATAATTGAAATCAAATTAAAACAAAAATACAATTATAATGAATATGTTGATAGAAGATATTTAAGCAATAACCGATAAGAAGACAATAAGCACGTTTACGTATGTATACATGTTTATAATTTGGGCAATTCACACAAGCCCTTGTATCATTGTATTGAGTGTATTGTTGGAAAATACAATAGTGTATGCTTGTTGTTGATAGGTTAGGTTATGTCGGAGTGGTGGCTCTGATATCACAAAGCTCACTTGAGCACGCATAGCGGCCCCTTGTTATGCCACGAGTGAACGCAGTCCCTGTACTGACCAAGTTCCACCAAAATCAGAAAAGAAGAAGAAGTTGGTCAGCGCAAGGGCTGCATATCAAAAGTACGACTACCCTACACTGGAAAACCAGCCAGAAAGTTTTATGAACGAAGCTGTAGCCTTGATATCAATAGATGCTCCGTCAAGATGACAAGAAATGGAGAGCCAAATAACCTATATCTACACCTCGCAAGAGATGGGCATTGACAAAGAAAGTGGATAACAGTCTCGTCCTCCTCATCAGATCTGCATCCAAGGCAGAAGTCGTTAAATGGGAGCCTCATTCTCTCCGCGTGTCTACCCATAACGCAATGACCTGTAAGCAAGGCCAATGTGGTTCAGGTGACGTCACGACCAAGTCCAAGTAATTGGTTGGTACGCCTTCTATACCCTCCCTCCTCGTTGACCCAGGATAGGTTGGCGTCCCGAAAGAATTTCGGCGCAATATCCATCTTGACCGAGGCAAGTGGCATATCCAATTCAATTGAAGAAGATTCCGAAAGGAGCGCACCAGCTCTGGCGAACTCGTCGGCCATACAGTTTCCCGAAATGTTACTGTGCCCGGGGACCCACACCAGTGAGATACAGGTGAAGTGCCCAGAAAGAAGGTGGAGACTGCGGCGACATTCCCAAACGATCCTAGAGTTATTCACGAAACCCGATAGAGATCTTATCGCGGCCTGACTATCAGAAAAGAGCAAGACGCGAGTGAAAGGAGCACCGTTGATGAGGATGCATTGAGCGGCCCGGTAAATTGCCGTCACCTCCGCCTGAAACACGCTGCAGCAGTCCAGCAGACGGAGAGAAATGTTCCGGTACAGTTTGCCAGAGTAGACACCGCTTCCAACCCCATTGTCGAGTTTAGAGCCGTCGGTATATATATCCAGGACTTCCGAGGGGACAAACGTATTAGGATTCCAGTCGTCCGTACTCGGAATCAGAAAGTAGAAACCCCTATCGAGACAATATTTAGCAGGGAGATAGTCGATGTTCACGGGGGCCACTGGATCATCCTCCAGAATGGTGGAGTGACCAGAAGTACAATGTGCCAACGAGACAGGGCATTAAATCTAGTTGCAGCAAACTTAGCCGCCTGCTTAGCGAGAAGCACAGTAGGAAGCCAGTTGAGCATTGTGAACAAGGCTTTCGTGGGGGTGGAGCGCAGAACGCCAGTTATATAAATGGCCGCAGACCTTCTGACCTTGTCAAGAAGTCTGACGTTGTGTTGTCTGTCCAGAGCAGTTCACCAGAAAGCAACACCGTATAAGAGGTTGGGTTCGATGACCGTAAGCTAATCTCTTCCCTTTCTAAAAAAAACTTTGGATTTTGAAAATAGGTTCAAAAATATTTGGGTAATCAATAATTTTGTATGAAAAGACCAAAAAACCGTTTTTGTCAAATAAAACAAGTTTGGAGGGTTCGAGAAAAATAAAAAAAATTTTTTTAAGTTTTGTTTTACAAGATATTGTAATGGAAACGTCAAAATATTAAGTCAGTTGCTTTAGTGTATGTGCCACCAGTGTTGAATTCAATTTACTGTTGAATTTTCATTTAACTTCCTCGTCTATCAATACTCCAATAATATTCAATGACTGTTTTACTATTTATTCTAACATTTTACAACTCATTTTGCATCCCAAAAGGCAGTTGTAATCTTTATCAACTTTTCAAATTTTTTGAATGAAGCTATTTATAAAGAATAAAAAAGTTTTTATTTTAATGTGCTAAAAAAGATGAAATTTTGAAAGAAAAATTTTAACTTCATAATTGGACTTCTGTATCAATATAAATTTTTCTATTCCCTCAAGGACTAATCCCTATACTACTTCATTCATTTATTTTCTCCTTTTCCATTTATGTCCTATTATATCTGAACAAAGAAAACAGTTTACTAATACAACCAATAATTCAAATGTGGAAACAATTTAATCAAACGTTTGACAAATTTTCTTTATGTGAACCGAAATACACAATATAAGTTTAAATAGAAAAATTTAACAGAGAAAGAGGACGAAAATATACTTAAAGGAAAATTTATACAGAAGCAAAAAAAATTATCGGTGTTTAGTGTACACACTTATAAGCAATAAAAATTAAACTTAAATTGTTGGTATAAGCATATTTCCATCGTTTTTTGTTAAAATTTTAAAATGCAATTTCTTAACCCTTAATCCTATTGCCATTAGCCTGTGAGGCTCATTTTGACGATAAAATCAATGCAACACGACATATCGACGCCTCCGTTCTATAACATTCTAAGTCGAAAAAGTGTGTTTTGAGTTATGAGCTCTCAAAGTTTTCACGCGACATACGACTATATGTGTAGTTTAACCTTTATGTCAACAGATAAAAAATTATACTTACATCAACAGAAGCATACCCGGGTATGCTCATACATTTTATATGGAATTTCTTTTGTTGCTAAGATTATTTTTGTATTGATTTGGTTTTACTTACTTGTTGGGTGGTGTAACGCACTCTGGTTACGTACATACTAAAGACTTATGGAAAACGACCTCACATCCCTTATATAGAGCTCCCATGAGCGTGCGGCGTTTTTGGGCTATAAGCCGCTTTATACTTTTCGACAACGGAAACACACGTCAACAGCGCAAAAAACCGACAAAGCTGCAGTCATAACGGACTTATTATTAATACTGAATGATGATCTACGCAGCAATTACGTAGCAGGTCCAAACGTGGTACCGGGTTTACCCAATACATACCTTCGAAACCCGCCAATTACGGAATTAAAGTATGGAGGGTATGTGACTCCATGTCATCCTATCCAATGAAGGACAAATTTATACTGGATTGGTGGCATCCGGAAAAAAAAAGTGGACAAGAGGGTAGTGGAGGACTTGTTCGTCAATCATTTTCGTGGAAGTGGACGGAATATTGTTTGTGATAATTTCTTCACAACATATAACGTAGCGAAAAGTTTAATGATGGACAACAGTTTATCAGTGTTAGGTACAGTGAACAGAAGACTAGTGTTTGTACTACTATATTTCACTTTATCTAAAGGACGGGAAGTAGAGCTAACTAAATTTTTAGTAACAATATTACCTTGTGCTCTCACATCCAAAAAAAAAAAATAATAAAGTCGGATATACTTCTTGCCTTATTCATACGAAGTGCAAGGTCCAAAGAAAAAGCCACTCTAGATCTTAGATTACAACAAATATAAAGGTGACTTCGATAACATGGATAGAATATTGAACAAGTCGACGAACAAATAGATGACCCTTGGCTTTATTCTACAATATACTAGACCTCGTTGCCCATAATTTACGTTGAGAATAACCCAATGTTGAAATGTTCCACAAGCCGCCGTATAATGTTCCTACACAGCCTCAGCGAACAACTGGTGAAGCCGAAAAGAGAAAACAAAGATAAAAATAAACACGTTACAAAAATATTTTCAACTCGCAATGCTATTGAAGGCATATGTGGGGAATCTTTGAGCGTAAGAGGTGCTGAAGATAAAAGCGTGGAGGAATCCTACAGCACTGGTAGAATGAAAGTAAAAGGTAATTGCCACTTATGTACAAAACGTCGACCAACCAGCAAATCCTGCACGTTATGCAACAAGCCCGTGTGTGCCGCTCATTCAGTTATATGCCGCAACGTAATAAATGCATTTAAGAAGAATTAGCATTTAATATTTTTGAATGTCTTCCTATATTTGATTGAATTTTAATCTTATTATTAAGAACTTCTAAATTAAATACAATAAACATCAAATATCGAAATATTTTCATATATTTCATTATACATACCCAGGTATGTAACTGTTGACGTAAGGGATAGGAATAAAAAAATGGCCACGTCTTTAACCCCATCCGCCATTTTTACTCAAGTCTAGGAATAAGGTAGTGAGGATATCAGGAAATTTCAGGTTAATACAGTTATAACTTCCTGAGATACGGCGATTTAAAAACACAAAACATACCGGGATATGTATCTGTTGACATAAGGGTTAAGTAGGTTTTTCCCTATAACTTCCGAACGGATCGTCGCATCTTAACCAAATTTTGACAGTATTTAAGTTAGAGAACGTAGAATTTAGAAAATGCAAGAACATTAAAAACGTGTACTTAGAACGTTATAGAATGGAGGCGTCGATATGTATGTATATTTAACATACTGCAAACAAATTTCATGACTTATTTTATATATATATGTCTTTGAAAATTATATAATATATAATAAATATATAAAATAAATGGTTTTAAAATTCATAAAAAAATAGAAAAGAAAAAATAGAAATAGAGACCATAATATAAAATAGTAATGTTAACTACTGACATGAGCTTCAGAGGCTCACATAAAATAGTTCATATTATTTTTAAGTTTTTGAATGACTGAATAAATCTTTCTTCATGTCTTTGTAATACGGTGTTCAGATATGCACCTTTATTGCGTAAATCGCAGTAAATGCCATTATTGAGCTCAATATTTCATATAAAGTTTCAATTAAAAGTTGCACAATAAATACGCAACTTGTTATAATATTGACTGAAACTTAAAATGCAGCACTGTCATAAGTACTTATGTTCAGTGAGAACGTTACAACTTATGCGAACAAATTTTGTTGAAATATGAAAATAAAAATATCAACAACGTCAAATAAAAATGGCGAGTAAGGTGGAATGTAAGTTTATTTATATTAACACTAAGTCTACCGATACTTCTTGTATTTCTATTAATATTCCATTCTCTTTTTATTATATATTATTTAAAATTTCTAATGATTTAAAATATTTTGAATGCTTCAAAATTTTGGGGACAAGGACTATAACAAAACAATGAAATAAGAATTTTTATTAACAAAATAGCACTAGAAATTTTTACTGTAATACTTGCTTGAAGTAGAGTGAATATCCAGAAAATAAACAATATACCTCAATATACCGAATCATACCAGGCAATACCAGGCAAATATAATTTGCGTATGCCTGAACACTTAAAATAATTTTGTCAATTAAACGAATATTGGACGCAATTAAAATTCATGCCTGAACATAGTATAATAAGTCATCTTCTATTTATTAAAATGTTTATCTTTTATATACAAAGTAAGGAAGAATTTTGAGCGAATTTTCATCATTCCCCGTAGCCCTAAGAATTCTAAGTTAAAGCGTTCGCTTCATCAATCGTCTTCTGAAACGTCCATATGAGACACAGAAATACATCATCGTCAATGAAATACAATTTGTAAAAAAGTTTGTAATTATAACTGTAAATATGTAGATATACTTAAATAATATATATACTTAAGTATAAATAATGTTATTGATTTCACTGGAAACCAATAACTTATGTGAATTTCGTAAATAATTATCTCATTTGCTTAATGTTCTAGAATAGATTGCAAATAAAAGATTTGGAAAAAAAAATTAATTTTTATTTAAGAACATGATTGCCTTAAGAACAATCAGCCCATAAGTCGAATACTTTCTCTAAATCCCTTTCTTGACCAGGATGGACTACTACGCCTAGGTGACAGACTCAATAATTCCGGATTAAGTTTCAACGAGCAGCACCCTATCATAATTCCTGAAAAATCGCCACTAGCTAAACTTTTAATTGGATATACCCGTCAAATTTTACTTCGTGTAATGTTAAGAGCCGTTCGACAGGGTTTTTATATACCGCGGTAGAAAAATCTTATTAGGCAGTGTTTCAGAAACTGTAAAATCTGCACCGTTTACAAGCACAAAGTACAGGATCAAATAATGGGTGCGCTACCCCGTGAAAGGGTTACATTTTCGTTATCACTCTCTTACACCATACACTTACATCCATTCAGACTAAAAGCCTCCAATTTGCGGAACGCAAAACTTTTAAAAGGATACGCAACAGTTTTCATTTGTTTCTTTACACGAGCAGTTCACCTCGAAGTCTGCTCGGAATTATCCACAGATGCGTTGAGCTGTGTTCAACATATTTTTCTTAGTGTAGTAGTAGTTAACATTGTAAGTAATTTCTAATTTGTTATACAAATGTCTCTTACTTCTTTCTTTATTATATATTTTGTGCATTTCCATTTGATATTGGTTTTCTTAAAACCTGTTGAATTAATTTTAGTTGTTAAGAAACCGCCAAGAAGGCAATATACTTTAAGTAAACCAACTGTCTGCTTTTCAATTTATTCTTCCAGAATATATATACCCCATTCATCAACTCATTTTTCTAGACCCTAGAAGTTTAGTTGACTCCTAGAGCCCACAAATGTATAATGATTGGACGGTCATAAATGTCTCAAAAGCCATGCTGGTCAAATACAGTCCCTTACAATATTTATGGCCTTTATAATTTATATTTTTTAAACTCGTTCTTTAATATAGGCTTTTCTATTTACGTCCAGTCTCGGATTGTTGTGTCAACAATGAAAACTGAGGTGGAAAAATAATAATACTAACCAATATATTTGGAGAAACTCTGCTTTTTTACACATAGATGAAAGACAAAGGCAATATTGTACACTTGATTGCAACAGCTCGATAGTATATTAAAATCTGGGCTGGTCATCAGTTAAACTAAAGGTAGAAATATTTTTTGCAAATACTTTAAAAATATTATATTTGTATAGGTGGTGCAAATCCCTTGAGTTGCAACATTTCGCAACACTATGGCTTTTACGAGTTAAATAATTGTTACAAATGCAAACAATAAAGAAAAAAGTTTTCATTTACAAAGTTAAAATTAAAATTTACTTAATATGCCACATATCATATTTATTTCTTATCTATACCATCATACATTACCGATTAAATAGGCTAACAACAGTTTGCAGTACTCTAGACTGCTGTTTATGTCTATAAACAATGTTAAGTACCTATCGTTACCATAAATGTAAAATAGCACAAACCATCCAAATCTTTTAAGATACTGTACCTTCTATTTATTTTCATGCGGCATTGTATTTCTATGTAGATATGTATATAATACATCATATGATATTCATTAATTCGGTTTTAATAAGACTAATAAATTGCATATGAATTATGTATGGAATACCACATGAATGCATATACAGGTAAACGGAATCATAAATTTCAAGACAAAAGACATAACATACATAATTGGTCATTACAACCCTTCAGTCAGGATTACGACCTAGTTTCTCACACCACTTATGTTGTGTGTGTTAATTTTATACATGAGTGGCGGGACCTACAGTTTAAAGTCGACTCCGAACGACAGATTTTTGAGAAACTTTTCATGGCAATTTTATTTACTCTCAGAGTTTTTGCCAGAAATCTGCTGAGAGGAAGTCACCGAAGAAATACTTTTTGTATTTTATTTGATGTCTGGCCTGGGGCTCGAACCCTGGCTTTTTCGTCTAATAAGCCAACACACTACCTACTAGACCACGGCGACTTGCCAAGACAAAAGACAAATTTATTTAAAATGTGTGTGTATTTGCTTAATATTGCCATAAATAAATAAAATTAATTTAAAGAAATTATTTGATGTTCTTTGAAACAAAGAAAATTACATCAAAAACGTTCAATTCATTGTAAACTTTTAAATAGTTTAACTTCAAAAGAAAATAAGAATAATAAAATAATCCAAGAACTGTGATAATTCTTACTGACTTACTTAATTGGCCATTAACAGCCCGATTAACGGATTTCGGCATGTCGCAACGCATCCTTCCAGGCGCCTCTGCTTATTGCGCGCCTACGCCAGTTGGTCACATCAATCGATGACAGGGTTTCCTCGATTTGGTCTTTCCAACGGATACAAGGTCGTCCTCTTCGCCGATTTCCACAGACCCCCGAATGAAATACACGTCTCGCCAGAACATCCTCCTCCATTCGAACGACATGGCCGAGCCAGCGCACCCGCTGGATGGTAATACGCTGCACAACGTCCATGTCGTTGAGGCGCTCATACAGCTCACTGTTGGATCGGATGCGGAAATCATCGCCAACTCGCACTGGACCCAAGATCTTACGTAGGACTTTTCTCTCGAACACACTCAAGGCTGCTGCATCAGTGCTTAATAGGGTCCATTCCTCTTCGACATAAAGAAGCAAGGGTAGGATTAGCGTCTTGTAGAGTGTCAGTTTTTTCGTACGAGAGAGGTCTCTGATACTCAATTGCCTATTGAGACCATAGTAGCACCTGTTGGCAAGAGTTATCCTGCGCTTGATCTCCAGAGTGACATCTTTTTTGGTGGTAACGGCGGAGCCAAGACTTTGACTGTCTCGAAAGTATAGTTATTTGCCGTGATCTAAAGGCAGCAGTAACATCTCGCTTGGTACGCCCTATGATGTCAATGAGCCAATTCACACCAGAACATTTGTGCTGACGTAAAATGATAGTTTATAGGCAAGAGGGGTGAAGAGAGTGATTTTTCGGTGGCGTAAAGTTTCCACCAGCTACAACCCCGCATCAATAGCACAAAACTAATACATACACATTTTTAAAAATCAGGGTTGTCAATTCTTTTTCAACAGAGTTGACTTAGTCGTTAGTTGCATTTGAAACAATGTTTATGATCACAGAGAAAAGGGGATGGTCGCATAAAATCATTTCGCTTTTGGATTTTTTTCTTTATTTTGAAATCATTACACGTCTTTGTTGTTTTTCCATTTACAGATTTCTCTTTCTTATTACCTTTGCTATACATTGTGTTGTCATTTAGACATTCCATTAAAATATTTGTGAATGAATAAAAAGATTTTTGTAAATAATTAGCTTAAATAATCTGCACGTAATTTATAAGCAAAATAGTACAACAAAAATAAATGAATTGAAAATAAATTTTAATCGAAAATTTGTGAAATTTCGCATAGAATAAATTTAAAATTATTCCTTTATTTGTTGTGTACTACAAATACATTTCGGTGTTGTGTACACTTAAAAACCCAAACAGCAAATGAATGCAAAAACACTAATACATACAAAACTCTGTATACGTATACATTTGTTTCCAAAAGAATATACACCCCGTGTAAATTGAAAAGAACAAAAATTGTGCGGCTAAAAAATGTGCTAGTGTGAATTGGCACAATATCGTCAGCGTACGCAAGCAACTGGACACTTTTTGGAAAAATAGTGGCATTGCGATGCACACCCGCCTTTCGCAGAACACTCTCCATGACGAAGTTGAAGAGGTCGCACGATAAGGGATCACCTTCTCTGAAACCTCGCACGGTATCAAAAGGTTCGGAGAGATGCATTCCTACCTTGACGGAGCTGCAGGAATTACTCAACGTCATGCTACATAGCCTTATCAGCTTCGCAGGTATACCGAGCGCAGAAATTACGGCAAAAACACGAACTGTGATAATATTTAGATTTATTTGCATGTTTTCAACAAATTGTTAGGCAGTGATGGGTTATTCCACTCTATGAAATTCTATGTTAGTCTACGCTAGGATGAAAACAAAAATTTCTGGTAGTATTTCAATAATATCGTATGAACTAAATTAGAAATTCTATTTGGTGAAAGCCTCAGAACTCGCAATTCAATCAACACAAAGACAGTAGTATGTTTATGTACCTTCTAGCTCAATTATTTCATACAAAATTTGGCTCATGCCTACGCTACAGTCGGTAGTGTCGGTTAGTCGATAGGTTTGTAACATGTAATGTGAAAATTTATGTACGAATGTTTGGACGAACAGAATGAGTGTGTGCATAACATGTAATGTGTATGATCGTTTTTTAATAGTAAATTCTTGGCACGTATTATCATACTCAATGCTGAAAAAATAGAAAAGGGATCTACACCTGTATAGTTGTGTGTTTTTTATTTTTTTTTTTTTATATTTAATTAGAAGGATCTTTAATTTTAAATGTGATAAGAAAGAGATGAACACCTGTGTAAAATTTTTTATTTTTTGGGATAATAAATAACATCGTATACCTAAGTAGAAACATGAGTGTACATGTTCATTGTATTTATATTGCTTTTCGAATGATTGGACGGACAGAATGAATGTGTGCATGTTCTTTTGAGATAATAATTGTGAAGAAATAGAAATATAGTTGTACGTGGTGTTGTGTTGTTGTTGTGTTATAAGGATTTTTAAATTGATAAGAAAGAAATGTATAGTTGTGCCTGTGGGTTTTTTTCACGCATAAGTATAAGTAATATCTGTTTTCACATAATTGAATTTACTGATTGATCTACAACACCCCAGAGTATAAATAGACTTGTTTTTAAGGATTTAGAATTTTTTAGTTTTACTGTTTTAAATAAATGAAATTATACAATAATGAGATTAATTAAAACAAATTAGGTTTTATTTTATTAGATTTTTTTTTTTTATTCTTAGGTATGTATATTTTATTTTTAGATTTTGTTATTTTGTACAATACAATACATATATCTATTGAATATGATAATAGTTAAACATTCGTTTATACATATTAAATAACTTAAGTGTTAACAAATATTGTGTATAGAATGTTTGACATCTGCAAATGTCAAAAGATTCTGAGTAAATTTTTTCACAGTTAGATCTATGTATAATATTATTAACACATATAAATGGATTACTTATTTTACTAATGTTGCATATTCTTAGTTCATTTATAAGTTTCATAAATAAATCTATATGATCTTTATCAATCTGATTACTATGTTTTATTAATAGTTCTTCCAATTCAGCTGATGTAACCATTTTTCCCCTTCTTTAAAAAGTCAATAGTAGGTTGCGTAAGTGCGGGACGATGTACTCTGAACAAAGAGTAATAATTAACTAAACAAAGATTTCAGATGTGGTTAAGTTTTTTTTTTTTGTCATTTATTATATCATTTCTTCGTTTGAATTTATTGAAAATTACAATTTATTGAAAACACAGTTTTTACATTTAGTAAGATTATAAAAATTAATTATATTTTTAGCTTCAATTTCAGTTTGATATAGTCTATTTTTATAAAATATACAGGGGCAGGTGTCAGGACCGCATGTACTGTTTTCATTCGACCATTCGAAATCCTCGAAATGTTCACCATGTCTATTTCTTATTCTTTTCAGGTTGTCTACATACTCCAGTTGTGTTTGTATGTTGATGAGTTTAGTTTTATCTACGTCAGAAATTATGTGTGAGAATGATTTTAAAAAGTTGTATATATCCTTTAAAATCATTGTATGTTAATCTACTGCTATTGTATGCTCATGTGCAGAATATGTGAATAATCTTTAATATTTATATGATTTCAGATCTGTTAATGGACGCTTAGGTAGGTTATCTAATAGTTTTTTGTAGGTGGACTATAGTAGAGACCATATCCAGTTTTATATGGTTTGAGGTACAACCCTTTACCCATTGCAATTGATTCCATATATCTATTATGACGGTTAGCTTCAGCCAATTGTTCTTTTCCATTTTTGATAGCATTTACTGCTTTAACAATAGCGGATCCTCCACTTACCAAACCACCAAGCGCTGACAATGCTGTTAGTACGGGAATAAGTGGAAGAAATCCTCCAATTTTCGGTACAGGTATAACTCTCGGTATTATAATGTCTGCTCGCTTTTTCCCTTTAAAATTTGAATGAATAGCCTTTTGAGCTATTTTAACAGCATCATTTATATCAAGGGGTTTCTGTTCTTTCAATTGTTTTAAAGTTTTTCTCACAGTAGCTGTGAATAATTTCTTATTACAGTTATTCATTTTTCCTTTTCTCATTCTTTTTGAATTTTTTCTTTTCTTATGTGTCTGCTCCTTCAAACCTAATCCAAATTTCACTTTAGCTTTCATAGCGTTTGTCACAAACCACGCGTTAGCACGTTCTTTAATATCACTATCTTTAGATTTAACTCGTTGCCAGGCTTTTTCAGCTAATATTTGATCTGCTTGATGTCTTGTGTCTATATCTTTTGATTGTGAATATGCAATATCGTGCTCTCTACAAGCTGCGTCTAATAAATTTATACCCTTATCTCCTTTTGCTAAACGTTTTTCAAGTTTTGTACCAGGTCCACAAAACTGATAACCGGGTAGATGTAATTCAACAGATACTTTATTTATTAAGTTGTTTACAAATCCTCTTCTCATCTTACACTGGCTGAGGTTTTGTTTTAACCCTAGATTATAACAATTTTTTTTTTCGTTACTTTTATACCTCTTCGCAAAAATAGCTGAAATCAAGACGATCTCCTATATATACAGCAATTTATATGATTTCAGTATGTTAATTTTTTGATATTGATTTTGATCTGCTTTGTATCTGATCACGATCTACTTTACATCTGATCACGATCTGCTTTGTATCTGATTATGATCTGCTTTGTATCTGATTACGATCTGCTTTATATCTGATCACGAACTGCTTGCTATCTGGTCACGATCTGATTTATACCTGATCACGATCTGCTTGATGGCTTGTGTCTATATCCATTGATTTTGAGTACGCTATATCGTGCTTTCTACAATCTGCATCCAATAAATTATTCCTTTATTTCCTTTATTCTTGCTATTCGTTTTGAAGTTTTGTATCAGGTCCACAAAACTGATAACCAGGTGGATGTAATTCAACATATAATTTGTTTATTAAGTTGTCTACAAATCTTCTTCCAATCTTACACTGATTAGGTGTTTTTCTTTTGACTGTAGTTTATAACCATTTTTTTTTTCATTACTTTCATACCTCTTCGCATGAAACACTACACCAGCTATACTAGCAAGCTGTACCAGCTTTAGCAAGCTGTACCAGCTATACCAGCTATATCAGCTATATCAGCTATACCAGCTATACCTGCTATATCAGCTATACCAGCTATACCTGCTATACCAGCTATACCAGCTATATCAGCTATACCAGCTATACTAGCAGGCTGTACTAGCTATACTAGCAAGCTATACAGTCTGTACTAGCTATACTAGCAAGCTGTACTAGCTATACTAGCAAGCTATACAATCTGTACTAGCTATACTAGCAAGCTGTAGTAGCTATACAATCTTTATTAGCTATACTAGCAAGCTGTACCAGCTTTAGCAAGCTATATCAGCTATACCAGCTATAACTGCTATACCAGCTATATCAGCTATACCAGCTATACCTGCTATACCAGCTATACCAGCTATATCAGCTATACCAGCTATACTAGCAAGCTGTACTAGCTATACTAGCAAGCTATACAATCTGTACTAGCTATACTAGCAAGCTGTACTAGCTATACTAGCAAGCTGTAGTAGCTATACAATCTTTACTAACTATACTAGCAAGCTGTACCAGCTTTAGCAAGCTGTACCAGCTATACCAGCTATATCAGCTATACTAGCAAGCTGTACCAACTATACCAGCTATACCAGCTTTAGCAAGCTGTACCAGCTATACCAGCTATATCAGCTATACCAGCAGAACAGTAGTAAGCAACAGAATTTTTGAAATTAAAAATTTAATTAAGAAATACATACACAATTCGCTTAAAATAATGGCTAAACGCTCTTAAGCCCAGCAAAATTTGTATGAAAATTCTTGTTGCGGAAGCAATGTATGCCGATCTCGAACAATAATAAAACAAATGTTTCCATTTAATTTGGCGCGTTTTATTATGTATAAACAATATTCCAAGTAGAATAAAATGTATTTTTTAAAAGAAATTTACTTACTTTATTCTGACCTCCGCGGTGACCGACGCAATTATCAAACAAATGCTTTTACCGCGTAGTTAAAGAAACCAAGCGATTATCAATTCAACAACTTGCACCGATTACTCACAGGGTAGGTACAAAAACATACATTAACAAAAAACAACTCTGATTCTTAAAGGCTAATTAATCCACAACATCCTCGCCCCCGTGAGTCGAGAAAGGAGACTCACCACCAACATCGAGAACTGCTAACTTTGATGCAGGTCGCTTTAACTTTCCAACTGTTGTTCTCACCATCGGCGAACGAACTTGCCCATCTGCTGGAGGAAACCCTTCCTCCACCACGCCACGTTTCCATTGCCCACGCGTTTCGTTGTCGTCGCAAATTATCAATACGTCTCCCACCTTTATAGGCTCTACCGGCCGATACCATTTCGTTCTCAAGGTAAGCTCCGCAAGATATTCCAGTACCCAGAGAGTCTGTTTCAACTGTTGCAATATTTGCCATTGCTTCCTAAGGCATTTTCTCTCAGGTACACCAGGTGTTTGCAGAATATTTGGACACCCAAGCAAAAAATGATTGGGTGTTAACGGATTCGAGTCAGAGCTCTCAATTGGGAGGTGCGTTAGAGGTCTCGAATTTATTAAATTTTCCGCCTCTATCAACAGACTGTAAAATGTTTTCACCTGATGAGACCTTTCCTTTAAGGTAAATGATAGTACATTCTTCACCGAACGCACCATGCGTTCCCATGCACCGCCAGCTGATGGATTTGCCGGAGCGTTAAAGAGCCATTCAATTCCACGTTGTGCGCATTCGTTGAACACCTTTACACCGTCGAAAACTATGTTCCCTTTGCTGGCTCCTACGAAATTGGTACCTCTATCACTCCTTATACGTATAGGTAACCCTCGTTGATTAATGAAATTTCTGATACATAATATTACCGCATCAGTCGACAAATGTCTTGAAATTTCCAAATGAATCGCCCGTGTCGTCAGACAGGTGAAGATAGCCACCCATCTTTTTTCCTGTCGTCGGCCAATAGAGATAGTAAATGGGCCAATATAATCTATTCCCGTGTAGGAAAATGGTCGTACATATGGGGTAAGCATATCCTCTGGATGTTGTCCCAGTAGGGCGGGTTTTGGCACGGCTGACTTGTTCTTGCAGACTTGGCAGTTTCGATTTGCTGACCTTACTAACTGTCTCAAGCATGGTATCCCATATTTTAACTTTATAGCTGCGCAAATGAATTCTTGATTTTGGTGTTTGAAATCTTCGTGAACCTGCTTAACGATAAGTTTGGTCAGCTTGTGTTCTTTCGGCAATATAATAGGTTGTCTTGTAGCGTAGTCAATACACATAGCCTTATTGATGCGGCCAGACAAGCATATTAAACCGTCTTGCCAAATGAATGGGTTAAGATTATAAATTGGGCTCGATTTGAGTACAGGTTTATTTTCCCCTAATCTTCTATATTTATCGAAAAGAAGGTCACGCTGGGTAAGCTTACACAAATAATTAGTCGATTCAACAAGCTCCTTGACACTTAATTGTGAACCGTATATTTCCGCGGTATTCCGCTGTCCTTGGCCGCCTGATTTAAATGCTCTTACCGCACGTTGAATCCAACACATTACCCTGACTAGTTTTTTTAAGTTTGAGTGTCTGTCAAACGAAATAAACGGCTCTTCGGTAACGGCAAATACAAATTTTGATCTTCTTTCCGCTTGACAGTCATATTCATTTATGTCGTTTGGAAGTTCTGGCCAATTCCTTCCATCATCCTTCAAAAACGTTGGACCGCTGAGCCATCGAGATATGTCTTGCTTCATCAGTAAAATTTTGTGGCGTCATCTGCAGGGTTCAGGGCACCAGGTACCCACCTCCATTGTTCCACCTTTGACGATTCAAGAATTTCAGCTATTCGATGCGCCACAAACTGTTTATAGCTCCTGCTGTCGGATTGGATCCATTTTATAACCGTTTTCGAGTCCGACCAAAATATTATGTTTCCTGCCATTATTTTATGAAATACGGTAATCGACTCCTTTAATATTATGTCAAGCACTGCAGCCTGTAATTCAAGGTGCTGTATGGACAGGGGCTTTAAGGGTGCGCATCTGGATTTGACGGCAATAAAAACAACGTTAACCTTATTGTTGCAGTATATTCTCCTGTAGGCTACTGTCGCAAATGCCACCTCACTTGCATCTACGAAGATATGTGAGTCAATCACTGCTTCTTGACGAAAAAAATATCGTCCACAGCATCTGGGAATTTTTATTACTTCTATGTGCTGCAGGCTTTTATACCATTCGTACCATTCCGCATAAATGTCATCCGGAGCAGGGAATTTCCATTCAACGTTACAGCGCCACAATTCTTGAAGCAATATCTTTGATTTAATGACTATATTTGCTAGAAAGCCGAATGGGTCAAAGATTGACATTTTGAGGCTTAACATTTCGCACTTAGTTAGCTTTTGATCCCCATTGGAACTCGGATGAACTTTAACGCGAAACAAAAAACATCATCAGAGGGCCTCCAATGCATTCCTAAGATTTTTTCAGTACTAGCTTCGCCAACGCCCAAATTCGCCAATGGTAAGCCGTCATTTATTTGCTCGTTTTCACCCATTGCAGCTAAAAACTCCGCTGAATTTGACACAAAACCTCGTAATTCGAAGCCGGCTTCATTATGAATGTTAACTACATCCCTGGCAACACTTATAGCTTCCCTCACAATGTCAAAACAGTCAACATAATCGTCAACGTAGTGGTTTTTGACAATTGCCCGAAACGCCTCTGGATGACTACTTTTATATATCTCAACGTTGATATTTTTTACAAACTGAGCAGAGCATGGAGAGCTGGCCGAACCAAATATCATAACTCGCATCACGTACTTTGCAGGAGGCTCTTTAGACTTTCCATCTCGCCATAGAAACCGCTGTCGCGATGAAACATCTCTTTAATGTCAGCGCAAACACCTATCTCCCTTTGGCGAAATTTAAACAATATTGCCAGAAACGACTTAGGTTGGTACCTACTGGGACCTTTAAGCAGCCTCGAGTTAAAGGATTTACCATCTACGCTCGCGGCGGCATCAAAAACTAGACGTCTCTTGTTTTCTTTGTTGATGTTTGTAACAAAAAGTGTGGCAAATACCAGGTAAGGCTATTTTTAACAGCGGCTTCCTTTGGTGACAACTTTCGGGCATACGATTTAGAAATGTAATCTTTTATTTTTTCCTTGTACCACATAGCAAAATCCATATCTTTGTTCCTTTTAGTCTCCATATTGCAAAGACGTTTTATAGCCATTGAATAGCTATCCTTCCTATCAAAATAATCGGTTTTCCATAAAAGGCCCGTTTCAATTTCAATAACAATCTTTCTTTTTCGTTGTACTGTACAGAATCTCCTCTGCGCGCTTGTCTTCTTTCGATGTTACCGGTTCTAATGTTTTTACTCCTAAATTTTCAAGAGTGAAATACTCCATTACTTGTTCCTGTATATCACTTAATATGTCGAAATCAATTTTACAGATCGTTACTCCATTAGAATATTCATTCGATCCGAACAGGATGTTGCCCAAACTAGTCTGATGAACTGAAAAACATCCATTCAGATTAAATATTATAATTGGGCGCACAAGTCTTATGTGGGGAAGACCAATGAGTAGTTTGGGCTGATCGTCAAAATATTCATCAATAATAATTTCATCTAAAATCGGAAAACTTTTCCTAAATTTTGCCTGCAGTAAATTTTGCCTCGGTAGTCTCAAATTCATTGTCATTTTCGCTAACGGCACGAATTTCCAAATTTACTTTCCTTGATATTTCGTCAGTTGTCTTGCCGCCTATCCACCCTAGACGTAACTTGTTCGAGGTACCGTTTAATCCTATTTTATTTGCTATATTTTCCTTCAATAGAGTAATTTTCGATCTCTCATCAATAAAGGCCAAAACTTTCAATGAACTTTTCGGGGCCTTCAGTTCAACTGGCAGATACTTAAACAGGGTTTCCTTTTTTAAAGAATTATCAACTATCGTATTCACCGAGCTCTTATCATCTCCCATTTCAGTAATGTAAATTGTATTATCTTTGCTTTGGTTGTCATTTATACGTTTATGTTTGTTAATATTCTCACATTTGTATCTGTTGTCAACTTCACGTTCATTTGATGTTTTGTCTTCGTGTAACAATTTATTATGGTATTTTTAATACATTTTGATACTCCACACTGGCGTCTACTCTTACAATCAGTTGTGTTATGACCGGCACGAAGGCAACCAACGCAAAAGCGATTACTTTTTACAAAGGTCCACCTCTGATTTGTTGTGCTTTTCTTAAATTTGCCGCACTGATAAAACGGATGACCGTTGGCACATTGGACATTTGAGAGGCTTGTCGTTGTCTGGTATGATGGTAAATGACGGATTCATCCTTGCCCTCTTAATAGGCGTAGCATCAGTTTTATCCGAATCGGCCTCAACAGAAAGGTAAATGTACATGGCAACTTCCTGCAGCCAACAACTAAAATCCTGCACAGTGGGATTAAGACCAAGATGTGTCATATAATGTTTCGTCCATTCTTCGCATTTCTGCAGCGGCAATTTGCTAACCAGTTAATCCAGAAGTGTAGGTAGAAGTGCGTTAGCATTGATTAAAAATACACTTAGATTTGACACCATGGTACTGAAATTTACTAATTCGTACATTTTTCTCGCAGATATTGGCGGAAATGCTCTAACCTTTGCGATCTGGCTTCTTATCAAAACTTGGGGGCGGCCATAATGAAATTCTAGGGTACTTACTACCTGACTAACACTATCTGGGTGGACTAAAAATGCCTCCACTTTAGACCTAGCATCCCCTGTAAAAGATTTCTGCAGTCTAATTAAGTTCTCCAAGTTTGAGTAATTATAGTTTGCCGTTGTTTCCCTGTACGCGACGATAAACATCGGCCATTGCTCAGGAAGGCCCGAAAACTGAGTCAAATCATAAAGTTTACGGAGTGGACGGAAATCATTCGTGGCTTGTGATACGGGCATGTTGAAAAAAGAAGCAGATGAATATATATTGGTAGATGCGTAGAGGTATGTGCGGTTGGGTCGATGTACGTATCTGGCCTGGACGTTCTCGAATAAAATCAAGCGGTGCTGGTAAAGAATTTGACGGTATCGCCGTTTGTGCAAATGGTGGCGAAATATTTTAAAAGGCAGAAGTTGTTAGCATGGGAGACCGTGAAATGTGCGGCGAAAGAGTCATTGTGGGAACAAATGTTTGGGGTAAGTAATTCATTCTCGGTATAATCGGCTGCGGCGTGGTATATGGCGTATGAAATTGAAAATTTGTTGAATACACTAATACCCCGGTTTGCGTCGCTAATAGGGCCTGAAGAAACGCGACGCAAACCGAAACGACGCAAAACGAAGCACGATTTTCCATACATTTGTATTAATTTTCATTTAATTGGTTCCGAGATTCATAATTTTAGCTGAAAAAATAGATTTTTCAATAAAAAATATTTAATTTTTTTTTAAATACAATACCTACACCTTGCAACCATCAGACAACATAAATACATGAATGCATGTATTTACATTAGACTTAAACGGGAAATCCCCTTTTTCTGTTTTAGCTTTGTACAAACATTTTCATATTAACGACGCCAACTGAAACAAAAACGACGCAACTTCGAAGTCACAGAAATTTTAAAAAGACGCAACTTCGAAGCAGACGCAGAACGAGGCGACGCAAACCGGGGTATTAATGTACTCACTTGTACTTACTCTTATCTGTAACGTGGATCCTGCTGGTGCTATTTTCATACTTGCTATTGAATAGGCATTGTCATATGCTGTGGCGGATGGTGCAGCTGCTGATGGTGTTGGTGTTCACAGGGTAGTTGCAAAAACATACATCAACAAAAAACAACTCTGATTCTTAAAGGCCAATTAATTCACAACAATTCTATTTATCTAGAATGCGATATTAAAATATAATTCTTGCTCTATGTTATAAGTTCTCTTCAGTTCAGTTCTTTTATATGATGTTATCTTTTATAAGATATGATACATCTTTTATAAGACACAAAAGTACTACTTTACTGAAATCAACGCCTTTTTGATCATATAAAACGGCCCATTGCTGTACTATATGAAGCAATGCTTTCGAGCTGTTATTATTATCTTCCATTAGAATTAAACTGAGAGACAGCCCGAAAGTCTAATAATCATCGTTTTGATGAGAAACCACTTTATTGACTCGGATAGCCAGACTGTGGTTAAGAACCTAACGACATAGTCTATCCCTGTTCATGGATTCCGAGAGTTTCTCAGTCAAACTTCGGATCATATCCGGATATTGTTGAAAATTCGATGCCTCTGTTCTATAACATTCTAAGTCGAAAAAGTGTGTTTTGAGTTATGAGCTCTCAAAGTTTTCACGCGCTATACGACCATATGTGTATTCTAAGAAGATTTTTCCCTATAACTTCGGAACGGATCGGCGCATCTTAACCAAATTTTGACAGTATTTAAGTTAGAGAACACAAGGACATTAAAAACGTTCTAAGTACACTGAGAACGTTATAGAATGGAGGCGTCGAATTGTATTATTGATGAGCTGGCGAGAGCCGGTACTGAGCTCGCACTCTCGGACATGTTACAGGGCCTTAGTTAATTTGGATATTATCCACACTTATTGTAGGGAAGCTCAATTCCGGTAGCAGCATACGTAGAATACTGTTAGACTCTGTTGGACACGTATGGAGAAGAAGATGACCGACTCAATTCTGTGTTTCAATTGCATGGTCATCTATTGTCCAACAACGATTTTTTCAGTCCACTGTCCTTTGGGTAGGCATGCCGAAAGACTCGACATTCATCTGCTAGAGCTGCAGGTTTCCAATTCCAATTTACTGGCGTGATGTTCTTCATATTCTGTATGAGAAAAATTACTGACAGAAAGGTATAAACTTATACCTCACCATCTGTGAAAGGACATTATATGTATTTTAAAAATTAACGTTTAACCACACAGCCCTGCATGAGCTCCAGTCGTTTCCGAAGGCATTTTGCGCGCTGATTACGAATCTCGGTTCAAAAATTTTCCATCACGTCAGGTTTTCGAGACGCTAACATAGCGTTTTTGGCCACCTTTGAAAAATTGTAGAGCTAAACAATGACGTCCTAGAATCATCGCTATTGTGAGAAATTGACAACTGATCTTTGCTCTTTAAAATTAGCCCAAAGCCAAATTGTTTGCATGCACCCTTAAAGTAGGGGGTGGTTTTATGTCAAGGGGTGCAAGAGAAAAAGACACACATTACTGATGTCCTTAAAAATTAATCAGATTTACTTGAAAATTGTTACTCGGGGGTTTTTTTGTGGTCGCTGATTACAGATCTTCATTCAGATTTAAAAAATTCAAAATGGCGAATCCAATATTGCGGTCGAGGTTTATAAAAATTAATCAGATTTACTTGACCGCCATGTTGGATCCGCGATTTTTAATTTTTGAAATCTGAAACACCTGGAGCCATCTTATTTGGACAAAAAAAAGTTCAAATTTGCAGGGCTGTGTATTTTGTGACTTAAAAACAGTGTTTGTAAAAGAAATCATTTTTATAATTTGAGGCACCATTGTGTTATTATTGTTTTAATTGTTATATTTAATTTTTAATTACGACTCATGCATTTATTTTGCTTCTGTTATTTTTATGGTATGCTGGTCGGCGTTAGAAACTCTTATTAATATTATTAATGCTATTGTTCCTTTCTCTCGGTTAAATGTTAGCGATGAGTAGGCTAAATGTAGAATCGATATTTTGCCGTTTTTCGATTATTTTTAAACTTTGTGAACGAGTACAAGCCTGAAAATAAGATTAGTAGCCACTTTATGTAAACATGATGCAGCAAAATACCACAAAAAATATTTCTTTTTTGTTTTCTTTTTTCTTATTTTTTTTTTACAAATTCAACGTTAGCTTTTTGATTTATTTTCTCTTTTTTCATTATATTGTTTACTAAGTACTGGCTGGTATAGACAAATTTAATTTCAAGAACATGGCATAACGAGACAATCACCACAATATTTTTATCGATTAATAAAAGCAAAAAAAAATTACTCGCAATTACAAACGCTGCTGCCTTCTTCATTTTAAAAATAATTTGCTATATTGATATGTGGCTGAAGGTTTCCAGAAGGAAATTATTGACTTTGAAATTGAATTCTAACGACAGGTTGACTGAAAAGCTTTTAGAGAGCTGGCCGAACCAAATATCATAACTCGCATCACGTACTTTGCAGGAGGCTCTTTAGACTTTCCATCTCGCCATAGAAACCGCTGTCGCGATGAAACATCTCTTTAATGTCAGCGCAAACACCTATCTCCCTTTGGCGAAATTTAAACAATATTGCCAGAAACGACTTAGGTTGGTACCTACTGGGACCTTTAAGCAGCCTCGAGTTAAAGGATTTACCATCTACGCTCGCGGCGGCATCAAAAACTAGACGTCTCTTGTTTTCTTTGTTGATGTTTGTAACAAAAAGTGTGGCAAATACCAGGTAAGGCTATTTTTAACAGCGGCTTCCTTTGGTGACAACTTTCGGGCATACGATTTAGAAATGTAATCTTTTATTTTTTCCTTGTACCACATAGCAAAATCCATATCTTTGTTCCTTTTAGTCTCCATATTGCAAAGACGTTTTATAGCCATTGAATAGCTATCCTTCCTATCAAAATAATCGGTTTTCCATAAAAGGCCCGTTTCAATTTCAATAACAATCTTTCTTTTTCGTTGTACTGTACAGAATCTCCTCTGCGCGCTTGTCTTCTTTCGATGTTACCGGTTCTAATGTTTTTACTCCTAAATTTTCAAGAGTGAAATACTCCATTACTTGTTCCTGTATATCACTTAATATGTCGAAATCAATTTTACAGATCGTTACTCCATTAGAATATTCATTCGATCCGAACAGGATGTTGCCCAAACTAGTCTGATGAACTGAAAAACATCCATTCAGATTAAATATTATAATTGGGCGCACAAGTCTTATGTGGGGAAGACCAATGAGTAGTTTGGGCTGATCGTCAAAATATTCATCAATAATAATTTCATCTCAAATCGGAAAACTTTTCCTAAATTTTGCCTGCAGTAAATTTTGCCTCGGTAGTCTCAAATTCATTGTCATTTTCGCTAACGGCACGAATTTCCAAATTTACTTTCCTTGATATTTCGTCAGTTGTCTTGCCGCCTATCCACCCTAGACGTAACTTGTTCGAGGTACCGTTTAATCCTATTTTATTTGCTATATTTTCCTTCAATAGAGTAATTTTCGATCTCTCATCAATAAAGGCCAAAACTTTCAATGAACTTTTCGGGGCCTTCAGTTCAACTGGCAGATACTTAAACAGGGTTTCCTTTTTTAAAGAATTATCAACTATCGTATTCACCGAGCTCTTATCATCTCCCATTTCAGTAATGTAATTTGTATTATCTTTGCTTTGGTTGTCATTTATACGTTTATGTTTGTTAATATTCTCACATTTGTATCTGTTGTCAACTTCACGTTCATTTGATGTTTTGTCTTCGTGTAACAATTTATTATGGTATTTTTAATACATTTTGATACTCCACACTGGCGTCTACTCTTACAATCAGTTGTGTTATGACCGGCACGAAGGCAACCAACGCAAAAGCGATTACTTTTTACAAAGGTCCACCTCTGATTTGTTGTGCTTTTCTTAAATTTGCCGCACTGATAAAACGGATGACCGTTGGCACATTGGACATTTGAGAGGCTTGTCGTTGTCTGGTATGATGGTAAATGACGGATTCATCCTTGCCCTCTTAATAGGCGTAGCATCAGTTTTATCCGAATCGGCCTCAACAGAAAGGTAAATGTACATGGCAACTTCCTGCAGCCAACAACTAAAATCCTGCACAGTGGGATTAGGACCAAGATGTGTCATATAATGTTTCGTCCATTCTTCGCATTTCTGCAGCGGCAATTTGCTAACCAGTTAATCCAGAAGTGTAGGTAGAAGTGCGTTAGCATTGATTATAAATACACTTAGATTTGACACCATGGTACTGAAATTTACTAATCCGTACATTTTTCTCGCAGATATTGGCGGAAATGCTCTAACCTTTGCCATCTGGCTTCTTATCAAAACTTGGGGGCGGCCATAATGAAATTCTAGGGTACTTACTACCTGACTAACACTATCTGGGTGGACTAAAAATGCCTCCACTTTAGACCTAGCATCCCCTGTAAAAGATTTCTGCAGTCTAATTAAGTTCTCCAAGTTTGAGTAATTATAGTTTGCCGTTGTTTCCCTGTACGCGACGATAAACATCGGCCATTGCTCAGGAAGGCCCGAAAACTGAGTCAAATCATAAAGTTTACGGAGTGGACGGAAATCATTCGTGGCTTGTGATACGGGCATGTTGAAAAAAGAAGCAGATGAATATATATTGGTAGATGCGTAGAGGTATGTGCGGTTGGGTCGATGTACGTATCTGGCCTGGACGTTCTCGAATAAAATCAAGCGGTGCTGGTAAAGAATTTGACGGTATCGCCGTTTGTGCAAATGGTGGCGAAATATTTTAAAAGGCAGAAGTTGTTAGCATGGGAGACCGTGAAATGTGCGGCGAAAGAGTCATTGTGGGAACAAATGTTTGGGGTAAGTAATTCATTCTCGGTATAATCGGCTGCGGCGTGGTATATGGCGTATGAAATTGAAAATTTGTTGAATACACTAATACCCCGGTTTGCGTCGCTAATAGGGCCTGAAGAAACGCGACGCAAACCGAAACGACGCAAAACGAAGCACGATTTTCCATACATTTGTATTAATTTTCATTTAATTGGTTCCGAGATTCATAATTTTAGCTGAAAAAATAGATTTTTCAATAAAAAATATTTAATTTTTTTTTAAATACATACAATACCTACACCTTGCAACCATCAGACAACATAAATACATGAATGCATGTATTTACATTAGACTTAAACGGGAAATCCCCTTTTTCTGTTTTAGCTTTGTACAAACATTTTCATATTAACGACGCCAACTGAAACAAAAACGACGCAACTTCGAAGTCACAGAAATTTTAAAAAGACGCAACTTCGAAGCAGACGCAGAACGAGGCGACGCAAACCGGGGTATTAATGTACTCACTTGTACTTACTCTTATCTGTAACGTGGATCCTGCTGGTGCTATTTTCATACTTGCTATTGAATAGGCATTGTCATATGCTGTGGCGGATGGTGCAGCTGCTGATGGTGTTGGTGTTCACAGGGTAGTTGCAAAAACATACATCAACAAAAAACAACTCTGATTCTTAAAGGCCAATTAATTCACAACAATTCCATTTATCTAGAATGCGATATTAAAATATAATTCTTGCTCTATGTTATAAGTTCTCTTCAGTTCAGTTCTTTTATATGATGTTATCTTTTATAAGATATGATACATCTTTTATAAGACACAAAAGTACTACTTTACTGAAATCAACGCCTTTTTGATCATATAAAACGGCCCATTGCTGTACTATATGAAGCAATGCTTTCGAGCTGTTATTATTATCTTCCATTAGAATTAAACTGAGAGACAGCCCGAAAGTCTAATAATCATCGTTTTGATGAGAAACCACTTTATTGACTCGGATAGCCAGACTGTGGTTAAGAACCTAACGACATAGTCTATCCCTGTTCATGGATTCCGAGAGTTTCTCAGTCAAACTTCGGATCATATCCGGATATTGTTGAAAATTCGATGCCTCTGTTCTATAACATTCTAAGTCGAAAAAGTGTGTTTTGAGTTATGAGCTCTCAAAGTTTTCACGCGCTATACGACCATATGTGTATTCTAAGAAGATTTTTCCCTATAACTTCGGAACGGATCGGCGCATCTTAACCAAATTTTGACAGTATTTAAGTTAGAGAACACAAGGACATTAAAAACGTTCTAAGTACACTGAGAACGTTATAGAATGGAGGCGTCGAATTGTATTATTGATGAGCTGGCGAGAGCCGGTACTGAGCTCGCACTCTCGGACATGTTACAGGGCCTTAGTTAATTTGGATATTATCCACACTTATTGTAGGGAAGCTCAATTCCGGTAGCAGCATACGTAGAATACTGTTAGACTCTGTTGGACACGTATGGAGAAGAAGATGACCGACTCAATTCTGTGTTTCAATTGCATGGTCATCTATTGTCCAACAACGATTTTTTCAGTCCACTGTCCTTTGGGTAGGCATGCCGAAAGACTCGACATTCATCTGCTAGAGCTGCAGGTTTCCAATTCCAATTTACTGGCGTGATGTTCTTCATATCCTGTATGAGAAAAATTACTGACAGAAAGGTATAAACTTATACCTCACCATCTGTGAAAGGACATTATATATATTTTAAAAATTAACGTTTAACCACACAGCCCTGCATGAGCTCCAGTCGTTTCCGAAGGCATTTTGCGCGCTGATTACGAATCTCGATTCAAAAATTTTCCATCACGTCAGGTTTTCGAGACGCTAACATAGCGTTTTTGGCCACCTTTGAAAAATTGTAGAGCTAAACAATGACGTCCTAGAATCATCGCTATTGTGAGAAATTGACAACTGATCTTTGCTCTTTAAAGTTAGCCCAAAGCCAAATTGTTTGCATGCACCCTTAAAGTAGGGGCTGGGTTTATGTCAAGGGGTGCAAGAGAAAAAGACACACATTACTGATGTCCTTAAAAATTAATCAGATTTACTTGAAAATTGTTACTCGGGGGTTTTTTTGTGGTCGCTGATTACAGATCTTCATTCAGATTTAAAAAATTCAAAATGGCGAATCCAATATTGCGGTCGAGGTTTATAAAAATTAATCAGATTTACTTGACCGCCATATTGGATCCGCGATTTTTAATTTTTGAAATCTGAAACACCTGGAGCCATCTTATTTGGACAAAAAAAAGTTCAAATTTGCAGGGCTGTGTATTTTGTGACTTAAAAACAGTGTTTGTAAAAGAAATCATTTTTATAATTTGAGGCACCATTGTGTTATTATTGTTTTAATTGTTATATTTAATTTTTAATTACGACTCATGCATTTATTTTGCTTCTGTTATTTTTATGGTATGCTGGTCGGCGTTAGAAACTCTTATTAATTTATTAATGCTATTGTTCCTTTCTCTCGGTTAAATGTTAGCGATGAGTAGGCTAAATGTAGAATCGATATTTTGCCGTTTTTCGATTATTTTTAAACTTTGTGAACGAGTACAAGCCTGAAAATAAGATTAGTAGCCACTTTATGTAAACATGATGCAGCAAAATACCACAAAAAATATTTCTTTTTTGTTTTCTTTTTTCTTATTTTTTTTTACAAATTCAACGTTAGCTTTTTGATTTATTTTCTCTTTTTTCATTATATTGTTTACTAAGTACTGGCTGGTATAGACAAATTTAATTTCAAGAACATGGCATAACGAGACAATTACCACAATATTTTTATCGATTAATAAAAGCAAAAAAAAAATTACTCGCAATTACAAACGCTGCTGCCTTCTTCATTTTAAAAATAATTTGCTATATTGATATGTGGCTGAAGGTTTCCAGAAGGAAATTATTGACTTTGAAATTGAATTCTAACGACAGGTTGACTGAAAAGCTTTTAGTTTTCTAGTCTTTTTCTTCTTTACATACCTGTTAAATTGCGATTATGTATTAATTTTATTATCCTTCAGACATACCTACATAGTTGGTCTTTATAACCCTTCAGTACGGATTACGTCTTTGCTTCTCACACCATTTACATAATTTGTGTTGGGGAAACGTGCAACCAACTCTGAACTTTAACTATTTGCCAGAAATCTAATGGCAAATTACAAATAAATTAAACAAAAGTTACACTGCAGCTAATCATATTATTTCATAGTTTCCTTATAGTTTTTAAGTAATACCAGTTGCCACATTGGTTGGTAGTCGCAAAATTTCGATTTCCGATTACATAATGGATTACATTAGAAGTCAATGCTGACAAGCAATAGGAAAGTAACACTGCGCAAGTTCTAATCATACACATAAATTGCCAACAGCGTGCGTGACCAATTAACGAGTCTTGCCTCTAAAAAATATTTCATTAATATTAATTTACGACATAAACTGAGTTTAATAAGATTATATGATGAGCAACTGTTTGTCAGAAATGCATACCAAGTGACACATCACATAAAAACAACTGTCGATTTAATCAAACATTTTCATTAATCTCTTGTGTCATTCTACTTAATTGCTATCATAAAGACTGACAGCTTAATAGAAATCTTATGGCTATGTTCAGTGTTCATAATGAAAAGAAGCCCTTAAAGGATTTACGTAAATTTATTCGCATTAAAATTGTTTTATTTTTTTACTACGTTGATTGCTTTCCTTAAGAATAAATTAAGTACTCATAACTTAAAGATGTGAACAACATTAAAGGCCATAAATGCTCTAAAACAGAGGTCAGCAATCAATCGTTTTTTCGCTACTCATAAATACTCATGAAATTTCGAGTATGAGTGAGTCAACAGTATTGAAATGCAACTACTCTGATTCATTCGTACTCACTACAACATTGATTTATAAGTACAGGTTGCAATGAGTATGAGTACAACGTTGACATCAAACTCATAACTCATAACGAAATATGTTTGATTCATACGCCTGCTCAATCAGATTCATAAATTTAGATAAATACTTATAATGCTCATAAATGATTTGAACCATGCATCAAAATTTACAGCCTTAGTTGTTGTTGAATTTACAAGAAAAGAAGAAAGAGAAAGACAAAGACAGCAAGCAAAGCAAACATACAAGCTTCTAGTGAGTATAGTAGTGTTCGTACTCGAATCATACTTATTTTGTGATTCTTGTAAATGTTGAGTTATGGAGAGTTGAAATCAACAACATCATGCGTATTGTTAAGTATGAGTACATGAGTACGATGAGTACTTCAAACTTTGAATATGAGTAGTATGAGTATGATATTAAAATAAGTATGAATGCGTATAAGTATCAGAAATTATGAGTATGATTCGAATCCACTCACCTTTTTGAATACTCATTGCTGATCTCTGGTCTAAAATGCTGATACTGAACAACTAGTTTTAAATTAAATGACATAAAATTTAAAAATTCTTTGGACAATTAAATGTATTCAAACAAACCAAGTTAATCCGACTTTCGTTAGCGTCTACTGATTCTACTGGGCTTGTTATACCAATTTTGCTTAAAGTGATGGTAGGATTTCAATGAAATCTTCCTACAGTTGCTACAAAGCCAGAGATGAAAATACAATTTCTTGCATCTCCAAACAAGCGGTGAAATATTTGTTCTTCCTTACCTTGAGCCTGGGGTTAGTTTTGTTTTCACCAAAGCTATTAAACAGTTTCCTTTTCTAGTATACTACCCATATTGGGAAGCTGATTTCGAAATTTTCGAAAATATTTCTTTTTTTATAAAGTGGTTTTGTTTTCAAAAATGAAACACTAAGAACTTTAATCGTAATTTAGTATTGTTTTGTAAACAAAATGTACAGATTTTTTGGGCCAAAAGTATTTTCAAGTTTGTCTTTAGTATTTTGGATTTTGTACATGGAGTGTTTCATACGACATTCAGCTTCGATTTCTGTAGTTTAGAAACCAAATTTTAAACTCCAATTCTTGCCTTTTTATCCTAATTTTTTCTTCTAAGTGAATTTTATTAATTAATTTAGTTCCAAAAATTTTATCCAAAAATTTATATAATTTTATAATCTGTTTTTTAGCGAAATTATTTTATGGAAACAACTGAAACTTTTTACTCACTGAATCGTTTATATTTCAAATGGTAAATACCTTATACACATACATACATACATACATACATAATTAGTTATTGCAACCCTTCAGTCAGGACATACAGTTAAAAATTGACTTCGGCTGACAGATTTTTTGAGAAACTTTTCATTTTCATTTAAATATTCTTCTTCAAAGGTATACATATAATAAAATTATCCTATTCAATGGGCTACATAAACTACAGCAGCATGTAATACAAAATACATCACAGACACACCAACAACAACTTCATAGCGTTGATTATTGAAAAACTATCAAGTTAAATTAAAGTCCCTGATGAAAAAAGTTTTTAAAACAGTGTTTACCATTTCATAGCACAATTGTGCAGAGAAAATTCACACATATTGCTTACGCTCTTTATTTAGTTGTCGATCAGACTGCGACAAGCACACTCAAAAAATATTTTATGTTAAAAAATTTTTGTTTTAAAATTCAATGTTTTATATGTTCTTAAAACACAATTTGACTGTTTTAATAACACGGTGTGACAGTCAAAATACACCCAGCTTTGAGTTGTGAGTTTTGTTGAGTAGAACTCAAAAACATTTTTTTTTATATTTCTCGAACCCTCCAAACTTCTTCTATTTGTCAAAAACTGTATTTTTAATCTTTTCACACAAATTTATTGATTACACAAATATTTTTTAACCTATTTTTAAAATTCAAAGTTTTTTGAAAAGGGGAGAGATGAGTCTTTAAAATGGTATACAATAAACATATTGTTCAAACTTGTTATGAGTTCTGTTAGCGTAAACTTGGAAAATATGATTTTTTAAAGTTTAGCTATCTTAATTGCAAAATTTAATTAAAAATATGAAATAAATGGTGACACTCTGAAAATGCATTATTTTGTGAAGAGATTGACACTTCGTTTGATCAAATCGGACAAAAATTAAAGTAGTTATTATTTATATATATGACTCTTATCAAAAGAACTTTCAGTACAAAAATTTTCAAAATCTTGATTGTTTATCGCAAAATGTGTCAATTTACGTTTGCACGACTACCAGAAGTCGGGTAATATTTGTGTTGTTTGCAAATATTATTATAGTTCTTTGCGCAAGCATTGGCCAACTTCTGGTGGTCGCACAAACATGAAATTGGCCACGCTTTTGTGTGCCACGGTTTACAACTTGACTTACACAACAATAATTGCTTGTTCGCTATTCTTCTTTGCTTACAGCGCAGATCTTTACAGCGGAAATCTTCAAATCAAGACTGTTTTCTTCACACACAACGCGTCTTTACACAAGACTAACTGAATTCTTACTACTCGTTACCTGCTTTGTCTTGCCTTTTTATATGTCTACGTAAACAATCTGATGAAGGTTCTTGAAGGCGAACGCCTTCGCGAGAGCTCTATACCTACTTCATTGTTGTTTGTGTATTTTGTTCACATTGCTTGTTGTTGCGCTCTCGCTTACTTGTCTATCCCCTTTTCTTTCATACTGATGTTGTTGGTTTACTTGTAACAAGTTCGTTGTTTGTATAACTTTTGCTCATTTTGATGTTACACCGTTTCCATTTTAGTATTAATATTTTTGTTCTGCAATTGCTTCCTTAAAAAGAGATGAACATTTTAGTGAATTGTGCTTTAAGTAATAAAACAGCAATTACAAATAATGATTGCTAATTTGAACATTTCCGCCAAATTGAAGTTAGTTTATTTAAATTAAATATTTATTTCATATATTTTATTGATTTAATTATACAATCATACATACATACATACATAATTGGTCATTACAACCCTTCAGTCAGGATTACGACCTAGTTTCTCACACCACTTATGTTGTGTGTGTTAATTTTATACATGACTGGCGGGACCTACAGTTTAAAGTCGACTCCGAACGACAGATTTTTGAGAAACTTTTCATGGCAATTTTATTTACTCTCAGAGTTTTTGCCAGAAATCTGCTGAGAGGAAGTCGCCGAAAAAATACTTTTTGTATTTTATTTTGATGTCTGGCCTGGGGCTCGAGCCCTGGCTTTTCGTCTAATAAGCCAACACACTACCTACTAGACCACTTATACAATCATGGTATTTAAATTTACAACTTGTCAATGAAACAACAACAAAGATTTCATTAATTTCATTTTAATAATTGCCTAAATATGATAGATTAAATGCGGCTTTTTTGCCACTCTCTGTGGGGACTTACATTAAACCAATCATACTGTCTCTCTGTAATGGAAATGAGGTGTAGTAATTACAGTGTAATATGTATTACTATTGTCTAATTATAAAACAAATAACCAAAATAAATACATCATATAAATTTCAAAAATTTAATTTCCTTACCATATGGCTACATCACCTGTCAGATTAGTTGTCATTTACTCAATATGTTTTGCAAATCAACATGGTCGGATATACAGATGAGACCTATTTCTAAATGAATGAGTGCGTGAAGAAATAAAATCGTTGATCTTGGAACGATATCAATCCATATGCGATCTCAACCGGAAAAAGTACCTGTTTTCCATGGATTTTGGGCTGGACTTTTCCTTGTAGTGCAATAAGTCGCCACAGTGATTCTCAAAGCCAACAAAGTTCAGTCTGATTTATGGACATTTCAGATGCGCTCCACCCAGAGAAACCTAACGAGAATGAATTGCTCTCTGAGCATTTGCTACAGAACTGCTTTAATATGGTACAGGAAAATTATTTAATACTGATACAAATACTTCTTATTTCTGATTTTTATTACCAAAAAACATTACAGCGATAATTTGGCGCCAAATATAAGTATTAACCGTGTAGGAATAACATGCCGTGGCAGTCCATATAGGTCTACTAGTTTTAAAGTATTTTCTAAATGTCGATTGGGGAGACCTAACGTTGACTGGAAGAAAAGTGCAGTTTCCATACAAAATCCCACTTTTTCCAAAATGTTCTAAGAAAAGAGTGTCCTACAATTGTCTAAGACTGGGTAATATTTATGTATATACCAGAGATAATACATAACATGAGTGGTGTGAGAAGCTAGGTTGATTACTGACTAAAGAGTGGTAATGACCAATTAAGTAAGTTAGGTACCAGATTTCTAGTGTCTTAGATTAATCCTCAGGATTAATTTGTATCACAAATATCCTCAAGGAAAAAGCTGACATCTAAATTAGTTTGTTAAAATAATTACATATCTTTATAAACACAACTGCAACGTAATTGTTTAAAACCCACCATAATCCTCACCATAACAACAATAGATGTGCTTAGTTACGCAGTTTAGTTTTCTTTGTTTGTTTTTACAATCCTTCAGTCAGAATTACGAGCTAACTTCTCATCTGTGTCTTCCTACTGAAAACTGAATTTAACATTTTGACAGTTTGGTTACATACATTTTAATTTATATTACCACCACAGCGAACGTCTTTTCAGAATCGATATTTTGCCGTTTTTCGATTATTTTTAAACTTTGTGAACGAGTACAAGCCTGAAAATAAGATTAGTAGCCACTTTATGTAAACATGATGCAGCAAAATACCACAAAAAATATTTCTTTTTTGTTTTCTTTTTTCTTATTTTTTTTTACAAATTCAACGTTAGCTTTTTGATTTATTTTCTCTTTTTTCATTATATTGTTTACTAAGTACTGGCTGGTATAGACAAATTTAATTTCAAGAACATGGCATAACGAGACAATCACCACAATATTTTTATCGATTAATAAACCAAAAAAAAAATTACTCACAATTACAAACGCTGCTGCCTTCTTCATTTTAAAAATAATTTGCTATATTGATATGTGGCTGAAGGTTTCCAGAAGGAAATTATTGACTTTGAAATTGAATTCTAACGACAGGTTGACTGAAAAGCTTTTAGTTTTCTAGTCTTTTTCTTCTTTACATACCTGTTAAATTGCGATTATGTATTAATTTTATTATCCTTCAGACATACCTACATAGTTGGTCTTTATAACCCTTCAGTACGGATTACGTCTTTGCTTCTCACACCATTTACATAATTTGTGTTGGGGAAACGTGCAACCAACTCTGAACTTCAACTATTTGCCAGAAATCTAATGGCAAATTACAAATAAATTAAACAAAAGTTACACTGCAGCTAATCATATTATTTCATAGTTTCCTTATAGTTTTTAAGTAATACCAGTTGCCACATTGGTTGGTAGTCGCAAAATTTCGATTTCCGATTACATAATGGATTACATTAGAAGTCAATGCTGACAAGCAATAGGAAAGTAACACTGCGCAAGTTCTAATCATACACATAAATTGCCAACAGCGTGCGTGACCAATTAACGAGTCTTGCCTCTAAAAAATATTTCATTAATATTAATTTACGACATAAACTGAGTTTAATAAGATTATATGATGAGCAACTGTTTGTCAGAAATGCATACCAAGTGACACATCACATAAAAACAACTGTCGATTTAATCAAACATTTTCATTAATCTATTGTGTCATTCTACTTAATTGCTATCATAAAGACTGACAGCTTAATAGAAATCTTATGGCTATGTTCAGTGTTCATAATGAAAAGAAGCCCTTAATGGATTTACGTAAATTTATTCGCATTAAAATTGTTTTATTTTTTTACTACGTTGATTGCTTTCCTTAAGAATAAATTAAGTACTCATAACTTAAAGATGTGAACAACATTAAAGGCCATAAATGCTCTAAAACAGAGGTCAGCAATCAATCGTTTTTTCGCTACTCATAAATACTCATGAAATTTCGAGTATGAGTGAGTCAACAGTATTGAAATGCAACTACTCTGATTCATTCGTACTCACTACAACATTGATTTATAAGTACAGGTTGCAATGAGTATGAGTACAACGTTGACATCAAACTCATAACTCATAACGAAATATGTTTGATTCATACGCCTGCTCAATCAGATTCATAAATTTAGATAAATACTTATAATGCTCATAAATGATTTGAACCATGCATCAAAATTTACAGCCTTAGTTGTTGTTGAATTTACAAGAAAAGAAGAAAGAGAAAGACAAAGACAGCAAGCAAAGCAAACATACAAGCTTCTAGTGAGTATAGTAGTGTTCGTACTCGAATCATACTTATTTTGTGATTCTTGTAAATGTTGAGTTATGGAGAGTTGAAATCAACAACATCATGCGTATTGTTAAGTATGAGTACATGAGTACGATGAGTACTTCAAACTTTGAATATGAGTAGTATGAGTATGATATTAAAATAAGTATGAATGCGTATAAGTATCAGAAATTATGAGTATGATTCGAATCCACTCACCTTTTTGAATACTCATTGCTGATCTCTGGTCTAAAATGCTGATACTGAACAACTAGTTTTAAATTAAATGACATAAAATTTAAAAATTCTTTGGACAATTAAATGTATTCAAACAAACCAAGTTAATCCGACTTTCGTTAGCGTCTACTGATTCTACTGGGCTTGTTATACCAATTTTGCTTAAAGTGATGGTAGGATTTCAATGAAATCTTCCTACAGTTGCTACAAAGCCAGAGATGAAAATACAATTTCTTGCATCTCCAAACAAGCGGTGAAATATTTGTTCTTCCTTACCTTGAGCCTGGGGTTAGTTTTGTTTTCACCAAAGCTATTAAACAGTTTCCTTTTCTAGTATACTACCCATATTGGGAAGCTGATTTCGAAATTTTCTAAAATATTTCTTTTTTTATAAAGTGGTTTTGTTTTCAAAAATGAAACACTAAGAACTTTAATCGTAATTTAGTATTGTTTTGTAAACAAAATGTACAGATTTTTTGGGCCAAAAGTATTTTCAAGTTTGTCTTTAGTATTTTGGATTTTGTACATGGAGTGTTTCATACGACATTCAGCTTCGATTTCTGTAGTTTAGAAACCAAATTTTAAACTCCAATTCTTGCCTTTTTATCCTAATTTTTTCTTCTAAGTGAATTTTATTAATTAATTTAGTTCCAAAAATTTTATCCAAAAATTTATATAATTTTATAATCTGTTTTTTAGCGAAATTATTTTATGGAAACAACTGAAACTTTTTACTCACTGAATCGTTTATATTTCAAATGGTAAATACCTTATACACATACATACATACATACATACATAATTAGTTATTGCAACCCTTCAGTCAGGACATACAGTTAAAAATTGACTTCGGCTGACAGATTTTTTGAGAAACTTTTCATTTTCATTTAAATATTCTTCTTCAAAGGTATACATATAATAAAATTATCCTATTCAATGGGCTACATAAACTACAGCAGCATGTAATACAAAATACATCACAGACACACCAACAACAACTTCATAGCGTCGATTATTGAAAAACTATCAAGTTAAATTAAAGTCCCTGATGAAAAAAGTTTTTAAAACAGTGTTTACCATTTCATAGCACAATTGTGCAGAGAAAATTCACACATATTGCTTACGCTCTTTATTTAGTTGTCGATCAGACTGCGACAAGCACACTCAAAAAATATTTTATGTTAAAAAATTTTTGTTTTAAAATTCAATGTTTTATATGTTCTTAAAACACAATTTGACTGTTTTAATAACACGGTGTGACAGTCAAAATACACCCAGCTTTGAGTTGTGAGTTTTGTTGAGTAGAACTCAAAAACATTTTTTTTTATATTTCTCGAACCCTCCAAACTTCTTCTATTTGTCAAAAACTGTATTTTTAATCTTTTCACACAAATTTATTGATTACACAAATATTTTTTAACCTATTTTTAAAATTCAAAGTTTTTTGAAAAGGGGAGAGATGAGTCTTTAAAATGGTATACAATAAACATATTGTTCAAACTTGTTATGAGTTCTGTTAGCGTAAACTTGGAAAATATGATTTTTTAAAGTTTAGCTATCTTAATTGCAAAATTTAATTAAAAATATGAAATAAATGGTGACACTCTGAAAATGCATTATTTTGTGAAGAGATTGACACTTCGTTTGATCAAATCGGACAAAAATTAAAGTAGTTATTATTTATATATATGACTCTTATCAAAAGAACTTTCAGTACAAAAATTTTCAAAATCTTGATTGTTTATCGCAAAATGTGTCAATTTACGTTTACACGACTACCAGAAGTCGGGTAATATTTGTGTTGTTTGCAAATATTATTATAGTTCTTTGCGCAAGCATTGGCCAACTTCTGGTGGTCGCACAAACATGAAATTGGCCACGCTTTTGTGTGCCACGGTTTACAACTTGACTTACACAACAATAATTGCTTGTTCGTTATTCTTCTTTGCTTACAGCGCAGATCTTTACAGCGGAAATCTTCAAATCAAGACTGTTTTCTTCACACACAACGCGTCTTTACACAAGACTAACTGAATTCTTACTACTCGTTACCTGCTTTGTCTTGCCTTTTTATATGTCTACGTAAACAATCTGATGAAGGTTCTTGAAGGCGAACGCCTTCGCGAGAGCTCTATACCTACTTCATTGTTGTTTGTGTATTTTGTTCACATTGCTTGTTGTTGCGCTCTCGCTTACTTGTCTATCCCCTTTTCTTTCATACTGATGTTGTTGGTTTACTTGTAACAAGTTCGTTGTTTGTATAACTTTTGCTCATTTTGATGTTACACCGTTTCCATTTTCGTATTAATATTTTTGTTCTGCAATTGCTTCCTTAAAAAGAGATGAACATTTTAGTGAATTGTGCTTTAAGTAATAAAACAGCAATTACAAATAATGATTGCTAATTTGAACATTTCCGCCAAATTGAAGTTAGTTTATTTAAATTAAATATTTATTTCATATATTTTATTGATTTAATTATACAATCATACATACATACATACATAATTGGTCATTACAACCCTTCAGTCAGGATTACGACCTAGTTTCTCACACCACTTATGTTGTGTGTGTTAATTTTATACATGACTGGCGGGACCTACAGTTTAAAGTCGACTCCGAACGACAGATTTTTGAGAAACTTTTCATGGCAATTTTATTTACTCTCAGAGTTTTTGCCAGAAATCTGCTGAGAGGAAGTCGCCGAAAACATACTTTTTGTATTTTATTTTGATGTCTGGCCTGGGGCTCGAACCCTGGCTTTTCGTCTAATAAGCCAACACACTACCTACTAGACCACTTATACAATCATGGTATTTAAATTTACAACTTGTCAATGAAACAACAACAAAGATTTCATTAATTTCATTTTAATAATTGCCTAAATATGATAGATTAAATGCGGCTTTTTTGCCACTCTCTGTGGGGACTTACATTAAACCAATCATACTGTCTCTCTGTAATGGAAATGAGGTGTAGTAATTACAGTGTAATATGTATTACTATTGTCTAATTATAAAACAAATAACCAAAATAAATACATCATATAAATTTCAAAAATTTAATTTCCTTACCATATGGCTACATCACCTGTCAGATTAGTTGTCATTTACTCAATATGTTTTGCAAATCAACATGGTCGGATATACAGATGAGACCTATTTCTAAATGAATGAGTGCGTGAAGAAATAAAATCGTTGATCTTGGAACGATATCAATCCATATGCGATCTCAACCGGAAAAAGTACCTGTTTTCCATGGATTTTGGGCTGGACTTTTCCTTGTAGTGCAATAAGTCGCCACAGTGATTCTCAAAGCCAACAAAGTTCAGTCTGATTTATGGACATTTCAGATGCGCTCCACCCAGAGAAACCTAACGAGAATGAATTGCTCTCTGAGCATTTGCTACAGAACTGCTTTAATATGGTACAGGAAAATTATTTAATACTGATACAAATACTTCTTATTTCTGATTTTTATTACCAAAAAACATTACAGCGATAATTTGGCGCCAAATATAAGTATTAACCGTGTAGGAATAACATGCCGTGGCAGTCCATATAGGTCTACTAGTTTTAAAGTATTTTCTAAATGTCGATTGGGGAGACCTAACGTTGACTGGAAGAAAAGTGCAGTTTCCATACAAAATCCCACTTTTTCCAAAATGTTCTAAGAAAAGAGTGTCCTACAATTGTCTAAGACTGGGTAATATTTATGTATATACCAGAGATAATACATAACATGAGTGGTGTGAGAAGCTAGGTTGATTACTGACTAAAGAGTGGTAATGACCAATTAAGTAAGTTAGGTACCAGATTTCTAGTGTCTTAGATTAATCCTCAGGATTAATTTGTATCACAAATATCCTCAAGGAAAAAGCTGACATCTAAATTAGTTTGTTAAAATAATTACATATCTTTATAAACACAACTGCAACGTAATTGTTTAAAACCCACCATAATCCTCACCATAACAACAATAGATGTGCTTAGTTACGCAGTTTAGTTTTCTTTGTTTGTTTTTACAATCCTTCAGTCAGAATTACGAGCTAACTTCTCATCTGTGTCTTCCTACTGAAAACTGAATTTAACATTTTGACAGTTTGGTTACATACATTTTAATTTATATTACCACCACAGCGAACGTCTTTTACTTTTATTTGATTGCAAGATTTGTCATTTATGTACGGGAAAGGGAACAATAAATTTAGTTTACAACTGTAAGGATATTTGTGTGACTGCATGCGCATGATGAGGGATATCCTGAACAACTATTATTTAAAATGGTGATTTTATGCGAATGCTATATATAAACCTAAATTTTGAATACGTCGAAGTGTGTGTTGTCACCGTGGCATTGTGTCGCCATAGTTATATATGAAATTAGTTGAGGAATTTCCCCTGTGACACATTGCATTGTAATAGTACTGCCAACTTAAAACTCGATGCAGAACCACATTAGACAAGCATTTTAACGTGTATAGCGATGCATGAATCGTAGTATTGAATGCCAGTGTGACTGACGTTTGCGGTTAACTTATATTTACGAGTGCGATAGATTTGCGAATTGTTGATGGAAGTGCAATTGAAATCGACAAACCACTTAAACGTTACATCAAGTAATTGTAGGCAATATAAAAAAGGGATTCTATGTATATATGTGTTGAATTGTTTGTGCAGCTCATTATTAAAGTAATATTCTTAGGTTAGATATCTTAAAATACACAAATATTTGCTAAATTTTGACGATATACACATCTGTAAATTGCTGTGATCCGACAGTATTTGGTGTTAGTATTACGAAAATCAAAATTGTGTTACATCGTTTAACATTAAAATTATAAACAAAAGCTACAAAAAACAACAAATAAACAAAAATATAAATATATCAATATAAAAAAGGGGATAAACAAGTAAACAAACAGGCAACAACAACACTGCAAGGAGAAACGTAAACAAAATACACAAACAACAATAACGTAAACAACATGTTTACATTTACAGAGATTTCGCGAAGGCGAAGGCATTCTCCTTCAAGAGCATTCATCAGGCTGTTTACCCAGCGATATAAAAGGCAAGACCAAGCAGGCAACGTGAACACGCATTGCATGTGGAGAGAATAATCGTGGTTTGAAGATCTCCGTTAAAAAGATATATTGAACAATTGTTATGCCCTGGTTACCCAAGCCTAAGAAACGTAAAATCGCAACGTACGTAGCCTTAAAAACGTTGTGTAGTTATCGAAACGTTAAAAACGGGACATATGTCAAAGAAGAATGTAAATAAAAACGAAACAGAACACAAAGCAACACACAAACGAACACAACACAATGCAAAGAAATTGGTATACACACTCATCATCAGTGTTGCCGTTTTTTGTTCAATGTGTAGATTTTTCCGGATTTGGTTATTATTTTTCTTATAAAAATAGCTTTTGTTTTGTTTGTTAAAATTAATTAATTAGTAAGACTATAATTTTATTTTGTTATTTTTTGTTTCTTTTTTTCTCAATTATAATTTAAAATTTAAATTTAAATAAAAAAACTGCGAATTTAATTTTGGTCATATTTTTCCTTATTTGGTGATTTTTTCACAAATATTGGTTAGAATATTTTTTCACGTAAAAACGTGAGAGAGTTCTGTTTTATACAGATCGTTCCGTTTTGCTAACAAGAGAGAATGTTTCGGTAATCGTTTACATTGTTCTCCATATGCTAAAAAGAGAACGTTCGCTACGGTACGTTACGTTACGTGTGGGTAACTATAGTATTACTGTTTACGCAAAAGAGTGAAAAGAAGAATAACCAAGAAAACAATTGTTGTTTTTCTACATCAAGTTGTGAACAGTGGCACACAGAATTGTACGAACAATTAAGGATTTATTTACTAAACACAAATTTATTTTTACTTTTTATTTACAATCTACAACTTAAAACGTTTTTAAAGAGTATTAAACGTAGCAGTATATTTATTATTTAATTGGTAATAGTTTTTCTGTCCATTTGAATGTTTCGGATTTATTCCAATTCTCCTATCATTTTCTTAATTTTCACCGTCGCACAGTGGGGTTTCTGATACCAAAAATGGGAATTAATTGCAATATTAAATTTAGGAAAACTGAATAAATTTTTGTAGTCGGTAAAAGTATACAACATTCCACATCACTGGTGCAAAAATTTTGTTTTTGACAACAAACGTTATGTCACAATATAATTTTAAAGTCTGAATTATTTGTAGTTTTCCTCGCGTGAAATATAAATTTCAATTTTTGGTGTCTTAAAAATTACTTTTGGGGGTTTTCTAAAGTGATAATTAAAAATATTTTAATGGAACCTCAGGTTAGTTAGATTAATTTATGTTTTTGGTTTTTATGTGCAATTTGTGTTATTATTTTTAATTAATTTTCATGCGTAAGCCTATAAATTAGGGGATTTCGGGAAATATGTCGATAAATAGTTGTGAATAAAGCCAAATTAAGAAAAAAATCTTTTGTTTTCTAAAAATATAAACGCTTTTGAAAATATTTATGAAAAATTTGTCTGCACTTTTTTGCATATTTTAAAATAAAATCTAATTATATTGTTGCACCTACATATAAAAAATTTAAACAAAAATAAAATAAAAAAATTAAAAAATCTTAAAGAGTGTAATTTCTTATGGAGAAAAACGCTTGAAAGTCAATAATAAGTTGGTCCTATCCATGATTGATGGAAAAATATGTAATACACTCACAGAAACTACTAGTACACAAAAACGCTTTTTATATGGTGCTACTTCCAAAGAATTTAATAATATTGACAAAATCTGGAGATCGGTTTGCCGATTCTGCATGGATGGATCAGTTTTTTTGATTGGCATTTGGCATATAAGATTCCTATAAAGAAACGGCAAGTTATATCGGATATCGAAAAACAAGTTGTTGCAAAAAATAAAGTACGTATTCAAGAGGAGTTCAAAAGTAAAACTGGTCTTATTATTGACCATCCGAAACCTGACTTTAAAAATTCGAGTGACAGCGTCACAGCTCGGCGCTTCTTTCAAAATACGGACATTTCAGCTCAAATTACAAAATTTGATGCAAAATTGATAAAACAACTGCGTTCAATTATGGTTACCGTTTTTAGTGGATTTCAAATAAAAACTAATGCCTTTCAAGATTTCGCTCTTGATAACGCAAGGTATTTTGTACAACTATATCCTTGGTATTCTATGTCCCCAACTATTCATAAATGTTTAATACATGGACCAGAAATAATAAACCATACTTTACTACCAATTGGACAGCTGACGGAAGAAGCACAAGAAGCTCGAAACAAAGATTTCAAAAATTTTAGGGAGCATTTTTCGCGAAAATGTCCTGGAGAAAAATCAAGTGAAGACATATTTAAAAGACTATTAGATACTTCAGATCCAGTAATATCAAATATGAGAAAATTGAAAGAGAAAAAACCCATAATTTTTCTATGGAAGCAATTCAATTGATAAGATTTGAATCAAATGACGATGGTGCAGAAGATGCCAATAATAATGATACCTACACTAATTATAGTGATAATGATGATAATAATAATGGATGATGATGATTATAAAGAATCGGATAAGGCATAGAAATGTAAGAAAAAATATTATTCTTTTTATTTTTTTGGAAATATTGCAGTTTTTTTTTTAAATAGACTAATGGGAATTAAAATTTGTACTAAATAACATTAAAAAATGTATTAGTTTTACTTCTTAAAGTGCATTTAACTGAAAAAAGTTAATATTATAAACAGGGAAAGTTACCTTGAATTAATTCCAACTTTTGGTATGAAAAACCCCACTGTGTGTCGTTACAAATTCAGTTTTTTGCGAAACAGTTTAATATACTGACGGCACTCTTAATGCGTACATATGTTCCTTGTCTAACCAATGGAATATTTTGTCTATTTTGCAACATACCTTGCTGCCGTACAGTGTTCGTGGACTTCATTAATAACTTTTACTTTAACTTTATTTATCTTTTAATTACAACGCAATTACAAATTGTATCTAATTATTATCAGCCTTATGCTTAATGTAGTGCAACAGACTTGATCCTCTGGTGGGAATCGAACCCACGATCCCCACGCCAATAGTCTAGCACACTACCGACTATATTACCAGGGCACCCAGCCATAATTATTGACACTTATCATTATATATGAAATATAAACTTATTTAAAGCTGTTTTAAATTATAGAAGCAAAGCGGTAGAACACTAATTTTTATAAAAGTATAGCATTTGCAAGTCTTAGGGCCATTATTACAACTTGCCGTAACTAAAGGGACGATTTTAACGGGCAGAAATTGTTTTCCATTATTCTAAGTAGGCAATAAGGTAGGAGTGCACGTTAAGCTAACTTTTAAAGTTAAGTTCTCTTTGAGCTTGCCATATTATATATTATTTTCAGTACGGCAACTTCAAATATATACAAAGTGAGCAAATACAATACCATACAATGCCACTGCGTTTAAATAAAACTTGTTTAATTTGAGCAGTGTTATCGACATTGCTCCAGCACTGCCATATTTTTGAAAAAGTTAACTTTATTTTGTCTGTCAATAACGTCTGTTGTAATAACGAAAATAAGTTAAAGGTGATTTTAAACTTCACTTTAGCTAAAGGTACCTTTAACTAAATCCAAGTTTAATAGCAAGCTGTAATAATGGCCCTTACAGTTTTACGAATAAAATGTTTTTATATATTACATAATTCGACACATATGTAGACTGTCTTTCATGCGTACTATATTTCACTATTTAACAATAATTTAATTGTGTAGAGTAAATTTTATTTTTCACTTTATGTAACCTGTTTAAAGAGCCTATGTTTCTAGACACAATTTTATTGTGGAATAATTACAAGGATACCTATTCTTCCATTCTGTTTTATATTATTCCATCAATTGTATTATATTAATCATATTCCATTGAGCTGATGTTCAAACCATCTTTTTCAGATATAGGTAGGTTTTTTGTCGACTATCTTAAATTTATCAATCAATCACCATCATGGATACACTATTCTGAGGTTGCTTGAAAATATAGTCGATGCAATTCTGTAGGTAATTCGCTCGATTGGCGCCAAAGGGCTATAATGAAAGATTTATCAGCAACACCGATAAATAAATGTTTACAGTGAACATATGTCATTTCCAAGTTTCAGAACCGTATAAAAGTGTAGACGGGTGCCTTGGTAGTCTAATGGGTAGTGTGCTAGACTATTAATGTGAAGGTCGTGTGTGTAGGAATCGATACTCTGGTCTTTGACACTACACCGAGCATATGTATGTTCAAAGTAATTCAGCTCGTATATAATTGGAAAATAATTTGTAATTGTGTCGTAATTAATAAATAAATAAATAAAAGTGTGGACTTTACATTGGAGATAAAATATCTGAGCTTTGCAGATCATAATATCGTTTCGTAGGTCGACAGTTCTGGATATGATGGTGCCGAGATAGGTAACAAAATCATCGAGTTGAACATTTGTTACCTTAGAAGAGTCGATTTTAGTAAGTATAACCATTGTTTTCCCCATCTTAGTTTACAGACGACACGATATATTTGATTCAATTTGGCAGACATGTAACAGCAAGATTTAGGTGCAGCTGTAATTTTGTTTCTTTACGAACTTGTTCAAATAATTAAAAAAGATAACGACTTCATTTCTAGTACTAATTGGACATAGGAAACTTTAAAGGAACAAAAAAATTCGACAAGTAGTTGTTGCAGATAGCTGTGCTTATCTTAATGTCTGCAAATTTTTGTAAGTGTATGCGGTACTTTCAATACAAAGAAGGGGTTGTCAAATTTATCATATTTTATATACATTATATTATATTATATCCTGCATATACACTTACTATCGGATTCCTTTTAAAAGGAAAACAAAGATTTTGTCAAGAGAAATAAATTTTAAAAAACTTCAAAGACACTGGAAAATATTCGTGTTTAAGATTTAATTTATTTAAATTAACCCGGCATGTCTAATTTAACTTCTTCTTTACGAAAATTTAGTTGTTGGTGGTCTGACATATTTAATAAGCGCAACCATTCTCAAATTTAATTAGGTTGAATGATGTTGAAAATCATTTCTCTCGTATATTTCAGTTACAGTGGCAAAGAAAATATTTTGGTTATTGGATGTTAAGGCGTAGCGTTGCAATTGTAAATTTTGTTTACAATTTTCAACACAATATCTTCATAAGCAAGTCGAATGTTACACAGAGCTCCGAGTTTAAGGTTTAATTGTTATGCTCTGCTTTTTTTATATTTACTTGGGTAATAAATCCTTATAATGTTATGGAAGGATCAAGGATCAGATTTGAGTACAGCACAACTTTACTCGAAAACAGGTTTTATTTAAAATTTTGTAATTATAGAGTAATTTGCGATAAAATAAAAAAAATTAAATACATCCAGCTAATGACATAATATAAATTCTGAGTTTTGTTGAGTAGAATACAAAAATATTTTTTTTATATTTCTTGAACCCCTCCAAACTTTTTTATTTGACAAAAACTGTTTTTTTCTTTTGGACCTTACGCACAAATTTATTGATTACACAAACATTTCTGAACCAATGTCCAAAATTTAAAGCTTATTAGAAAGCAGAGGGCTGAGCCTTTAAAACGATATACATATATATATTATTTGACTTAATATGTTATGGAGTTTGATGAGGTAAACTTGACAAATGCGAATTTCTTTCATATTTTTTCAAGTTTGTCCGTTCATAGTAGCAAACTTTAATTCAAAAATATGAATTAAGTGAAGACATTTAGAAACTGTATTATCTGGCAAAGAGACTGACACTTCGTATGATCAAATCGGTATTGTCGATCATACACGATATTGTGACTTTGCCAGCCGCTATTTGGCCTTCTTGCGCTAGTTTTCAGAAAAGAAAACGTCATGAGAGGGACTTTGTGGCTGTATAGTATTATAATAAGCAAATCTGAACAGCACAAACTGGAATCGAGAAACATCTTTATCATTACATACATATTGAAAATATGCAAAGAATGCTGCGCTAAAAGGTCATTTATTTTTAAAGACTTTCTTAAGGAGTAAGAATTAAATGTCTTGTATAACTTAAAAAAAAAGATATGTAGAAAATAACTCAGTGAAAATTTTACTTGGGTTGGTTTATTCTAACCGTATCAAATAAGACCTTAAACTAGAAGTACCATGCCTACTAATGTTCACTTGACAAAACAAAATTGTTGACATATGGTTTACACTGTAAAAATTAGTTGTTAGTGTTTCAATAAATCAGAAAACATTTCTTTATTTCTCTTTTAGTATTGCCACAATCATTTGTATTGTTATTTTGACATCTTCGTTGTGTAGTTGTTATTCCTTTGCAATGTCCTTTGATGTTCCTTTTTTAGATTTTAATGTTTATGGTATTTGAATTTGCATTTGTTTGTAAATTAATTTTTGATGAAATACCACATTTTGTTTGTTGGGTTTGGGTTAAATAAATTATTTTTTTAAGTTGTTTTTTAAAGTTTTTATATTATTTATTTGTTTTAATACCTTGGTTGCGATTCTAGTTTAATGTTAATTTTATTTTGAATTAAATTGAATTTTCACGTAAACTTATTCGCTTTTCAAAATATTTAAATACTTTTATTTCTCTCACAGGTATTTGTTTCATCTTATTAGAAATTATTTTACAGAATTCTTAACTTTAATTTTATCCACTATTTAAATAATTTTATTTAATTCTTATTTCAACTGTTACAATGTTTTCAATTTTATTCGAAATTATTTTATTTTAATTTATTTTTATTTTAGTTCAATCTTATAAGTCAAAGTTTCAAATTAGTTTTCCTAACGCTAATGGCACTGTTATAATGTTTCTAATTTTTATTTGAAATTATTTCATATTTTATTTTAATTTTAGTTTATTTTATATTTTAGTTTTATCCTCAGTAAAGGTTTCAAATTAATGTTCTTAACGTTAATGGCACTTAGGAATTATTAACTTAAACTTTATCCACTATGTGGAAATTTCAATATCTTAAATAGTTTTTATTTCTATTTTGTTTTAAATTATATTATTTTATTTTTGTTTCAATTTATTTTATATTTTAGTTTAATCTTATAAGTTAATTTTTCGATCTAGTTTACTTAACGTTAATGGCACTTAGTTGTGATTTCAGTTTAGGATAATTTTATTTCGTTTTAATTTCAATTTTACTTAACTTAGTTGTGATTTTAGTTTAGGTTAATTTTATATTGTTTTAATTTTACTTAACTTAGTTGTGATTTTAATTTAAGAATAATTTAATTTGGTTTTAATTTTAATTTCACTTAACTTATCCACTATGTGGAAATTTTAATAACTTAAATATTTGTATTTCTATTTTATTTGTCACAATGTTTTTCATTTGAAATTATTCTTTTAAAGTACTTATTTTATTTTCATTTTAGTTTATTTCAAATTAATATTCTTAAGCTGATACACTAGAAAAATAATGAGAAATAACCTATTTTAGAGGTCATATAAAAATAGTGAAATAGGATTTTAAAATCCATTTACAAATTTCTTTAACATAAAATAAGTATTACAAACTAAATAAATCTACAAGTTTGTCTGTCGTTGCTACTGGATTTATTGCCAACTAGAAAATTTTTAGATTGCGGTGAGAAATTTAATATTGTCCTTATGAACTATTCTGTCGTCTATTCTAAGTGTTGTTCCTAAGTCTTGCTGAACTATTTTCTCATTAAAGACTTTGCTAAATTTGTTACCTAAACGGTTATTTATCCTTACATAGACCTTATCGCCTGGCCTATATGTTCTCGTGATTGCATTCTTATTATGGTAGTGTAAGTCGGCTTTCTGTTTAGCTACAATTCTTGAGTGGATCGTTACCCTTAAGTTGTCTGGTATAGCCTGAACTATATCGACTGGTCTCATACCAACAGTGGAGTGAATTGTTCTATTATATTTCGATGTGGCAAGGAGAATAAGTTCCAGTGGATCAGTTGAGATGTCATCTAATCGAAGACATCTGGCGATTTCCGTTAACGTACTGTGGAAACGTTCAACTTGCCCATTGGATGTGCTGTGAAGTGGTGGAATTGTATAGATGTCAGCACCAAAGTTATTTTATACAAGTGTTTTAACTGTCTCGGAATTAAAAGACTTTTCGTTATCACATACTATCATCTTTGTGTTTCCATAAATATTTAAGACTTCCAGAAGTGCTGGTTTCACATCAATGATAGCCCTTGAAGCATTTGGCCTAACAACAGCAAATTTCGAAAATTTATCTAAGCAGGTAAGAAAGAAAAGTTTGTTTGTATTGTAAATATCAATGTGAAGTACTTCCCCTATACAAGATGGTATTGAAGTTTCAGCTATTTGCTGTTTTCGTGGGTGCCTGGAGTATTTTCCTTCTTGACATGTTCTACAAGTGGCTATAACATGTTTTAATTGCTTTCTCATATTGGGAAAATAATAATCTTTAAGAATTTGGCTAACATTTTCTCTAAGGGATCGATGAGCTCTATTGTGTTCACTGTTAAGTATTTCCAATTGATCACTCGGGTTAAAAACATCGGTAACGAATTTTTTGGCATAGCGGAATTTAACTGAAAGGTAATTGGATATTAGAAAATGTTGTATTTGTGCTAAACAATGTAAGTCGCAATGTATTGCATTTACAACGCGGGGGTTTATTGAGGTATGAATCAATTCTAGAAGTTCTTCAGCAGTTCTATATGAAATCCGATAGCGGATACGATCCCTAAATATTATTTTTGTTTCCTTCTTCAGAAAATTTTCTCGGACAAGGATAATTTGGTTTTTGGAGCAATTAATGGGGTTTTCAACGGAGGGTATAAATTCGGTGGATGAAATCTCACTAGCGCAGGCCTGAATGGAATCCAATGATGTTGAGTCTGTTGCCATATTCAAAAATTGCCGAGATAAAGCGTCTGCAACTATGTTATCCCTGCCTGGCTTGTAAAAGAATGTTGGAGCATACTCCTCTATAAATTCTTTCCAACGCTTTATTTTCGAATTCGGGTTCCTGTCGGAAACTGAAAAAGTCAATGGCTGATGATCCGTAAATATGTTTAGGTTTTTTACACCATAGAGATAATGCCTAAGTGACTTAAGTGTCCACACGATGGCCAACAATTCCCTTTCATTGGTAGCGTAATTCTCCTCTGCTGGAGATAAGGTCCTTGAAATTATGGTAATTGGACGTCCGCCTTGTGAAAGCACTGCACCAATTGCGTGGGAGGATGCGTCCGTCGTAAGATCAAACGGCCTTTCGAAGTTTGGGTATAGAAGCAAAACGTCCTCAGACGCAAGCAATTTCTTCAACCTTTCGAAGGCGGTCAGAGCTTCGTTATCCAATTCAATCCTAACTAACTTGGATTGACGAGCGCCTACATGCCCATTCTCCCCTCGTAAGTACTTAGTTAATGGCTTTGCAATAGAAGCGTAATCTTTTACGAAACGCCTATGATAACCTACGAGCCCCAAGAATGACCTAAGGCCTCTCAAAGTAGAGGGAGTTTCATAGTTAACTATAGCCTTAATCTTACTTGGACACGTTTTAATGCCCTTAGTAGATACGACAAAGCCGAGGTATTCTACGGAAGTTTGAAAAAACTTGGACTTTTCCAACGGCACGCGCACATTAGCATTGAGAAGTTTCTTCAAAATTTTGTCAATATCATTCATATGGCTCCGCTCAGAGTCGGAGAATATAATGATGTCATCAATATAGACGTGACAACACTTTCCTATATCCTCCCGCAAAATGTCATCGATAGCGCGTTGAAAAATGCTTGGTGCATTTTTTGGCCCAAACAGCAAGCGACAAAACTCGTACTTGCCATTATTCACGCTGAAAGCTGTTTTTTCCCTATCACGCTCAACCAAGTTGATTTGGTGAAAACCACTTTTCAAATCTAGGGTTGTGAAAAACTTAGCTTTCCCGAGATTTGCCATAATGACAGAGGGATCAGGGATAGGATATTTATCGCATATAGTCTTTGAGTTCAATTTCGTAAAATCGAATACAAGACGTTTATTAGGTCTGCCACATTCTTCGAGTCCCTTTTTGTCCACTACCCAAATAGGGCTATTATAGGGAGAACGTGATGGTCGTATTATGCCATCTCTTAAAAGTTGTTCTACTTCCTTGTTGACAAAGTCGATCATTGAGATTGGGTATGACTGGTACCTGGAATACATGGGTTCCTCGTCTCTCGTCCTAATTGTAGCGGAGATATTGGTATTATATGGTAGGGCTTCATTTGGTTTCGCGAATACTTCTGTATTTTCTTGGATCAGATCGTACAACTCACCCTCAATATTCCCTGGAATTCCTTCTAGTACTAAGTTATTGATTACATCTAAATTCAAATACTTCAGCCTTTCTATCCCCCTTCGAAAAACATAACATTATTACCCGTATCTATTACACCATTTATTCCCTTAATGAAGTTAAAACCTAGTATACCATCGAATAATGGCAAATTTTCCAGTAGATAAAAAGTTTCAGTTCTGTTAAATACGTTCACTAAAGTCGCCTGATCGATTCTACTAGCGCCATGAACAGACCTGACAAAGAAAGGCCTAGAAAGTTTTTTTATACCCTTTAGATTCCGCGAATTTTTTATATAGCTTTTCGTAGATCCAGTGTCAACTAAAAGCTTAACAGTACTGTCCCCTATTCTTCTCTGGAAGTAGGGGAGAATTCACTTTCCCCTAAAAAATTAATCTCATCTTCAAAGGACAAATTCTCTAGGTTTGCTGGTGTTGAGGATTTTGTGGAAACTGAGAGCAAGATGGTTTTGGCTGACTATGGGGTTGCCTCATTTGACCACTAAATGGCAAGTTTCCAATTGGAGCCTTCGAATAAAAATGGGATGGCGGTGGGTGAAATTGTTGTGACTGAACATAATGTTGTTGCAGTTGTTGTTGGACTTGTCTATGTAAAGTTGAGTTTCCCGTTGGTTGTCCTAAAAAATTACCAGTTGACCGGTTACCGGAAATAGAAGCATTAAAGTAATTGGATCTAGGGTTTGTATGGGGAAAATATGCCTGTTGAACGTTACCAAGCCCGTTATTATAAATTGTGGCAAATCGGTAACTGTTTTGATTTGTCTCTAACTTCTGTGCCATTGCCAAAGCAGTAGGCAGATCCGCTGGCTTACACGCAAGTAAGGTATCACATAGGGGTTTATTGAGACCCGAAATAAAAACTCGCAGTGCATCTATCCTATATTTCTGGTTAAGTGACTGGATCAATGAAGAATTTCCATCATAGGATATTATAACCTTGTTGATTATGGAGGTCAATCTACTTTCAATATCAATATAAAAATTAATGATAGGTCTTTGGCCTTGTCTTAAGGTAGAAAGCTCCTGCTCTAATGTGTAAATAGAAGTCTTATCAGAATACGCAAAATCCAATCTATTAAGTATAGCATGAAAGTTTAAAACTGTGTTGTAGCTACTTAGAACAGAGTCTGCCCTCCCTACAATTTTAGAACTACCTTTATAACGTTCGAACAACTTGTGGGCCGTAACCGCCGCTTGACGCCTAGAGACGTACCTAAAGGATTCACCTCTAAACTCAGGTACAGACTTCACTATATCAAGTGACTCGTCGCAATCCACTCCCTCAACGATTTCGATATCTCTGTACTCTTGCACAGCAGATGGGGGTTAAAGTGCGTCGATTTTCCTATTCAATTGGTCAATGACACCCTGAAATTCTTTTCGGGTTTCTTCGGTTGCCTGCCTAACGGCTGCATTGAGAACTGCACTTAGAGCTGCCTCATCCATAGTTTTCTGTGTTGTATTTCTATCACTAATAGTAAAGTCTCGAAGTAGTCTTAAGGTTTCGTCGACGTCGTCAATTATTTCCTCAATAGAATTCATGAAACGCGTTATTCTCGTATAATAATAAAAAAACATGTATATCGTTTTCAATCGTTAAAAGAAAATCACACCCGAAAATGAAAACGTGATTTTTTATAAATATTGGAATATTTTTCGTCCAAAACTCTTTTTTTGTAATTTACATCAATAGCAAAAACAGACAAACTTTTGACAAATAGGTAGAAAATAGCTTCTTAACATACGCTATAATAGGTTTTTTTACAATGGATTCATTTGATTTTGTGATAGAGGTTACTATAATTTTGATTTTTAATTTTTTTGATTGTAGTCAATCTATTTAACATTCAATATTTTTCACTACAAGGTTTTAAACAATTTAACAACCATAGATGTTTTTTAAATCATTTAATTTATATTATAGAAAATTACGCTTATCATAAAATATAAAATTAATTTTACTTAAATATTATAATAGTTACGTGACCGCTAATACTGCCTCCTGATGAGTGTCCTCTTCATTAATGATATTTCTAAATGGCTTCAGCTTTTCTTCTTATTTCTCCAGGAAAAGGGTTCTTAATGCAATTTTGGGCGCCAATTAATTTTTGATGAAATACCACATTTTGTTTGTTGGGTTTGGGTTTATAAATTATTTTTTTAAGTTGTTTTTTAAAGTTTTTATGTTATTTATTTGTTTTAATACCTTGGTTGCGATTCTAGTTTAATGTTAATTTTATTTTGAATTAAATTGAATTTTCACGTAAACTTATTAGCTTTTCAAAATATTTAAATACTTTTATTTCTCTCACAGGTATTTGTTTCATCTTATTAGAAATTATTTTACAGAATTCTTAACTTAAATTTTATCCACTATTTAAATAATTTTATTTAATTCTTATTTCAACTGTTGCAATGTTTTCAATTTTATTCGAAATTATTTTATTTTAATTTATTTTTATTTTAGTTCAATCTTATAAGTCAAAGTTTCAAATTAGTTTTCCTAACGCTAATGGCACTGTTATAATGTTTCTAATTTTCATTTGATATTATTTCATATTTTATTTTAATTTTAGTTTATTTTATATTTTAGTTTTATCCTCAGTAAAGGTTTCAAATTAATGTTCTTAACGTTAATGGCACTTAGGAATTATTAACTTAAACTTTATCCACTATGTGGAAATTTCAATATCTTAAATAGTTTTTATTTCTATTTCTAGGTGTCACAATGTTTACAATTTTTTTTTAAATTATATTATTTTATTTTTATTTCAATTTATTTTATATTTTAGTTTAATCTTATAAGTTAATTTTTCGATCTAGTTTACTTAACGTTAATGGCACTTAGTTGTGATTTCAGTTTAGGATAATTTTATTTCGTTTTAATTTCAATTTTACTTAACTTAGTTGTGATTTTAGTTTAGGTTAATTTTATATTGTTTTAATTTTACTTAACTTAGTTGTGATTTTAATTTAAGAATAATTTAATTTGGTTTTAATTTTAATTTCACTTAACTTATCCACTATGTGGAAATTTTAATAACTTAAATATTTTTATTTCTATTTTATTTGTCACAATGTTTTTCATTTGAAATTATTCTTTTAAAGTACTTATTTTATTTTCATTTTAGTTTATTTCAAATTAATATTCTTAATGTTAATAGGCCCGAAGCGTAACTGAAACTGAATTTAGCTTTCACTGAAATCTGTTTAAGTAGTCAAGGATAATACAATGAAAAAGAAGATCAATGAAAGAGAAAATATCAATGAAACTCTTCCGCATAGCAACAGTTAAGAATATTAATAAAAAGTACAAAAATAATTTTTACTTTACTAAGCAAAAAGCAATAACAAAAAATATGAATGAAAAGGAGAGAAGTAACAATGTAATAGAGTAGAACAATTAATTAACCCATTGTTAACTTATACAAACGGAGAATTTTAATTTTGCTTACGTTGATACAACGTGTGTTATGTGACCATTATGCATAAATATAATTCATTATCATCAACAATAATGTCTTTAAGGACCTAAATGATTTTTTGTGAAGAAATTTTGTAAAATTTAATTATAATTCTCCATTTTCGTTTCGCCTTTATTTTGCACATTTTTGAAAATGTTAAACATCTGGGTTTTTACATGAAATATGATAATGTCCTCAACGTGAAAACAGTTTAGACAAAAAGTTTATACATTGTAGTACGTTAGCTAAAGCATGTGAGAATTCATTAATAAATTTCAGTTACATTTTTTAAATCTAAATTGTCGTAGAAAAGATACAGACGTTACGTGTTCGTTAATGCAATAATAAATAAATTTATCTGGTAAAAGTGAAATAAAATTTTAATTAAAAAGAATAACAGACTCAAATAAAACAAATGCATTTATAACATTGTAAGCCAGAAAATACTCAACCAACAATCAAAAGCTCTTCTCGATGAGCTACATACGATGAGTCAAGGATAAGTTTGCTTTTCGATCTAAACGTGGTACTACATAACAACTTCAAAGAATATCCACACTTATATTGATGTTTGAAAAGGAATTAAAAAATGTTTTAGCTATTTTTACTGACATCTTCCGGTCATTCGATAGCCTTTGTGATAAAGCGCTGCTCATTAATTAATTTGAATGTGACTTCTTCCCAACAATAATTGTAACTTCCTAAAAGTATATTGAAAATATGATACAATGAGTAAGTTTCTGCAACAAGAAACCTTTATACGTACGTGTCTTAAGGCACTAAACTAAATACTTAACTACACAGACTCTACTCCAATGTAGATTTAAAAGCAGATTTAAAATCGTACCCAGCTACAGCAATAAGTAAATAAAGTGGGGATTGAATGTAAATCAACCGAAGAGTGTTCATGCAACGTTTTTGTTCAGGAGACAAATCTATCACTAAAAACACGAGAGCATAACATAACAGTCCCGTCAAATATCTTGAATTCGACCTAGACACGCGACCTACATGGTCGCTATATGGTTGCTATATTCAGGCTAAGTTAATTGCAATTAAGCTGCAAACAGCTCACATGCGGTGTTTCCAACTCAACACAGGATAGATAACTTCTAAAATTTTTTTCTGCAAAAGCGTCTAGATATTACTTAAAAATAAGACTATGCAGTCTAAGCTGCTTAGCATATTTCTTTGCAGATTGCTGCAAAACTCCTCCCAGTTGCACCCAATCTATAGAAATTCTCCGTTTCGGACGTACCACTGATACAGTTTTAATCGGCGAAAAATCCAAAATTGTTTACTGACTAGTAAAGCAAGAATTCATTGAAAAGACCTTAACCTTTCCTTAAATGTTTCATCAAACTTTTCTCTTTTAAATCTTTCGTCTTCATAATTCAAAAAAATTTAAGCAGTTTTAAAACAAGCTAAGTTTGCAAAGGTGTTAACCGCAAACATCAGTCAGACTTTGAGGAATAAGTTACTGCGGATACCCACATCAATAGACTTTTTAATAACAGTTTGTAGCAGAGTTTCCTATCAGTTTTCATAGTTGTATGAAGTTTTTATTTCTATTAGTTTTTAGCATGCCTTATCTTTTCTTCTTCGTTTTATTATTATTATTTTTTTCTTTATTAATAGCCTCTAAGAGTCGTCGTAGTCTTTTAGGTAGAGTGTTGGCTTATTAGTCGCAAGGCCACGGTTCAAACCCCAGGTCAGACATCAAAACGAAAATATAAAAAAGTATTTCTTCGGCGACTTCCTCTCAGCAGATTTCTGGCAAAAAACTTGAGAATAAATAAAAAAACTGCCAATAAAAGTTTCTCAAAAATCTGTCGTTCGGAATCGACTTTAAACTGTAAACTCCGCCACTCATGTATAAAATTAATACACACAACATGGGTGGTGTGAGAAGCTAGCCTGTAATTCTGACTGAAGGGTTATATTGGCCAATTATGTATGTATGTAATAGCCTCTAACCCTAAGAATTGAAAAATTTAATTCTGTTGTATTTCTATTCCTCTTCTTTTGTTTTCCCTGCGGTATTATTATTACGGCATTTTGCGTTTTTTTACAACTGACAAAATTTGAGCTGAGGAGATGGTAATCCTGCTTTTCAATAATGACGGCTTAAGATAATTATGTTTGTAAGGACAATTAAAACGCTTATACTATGTTCAGATATGCCCTTTTATGGAGTTAATATTCGGTTAATTGAGCACAATATTTTAAGTGCTCAGGCATAATAATATACGCAGTTCAGCTGCTTATTCATTATGCACTTGACAGCTGGTAAACAAAAGAGCTGGATGTTTCAACAAAATTGTTTTTATTTTTTTTTTTTTTTTTGGTTTGTCGTTGTTGACATTTGAGTTGTCAAATATCAACAAAAATATCTCGGTTAATTGTAATATGCTCACTAGACACACTTAAGAGAGTGCTGCATTTTAAGATTTACGCAATAATTAACTGAAACTTTATATGAAATATTGAACTCAATAATGGCGCTTATTGCGATTTACGCAATAAAGGTGGATATCTGACCACCGTATTACATAGTCAATGTACAATAACTGCAATAAACAGAAATAAAACAACAATGCAAGTGAAGTTAACGATACTATTTCTTTTTGACTTTAGAAATTTATTTCTGATTAGCTTAAGAGAAGAACTTTATATATAGCGAACTTCTTTAATACATACATAATTGGTCATTACAACACTTTAGTCAAGATTACGATTACATGAGTGGCGGGGCCTACAGTTTAAAGCCGACTCCGAACGACAGATTTTTGAAAACTTTTCATGGCAGTTTTTATTTATTTCTTCTTTAATATGTTTACTTTAATGGCACGAACTAAAGCAACTGACTGAATATTTTTACATTTCCATACCAATATTTTGAAAAGCAAACCCTATAATTAGGGTCCTATTAATGTGGGATAAGGCAGTATTTAACGGACATACCAGTACAACACTGACATACGAAAGAGGACAACGCAGACGTACTAAATAATGCAACTCAGACGGACAAGTAGAAAAAGAGAGAAGTGGAAGTTGAGAGAAGTTGTTAAAAAGGGAGAGACATTTTTTCTTGAGGTTTTTCTAAGGTGTTCGGAGCTAGAGCGAAGTTGTTTTAAAAAAGTTGAAAAGAGGACAATTATAAGTAAAGTTGTGCGCTGAAGTTTTAAATTATTAAAGTTGTTTAAATAAAAGCTTTTTTTTTTTGTGCAAAAGTCGAGACTAAAAGTTGCTTAAAATTGAAATATTAAAAGTTGTTAAAAGTTAAAATATTAAAACTATTATCCGGACAGTCAAACCCACATTGGATTAAACTTATATATTTTTTGTATTTTAAACTTATTATTATTATATTATAATTAATTAATAAACTAAAATTGATAATATAAAATAACGCACTCGTCTACTATTATATTATCCCTACATTAATGTAAATAAAAAAAATTCTAGTTCGAAGAAAAAATGAAATAAATTTAAATGTTTTACATTTAAATGGCAAAAACTAAAGCAACTCATTTAAACTATATTTCAATTTTTTTACATACATTACAGAATATCCTTTATTTTGCAAACCAGTAACTCATTTGTGAGGCATTTGAGGTATTCAGCTATCAATTTCTCTTTCTAAAATGTTTTTCATTCTTCTTTTATTTGGAGGGAAAATTTTCGTTTATCAGGGCCCAGAACCCGTTTTATTTTTCTACCCAACCACAGCCCCACAGATTTTATCCGAGATTTAATATGCGAATATGTTGTATAAAATATTTTGAATCCAGGACTTAACAGTCTTCAATATATGATTTATATACAGTGCGCGCCATAAGTGAGTCAACACTTTTGTTCTTAAGTATAAAACAGTTTTGTCCCTAAGCATAAAAAAGTTCCTTTATCATGAATTGTTGTTTTTGTTTTAACATTTCATAAGTAATAAATAAACGTTTTTATTTTTGGAAATTTATTCGATTATTCTCATTTACTTTTCTCGCTATCCTAAAAAATTTTTTATTTCAGTGGTGTTTACTCCTGGCGCTCAGTGTATATATACATACATACATACATACAAGTATATATGATTTGCCAACGCAGTTAGGCAGTTTGGAATTCCACAAATTCCCTATATGACTCCAAGAGAGTAGTTTGAAGATTATTTGCAACAACGGTTACGCAGTCGCTAAACTTCAAACAGACGTCAACTGAAACAGTTGTTCATGAGTAAATGGCGGCAAATATCAACAGGAAACACAAGAATAAACAGGTACATTGCATGCCAAATACGTTCGACCTTAAGGGATATCATATTAAATTTTCACGCATTGAGCCTTTAAGTTCTTTTTGCACCACCAACACTTTAGCGGTGCAAAAATATGGAATCACCAGAAAGTTTCCCCACATATTTTTGTCAAAAACTCTGAGAGTAAAACAAAATTGCAATGAAAAGTTTCTCAAAAAAAAAAAACACATCTTATCGTTCAGAGTGGACTTTAAACTGTAGGTACCGCCACTTATGAATAAAATTAACACACACGACATAAGTGGTGTGAGTAAATAGATTGTAAGCCCGATTGAAGTGTTGTAATGTTCAATTCAGTAAGGTAAGTAAGGAAAACATTAGAATATCTCACGATATCATTAACAGATATTTAGTACTTTTAACCATTTTAATTATCATCCAAGCCTTTTACAGCTGCTTGGCTATCAGTAAGGAGTCGAATAGGCGTATAGATTGTATAAACTTCTAAAGCCTTAAATAATCCGAAGCTAATATTCTTATTTATTTCCGACTAAAGATTTCCAGTAAATTGGATTATTTTAGAACCCATTTTTATGAGATACAAGCATTGATTTAAAGCAGCATGCACAAGCATGATCGCATGTTTAAATTCTTTTATATTTTCGGTTGACATTATGAGCAGATTAATTGATTACGATTCACGATAATAGATCTGCAAATCCTTTATATTCTGCTCTATACAAATAAGTGTATGTATACAATTTATATTAAAACCCATGTCATTTTTATAAATCTTAGCACTGAAAACTACTAAACATAAGTTCAATTATCACGTTAATATAACTACATTGCAAAGCTAACTGGCTTAAATCAGAAATATAAATAAAAAAAACACAGAAAGCAGATAAATAAAGACGAGCACAACTTAACATTCTAACTGTTTGAAGCTATCTTGTCTAAAATTATGACTAATTTGTCATCATTGTTCTTTTTATTGTAGTACACTTGCTGCCGTCATTCGCAAACTGACAACGAAAATCGCCTGAAGCAATTTAAGTTCATTGTTTTATGACTCATGTCGACTATATAGAGATTTACGCTGTTATATCATTTCATTCATATGAATTGCAGCGATTTAACACTTTGATAGGATGCCGAGAAATGTGAATGTTAAGAGATGTGAAATTCGCTTTTTTTCAACTCAATCACAAGAATCTAAAATGCAACTGCAGTAAAAAGTTACTGAAACAGTTAAATTGTTCATGTTGGATAAAAACTTTGTTATGTCCTTTAACAGTTGTTTTTATTAACTTAAAACTTTAATTTTAAAATGTATTTTATTTATCAGCCTATATTTCAAAGAAGGCATTTTATAATACCAGGCTTAATTTGGCCAAATTCATATGTTTCTTATAATTTAAAAAAAATAACTTGTCAAACAAAATGGAATTCTTTTGTAAACATCGTATTAATAATGGATCCTTACCTTTATTACCAGCTTATCAAGAAATACGCAAAATATTATTGACTTCTGCTCAACTAAATACACAATTTTCACGGTTACACTGTATAGTTTGTTGAATGTAAATGATTCTAACAAAAATGATTCTCTTAAGCAAAATTATATACTTTTTAGGAGAATCAAAATTAAGTATCGGGTCCGACATCTAACGTTTTTTTTTTCAACTAATGCTTATTTCGTGAATGGTAAAACTTAGCTCATGTCTGATTTGACAGATAATTAGATTTATCCTTCCGCTGAACGAATATGGTTGTGTATACGCTTGAACAACGCTAGGAAATATTGCGACATTACTTTGAAAATCATGGTAATGTTGCAGAATGTGTGCGAAAATTGCGTACGGCTTTTGGAAGAAGAGAAGCACCGTCAGCTCCGTATGTTCGTTATCTTGTGAAAAAAGTGGAAGAAACTGGTATCCTCACCGATAAACCAAAGCGTGAAAAGCCAAAAACAGTGCGTACACCCGAGAATAGTGCTGCTGTGGCAGAAAGCGAGCGTGAAGCGCCATCAACATCAATTCACCGTCGTTCTCAATAATTGAACATTTCGGAGATATCATTGAGACGAATTTTGCATGAAGACCTTGGTATGACGCCATACAAAGTCCAATTGGTTCAGGAGTTGAAGCCAATTGACCATCCAATGCGTTTTCGCTTCGCTAAGTGGGCCTGCGATCGACTAACAGAAGATGTCGATTTGGCAAAAAAAATCATCTTTTCAGATGAAGCTCATTTTGATCTTGGCGGGTATGTAAACAAGCAAAATTGTCGCATTTGGAGCACAGAAAACCCGCACGCATACATTGAAAAGCCGACGCACCCAAAACGAGTCACTGTTTGGTGCAGATTTTGGTCCACAGGCATAATTGGGCCATTTTTCTCCGAAAATGAGCAAGGAGTGCATGTTACAGTCAATGGCGATCTTTATCGGGCCATGTTGAACGAATTTTTGTTCACAAAAATTGAAGAGGAGGATATTGGCAACATTTGGTTTCAACAGGACGGCGCTACGTGCCACACAGCCGAAGCTCGATGTTTTGCGTTTCGCTGTTTGCTGTTTTTGAAGATCGCATTATCATCCGCAGAGCTGATGTCGTTTAGTCACCTCGGAGCTGCGATTTGACACCGTTGGACTATTATTTGTGGGGTGCCGTCAAAGATAAGTGTTACGCCGACAAGCCAGAGACAATTGACGCTTTAAAGGACAATATTCGTGAAGCCATTGGTGAAATACAGCTGCACACAATCGATAATGTGCTTACAAATTGGACCGATCGTGTAGGCTACTGCATGGCCAGCCAAGGCAGCCATTTGAATGAAATTATTTTCCATTATTAACCGGAAGGATTGTACTTTCAAATAAAAAAAGAAATTTGAGAAAATATTCAGTAGTTTTTTTAAAGCATTTTCAAAAAAAAAGTTATTTGGCGGACACTTTATAACGGTTTCTGTAGTATTCTTTACATTCATATTAATACAATAATAAATTAATAAAAATATTTTGTTCTTTAGTTTTCTAACAATTTAACAGAATTTAAATAGTCATTCTCTCAGTCCCCATTAGAATTTTGCTGTATGCGAGTACAATCTCCCACAAATGAAAACTTTTCGTTTCTTGATGGTTAACATAACAACAGCAGTATATTTTGTATTTTCCTGCAGCGTTCCACAAAATGTTGATCAACTTTTTTCTTTTTGTAGCATTTAACAACAAAAATATTTAATTTTAATATTATTTGGTATTAATTTTTTTTTCTTACCAAATTACTACAAGTTGTTAACCAAGCAGTGAGTATAAAAATATTTGTTTTCTATACACAGTTTCCCGTCTATTAAGTTCTTCCCACCTTTTGGAGAATTAGCTCTTTAGTATGTTCAAATACTCTCTCCTAATAATTATTCCCTCAATAAATACCCAACTGTCCACACTGGTGCCATCACAAAGTTAACGAGTCAATGAATACAGTCATACTACTGCTAATGTGAAGATGTTATTTGGTTTCCAAAGTAAACACAGGCTAAATATTCTTGTGCAAAGTCCCTGTTGAAGTAATGTATGTAGAGAAAATGACTTTATGCAAAGAACTTTATGTAAAGTATTTTAAGTATAGATTTATTTTTAAGTATAGATTGTATTGTAAGACAAGTAAACTGTTCTTATACAAAGTCAAAGCACAAGTGATTTACTAAATTCAAGTAATATTACTTGTAAGCAATTGTACTAAATAAAGTAACGGGATCATCTCTCACTAAAGTAGTACTAATGAGAGATATTATAAATAATTAATACGGGAAAAAGGAATTAAGATAATAGACAAAAATAAAACTGGTTTTTCTACATCCTTTAGATAACGTACTAAAATATTTTAATATGTACAGCTGAAGTTATCTAATTAGTAATATCAAAAGGAATTATGTTTACTAATATATATGTATAAAAATATGAGAATTCTGTTGCCAAATATATTTTCGGCAACATTCTCCCCCTGGAGAACGAATGTTTTCAAAAAAGATATAGTAAGTAGTAGACGGCCTATCGTTGGGAGTACTTTAGTCGAGTCATGAAACTCCGCTGTGCTCCGACTCACAGCGTTGTCTTAGGCTCCATCTTCTACGTTAACAGCAGCTTCAGGGCTATCCTCTGACATATCTTTAAAAGGTTCACTGGAATTTTCTGGAAGGAGAAAAATTTTAGAAATAGGTCTTTTAAGTATTTTATTTTTAGTTTGGACTGATACCACCCTTATCTTTCCGTCACCTCCTGGATGTGTATCAACAATTCTTCCAAGAAGCCATTGACCTGGTCCACATCTGTCATCTGCTACAAGTACCAAATCTCCAATATTAGGATTCTGAACGCTTCTTAACCATTTTGGCCGAGCTTGAAGTCGATTAAGGTACTCTCTGTACCATCTTTTCCAAAAATGCTGTTTCATTCTCTCGATAGCTTGCCAACGTGAAAGATGGTTTCCCCTTTGAGCTAATAAGTTTTCTTCTTGAACACACTGTAGTGGTTCGCCAATGAGGAAATGTGCTGGTGTTAGTGCGTTAAAATCCGATGGATCAGATGATAAAGGACATAAAGGCCGCGAATTGAGGCAACTTTCAATTTGACAAAGTAAGGTATTTAGCTCCTCAAATGTAAGTACTCGATCATTGGTAACTCGTCTTAGATGATACTTCACGGATTTTACGCCAGCTTCCCATAATCCACCGAAATTTGGCGAGGCCGGAGGTATGAAATGCCAATTGGTATAATTTAGGCTCAAAGCATGTAGTAACTCCTCTGGCAATGACTTTTTGTTCTTATGAAAAAGAATTTGAAGTTCCTTTGATGCGCCTACAAAATTTGTACCGCAGTCTGAATAGATGTCAGTGCATGCGCCTCTTCGAGAAACAAATCTCCGAAAAGCTGCCAAGAAAGAATTTGTAGTAAGATCTGAAACCGCTTCTAGATGAATAGCCTTCGTGACCATACACACGAACAAGCAAATATAGCCCTTTGTAATAACAGCGGATCTTAAAGTAGACGATTTAATATTTAATGGTCCAGCATAGTCAACACCCCTGTGTTTAAAAGGTCTAGTAACGTTAAGTCTCACCAAGGGCAAGTTGCCCATTATTTGCTCTGAACTTTTAGCTGCATATTTAAAACACTGTAAACATTTACGTATAATGGTTTTTGCTAGCTGAGCCCCAGATACGATCCAAAATTTTCGATTAACGATAGACATCGTTAATGTAATTCCACCATGAAGAGAATTCTCATGGGCATCCAAGATGATTAGTTTTGAAAGAGGATTAGATTTTGCTAAAATTATAGGGTGTTTAAGGCTATAATTAAGATCAGAATTTTGTAAACGACCCCCAACACGAATAACGCCGTTGTCGTCCAAAAATGGCATTAACTTCAATAAAGGACTGCGACGAATTTCTTGTTTTTTAGAAAGAAATTTCAATTCCATTGGAAAATATATCAATTGAGTAATTTTAACATAGCGCAGTAAAACATTATTAATTTCAGAGAGAGATATAGCTCCAGTGTTCCTTCCCAAAAGAGAGGTTTTAGAATTATTTACAAATCGTAGGCATAACGCAGTAATTCGAAGCAGTGTCCTTAATTTCGAGAATCTGGATAATAACTCTGGATAGCCTTTTCCAATACTAATATTAGTAAAAACTTTCGAACTCTTTTCTTTAGAAGTTTGTAAATTTAATAATCGCTTAGGCCATGAAGAAGGGGTTTCATATAAGAACTTTGGACCAAACCACCAGATATCGTTTTCTACTAAATTTTGACCTAAAATGCCCCTCGATGCACAATCCGCTGGGTTTAAGTTAGAAGGTACATATCTCCACTGCAGGGGGTTACTTAAACGTTGTATATCTGCAACTCTATTTGCAAAATAGACGGTCCAAGTTGATGAAGGTTTCCGAATCCAGCTTAAAACAGTTGAACTATCACTCCAATAAAAAATGTTTTCTATTTTACAAATATCCAAGGAATTCTTGATATCTTCAGTAAGTTGAATCAAAAGTTTAGCGGCACATAGTTCCAACCTCGGTATAGTAACAGTTATAATAGGAGAGACTTTCGATTTTCCTTGTAAAATATTAACGAAAGTACCTTCCGAAGTAATAACTCTAAGATAAACTACAGCTGCATAAGCTAGAGTTGATGCATCGCAAAAGCCGTGCAATTCTGTTTTCACTCCTGGAGACCAATTTATCCATCTGGGAATTTTCAAGTTCACAAGGTCTACCAATGACGATCTGTACTTAAACCATTCCTTTTCTATTTCAATAGGTATCGAAGTATCCCAATCTACACTATGTTCCCATAGTTTTTTAAAAACAGACTTGGCTACAATGGTGGAGGGCGTAAGCCATCCTAAAGGATCATATAGTCTAGCAGATTCTGAAAGAATGGTGCGCTTAGTAAATGAATTAGTATCGTCAAGGTTTACTTTAAAGGAAAAGAAATCACCACAAGTATCCCACTGGATGTCTAGAGTCTTCACCACATTGTCTTTATCAAATTGTAAAGTTTTAGAGTTTTCCTTATGTTCTTCGGGAATTTCTCGTAAGAATTGAGAAGAATTAGAGATCCACTTGCGTAAATTGCAACATCCTTTTTTCAGAAGATTGCATAAATCCCTTTGTAGGCTAATTGCACTTTCAAGATTATCTGCACCCGAAATAACATCGTCTACGTAAGAATCAGAAACAAGAACATCTGCTGCTTGTGGAAAGTCGTCTTTAAAATCATGTGCTAATTGCTGCAAAACACGTATAGCCAAATAAGGAGCTGAAGTGGTACCGTATGTTACGGTATTCAGCTCATAAATAGATATTTCATCGTTTAACTCATGTCGCCAAAGTATTTGCTGAAATTTCCTATGTTCTGGACAAACATCTATCTGCCGGAACATTTTCTCAATATCCGCGCTGAATGCAATCCTGTGCCTCCTCCATTTTGTTATAATTCCTGGTAAATCGTTTTGAAGCGCAGGCCCAGGACAGAGTTCCTCATTTAACGATTTACAGTTAATCAAATGACAACTTCAATCAAAAACCACTCTTAGTTTGGTAGTTGTACTGCTCTCCTTTAGTACACCATGATGAGGCAAGAAATAAGAATTAGGTCTGACATCTTCAGGATATTTTCCAAATTTGGTCATGTGACCTAAAATTTCGTACTCTCGCATAAAGTTCCTATATCTTTCAGCAAAAGTAGGTCGTTTCGAAAAAGAGATTTCCAATTGTCGCAACCGTCTGTAGGCACTAATGATATTATTCGGAACAGACGGTGCAGTGTTGTTTTCTACTAGAGACCTAAACGGCAAATGTACTATATAGCGACCAGATTGTGATTTATTAACTGTATTCGCAAAATAATTTTCACATTTCAGTTCTTCGTTACTTATCTTTCTTTTAGTACTAACTTCTTCCTGCTCCCAAAACGACTTCAATAATGTCTCCAATTTGACGTTAAGTATGTGCAGCCTGTTGCAAGAAATGTTACCACTTTTTCTAGAAAACACCCATCCAAAATGAGTATTTTGGAAGAATAAATTGTTGTGAACAAAGGATTCGGCGGGAAGTTTTATTATGGAGCAGACATCTGAGCCTAAAATTAGATCTATCGGATCAGAGTTGAAGAAAAGTGGATCAGCCAAATTTTCAGGATCAATATCAGGCAATGAAATAAGTTTAGACGAAGGATCCGGTGTATACGAAGAAAGATTAGCTAAAACTAATGCCGTACATGAAAATACAGGTTTTCGTTTACGGGAATATAAATCAATATTAGCAGAGTATTTCGATACATTTTCACTACTGTTACCAATACCGATTATTTTACAATATGATCTTTCTTTTCGAATGCCCATCAGTTGAACTGCAGCTTCAGAAATCAAACTTCCTTGTGAGCCTGGATCCAAAAGAGCTCGTAAAGGAAAATAACCTTTGTCAGTTCGAGCAAGTAATCGAATAGTGTATAACAATACTGCTTGGTAAGCAACTGCACTATGAACAGTAGCACCCGGTGTGCTTTCATTTTTAGAATTGAGTGAAATAGCAGGAATAGAAGAGGCCTCCGCGTGATTTTTGTCTAAATGAAGAACAGTGTGATGTGGATGTTTGCATATAATGCAGCGAAATGGTGAGCTACAATTTTCATGATTATGACCAACAGCAAGACAATTACGGCAAGCCTTTCTTTTTAACAAAAAAGCGTTCTTAGAATCCAAAGGTAAGGATAGAAATTTAAAACATTTCGAAAGTGAATGTCCCTTATCACAAAATAAGCAAAGTTTTGTATAATGTGCAGAAAAGTTGCCAGAATTACACGATGTCCTTTTAGCGGAATTAAAAGGTTTATGAATCTTCGAGTTTCGATATTTAGATGACGATGAAGCATCATCATTAATCGATTCCAATGTTCGGAAAGTTCTCTCTAAGAATGTAAATAGTTCATCACGAGAAGAAAGTTCAGTAGAGGATTTCAAAGATTGCTCCCATTCCTTTCGTGTCTGGAAGTCGAGCTTTTGTACTATCAGATGTGTAAGAATAGGATCCCAGCTTTGGGTGTTTATGTTGAGGTTTTGAAGTGAAGACAAGATTTCCTTGGTAGAATCCAATAAAGTTTTAATGGATTGAAATCCACCATCAGATTTCGAAATATGAAAAAGTTTTGATATTAAACTGCCAACAAGTATTCGCTTGTTATGATATCTGGATTCTAGAATGTTCCATGCCGAATCGTAATTTGCTTCAGTAGCAGAAATATTTTTAATTAAATTAAATGCTTCGCCAGAAAGAGTACCCTTTAAATAATAAAATTTTTGAACCTTGGTGAGCGAATCATTGTTATGAACGACAGAAGAATAAATGTCGCGAAATGGAATCCACTCCATATATTCTCCAGAAAACTTTGGCAGTGAAATCTTAGGTAACTTAGCATCACAATTAACTGTAATATCAGGGCGACCGTTAGTTGTGACACAAGTACTTGATAACGGTCCATTTATCATCGTGTTGTCTGCCTTCGAATCCAATAATTTTCCTTTAAAGCACAAATATTTCTCCGAAAATTCAAAGTTAAGATCTTCTTTCATGTATGGAACATCATCATCTTCTAGAGATTCCTCGTGAATTCGACGCACTATTTTATCATGTTGAGATTCAAACTTACCAAATATTTTATCTAGTTGTTGCACCAAAGAATTTAAGAAACCGCTTGTCATTTCATCTTTTTCTTTTTGCTCGAAACGAGTTTCCAATTTAATTAATAATTTCAGCAGGTTGCGTTGTTCCTTTATTATTAGATCTAATTCACTCATTGTTCGTTTTAATTTAATAGAGTTTTAAATAGTTCAGTTTTTTTTTTATGAATTCCCGGGTTTCGGCACCAATAATTATGTTGAAGTAATGTATGTAGAGAAAATGACTTTATGCAAAGAACTTTATGTAAAGTATTTTAAGTATAGATTTATTTTTAAGTATAGATTGTATTGTAAGACAAGTAAACTGTTCTTATACAAAGTCAAAGCACAAGTGATTTACTAAATTCAAGTAATATTACTTGTAAGCAATTGTACTAAATAAAGTAACGGGATCATCTCTCACTAAAGTAGTACTAATGAGAGATATTATAAATAATTAATACGGGAAAAAGGAATTAAGATAATAGACAAAAATAAAACTGGTTTTTCTACATTCTTTAGATAACGTACTAAAATATTTTAATATGTACAGCTGAAGTTATCTAATTAGTAATATCAAAAGGAATTATGTTTACTAATATATATGTATAAAAATATGAGAATTCTGTTGCCAAATATATTTTCGGCAACAGTCCCCAAGATAGTACTTAGGAGATAATTTGAAAGAATGGTTACGTAGGCTCACACAAAAGTCAACTCAATAATTTGCTCATGAGTGAATGGCGACAAATATCAACAGAAAACACAAGAAAAACTGATACATTGAATGACAAATACGTTAAATAGAGTGCTTGATCTTAATACGTTGTTCAGATATCGTAAATCGTAAATAAACGTCATTATTGAGCTCAATTCACAATAAATTCGCAAATTGTTATAATATTGAATAAAACTTAAAATGCAGCACTGTTATAAGTGTGTTTAGTGAACATATTACAATTATTTTAAATTTGACAACTCAAATATCAACAACGAAAAAAAACATAATAAAACCAACAAAACACGCTCTAAACAATATTGTTGAAACAACCAGCTGTTTTGTTTACTAGCTGTCAAATGAGTATAGAATAAGCACCTGAACTGCATATATTATTATTCCTGAACACTTAAAATATTGTGTTAATATTGTTAACTAAACATTGATTCAATAAAAGTTCATATCTGAACATAGTATGAGGGTTGTCCTGCCAAATATTGGGTATAATATTTTAAATTTGAATTTTAAATTTACACAGAATTCTTCTTGGGGTATTAATCATATAAATCTCCAGATTTTTCGTGGTTTGTGTAAAACATTAAACATTTTTGTTTTATAATAAAAGAGAAATAAATAAATAAAATATATAAATATAGATATATGAGCCGTTTATTTTGAAAGTGGTTTAAGTCCATTTTTTCTTATATTGAGATATCTAAGGGTTTGCGTTTGAATTGTTTCAAAAATTTTGTTAACTGGTATTTATTTGTTTTCATGGCTTTGTGACCTTAAACATGTTAGAATATATAACGTAATACATTTTGTAAAATTTACTAGAAAAATAAGCTGTGTTTCCGAACCTCAAATGGACTTAAACCACTTTCAAAATTAATAAAATTACTTTTTTGTTTGTGAAAAGAAATAAGTCCACTTTGTGTTCTTTGTTTAATATTATTATAAGTTAATCTTTTCACTTAAAGTTACTCCACTACGTTTATATAATTCCAATATAATTATTACATGCGGTTGATTAGCAAACAAAATACTTTAGTTTCACAAAATATTAAACAAATTATCCAAAAGAATTGTATACCTAGTGATTCCTCTAAATAGTTATCCTTGTACATAGGAGTTGGAATAGGACGTACATTTTTGTATAATGGTGTTAATTTTATTTTGTTGAAGTTCCTTGGTCTTCCCCGACAATGTAATAAGTCAAGTATCTTAAACTCTGTATCCACTTCCATATATTCTTTATAAAACATTTTATAGGGTTCACTTTTTATAAATCGCATCCAACATATCCTTAGCCAATTTACAGGTTCGCCACTAGTATTTTTTAATATTTTATGAATAGCTTCTTCCAGAGGTTTTGTAGAAAGCAAATCTTCACGTTTCATTTTGGTGAATATAAATTTGTTACTCTTTCGACATGTTTTTATAGTTTCATAGTAACCCTGGGGGACATACATTAAATTATTCTTCCTCAAATCCATTTCTATCACTCCAAAATCACTATCATTTGACAAAAATGAATGTCCTGATAGTAAAAACTTATGGTCAATAATATCTGCATTATTTTCTGCCGATTGTATAATTTTCAACCATGTTACTGCCAATTTTATGGATTTCAATGTTTCAAAATAATTTTTTATGCATTTCGTTAACTAGCTAATTTTCAAGTGCCCCAAATCATAGCGATTTTAATGATACTAGACTTAAATTGTTTATAAATAAAAAGATTATATAGGATTGTGATTATTGTTATCATTAACTAATTTTTTTTAAAAATGGACTAAAACCACTTTCAAAATAAACGACTCATATAAACCATCAATTACTTTTACAAATTATTGCTTAAAACTATATTGTTTTACTAAAACTTTTGCAGTCCACTGGGCTTTTGTACAGGCAGCGATCCATAGTTCCACTAATTTAATACAGATGTCCGTTTCGTTTCCATCGTTCCACCGGAAAACAATATTTCTATCCATTCTCCAACATTGCAGTCTAAATGTTCTTAGCGAATTCGGTTCTCGCTTTAAGATTCTTACATAACATATATAATTGGTCATTACAACCCTTCAGTAAGTATTCCGACCTAGTTTCTCACACCACTTATGTTGTGTGTGTGTTAATTTTATACACGAGTGGCGGGACCTACAGTTTAAAGTTGACTCCGAACGATTTTTAAGAAACTTTTCATGGCAATTTTACTTACTCCCAGAAATTTGCTGAGAAGAAGTGGCCGAAGAAATACCTTTTGTATTTTGTTTTGATGTCTGGCCTGGGGTTTGAATCCTGGCTTCACGTTTAATGAGACAACACTCTACCTACTAGACTATGCCGACTTTAAGATTCTTACTTGATATAAATGTTTTTTTTTCTTTTTGCAACTTTACTGGAGCGCAGTTATGCTATTGATATTCTGTCTGTCTTCCACTTTTCCTTTTAAATCTAATTTGTTAGCAATACTTATCGAATTATCTCCTCGAAAGCTGATGTTTTATGAGACCTTGTGACAAGTTGCAACTAAACTACTTGGTAAGAAATTTTTTAATAAGATGAATCTCAATGTTGAATCTCAATAACTAGTAAATATCACTCTTTGTTTAAGCGTTTTTTATTTTTTGTTTTTATATTGGATAATATTTTTAAAAATACATTTTGTTGTGCATAGATCATATAAAAGTTTTCATTACTTACAGTACGTATAAGCAATGAAGTGTTATTGAAAAATATTCTCTAACAAACATTTGAATAACATGAAGACTTCAAAATTATAAGTAACAAAGTCCACACATAAGTAGCAGTGGACTACAATACATGTTTAAGATGTTTCTTGTGTGCCAGCTGTGATGAACGGAGTCGCATTGTCTCTTGTCATTTAACTAACATACATACCCTTCCGTAATTTCAATTTATTTTTTAAGTCCACTTGGATTGAATGTTTTACACGCCACTTCTAAAATCGAGTTTTTATCTTAAAAGAAAATGACATATTGTTACGTTTTTACTTTTTTAAAAACGTTTAAAATATGATTTCGTAGATTGCAAATAAAAATTAATTTGTACTTAGTTTTAAATAAATCTTTTATTGTTTGCACGATTCTGTATGCCACTGTTCACAACTTGATGTAAACAACAATAATTGCTTTATTGGTTACTCTTCTTTTCACTCTTTTTCATAAACAATAACAATTGTTCAATAGATCTCTATAACGGAGATCTTCAAACCACGATTATTCTCCTCACACACAACGTGTTTTCGCACAAGACTGACTGAATTCATTCTGACACCATTGCCTGCTTTGTCTTGCCTTTTATATCGCAGGGTAAACAGTCTGATGAATGCTCTTGAAGGGGAATGACTTCGCCTTCGCGAAATCTCTATAAATGTAAACATGTTGTTTCCGTTATTGTTGTTTTTGTATTTTGTTTACGTTTGTCCTTGCAGTGTTGTTGTTTCCTGTTTGTTTACTTGTTTATCTCTTTTTTTACTGATGTTGTTGCTATATATTTGTTTATATAAGTCCATTGTTTTTTTTGTAGCTTTTGTTTATCATTTTAATGTTAAACGATGTAACACCATTTCCATTTTCGTAACAATATTCAAGCCTTCCTCTCCAATCATACTTTCTTGTAAATTAATTCCATTATGCCGAGATTAATTTTTATATGCAACGTATGGCAGACTATAATTAAATTTCCTTTCACATACGTATATATTACACATGTATATATGTGCCTTAAAATGCAACCACATTACGTATTGCCAATTATGTGCGAACAATGTTTTCTTGTCATTAACTGTAAATAAAGTCATCTTAATTACTTTTTAAGGATGCCTTACTTTCCTGCATAACTCAATATTTTTTATCTTGGTTCCATATTGTGCGATGTTCTACAACTTTCATTAATTTATTGAATTGAATGTCAACGTTCTCAAGAAGGGATTTTCAAAGTTTCAAGTAATTTTATTTAAAAAAAAATTAAATAAAACTTATAATTTTGTCTTCAAATATAACAACAACAACAGTGATGTTAATTTCGTTTCTTTCAGAGTGTTAGCAGATATATTTCGGGTCAATTTGTTGTCTATTTTGTATTTTTTTTTGCACTTGTACAGAGTGCAGAGTTTTAGATGTATCCACATGGTACGAGAGACGAACATACAAAACTTACACCCCTACACGGGAGAAGTTGTCATCGGTGACGGTGATATAAGTATCATCACAGATGGCACATAAATGGAATGCGGAATTGGAACTGGTATGTATTCTGATAAGCTGGCACTGAATGGATCATGCAGATTACCTACTCAGGCCAAAGTATTTTAGGAAGCCAGAAACCTACATCCTACAATCGAAGAGCTGCGATCACACCTCATCAAATTAAAAGGCGTATGGAGTTACGTAGACCCTTCGCCGTAGTCTAGTAGGTAGTGTGTTGGCTTATTAGACGTAAAGCCAGAGTTCGAGCCTCAGGCCAGACATCAATACAAATTACAAAAAGTATTTCTTCGGCGACTTACTCTCAGCAATTTTCTGGCAAAAATTCTGAAAGTAAATAAAATTGCTATGAAAAGTTTCTCAAAAATCTGTCGTTCGGAGTCGACTTTAGACTGTAGGTCCCACCACTCATGTAAAAAATTAACACGCACAACATAAGTGGTGTGAGAAACTAGGACGTTGTACAATGGGTCAATTCGACCTCCGAGCACTGTACTTGTTTTAATTGACAGGTACACGTCCTCTAACCTAACCTAACCTGCATAGACTCTTTAGAAGAAGAGTTGGAGAGATTTAAGTTATGGAAAAATTCTCGGAATATTCATAAAAATCGATAACCGTTTTCATTAGCGTTTTATTTAATTTATTTGAAATTCTTCGACCATCACAAGACTTCTGAGTTTCTAGTGTAATGTACAAACGATTTAAAACGAAATAAACGACGGCATTCGCAAACGGCATTATAAAAAAAAGGATAAAAACGGTCGTATTCCAGTAATAGGAAAATGTTACGCGCTGTGTATTAATCAGATCGTAATTATTTTAATATTTAAATTTAAAGTCACAGTTTTTATTTAGTGTTACGTTTTTACCCTTTTAAAAACGTTAAGAATATGAGTTCGTAGATTGCAAATAAAATAAAAATAAATTGGTGTTTAGTTTCGCACAATTCCGTGTTCACAACTTGATGCAAACAACAATTTGCTTTGTTTGTTATTCTTCTTTACACTCTTCTGCGTAAACATTAACAATTGTTCGTTAGAACTTTACAACGGAGATCTTCAAGCCACGATTATTCTCTTCACACGCAACGCGTCTTCATACAAGACTGACTGAATTTTTACTTATCCCGTTGTCTGCTTTTTCTTGATTTTTATATCGCAGGGTTAACAGTCTGGTGAATGCTCTTGAAGGAGAATGACTTTGCCTTCGCGAAATCTGTATAAATGTTAAATTTCGTTTTAATGTTAAACGATGTAAGAGCCGTAGTCTAGTAGGCAGCATGTTGGCTTATTAGACTTAAATCCAGGGTTCGAGCCCCAGGGCAGAAATCAAAACAAAATACAAAAAGTATTTCTTTGGCGACTTCCTCTCAGCAGATTTCTGGCAAAAACTCTGAGAGTAAATAAAAATTGCGATGAAAAGTTTCTCAAAAATCCGTCGTTCGGAATCGGATATAAACTGTAGGTCCCGTCATTCATGCATAAAATTATCACACAACATAAGTGGTGTGAGAAATTAAGTCGTAATCCTGACTGAAGGGTTGTAATGATCAATTATGTATGATGTAACACCATTTCCATTTTCGTAACACCATTTTCATGTGCCAGCAACTTATTCCAAATCAAATTTCAATAAACAATTCCTCAAAAAAAAACACAAGGAATTTATTTATTAAAATGAAAATGTGAGACGCGCACCTTTTTTTCCGTTTCCCCCCAATTGTTTGTTTATTTTTTGCCCACCAATACTGGCCAATTAAATATTCAAGTGTGATGTGAAAATGAATTGATAGATTGTTCGTTCAAATTGATTAAAAATGCGTGACATAAATTAACACGCAGAGAATAAAAAACACTGAATGTGAAATGAATTTAAATGGAATTTCACATAAAAGCGCAAAATGGCTTCAACACAGCATTGTTTGAATTTGAATTTTCATTATAAAGTAAAACTGATAAATTGACTGGAGTCAAATATTTGCTAAAGAGCGTTTACGTGAGGTAATAACGTTAGTGAAATGAAATGTTTCAATACTTATACTGGAGCACCCATGAATTTTTAAATTGTTGGTAACAATACCAACTGTTTGCATAAAATTTTTAAAGCTTTTGCATGTACCTGCAAAATTGAGTATTTTTGAAATTTAAATCGATATTTTCATTTAATTCGTACTAATAAATCTTAATTTATTTCTAATTTTTTAAGTTTTAACAAAATTTTTAGCGAAAGAAATTAAAATTTTTTAAATTATTTTTTCTCACTCTTCATAGTTCAACTATTTTTTTTTTTTTTTTTTTTTTTTTTTTTTAATTAATTGTGACAAATTTAAACAAAATATGCACAATTTATTTATTTTTATTTATTTTATTTGATTTATAATGATCTACATAGCACAACAAGATACTAAATCTTATAAGTGACAGTGCTATGTTTACAATCAATAAGGTATAAAAAATTAACATTAATTAAATATAAAAAATTAGAGAAAGTTAATTTATGTATATAAATATTAAATTAAATTAAGAAGGTAAAGTATAAAAATAATAATAATAATAATAATAAGAATAATAATAATAATTATAATGATAATAATAACAATAACAATAATAAAAAATTAAATCACAAAATTTACAAATATGAGAGTAAAATTTTAATTATGAAAATAATTTAAATAACTCCTTTTTGAACGCGTTTGCATTGCCCATTTTGGATGTTATTTGGTAAGGAATTCCAAAGACTAATGGTGTGTATAAAGAACTGTCGCTGAGACAGAAGAGTCCTGAATCGTTGCTGTATAATCCCCACACCCCGGTGGGATCTAGCAAACTTAATTTTACAATATAGATACTTCGGCTGTTTCGTGTAAATTATTTTATGAAGTAGAAGGAGGCATCTAATTTTCAGGAGATTATCAAATTTGATACCAAGAATCAGGTAAGCTAAATGAGAAATGTGATCCCGACGCCCCTTAAGGAAAACATACCTGGCTATGTTATTGTACGCCAGGTTAAGTTTCTGGTTGTCATCATAACTGCAATTTGCGTATATCTCACATCCATATAAAAGTACCGGAATCAAGTAAGTTTTAGCAAGTTGCATGCGAATGACAAAAGGAGTTGAATCAATGACAGCCCACAAATTTCGAAGCATGCCATAAATTCTGCCAACAATGACACTTATATGGGTAGACCACGATAATTTGTCATTAAAGACAATACCCAGATTAGTAGCCGACCTGACAAATTCAATTTTATTTCCCCTGATACTCAATTCAGGTATGACAAATGATCCGTTTGTTCTCGAAAGTGTAATACATTTAGACTTAGAAGGATTGATACATAGTCCATTGGCCGAGGCCCATCCGTCAATCCTTGCTAAGTCACGATTAATGTAGTCCAAACAAGAATAAATATTCTCCCTTGGAGTATATGTGTAAAGCTGCACATCGTCAGCATACATGTGAACATTACAGTTAACCAAAACATCAGGTAGATCATTTATGTACATGCAAAACAGCAAAGGTCCAAGTATAGACCCCTGGGGAACACCTCTACTAATAGTAAGTGGATCCGAAACATTGCCATTGAAATGAACCTTCTGAAATCTGTTCGTCAAATAAGAATAAATTAGATTACAGGCAGTTTCGGAGAAATAAAACAGTTTTCGGAGCTTTTTCAATAGAACCGCATGATCGACTGTATCAAAAGCCTTAGAGTAATCAAGCAGAACCAAGAACGCCACACTATTCCCATCAAGTTCCGACCTAAGTTCCTCAACTACATTTACCAGAGCGGTAGTACAACTCCTACCTTTCATGAAGCCCGACTGATTAACCGTTAAGAAATTGTGGCCCCTCAGATATTCATCGATTTGTCTGGCCATGATATTCTCCAATACCTTGGATAAAAAAGGAAGGATTGCAATTGGCCTGAACTCACAATTAGTTTTGGGAATGGGAAGGATTTTAGCCAGTTTCCAACTTTCAGGAAAAGAAGACTTAGTCAGAACTGTATTGAACAAGTAAGTGTAGTAAGGCAAAAGTTTAGGAGTCAGAGCCTTCAAGAATAAAGGATGCAAATCATCAGAACCAACTGCATTTGATTTTACCTCTGAAATACATTCCAAAACCTCAAACTGATTTACGCAACGAAAGCTAAAGGAATACTGTGGTGGAACACAACAGAGGTCATCATACAAGTCACCATTAGACCTTGGGACCCTAGAATTTACGAACTGGTCATTAAGCTTGTCCACATCCACATCAATATCAGCCTTTGGACATTTTCGGCCTATTCCTATTTCACGAATTACATTCCATTTAGACTTGTTGTCCATAGCATTAGAAAACTTTCCGCCATAATACAATCTTTTTGCAGTTCTTATGCTCCTGGTAACTTCCATCCGTGTAAATCTATGTAAAGCTTTCAAATCATCCGTCCTAAACCTCTTCCATCTCCTGTAAGCACTATCCCTCCTCTCAATGAGTGCTTTTATTTCCGCATTAAACCAGGGCTGTTGTTTAGGTTTGATGTGCTTGGTTTTGACAGGAACGCACCTGTCATAGAGCAAACGCACTCTGTCCTGAATAAACGATAATTGGTCATTCGCATTACCCAGTGTGTATACCTGGTCCCAAGATACGCTATCCAGTTCAATATTCAGAGTTGCATAATCAATGTTATCAATCAATTTTCCTCACATTGAAATCAAGTTTTGTTCATAATTGAAGTTGTGGTCTAGAGTAGTGTGCTGGCTTATTAGACATGAGGCCACGGTTCAAACCACAGGCCAGACATCGCCTACAAAACAAAATATGACAAAAATATTTCTTCGGCAACTTTCTCTCAACAGATTTCTAGCAGAAACTCTGAGAATAAATAAAATTACTATTAAAAATTTCTCCAAAAATTCTGTCGTTCGGAATCGGCTTTAAACTCTAGGTGCCGCCACTCATGTATAAAATTAACACAAATAATGTAAGAAGTTTGCTATGTTACGTCGAATCTGAAAGGTTGTAGTGGCCAATTATGTACGTATGTATGTATGTAATAGCAACCAAGGTAAGCATTTCACGATTTCGATTATGGAAATTTGTAGCACCACACTGTGGCTCTACCTTTTTTGTAACACAACATATTATTTACAGCAAACTTGAAGATTTTCTGATGCAAACCTTTATTTCGCTAATTTGTAGCAGACGAATTACATATCCTTTGTTTTCATATTTGGAGTAGTACAGCGCTGGCACTTTCACTATAATTTTTTTTACATTGTTCCTGTAGTGTAATGCATTAATGAAGTCATGTTGATCATTTATTGCAAACGGAATAAACTGAATTTGAAAATAAGCCAAACAAGGACCAAACAAGTGATAACAAACTTTAAAAACCAAAGTACATACAAACCGTCGCATTAACATAGGTCAGTAACGGACTCTGTTCGATATTTTAGTGCAATCTGATGTCGTAGAAAAACACAACGATTGCTCGCGTAAAATACTTTGTAAATTTGGTAAAACATGAAACGTATGCAAAACTCCAAAATAATGATATGATACTTTGTAATGTAAATTGTAGATATGTTTAAATTCAGAAAATAGAAATTCTAATTGTTAGTAAATGAAAGATTATGCTTTTGAACTTCAAGCAATAAAGAACTCGTTTGATTTCATTACATATCTTCATTACAGTTCCATCTACCAAAAGGTTTAAATTTTGTGCGTTCATACACCACATGAATAGAAATTTTTCAGTTATTCAAAGCTATAAAGTTTGAATTAATTTTCGTTGTTGTGGTCTATAACATCTACCTTACTTGTTTCGGAATTTCACTTTGTATAATTTTTACTTAGTGTTCTGAATTTTTGTAAAATTTAAATAATTACACACTTTTGACGCAGTAGAAACCAAATACTAAAGAAATAAATATTACACACATACAATCCTTCAGTCAGGATATCCGCTTCTCATACCACTTATGTTTTGTGCGTTAATTGTATACATGAGTGGCAGGGCCTACAGTTTAAAGTCGACTCCGAACGCCATATTTTTGAGAAACTTTTCACGGCAATTTTATTGTACAGCAAGAATTGCAATTTCATAGCACAATTGTGCAGAGAGAATTCACACACATTGCTTATGCTCTTTTATTTAGTTGTCGATCAGACTGCGACAAGCACACATGTCAGGGAATGCTATAATATTTTTTTTTATGTTTACACTCAAAAAATATTTTATGTTAAAAATCTTTTTTTTTAATTCAAAGTCTTATATAGTCAACTAAATAATTTAGATGATAAAAAAAAGAGAAAAACTTTTTATAGACATAAAGCAATATTTTGGAAAAATTAAAAGGTTGGTTATTAGTAGGAGAGGAAATTTGTGAACCAAAATTAGATCCCAACAAATATCTAAAACACTTTCTACAATTATTAAGTCAAAGATGTATAACTGTATGTATGTTGATGAAATGAAAATCAAAATAGGGTATATTACTAACATTTTTCTAGGACTGTGAGCTCTCAACTTATTTTCTCTCTCAACTTATTTTCTCTCGCTCACTAAGAGAGGAAGTCGCCGAAGAAATATTTTTCTAATTTCGTTCTATTTGAGAAATTTCACCCTGGGGCGTCAGTCTAAGAAGCCAAAACGCCACCTACTGGACTACGACAACTTCGAGAACTAAATATTTCTACTTTTTTTATTAATTTATCCCAAGAAAAATTCCATAATTGTTCATTATTTAGAGCCTTTAAACTTTGCTCACTTTGTAGAGGGTTCACAGAATATTTATTTGCATTTCATTTTATTTAATATGATACAAACATTTTTTTTTTTTGAAAAAAATTGCTTGAACATGGTTCCAACATTTTTAATGAAAAGTTTTTTACACACATTTTTGAAATTGTTAGTCTTTGTAAAATAAAAATATGGTTCCACTGATGGTATGTAAAAAATATTTATTTTACATAAATTATTACATCATATGCAATATATGTAGATACAAATGTATGTTTACATATGTATGTATTACTTATGTATGTATGTATACATGCATCGTACGTACTTGAGCATTTTTGTTTCTGTTTATAATTGTATAAAATACAGAAAACATACGTATGTATGTACATATGAAGTGATGGAAAATAAGGACAGATTTTGTTTTGACATTTTTTCGGTTCTAAAAAAATTCACACGCAAACAACTTTCTCTGTTTCTCCCTGTATGGCTACTATATTCACCAGTATTTTTGAATTAAACTGCACTGCATGTAGCTGTTAAAGTGTTATTTATTGTTACAATAAACCCACTTGGGTCTTTTTCAACTTTCTATTTGCTAGTATTGTAAAAATGAAACACCAAATGTATACATTTTTCATTTATAAGTTAATTTATTACTTTTTATTTATTTCATTCGTTAGCCACTGTAGGTTTATCTGCGTTGTACAAACAACCCATTTGACATACTGCACATATATATGTATATACTTATTAACATATTCGTTATAAATAGTATTGAAAAGCCATATTTTATTTGCTGATGTTTAAAAGTACACTGGGAAGGGGGTACGTTTCAGAGATCAGCAATGAATCGTTTTTTCGCTTCTCATAAGTAGTCATGAAATTTTTAGTATGAGTGAGTCAACAGTATTGCAATTCATTTACTCTGATCCATTCGTACTCACTACAACATTGATTTATAAGTACAGGTTGCAATGAGGATGAGAATAACGTCGACGTCAAGCTCATAATTTTCAAAGTATGTTTGATTCATACGCCTACTCATTCAGATTCATAAATTCAGAAAAGTACTTATAATACTCATAAATTATTCGAGTAGTTTTTGTTACATTTAAAAAAAGAAAAAAGACAAAGACAGCGAGCAAAGCAAACACACAACATTCTGGTGAGTATTGTAGTGTTAGTATGCGAATTATACTTATTTGGTGATTCTTGTAAATGTTGAGTAAAGGAGAGTCGAAATCAACAACATCATGCGTATTGTTAAGTATGAGTACGATGAGTACCTCAAACTTTGAGTATGAATAGTATGGCTACGATATTAAAATAAGAATCATCAGAAATTATGAGTATTATTCGAATCTACTTATCTTTTTGAATACTTATTGCAAATCTCTGGTACGTATTTATAAAAATATGTTGATTTGCTTTGTTGCAAATATAATGGCAGCATAATTACAGTCGAAAGTGTAGGAATTAAAAAAGAACAAAAGCGAATATTTCTAAAATATATTGTGGTCATTGTTTGAAAAAGGAATTCTGAACGCGCCTAACAATTTATTGCAAAATAATACTTAGTTTTGATTCTTTTGAATAACTTTTAGGGAATGCAATCAGCGCCGTCTCTTAATAAAACAATAGGACTTGATGAGTAGTTGTAGCTGATACTGTCAAGCCGCACGATGATATTTTAATTGATTGAAATAAAATTATTAATGAGAAAAGTGAAATTGTATATGAGAAACAATCAATTTAAGTTACACAATTATTGTTACACTTAATATTAAGACAGAAAATTTTCCTGGAACGCAGTAAGAAATGAATGTAAAATGTTTTGACTGGTAACTTTTCAGTGCTATTTTGATTAACATACAGCACCTGCTTACTACTTACTCTTAAGTCAGGATTATGACCTAGCTTCTCTCACCACTATTGTTGTGTGTGCTAATTTTATACATGAGTGGCGGAACCAGCAGTTTAAAGTCGACTCCGAACGACAGATTTTTGAGAAACTTTTCATAGCAATTTTATCTACTCTCATCGATGATATATCTATATTTTTTTCTGATCTGATGATTAAACCTTGGTCTCATATCTCATCACCCACCAAACTACCTACTTGGCTACGGTGATTTAAAAATGGGGTTGTAAAATGCAACATTTGCAGTTTGAATGATAAAAATTATAGTACCCTCTACCTTCGACATTTTAATAGAACGAAATGATGGAGAGTCTATTCTCTGAATTTAACAAAAAAAATCCGCCAACTTGAATTGAACGATGAAAAAAATTCAAAATTTTCTGAAGACACGAAAAAATTGTTTTGAACTGTATGGGCGTTGAACGATGAGCGTGGCCTTAATATAATGATAATGTTACTTGGCACCCATTCTTTTGTTGGTTCCAGAAGTATGTGTATTAAATTTGCAGAGTTCTACTGGATTATTAACAATTTTACGCGAAATTGACGACATTGACACCATAGGCCGTACCAAGCGAAATGTTACTGCTGACTTTAGTGCTATTGAACGAGAGTCTATTAAGATGCGTCTGGCAGTAAATGAGGGCAAAAAAGTATATGTTATCGACAAGTAGAGATGTGCGGCGTATTGATTCTCAGATTACGGTCGATAACTATACTTTTGATACAGTCAAGGAATTTATTTATCTTATCTCCGCCGTTACCACCAAAATTGATGTCAGTCTGGAGATCAAGCGCAGAATCAATAGATAATTGAGTAGGAGAAACCTCACTCGTACATCAAAACTAATACTCTACAAGACGCTCATCCTACCCGTGCTTCTTTATGGCTCAGAGGCAGCAGCCTTAAGAGTATTCGAGAGAAAAGTCCTACGTAAGGTCTTCGGTCCAGTGCGAGTTGGCGATGATTTCCGCATTCGATCCAACAGTGAGCTGTATGACATAGACGTTGTGCAACGTATTAACATCCAGCGGCTGCGCTGGCTTGAATGGAGGAGGATATTCCGGCGAGACGGGTATTTGATGCGGGGATCTGCGGAAGTCGTCGAAGAGAACGACCTGGTTTGCGTTGGAAGAACCAAATCGAGGAAGCCCTGTCATCGATTGATGTGAACAACTGGCCTAGCCGCGCAAGAAGCAGAAGCGCCTGGAAGGATGTGTTAAGGCAGGCCGAAATCAGTTGTTAGGGTTATTAATGGCCAATTAAATAAGAAAGTAAATAATTGAATATGGTTCAGTAAGGTTATGTAAACTTTTCGTTATAATAGTATTATTATAGTATATAGTATTTCGTTATAAATAGTATTGAAAAGCCATATTTTATTTGCTGATGTTTAAAAGTACACTGGGAAGGGGGTACGTTTCAGAGATCAGCAATGAATCGTTTTTTCGCTTCTCATAAGTAGTCATGAAATTTTTGGTATGAGTGAGTCAACAGTATTGCAATTCAATTACTCTGATCCATTCGTACTCACTACAACATTGATTTATAAGTACAGGTTGCAATGAGGATGAGAATAACGTCGACGTCAAGCTCATAATTTTCAAAGTATGTTTGATTCATACGCCTACTCATTCAGATTCATAAATTGAGAAAAGTACTTATAATACTCATAAATTATTCGAGTAGTTTTTGTTACATTTAAAAAAAAGAAAAAAGACAAAGACAGCGAGCAAAGCAAACACACAACATTCTGGTGAGTATTGTAGTGTTAGTATGCGAATTATACTTATTTGGTGATTCTTGTAAATGTTGAGTAAAGGAGAGTCGAAATCAACAACATCATGCGTATTGTTAAGTATGAGTACGATGAGTACCTCAAACTTTGAGTATGAATAGTATGGCTACGATAGTAAAATAAGAATCATCAGAAATTATGAGTATTATTCGAATCTACTTATCTTTTTGAATACTTATTGCAAATCTCTGGTACGTATTATAGCAATTTTATCTACTCTCATCGATGATATATCTATATTTTTTTCTGATCTGATGATTAAACCTTGGTCTCATATCTCATCACCCACCAAACTACCTACTTGGCTACGGTGATTTAAAAATGGGGTTGTAAAATGCAACATTTGCAGTTTGAATGATAAAAATTATAGTACCCTCTACCTTCGACATTTTAATAGAACGAAATGATGGAGAGTCTATTCTCTGAATTTAACAAAAAAAAATCCGCCAACTTGAATTGAACGATGAAAAAAATTCAAAATTTTCTGAAGACACGAAAAAATTGTTTTGAACTGTATGGGCGTTGAACGATGAGCGTGGCCTTAATATAATGATAATGTTACTTGGCACCCATTCTTTTGTTGGTTCCAGAAGTATGTGTATTAAATTTGCAGAGTTCTACTGGATTATTAACAATTTTACGCGAAATTGACGACATTGACACCATAGGCCGTACCAAGCGAAATGTTACTGCTGACTTTAGTGCTATTGAACGAGAGTCTATTAAGATGCGTCTGTCAGTAAATGAGGGCAAAAAAGTATATGTTATCGACAAGTAGAGATGTGCGGCGTATTGATTCTCAGATCACGGTCGATAACTATACTTTTGATACAGTCAAGGAATTTATTTATCTTATCTCCGCCGTTACCACCAAAATTGATGTCAGTCTGGAGATCAAGCGCAGAATCAATAGATAATTGAGTAGGAGAAACCTCACTCGTACATCAAAACTAATACTCTACAAGATGCTCATCCTACCCGTGCTTCTTTATGGCTCAGAGGCAGCAGCCTTAAGAGTATTCGAGAGAAAAGTCCTACGTAAGGTCTTCGGTCCAGTGCGAGTTGGCGATGATTTCCGCATTCGATCCAACAGTGAGCTGTATGACATAGACGTTGTGCAACGTATTAACATCCAGCGGCTGCGCTGGATTGAATGGAGGAGGATATTCCGGCGAGACGGGTATTTGATGCGGGGATCTGCGGAAGTCGTCGAAGAGAACGACCTGGTTTGCGTTGGAAGAACCAAATCGAGGAAGCCCTGTCATCAATTGATGTGAACAACTGGCCTAGCCGCGCAAGAAGCAGAAGCGCCTGGAAGGATGTGTTAAGGCAGGCCGAAATCAGTTGTTAGGGTTATTAATGGCCAATTAAATAAGAAAGTAAATAATTGAATATGGTTCAGTAAGGTTATGTAAACTTTTTCATAAATGTGCTTATTTAAATGTTTGCAACACTTAATTCAAAATTCATTCCGACCTACTTTATATCCTTCTCTAGGGATACATTAAACATTTTTTATGTGAATTTTTACGTAAGTTTCATGCCTTACTCCATTATGAAAACGGTGTACTATAATACAAATTAAAATTTTATTGAATGCACTAAGAGCACGCTTTCGCAAGAAAATATTGCAAATTTTGTCAAAGATAATACATTATCCTACTCAAACACTCCATTCATTCACTTTATCCAATTTCCAGTCTATTTTATTAAAACTTTTTAATACCAGAAATCGCCGTAGTCTAGTAGGTAGTGTGTTGGCTTATTAGACGTAAGGCCATGGATCAAACCCCAGGTCAGACATCAAAACGAGAATATGAAAAAAATATTTTTTCGGTGACAGCAGATTTCTGGCAAAAACTCTTAGAGTAAATAAAATTGTCATGAAAAATTTTAAAAAATCTGTCGTTCTTAGTGGACTTTAAACTGTATGTCCCTCCACTCATGTATAACATTAACGCACACAGCATGGGTGGTGTGAGAAGCTGTACCGAAATCCTGATGTTATGTTGTGGTTGTTAATTTTTATATATGAGTGGCGCGACCTACAGTTAAAAATCGATTCCGAAGTACAGATTTTTAGAAAACTTTTCATGGCAATTTTATTTACTCTCAGAGTTTTTGTCTGAAATCTGCTGAGAGGAAATCGTCGGAGAAATAATTTTTCAGTTTCAGGGGCTTGAACTGTAGCCTCTCGTGTTATAAGATAACACACTATCTACTAGACTACGGTAACAGTTATTTATGCAGTTATACAGTTATATAGATATTAATACCACTTATTCTGGGCTTAGTAAGTCTAAAGTTGTAACCCGCGGATGACGAAAACAGCAACTTTTTTTATCAGAAACTGTGTCAATATATCTCTCTTAGATATTATCTTCTTAAATAAACATCAAAGCCAGTCTGCCTGATACTTCACCGGGAGGACACTGCGATGTAGCGATATAGAGTATGTTATACTCGTACACACAAATTCTCTTTACTCCAATATACTCCAGCAATAAATGTAACGAGAATATATAAATAAATGGCTTTAAAAGTTCCTCCTGTAATTTAATTGCAAAGTTAACAAAAATAAAAACTAAAATCGATTTCCGGTCAGCAAAATATTTTCTTTAGCAACAATAACTAGTAAAAAATAAAAATAAAAAATTATTTAAAGATTGTGGCTGTATACATAAGTCTTAGAGGCATACTAAAATTTTATTTGGAAAATAGAAATTTTTATTACTTTTTTTATGGAATTCTTTCCGGCCATCCATATTCGTTATGTTTGCTTAAATTGGTCTTGTCATATTCTCATATTCCTCATGAGCATATAAATACTATAAAGTTAATTTATTATAATGAAAAATTTCACACAGTCATATCGTAAAGAACTTTTGTCCTTTGACCATAACATTTTATTGCATTACACACTACATACTTTCAGACTTTTTTATCGAAATTTTCTTGTCCTTAGCTTTATTATTTTTGATTTATTGTGTCTTCTCTTTCACATTGTTTTTATTTATTAATTACACGATGCGACAGTCAAAATACACCCATAGTGTAGGTTGTGAGTTTTGTCGAGTAGAACTCAACAATTTTTTTTTTTATATTTCTTCCACCCTCCAAACTTGTTTTATTTGACAATCTGTTTTTTGAACATTACTCACATATTCATTGATTACACAAACATTTCTGAACTAATGTGTTAAATTTAAACTTTTTTAGAAAGGGGAGGGATGGGCCTTTTAAACGATATTCATACATATATGTATTATTCGACTTAATATTCTATGGGTTTTGATGATGTAAACTTGGCAAATGCGAATTTTTTCATATTTTTTCAACTTTGTCCGTTCATAGTAGCAAACTTTAATTAAAAAATATGAAATAAGTTATGAAATTCAGAAAGTGCATTATCTTGTGAAGAGATTGACACTTCGTTTGATCAAATCGGACAAAAATTACAGTAGTCATTATTTAAATAGTATTATAGTCGTGTTATATTTTTCTTATATGTATATATTTTTAGAAATGAACTTTTTGTTCAAAAATTTTTAGAATTTTTTATGGATCTTGATTGTTTATCGGAAAACATTTCAATTTCACGTTTGAGCGACCACCAATGTTTGCACAAAGTGAAATAATAATATTTGCAAAAAACACAAATATTAGCCGACTTCTGGTAGTCGTGTAAACGTGAAATTGACACATTTTGCGATAAACAATCAAGATCCATCAAAAATTCTGAAAATTTTTGAACTTCAAGTTCATTTGATAAGACAAGATATATAAAAAATATGACTCAGCTGTTATAATCTTTAAATAGTAATTACTGTAAGTTTTGTCCGATTTTCTAAAACAAAGTGTCAATTTCTTCACAAGAGAATGCACTTTAAGAATCTCGCCAGTATATATATACACCTAATTCTGTTTTTACACGGTAGATTGGTTCCAGAAAAAACCGTGTAAAAAAGACACTGATCGTATGCAAAAATAGGTGATTGGTTCCTAATCTCTAAAACCTATTAAAATTAGTGAAAAACAAGGATTTTTTAAGAAGTATTGTATTTGACATTTTCTTTTAGGGATTCATAAAATATTTAACAAAATTAAAAATATAAATAACTTAATAAATATAAAATATTTTTTGGCTTACCTTTCATCTTAATGCGTTAAATTTAAAGTAAAGATAGAAAACCAAATTTGCCAATAAAAAATTTCTTTACCAAACACAAAATATTAACACATTTCAATTGCTCTGACCTTTGTGCTTGTATGCACAAAAGGGAATTCCCCTAAATTTGTGCCATTTACATTTGCTTTGACCATTAAATTTGCTTGTCGCGCAAAAAGGGAATTCCCTTAAATTTGTGATATGAACATACTTTGCAAAAATTAAATTTGACAAAAAAAATTAAGCACAAAAAATTTTAAATCGTGCTAAATGGAATAAAATCGTGTAACAAAAATTAAAAATATTTTATTTTCAAACCGTGTTATATCAAAACCGTGTAAAAAAAGACCGTGTAAAAACAGAATTAGGTGTATAGTATTTAAATAAATTTTGCAATTAAGAAGGTCAAACTTGGAAAAATAAGAAAAAAAATATTTTCCAAGTTTACCCCATCAAAACTCATAACATGTAAGTTTGAACAAAATGTTTATGTATACCATTTGAAAGGCTCATCTGTTCCCTTTTCAAAAATCTTTGGATTTTGAAAATAGTTTAAAAAATATTTGGGTATTCAATAATTTTGTGTGAAAAGATCAAAAATATGGTTTTTGTCAATAACACAAGTTTGTAGGGTTCGAGAAATATAATAAAAAAGTATTTTTTAGTTCTACTCAATCTAGTGAAGAACTTAGACTATGTAGTTACTCAGGTGTATTTTCACTGTCGCGCACTGTTATTATAAGCACAAATTGAGCTTTTAACCCAATTTTTTTTCAAATCTGATAGTTTTTTTAAATATTATGAAACTTTCTCCGTCTGCTTTGTGTACGAACTCATATGTTCTGAGTTTAAATCAAGTAAAATTAGGAAATTGATCTTTTTTTCATTATTTTGGCATTTGAGTTGTCAGATATCAACAGAAAGCGTTCGCTTAATTGTAATATGCTCACTAAACACACTTATGATATGATATGACAGTGCTTCAGTAGTATGTTTATGGCGTTTCTGGCGCAGTTTCTCCATACAAATTTAGGAGCATGCATAGCTGAAAAAGAGTAAAAACATTGCAGAATTGTGAAAATGAATTGTGTGCGATCGGTCTTTAGGTTTGTAGGTAATGCTTTTTAATGTTTATGTGTGTCTGTGTGTTAAAATTTGGGAGCATGCATATCTGGAAAAGAATTAAATTATTTTAATTTTCATTTTTTCCATTCAAATTTATGATCATACCTGCTTCTTCTTGATCCTTTCATTTGCATTGCTTTGCAAACGAATGACTGGACGGACAGAATGAGTGTGTGCACGTTTCCTCAGAGTATAAATAGACTGTAATGTGAAAATGTATGTACGTATGTACGAATGTACGGACCGAATGAGTGTGTGTAACATGTAATGTGTATGATCGTTTTTTTTAATAATAAATTCTTGGCACGTATTGCTCATGATCACAGGTAGAAGGAATAGAAATATAAACTGATAAGAAAGGGTAGGTTGGTTGTGCGGTTGTTTTTTATTTTTTGTATGACATAATTTGAAGGATTTTTAAATTGATAAGAAAGAAATGTATAGTTGTACCTGCGTTTTTTTTTCACGCATAAGTAGAATATCTGTTTTTACATAAATAGAGTATAAATAGGCTTGTTTTAAATATTTAGATTTTTGTTAGTTTTACTGTTTAAATAAATAAAATTATAGAATACAGGGATTAATAAAACAAATTAGTTTTTTTCTTAGGTATACATATTTTATTTTTAGATTTTGTTATTTTGTACAATACAATACATATATCCATTGAATACAATAATAGTTAAACATTCGTTTATACATATTAAATAGCTTAAGTGTTAACAAACATTTTTCATAAAATGTTTGGCATCTGCAAATGTCAAAAGATTCTGCGTAAATTTTGTCACAATAATACAAACGTATCTATGTATAATATTATTAACACATATAAATGGATTACTTATTTTACTAATGTTGCATATCCTTAGTTCATTGATAAGGCTTAAAAATTAATCTATATGCTCTTTATCAATCTGATTACTATGTTTTGTTAATAGTTCTTCCAATTCAGCTGATGTTACCATTTTGTTCCCCTTCTTTAAAAAGTTAAAAGTAGGTTGTGTTAGTGCGGGACGATGTACTCTGAATTATTTCATTTCAATTTATATTTATTGAATAAAACTTTTAAACACAAGTGCCCACAATTAAATATATTAAATTTTTGTTTTCGTTCATAATTAGGAAATTTTAAGTAGTTGACAATCTCAAGTGGTGGTTGTAAGTTTCCAAAGCTATCAAAGTATTCTTTATAGTTGTGGTTTTTATAATATGCTACCCAATGTGTTCCCATATCATTTGATTTGTTTGAATGGTTTTTAGGTAAAGAATCACGCATGAAAACACCTCTAAAGTATTTAAAATGTTTACCATATTGTCTTATATCTAAATCTGTTAATGGGCGCTCAGGTAGGTTATCTAGTAGTTTTTGGAGCTGGACTGTAGTAGAGACCATATCCAGTTTTATATGGTTTGAGATATAACCCTTTACCCATTGCAATTGATTCCATATATCTATTGTGACGAGCAGCTTCTGCCAATTGTTCTTTTCCATTTTTGATATCATTTACTGCTTTAACAATAGCAGATCCTCCACTTGCTAAACCACCAAGCCCTGACAATGCTGACAGTACGGGAATAAGTGGAAGAAATCCTCCAATTTTCGGCACAGGTATAACTCTCGGTATTATAATGTTTGCTCGCTTTTTCCCTTTAAAATTTGAATGAATAGTCTTTTGAGCTATTTTAACAGCATCATTTATATCAAGGGGTTTCTGTTCTTTGAATTGTTTCAAAGTTTTTCTCACAGTATCTGTGATTAAGTTAATTTTATAAGTTAATTTATTACTTTTTATTTATTTCATTCGTTAGCCACTGTAGGTTTATCTGCGTTGTACAAACAACCCATTTGACATACTGCACATATATATGTATATACTTACTAACATATTCGTTATAAATAGTATTGAAAAGCCATATTTTATTTGCTGATGTTTAAAAGTACACTGGGAAGGGGGTACGTTTCAGAGATCAGCAATGAATCGTTTTTTCGCTTCTCATAAGTAGTCATGAAATTTTTGGTATGAGTGAGTCAACAGTATTGCAATTCAATTACTCTGATCCATTCGTACTCACTACAACATTGATTTATAAGTACAGGTTGCAATGAGGATGAGAATAACGTCGACGTCAAGCTCATAATTTTCAAAGTATGTTTGATTCATACGCCTACTCATTCAGATTCATAAATTGAGAAAAGTACTTATAATACTCATAAATTATTCGAGTAGTTTTTGTTACATTTAAAAAAAAGAAAAAAGACAAAGACAGCGAGCAAAGCAAACACACAACATTCTGGTGAGTATTGTAGTGTTAGTATGCGAATTATACTTATTTGGTGATTCTTGTAAATGTTGAGTAAAGGAGAGTCGAAATCAACAACATCATGCGTATTGTTAAGTATGAGTACGATGAGTACCTCAAACTTTGAGTATGAATAGTATGGCTACGATAGTAAAATAAGAATCATCAGAAATTATGAGTATTATTCGAATCTACTTATCTTTTTGAATACTTATTGCAAATCTCTGGTACGTATTTATAAAAATATGTTGATTTGCTTTGTTGCAAATATAATGGCAGCATAATTACAGTCGAAAGTGTAGGAATTAAAAAAGAACAAAAGCGAATATTTCTAAAATATATTGTGGTCATTGTTTGAAAAAGGAATTCTGAACGCTCCTAACAATTTATTGCAAAATAATACTTAGTTTTGATTCTTTTGAATAACCTTTAGGGAATGCAATCAGCGCCGCCTCGTGATAAAACAATAGGACTTGATGAGTAGTTGTAGCTGATACTGTCAAGCCGCACGATGATATTTTAATTGATTGAAATAAAATTATTAATGAGAAAAGTGAAATTGTATATGAGAAACAATCAATTTAAGTTACACAATTATTGTTACACTTAATATTAAGACAGAAAATTTTCCTGGAACGCAGTAAGAAATGAATGTAAAATGTTTTGACTGGTAACTTTTCAGTGCTATTTTGATTAACATACAGCACCTGCTTACTACTTACTCTTAAGTCAGGATTTTGACCTAGCTTCTCTCACCACTATTGTTGTGTGTGCTAATTTTATACATGAGTGGCGGAACCAGCAGTTTAAAGTCGACTCCGAACGACAGATTTTTGAGAAACTTTTCATAGCAATTTTATCTACTCTCATCGATGATATATCTATATTTTTTTCTGATCTGATGATTAAACCTTGGTCTCATATCTCATCACCCACCAAACTACCTACTTGGCTACGGTGATTTAAAAATGGGGTTGTAAAATGCAACATTTGCAGTTTGAATGATAAAAATTATAGTACCCTCTACCTTCGACATTTTAATAGAACGAAATGATGGAGAGTCTATTCTCTGAATTTAACAAAAAAAAATCCGCCAACTTGAATTGAACGATGAAAAAAATTCAAAATTTTCTGAAGACACGAAAAAATTGTTTTGAACTGTATGGGCGTTGAACGATGAGCGTGGCCTTAATATAATGATAATGTTACTTGGCACCCATTCTTTTGTTGGTTCCAGAAGTATGTGTATTAAATTTGCAGAGTTCTACTGGATTATTAACAATTTTACGCGAAATTGACGACATTGACACCATAGGCCGTACCAAGCGAAATGTTACTGCTGACTTTAGTGCTATTGAACGAGAGTCTATTAAGATGCGTCTGTCAGTAAATGAGGGCAAAAAAGTATATGTTATCGACAAGTAGAGATGTGCGGCGTATTGATTCTCAGATCACGGTCGATAACTATACTTTTGATACAGTCAAGGAATTTATTTATCTTATCTCCGCCGTTACCACCAAAATTGATGTCAGTCTGGAGATCAAGCGCAGAATCAATAGATAATTGAGTAGGAGAAACCTCACTCGTACATCAAAACTAATACTCTACAAGACGCTCATCCTACCCGTGCTTCTTTATGGCTCAGAGGCAGCAGCCTTAAGAGTATTCGAGAGAAAAGTCCTACGTAAGGTCTTCGGTCCAGTGCGAGTTGGCGATGATTTCCGCATTCGATCCAACAGTGAGCTGTATGACATAGACGTTGTGCAACGTATTAACATCCATCGGCTGCGCTGGATTGAATGGAGGAGGATATTCCGGCGAGACGGGTATTTGATGCGGGGATCTGCGGAAGTCGTCGAAGAGAACGACCTGGTTTGCGTTGGAAGAACCAAATCGAGGAAGCCCTGTCATCAATTGATGTGAACAACTGGCCTAGCCGCGCAAGAAGCAGAAGCGCCTGGAAGGATGTGTTAAGGCAGGCCGAAATCAGTTGTTAGGGTTATTAATGGCCAATTAAATAAGAAAGTAAATAATTGAATATGGTTCAGTAAGGTTATGTAAACTTTTTCATAAATGTGCTTATTTAAATGTTTGCAACACTTAATTCAAAATTCATTCCGACCTACTTTATATCCTTCTCTAGGGATACATTAAACATTTTTTATGTGAATTTTTACGTAAGTTTCATGCCTTACTCCATTATGAAAACGGTGTACTATAATACAAATTAAAATTTTATTGAATGCACTAAGAGCACGCTTTCGCAAGAAAATATTGCAAATTTTGTCAAAGATAATACATTATCCTACTCAAACACTCCATTCATTCACTTCATCCAATTTCCAGTCTATTTTATTAAAACTTTTTAATACCAGAAATCGCCGTAGTCTAGTAGGTAGTGTGTTGGCTTATTAGACGTAAGGCCATGGATCAAACCCCAGGTCAGACATCAAAACGAGAATATGAAAAAAATATTTTTTCGGTGACAGCAGATTTCTGGCAAAAACTCTTAGAGTAAATAAAATTGTCATGAAAAATTTTAAAAAATCTGTCGTTCTTAGTGGACTTTAAACTGTATGTCCCTCCACTCATGTATAACATTAACGCACACAGCATGGGTGGTGTGAGAAGCTGTACCGAAATCCTGACGTTATGTTGTGGTTGTTAATTTTTATATATGAGTGGCGCGACCTACAGTTAAAAATCGATTCCGAAGTACAGATTTTTAGAAAACTTTTCATGGCAATTTTATTTACTCTCAGAGTTTTTGTCAGAAATCTGCTGAGAGGAAATCGTCGGAGAAATAATTTTTCAGTTTCAGGGGCTTGAACTGTAGCCTCTCGTGTTATAAGATAACACACTATCTACTAGACTACGGTAACAGTTATTTATGCAGTTATACAGTTATATAGATATTAATACCACTTATTCTGGGCTTAGTAAGTCTAAAGTTGTAACCCGCGGATGACGAAAACAGCAACTTTTTTTTATCAGAAACTGTGTCAATATATCTCTCTTAGATATTATCTTCTTAAATAAACATCAAAGCCAGTCTGCCTGATACTTCACCGGGAGGACACTGCGATGTAGCGATATAGAGTATGTTATACTCGTACACACAAATTCTCTTTACTCCAATATACTCCAGCAATAAATGTAACGAGAATATATAAATAAATGGCTTTAAAAGTTCCTCCTGTAATTTAATTGCAAAGTTAACAAAAATAAAAACTAAAATCGATTTCCGGTCAGCAAAATATTTTCTTTAGCAACAATAACTAGTAAAAAATAAAAATAAAAAATTATTTAAAGATTGTGGCTGTATACATAAGTCTTAGAGGCATACTAAAATTTTATTTGGAAAATAGAAATTTTTATTACTTTTTTTATGGAATTCTTTCCGGCCATCCATATTCGTTATGTTTGCTTAAATTGGTCTTTTCCTTGTCATATTCTCATATTCCTCATGAGCATATAAATACTATAAAGTTAATTTATTATAATGAAAAATTTCACACAGTCATATCGTAAAGAACTTTTGTCCTTTGACTTTTTTAGAAAGGGGAGGGATGGGCCTTTTAAACGATATTCATACATATATGTATTATTCGACTTAATATTATATGGGTTTTGATGATGTAAACTTGGCAAATGCGAATTTTTTCATATTTTTTCAAGTTTGTCCGTTCATAGTAGCAAACTTTAATTAAAAAATATGAAATAAGTTATGAAATTCAGAAAGTGCATTATCTTGTGAAGAGATTGACACTTCGTTTGATCAAATCGGACAAAAATTACAGTAGTCATTATTTAAATAGTATTATAGTCGTGTTATATTTTTCTTATATGTATATATTTTTAGAAATGAACTTTTTGTTCAAAAATGTTCAGAATTTTTTATGAATCTTGATTGTTTATCGGAAAACATTTCAATTTCACGTTTGAGCGACCACCAATGTTTGCACAAAGTGAAATAATAATATTTGCAAAAAACACAAATATTAGCCGACTTCTGGTAGTCGTGTAAACGTGAAATTGACACATTTTGCGATAAACAATCAAGATCCATCAAAAATTCTGAAAATTTTTGAACTTCAAGTTCATTTGATAAGACAAGATATATAAAAAATATGACTCAGCTGTTATAATCTTTAAATAGTAATTACTGTAAGTTTTGTCCGATTTTCTAAAACAAAGTGTCAATTTCTTCACAAGAGAATGCACTTTAAGAATATCGCCAGTATATATATACACCTAATTCTGTTTTTACACGGTAGATTGGTTCCAGAAAAAACCGTGTAAAAAAGACACTGATCGTATGCAAAAATAGGTGATTGGTTCCTAATCTCTAAAACCTATTAAAATTAGTGAAAAACAAGGATTTTTTAAGAAGTTTTGTATTTGACATTTTCTTTAAGGGATTCATAAAATATTTAACAAAATTAAAAATATAAATAACTTAATAAATATAAAATATTTTTTGGCTTACCTTTCATCTTAATGCGTTAAATTTCTTTACCAAACACAAAATATTAACACATTTCAATTGCTCTGACATTTGTGCTTGTATGCACAAAAGGGAATTCCCCTAAATTTGTGCCATTTACATTTGCTTTGACGATTAAATTTGCTTGTCGCGCAAAAAGGGAATTCCCTTAAATTTGTGATATGAACATACTTTGCAAAAATTAAATTTGACAAAAAAAATTAAGCACAAAAAATTTTAAATCGTGCTAAATGGAATAAAAACGTGTAACAAAAATTAAAAATATTTTATTTTCAAACCGTGTTATATCAAAACCGTGTAAAAAAAGACCGTGTAAAAACAGAATTAGGTGTATAGTATTTAAATAAATTTTGCAATTAAGAAGGTCAAACTTGGAAAAATAAGAAAAAAAATATTTTCCAAGTTTACCCCATCAAAACTCATAACATGTAAGTTTGAACAAAATGTTTATGTATACCATTTGAAAGGCTCATCTGTTCCCTTTTCAAAAATCTTTGGATTTTGAAAATAGTTTAAAAAATATTTGGGTATTCAATAATTTTGTGTGAAAAGATCAAAAATACGGTTTTTGTCAATAACACAAGTTTGTAGGGTTCGAGAAATATAATAAAAAAGTATTTTTTAGTTCTACTCAATCTAGTGAAGAACTTAGACTATGTAGTTACTCAGGTGTATTTTCACTGTCGCGCCCTGTTATTATAAGCACAAATTGAGCTTTTAACCCAATTTTTTTTCAAATCTGATAGTTTTTTTTAAATATTATGAAACTTTCTCCGTCTGCTTTGTGTACGAACTCATATGTTTTGAGTTTAAATCAAGTAAAATTAGGAAATTGATCTTTTTTTCATTATTTTGACATTTGAGTTGTCAGATATCAACAGAAAGCGTTCGCTTAATTGTAATATGCTCACTAAACACACTTATGATATGATATGACAGTGCTTCAGTAGTATGTTTATGGCGTTTCTGGCGCAGTTTCAACATACAAATTTAGGAGCATGCATAGCTGAAAAAGAGTAAAAACATTGCAGAATTGTGAAAATGAATTGTGTGCGATCGGTCTTTAGGTTTGTAGGTAATGCTTTTTAATGTTTATGTGTGTCTGTGTGTTAAAATTTGGGAGCATGTATATCTGGAAAAGAATTAAATTATTTTAATTTTCATTTTTTCCATTCAAATTTATGATCATACCTGCTTCTTCTTGGTCCTTTCATTTGCATTGCTTTGCAAACGAATGACTGGACGGACAGAATGAGTGTGTGCACGTTTCCTCAGAGTATAAATAGACTGTAATGTGAAAATGTATGTACGTATGTACGAATGTACGGACCGAATGAGTGTGTGTGTAACATGTAATGTGTATGATCGTTTTTTTTTAATAATAAATTCTTGGCACGTATTGCTCATGATCACAGGTAGAAGGAATAGAAATATAAACTGATAAGAAAGGGTAGGTTGGTTGTGCGGTTGTTTTTTATTTTTTGTATGACATAATTTGAAGGATTTTTAAATTGATAAGAAAGAAATGTATAGTTGTACCTGCGTTTTTTTTCACGCATAAGTAGAATATCTGTTTTTACATAAATATAGTATAAATAGGCTTGCTTTAAATATTTAGATTTTTGTTAGTTTTACTGTTTAAATAAATAAAATTATAGAATACAGGGATTAATAAAACAAATTAGTTTTTTTCTTAGGTATACATATTTTATTTTTAGATTTTGTTATTTTGTACAATACAATACATATATCCATTGAATACAATAATAGTTAAACATTCGTTTATACATATTAAATAGCTTAAGTGTTAACAAACATTTTTCATAAAATGTTTGGCATCTGCAAATGTCAAAAGATTCTGCGTAAATTTTGTCACAATAATACAAACGTATCTATGTATAATATTATTAACACATATAAATGGATTACTTATTTTACTAATGTTGCATATCCTTAGTTCATTGATAAGGCTTAAAAATTAATCTATATGCTCTTTATCAATCTGATTACTATGTTTTGTTAATAGTTCTTCCAATTCAGCTGATGTTACCATTTTGTTCCCCTTCTTTAAAAAGTTAAAAGTTGGTTGTGTTAGTGCGGGACGATGTACTCTGAATTATTTCATTTCAATTTATATTTATTGAATAAAACTTTTAAACACAAGTGCCCACAATTAAATGTATTAAATTTTTGTTTTCGTTCATAATTAGGAAATTTTAAGTAGTTAACAATCTCAAGTGGTGGTTGTAAGTTTCCAAAGCTATCAAAGTATTCTTTATAGTTGTGGTTTTTATAATATGCTACCCAATGTGTTCCCATATCATTTGATTTGTTTGAATGGTTTTTAGGTAAAGAATCACGCGTGAAAACACCTCTAAAGTATTTAAAATGTTTACCATATTGTCTTATATCTAAATCTGTTAATGGGCGCTCAGGTAGGTTATCTAGTAGTTTTTGGAGCTGGACTGTAGTAGAGACCATATCCAGTTTTATATGGTTTGAGATATAACCCTTTACCCATTGCAATTGATTCCATATATCTATTGTGACGAGCAGCTTCTGCCAATTGTTCTTTTCCATTTTTGATATCATTTACTGCTTTAACAATAGCAGATCCTCCACTTGCTAAACCACCAAGCGCTGACAATGCTGACAGTACGGGAATAAGTGGAAGAAATCCTCCAATTTTCGGCACAGGTATAACTCTCGGTATTATAATGTTTGCTCGCTTTTTCCCTTTAAAATTTGAATAAATAGTCTTTTGAGCTATTTTAACAGCATCATTTATATCAAGGGGTTTCTGTTCTTTGAATTGTTTCAAAGTTTTTCTCACAGTATCTGTGATTAATTTCTTATTACATTTATTCTTCTTTCCTTCTCTCATTCTTTTTAAATTCTTTCTTTTCTTATGCCTCTGCTCCTTCATACCTAATCCAAATTTTACTTTTGTTTTCATAGCGTTTGTCACAAATCATGCATTTACACGTACTTTTATATCACTATCTTTAGCTTTTACTCTTTGCCAAGCTTTTCAGCTAATATTTGATCCGCTTGATGTCTTTTATTTATGTCGTGTAATTGTGAATATGCATTGTCGTGTTCGTTACAAGATGCGTCTAATAAATTTATACCCTTATCTCCTCTTGCTAAACGGTTTTCAAGTTTTGTTCCAGGTCAGCAGAATTGATATCCAGGTAAATGTAATTCAACAGGTAATTTATTTATTTACTGTTTACAAATCCTTATCCCATCTTACACTGACTGGTTTTTTGTTTTGACTGTAGATTATAACAATTTTTTCCCGTTACTTTTATACCTCTTCGCAAAAATAAATGAAATCAAGACGATTTCCTCTATATACACCAATTTATACGATCACTGTTTCAGTATGTTAATTTTCTTTTGATATTGATTTTGATCTGCTTTGTATCGGTCGCGATCTACTTTACATCTGATCACGATCTGCTTTGTATCCGGTCACGATCTACTTTATACCTGATATCGATCTTCTTTATATCTTAAAATCAAAAATTGTTTTTCCTTGTTGGTTTTTTACATATTTTCGTCGAGTGTGTTTTGTCTATTTTTTTGTCATTGTCATGTTTTAGATAAACATTTTCTACATCAATATTTAAATTGTTTATTTGATCAGCTAGATCATCACATATTTGTGTTATGTAAATATTTTTTTTTGGGTACGACATTTTGTTTTTTGTTTTTAAGATTATATTTATTAAAACTTTATTAATATAAGACATTTCTTTCCCTCTTCTAATAAATTATGTTAGCTTCTTTAAGTTCTTCGATTATAGAGATTATTTCGTTTTGATGATTGTTGTTACCAGAACCTTACATACCAATGTATGTAATTTGATTTCGGATTATTTAGTGATTTTAGCATTAAGCCACAACCTTTTGTTAAAATGTTTTTTCTTTGATTCTGTTGATGTAGATATGCCACATAAAGGATAAAAAATTTTAAGGCCTAAACAACTGTTACAACTTCTATGGCGCTTCAGTTTCCTAACACAAAGGTAAACGTCTACGTGTCTGCCGGAAGTACAATTCTAGCATTCAACAATTTTAGGGCCATTGTTACATCTTGACGTTAAAGTTGGGTTTAGTTAAAGGTAACTTTAGCTAAAGTGAAATTTAAAGTCACCTTTAACTGTTTTTTGTTTTACGACTTACAGATAAAATCAAGTTAAGCTTGTGTTTGAACTTGCCATATTATATATTATTTTCAATACAGCAACTTCAAATATAAACAAAATCGGCAAATACAATAAAAAAGAAGCTCGTCGTTGCCACTGCGTTGAAAATACTTGTTGTTGTGAACAGTTTTATCGACATTGCACCGACACTACCATATTTTTGAAAAAGTTAACTTTATTTTATCTGTAAGTTGTAATAACGAAAATAAGGTAAATGTAACTTTATAGTTCCCTTTAGCTAAAGTTAACTTTAACTAAACCCAAGTTTAATGGCAAGTTGTAATAATGGCCTTAATTATTTTTATATTATACGTGTATTGTTTTGTTTATATAAGCAACAAATATATTAAATGAATCCCCAGAGGCATTTACAAACAAATAAAAACAAATAAAATCAAAAAAATAAAAGTACGACTGATAATGCATTTGTTCACAATTTCATTTTTACAACAAACATAAAATATATATAAATTTCAAAACAAAATAAAATTAAATTTATGTCAAGAATAAATAAAATTTTCATAAATTCATTCAGTTCAATTCAATACAAATAAATTATACACTATTAACCCTGGAAGGTTACTCTTCATTTTTGTATGTTAAGGTTACTCTTCGTTGTATCGACGAACAATTTTTAACCCATCCAGGGTTAAAGACTTACAGGCAACCACTCGACAAAACAAGGGGAAAAATATCAATAAGTATGTTTGTAACAGAATGCCAAAGCTGTAATTTTTTGTTGTACTCTTGTATTACTCATATCTGTATGTACATACATATATTGATTAAACTTCATACTCGTATACAGACAAACAAAGTAATTACCATACAAAAGGTAGTAATTTATTCACAATAAATAAATATCATTTAGGAAATGCATATATGTACACTCACTCAAACAATTGTACGTCTACCATGCAGGCGGAAACTATTTGCACAATATTTCAAAAACTGCATACATACCTACCAATTTGGGATTAAATAAAATTGTTTTTATACCTCAATTTGTACAAAAAAAATTGTTTAAAAAGTTACGAAATAAATGTAATTTACATAAAAAAAATCAAAAACATTTTAAAATACTATGGAAATTTAAATTGATCTTTTTGCGCCAAAAACTTTTCCTAAATGATCACAGAAAAGGCCAGCTTCTATCCTCCTGCAACAATTGTATCATTTGTTTATTACTTTTTTTATTTATTTATTTATTCAAAAGAATACACACAAGAATAAAATATATTATAGTATTGCTTAGCAATTGTTACTAACATTAATTTTGAATCATTTATTTTAACTAATTTAACAAATTTAATAAAATAAACTTAAAATTTAAGAAAACGAAAGGAAAATTATGTTAAGAAAAACATTAAGAAACATTATTATCATAATAATAATAAAAAAAAGAAAGAGGAAAATACGTTTACAAAATTAGAGAAGATTGTTATATTTTATAGAATTTATCTTGTTTCCTTTGATCTAGAAAGAATTAGTCTCTCACATAAATATTGTGTAAAAATAGGAAATTTGACAATTTAATTAATTAGACGAGCGAAATGCGATAAGCTCCTATTTTTCCTAATGCCAAAAATATATCGTGCTATAGCATTGTAAGTTACGTTCAGTCTTCGTCTATTAACTGCAACGCAGCTTGCAAACAGCTCACATCCGTACATAAGAGTGGGTAGTAAATATGTCTTCGTTAATAGCATTCGAATATTAGTTGGTGGAAAATCCTGTAATATCCAGAGATTTCGAAGCATTGCAAAAGTTTTTCCACAGTTCATTTTAACGTGATCCGACCAATTTAGTTCCCTATTCAGGGTTACGCCAAGATTTTTAGCTGTCCTAACAAACCCTATATTTGATCCATGAATTTGAATCGGTGGTAGAACAAATTTTTAGGTGCTCCTCCAGTAACACCAATGATTGGGGTTTATATTTAGACCATTTGCCCATAAATAAATTTGAATCAAATCCTGGTTCATTAAAATAATGCAGTTGGGGGCATAACTAACACAACGACTTATGTATAGCTGTACGTCATTAGCATACATGTTTAATTGGCAATGTTTTACTTGCAACGGTAGATCATTAGCATAAATCGAGTACAACCATGTGTCAAATATAGAGCCTGTGGCACACCTCTTGGCATTAAGCAGTTTCCCGATATAACCGAATTATGGCAAACACTTTGACTTCAGTGGCTTAGGTACGAGGAGATTAGTTTTAATGTAGTCGAGGAAAAATTGAACATATATTTCAGTTTAAGTTTCAAGATAGAATGGTGGACAGTGTCAAATGCCTTAGAATGATCCAGTAGCACAAGAAATGACATAGTGTGACGTTTATCAATCTGGCACGTTATTTCCTCAATTACATCAACCAATGCACTAAGACAGCTGTGTTGTGGTCTAAATCCGGATTGCCTTCTCGTCAGTAACGAGTTAGTATATTAAAATAAATACTAATTTGCAAATAAACTAATTTTTCAAAGACCTTCGATAAGTAAGGCAACTTAGCAATAGGCCGAAAACTTTTATCTTGTTTTAAAATTGGTACGATTTTAGCATGTTTCCATACAGATGGGTATGTAGAGCTGGTGGCAATTGTATTGAAGAAATGATTAAAATAAATATGTATATAAGGAGCGTAAGTCTAATAAATTTTGGATGCATATCACCATAGCCAATAGCATTACATTTAACGTCAATAAATGACCTCAGTACCTCATGCCTAAAATGCATGAAATTGAATTCATGCCTTTGTCGTTGGTTTAGCCTAATGCTATCATAAAAATGTAACGAAATATGAAAAATATTTCTTCGGCGATCTCCTCTCAGCAAGTTTCTGAAAAAAAAACAATAAGAGTAAATAAAATTGCCATGAGTAGTTTCTCAAGAATCTGCCATCCAGAGGCGACTTTAAACTATAGGTCCCGCTACTCATGTATAAAACTAAGACACACAATATAAGTGTTGTAAGAAGATAGATTGTAATCCTGACTGAAGGGTTGTAATGACTAATTATGTATGTATATATGTAGGCCCCAGAATAAAATATCCCCACACCGATCAATGTTCCAGAATGGAGTGGAAACAGATATTTGGAAAGATATACTCAACTAAAGAAAACATGCAAAGAGGCAAAGTTTCTTTTTAAATCTAATGGATTTGAGGCAATCAAAACTTTTGTTGGAAAGTTATAATAACAGAAGGTTTGAATCATACAACAAACTGATTGGGGATAACCTGGGGGCTAATTCTGGCAGTCGTATACGAACGAATTTTTTATTCGAACGTGCGAGCTTTTTTAGTTTCGGGATTCTCTGTTCTATTCTATCGAGTAAAGTATATCGAAATATCTAATGATGGCATTTCGATAACGTGTGATCATTGGAATGCCGCCTTGCGAGTTTTTACTCGTAAGCACTAAAGCTTTCAAATTAACGTTTTCCTGCTGTAAACAACAATATGAAAAAATTTAGGTAACAAATTTATAATAATTTATGGATAAAACATTAATTGCAGTATTTGTACCTCAAAACTTTTATAAATTAATTACATTAAGCATTCAGAATTGGCAAAGAGTATTATATCAAATACTTTTCAGGGAAAGGCAAGAGCTAATTATCTATGGGAACAGCTCACAGCTAAGCTCAATGCTTCCGGTCCACCAATCAAAGATTCAAAAATGTAGCACATGGTGGTTTAACAAACTCTTGTTTAGTTTAAAATTCTGCTGAGGGTCTAAAAATGTCCAAACTTTTGGGTCTTCAAAAACATCAGAAGGCAGCCCAAAGGACAATTGCGACAAAGAAAATGTTACCCCAACAACTTCACCCAAAAATAGTATTCCTGACGTATCTCTCTGCTGTTTATCGGATTATGAAGAAGACAAAATGGAACCTACCATGTCTTCTTTTATAGAATTTGAAGATGATACAGCAAAAGAAACTTCAGCCCCAGCTAATAAGAAAGTAAAACCAAAATATATTATCCATACGAAATATTACAATTTTAATAAAACTTTTCTTCTTTGGATTAATTAAATTTCTTTTATTTTTGTAAGAAAACATTTTTTGTTTACATTTTTTGCATTTTAGTCAGCGCTGTAAAACGAACACAACACCTAAGCAACAAATCGATTCGTTTCGTATCGAGTTACATCATCAGAAAATTTCTCGCTATCGAAATTATTTTCTATTCGAACGCAATTTCGATCACGACTGCGAGAATTAGACACCTGAAGTTAATAAACAATCTTTTTACATTTTTCCTCTTTTTTATTTATTATACGAAAACTTTTATTACCATAAGTCGTACGAAATAATTGTAATAATTGAAGTTTTTCTACCAATAACCCTTCCGTTTAGACCATTTAATTTGTAATTTAATTATTAATGCCTCACAGTTTCCAAAAAGATGTTTTAATGTGGATTCATTCTGAACAAGTGTACTTTGAGTCTTCAATGTCCTATCAAAGGACCAGTTACTAACTACAGGTTACCTCTACACAGGCTGATGCGTGGCTCAAATCTTCTCTTAGTGTAATTCTCCAACAAAACTTTTATTGCCTCAAACCCATTTGTTTTGAAAAGAGTAGTTTTCTCTCTGTTTATTTCTTTTTTTCCACAGAAATATTCTTGATAAGTAAGGGAAACAGCATGAATCAGCCACTATTTCGATGAACAACAGCTAGACTTTAACTAAATTAAAGTAGATAGCATCGATCACTTTTCCGAAAAGATTCCGCATTATATACGTTGTGAAATCTACCACAACAGAAGGAAGGAGCACTTTATATTGACAAAGGGTGCTCTTCAAAGTTTCACTTATACGATGCCACTGTACCAATTTTTATGTTATAAAAAAATTTTAATTTTGTTTATTTGGTTTGCCAGTTAATAGCCTAACGAAAAATTTTTGATTTCTCATAAGATTTTATTTTTCACTTTTATTTTCATCTTAACCTAAAAAAAAATTCGTTGTAGGTTCGTTCGTTATGCTCCGGCAAAAAAACAAAGCCAGTCTTTGTCATTAGTTAAGTGTAAACAATAAAAGCATTATTAAAACCATTACACCGTTATAATGACACTTAATTTAATTTATGGTACTACGAAGTATAAACAAACACCGAAAATAGATAAATCTGTACTAATAACTGTTTATTTCGCTTTTTAGATGAAATGAATTGGAACCACATGCAATGCGGTTTTTCTTTACCTTTCAACGATTAAATATGTTTTCTTTGTTCTTAAGTCACATAAATCTTGTCTTTGTTCAGTGTACAGGTAGTAACATAAATAAATTCACCTTTCAATGTAACGATCAATAATCTATAGGAACACGTTTTTAAGGATACCCAGTATGACCACAACGCAGTACGCATAAGGACCTTCATAGCTTCATGGTTTCATTATGTGCTGATTTACGTTTTAAGGATATCGTTTGTGTTTGTGAATGCCACAAATGCGATATAATGCGCACACTTTAGCAAAAAGGAAATTGAAAAATGCTTTGAACAGCACAAGAAATAACCGTGTTACACACAAGCCAACGCAGTATGAATGTATGTGCACTAGACTGGTCTCAGTTTAAATGGATTTGTTTTTGTTTTTTAATTCTTAATATGTGCGCTATAAGAGGTTTGTTATCAGAAACGCTGTATTAATTTTTTTGCCTGATGCGATGGTTGTACCCAAAGTTCAATTTTTTTTCGCTTTTTATAAATATTAAGTAGGAAAATATAATTCATTGTAATCAATACAATCCTAATTATTGAATAATTATTTTCCTAATGATATTATTGTCAATACTAATAATAATAATAGTGTCTGAGCTGACACTAGAAAAATTGTCTTTGCAACGATCTACACTGTTTTTTAAAGAAAATTTCTTTGGTAAATTTATTTATTTTATTTATTTATTACAATACAATTACAAATCATATTCTATTGGGAATCGAATCCATGACCCTTACGCCAACAGTCTAGCACACTGCCCACTAGAAATTATTTTAGCTGAATTATACACAATAATTGCTGATGAGTCGGAAGCCAATGATGTTGAAGTAAGTTATGCAAATATTTCGAATAAATGTTTTCGAAAATATGAATAAAAACAAGACTCAATATCGCCGTATAATTATATTTATTGATGGCAGATATTAGGCAACCTTACACGTGTTTTTTTCAAATACAATCCATCCTGTATCTCAGGCAAAAATTATTTCCAAATAATAGTTAGGTTGAGCAGTGGCCTTAATATATATAAATTTTAGTTGTCGTAAAATTTGTAATTTTTTAATTTTTTTATACTAATTTCTTAAGTCTTATCACACACTAAGGCAAGCCAATCTACTGTATTAAAATAAAATAAATCTACAATGACGCTCAAAAATTCTATCAAAAGGTTAAGAATCTAACCGAGGGTTATAAGCCCGGAGCGCCTTCCTGCAAGGATGAGAATGGAAACTCAGGTTATGGAGGAAACACTTCTCTACTCTGCTACAAGGCGATGACGACACCAATACCGCCTTTAGAGATGATGTCCCGAACCGGATTGATAACGACAGCGTGGAGATTTCGCCGCCTAGCTATGAAGAGGTCAAATTCGCGATTATGCGTCTTAAGGCTACCTTCGATAGCTCCATAAGTGATCGTGTTTTTGCCGCATTGTCTGAGCTCGGTATACTTACAAAGCTTATAAGAATGAAGTTAAGCAATTCCTGCAGCTCCGTCAAGGTAGGAATGGACCTCTCCGAGCCTTTTGATACCAAGGCAAGGCAAACCCTTCTCATGCGACCTCTCCAACTTCGTCATGGAGAGTGTTCTGAGAAAGGCGTGAGTGCATCGCAATGGCACTATTTTTCAAAAAAGTGTCCAGTTGCTTACGCTGACGACATTGACATCATTGGGCGTACCAAGCGAGATGTTACTGCTGCCTTTAGTGCTATTGAACGGCAGTCTACTAAGATGGGTCTGACAGTAAAAGAAGGCAAAACAAAGTATATGTTATCGACATGTAGAGACGTGCGGGGTATTGATTCTCAGATTACGGCCGATAACTATACTTTTGATACAGTCAAGGAATTTATTTATCTTGGATCCGCCATTACCACTAAAAATGATGCCAGGCTGTAGATCAAGCGTAGGATCACTCTGGCCAACAGCTGCTACTATGGTCTCAATAGGTAATTGAGTAGCAAAGACCTCTACAAGACGCTCATCCTACCCGTGTTTCTTTATGGCGAAGAGGCATGGACCCTATTAAGCACTGATGAGAGTATTCGAGAGAAAAGTCCTACGGAATATCTTCGGTCCAGTGCGAGTTGGCGATGATTTCGGCATCCGAAACTTATGGGAAAGAGGAAAGATATAACAGTGTTTATGGATACTAGGCTTGTATATTTTTATACCATAAGTAACAGGAAAGACCTCCGCAGGAATTGAGTTCTACATACGAATAGTCCGACTAAAAAACGTATTTTTTCTGTAATGCAGTGTGCGATCTACTGGCCAATCGACCACATACGGATGTGCTGGCCGAGAAAGACGAATGTTACGTAGGAATATATGATTCCTATTTCGTTCGAGCAAAATCCTTTTGTAGTAGCGATAGAACAGTGAAACATAAACCACATTGCAACGATGCTCCAATGATTCAATGAGGTTGGATACACTACCGCCATTAAGGAGCTACTACAGCCTCTCCTGTACACGGTCGAGAAATCTCAAAATAGACGTTGAGGCACCGACCCGTACATGAGAGTTGTATTCCATTCTCGGTCGGTTATAAATGGTGTTAATAGTAAGAAGATCATATGAAGTGAAGTATTTCTTGCACCGTCTTAAAAAGCTAAGGCAATGAAAAATATATCGGTTCCAGTGAACATCACACTGAATTTTCATGCCCAGAACGTCAAGAACTTCTGACTCCCTAATATGTACACCACCAATAATTTTAAATGATGCAATATTATTGCGACGACAGATTTTGAGAAACTCTTCTTGGCAATTTTATTTACTCTCAGAGTTTTTGCCAGAAATCTGCTGAGAGACAGTCGCCGAAGAAATATTTCTTTCATATTTTCGTTTTTGATTTTTGACCTGGGATTTGAACGTCTAATAAGCCGACACACTACCTACTAGACTACGGCGACTTTTCATACGTTCGTTTTTAGCATATGAAGAGCAATACAAATGCTTACCGAAATTACATTACGGTTTGGCAAGCGTTTTCATTGCTTTTCGTATTCCAAAAACGAACGTACGTTCCATGGACGTTTGGCTAACCGGGACTAAAGCTAAATTCTACCTTTAGCATTGCGTTGAACATGTTGCTAATGCGTTAATAGTTGAAAAGCGCAGGACATAAAGTATGCAATAATAATAAAGTACTGAAAGCGTCGTGGAGATTCTGTGTTATTTTTAAATAAAAAAGTACTGAAAAAAGTACTAAAGTACTGATTTTTTCAACACTGACCCTGCGTGTACCATTACGTTCCATCGCCGTTTGACTAAACGGGGCTTTTACGTTTTGTTACGTTCCGGATCAGCTGTTTTGTTCTGTATGTGTATTAAATATAAATAAATAAATAGTCTAGTAGGTATTGCGCTGCAAACCCCAGGGCAGACATCTCCATCAAAACGAAATATTAAAAAATATTTCTTCGACGACTTCCTTCGTTAAACAGTAGGTCCCGCCACTCATGTATAAAATTTAAGCGCACAAAATAAGTGGTGTGAGAAGTTGCGTCGTAATCCTGATTGAAGGGTTATTATGACCATTTATGTATGTACATATGTATATTTTACAAAAGTACCATTTGATGCAAAAAAGTACTTTTTCAGTTATAGTTAAGTACCATTTCAAAATTTCAGTTTTACAACACTGCGCAGCGTTGACATTTGCCACGTTTTATTTTTATTTTCTCTTCCAATGCTAAATTAAATGTTTAAAATGCAAAGAATATTTCTCTCCTTGCTTTTTACAGCCGTAAGGTTTCTGTTTTTATTTATTACAGAAGTTTCTGTGTGAGTACATATTTTATGGGGAGTTAAAGTTACGGCCTGTATACATGTAAACATTGAGGCCTCTCTTATAATATTTAATTCCCTAAGAGAGTAGAATTGTCGCTGCATTAATAATAACAACAAGAATAACTACATATGTATGTACGTATATACAGTAAAAATAGTAATGCTATTAAGGTAATAATTTTATGTTGGAGTAATTGAACTGAACGGCAAGCGATGCTGTAGGGACGACAGTAGCAAAACTTTTAAAGTTGAATAAAGCTATTGAATGAAGTGTCTCAACTCTTTATTTTCCTGCAAAGGAACTAATGCGAAAGTAAAACTCTCTAATTGATGAGATATATCAGAAACAAAAAGAGAATAGACTATGAAAAAACGAAATCATTTAACCGTAGATCGAGCTTTGTATCAAAAATGATACATTTCAATTTTTGACACAATATAACTTTAATTCAGAAAAAGTTAGATGCCTGATATTTTTATAATTCATAGGTATTGTTATCGCCATTATTTTAAAACAAATAAAAAAGAAAATTTCATTCAGGAATTAAAAATTCAAAAACTTTTTCAAAACTCTAATGAAAAGGATATTTTTTTTTTAATATATTTATATTAATTTTTTGTTATTAAATTTTAACCATTTTCATAAAACTTTTATCACACATCTTGTAGTTTTATGTAAGGAATAATACTGTATAAATAGTTTGGGGTTAGCTAACATACTTTCAGAGCAGCCCATATATCCTATTTTTAAGATTTTTAAAAATTTAATTTTTTGTTCGCCTAAAACGAAAGAAAATTAAAGAAAATATATTTAAATAATGATGCTTATGTCTTTATGTTCCTTTTTGGAATATTTTCATCTCAAATTAAAGATTTTTGAGCAACAGAATTCAAAAACTTTTTAGTTTTATTGTGGAAAATGAAAATTACCGCCAGTGATTTGAATTGAAATTTGATTCTTAATGATGGAATACTTACAGTGATTGGTAGGGTAATTAATTTAAGGAGATTTATATAAATCAAGCTTCATAAAGAAATTTACGGAGTAATGCTTGGTATTGATTTATGTTTTCTTTCCTTTTGTTTTGTTTTATTACCTTTCCCACTCATATTTAATTTTGGCGCTGCAGATGAGTAACTAATTGCATTTTATGGTCGTTATATAATTTCGTGGTCCACCGAAGTCGAATTGGCAGTTTTAGATTCAAGTACATGCTACGTGCGTAGCAACTACTTACAGCAGTATTTGGGGAAACCCGTATCCGGGAAACCAGAGAGGAATCAAAGAGAGAAAATTGTTATGGACGTAATCGATGTTCTATTGCAACGTGAAATTTTTTACCTCAAATGACGTTGACAACAAATATTTCTAACGAATCACAGGAATGGTTTGTATCATCAGGTGTCAGCCAGCCCTCAACTGAGAGTGTTACTGATACGAGTGATCATAAGCTGCCCCATCTAAACAATTGGAAACTTATAAATCGCCACAAAGCAGGGTGCTAGACATCAAATTATTACCATTTAGAAAGAAATAAAACCAAGCTGACATGAAGTGCTTGATTTGTATGTAAAAAACCATGCCAATGTACATCATGTCAAAAATTTTAGCACAAATTGCATAAAAGTGATAATAAAATGTAATAATAGTAAATAAATAGTTTTATTAAAATGAACTAAAATATTAAATTTTTTTAACAAAATCTATTAATAATCGTGACAATTCCAAGTACTACAAGTATGTATCAAAAGTGATACCTAAGCTAGAATTATGAAATTTTTTAAGGCTCGATCTACGGTTAAGTTGAACGAAAAACTAAAGAAGGAATTTAAATTATTGAAATGGAAAGCAAATATTAAAAACTGTTGGAAAATATAAGAAAAAAATGTTTTTTTGGAAAGGAAATAAAACGGAATATTTGCAGTTTGTCTATGAAAATGCCAGTGAATGTACCGTCTGCAATGAATGAGTGCAATTGGCCTATTTTCAGCGCTACAGCGGAGAAAAATAAAAAAATTGTGTATTTTCCGTAAAATGGCAGTAAAACGTTCATGTTTGCAAATGGAGCCAAAAAAAATTTCTTTTATTTGTAAAACACATATAAATGGTCTCTATTGAGGTAAGCAATTAAGTGAAAATTGAAATAGTGGAAAATAATCTGCTAAGACTAACAATATAAAATGTAAATAAAATGATGAATGATGATTGATGAGCTCTCTAGAGACCTTATAAAATGTTCACCGAATTTTTTTTCTTGATTTGGTTGATTTGTTTACGATTTCATGACTTTTTAGAATGACTTTACATTATTTCCCCAACTAAATTTGAAGTCCTATATAATTATTATAATTTAAACTGTAGCATAGATAATTATAAGTGAATGAGAAAAGAAAAAAATAAATGTTTACAAGCTCTAAAGAGGCTTTAAAAGCAACTGCGTATAATAACAAACAATTAGTAATTAGCACAGCAGTATCTGGCATTTTCATTTTTCATTTGAGCGCCAATGATGTCATTAAAGCAAAAGAAACATTGTTCAGTGTTTAAATGAGTGCGATGACGAAGATTGAAGTCCGTTAGAAAATTAAAATTTAGTCCATCAATTCCTGCTAGCACTCATTATCTTGCATCATAATTCTTATCGTAATGAGTCATTCTATATAAATACTAAGAATTATTGCAATTCTTAATTAGCCATTGTATTCACATACATATTGTTACGTTTTTAACTTTTTAAAAACGTTTAGAATATGTGTTCGTTGATTGCAAACAAAATAAAAACAAATATGTGTTTAGTTTCAATTAACCGTTTGACAGCTACGCGGCGCAAAAGCGGTGCGTTCATTTGTTTCGAAAATCGAATTTGCGCTGCGAATTTCGGTGTAAGAATTTAGTCAAAAAGCAAAAATAAAATTAAAAGACGAGATATAGGGTCTTCTCTTAATACAGAGGTTATTAGAATTTTGTAGATTTTTTTATTATAATAATTAATTGTAGTTTTCGAGCAGTTTTCGAACGTTATCACCAGAATCGCTTAGCAGTCAAACGGTTATACCCTTTATTGTTCGCACCACTTTTGTGTGCCACCGTTTACAACTTGTTGAATCCAACAATAATTTGCTTTATTCATTCTTCTTCTTTACACTTCTGTCCACGTACACACGAACAAATGGACGATAGATCTTTACAACGACGATCTTCAAACCACGACCGTTTTGGGTCTTGAAGTCGAACGTTCAGGGTTCCGCCTTCTCGAGAACTCTATCGCGACTTCATTGTTGTTTGTGTATTTTGTTCACATTGCTTGTTGTTGCTTTTTCGCTTACTTGTCTAATGTTAAACAATGTACACCGTTTCCATTTTCGTAACAATATGTAGTTTATAGAAATTTTGTAATATATCTTGAACACCTAAGTATATAACTTTGCAGTTAGTTATAAAGAAAATATAAATATTATGGAGAAATAAATATAAGAATTAAATTGGCAACAAAAAAAAATTCACTTTTATTGACTTAACACAAAAAGCCTGTAGGAAGTCTTCAGAAGTGCTTAATTATTGAACATTGTAAAAATTTATGGTTGTCGGAGGGTTAAGGTTATTCAACAAAACTGTCGTACACATCATGTTGCCAAAGCAACATTAATAATCGTAATCAACAAGCAATAACAATTGCTTGAATCTGTTGTATAAATATCTCAGCTCTTGTATTGAAATACATTAAAAAAATACTTGAGTATTAAGAGTTTATGGTAGAAGTAAGAGTAATAACAACATAAGCCACAACATTTTCAATTTTTTATTATGATGTACCTTAATTCCAATAATGGGCAATTTTAACAAGCCATAACAAACAAATTTGTGGCCAAATAAATGTATTAAACAAAATTCGAACATCTGCTGATGCTCGTAAAAGTCAACAGTATAACAAATTTAAAATCAAGTATGAAATTGAAAGAATTTTATGTATTCTAAAAATTAATGAATGAAGATGTAGTATGAATTAAAACAAAAATTATGTCAAATTATACTATGAACTGAGATTTAAGCACTAATTAGCTAATAAAGAATTTTTTACAATGTAGTAATAATTTACAATGTAGTAATAATTGTTGTTTTTAATATATGTAGGTTACCTAGGTAGTCCTGATCAGTATTTTATTTAGCTGGAAAAAAAATGACTAATGAAATTGAATATCCTTAAGATTATAGGGACGTTTACGATAGCACTGCTTTACTTAAATAATAATAAAAAGACAAAAGACCGTATGCGAACATAAAGTAAAACAATAAAATCTATATTGGCTCAAAAAAATTCCAAAGATTTTTTGTCATAATTAAGCATGACCTAAATTTTTACAAGACTAGATTATTTGAAAATATTTTTTATATTGTTTAATTCACTTCAGATCAAATTATAAATTTTCCAAATGCAATGCCTTTATGATGATATCTTCCTTTAGAATAGTTTTTTGTATTACCCAATACCGTAACCTTTGAATCATGGTTTTAATCATGTAGACTGTAAGAATTCGAAAGAAAATACTTACTTAATTGGTCATTTCAATCATTCAGCCAGGATTATGACCTAGTTTCTCACACCACTTATGTTATGTTGTGTTTATCCAAAAAGCCGACTCCGAACGACATATTTGAGAACAACTTTTCAAGAAAAATTTTATTTATCCTCAGAGTTTTTGCCAGAAGACTGCTGAGAGGATGTTGCCGAAAAGAATATAGTATTATATTATTATTATATATTATAGTATGCTTGACGCATATATCCAACATATTATGTGTGCTCCCTGTCTAAACATGCAAGATGCATGACATTGTCTGCTGATCGCCGGTACTACGGGCTTACAGTCTCTTATATGCAGTAAATGTAGGGCTTTTAACTGTTTTCAGTTTGGAATTTCAACCAACCTTCCCTTACTTAAACATGGTTTCTCCAGAGTTCTAAATGAAGTACAGATTTTGAGTTTTGTCTGCAGGCATGTACTAAGTATTCCACTGATCAAGTTTGTTCTCAAAACAGTGTTGTATGCTTTCATCGTCGTTGGAGTGATTCTTTGAAGTTGTATTTGTAGGCGTTTCACGTTTTTTTCTCCTATTTATAAAGTCCGAAAATTGCAACCAAGGTCTGGTGGTCACTATCGAAATTTACTAAGCAACGGTTCTAAATATTTATTAACAGCATGAAAAGACAAGAATGCTGTTGTTTGTTTCTTGTCGTTCTGTAAACGCATTTTTATATGCACTTTTGCATGTTTTTGTGAATGAAATTAGTGCCGGTGATACACAAACTGTACCGTGCACTATTCGAGCACATTACAGCTTCTAAATTGAAATTATCTGTCCTAACATTCCCATTGAAACCACCATGAAAAATTTTATTTCTTCGCCTTAGTGTAAATTCAGGATGGAGTCAACTTAAGCGTACATTTGGCATTCAAAACAACACTGTCTTGACTTTTAAAGTTTCGACAAGCATTAATAATTTTGACCAGCATTTGACGAACTCTATATGCGAAGTTTTACTCCGGATTGTATTTTTTTTACAATATTTTAAGAAAATTTAAATTGACTCCTTAAGTATTCCATTTATATAACCCGTTCGGTATACTCTCCCATTTAGATATGCCGAAGAATAATTACTTGTGATATGCCAGCTAAGTCAGAGTTACTACAAGGATTCGGAATGAAATAGCATTAGTCTGCTCAATACAAAATGAATTTTTAAAAAATTAAATGAAATTATGAAAATGTATACTGAGTATATGAATGCTTATCCCCAAATCACCATTCTGTACTCCAAATGGAGATTAGACCAGCAGTTATAATCTGAAGTGAAATTTAGAATTCATGTAATACTATGTTCAGATATGCACATTTATTGAATTAATATTCGGTTAATTGAATATAATATTTTAAGTGTTCAGACATAATAATATACACAGTTCACCTGCTTATTCAATATTCATTTGACAGCTGGTAAATAAAACAGCTGGTTTTTCAACAACATTATTTTTATTTTGTTCTTTTTTTTTGTTTTTTTCTTTTTGAGTTGTTAAATATCAACAGAAAGTGTTCGGTTAATTGTAATATGCTCACTAAACACATTTATGACAGTGCTGCATTTTAAGTTTTACTCAATATTATAACAATTTGCCTATTTATTGCGCAATAATTAATTGAAACTTTATATGAAATATTGAGCTCAATAATTGTGTTTATTGCGATTTACGCAATAAAGGTGCATATATAAATATATATAAATACATATAAATTTGAGTTTAGTTTCAATTAAATTCTTTATTGTTCGCACTACTTTTGTTACTTGTTCGCCTTTCTTCTTTTCTTACAACGCAGATCTTTTCAACGGCGATCTTCAAACCACGACTGTTTTCTTCACACACAATGCGTCTTCACACAAGACTGACTGAATTCTTACTACTCGTTGCCTGCAAGACAAACTTTTTATATGACTACGTAAACAGTCTGATGAAGGTTCTTAAAGTCAAACGTTCGTGGCTTCGCCTTCTCGAGAACTCTATCGCAGTTACATTGTTGTTTGTGTATTTTGTTCACGTTGTTGTTGCGTTCTAGCTTACTTGTCTATCCCCTTTTCTTTCATACTGATGTTGTTGGTTTACTTTTAACAAGTTCGTTGTATCTGTTTGTATAGCTCAGCGATGCAACACGGCTACAGAAAAGATAAATTTACCGAAACTGCTCACTAGTTAGTCATATACAGGATTTCTATAATACAAAGAAAAAGATTTGGCTGCTTTGTGATTAATGTCCATTAATTCGGATTGAAAAAGCTCACAGTACTCTTGGAAATGTAGATATATCTTGTTGATATCTGTTGATATAAATTTCACTCAAATATCCTCATATGGAATACGGTAATAAAGTGCCTACGTGGCAGTGCCGCTTTATTACAAATAATACATGTTGTATGATATTTGTAATCTCTATCGCTACAGATCTACTCACGTTATCAAAGATTTTAGCATTAAAATTTTTATTGAGAACCACCACCTGCCACCAGACAATCTTACAATGGATAAGATTTAAATAACCATCTAATAAATCCCGAGAACCACACCAGAACGTAAAATCCATCTTTTACTATTTGCTATACTGCAGCAACAGATGGCGCAAACAGTTATGAGCCCTCTCAGGTCTATGTAATATTTTCGCCCTCTTTTGTAACACGGTTTTAACGGAACTGAAATGCTGTGGATTTCCCACTGTTTACCACCTGTGTTTTCTAACTGTATTAGTTAACTTATTCGCCGTTTTAATTCTGCCTACTATTGGGTGGCTGGGAACACGTCTTGTAATACCCATTTTTGCTGTCAGTAAAAATATCAATATTCACTGTAACCAAATTTGCACTTGCCCAGCTCATACATACCTTATCTGATAGCAGATATTCCCATTATTATAGATAAATATCTACAATATAGTCCATTCCTATAACGACGTCTATTCATACATCAACTGGTCCCTACGATCTCTTATGCTAGAGTTCTGTAGAAAGGATTGCTGAATTGTCAATGCAGTATCGGATTGATGCTATTGGTCAAATTTGAAATTTTAATGAAAATCATTTCGTTTTGTCCGAAGCTTAAACGAGAATTGCATGTATTTGTATTCCATGACTTGCCCACCTCAGCGCTTTACAAGGTCAGTATTTTTCTTTATCCTCCCTTATTGGTGACTAACATCCATCGGCGCGGCATGGGGTCGGCGAAAGTAATTAGATAAAGTTTATTGCCAGTTGTTACATCAGTATATAAGAATATTAAAATCATTTTTTAAGTATTTTACTTACATTTCGTTTTGTGTTTCAATTATTTAAAAAAGTAAAAAAAAACAATCGTCCATATATTTAATTTAAATTAAATTACATTTATGTACGTGAAAAGTCATACAAATATTTTAATTTGAAATTCAATAATGGTACAGTCACTGTAAAAACGTTTACGTGTTAAAATTAAAAATTAAAACGTAATTGTAGTTAACATTATTGGAATATGAAAATTTTAATTTTTTTTAATTCATTTTAAATTCTGGAGCCAAAAACAATTAGGGCCATTATTACAACTTGCCATTAAACTTGGGTTTAGTTAAAAGTAAAGTTACATAACATATATAATTGGTCATTACAACCATTCAGTCAGGCTTACGACCAACCCTCCCACACCACTTATGTTGTGTGCGTGAATTTTATACATGAGTGACGGGACCTACAGTTTAAAGTCGACTCCGAACGACAGATTTTTGAGAAACTTTTTCATGGCAGGTTTATTTACTCTCAGAGTTTTAACACAGCTCAAATTAAACAAGCGAAAATACCACTTGTTGTCCACTTATAATAATGAAAAACAATTTATGTGCCCGTTAAAATCCTTCCTTTAGCTAACGTCTAGTTGTAATAATGGCCCTTAGTGGTTTTTTTTGTTCAGAGAATAAATAAAATTATTTCCTATTTCTCAATCTAAAGATATGCCTCTATGGTGACTATTTGAAGAATTTAGCCTGTTTTTATTAAAGTCTGAGTAACCAACTTAAATTATACTTCTGGGAAAAAAACCAACCTTTTAAACAATCTTTTTCAAAAAAAAAAAAATCAAAAAGTTTTGTATTTACGCTGGTCATCTTAGTTGTAAGTTTAGTATTAGAGATCAGCAATGCAAGAGTATTCAAAAAGATGAGTGGAATCGGATCATGCTCAAAATTTCTGATACTTATACGCATTCGTACTTATCTTAATATTATACTCATACTGCTCATATTCAAAGTCTGAAGTACTCATGGTACTCATACTTAACAATACACATGATGTTATTGATTTCGACTCTCCATGACTCAACATTTACAAGAATCACAAAATAAGTATGATTCGCGTACGAACACTACAGTACTCACTAGAAGGTTGTGTGTTTGCTTCGTTTGCTGTCTTTGTCTTTTTCTTTCTTCTTTGTTTGTAAATGCAACAACAACAAAGACTGTAACTTTTGATAAATGATTGAAATCACTCGAATCATTTATGAATATTATAAGTATTTTTCTAAATTTATGAATCTGAATGTGTAGGCATATGAATTAAACATATTTCGAATGGTATGAGTTCGATGTCAACTTTGTACTCATACTCATTGTACTCATACTTATAAGTCAACGTTGTACTGAGTACGAATGAATCAGAGTAGTTGAATTTCAATACTGTTGACTCACTTATATTCAAAATTTCATGAGTGCTTATGAATAGCGAAAAAACGATCTCTGTTTAGTATGTAAATACGGCAAATTTTTTTTTACTGTGAATTGTGGATTGTGTAACAAAAGAAACGAGAGCTTTTATTCGTTATCAACTCCCAAATATTGAAACATTTTTGTACCTTTGAATTTGAAATAATTTTTTAATATTTTCTCCAACTCTGTTTAAATTTTTAATTTTTGATCCACATCGTTACTTCCCCAAAACATTTGGTCAATTTTGACAATAGTTCTCTCCTGGCTTCAAAAACCCCCGTGCCATTGGCCAACCTTTGTGGCGAATAGAGTTTCGTATGTTTTGGATACTATTGACGTTGATAATTGGAATCATGTAGAGTCTCATAGTATCCCTGCTGATCTGGCTTGTCGAGGTATGATATCCAAGGAACTCTTCAATTCTGACATTTGATGGAAAGGGCCTACTTGGCTACTTCGTTCACGTTCAGAATGGCCGAAATCATCGTTGAAGCCCTGTACCCAGTTTGAAACACGTTTGGTCCAAGTGAACACCAATTACTCTCCTACAATGATCAATTTACCCGATTCTAATGCTGCGCCTCATGCGGCAAGAGTTTTGAGTAACTAAACTTAAAACTCTTATTCCAACCGTCATGTAGAACTATAAGACCTGTACGATCTAACGCAAGAATTTGGTCAGCAAATTATGGCTGCGCTACCTCTAGAAAGAAGCACGTTAACTCGCCCTTTCACTGATACTGGTCTTGATTTTGCTGGACCTTTGGAAATGAAATCATATATTAGCCGTGGTTGCCGAATCACTAAAGGATGTGTGCTGGTGTTTGTGTTCTTGTGTTTGTGAGCAACCAATGAAATATCGACCCACATATGAAATAAAATATGTTGCCCCGCACATATTTATTCGGACAATGGAACATATTTATTCGGAGAATGGACCAGGCTAAGTTCTTTACTGAACCAAAACATAGGGTTGTGTTCGAAAATGTTTGCCAATCGATTTAATGGCATTTTATTCCCCCCAGAGCTCAATATATGGGCGGCCTCTTGGAAGTCGGTGTGAAAAGTTCCAAGACACATTTGCGGAAGACATTGAATAATCAAATATTCACTTTTGAGGAGTTTGCTACTATGCTGGCAAAAATAGAAGCTGGCTTGAACTCTCGTCCCCTTTGTCCCATGACGGATAACCCCTCGGACATTAACCCCTTAACCCCAGGTCATTTTCTTATTGGAAGTGCCATACTTTCACCCCCTGAGCCTGACTGCTCATTGCAATCTATTAACTACGCCAATAGGTGTCGATGTTTCCGCGTCGCTGGAAAGAGGAGTATTTGATCGAGCTCCATAAACGCAACAAATGGAAAAATCCCCCACGCGATATCGTAGTAGACGACTTCGTTGTCATTCGACATGATAACTTGCCTCCAAACTAATGGAAGGTCAGGTGCATTTCTCTCATCTACGTCGGTTCCGACTCTAAAGTACAAGTAGCTGACGTTCGATCGTGTTAGTCCCTAATCCAAATTAGAACTAGGTTAGGTTAGGTCGGAGTGGAAGCTCTGATATCAAAAAGCTCACTTGCATAGCGTCCCGTTGTGATGCCACGAGGTGAACGCAGTCCCTGCACTGACCAAGTTCCACCAAAAAAAATTAGGAAAGAGGATAAAGTTGGTAAAAGCAAGGGCTGCACATCAAAAGAACGACTACCCCACACTGAAAAACCAGCCAGAAAATTTGATAAACGAGGCTATATCCTTGACATCAATAAATGATAGCTCCGTCAAGCTGACAAGAGATGGAGAGCCAAATAACCTGCACCTCACAAGATATGGGCGCTGACAAAGAAAGTGGATAACAGCCTCCTTTTCCTCAGCGGATCTGCATCCACGGCAGAAGTCGCTAAATAGGAGCCGCATCCTTCACGCATGTCTGCCCACAACACGATGACCTATAAGCACGGCCACTGTGATTGAGATGATGCCAAAACCAAGTCCAAGTAACTGGTTGGTACGCCTTTTTTCCATCAGGGGCCAAGTGAGTCTAACAGTGGAGCAGGACTCCTCATTGACTCAGGATACGTTGGCGTCTAGAAAGAATTTCCGCGTAATGGCCAGCTTGACCGAGGCGAGTGGCATGCCCAAGTCTACTGAAGAGGATTCCGGAAGGAGTGTACCAGACCTGGCGAACTAACTCGTATCCCCTTTTTTCCTTTTTTATTTGTCCTTCGTTTATAGATGTCTCAAACAGCGCTTCGCAGACTTACTGTCGAACGCCCTGAAATCAAGACTCGCGACGAAGTTATTACTGATATGGGATCCAAATGTCGCATCTGCAAAGGTTTCCACTCCCTACAGAAATGTTCGACATTTCACCCTTCGAATCCTCACAAGCGACTGGGTGTAGTAAGGAAATTCAAACACTGCATTAATTATTTGGCCCAGTCGCACTTTTTGAAGAATTGCCGTAGAGTGTAGAGATAGGTGTATGGAGTGCCTGGGACGACATAACACGATGGTACACTTTCTCCATAACCAACGCAAAGCTAGCAGCAACTCCCTTCGAAAGGCAAAAGGAAAAACTGACAACGTCACTAACCACAGCCAAGCTCGTAACTGTTCATGTCGTCAGCAAATAAATAATGTTTCTTTTTCTAGCGAAAGAAATTTAAAACGAAGTTATTTATCATACAAAAACTTGATAACAGCTGCTAAACGCATCAAGGCCTCATTGCAGAAATTAATATTGTGTGGTATTGCATGTAAACATGTACATACGTCCGTTGAATTGTAAATGTCAGTTAAACTGTTAAAACGTATGCTTGCGTTTCTGGTTATATTTCAATTTCAAACAATAAATATTCCAATATTGCATGCGACTTTAACCAAACAATAATGACATAAACACAGGCGGTATTCACATAAAACCTTCCATTCAATCAATCATTCGTTTCATGGCCTTATGACTGACCATTAATAAATATTTCTGCATGAATTCAGATGTGTATGTAAATGTATTTTAAATACCTGGTAGTTGTTCTACGTATGTTTTTTTAACATCATGCTAGCTTCGAATATAAAATACAAGACATTTTTGCATATATATGTACATGCCACTGCAATATTATGAGGTAGTCTAGAGCAATTAATTAAAGCGATTTATCATTACAGCATTTATTTTGCATATCATTCATCAGATTTAAAAATTTAAAAGACAAATAATTTTCTCAGGAAATATATCTCGAAAATAGTGACAATAAAACTTCTCAATTTAAAATTTGACTTAAGGAATCCACAAAAAAAGGCTCGGCAGACTGCTGGTATATCTTACAAGCATAGCTGCCAGATTTGACGATTTATCATCATTTTGACGTTTTTAGCTCCAAAAATATCATATTGACGATATGACGATTTATGCCCATATTTCAACTATTTTTGTAAATGAAAAATTTACATCATATTCTTTACTTTAATACATTAAAAGTACTAATTTTTGTATTTACTTTGCAATTGTTACAATTGCAAATTTGGGTTAGTAATAACGAGGAGTGAAGTATTATAATTTTAAGTTATTTGCGAATATGATGAAGTAATGGACTTTTTAGATTCACCGTGTCAAACGGATTTACCAATAAAATATTTTACGCCCAACGAAGGTAAATCTGAAATTAAATGTTGAATAAAAATAAATCTCCTGATTTCTGCAAATGTTGTCAATAAATCAACTCGAAAAAGTATAATATTCTTGACTCTGATCTTCAATTCAATTTCCGTCGCAGTGGAAATGTGCGGAAATAATTATGATTCCTAAGCCTAACAAACCTGAGGTTATGTTGTCATCATACAGACCTATAAGTCTACTTGCGATATTTTCAAAAATATTTGGAAATATATTTCTTAGAAGATTATTGCCAGTTCTGGAGAGACGAAATATTATTCCAGATCATCAGTTTGGGTTTCGTCATAAACATGGAACCTCCGAACAATGTCATAGAATTGTAAACGTAATAACTGATGCTTTAGCAAATAAACGATATCGCTCTGTGGTTTGTCCTGACATCCAGCAAGCATTTGATAGAGTACCTTGGCTTACTTTTTAAAATAAAGAAAGTTTTACTGGCACCATACTTTTTCTTTTTTTAAAGCTATCCCTCTCAAAGTCATTTTTATGTTCAAAGTAAAGACTAAAGATCAGCTTTATTCGAAATCAGAGCGGGAATACCACAAGGCAGTGTACTAGGACCTGTATTGTACTCAATTTTCACAGCAGATATTCCGTTAACAAACGACGTCATAGTAGCAACATATGCAGATGATACAGCAAAGGCAGCATCAAGCCAATATCCAACAGAGGTTTCTCTATAGTCCAGCGCCATATTAGCCTCCTTGAAAAATGGCTTACTAGGTGGAATATTAAAGTAAACCCTGAGAAATCCAGACACATTACCTTCGCATTAAGGAGAGAAGATTGTGCAAATGTGGCTTTATATGGTGAACAAAAACCAAATGAAAATGAAGTTAAATATCTGGGTATTACTTTGGATAGAAGGCTTACTTGGAAGTCGCACATTAAGGCTAAACAATTCATTTAAAGTTGAAAACTTGTAAGTTGGTTATTGGTTATTCGGACCAAAATCTGAATTAACTTTAAACAACAAAATGAGAATATACAAAGCCATCTTAAAACCGGTTTGGACATATGCAATTATGTTATGGGGAACATCAAGCAAATCAAATATACATATTCTCGAAAGATATCAGTCAAAAACTTTAAGACTAATTACTTCTTTGTATCAAACAATTGTATTAGAAGAGATCTTAATGTTTTATCAGTAAGGGATGAACTTAAAAGTTTTTCTGAAAAATACCTTCAAAGATTGAGTGACCACATAAACCCTCTGGCTGTTGCACTATTGGACGACAGCACTGAAACTCGAAGGCTCAAAAGAGCACATATTTTAGATTTACCTTTTAGAAGCAAATCTTCTTATTTTGTAAATAAGTAAATAAATTTAAAATCATTGTTAACTATGTTTCATTGTACCTAGTTTATGCATTTCACTGGAACTGCATAACTCCTGTTATTTAATATCTAAGGTATAAAATTTGCATATTGTCCTGAAAGTGGACAGATTGGAAATGACTAAAGAATTTATTAAAAAAAAGTTATTTGCGAACATCTGTGATGATTTTTCATCCCTTTAAAGCCAAAAAATTACAACCTCTGCACAAAGGGAGTTCCACAAATGAATAGTTCGACTAAAGAACGAATTTTGTCTGTAATGCAGTGTGCGATCCCCTGGCCAATACGTATGAAAACACATACGTATGAAAAAGACGAGTGTTACGTAGGAATATATGATTCTCGGGAACAAGTTCTATTATTTCGTTCGTTCGTTCCTTTGTAATAGCGATAGAACAATGAAACACAAGCCACATTGCAATTATGCTTCAATGAGTTAATAGAGTTCGATACCCTACCGTCATTAATGAGCAATTTCGCCCTCTCTTGTACGCGGTCTAGAAGTCTCAAAAAAGACGTTGAGGCACCGGCCTGTACATGAGAGTTGTATTCCATTCTCTTTCGGACATAAGCGGTGAAAATAGTAAGAAGATCAGATGAAGTGAAGTACTTCTTGCACCGTGAACTGAAAAATGTGTCGGTTCCACCAAACATCACATTGAATTTTCATGCTCAGAACGTCAAGAACTTCTGACTCTCTAACCATAGACTTAGATTAAGATGATGCAATATTATTGCTGCTCTTATGTGTCAATATACAACCCTGGGATAGACTGTTTAAACCTTAAAAAAATTTTCTGAAAATGATACAAAACTTCTCGATTTTTGAAAAAAAAAATAAGAAATGAAAATGAGGGATGGTAGCTTTTAATTTCCAGTCTTGGCTAAATTTATTAAAAAATATTAGTATTATCACAGTCTTCAGCTAATGTAGAGAGAGTATTAAGCTAAGTTAATTTAAATTAAACTAAATTGTTTAGAAGCAGTATTATATGAAAAGATTATTTAAAACATAGCAATTGTTACTGCTTCGACATTAATATTGTATCTGATTTGATTAAAATGCTTATAAATATAACTATGTATCTACATACATTCGTTTTTAAAGTTTATTTTTACAATTAAAGCGTTAAAACTTCTTAAATTTTTTTGTTAAATGCTTTTTTTTATTTATTTTTGAACTAAAATATGTACATTGACTTAACTTTATATGTTTCACCACAAACTTTTTTTAATTTATGTATGTATTAATTTTTTCTGACGATTTTTTTACAATTTCCATGAACGTCTGACGATTTGATGCTTTATTTATCTGGTAGCTATGCTTACATGAGAGAATCTTGCTTCTACACCAGAGTAAAAAAATTGATTGCTGCGTAGGGCTTGTAAATGTCTTCCAGATTTTGATAAATATCACAAAACTCTGTTATTTGATGTTGAAAAATCAACATAAAAATTTTTTTGTAGTGACACAACCGATTTGGAATATACAATACATATGTCATAAGTTATATATTTGGAAATATTCAAAGTAATTTCCTAGTAAAGACAAAGTCAGTAATAATATGCTTACGAAGCTGTCTTATGTGATCATGAGTTTTAAACGCATTAAACATGATTTTGTAAAATGATAGCAATTAAAATGGTACTGAATCTAGTCAAAAAGTCGTCGTAGTCTAGTAGGTAGTTTGTTGGCTTATTATATATTTCTTCGGCGACAGCCTCTCAGCAGATTTCTGACAAAAACTCTGAGAGTAAATAAAAATTGCCATGAAAAGTTTCTCAAAAATCTGTCGTTCGGAGTCGACTTTAAACTGTAGTTCACGCCACTCATGTATAAAATTAACATACAAAATATGAGTGGTGTGAGAAGCTAGGTTGTAAGCCTGGATAAAGGGTTTAAAATAATTTTTTTATTGAAGTGTTCTTTGATGAAATAAAATAAAGCTTTTAACATTTTTTTTAACATTTCATTTAAACGGTTCATTTAACCCTAAAGCAGTTAAAAACCAATTAAATTTAACATGCAATACTGAAATATCACACCTGCAATGAATAAAATTTTGCATAACTAAGGGCCATTATTAGAACTTGCCATTAACTAAAGGGAGGATTTTAACTGGCAGATAAATTGTTTTTCATTATTATAAGATAGAAGTGCACGTTAAGCTAAAGGGAAGAATATCCAACTGGTAACTTTTACAGTTAAAATTATGTTTGAACTTGTCATATTATTTATTATTTTCAATACGGCAACTTCAAATATAAACAGAACGAGCAAATACATAAAAAAAGAATCCCGTCGTTGCTACTGCATTTAATTTGAGCAGTATTATAGACATTGCTCCGGCACTGCCATATTTTTGAATAAGTTAACTTTATTTTATTTGTAAGTTGTAATAACGAAAATAAGTTAAAGGTCACTTTACTTTACCTTTAGCTAAAGGTACCTTTAACTAAACCCAAGTTTAACGGCAAGTTGTAATAGTGGGCTTAAGTGTTTTATTGTTGTTTTTTAAACTTATACACCTTCATAAAACGTTTCAGTTTAAATTTTTCTAAAAAGCTTCAATTAAAAATTTTAATATTTTAATTAAAGCCACGAATTGTCACATCACAGTCTGATAAGCTTTATTTGCACAAAAAAGTGTTAACGTGTGAAATCATTAAAATTCAATTGGGCTTTTTGTGCAGATGGATTAAAATTATAACAAGAACTTTAAATAAAAAAATTTACAAAACAAACATAAAAATGGAATTAAAGCGAGCTAAAAAATATTCAAATATTACACATATTCACAATACATACGTATATTTTTTGTTGCTTTTATTCTACAATAAAAATCATTTAAATTTAAAATCAATTATTATAATACCTATAAAATCAATACATTTTTTTCTTGTTCAATTTATTCACTTAATTATGCTGCTGTGTTTTGATTATTTGCAAAAATTATTACCATGTACACAGGATTCAAATAAATAAAAAATCATACTCTTTAAAATTTAAATTACTTGCAATACATTTTTTATTGTTATGTTTTTACCTTTTTTAAAACATTTAAAATATGAGTTCGTTGATTGCAAACAAAATAAAAACAAATTACTAGTTAGTTTCAATTAAATTCTTTATTGTTCGCACTACTTTTGTGTGCCACTGTTTACAACTTGACGAATACAACAATAATTGCTTGTTCACTATTCTTCTTTGCTTACAACGCAGATCTTTTCAATGGCGATCTCAAACCACACTTTACACGCAACGCGTCTTCACATAATATGTACTGACTGACTTCGTACTACCCGTTGCCTGCTTTGTCTTGCCTCTTTATATGCTCAAATAACCAGTCTAGTGAAGGTTTTTGAAGACAAAAATTCGTATTTTTGCTTTCTTGAGAACTCTATTGTGACTTCATTGTTGCTTGTGTATTTTGTTCACATATCTTGTTGTTGCGTTCTCGCTTATTTGTCTATCATTCCTTTTTCTTTCATACTGATGTTGCTGGTTTACTTGTAACAAGTTCGTTGTATTTGTTTGTGTAGATTTTGCTCATTACACCGTTTCCATTTTTGTAACAATATTTCTCATAACGCGTCAGAATATAACATATGCAGAAAGTCTTTACGAACGTTTTTTTTAATATTTGGAAAATGAGATTGATATTTTAACTTCAAGTAATGATAACATAGTCAACTTTACATGATAATAAGAACATAATAATAATTTTTGAAAGTATGAAAGTATTTTTAGTTATTCAATTTTAAATATATACGACTAAAGCCCCAGTTATGCTACAGTAACGGAAGGTAACCGCAACAGTAAGAAAAAGCTGATCGTTTTTGTTATGTATAAAGCAATACGAATAGTTGTAGAAATGTAATGTAACGTAACCGGAACGTAAGAATCTGTACAAAATAGAATTTTCTTACATTTTTACGTGACATCTGTTTAGCAGTGTTAACAACATGTCAATATTAAAAACCACCAAAACTGAAAATTGAAATCATAAACAGAATTTACATTTTGTACGTATGTTATGTTTGACTGCATGTGGAATTCTCTTTAAATAAAACTTCACATATTTTAAAAACCTAAATTATAATTTATTTCATTATTAACTTTAATAATTTAAAATAAAAATAAATACTATTTTACTATTACATTATGTAAGTATTTTTTTTTTAATTATAAAAATATTTTTTATTTTAAATTAGAAAAATATAGTTATACATTTTTAACTGATTAAAATGTTCGAAAAGCATTGCACTTTACTTTTATTAGAGAAGAGAACTACGTTTTAACGTTCGTACAAATTTGGTTTCCGCAATACCTGATGTGTTTCTGTAGGATAAACGATTTCACTTGCTTGTCTGTTTATATGGAAAATACAATCAAAACCACTCAATTTTGTGTTTGTTTTACTCAACACAAACTAAATTGAGTGTTTTTGTTTGAGTGAAAGTGAAATTGTTTGGCTTACAGAAACACTACATAAGACTTTTAATAAGTACCTTTAAATAAATATTAAATCGTTGAAATGAACCAAAAAACTCTGTAGTGATTACACTGATTAACAGCTGAATTAAAGTAAAACAAAAGCCGCCATATTAAAAGTGATAAAAAGAGTGAAAACTTTTTTAAAATCTGAAATTAATATTAAAACATGTCTTCTGTATTCATATCTGAATTTTTGTCTTTTAGTTTTTGCAATTTTTATTTCTTTATTTGTTTTTTTTTTTTTTTTGTTTATTTCTTTTATTGTTTAGTTTACCTAATAACATATGATTACGTTTTTACGTTCTATAATTGCTCGCACATTTTTACGTTCCGTGCACATTACGTTCCCGTAGCATAACTAGGGCTTAAGGCTATGTTTAAAAACATAAGTATTGTTTTGTAGCTTTTTTTGTCAATGAAAAGAAAATTGTATGACTGCAGTTTTGTTTACATAAGCTGTGAGAACAATTTAATTACTTAATTAAGATCATGAAAATAATTGAGTTACTGAACGAAATTTCTCTTTATACAAAAGAAACAAGTTGTAAGCCACAGATTCTTTTGCTTTTGCAAATGTAGTCCAGTGGCGAGAATAAATAGAAACTATGTTAGAACTTTTACTGGCCTTATTTAATACCACCTAGAAACCTTTTCTAGACAAATTTCTATTTATTTCCCCTTTTTTGAAAAATTTGAATCGCATAGGAAACAAACTAAGACAGTACAATGAAAGCAAATGAAGATATCCACTATCAATCTGCATGTTATTGTGAAGCAACACGTAGAGTGGCGTTTACTACGGTATGTATGTTTCATAGATATCGACAGTGACAGTGGAGTCCAACAAGGCTGTGTTCTGTCTCCATTACTATTTCATATAGTTATGGATACGATATTCGGAAGAGTATTTGTTAACGGTAGGGGGATAGTGCGGGGACTGCAGGGTCACCTAAACGAATTGGATTACGCAGACGTTTTCTGTCTACTTGAGAAGCAGTGGCGGCGGAACCAACAGGTCTAAAGATTAAGGTCTTGAAAACAAAGACTCTATGTATAAATGAATCTCTGGATATATTTTTAATAGATGCAAGCGATGTAGCCAAATCAGCTCTCTTGGGAGCATTATAATTATGAACGTAAGATCGGTAGAGATTATCGATAATCGCTTGCAGAAGGCTCAAGAAACACCAATCATTTTGTGTCTGTTAATTTTATACATGAATGGCGGGACCTACAGTTTAACGTCGACTCCGAACGACAGATTTTTGAGACAATTTTAATGACAATTTTAATTACTCTCAGAGTTTTTGACTCAAAGGTGCAGAAAGGAAGTCGCTGAAGAAATATTTTTTCAAAGTTCGTTTTGTCTCTGACCTTGGTTTGCACCTTTAGGCCTAGGAATTTTTCTTAAACATTTCACTTTGAATTCGGATCTATATGTGTGCCTCACGAACGATACGAATATTGTTTGTAAGGTATGCATTTCCAAAGAAAAAAAACGTACGCAAAATAACTTTTTATACTACGTTCAATATTCGGTTAATTGAGTACAATATTTTAAGTGTTCAGGCATAATAATATACGTAGTTCAGCTGCTTATTCAATATTCATTTGACAGCTGGTAAACAATACAGCTGGTTATTTCAACAACATTGTTTTTTGTTTTGCATTTTTTTTTTGTTTTTTTTTTGAGTTGTCAAATATCAACAAAAATTGCTCGGATAATTGTAATATGCTCATTGAACATAGTTATGACAGTGCTGGATTTTAAGTTTTACTCAATATTATAACAATTTGCGTATTTATTGCGCAATTATTAATTAAAACTTTATATGAAATATTGAGCTCAATAATGACGTTTATCGCGATTTACGCAATTAAAGTGCATTTCTGAACATAGTATTACACATATTTAATTGATTTCACTTATGTTTTTGCACTCAGAGTAAATGGTTTACGCCCCGAAGTATAATCTAATTTATTCGGTCGTACATCAATTATATTAATACTGTGGTTACCCTGGTTATTTTATCTCAAATTTGGGATGAAAACACATCCCACAAAATTTTGCTTTAATTCTTCTTAGACATTTAAAAAATTTTCCATTATATTGACACTTCATATCCATTTTATTTAAGAAGGAAAACTTTATCTTAATGCTTTTACTTAAAATAGTTTTTCAATTTTCATTTCTATATTTGTTATGGTTTTATCATTTAAAATTTTCTGTTTATTTAGGAAAACTGAAAATTTTCATTAAACACTGTTCGTATTCAAATGAATTTTGAATATAAATTCCATTATGTTTTGTTGTTGTCGTTGTTCTCATACTTCAAACAATATTTAAATTGTAGATGAGGACTTTAATGGAAGGACTGAAACGAAGAGTTTTGTAATGGAGAAATTACTTTTAAGTATGAAATTTATATAATTAGTGTTTTTAATGGTTATTCAAAAATATAATTAAAAATTTTAGTGATTGTACTTAGGACAGAAGTTGTAGTTCTGGGTCCCAGAAAGCAACATTGTGAGCTCATTTAGAAACTAGCGGTTATTTTCAAAGTAAAAACCTATGCCATTAAAAAGTGCTCAATTCGAATTGAGTTGGAGGTAAAAAAGACAGGGCGTAGCCATACTATTAGAGAGTCAGGCCGCCTTTCGAGTACACGGCAATTACACAGGCAATTACATCGGCAAAAGCGTCTTCTACATCTGTTATTATAGAGGAAATTATAGCGGGAATTACAGACAATAGCGACAATTAGAGAGGTAATTACAGCAACAATAGCGGGAAGCTGAATTAGCTGGATAGGGAAAATAGTATTACGCTTTGCAGGATCCCAGATTATGTAGAAAAATACATTTGTCTGTCGAAGAGTTATTAATCAATAGAGTTGAAAACTTTTATATAATATTCAAACGTTTCGGCTTTCCCTTAACTTTATTATAAACTATAAATAATTTGATTTAACTAAAAAAAATCTCATTTAATTACTTATTTTGCTATTTATATTATGTCTTTTAAAAATCAGAATGCGGCTTAAAAAGTTTCCCATGACGATATTATGCCCCATTAGAACATCAACTACGTCAATAACAATATATCCTCTCTGGTTCCCCGGATACAGGTTACCAAAAATACTGCTGTACGTAATTGCTACACACATAGCATGTACTTCAATATAAAACTGCCAATTCGATTTCGGTAGCCGATGAAATTTATAATGACCATAAAATTCAATTCATCTACAGCAACAAAATCATTGGAAACATAAACAGCATAAAGTCCAAGAACATGTTCTTAATAGGCGTAAATTTTTTATCACTTTCGATTAGCCATCAGAGCCAGTGGTTTTGTTATCTCAGACATACATACAGATTGACTGAAATATTGTCCTTCTGTAATATTCGTCTGATTTTTAATTTATAGGGCGAAAAAAAAATGTTTCTTTTCAAATATTTGTAACGTGAGATAAGTTTAAGAACATTCGAAGAATGTCTCTCGAATACTATTTACGCGAGGGGGGCCTAAAATAGATAATATTGTTACGAAAATGGAGCTGGTGTCCAAAAACAATGGACTTGTTTACATGATTGACGAATGAACAAAAATGTAGCAACAACATCAGTATAAAAAAGGGGATAAACAAGTAAACAAACCGGCAAAAACAACACTGCAAGGCCAAACGTAAACAAAATACACAAGCAATACAGATTTCGCGAAGGTAAAGTCATTCTCCTTCAAAAGCATTCATCAGGCTGTGATATAAAAGCCAAGACAAAGCAGGCAACGGGATCAGTAAAAATTCAGTCAGTCTTGTGTAAAGACGCGTTGCGTGTGAAGAGAATAATCGTGGCTTGAAGATCTCCGTTGTAAAGATCTGTGGAACAATTATTAGTGTTTACGCAGAAGTGTGTAAAGAAAAATAACAAATAAAACAAATTATTGTTGTTTAAATCAAGTTGCGGCCAGTGGCTCATGGAATCAACGAACAATAAATAATTTATTTAAAACTAAACACAAAATTATTTTTATTTTATTTGCAATCTACGAACTCATTTTGTAAACGTTTTTAAAAGGGTAAAACGTACTAATATTTTTTTCTTTTTATATTCTGGGATATAAATAAAGTAATCAGATATTATTTTATTTTTAATTTTTACTGGATATCATAGAATAGAATGTGTATCGCACGGATAAAACATTCAACGTCAATATTTAAATTCGAAGTTGCTACATAAGGCAGTAGGCAGTTTGTTATTAAATTCTGTTAACGGTTTTGTTACGGTTTTGATCTCCGTATTCTATAAAGATTAAACTAAGCAGTTATGCTCGGATGTAACCATAGTTCGACTAAATTCAATCTGTATGCAATATGGCAGCAAATTACTTGACAGTGAATTAAAAACATATCCAAAAAATAAGGAAAATCTCTCTCCTACCATTTTATTGTACACTCTCTACATCGATTGTAAATTATTATTCGATTACATACATTCTGGACCAGATACATCACTCTTTTGTTTTTTGTGAAAATGCACGAAAACTCATTTATTAACCTTTATGTCAACACATACATATCCATATATGTTTTGTGTATTTAAATCACCGTAACTCAGGAAGTAATAACTGTATTAACCTGCCTATTCAATGAACACATGTCTACTGTAACTTGGCAGGATGACTGAATAAATGGCAACTAATTTGACAGTTGAGAGCTTCAACATGTTATCAACTGTCAAAGTTCGGTCCCTCTTTTAAGTCCCTATATATACATACATAATTGGCCATAACAACCCTTCACTCAGGATTAAGACCTAGCTTCTCACACCACTCATGTTGTGTGCGTTAATTTTATACGTGAGTGGCGGTATCTACAGTTTAATGTCGACTACGAACGACAGATTTTTGAGAAACTTTTCATGGCAATTTTATTTACTCTCAGAGTTTTTGCCAGAAATCTGCTGAGAGGAAGTCGCCGAAGAAATGCTTTTTCATATTTCGTTTTGATGTGTGACCTGGCATTTGAACCCGGGCTTTACGTCTTTAAGTCCCTATATATTGACAAATTCGATCAATTTAGAACAAGTTTTCAAATCTGAAACCGAACAATCATTAAAAACATCTAAAGGCCAGTTTAAACCATAAGAACTATCTTTCAATTTAAACAACAAACAAAGTTTGTATGAAATAGTAATTTTTTATTCGATTGAATGACCTTGTGATGGCATTATGTGAAGAATATAACATCTTTCAAATGTCCTCTGTTGCTTCTTTGAATGAAATAGACTCGAAATGTTCTATTTCCCTTGATTCTGGCTCACAAATCAGACAGAATTTGACCCATTTCAGCATTATTAATCTCATACACGTGCGACTTAAGAATACCCCACAAGATGTCTGACCACACAATGTCTGACAACATCAAATCGTACGATTTCGAGGGTCAATTCGCTTTACCTCATGTGGAATTAACTGTGAGCACGTAGAGCCGTCCTGCTGAAGCTACATTCTTGAATGTCCAGATTATCCAATTCAGAAGTTGGTGGTCATCGACCTATAATAAATAATATAATGCTAGCCGTTAAGACTGTGTGACTGGCCATCAACATTCTTAAAATCAACACCAAACCTTATCGTTTTCAGAATGCATTGGACCCTATTGGATCTCTTGTGGATTGGTATCGTGGCAAATTCTGCAATTTTGTTTCGTCACGTACTCACTCTTTCACAAATGGGACACATCGCTGAACATGATGCAATTCCAAATTAACCGTAGACTTTCTATTGAATTGAATTTAAAATATATTACTTATACGCACCATATGACATATACATACATAAATAATTGCACTGGAAAGTATGCAATAAAATAAAAAAAAATTGATTTTGTCGTTTGCAAAGTAATGGAATTAAATGTCACTCATACGTCACATACTTGTTGTTATGAATTTTAAATATTAAACGAAAAATAATTTCATAGCCACTGTTTCAAGTGGAACTTGAGCCTGCTGAAGTCAAGGAAAAACACAACGCATCTTATGCACAATATGAACCTATTCTATTATATAAATATATATTATATGAACATCATGAAGAACCCCATAAGCGTTCAATGTGTTAGTCACCAGAAGTTTGGTTGCACGAAGATTTATTTTAAACTTCTCACTGTTATGAGAACGTTATGTACTGTGAATTCCGCAAAATAAACAAATTTAACATACTTAAAACGTCTCGTTGGTTTCGTTATCACTAAATCTATATTAAAGAATAATTACTGAAACTTTCATAAAATAACTTAAACAAAATACTGTGCATAATTTGGTTATCATAGCATACAACGAATGTTAAACAAATAATGAAAAAGAAGGTAAAAATAATGTATGTTTAATGGAGCGTTAATATTGTAATAATTATTCTGCATTGTCAACATACACAATTTGTATGGTTGATTAAACTTGAACAAATATATCATATGATGTCGTTGCCTCACATCAAATGTACACACACAATGGAACGCAAAATTTATTATTGTTTGTTTTTTATTTAATGCATCTCCATACTTTCATTTTCCAAAAAAAAATTATGAAAATCCTTACTTTCAAACAAGGTCATAGTTTAATCTTCTAAAGCCGAAACATGCACCTGCTGTTTTCTCATACTTTTTATATATTATTGTTACGAAAATGGAAATGGTGTTACATCGTTTAACGTTAAAATGACAAACAAAAGCTACAAAAACAAAAACTATGAACTTGTTTACATGATCAACGAAATAAACAAAAATATAGCAACAACATCAGTATAACATAAGGGATAAACAAGTAAACAAACAGCCAACAACAACACTGCAAGGACAAACGTAAACAAAATACACAAACAATAATGACGAAAGCAACATGTTTACATTTATAGAGATTTCGCAAAAGCGAAGTCATTCTCCTTCTCCTGCAGAATCAGACTGTTTACCCTGCGGTATAAAAGGCAAGACAAAGCAGGCAACGGAGTCAGTAAAAAATCAGTCAGTCTTGTGTGAAGACACGTTGCGTGTGAAGAGAATAATCGTGGCTTGAAGATCTCCGTTATAAAGATCTATTGAACAATTGTTACTGTTTACGCAAAAGGGTGAAAAGATTAACCAACGTAACGTAAAGCCTCGGTTCAAACCCAGGTAAGACATCAAAACGAAATATAAAAAAAAATATTTCTTCGACGATTTTCTCAGCATATTTCTGGCAAAAACGCTGAGAGTAAATAAAATTGCCATGAAAAGTTTCTCAGAAATATGTTGTTCGGAGTCGACTTTAAACTGTAGGTCCCGCCACTCATGTATAAAGTTGACACACACAATATGAGTGGTGTGAGAAGCTAGGCCGTAATCCTGACTGAAGGGTTGTAATGGCCAACTATGTTTATGTATGTATATATGTTGTTTACATCAAATTGTGAACAGTGGGACACAGAATAGTGCGAAAAATAAAGGATTTATTTAAAACTTAACAAAAATTTATTTTAATTTTTTATTTACAATCTACGAACTCATATTTCAAACGTTTTTAAACAGGTAAAAACGTAACAATATTTTCTCCCCTCAAACTACCAACGGCATGCAGTTCGCTTTTCCAAGTAGTACCGTTTTTTGCAATAAATAGTTGATTACCGTGTTTTTTTTGCAGCCAATAGTTTCCTCAGTTCATAAGGCGAGCTGCGGTTTTCTTCTTCTTCAGAATCTTCAGCAGCAGAAATATCATGATTACAAACGTTAACCTCGTCACCCTCATGCAATGTATTATTTACGATAAAAACTTCACAAATACTTTGAAAATTTTAATTAATTATACATACAACAGCCCAGAGTTACTAAGAAAGCTATACGTACGTATGTATTACAAATGAAATGAGCCAGAATTATGAATTTTTTGTACTTTTTTAAGCCCGGAAATAACAATGTACTGACAAAACGAGAACAAAGCAGGCATCTACCTTTTTCTGAATTAAAGTTATATTGCCTCAAAAGCTCAATCTACGGTTAAATAAAATAAAAAATTATAAATGAATATATTTTATTTGATTGTATTTTTGTTCAATGATTTGTTAATCGATTTCCTCGAATGTGAATGGGTTCCAACTAATTTAACTTTTATGTTTGTTTTCAAGGGAATAAAGGAAAAGTATTCGTAAAATAAAATGAAATAAAATATTGACAGTAAAAATGAACGTGAGATAAATTTGAATAAAATTCCACTGGAACACTAAGTGCTTTTAATGTGGCATCAATTCAATGCTGGTTCAATGGGTTTGATTAAATATTTGGTCTAGAGAATGTGTGACAGAAATTGAATAAAGGAAATAAGTGCACATATATCTGTAATAAAATGTCAATAAAACTAACGTATGCAATTTAATAAATTTTAATTTTTAATTTAACTAAGCAGTAGTTGAAATTATCAATTAAGCCCTGTACTTAAAATACAACGAAATTAATTAATTAATTGCCTACTAAAATATATACACATGAATACTCGTACACACACGAAATGATTTAAAAAATTTTTGTCATTTATTTCTACTTATTATATTTTATATAAATTGAATAATTCGTTGCATTATAAATTAGTTTGATTAAAATTAAATAGAAAAAAATCGTTTTTAAATTTTTTTATATCAGAAAAATATAGACATTTTCTTGTGGAGTCTTCTTAAGTCGCGGGTGTATGCGAATAAGCACAATCCTCAACAGTTCTCAAAGCCAACATAATCCATGCAATCAGTCAAATTCAACCTGATTTATGCTTCATCGTTAAGAAAACTTGGGCATTTCGAATGCCTTCTACCCATGGGAGCCGTTGTGGACTATTGAATGACGTTATATTCCACAGGTAGTGGCATCAGTAGGTGTTTACCACAAATAAAACTTCGATGATATCTTATACACAATTTGTTATATTTAAATTAAAAGATAGAAAGTTCTTAATGAAATAGTCGTATTGTTACGAAAATGGAAACGGTGTATATCGTTTAACATTAAAATGAGCAAAAGCTACACAAACAAATACAACGAACTTGTTACAAGTAAACCAACAACATCAGTATGAAAGCAAAGGGGATAGACAAGTAAGCGAGAACATAACAACAAGCAATGTGAACAAAATACACAAACAACAATGAAATTCCGATAGAGCTCTCGAGAAGGCGAAACTCTAAACGTTCGACTTCAAGAACATTCATCAGACTGATTAGCTGAGCATATATAAAAAAGCACGACAAAACAGGCAACGAGTAGTAAGAATTCAGTCAGTCTTGAGTGAAAACGCGTTGCGTGTGAAGAAAACAGTCGTGGTTTGAAGATCTCCGTTGAAAAAATCTGCGTTGTAAGCAAAGAAGAAAGACGAACAAGCAATTATTGTTGCATTCGTGAAGTTGTAAAAGGTGGCACACAAAAGTAGTGCGAATAATAAAAATTTTAATTGAAACTAAACACAAATTTATTTTTATTTTGTTTGCCAACAACGAACTCATATTTTCAACATTTTTAAAATGGTAAAAACGTAACAGTATGTTAATCTTAAATGACTCTACAACAATTACTTGTCAAAAATGCAATTTGAAACCTTTTTTTAGTTTAGTGTTGAAATATTATTGTTTCGATTTATTGTTTTTACTGATTTTGTAATACTGTACCTCAATTGCAAATAGCAGGTTCTGTAGAAAATAAAATGTCAACATTTCATAACTTGTTCCTTGTTCTTGTTCCAATAACGGCAGTATGTCAATTAGTACCATCAAGTACGAAAATGTATTGTATGGAACCAGTATAATAATTAAGCCCAGCGTACTCTAACTACTTACATAAGTATGTATGCACAACATATTCGTAGAAGTTTCTAAATTATAAAAATGTTTATTACACGGACACTCATATAGTGCTCCAATAAAATCAGGGGTCACTAGAGTATAATATTCCACTGCATTTGAATGTGTTCGTTTAACGATCCTTATTTGACGCAACACATGTTATTGTACCCGTATGGCCCTTGTTTATGTTTCTGTATACGTTTGCTTGAATTCATACAGAAATACGATACCTTTCTGTCTTGATATGATTGTTTTTACCCAGTAGATTTAGGGCCATTATTAAAACTTGCCGTTAACTAAAGGAAGGATTTTAACGGACAGATAAATGGTTTTTCATCATTATGAGTACCCAATAAGATAGAAGTGATCATATCTTTAACATTTAAAGGTCACTTTATGTTTGAGCTTGCCATATTGTATATTATATTCATTATGGCAACTTCAAAATGAGCATATGCAACAAAAAACAAAGCCCGTCGTTAACAGTGCGTTTTTTTAAACGTTGTTAAATTTGAGCAGTGTTATCGAAATTGCTCCGCCACTGCCATATTTTTGAAAAATTTAACTTTATTTTATCTGTAAGGTGTAATAACGAAAAAAATTCAAGGTAACTTTCCAGCTCCCTTTAGCTAAAGGTACCTTTAACTAAACTCCAGTTTAACGGTAAGTTGTAATAATGGCCCTTAAGCGATTTTTCAAAATTGTTTCTTATTCTTTTTTTAATTTTCATGGTATTGGCTGCATGACTTTGGTGTGAAAGAATAATGATTTATTACGCCATAAAAAATCGTAAATTGAACAGAATTGTTTTAAGACTTAAACTTGGATCCGTTATCGATAGACATGCAAATTTGGCAAAGAAAACTAATTGCAATTTAATATTGAACTAACAATAGGTATTCAAATATTTTTATGAACTTGACACCATCTATTTTGGCTGATCAACATTAGAAACAAATTCAGCTGACAGATGACACATATGTACATACAGTAGCGAGCATAAGTGGTTACACTATATTTGTAAAATATTTTAAATCTAATAAATAAGAAATTGAAAATAAAATTACTTCTCGCAATAACGACTAACTAACTATACAACAACGAAGCAAAATACTATGGGCAAGTAGTTAAAAAAAATTCTTTAAAATCGATAAACAAATTCGATTCGATTGCAAATTGTGAAAAAAAAAGAATAATAATTTCAATTGAAGTTGAAAACATCATAGTCGCTCTAGCTGGAAAATATTATTTTTCAAGAAAATTGCTATAAAGAAATACAAAGCCTGTGATCTCTAAATGATGATGGCACACTCCTACTTGAGCGATTGTTATGAAAATATGAAGTCAGAACGCCGAACGCAGCAGCAGATGCTATGAACAAAAGTGTAATTGAATGGACTGCATGACGCGTGTGAGGAGGAATCGGCCTAGTTTCAGAAGTTAAACAGCGAGGAGAAGCTAGCAAAACTGCATAAATCCTGTTAAATAACATTTAAGTTATCTTTTATATTTAAAAGGAAATAATTTGAGTTGAAAGTTTCTTTTTTTTAATTAGAGAATAATCGAAGTAAATACACAGTGCAACAGTCAAAATACATCCAGCTAATAACACAGTGTAGGTTGTGTGTTTTGTTGAGTAGAAATTAAATTTTTTTTTTTACATTTCTCGAACCGTTCAAACTTGTTTTATTTGACGAAAACGGTATTTTTGATCTTTTCACACAAAATTATTGTTTACCCCAATTATTTTTTAACCTATTTTCAAAATCTAAAGTTTTTTGAAAAGGGGAGAGAATAGCCTTTAAAACGGTATACATAAACATATGTTTCAAACTTACATGTTATGAGTTTTGATAGGATAAACTTGGAAAAAATGTTTTTTTTCTCATTTTTTCAAGTTTAGCTATTCTTAGTTGCAAAATTTAATTAAAAAATTTAAAATAAGTGATGACATTCTGAAATGCATTACCTTGTGAAGAGATAGACACTGCGTTTGATAAAAGCGGACAAAAATTGCAGTAGTTATTATTTAAATAGTATAACAGTCGTATTATATTTTTTATATATATGTCATCTTATCAAATCAAATGATATATGAAAAATATAACACGACTGTTCTACTCTTTAAATAATAACTACGGTAAATTTTGTTCGATTTTAGCAAACGAAATGTCAATCTCTTCACAACAGAATACGATTTAAGACTGTCATCACACAAACTTGAAAAAATGTAAAAAAAATTCGCATTTGCCAAGTTTACCTCATCAAACCTCATGGAATATTAAGTCGAATAATATACATGTATGTACAGTGGTGGCCACGAATTTAAGACACGACATATGACTGACTTGGTTGTGATAATATTTGCAATCCTGTAATATCAAATTTGATATTCTTTATTCTTCTATGTACCCTGTAATATTAAGAAAAAGTACCATTATTTTATTTTGTTTCTTTTTACATTTTGTTGCTTTTTGATCATATTATTGTAAAAACGTTTATTTGAAATTGGCCACGAATTTAAGACATTTCAGAAATATCTCGTTTTTAATTGATTTTTTGGTGTTTTTTGAAGCTAAACGTTGAGCAACGAATGTTTTATTTTATTTTATGTTGGAATACATAGAAATATTTAATTATAAATGGCCAGAGGTACTTGGAATACCGATGCCGAGCGAAAACTGATCCAACAACTAAAATTTGATGGAAAAATAATAATAGAGATATCCAAGCTGCTTAAATGTTTTAATTGCAAGATATACAACGCGATGGAACACATCAAGCTACATGGTACCACCAAAAATGTCAAACAGCAACCTAGAGCCCGAAAAACTATACCCTAAAGCAGCTGCTAATAATACTTTCACGAACTCAAGTAAAATAAAAAATTAAATTGCATTGGATTTTGGTATTGATATTTCGTCTAGGACAATAAGAAGATGTCTAAATAAGAAAAACATGCGTGAGTGTATTGCACAACGAAAACCACTTGTGTCAAAAAAATATCAAATCCTGACTAGCATTTTGTCTTGATCTATATAATATGTAAATAAAAATTCTTAACCAAATATAGGTAGCAAAATATTACTAATTTTTCTTCATAATATTACTAATATATTAAGAAAAATATCATGGACCTAAAATTTTTTTTATAAGATGTTCAAATTATCTCAAATATATAAGTAAAATGGCGTGTCTTAAATTCGTGGCCACCACTGTATATCGTTTTAAAGGCCCATCCCTCCACTTTCTAATAAAGTTTAAATTTCTGACATTATTCGGAAATGTTTGTGTAATCAATAAATTTGTGCGTAAATTCCGATAAAACAGTTTTGTCAAATAAAACAAGTTTGGAGAGTTCAAGAAATATAAAAAAATATTTTTTAGTTCTACTCAACAAAACTCACAACCTACACTCTATCATTAGCTGGGTGTATTTCATTTTTTTTTTATTTTGTCGCATAGTATTATTATAATATGCATTGTTTTTTATTTTAAAAAATAATATATCATATCATATCATATCATATCATATCATATTTTCTTTATATTATGTATCCACTTTTGCTCGCCGGTGCATATTAGAATTCTGGATATACAATGGTGCTGCTATATTCAAGTTTAAAATGTTGTTTTACCATTTTTGAAGTGGATGTCGGAGGCTGTTCTCCGTAACTGAACAACATAAAGTCATATTCGTTTTATAAGCGCATTATAAAGAAGCCAACATATTTCGAAAAGTTTCAATTTAAATTGTTCTAATTTTACATCATCCGACTATTGTGGCGAAGAGCCAGGTATTTGGCACAGAGGTCATATTTTCCTTTGTAATGTGAAAGTCAAATGAACATATTAATGTTCATTCAGTTTATGTGTTCTCTCTCGATATGTATCAAACTGTTTTAGGAATGTCCTGTTTATTATTTTAATTACTTTTTCTCTTATTGTCGAATCTCTAAATAGCCCTGGTAGAACAAAACTAACCGTTTTATTTTCCTTTAAATGTGTATTAAGCCTACAATATTTGTTGTAATAGTAGTAGTAATTGCATCCTTTCATTCACATGCCCACTCCAAATGGGTAAACTCTTAAAGTAGTTAGGTTTGATTACGGAGTCAAGGTGTAAACACATACACGGCAGGCTACCAACGACATACTACTGACGACTGTAAGCTGCCATGTTTAGAATACATACAAATGAAGACGCTTATATTAACGAACAGGACAGAAATAGCCAAGCTAACAACATAAGCTTTTTTTGCCCCATTTAGGCAAATTTCTCTTTTTGAGAGCAGCTAAAAGCAAATTAGTGATGTAAATACAATATGAACACAATTTAATAATTAATTCGAGAGAAAAGAATAATTCCATATTTTTAAAATAAAAAATAATCCCTGTATTAATAAAAACTATATTGGTTTATAAAAAACAGCCGCTTAATAGTATGTACTTGAAGCTTGGACTGTAAAACATAAAATTTCATAACTGATCAGAACATGGAAATGGTATTTCGTTTAACATTAAAATAATAAACAAAAACTACAAAAAAAAAAAAACAATGGACTTGTTTACATGATCACCGAAATAAACAAAAATATAGCAACAACATCAGAATAAAAAAGGGAATAAACAAACAGGCAACAACAACACTGCAAAGACAAACGTAAACAAAATACACAAACAACAATAACGTAAACAACATGTTTACATTTATAGAGCTTTCACGAAAGCAAAGTCATTCTCCTTCAATAGCATTCATTAGACTGTTTACCCAACGATAAATTATAAAGACCTTTCGGTTTAGTGATTCGACATAGAATAACCTTTATTTATTTTCCAAATTTGATTACAGTTCTGTTTTTTTGTTAACAATTATTTCGCAACATAAGTTTTTTATTTCATAAATGAGGTGATTTATGCTTAATTACTATTGGTCAAAATACAATAAATTTCAATTTAATAAAAATTAACAACAATGCATTTTTTAAGGCAAAAATAAAGGTATTAATTTAAATTTGTTTAAAAACAATTATCACCTCATTGGCTTTATTTGGATTGGTTAAATTACAGTAATTTTTGGTTAACTAAATAAATGATTACATTGCATAATATGTTAAATTAATAACAAAAACAATTATTAAGCAAAAAGTAATTAACAGGGACATTCAAGCCTGCTGCTAATTGTGTTGACAATTAATAAGGGTATTCACACCTGTTGCTAACTGATATAAAAGTCAAGACAAAGCAGGCAACGAGGCCAGTCATAGTTGCCAGATAAATGAGGCACCAAATCGTCAAATATTTGAGAAAAAATCTTCAAAATCGTCGAAGACGTTTATTGAAATATCCAAAATATCGTCAGAAAAAATAAGTAAATAATAATCAAAATTATTTCTATTGTAGTAAAAAATTTAAAGTCAATGTATGTACAATCTACGGTCAAAAATAAAACATTTAAAAACAATTTTTTAGAAATTAAAAGCTAGTGTCCCTCATCTTCATTTAATAATTTTTCTTTTAATGGAGAAATTTTGTATCATTTTCAGGAAAAATTTTTTTAAGGATTAAACAATCTATCCCAGTGTTGTTTATTGACACATAAACGCAGCAATAATATTGCATCATCTTAATCTATGGGTGGTGTAAACATTAAGGACTCAGAAGCTCCTGACATTCTGAGCATGCAAATTCAGTGTATTGTTGGCTGCAACCGACACATTTTTCAGTTGCTTCAGTTATTTCTTAAGACCTTATTATCTGATCTTACTATTTACACTATTTATTTATACTATTTATGAGGTCGGTGCCTCAACGTAGTAGCTCGTTAATGACGGCAGTGTATCCAATTCCATTCAATCATTAGAGCATCGTTGCAATGTGGTTTGTGTTTCACTGTTCTATCACTACTACAAAAGGATTTTGCTAGTAGTATGTTTATGTATGTTCGGGGGCACTTATTTCATACAAAATTTGGTGCATGCATAGCTGTAAAAGAGTAAGAACATTGCAGAATTGTGAAATGAATTGTGTGCGATCGGTCTTTAGGTTTGTAACATGTATTATGAAAAGGTAATGCTTTTTAATGTGTATGTGTGTTTGTGTGTGTTAAAATTTGGGAGAATGCATATCTGGAAAAGAATTAAATCATTTTTATTTTCAATTTTTCCCTACAAATTTGGGATCATACCTGCTTATTCTTGTTCATTTTATTTGTATTGCTTTTCAAACGAATGGTTGGACGGACAGAATGAGTGTGTGCACGTTTCCTCATCTACATCCCAGAGTACAAGTAGACTGTAATGTGAAAATGTATATACGTATGTACGAATGTTTGGACGGACAGAATGAGTGTGTGCGTAACATGTAATGTGTATGATCGTTTTTTTTTAATAGTAAATTCTTGACACGCACTGCTCATGATCACAGGTAGAAGAAATAGAAATATAAACTAATAAGAAAGGGTAGGTTGGTTGTGCGGTTGTTTTTAATTTGATGAGAAAGAAATGTATAGTTTTTTTTCACGCATAAGTATAAGTAATATCTGTTTTCACATAATTGAATTTACTGATTGATCTACAACACCCCAGAGTATAAATAGACTTGCTTTTAAGGATTTAGAATTTTTTAGTTTTACTGTTTTAAATAAATGAAATTATAGAATAAAGGGATTAATTAAAACAAATTAGTTTTTTATTTTTTGAAAATTTTATTAATTTCTTTTTTCAGATTTTTACAGATTCGAATTTAAAAATACGTTTATACAGATTAAATAACTTAAGTGTTAACAAATATTGTGTATAGAATGTTTGACATCGACAAATGTTGAAAGATTGTGAATAAGTATTTTCACAATAATACAAACGTATGACATATTAATACATAAAAATGGATTACTTATTTTACTAATGTTACATATTCTTAGTTCATTTATAAGTTTCATAAATAAATCTATATGTTTTATTAATAGTTCTTCCAATTCAGCTGATGTTACCATTTTTGTTCCCCTTCTTTAAAAATTTAATAGTAGGTTGTGTTAGTGCGGGACGATGTACTCTGAATTATTTCATTTTAATTTATATTTATTGAATAAAAATTTTAAACACAAGTGCCCACAATTAAATGTATTAAATTTTTGTTTTCGTTCATAATTATATTCAATAGGAAATTTTAAGTAGTTGACAATCTCAAGTGGTGGTTGTAAGTTTCCAAAGCTATCAAAGTATTCCTTATAGTTGTGGTTTTTATAATATGCTACCCAATGTGCTCCCATACCATTCGAATCATCTAAATTAACAATGCCGCATTGTTGTTTGAATGGTTTTTCAGGTAAAGAATCACGCATGAAAACACCCCTAAAATGTTTGAGATGTCTTCCATATTTATTCAAATCCAAATCTGTTAATGGGCGATTGGGAAGGTTATCTAATAGTTTTTTGGAGCTGGACTATAGTAGAGACCATATCCAGTTTTATACGGTTTGAGGTACAACCCTTTACCCATTGCAATTGATTCCATATATCTATTATGACGGTTAGCTTCAGCCAATTGTTCTTTTCCATTTTTGATAGCATTTACTGCTTTGACAATAGCGGATCCTCCACTTGCCAAACCACCAAGCGCTGACAATGCTGTTAGTACGGGAATAAGTGGAAGAAATCCTCCAATTTTCGGTACAGGTATAACTCTCGGTATTATAATGTCTGCTCGCTTTTTCCCTTTAAAATTTAAATGAATAGCCTTTTGAGCTATTTTAAGAGCATCATTTATATCAAGGGGTTTCTGTTCTTTCAATTGTTTTAAAGTTTTTCTCACAGTAGCTGTGAATAATTTCTTATTATACTTATTCATTTTTCCTTTTCTTTTCTTATGTCTCTGCTCCTTCAAACCTAATCCAAATTTCACTTTAGCTTTCATAACGTTTGTCACAAAACACGCGTTAGCACGTTCTTTAATATCACTATCTTTAGATTTAACTCGTTGCCAGGCTTTTTCAGCTAATATTTGATCTGCTTGATGTCTTGTGTCTATATCTTTTGATTGTGAATATGCAATATCGTGCTCTCTACAAGCTGCGTCTAATAAATTTATACCCTTATCTCCTCTTGCTAAACGTTTTTCAAGTTTTGTACCAGGTCCACAAAACTGATAACCAGGTAGATGTAATTCAACAGGTACTTTATTTATTAAGTTGTTTACAAATCCTCTTCTCATCTTACACTGGCTGAGGTTTTGTTTTGACCCTAGATTATAACAATTTTTTTTTCGTTACTTTTATACCTCTTCGCAAAAATAGCTGAAATCAAGACGATCTCCTATATATACAGCAATTTATATGATTTCAGTATGTTAATTTTTTGATATTGATTTTGATCTGCTTTGTATCTGATCACGATCTACTTTACATCTGATCACGATCTGCTTTGTATCTGATCACGATCTACTTTATATCTGATAACGATCTACTTTTTTGGTTTTGTCTATTTTATTTAAATTTTTTTTTTTTTATTATTATTTTTTTTTTGACATTGCCATGTTTTAGGTAAACATGTTCTACCTCAATGTTTAAATTGTTTATTTGATCAGCTAGATCATCATATATTTGTGTTATATATTTTTCGATTACAATATTTTTGTTTTTATGGTTATATTTATTAAAACTTTCTCCATATTTATTAATATAAGACATCTCTTTCACTCTTCTAATAAATTATGTTAGATTCTTTAAGTTCTTCGATAATAGAGATTATTTCGTTTTGATGATTGTTGTGGCCAGCACCTTCCGATGAGAGAAGTAAACGTAGTCTGTCAACTAATTCATTAGGATCATCCCAATGTATGTAATTTGATTTCAGATTATTTTGTAATTTTAGCATTAAACCACTGCCTTTTGTTAAAATGTTTGTTGTTGTTTCGAATAAATGTTTAATTATTCGTATATATTTGAAGGCTCGTGTTCCTTTCACTTGTTCATTAGGTTCATAGCGACGTTTATGTGCATTGGTATTAATTAAAATCTCTTTATATTTTTTCAAATCATTTTTAGAATAATGGAGAGGTTTTTTATGAAATACTAGTTCAAATAATCCAGGCGTCATTTTCAATTTCATATTCCCTATCTGCATAGTATTATCTCTATTAAATATTAATTTTTCCTTGCCATATCTCCAACTACCGTCTACATCTTGATTAAAACCATAAATTTTATCCAATTGCTTATTATTAATAAGTGTTTGTATATTTTCAAATAATGGAGAGCTTTTCGTCAGCTTTAAACATTGTTTTCTTTCCAAGTTTTTGATACATGTACTTGATACAGGTCTATTATGGTCATAGTTTTTTTCACCATCATTATCATCAGTTGAAATATTTTCATACTGAAAATCGTTATTATCACCGTTTACATCATCGTAATCATCGTCATCATCAATAGTGTTGTCTATATCCTTATGCTTATCTTCAAGTTTTCCGATGATTTCATTATCAGCATTTACGTCATAATAATCGTCATCATCATCAATAGTGTTGTCTGTATCCTTATGCTTATCTTCGAGTTTTCCAATGATTTTATTATCACCATTTACGTCATAATAATCTTCCTCATCATCTATAGTGTTGTCTACATCCTTATGCTTATGTTCAAGTTTTGGGATGTTTTCATTATCATCATTTACACCATCATAATCATCGTCATCGTTAATAGTGTTGTCTATATCCTTATATTTATCTTTAAGTTTTCCAATGATTTTTTTAAGTGGTTTTGTTATTGGTTGAAAGGTATCTTCTAATAAATTAACTCTATCTATTTGATTCAGTTTAATATTTTTTAACTTTTTCTTTAGAACAGCCCTTGTCTTTACAAGATCTTCCAACACTTTATTATGGTAATTTTTAGACATTATAATAATTTTTTTATTGAATTTGATCTGGTTATGATCTGCTCGCTATCTGATTATGATCTGCTTTGTATCTGATTACGATCTGCTTTATATCTGATCACGAACTGCTTGCTATCTGGTCACGAACTGATTTATACCTGATCACGATCTGCTTGATGGCTTGTGTCTATATCCATTGATTTTGAGTACGCTATATCGTGCTTTCTACAATCTGCATCCAATAAATTATTCCTTTATTTCCTTTATTCTTGCTATTCGTTTTGAAGTTTTGTATCAGGTCCACAAAACTGATAACCAGGTGGATGTAATTCAACATATAATTTGTTTATTAAGTTGTCTACAAATCTTTTTCCAATCTTACACTGATTAGGTGTTTTTCTTTTGACTGTAGTTTATAACCATTTTTTTTCATTACTTTCATACCTCTTCGCATGAAACACTACACCAGCTATACTAGCAAGCTATACCAGCTATACCAGCTATACCTGCTATACCAGCTATACCAGCTATACCTGCTATACCAGCTATACCAGCTATACCAGCTATACCTGCTATACCAGCTATACCAGCTATATCAGCTATACCAGCTATACTAGCAAGCTGTACTAGCTATACTAGCAAGCTATACAATCTGTACTAGCTATACTAGCAAGCTGTAGTAGCTATACAATCTTTACTAGCTATACTAGCAAGCTGTACCAGCTTTAGCAAGCTGTACCAGCTATAGCAGCTACATCAGCTATATCAGCTATACCAGCTATACCTGATATACCTGCTACACCAGCTATACCAGCTACACCAGCTATACCAACTATACCAGCTATACCAGCTGTACCAGCTATACTTGCTATAGTAGTAGCGATAGCAAGCTATACCAGCTATATCAGCTATAACAGATATGCCAGCTATACCTGCTATACCAGCTATTTCAGCTATACCAGCTATATCAGCTATAACAGCTATACCTGCTATACCAGGTACATACCAGCAATATATCAGGTATAGCTGATATAGCTGGTATAGCTGGTATAGCTGATATAGGTATAGCTGGTATAGCTGGTACAGCTTGCTAGTATAGCTAGTAAAGATTGTATAGTTTGCTAGTATAGCTAGTACAGCTTGCTAGTATGGCTAGTACAGATTGTACAGCTTGCTAGTATAGCTAGTACAGATTGTATAGCTTGCTAGTATAGCTAGTACAGCTTGCTAGTATAGCTAGTACAGATTGTATAGCTTGCTAGTATAGCTAGTACAGCTTGCTAGTATAGCTAGTACAGATTGTATAGCTTGCTAGTATAGCTAGTACAGCTTGCTAGTATAGCTGGTATAGCTGATATAGCTGGTATAGCAGGTATAGCTGGTATAGCTGGTATAGCTTGCTAGTATAGCTGGTGTAGTGTTTCATGCGAAGAGGTATGAAAGTAATGAAAAAAATGGTTATAAACTACAGTCAAAAGAAAAAAAAACCTAATCAGTGTAAGATTGGAAGAAGATTTTTTAGACAACTTAATAAACAAATTATATGTTGAATTACATCCACCTGGTTATCAGTTTTGTGGACCTGATACAAAACTTCAAAAACGAATAGCAAGAATAAAGGAAATAAAGGAATAATTTATTGGATGCAGATTGTAGAAAGCACGATATAGCGTACTCAAAATCAATGGATATAGACACAAGCCATCAAGCAGATCGTGATCAGGTATAAAACAGATCGTGACCAGGTAGCAAGCAGTACGTGATCAAATATAAAGCAAATCGTAATCAGATACAAAGCAGATCATAATCAGATAGCGAGCAGATCATAACCAGATCAAATTCAATATAAAAAATTATTATAATGTCTAAAAATTACCATAATAAAATGTTGGAAGATCTTGTAAAGACAAGGGCTGTTCTAAAGAAAAAGTTAAAAAATATTAAACTGAATAAAATAGATAGAGTTAATTTATTAGAAGATACCTTTCAACCAATAACAAAACCACTTAAAAAAATCATTGGAAAACTTAAAGATAAATATAAGGATATAGACAACACTATTAATGATGACGATGATTATGATGATGTAAATGATGATAATGAAAACATCCCAAAACTTGAACATAAGGATAAGGATGTAGACAACACTATAGATGATGACGAAGATTATTATGACGTAAATGGTGATAATGAAATCATTGGAAAACTTGAAGATGAGCATAAAGGATATAGACAACACTATTGATGATGACGAAGATTATTATGACGTAAATGGTGATAATGAAATCATCGGAAAACTTGAAGATAAGCATAAGGATATAGACAACACTATTGATGATGACGATGATTACGATGATGTAAACGGTGATAATAACGATTTTCAGTATGAAAATATTTCAACTGATGATAATGATGGTGAAAAAAACTATGACCATAATAGACCTGTATAAAGTACATGTATCAAAAACTTGGAAAGAAAACAATGTTTAAAGCTGACGAAAAGCTCTCCATTATTTGAAAATATACAAACACTTATTAATAATAAGCAATTGGATAAAATTTATGGTTTTAATCAAGATGTAGACGGTAGTTGGAGATATGGCAAGGAAAAATTAATATTTAATAGAGATAATACTATGCAGATAGGGAATATGAAATTGAAAATGACGCCTGGATTATTTGAACTAGTATTTCATAAAAAACCTCTCCATTATTCTAAAAATGATTTGAAAAAATATAAAGAGATTTTAATTAATACCAATGCACATAAACGTCGCTATGAACCTAATGAACAAGTGAAAGGAAAACGAGCCTTCAAATATATACGAATAATTAAACATTTATTCGAAACAACAACAAACATTTTAACAAAAGGCAGTGGTTTAATGCTAAAATTACAAAATAATCTGAAATCAAATTACATACATTGGGATGATCCTAATGAATTAGTTGACAGACTACGTTTACTTCTCTCATCGGAAGGTGCTGGCCACAACAATCATCAAAACGAAATAATCTCTATTATCGAAGAACTTAAAGAATCTAACATAATTTATTAGAAGAGTGAAAGAGATGTCTTATATTAATAAATTTGGAGAAAGTTTTAATAAATATAACCATAAAAACAAAAATATTGTAATCGAAAAATATATAACACAAATATATGATGATCTAGCTGATCAAATAAACAATTTAAACATTGAGGTAGAACATGTTTACCTAAAACATGGCAATGTCAAAAAAAAAATAATAATAAAAAAAAAAAATTAAAATAAGATAGACAAAACCAAAAACCAGAAAAGTAGATCGTTATCAGATATAAAGTAGATCGTGATCAGATACAAAGCAGATCGTGATCAGATGTAAAGTAGATCGTGATCAGATACAAAGCAGATCAAAATCAATATCAAAAAATTAACATACTGAAATTATATAAATTGCTGTATATATAGGAGATCGTCTTGATTTCAGCTATTTTTGCGAAGAGGTATAAAAGTAACGAAAAAAAATTTGTTATAATCTAGGGTCAAAACAAAACCTCAGCCAGTGTAAGATGAGAAGAGGATTTGTAAACAACTTAATAAATAAAGTATCTGTTGAATTACATCTACCCGGTTATCAGTTTTGTGGACCTGGTACAAAACTTGAAAAACGTTTAGCAAAAGGAGATAAGGGTATAAATTTATTAGACGTAGCTTGTAGAGAACACGATATTGCATATTCACAATCAAAAGATATAGACACAAGACATCAAGCAGATCAAATATTAGCTGAAAAAGCCTGGCAACGAGTTAAATCTAAAGATAGTGATATTAAAGAACGTGCTAACGCGTGGTTTGTGACAAACGCTATGAAAGCTAAAGTGAAATTTGGATTAGGTTTGAAGGAGCAGAGACATAAGAAAAGAAAAGGAAAAATGAATAAGTATAATAAGAAATTATTCACAGCTACTGTGAGAAAAACTTTAAAACAATTGAAAGAACAGAAACCCCTTGATATAAATGATGCTCTTAAAATAGCTCAAAAGGCTATTCATTTAAATTTTAAAGGGAAAAATCGAGCAGACTTTATAATACCGAGAGTTATACCTGTACCGAAAATTGGAGGATTTCTTCCACTTATTCCCGTACTAACAGCATTGTCAGCGCTTGGTGGTTTGGCAAGTGGAGGATCCGCTATTGTCAAAGCAGTAAATGCTATCAAAAATGGAAAAGAACAATTGGCTGAAGCTAACCGTCATAATAGATATATGGAATCAATTGCAATGGGTAAAGGGTTGTACCTCAAACCATATAAAACTGGATATGGTCTCTACTATAGTCCAGCTCCAAAAAACTATTAGATAACCTTCCCAATCGCCCATTAACAGATTTGGATTTGAATAAATATTGAAGACATCTCAAACATTTTAGGGGTGTTTTCATGCGTGATTCTTTACCTGAAAAACCATTCAAACAACAATGCGGCATTGTTAATTTAGATGATTCGAATGGTATGGGAGCACATTGGGTAGCATATTATAAAAACCACAACTATAAGGAATACTTTGATAGCTTTGGAAACTTACAACCACCACTTGAGATTGTCAACTACTTAAAATTTCCTATTGAATATAATTATGAACGAAAACAAAAATTTAATACATTTAATTGTGGGCACTTGTGTTTAAAATTTTTATTCAATAAATATAAATTAAAATGAAATAATTCAGAGTACATCGTCCCGCACTAACACAACCTACTATTAAATTTTTAAAGAAGGGGAACAAAAATGGTAACATCAGCTGAATTGGAAGAACTATTAATAAAACATATAGATTTATTTATGAAACTTATAAATGAACTAAGAATATGTAACATTAGTAAAATAAGTAATCCATTTTTATGTATTAATATGTCATACGTTTGTATTATTGTGAAAATACTTATTCACAATCTTTCAACATTTGTCGATGTCAAACATTCTATACACAATATTTGTTAACACTTAAGTTATTTAATCTGTATAAACGTATTTTTAAATTCGAATCTGTAAAAATCTGAAAAAAGAAATTAATAAAATTTTCAAAAAATAAAAAACTAATTTGTTTTAATTAATCCCTTTATTCTATAATTTCATTTATTTAAAACAGTAAAACTAAAAAATTCTAAATCCTTAAAAGCAAGTCTATTTATACTCTGGGGTGTTGTAGATCAATCAGTAAATTCAATTATGTGAAAACAGATATTACTTATACTTATGCGTGAAAAAAACTATACATTTCTTTCTCATCAAATTAAAAACAACCGCACAACCAACCTACCCTTTCTTATTAGTTTATATTTCTATTTCTTCTACCTGTGATCATGAGCAGTGCGTGTCAAGAATTTACTATTAAAAAAAAACGATCATACACATTACATGTTACGCACACACTCATTCTGTCCGTCCAAACATTCGTACATACGTATATACATTTTCACATTACAGTCTACTTGTACTCTGGGATGTAGATGAGGAAACGTGCACACACTCATTCTGTCCGTCCAACCATTCGTTTGAAAAGCAATACAAATAAAATGAACAAGAATAAGCAGGTATGATCCCAAATTTGTAGGGAAAAATTGAAAATAAAAATGATTTAATTCTTTTCCAGGTATGCATTCTCCCAAATTTTAACACACACAAACACACATACACATTAAAAAGCATTACCTTTTCATAATACATGTTACAAACCTAAAGACCGATCGCACACAATTCATTTCACAATTCTGCAATGTTCTTACTCTTTTACAGCTATGCATGCACCAAATTTTGTATGAAATAAGTGCCCCCGAACATACATAAACATACTACTTTTGCTCGAAAGAAATAAGGGGACTTGTTCCCGAAAATCATAAATTCTTACGTAACGCTCATCTTTCTCGGCCAGGACATGTGGTCGATTGACCAGTGGATCGCACACTGCATTACAGAAAAAATACGTTTTTTTTCGGACTATGTGTAAATCAATTCTTGCAGAGGTCTTTCCTGTTACTTATGGTATAAAAATATACAAGCCTAGTGTCCATAAACACTGTTCTCTCCTTTCCTCTTCCCAAACATACTTTCATTGTTCCAAACACAATGCCATCCATCCCCTGAGTGTTGGTAGTACGAAAAAAATGACGGTGCTTGCCTTTGTTCTACCGATGGTAATATTAGAAGCTATACTCGAATTTATAAAATTGTCTGCAACGACAATGATAAATTATTCTCAACTACGAGGTTATTCAGGAGTTGCTATTTTTTGGCTTTTAAGGGATTAAAAAGGAATAAAATACAGAAAAACTATCACAAGTATTCGAAAGTAACTTAAAAATATAATAATTTACTCCTTGTTATTACTAACATAAATTTCCAATAGTAACAATTGCGAGAACTTTGTTTTAATAAAATAAGATGGGTAAAGACCGGAGAAGCGTTAAAACGGCTCCAAAAATTAACCATAAACGCTGTGGACAATGCAAATTAGTGGTAAACGAAGAAGAAGAAGATTTTATTGAGTGTGACAAGTGCGCCAAAATTTTTCATGTTCTCTGCACTTCACTTGATAAACGCAAGTATGAGTTCTTTTTACATCATAATGATGAAGAGTTTGAGTGTCACATATGTGATGGTAGTGGTGATGTAAAAGCTAAACTAAAAGAAAGCAATACAGAACTCAAAAAGCTTGATCAACTGTCGACTTTAAACGAAACCATTACTTTTTTTTCAAAACAATTTGATGATGTTATAAAAACTATTGCTGAAAATAAAAAGAAAGTAGAGATGGTGCAGAAGGAAAATAAAATATTGAAGGATGAGGTGAAAACTTTAAAAAAATCCATAAAGATTTTAAATGATCAGCGTGTTAAGCATGATTGTATTATTAGTGGCTTGGAAGTACCACCTGGCTTATCGGCAGTTGATTCAGTTATTAAATTAACTAATGATGTGGGCGTTAAACTGCAAGCTGAAAATATTGATGAAGCACTTTTATTAAAAATCGAAATGGTCATAGTAATACCCTAAATAAACAGAAATTAATTGTTAAGTTTAGCTCAAAGAAAAGTAAGGAGCAGCTGATGAATGTTAAACCAAAACTAAAAGAAAATGTAACCACTCAAAAGGTATTTATCCGTGATTATTTAAGCCGAGAAACACACAGCTTGTTAAGACATGCTAAAACTTTAAGAAATGTTGGGTATAGCTCAGTTTATGCTGCCAGTGGAAAAATATTGGCTAAAAAGGGCAATTTATCTAAGCCTATAATTATTAGATGTGAGGAAGATGTTGATAATCTCTTACTAGAAGCAACTGCTAACAAACCAAGAATGCGAAGATCTTCTGTTGGAAATGCAGCGAACATAGTTTAGCAGTCTTGAAATGCAATTCGATCTACTCATCACTACTTTTTTTGTTTTTATGTCATAATTTTCTTTTTATTTTTTTATTATTATGTTTAACAATCATTACTTTTGCAACTTAGAATCTTTTGAAAATCATTTTAAAAATAGTAATTCACATATTGATATTATTAGTATAATATCTGAAGTATTGCTTCAATTGATAAATTTAATAAATTTAAAGATTTAATTGTTAATCTTCCACGACTACCATATATTATAGCAATTCAGGAGACTTGGTTTCATAGGGATCATACCCAATTATATAATATATATGGATATCACAGTATTCACTCTTGTAGATGGGATGGTCACGGTGGGACCAATATTTATATTAGTGATCAAGCAAAATATACATGCAATATTTGCGAGAGTAATAATTATCTTGATTGCATAGTCTTGACATTATACGAATTAACAATAAAAGGAAAGCCGCTCATCGTTGGGTCTTTTTATAGATCTCAAATGTGTAGTACAAACAATTTTCTATGTTTTATAGACAACTTACTTTCTTGCTATGGTCGTTATTGATATGTTAAGAGAGCAGGAAAGTGAAGAATTGTGGTCTATTTTGCAATATTACGATATTAATAATTGTCATACGCTAATTACACGTCCGGATAGTAAAACTTCAATAGATCACGTATATAGTAATGTACAAAAGTTATTGCATATAGACTCTGTTGAGTGCGATTTATCGGACCACAATATTGTAACTTCCAGAATTGCATTTGACGTTTATAGAAAAAATATTCGACAAGTTTCATACACTCAGTGTGACTATAATCATGTTAAACAATATATTCGAAATCACATATCTAGTATAAGTCAAATTGGTGATCCATCGGCCGACACAGTGACCTTAATATCGTTCATTAATGACGCAGTAACAAACTCAAGTTCTATAAAAACTAGGAAAAAGATACTTAAGAATGAAATCACACCCTGGATTAATATTAATTTACAAAAACTAATTGTCTATAAACAGAAACTTTTAAAACAAAGAAAAAGAAACAGGACCAAGGTGGACTTAAGTAATAGATTGAAAAAGAATTAGCTATATCATTAAAAGGGCTTGCAGAGAATCCACGAACAACTATTATCGTGATGTCTTGGATGAAGTAAATCAGGATCCACGAAAGAGTTGGAACTTTATAAATAAATCACTTGGTAGAGATTCTAATAAATGTATAAATATAATTGATGATAATGGTGAACTTATTGCTAGTGACTTTCGCAAAGCTGAAGCTTTAAATAACTTTTTATTCAATCAGTTAAGGATTTAAGGTATATAATTGAATGAAATTCAGTTGATTCGTATAATTCTCTCGGAACAATGCGATTTTATGATGGTATATTCAAACTGGGATATACAGCTTCCGTCGAAGTATATGATAAATAATATTTTATCAAATTTAAATATTCGGAAAAGTTCTGGTCACGATCAAGTTTCTCCTGAAATTCTAAAACATTGTAAAATGATGTATCTACTCATCTTATGCGCATATTTAACAACATGATTGATTTGGGAATATACCCAGCCATATTGAAAATCCATAAAATCACTCCAATTCCGAAAGTGAACAATGCTACTACAGCCGAATTATATCGTCCAATTGCTGTATTATCTGCTATTGATAATGTAATCGAGATGATGTTGCACAATCGGCTTACAAATTACTTGGAGGAGCATAATGTCCTAAATGATTATCAGTATGGATTTAGAAAAGGTTGTGGTACGGAGGAAGCTGTGGTAAATGTAGTTAATTTTATGTGTAAAGGTTTAGATGATGGGCACAGTGGCGTCGTAGGATTATTTTTTGATCTTACGAAGGCATTCGATATTGTTGACCATGGCATTCTACTTGAAAAGTTGAGTCTATATGGAGTTCGTAATCGTGAACTGGATCTATTTGAAAGTTATCTAACAAATAGAAAACAATTTGTTCAGATAAATAAAGAAAAAAGCTTTATTGGCAGCGTAGATCATGGTGTACCGCAGGGCAGTGTATTGGGTTCATTAATGTTTACTTTGTATATAAATGATATTATTCACCTTGATTTGAATGGAAAACTCTTTGTGTATGCTGGTGACATTTGCATATTTTACCCATATAAATATGACACAGTGGCTAAAGCCTACATTGAAAGAGATGCAGCATTAATCGTTGAATATGTTAAAATAAATAAACTCATTTTGAATGCTAAGAAAACAAAGCTGGTTAAATTTAGGCCAACTAATAGCCCAAATGATAATTTCAGTGTAAGGGTAGATGGTACCGAAATTAAGGAAGTTTCTTCAATAAATTATCTAGGAATACATTTGCAAAGTAATCTTTCCTGGGACATACATATACAATATCTTAAGTCCAAAATAAGTTCGGCGATTGGAATACCCTACAAGTTCAAACATAAATTTGATGAAAATACAAAACTATCGATTTACAACGCATTGATACAAAGCCAATTTGGATATTTAACCATCTTGTATGGCTGTAAACATACAAATGAGCTAAAATCCCTACAACGTATACAAAACAAAGCTCTAAAGATAGTGTACAACCTTCCTCTAAGGTACTCGACTATATCACTATACAGAAATGTTTCCAAAACGATTTTGCCAATATGTGGAATATACAAGTATCAACTTTTAATTTTTGTGTTTAAGTCCTTGAACAATATTGGTAACCATACCGTAAAATTTGTGCGTAACCAACATACGATATTTACGAGGAATAGTATGAGTTTAGTATTAACTCGCTGTAGGCTTGAGATGACTAAGCAACGCATTGAATATATTGGTAGTCAGGAATTTAACAACTTGCCAGAGTTTGTAAAATCAAGTAATAACATTTTATTATTTAAGACAAACTTAAAGAACTTTTTGCTAGGTAACTTGGAAGATTTACTGCCTTGAAAATTTTGAAATTTCGATAAAATTATTTGTTCTTCTTTTTAATATTATATGTAATTATTATTATGCATGTAATTATTATTATTATTATCTTTTTAAATAAATTATTTAAATTCTTTTCATTATTTGCTTACATCTTTAAACTGTTGTTAGGATGTTATTGCTAACTCACTTCTACAATGCCTATACGGCGCAGAGGTACCTTTAGGATGATATAATGAATTACTTTGTAACTGAATAATAAATAAAAATTAAAAAAAAAAATAAATAAATAAATATAAAGCTTAAAGTGGCTTTTAATGCACTAAAGTTAGGAATATGACGTAAATTTATAATTTCTAAAAATCGTCAAAATAAGGGCATAAATCGTCAAATCGTCAATATGATATTTTTGGAGCTCAAAATCATCAAAATGACGATAAATCGCCAAATCTGGCACCTATGAGGTCAGTAAAAATTCAATCGGTCTTCTGTGAAGACGCGTTGCGTGCGAAGTGAACAATCGTGGTTTGAAGTTCTCCGTTGTAAAGACTTAGCGAACAATTGTTAGTGTGTACACAGAAGGGTGTAAAGAAGAATAACATATAAAGCAAATTGTTGTTGTGTAAATCAAGTTGCGAACAGTGGTACACGGAATTGCGCGAACAATAAAAAAAAATATATTTAAAACTAAACACAAATTTATTTTTATTTGCAATCTAATTTAAACGTTTTTAAAAAGGGTAAACACGTAACAATATGCAATCTACGATTAGTTTCTTTATCGTATGCACATAGATTATTAGGATTATTTCCTCTTCCACCTGCGATAATAATCCAACTGAAGTATTTTATTTTCATTTTATATGAATTCTCCTTCATCTTTGCCATTTTTAAAATCTCAACATTTTAATTATTTGTGGGTAAATTCTACCCTTCTAGATAGGCATCAAGTTTGTTGGTTTTTAAAGGGGATTTTATTTATCGCTGAGTTCATTTCGCTATTTCGTTTGCTTTCACTAAAAAATGAACATATTTAGTATGTCCTTCCGTTTCTTTTGTATTTTTAAAAAAGTTTTTTATTCTGTTATTTTATAATGCTTTAGAAGGGTAAATTTATTTCACTGCTGTACCTGGTTTACAGAAAGAGCATTAGAGGACATTGAAATTGAATTAAAGGAGCCATTCTAGAAAAAAAAATTATTTTTGATTATTTTACGCATTTTAATAGGGGAGATTTTAATTAAGAATATGGGATGCGAATAATTAAATTTATTGTTTTACTAACTTTAAAGGATTGATGATTTATATCATTAAGTTCTGCTATTAAATTTAGTAATATAATAGAAAAAATGTAAATGAATTGATACAGCAAAATTAAATGAAAAATTAAATTGAATTGAAATTAAATTTAGAACCTAATTGAAAGTAGATACGTGACTCTAATGTATATTGTGAGCAAACTATCATGCACATTAACACTAACACTGATTGCATTGCAGGCAATATTGATTAAACATACATAATACATGTTGATTATACTGTACACACATACATAATTGGACATTACAACCCTTCAGTCAGGATTACGACTTAGCTCCTCACATCATTTATGTTACGTGTGTTAATTTTATCCATGAGTTTAATGTGTGTGAAGATAGATTTTAAAATCCATCATTTTCAGAAATACTCAAATCATACCCTAACATCAGTATTATAATTAGTGATAAAAGATTCAGTAATGAATGATTCAAATGAAGCTGAAGGCCTTCCGCATCTTTGGAATCGAGACCCTACTGTAAGTTAAAAAATTATATTACTTTTGATTAATACACATGCATTTATTATTATTATTAAGTATTTGTTTCATAAATATACCAGTGACGGAATTTTTAAAAGCTTAAGATCACGTGCAAGGAAATAATTGAGAAAAAGTACCAAATGAAGTACCATTACATTTGTCCTATCACTGATATATTTATTACGTATTCTCTAATATAAGTGCAAAAGAGCAATTGATGATGATCCTCTCATTGAATTCTTAACTGTTATACTTGCTTTTGTTTTTCCTTTCTTCAATTTCTCTTTTGTAATGATGAATTTACTATTACTTTGTCAATTTACAATTTACAATTTACTTTGTCCGCCCATGTTGTACTGATTTATCCCTCTATTGATTTATTTATCGGATTACATTAGCCTTCGGAAATGTGAGATTATCTGTGTACTGCTTTTCTATTATGCAATATTTTGTAATAGTGATTAACTATAGGACTTATTTTATCAATTTTTGCATTTTTATCTTATTTTACCCAGGAATTTAATTAATTTTTCCTGTTTTTCTTTCCCAGCCTTAAATTAATTGTTTAACAGAATTCTGTTAGTAAGAGATAGAGGGAGATAGATTTTAAAATTTTAATTTTTTAATCGTAATCCTGACTAAAGGGCTGTAATGACCAATTATGTGTGTAATACCTGATTTTGCCATTGGGCAATCTTCCGAAAATCATTCTTCATCCATCAATAACATTCTGCTATTGATTACCATACAAAGGAATCTTTTTGTGTGCTCCGTGGGCAGAATATTCTGTCACATCTCTACTGACATTATATTTTCTCCAGAGTTGTTTTGTTAGAAACTTGGTTTAATTAGTTTAGTTAAGTTAAGGCTAAGGTTAAGTTTAATATTCCACCTTCGTTCCTAGAAAATGAAATTAAAGTAATCGTTTGACGTTGGTTAATATACCTTTTACTCCTCTAGGGAGCATAGGGCCGCAACAATTGCTTCCAATGAGCTCGATCATCAGCGCGTTTGTTCCACTGTAGATGTAGTTTGGATAGTTCAGTTGTGATTTGTCATTTCCAGGTGTGTGATGGTCGTCCGATTCGCCTGCTACCCTGGGTGTTCCGGTCTATGGCTTTCCTTGTGATGTCATCTAGTGGCTTACGAAGAGTGTGCCGTAGCCATCCCCACTTGCATCTCCTTATTTCCTTCTCAATTGTTTGCTGGTTTGTATCTGACCAAAGTTGGGCATTGGATATTATGGGGGGCCAATAATCACGTTGGTCCCGCCACTCATGTATAAAAATTAACGCATGCAACATAAGTTATTCGAGAAACTGGGTCGTAAAGGGTTGTAATTACCAATTATGTATGTATGCGTCTCGTTATGTTAGACGATTTCCAAACAGGGTTAAGTTGGGCAAAAGTATTACGTGCCTTATTAATGTGAGTGGCAACATCTGCTGATGAACCACCGGCTTTATCGATTATACTGTCTAGATAACAGAAGCACTCCACTTCATCAATTTCCTCACCGTATATTAGGAATTTTCGTTCTGCGTTAGCGTTTAACCTGAGTGTTTTGTTTTTGTGGATATTCATCTTCAGTCCACTTAGCTTTGCGGTTTCGTTAACTTAGTAAGCATCGGGAAGTCCTGGACTTCCAATCTGTCTTGACGTTGGTTAAGGCCATATACAAATTTATACATACATATCTGCACGCGGTATTACATAATTGGTCATTACAACCCTTTAGTCAGGCTTACGACCTAGTTTCTCACAACTTTTATGTTGTGTGCGTTAATTTTTATACATGAATGGTGTGACCTACAGTTTAAAGTCGACTCCGAACGGCAGATATTTGTGAAACTTTTCACGGCAATTTAATTTACGCTCAGAGTTTTTGTTCGAAATCTGCTGAGAGGAAGTCGCCGGACAAATACTTTATCATATTTCGTTTAGTTAGAGATGCCTGACCGCGGCCTCACGTCTAATAAGCCAACACATTACCTACTAGACCATGGCGACTTCATGCGGTATTATTGAATTAAATCAAGAAGCAGTTCTAAGCTCCCATGGCAGCTTTAGTAGATTTTATCGCACCCAAAAGCATTGGTAAACATTCCTTTTTTATTTCGCAAATTACCATTTAATATTCATAAGCTTATAATAAATAGTTCATGCCGTTTATTCATATAAAAGTATTAAAAAGGGAAATATGAAGAGAAAGACAGAAGCAAATTTATGTTTGACAGCTGGTAAATTCTCTTGACAGATACATAGAACCTAATAAAATTTAGACACTAAATGATAATAAAAGATAACAAAATACAAAACACAATTTTAATCTGATAAAATAAAAACTTATAAAACAAAAGAAGAAAAATTATAAACAGTTAAAAGCGATTATTTGATGACATTTTTCCGTAATGGTTGTGAGACCATACCGTACTTAAACAAATTCGAAGATTATAGGTTTTACGTCATAATATTGATGATGTTTACTGAGGCTGAGTCGATTGATTTGTGCAACTGATAGACATGGTAAATATTTGTTTCTTAATAAAACAAGATTCTGTATCCTAAACAAACCAAAAATATGTTGACGATATCAGCTAAGCCTCTTGTAATAAAAAAGGTCAAAAGTTTGAAAAAAATTAGAAATTATAACAAAGACAAAAACTTCTCTTCGGTGAAACGTAATCTATAATGAATCCATCTTGAGTGATTACAACTCGTTTCTCTTTTGTTTACAATTCAAATAATTTTGATTTTTGGAATCTAGGAAGGGGTTTAGTACTGGAACTGAAAGGGTTAAAAACAAAAGGGCAAAAGTGTTAACAAACACATTTATGTAGCATGTGTTCTGTTTGCAAGATTTTGTACTCAATAATACAGGGAGAAAAATTTTAAAAAATGACCCAAAATCCATACAGCATTTAAAAGTGCTAAACTTACCATTCAAACACTTTTTGTTTCGTCTCGGAGATATCGTTGAAAGCAAAGTAGTTTTTTTTGTTTTCATATTTTTGATTAGATTTGAACGAAGCTGCATCGTGATTTTAGAAAAAAAATTACTTCATACATACATAATTGGCCATTACAACCCTTCAATTAGGATTAAGGCCTAGCTTCTCACACCACTCATGTAATAAGTGTTAATTTTATACATGAGTGGCGGGACCTACAGTTTAAATTCGACTCCGAACGACTGATTTTTAAGAGACTTTTCATGGCAGTTTTATTTACTCTCAGAGTTTTTGCCAGAAATCTGCTGAGAGGAAGTCGCCGAAGAAATGTTTTTTCATATTTCATTTTGATGTCTGACCTGATGTTTAAACCGTGGCCTTACGTCTAATAATCCAACACACTACCTACTAGACTACTACAGCAGTTTGGTGATACTTGCCACAATACACATACCTGAGCGGATTGAGGTTCATTTAACGCGGAGGTGATCACGCTATTTGGCCCCGTTAGATTTATTCCTGTAGAGTTTTGTTAAGTCACAGATGTGTACGGATTAGCCACAAATCACAGCTGTTCTCAAAGCCAAAATAACCCAAGCAATCGGTCAAGTCTGCTTTCTTCACCAGAGTCCATTAGGTCCTTTTAAATGAATAAAAAGTGTTAATGATATCCCACATACACTTTGTTTTATTCAAATTTAAATATAAGAAGCATAAAAGAATGGAGATCTTCAAACACCGCACGTCTTCACGCAAGACTGACTGAATTTTTACTGACTCCGTTGCCTGTTTTGTCTTGCCTTTTATATCGTAGCGTAAACAGTCTGATGAATGCTCTTGAAGGCCAATGACATCGCCTTCTCGAAATCTCTATAAATGTAAGCATGTTGTTTACCTTAGTGTTGTTGTTGCATTTTTGTTTACTTGTTTATCCCTTTTTTATGCTGATATCTTTTGTTGCATTTTTGTTTCCTTGTTTATCATGTAAACAAATTCATTATTTTTGTTTTTGTAGGCCAATGACCTCGCCTTCTGGAAATCTCTATAAATGTAAGTATGTTGTTTACCTTAGTGTTGTTGTTGCATTTTTGTTTACTTGTTTATCCCTTTTTTATGCTGATATTTTTTGTTGTATTTTTGTTTACTTGTTTATCATGTAAACAAATTCATTATTTTTGTTTTTGTAGCTTTGTTTACAATTTAAACGTTGGAAAAGCAAAACACCATTTCCATTTTCGTAACAATATATTACTTATATTAGAGACTCCAAACCACAACTTGATTAATTCGTAATTAAAATTTTTCAAAATTAATTTGAATAGTTTCACAAAACGAAAGAGATAAATGATCCTATCCGCCATGTAAATTTCGACCTAATTAACCTAATTAAGGTTGAATTTAATTCAAATTTCTTTCTAATGGGAATTTTGCAAAAAGTACACAGAACACAAAAGTTCAATTGATATCACTGAATTCCTGAATAACCTCCTAATGGTGCTTATTCGAGGTACCATTTTTCGAAATTTATAGACCCGGAAACTGTAAAAAGATTATTACAAATGCATTTGTTTCTATTGTAATTCTCTAATAATGTTATTATATATAAGTAAAAGTAAGAAGAAGAATAAGTAACACAAAAATATGATAACATAAAAGATGACAATTAAGTAATGAAGGTGGTTGCCACTCCCCTTTTTGGAATCTAACCTGGAATAAATCTTTCGACCGGTTTTCGTTCTCGCTGAGAACGTCTAAATTGAGGTGTATTAAGTTGATCGTTGTGAGGTTCTCGGGATGTTTGATAGTTACCTGGTTCATCCAATATTCCATAGGCATCACAACAATTTTTATTAAAACCTTCGTTACTATTCTTGTCGTAGTTTTTTCTTATCTGATTTGTATGAACTTGTATCAATTTTCCACTTGTAAGTAAAACGTTATACATGACATTCCCTATTCGTTCAATTATGTTTCTAGGTAGCCAATCAGAATCTTTATTGTTTTTATAAACTCGAGCATACACATTCTCTTGAACAGAAAAATAGTTTTCTTTCGCGCCTTGTTTCCTATTAAATTGAGTTACCATGGCAGTATTTCTAACAACATCTTTTTTCGGACATGATTTGATTAGATCCAAGGTTAAACGAATCTTTCTGCCAAATAATACTTCAGCCGGCGATGTGTAATCGTTCCCATGGTTCCGAAGGAATGGGCCACGGTTTTAAAGTTGTTTTGGTAGGCATTTTTAGAGCTGCTGCTCATTTACTACAATTTTGTACCATAATTTTGATATGTTCGTCAATATTTGGCCAATAGACATAACTTCTTGCTATAGCTTTCGAACGCTCAATACCTGGATGTCCACGATGTACCAATTTTAATATTCATTTTTGAAAAATATTCGTAATCACTAATCTTTCATCGAACATAATTACACCATCAACTATGGATAAGTTATCCTTACGATTATAATAAGCTTTCATTTCAGGATCTTTTATTTCTGTGGGCCAAGCTTTTCCTAAATAGTTCAACAACAAATGTAATACTTTATTTCGTGATGACTCATATTTTATCATCGTGTTGGTCAAAGGCAAGTTTTCAAGGCTATTTTGTACGATGTATTTAATTTCATTTTCGAACTTTACTGCTGCTATGACATAATCTTCGGCTTCATTGTTGTTGTTGCTTATAAGTCGTGAAAGCACGTCTGCATAAACAAAGCTTGTCGTTGACACAAAACTTATATCAAAGTCATATGCCAGAAGCTTCACTGCCCAGCGCTGTAAACGATTAACCTGATGAACTGCTATTCCAGACTTTTTCCCAAAAATGGCTAACAACGGTTTATGATCGGTGTGAAGTGTGAATTTTCTGCCATAAATCATTTTATGAAATTTCGTCACAGCGAATACTAGTGCTAGCCCTTCTTTTTCAATCTGACTATAAGATTTTTCTGAAGGTGTTAGAGCTCTCGAGGCATGGCATATGGCTTTAACTGAATTATCTGGATACTTATGAAATATATATGCGCCTAAGCCGTACTGAGATGCATCAGCAGCAACTATTATGTCTTTTTGGGATCATAATGTGTAAGTAAAAGCTTCGATGTTAAAACCTCTTTTATTTTCGTAAAGCAATTATCATGTTCTTTGGCCCAACGCCATTTTACATTTGATTTTAACAAATTATCAAGTGGACCTCGCAATTGTCTCATATTGTTGACAAATTTCCCATAAAAATTAACTGCTCCAAGAAAAGATCGCAATTCTGATATATTCGATGGTTTTGGCATTTGGGTAATTGCAGATATACGTTGTGGGTCTGGTTGAAGTCCATCTTGATTAATTACATAACCCAAGTACTTTATTTGTTCAACAAAAAACTTGCATTTTGAAAACTTCACTTTAAGGCCATAATCTTGAATGCGACGTAAAACATCTTGAAGATTTTTGTGGTGTTCCTTTTCATCTTTACCAGACACAAAAATATCGTCAATATATACTGCGACATTTTCCAGACCCGCGAGCATTTTATCCATTGTTCGCCAAAAACCACTCTGTTGTACCGATATAACCCCATATGCTTTGTTATGGTTAAAAGATGTTTTGATTCGTCGTCGACCTCGACCTGCAAAAAAGCATCCGACAGGTCTATGTGACTAAAGTATTTTGCATTCGCCAATTTTGGAAAAATATCCTCAGGGAGAGGTAAGGGGTACTGATGGTTTTCTAAAGCTTCATTTAGACCCGTAGAAAAATCAGCGCAAATCCTTACAGAGCCATTAGCCTTTTTAATTACAACTATTGGAGCTGCCCAATCCGAGTAGTAATCGTTTTAGTTCTTCTTCTACAAGATGTTTCACCGTATAAGCTACCGGGCGTTTAGAACGAAAAACTGGTTGTATATTCGGTTTTATTACTAAATGAGCTTTTGTTTTCGTGCAGACACCGAATTTTCCATCAAAAACATCTGGAAAACAAAACTTTAAATGGTTAATGGTTTTATCAATTGTTAATGGAGAACTTCCCTGATTTTCAATAATAACGTTGTTGCAAATAGCATTAATAGGCATGTCATCCAATTGAAGAGCTTTAATCCAATCTAGACCCAACAAATTAAAATTTTGTATTTTCGTAACATAACAAGTGACATATGCATGTCTCTTTCTGAATTTGACATTATAATCAAACTGTACTGAAAGTGGAAGTTTTCCTGCAGCACTTCTGGCTGCTTGTTTAACTTGTACTGCGTTTGTAATTTGAAGCATTCTTTCTTCTGATATAAGGGTTATATCAGATGCAGTATCAAACTGCAACTCCACAAATTTATTATATATTTTTGTTATATTTTGATTTTGTTTTTGCGTTTTTAGAGTTTTTCTTGACCACACTACAAAAACCTGCCTTGTGCCCAACTGCATTGCAGAGTTCACATTTATGTTTTTTGTATGAGCATTCACGAGCGAAGTGCATTCCGTCGCAAAACCAGCAAGGGTACTTTGAAGTTTTTTTTATCCTTTTTGTCTGTTTGTAATTGGTTAACATGTGGTTCTATTTTTGAACTCTCAATGAGTACAGTGTCTGTCTTTAGATTGAGTAGACGTTGACATTCTCTTGTTAGAGAATCTAATGTAACAGTACTACCTTCGTGATCTATTTTATTTAATATTTTTGTTCGGATATCAAAATCTGCAGATGATTTCAAACCCATGACCAAAAATTATGAACTTAAATTTGTCTAGAGACAATTCCCTCAATTTAAATTGTTCGCACTGCTTGTTTACGATTCCGGCATATGTAACAAAATCGGTATGGGAATCTTTTGTTGTTTGTAAGCGGTTATATCTTATGTTAAACTGAGACGTTTGGGTACCGTACAACTCTGTGAGTTTAGTTACAGTTTCCTTAAAACTCAAGTCTCTTGCGTGCTTTGGTTAAATAAAATTGGTGTATTTATTGTGGACAACGGTGTTAAGTTTTCTTAACAATAAGCGCACTTTTGCTGCATCATCCAACTTAGCCGCATCGACTTAAAAAGATCTTCGTATCTTGCAAACCACATTTCAAAAGTGAGGTTATGTTCGTCGAAATTGAATTCGGTGATATTAGATGCGAGAGCTTCGATAAGAAATTCAACGTTATCGCTTTTGCCAATGGATTTTTCTGATGATTTAGCTGTAGCCAGATTTTTCATCAGTTCATGCAAAGCCATATTGTGCCGTTGCTGCTCCTGTTTCATTTTTACTATTTGCTTTAGCACTTCTTCCATTTTTAATTTAAAAAATTTTAATATTTTTTTATTATTTTATTTTTTTTTAAATTTTAATTTATGCGCTAAGCCAAGGTTTTCCTTGTATAATAAATGCAACTTTTTTTTTAATATTTAATTAATATCGTCGCCACTATTGTAATTCTCTAATAATTTTATTATATATAAGTCAAAGTAAGAAGAAGAATAAGTAATACAAAAATATGATAACATAAAAGATGACAATTAAATAATGAAGGTGGTTGCCATCAAACAGTTTCAAAGCCTCCAATATTACTAAAAAACAACATTTTCAATTGATTTTTTCATTTCCATTTATTACAGTTGAACTATGTTCAAACCAGTAGTCAGATAATCTGAAATAAAATCGTCCGTTCAACATATTTCCATGGTAACCACTATCCAACTGAAAATTGCCTTCATATACGTACATACGTACAGGATTTAATGTTAATGTATAAAAGTTAATTAATCAAATATAATTCTGGTGTAAAAGAAAATGAACAAGAAAAAATTAATTATCGCCTGTCGTGATTTTTTAATTTCCCTCTTTTTTTCTTTAACTTTTGTATCATCTTTACAGTCATTAATCACTTGGCTATCGTGTGGTGTTTAAGTAAAAATTCTGATTAAATTTTCGGAATGAGATCTCCATCCATTTCCATTTTTATAAATACATAATTTGTGTCTCCTTGTGCTCTTATTCAGTTATTCACGGAAATATAAAATATTGGTAAACAGCTACTGTTTGGGTAGCACAAAATTATTTAACATTGAAAAAGAAAGAAATTATTTAACATTGAAAAGAAATATCGTTTTTTTTTTCGTAATTGCTTTAAAAATTCAGTTCTGCTTTATACGGTTTTCAGATATGCACCTTTATTGCGTAAATCGCAATAAACGCCATTATTGAAATCAATATTTCATATAAAATTTCAATTAATTATTGCGCAATAAATACGCAAATTATTATAATATTGAGTATAACTTAAAATGCAGCACAGTCATAAGTGTGTTTAGTGAGCATATTACAATTAACCGAACACTTTCTGTTGATATTTGACAACTCAAATGTCAACAACAAAAAAAAAAAAAAACAAAACAAAAAAAGCAACAAATCAAAAAAAAAAAACAAAATAAAAACAATGTTGTTGAAACAACCAGCTGTTTTGTTTACCAGCTGTCAAATGAATATTGACTAAGTAGCTGAACTGCCTATATAATTATGTCTGAACATTTAAAATATTATACTCAATTAACCGAATGTTGATTCTTTTCGTTAAAAATGGCATAAATTGCAATCATTGCAACATTGTTTAGCACTCAATTTGGTAGCCAAGAGAAAAAACAAAATTAAAAAATCCTTCTTAACGAAATCGAGGTTTGCTCTTTTGGTTGTTTTAATATAATCCCTTGAAACGACAAAATTTAAAATTGGGCAATAAAACACCAACAGCAACAATTATACGAATCATTAAATAGAGAATAAATCTCCTGCAGTAGCTACTGAAACTGTTTCTCCATTTTTTTCTCTTCTGATGTTTTTTTCGATTTTTTTAAGAAAACAAACGACAACAGAAATGGGAAATTGATATTTAATTGCACTTAACGGCTAAAGCGATTCGATTGCGTTTTTCACACTTGTATAAATTGATTGATTGATTGATTGATTGATGAATAAAAAAGTCATTTTTTCATATGCTTTGAGTAGGGAATGTCATACTAAAAATTTCCAGGTTTTTTTTTTCTTTTTTTATGCCTATACCTTGGATTTGAACCAATTCTGGACCACTTAAAATATATTATGGTATCAGATTATAGAAACAAAAGCACAAAGCAAAAATTAATTTTTCTCACAGAGAGCTACCATATTTTTAAGAAAATTACTGAATAATTCTTGGGTGAAATTTTTTGATATCTTTATGATCGCTGATTAAAATTTGATGCTAAATACTAAAGATTTGTGTATACAGATTATATTATATTATATTATATGGGATAATTTAGAGATCTTAATATAATCATACTAAGATGCAAAGTACTAATGATATGTAAAACAAGTGCGATTCATATGAAGTTACATCTGCTGGTTAGAGGTAAACCATTACAGACTAAATGCTTATTATGCTACTTCAGAATACATTTCGGAGGTTTGATGGATTCTATAAAAGTTGAAATACCTCATGCCTCTTGTGGAGTTATTAATTAAACACTGTTATATTACAAAAGCCTTAATTGGCAATCGATTAAGGTTTCTGTCCATACTAGAAACTTGGAACTTAAACTACGGAGATCTAAACATAAATTCTTTAATCTTTAATAATAACGTGCGACAAAACAAAAAAAAAAAAAACAAAATACACCCAGCTAATACCATAGCGTTAGTTGTGAGTTTTGTTGAGTAGAACTCAAGAATATTTTTTTTATATTTCTTGAACCATCCAAACTTGTTTTATTTCACAAAAACTGTTTTTTGGACTTTACACACAAATTTTTTGATTGCACAAACATTTCTGAACCGATGTTCAAAATTTAAACCTTGCTAGAAAGAAGAGAGATGGGCCTTTAAAACAATACATACTAATATATTATTTGACTTAATATGCTAAGGTGTTTGATGAGGTAAACTTGACAAATTCGAATTTTTAGCAGCAAATTTTAATTAAAAAATATAAAATAAGTTATGAAATTGTGCTAGATTGACACTTCGTTTGATCAAATCGGACAAAAATTAGATTAATTATTATTTGAAGAATCTGACAGTCGAGTTAAGTTTTTCATATATATTTCTTTTTGCAAATGAACTTTCAGTTATTTTCAGAATTTTGATGTTGTAAAAGGAAGATGTTTCCTATGAATTTTTAAACATTTTTTACCTTGACAACTTTTTTCTTAATCCTATATTTAACAAAATAAAGACAATATTTCAAATAATTTGTAGCCCTTGCTTTGTATGCGTACATGATAAGTAACTGAAAAGCTGTATATACATACATATTATCATTGCAGTTATTGAGGCATTAGATCTTGACGTTCAAAACTATATAATTAATAAAAATTCTATTCGAGTAGGCCGAGAAAAAATACAACACAATCATATGTTAGAATTGAAAAAAACTTCGACATTAGTACCTTTAATGTGTTTACATTGGAACGGCAAACTATTACCAGAGTTAACTGGAAGTGAAAATGTAGTTAGGCTTCCAATTATTATATCTTGCGGGCACACTGAATAATTGCTCCAAGTTTCTGCTTTGATAAGTGGAACTGGATGAGAACAGGCATCAGATGTGTGTAATGCCATTCAGGAATGGGGCCTTCAAGACAAAAGAAACGCTATTATGTCTGATACAACAGCTGTAGACACTGGTCGTATAAATGGAATGTGTAACTATCATGGTGATAGTGAGACTAGAAAAATTTCGACAATTTTCAACCTAGTATACACACATAATTGGTTCAAACCCCAGATCCGACATCTCCAACAAAACGAAATATGAACAAATATTTCTTCGGTGACACTCTCTTAGCAGAAAAAATTTTGAAAGTAAAAAATTTTCCATGAAAATTTTCTTAAAAATCTGTCGTTCGGAATCGACCTTATACTGTAGATCCCGCTACTCATGTGTAAAAATTAACACGCACAACATAAGTGATGTGAGAAACTAGGTCGTAATCGTGACTGAACGTGACTGTTGTAATGATCAATGGGTTGTGTAAGCTGTGTTAACATTTGTAGGAGCTTTTTATGTTATAAATATGTGCGGTACTAAGTACAAGTCGTGTATATATTTTGTCATTTATTGTATAATGTATATAAAAATATATTTGTTTAGATAATTAACCACTACTTTCTTTTATATTTTGACTTTAGAAAATTGGTTGATTAGTAATTAAAAATTCAAATTCAACCACATCCAGTTGGACCACACTATATCCAACAACTGAAATCTCTATTAAAGTTTGGTTATTGATATTTAAACTTTTATTGCATTTACTCAATATTCAGGCCCGCATCCTTTAAACCAAATATTTAACCTGACTATTTAACCAATACTGTACTGATGCGACGTTAAAAGCACTGAGTATTTTATTTAAATTTATTTCACATTCGCTTTTAATGCTCAATATTTTATTTTACGCATATATTCAGTGAATTTTTCTGGGAGCCATTTAACAATTGTGAGTCTGATGAGGCATACAAAATTTCATTTGTTGGTAGCCATCCAGTATTCGGAGGCCAACGATTAACAAGCAATTGAGCAGAATTGAAATATGAAAAATACAGAGGCTTTTCCATATTATTTAAATGGTTTTTGGTTATTGAAGTGATTCGTGATGAATGGCAGGGATTTTGTGGCTGTGAGAAATAAAATATTTTTAAAAAAGGATTCTTTTCAAATATTGTACAGTTGTGATAAAAATTGGCACAATTGGGACTCCAACTAAAAGAATTATGAGAATATTATTATAATCAGTTCTTTATATTTTTTTAATTTTATTTCACTTCACTAGCATAAAATGTTTTCGACACCAATCAATAATTAATCCAGGTTAAGCAAATTTAGTCCCATTATTACTACTTGCCGCTGAACTTGCTTCTAGTTAAAGGTACCTTTAGCTAAAGGAAACTGTAAAGTTACCTTTAACTTATTTTGTTATTACAACTTACAGATAAAATAAAGTCAACTGTTTGCAAAAATATGGCAGTGCCGGAGCAATGCTCAAATTAAACAAGTTTTTTTTAAAGCAGCAGCAACGAAGGGTCACTTTTTTGTTGTTGTGTTTCCAAACTTTGTTTATATTTAAAGTTGCCATATTGGAAATAATATATAATATGGCAAGTTCAAACATAAACTTAACTTTAAAAGTTACCAGTCGTATGATCTTCTCTTTAGCTTAACGCTCAATTCTACCTTATCGTCCACTTATAATAATGAAGAACAATTTATGTGCCTGTTAAAATCCTCCCTTTAGTTAACGGCAAGTTGTAATAATAGCTTTTAATATAAAGTTTTAACTTAACATGATAACAGTTGATCTACGTTTATTTAGAATTTAAAAGTTTTATGTCAGAAATTAAATTGTTTTTAAAGCAAATTAACAAAAACTCATTGTAAAAAGCATTGGCAAATATGAAAAATGTATACATAACATATATAGTTGGTCAACCTTTCAGTCAGGATTACGACCTAGCTTCTCTAACCATCTAACCATGAGCCGTGTGACTTCCATGACAATTTTTTGAGAAACTTTTCATGGCAATTTTATTTACTCTTACATTTTTTTCCAGAAATCTGCTGAGCGGAAGAAATATATTTGTTTTTTATACTTCGCTTTGTTGGAAATGTCTGACCTGGGACAGTGGCCTCACTTCTAGTAAGCCAACACACTACCTACTAGACTATAATTAATACATACATACATAATTGATAATTACAACCCTTTGTTGTGTGCTTTAATTTTATACATGAGTGGTTGGACCTACAGTTTAAGGTCGATTCCGAACGACAGTTTTTTGAGAAACTTTTCATGCCAATTTTATTTACTCTCAGAGTTTTTGCCAGAAATCTGCTGAGAGGAAGTCGTCGAAGAAATACTTTTTCATATTTCGTTTTGATGTCTGACCTCGGGTTTGAACACAGGCTTTACGTCTAATAACCCAACACACTACTACCTATTACACCACGGCGAAATACTGTAATTAATGGACTATATAAAGGGCGATCAACAATGACTAACTCATGCGTCTGTGAGTAATAACCGCTATTAAGCACTGTGCTCTTGAGTACTGAAAGAACCGTGAATAAAATTGTTAGCGTTGTATTGTTAGGTTTTACTTAAATAAAATCAATAACAATTAAATGTGAATAATTTCTTTTATTTTAATGGCAATCATCGAATTCTCGATAAGTAAAGCAAAATTTAAAAAGCTTAAAAAAATTGAGATATTATATTAAACAATAAAACACTGTCTTAATTTAGTATACCTATTTACTTTGAACAGTTGAAAGTGCAGCCGTTTTTTTATGCTAATATATTCACATTTGACATACACTATTTATCACACAAAATCAGTTAATGTATGGAGTTTATTTAGAGGTAGAATTGCCTACAAACTAGAACCATCATACATACTTACCTACCTACTTACTTAATTGGCCATTAACAACTCGAATAACGGATTTTGGCCTGCCGCAACACATCCTTCCAGGCGCCTCTGCTTTTTGCGCACCTAAGCCAGTTGGTCACGCCAATCGATGACAGGGCTTCCTCGATTTGGTCCTTCCAACGCATACAAGGTCGTCCTCTTCGCCGACTTCCGTAGATCCCCGCATCAAATACCCGTCTAGCCGGGTCCTCCTCCATTCGAACGACATGGCTGAGCTAGCGAAACCGCTGGATATTAATACGCTGCACAGCGTATATGTCGTTGAGGAGCTCATACAGCTCACTGTTGGATTGGATACGGAAATCATCGACAACTCGCACTGGAGCGAAGATCTTAGTAGGACTTTTCTCTCGAAGCAAGCGTCATACATACATATAACAAAAAAACACTTTTAAAATATATTAAATACTTTTGCAGATTGTTCAGTGTCCATTATTGCATTATCTACGTTAAAAACTTGCTGAGTGCAAGAACATCCATCTCTAAAATAAATGTTTGAGAACTACAATATCAGTGGTACTTACCTTTTTTCTAATGACAGTGCTTTTAATATTATCACGAACATGTTTTTACTGTCAAACCATAACCAATAACCCTTAAAATAATTGCGCTATAGAGTAGCATATAAATGCCAAAGTTAAACTATGCAACATGTCTTAAATTTTATAGAATTTTGCATACCACACGATGTTCTACTGCAATCACCCCTGTATTCGATTCCACAATCATCATTGATGGGTCACTATAGTGTCGGCTTTTGCACACATTGTCAGGATTTTTATTGCATTTGAATGTGTTCAACTATCGATCCTAATTTGACACAACACACGTTATTATGAGTCCGTATGACATTTTTTAAATTCACCAGCTTTACGGAATTTTTTTTAACTGTTGGTTGTTATTTTACACTCGTGCGATATTGGCACCATGACTTTGGTGTGATAGAATAACTATTGTGTTGTGCCGGAATAAAATAGAGAAGTTTTAAAAATTACCATAAAATCGATATTGTTACTGATAGACGTACAAGTTTTACTTGAAAAGAAATTTAAAAAAAAAAATGATTTTCAGAAGCTGAAAGCTTTTTTCAATATTTGTTAATATATCTTTAATTTAATGTTTAAATAATAATACGTGTTAAAATCTTAAAATTTGGAGAAAAAAGTTTTTACCAATCAAATTCGGATATAAATTTTGCTATCGTAGTTGTTGTAAATTTTTGTAAACAATTTTTAAGTCTTGAGGAGATGATGGCTGTAGCGTCAGCCTTTTTTATGCAAATGTGAGGACGGAAATTCTGTAGGTTAGATTCAGGGTTTACGGATAGAATCCTCAGGTATGTCAAACAATATCTTCATATATTTTTTATTGATTAGCAGTATTTCGAGAGACGCGTGTACGCACATTCGAGTTTTTGTAGTATTTTTTTTTATAGCCACAAGCATTCTGGTGATAGCCCCTACTTATGCAGTGCATTGCGTTGAAACTATGAAAATATATTGAAGGAGGGCGAAAAGAGGGAGTAATGTTTATAGACTTTACATTGAAATATATATGTATATCTATATTATAAGTGATAGTCTAGTAGGTAGTGTGTGTGAGTCCACGATTCAAACCCCAGATTAATTTCAATATAAAAAAATATTTCTAGGGCGACTTCCTTCCTAAATGTCGACTTTAAACTGTACCTCCCGCCACTCATGTTTAAAATTAACACACATATCAAAAGCGATGTGAGAAGCTAGTTCGTAATCCTGACTATAGAGTTATAATGACCAATTTTGTATGTATTTATGTAGCAGAGATCAGCAATGAGTATTCAAAAAGATGAGTAGAATCGAATCATACTCATAATTTCTTATATTTATACCTGTTCATACTTTTTTTAATATCATGCAACCTCTACTAAATATTTAGAAACTAATTAAGTCCACAGTTATTTCTTTATAAGCTTTAAGCAAATAAATTAGTTTTTGATTTATAATGAACTGTGCTGTAGGCAAAAGAATTATATGTGAGGTAAAAGCAATCATTTTCTACAGATTTGATCAAAAACGCAGTTTTATTTAAAAGTATTATAAGACCTTTTGGACTCCAAATCTTATCTAAGATCGAAAAAAGATCGATCAAAAATCTTATCGGTAGTTTTTATAATCCCAGCTGATTAATATTTCTAACCTATAATAAGTCAAAGCTTGCACTCAGCATTATCTCTTGCGTATTTGCTATCATTTCCATTCCACTTCTTATTTCTGTTGTATATATTGTATGCACATGTGTTGTATATTATTTTACATTGCGGAATTTTATATATTTTCTTTTTTTGAAAACCAAATACGAAGTGGATTATTAAACAAGACATATCTCAACAATGTTTATGCGATACACACTGTATAAATAGATGCCATCCCCTGAGTGTAGGTCTTATGACAAAAAAAAATTGAAATGAAGTGGCCAAAAAAACTCCAACAAAGTTGTTTAAATTTTTAAAGAATAATTTTGTTTGAAAACAAATCTAAAAAGCTTTTGTAAAATATGAAATAAAAAACGAACTAAAATAAATTAAAATCGTTAAAAAATTAAGTCTATTTCTGGGAAAAATTGCTATCGTATCTGTTACTGATTCATGAAGGCTTTTTATTCATAAAATTTTTTAAGACAACAAAACAAAAAATCTGTTAAACCCTTTCATTATTATATGGCGTATGGGCATATCGATAAATGTACAAAATAAACATTCGCGTATTTCAACGTTCAATTGGTAAATTTTTAGTTTTGCTGCCCCTTTATTTGTAATAAATTCTTTACATACATATACATATACACTGGGTGTATACATACATATGTATGTAGTAAATACATTTTATTGTAAAAAAACTGTTTTAAACAATTTATTTCATTATGCAATATATGACAACGATTTTTCTGATTGTTTGTTCACCGTTATTTAAATATTTTGTTTTTTTTATTCAATGCCTCTGGTTTCGATGCCGGGGCTTTGTTTGTGTTTGTAATTGTGCTTTTTGTCTTAAAAAATCAAACTGTGCATATGTATGGCATTCGTAAAGTGTTATTTAATGTTGTAATAAAATTCGTTTGCATTTCGTTATTTTATTTGTTTGCTGTACGACTGAATCGAAAATATTTATGCATTTGCCATCATCATACGTTCATTTTTATTTGCTTTCATACGTTTGCAAGTGTCATGCACTTGTTTTATGTACAAACACACAAACAAACTTATTTACACACTTGGGTAAACTATCCCATAGTTATTGAAAATGCGTATTTTAGTTGTTAAATATTTGTGTACACTTGTGGTTTGTATGTATTGTATGTTGTATGTTGTACATGCACATATGTACATGTGGTAAAATAAAATACAAGGATTTGTTTTGTGGAAATATTTATTAAATTCACAAAAAAAATGACTGAAAATTGTATACACTCAACAACAAAAGTGCAATCGAAAGTAAGTTGGTATAAACAAGAACACAAACATATTGAATTATATTGTAAGTACTCTTATCAAATAGTAGACAAGGTGTTATCCTTACCAGAAATCAGCAATGAATCGTTTTTTTTTTTTCGGTACTCATAAGCACTCAAGAAAGTCTAAATATAAGTGAGTCAACAATATTGAAACTTAACTACTCTCATTTATTCGTACGCACTACAACGTTGATTTATAAGTATGTGTACAATGAGTATGAGTACAACGCTGACATTTAACTCATAACATTCGGAATATGTTTGATTCATACGCCTCATACTCATTCAGATTCATAAAATTAGAAAAATACTTATAATACTCGAGTGATTCGAAACATTCATCAAAATTTACAGTCTTAGTTGTTGTTGCATTTACAAAAAAGGAGTACGAAAAAAACAAAGACAGCAAGCAAAGCAAACACACAACCTTCTAGGGAGTATTGTAGTGTTCGTACGCAATTCATAGTTTTTTTGTAATTCTTGTAATTGTTGAGTCATGGAGAGTCGAAATCAACAAAATCATGTGTTTTGTTAAGTATGAGTACGATTATGATGAGTGCTGCAAACTTTGAATATGAATAGTATGAGTATGATATTAATATAAGCATGGATGCGTATAAGTATCAGAAATTATGAGCATGATTCGATTCTACTCATCTTTTTGAATACTCATTGCTGGTCTCTGATCCTTACTCACACCGAAAATGCTAAGTTTCATCAGAGCAGTAGGGTTGAGGGAGACATAGATTGTGGGTAGTAGTACTTAAGTTTATGTATGTACATGACAATATAATACAATACGCCTGTGTTCTTATTTATACCAACGTTTTTTCGTTCTGATTCAGTTAGTACAAAAGTTCTGTGAGCGATGTCTACTTAGTCTGATGCAGGACTCAAACCTTTTCGCATTTAATTACCATCAAAAGTTTAGATTGTATCAAACCTGAATGACTTGAAAATTGTATCCACGTCTCTTCTCAGAGTAAACTTTTTCCAAATTCCTTGCCCTTTTCCACAAATGGATTCTGGCCCAACTCGTTTTCTTTGAAATTGTGCGGATATTGACAGAGCATATATTGAATTTATTATTCACTGTGCTTAAATCAATTTCTGCGTCGTAGAAAAATCGCTTCCCAAACTCTGTAATAGTATGGGAAATCTATGGAATTTTGAATGCGGACAAGAAGTTAGATTAAGTAAAGGGGAAAAAGGTCCACTTACGCCAGAATTGTGGCCCAGTGTGACACCATAATAAATTCTTTCCGGAGATTAAACATTCTCTAGGAAAAACCAACACGAGTTCAAAATGTATCTTGCTGTTGCAGCAATCTTTCTATTAGAGAGCTCGATCAAAGTTGAAAAAAATGACAAATCACAAAACATGCCTTTACCAAAAGGAGAGTATGATTGCTATTGTTCAGTGGATGCCTATGTGATCTAAGGACACGTGTCCAGCAGAGTCTAGCAATAATAAATGTACCCTCTTGCTACCAACGACATTAAGCTTCCCTATAATGAGTGAGTATAATATCCAATTTAACTGAAGCATTCGGTATTCCTATGCTCCTCAACATGTCATAGATTTCGAGATCTGTAAGAAATGCAATTTCCAACGATATTCCCATTCCTTTGATTGATCCGAAATCTCCCTGAGAAATCCTCGGCATTAACTGACAAGGACAAACGTTGAAACTACATTCATTAGGGGCTCAATCGCAGCCTGGCTGTCCGAGTAAATCAAGAGATCTTCAGGGAAAATCTGTCTTGAAAACATTGCAGTGTTCAGGCAACCTATAAAAAATTTTAATATTAGTACTCTTAATAAATATTCCTCAAGGGTCCCAATGGGAACCTATGAATCTTCAGACCAGAATTCCCTAACTGGAGTTCTAAAATCTAAAATCTAAATATACATATGTATATATACACTGTCCGACAAAATAAAGTGCGGTTTGAAATATTTTTTGTTTATTGATTAAAGCATATGTTTATTGCTTTCAAATGTTTATAAAACATAGTTTCATTTTTAATTCGGTTAATATTTTATCTAAAAAGTATCTTAACATTGAATTCTTTCTTTATATTTTCTATTTATAATAGAAACTATATGGCACATAATAATTTCATAATTTCAAGTGACAAAATAAAGAATAACTCACTAGAAAATATTATAAATAAATAAAATTTAGTACAAAGTTGCTCCACCTTTGTTATTTATGACTTCTCTCAATCTTTTCGGCATACTTAGCGCAATGTTCTTCAAAGTACCTTCAATATCTTCACAAGACAATGCACTTTCAGAATGTCGTCACTTATCTTACAGTTTTTAATTAAATTTTGCAATGAAGAATAGCCAAACTTGAAAAAATAAGAAAAAAAACTCATAACATGTAAGATTGAAAAAAATTGATGCGTAAACTCTTTTAAAAACTGTGAAAAAACTTTGAATTTTTAAAATAGTTTCAAACATATTTGTGATATCAATATTTTGTGTGAAAAGATCAAAAAACCCCTTTCTGTCAAATTAAACAAGTTTGAAGGCTTCGAGAAAAATAAAAAAGTAGTTTTAAGTTCTACTCAACTAAATGAACAATTTTGACTAAGTACGTACTCGGGTGTATTTTCACTGTGGCACCGTGTTATCATTGTTTTGTATGATAAAAAAAAGTTTTTTATTGTTTTCAAATAAAATATTTTTTTTTACTCTTCTCTTTATTAATTTTTAACATTTATGCATTTATTTATCGTAAACTGGACTCGTTCATAACAATAAAACACTTCATCGCTATTCCACATTTTCCTTTCATTTTGTGGCATTAAATTTTCTTTCTTCCAATATCTTTACAAGAATTTATGTTTTATTTTTGTGTCTAATATTTGCTCTTTTAAATAGTTCTGCTATGTAATGTAGGTCAGTTTAGAGAGCGGTAAAATTGCAAAACCACTCTTTAATTATTTTATTCGTAATTGCGTTTTTATTTGGTCAAATGCTTTAAGGATTTTGCCGCTAACAAATAGCAGATGCCTTAAGCAAAACTTAACAACTGGCAATTGCCTTTAAAGTTGTGTGTTGATTCTGTTAATTTCGCTATCGGCGTTATTTTTTTCTTTGTAGCTGTCAATATGTTGCAGTCTTCATGTTGCGGTCATCATGTTGCTGTCATCATGTTGCTATCATCATGTTGCTATATACGCCTGTTACGATAATTGCTCTTAAAATGTTATTTTACCGGCAGTCGTTAAAAACAGAGTTTTCGATTTAACAGTGAAGGTAACATTTTTAGCTCTTTGAAGGTAATCGCAATGTTTTTATTTTATGTATGTTATTTTTTTATGTATGATATGTACAGATACTGGTCAATTTATTTTGAACACAATATGATGAAAATTCAAATTCAAATTCGATGCGGAAACGTAAACTAATTATAGAAAAGAACGTTGCAGTTTTAGAGTTTTTTACGTTACCGATTAAATATTTCGTACATTTTTACAATCTTTCAGTCAGGATTACGGCCTAGCTTCTCACACCACTTATGTTGTGTGTGTTAATTTATAAAAGAGGGGCGGGCCCTACAGTTTTAAGTTGACTCCGAAGATCAGATTATTTTGAGACACTTTTCATTGCAAACGTATTTAGAATAGGTTAGGTTAGCGGACGTGTACGTGTCAATTAAGACAAGTACAGTACCCGGAGGTCGAATTGACCCATTGTACTACGTCCTAGCTTCTCACACCACTTATGTTGTGTGTGTTAAATTTAGACATGAGTGGTGGGACCTACAGTTTAAAGTCGATTCCGAACGACAGATTTTTGAGAAACTTTTTCAAGGCAATATTATTTACTCTCAGAATTTTTTCCAGAAATCTGCTGAGAGGAAGTCGCCTAAGAAATACTTTTTGTATTTTGTCTTAATGTCTGGCCTGGGGCTCGAACCCTGGCCTTACGTCTAATAAGGCAACACACTACCTACTAGACTACGGAAACTTCAAACGTATTTACTTTCAGTATTTTTGCCAGAAATCTGTTGCGAGGAAATCGCCAAAGAAATATTTTTGATCTGGGCTTTGAAATGTGGCCTCACGTCTAATAAGCCAGCACGCTACCTACTAGACTACGGCGACTTTTCTGTACAAAGCATCAACCAACAATATTTTAGGCTATAAATCCAAATACATATATACAGAGTGTTGTTATTTTAATAATTTTAAACTCCCAAAAATATCGTCACAAAAATTTTTTAACATTTGTTCAATATTTTTTGGTATTTTGCATTTCACATTCCACTATAAAGAAATGTTTAATAATGGTCTTACAATACATGTATAAAATAAATTCATTCATTTTTAAGCTTGTAAGATTTCAAGATAATTGTAAATATAAAAGCCAAATCAAACTTTGTGCACTCTTATCTAAAGCCACTTTGACATATGGCATCCTAAGCTTATAAGTGTTGGGTTTTTGTGAATGAATTATTTTGTCTCAAGCATATGTATTTTTGCTCCTTGACAACTTACACAAAAAATTTTATTTGAGAAGTATTTAAATGGAAGTATAAAGAAAAAGAAGAAATGAATGTTTATGATTGACATCTGCAAAATACTTGTAATCAAGCATAAACATAACGTAATAAAATATAGACATTAAATGATGTGATATGGGATGTTAAAATGCGGAAGACAATTTTGTCATGATAAAATGAAAACACATACAAAATACAAAAAAAAAATAAAAAATTATAATCAGAAAATATAATATGTGTGAGATAATACCACACTTAAACAGATGGAGTAGATTAGTGATGTCTATGCCTATAATGCGATTGATTCATATGACTTGGTAAATGGTAATTATTTATAAATATTCTAAAGAAATAAACAATTAATAATATTTTTATGATTTAAACCAAACATCACGTTATTAAAAGGTGATACATACCATATAATACATATGGGCAATTCACACAAGCCCTTGTATCGTTGTATTCATTGTATTTTGTGGACGAATATACAACAGTGTATGCTTGTTGTTAATAATTTTCATATAAAAACCGAAACACTTATACACATCTTTTTCATATGTTTTTGGAAGTTATATTGGTTTCGTGCTATTTGTTTATGTAAATGCCAGTAATCAAGAAGAAGAATAAAAATACGAAATATTTTCTATGTAACTTGAGTCAACAATTAATACTTCAAAATTATAATTGTTCGCACAGATAATTAATTAATTCACCTTTTTCCGTCATATTTTCATTTCAAATTTCATCAAATTATGAATACTAGTCTTCCTCTTCTTTTCGTTTTTTGACTTTTGGAATACAGCATAGCATTGAGCGTTCACAAAAAAAATGTGTATTCAATACAACATACTTGATACAAAGAATTGGGTAATAATTGTGTCATAATTGTGTCTTTACAACCCTTCAGTCAGGATTACGACCTATATTCTTACAACTCTTCTGTAGTGTTAATTTTTTACATGAGTAGCGAAACCAATAGTTTAAAGTCGATTCCGAACGATAGATTTTTCGATGAATTTTTCATGATACTTTTATTTACCCTCAGAGTTTTTAGCAGAAATTTGCTGAGAGGAAGTCGCCGAAGAAATAAATTTTCATATTTCGTTTCGTCAGAGATGTCTGATGTGAGATTTGAATCGCAGTCTTACGTCTAATAAGTTAACACACTACCTACTAGATTACGGCTACTTAAAAGTTTAATACAATGAACAAAATGAAAAGTTCGAATAAAAATAGTTTTTTCATTTTAGCTGGAGACATTATGTCACAACCATCCTCCGTCGTAGGTGTTTGACAATAGCAGATAAGATAAGTTGTCTCATTTTCATGCTCGACGTTGCTGCTTCACCCGCCAATATACCATTAAAACTGCTATAAGCTTCCTAAGGTGGACTCCAGTCTGTTTGAAAGCAAATCTTCTTAAGCGGTTATCCATTCAAAGCAATATTCGTCTGATCTCTCTATAAGAAGGTTCATTTCCCATTTTACCTGTGCAAATAAGTAAAACTTGTCTGAAATAATTTGACTACCACTCTACAAAAGAATGCTAATCTTATGTATTAATTCATTCGAATTTTCCCTTTTATCATGTCACTGTCATATGCTTGGCTATTTTGTTCTGTGATTCTTGCATTCTTCGACAATCTTAGATGTGATGCACACATCTAGTGGCTGCTTTAATGTCCGCAAAGATGCGTATATTACCAGCTGACATACCACGATGTCAGGTTCGTACAGAAGCGGTCTATATACCCACTATTTCAGCTTGAATAGAATTACATTATATATGATTCGATTAGTGTGTACTTGATTGACATTCTTTGCAAAGCGTAAATCGTTATCATTATCGAGTATTTCCGGTATTGTGATAATAAAAACTGAATCGAAAGCGGTTTATAAATTCTCAATTTTTTGTTTCAATTTAATTCTGATTTTGTCCTTTACCTATGGGTTTTCAACTTTAAAATAGTTTGTCTCGTTTCAAGATGTGGCTTAGAAGTCACCTTCTATACAAAGTGATTCCAAGGTACTTATCTGTATTTTACAGTTATTGCTGTATAAAATTCAATATATTGCTACCATGCCAACATCTGTGACTGGCAGATCTGCGGTAAAAATTATATATTATTCAGATCCTAGTACGCTATGTACCTTGTGAAAAATAGAATGGAGCCAGTAAAACTTTTTTATTTCAAATTAATACTGGCAAACAGCTTTCAAGAAAACCATTTTTTTTAAATTAAAATAAATTATTGGCAATATTTGTTGCTCTTAAAATGTAATTACTCATTATCCTTTATCTAAAGAAGAAGAAAAGTTTCTTCATCTATGCAATATATATACTGTTACGAAAATGGAAACGGTGTACATAGTTTAACATTAAAATGAGCAAAAGCTACACAACAAATACAACGAACTTGTTACAAGTAAACCAACAACAACAGTATGAAAGAAAAGGGGATAGACAAGTAAGCGAGAACGCAACAACAAGCAATGTGAACAAAATACACAAACAACAATGAACTCGCGATAGAGTTCTCGAGAAGGCGGAACCACGAACGTTCGACTTCAAGAACCTTCACACACCTTCATCACACTGATTACGTGAGCATATAAAAAGTCAAGACAAATCAGGCAACGAGTAGTAAGAACAGCCGTGGTTTGAAGGTCGCCGTTAAAAAGATGTGCATTGTAACCAAAGAACAATGGCGAACAAGCAATTATTGTTGTGTTCGTCAAGTTGTAAACGGTGGCACACAAAAGTAGTGGGAACAATAAAGAGTTTAATTGACACTCAAGACAAAATTTTTATTTTGTTTGCAATCAACGAACTGATTTTTTAAACGTCTTTAAAAAGGTAAAAACGTAACAATATTTAAAAAATAAATTTTAAATATTTTAATTTGTTTCATGGCTCTATCATGCTTTAAATATCAACGCAACTAATAGCAAAAAAACGTGTAATTACAAAAACGTACATTTAACGAGTGAAATCGAGTATGTTGAAATGTCTGGTTATAAAATGTTGAATGTTTGTGGTCATGCAACTTTGGCTTTTAACCTATTATGTTGACCCTTTCACAGCATTCTAGTTCATTTGGCACTCTAACACTATTGTCTGGTTTTTATTTTATCCCCCCCCCCCCTTTTTTATTACACTCCAGATATAAATTACTATGAAAAAAAAACCGCATGTACATGTACTCATAACTACAACTATAATTTAAAATGTATGTGCAAGAACAATACACGTTCAAAATAACAAAATATTATAAAAATTTGTAACAAAAACATGGTAAAAAAGGGGGTAAAACGCCATGCATGTATTTATTCCCCATCTAAAGGTATTAGATGACCATGCATGCAACATAAGCGTGCACGTTACTGCAATGCATCGGAATGCAAAAAATTTATTGTAATTTTTGATTTAAAGCAGGAGCTGGTGAATGGAAAATGTGTGTAAATTAAGTGCTAGTTTGTTTTTGTAAACATATTTCTGAGGTCATTGAAACCAAATGCAAATACTTTTTTTGTATTACCACTCAATACAACAAAGGGCCAGAAAATCCGCATAAGTGATGCAGTATTTGAACTTAAAATGGACATAAGAAATGTTTTAAATGAATGAAGGAATGCCCCCACGTGAAGGGTGTATTTTATAGAGGTATAGAACTTTAAGTTGCAATAAAACAACGATGGATTATTCAATTGACATGAATTTTATTTATCCGAAAGATAATCTTGTGGCATTACATTTTAAATATGATTTCTGGTATACGACCGCCACGGCTGGCGCGGATGTAGTCCTATCTGGACGTCCAATTTTCGATGACTTTTTCCAACATTTGTGGCCGTATATCGGCAATAATACGGCGAATGTTGTCTTCCAAATGATCAAGCGTTTGTTGCTTTACCGCATAGACCAATGACTTTACATAACCCCACAGAAAGTAGTCTAGCGGTGCTAAATCACAAGATTTTGGAGGCCAATTCACAGGTCAACAACGTGAAATTAGGCGGTCACCAAACGTGTCTTTCAATAAATCTATTGTGGCACGAGCTGTGTGACATGTTGCGCCGTCTTGTTGAAACCACATCTCCTGGACATCATGGTTATTCAATTCAGGAATGAAAAAGTTAGTAATCATGGCTCTATACCGATCACCATTGACTGTAACGTTCTGGCCACCATCGTTTTTGAAAAAGTACGGACCAATGATTCCACCAGCCCATAAAGCGCACCAAACAGTCAGTTTTTGTGGATGTAACGGTGTTTTCACATACACTTGAGGATTACCTTCACTCCAAATGCGGCAGTTTTGTTTATTGACGTAGCCATTCAACCAGAAGTGCGCTTCATCGCTAAACAAAATTCGCTTATGAAAATCGGGAAAAACGGTAATCTCGTTTTGGGCCCATTCGACGAATCTACGCCTTACTTAATGATCGTTTGGCTTCAATTTGTAAGCACGTAAACCAAGATCCTTCCGCAAAATCTTCCATAAAGTGGATGGACACAGATCCAATTCCTGTGCTCGATGGCGGATGGACTCATTCGGGTCTTCCTCAATGCTACGCTCTGATGGACGATTTTGTCGACGATAAAATGGACGTAGTGTGCGATACGTTTTCCGCACAGAACCATTATTTTCGAAATAAAATTGCACTATTTGCAAGCGTTGTTCAGGTGTGAGTCTATTCATGACCAAACTGAGAATAAATCACTTGACAGCTGTTAAATCGGTCGCCATCTTGAAAAGTAATGCCAACTTAAAGTTCTATACCTCTATAAAAAACACCCTTTACTTGAATCTAAAACTGCCAATTCGATTCCGATGGACCACGAAATTTATAAGACTATAAAATTTAATTAGTCATTAATCTACAGCGACAAAATTATTGGGTATATTAAAACCTGAAAGACCTTCAGCTCATTTTTCGAAAAGGCGTAGAAGTTGTAAATTTATCATCAGGTCCGAGTAGCACATTATCAAAGCGAATGATTCTGTTATCTCATAGTTGACCGAAATACTAAATAAATCTGTAATATCTATGAAATAAAACGTAGGACGAAACACTTTTTTCTAATGTTTGTCTGTCACGGAAGATAAATATGAGAAGAGCAGTAAGAAAGACTCTACAACATTTCCTGTGACAGCTGCTAGCAATCTGCGTGAAAATTGTTAATATTTTTTCTTCCAAACTACTAATACGGTTCTCTATTCCAAGTACTACCATCTTTTTCGATTAACATCCTATTGTCATGTTAGCAGCTGTCAATACTTGCGCCAGTTCATAAGAGAAGCTTCTGTTTTTTTTTTCTTCAGAATCTTCAGTAATGGGAATATTACATATGTATATACATATGTACATATTTAATCGGTCATTACAACCTTTCATTGTTGAAACTTGGTCTGATAAGTTTAATAAGCTAACATAGTACTTGCTAGACTACAACTTCTTCAATCAATATCAAGAACAGAAAATTCAACTTTTTCACTTTCATCCAACACTTAACTTTCAATTCCTTATCAAATATCATAAATAATGTATTATTCCCTATAAAAGTTCACAGAATCTTTCGAAAACTTAAAAAAAAACTACATACACAATACCAAAGAATACCTGGGAAAGTTTTATGTATCAAAAATGATATGATATGATATGATGAATTATGAAGTTTATAAATTTTTTAAGTCCTGCTCAAAATTTACTTTTTTTATTTGATTTAAAATAACGGCAATCACAATACTAACGAATTAAAAAAAATATCAGACATCTAACTTTTTCTGAATTAAAGTTATATCGTGTCAAAAATTGAAATGTATAATTTTTGATACAAAGATCGATCTACGGTTAAAGTATACAGAAGTCCCTATTCCTTCTTTGATGGCAAATTTTTTATCACCGGGCCTTTTGATCAGGTTTGAAAATAAAATGAAAATAATACGAGGTTGTTAGACCACAGTCGCCACAGTCTAGTAGGTATGCTTAATAGACGTAAGGCTACGGTTCAAACCCCTGGTCAGACATCAAAACGAAAAACGAAAAAATATTTCTTTGGCGACTTTCTCTCAGCAAATTCCTACAAGAACTCTGAGAGTAACTAAAATTGCCAGAAAAAGTTTCTCAAAAATCTATCGTTCGGAGTCGGCTTTAAACTGTAGGTCCCGCAACTCATGTACAAAATAAACAGACAGATAGTTGTGAGAGACTAGGTTAAAATGCTGAATTTTGAAACTCACAAAAAAAATCAAAGTCATCATTTTTTGCTTTGATTTTGTAAAATTTTTTTCAAGGCCGAAAACACAGCATTTGTGGAAGGTTTTGTTAATCGAATTTTTAAGAAAAAAAAGCACGTGTGAGCTATAGGTTATCTTTGAAAGTCTATTCAAAACACTACAGTAAGATCCCGCTTAACGCTGTTTCAGTATTACGCGGTAGTATTGGGATTCCACTAAATCGCACATTGTATTGATACTTGTTGTATATGTGTGTAAATGAAACGGCCATGCACCAATTAAAAGCGGAGCGCTATATAGCGACGGTGTATACTATGTATCTTTTTCAATGCTCTTTTGTTAGCCTATCCAAAAGATTTCAACTGTATTTTCCGGAGTAGTACAAACGCTGTTTCATTAACCTGGAACTTATTGGAACGTATCCGCCGCGTTAAGCGGGGTCTTACTGTATATCGAGTGGTTTGTGCATTTCACACATGGTGATTTTGTTACGCAACGTAAGAAACAATCAAATGGGTTTAAAAACCAAAAATTGGAAACACTTAACTGACGCAAGAAGAACTGGCGTAATTAATAGATGTGACTTACATTGACATCTTAATCTCAACAGGATTTATTCAAAGGCAAGGAAATTGGATGGCAAATGAACTGAAGCCGGGAAACGTTGAAAGGAGATTGTGCAGGACTGAAATGTTATTTGATCGTTTTAAAAAAAAATCATTTCTGCATCGCATTATCACTGGCGACGACATCTTCCAATAAAAGAAATTATATGCAAAGAACGGGCAACAATAAACGTCTAAAACCAAACCTAACCAGGCCAAACCAAAACCGTTTGTATTATCCCAAGAGACATATACAGGCAATAAATTACTCTATGCGACAAAATAAAACAAATTAAATACACCCAGGTAATGATATAGTGTAGGTTTTGAGTTTTGTCGAGTAGAACTCAAAAATATTTTTTTTCTATTTCTTGAACCCTTCAAACTTCTTTTATTTGACAAAAACTGTTCTTTTGGACTTTGCGCACAAATTTATTGATTACGCAAACATTTCTGAACCGCTGTCCAAAATTTAAACCTAATTAGAAAGGAGAGGGATGGGCCTTTAAAGCGATATACATACATATTATTTGACTTAATATGCTATGAGTTTTGATCAGGTAAACTTAACAAATGCTAATTTTTTTCATATTAAATTAAATTTTTAATTAAAAAATATGCAATAGGTGATGACATTCTAAAGTGCATTATCTTGTGAAGAGATTTACACTCCGTTTGATAAAATCGGACAAATATTACAGTAGTCATTATTTAAAGAGTCTAACAGTCGAGTTATATATTTCATATATGTATGTCATCTTATCAAAAGAACTTTCAGTTCAAAAATTTGCATAATTTTTGATAGATCTTGATTGTTTATCGCAAAATGTGTCAATTTCACTTTTGACCGACCGACTGGTATGTAGCGTGTTACCTTATTAGACGTCAGACCAAGATTCAAACCTCAGGTCGGATATTTCCAATTTATAATGAAAGGTTGTAATGACCAATTATGTATGTTTGTATATATGTAATATTCCTGCTGCTGAAGACTCTGAAGAAGAAGAAAACAGACGCTCGTCTTATGAACTGACGAAAGTATTGACAACCAAAAACATGACAATTGGACGTTTATCTCTAAAGATGGTGCTACTTGAAACAGAGAACCGTATGCCTTAAGTAGTTTGGGAAGAGAAAATATTACCTTAAATGTTGTATAGTCTTCTTACTGCCCTTCTTCATATTTATAACACGTGACAAACAAACATTAGAAAATGTGTTTTGTCCTATATTTTATTTCATAGATATTACGGTCAACTATGTACGTATGAAATATCATAATCATTCTCTTTGATAATGTGCTACTTGGAAGTAACGAAATATTTACGCCTATTACGCTTTTTCGAAAATTAAGCTGAAAGTCTTTCTCAATTATTATTATGATCGTTATAAATTTCGCGGTCCACCGAAATCGAATTGGCAGTTTTAAATTCAAATATATGCTACGTGCGTAGCGACTACTTGCAGCCGTATTTGGGGAAACCTGTATTCGGGCAACCAGGGAGGAATCAAAGGGAGAGCATTGTTATTGATATAATCGATGTTCTATTGCAACGAGAAACTTTTTACCTCACATGACGTTGACAACAAATATTTCTGACGAAATATAACAATAATTTGTACCAGCATCTTACTGATGCGAGTGATAATAAGCGGCCCCATATAAACAATTAGAAACCTAAAAATCGCCACAAAGCAAGGATGCTAGATGTCAAATTATTACCATTTAAAAAAAATAAAACTAAACTGACATGAAGTGTTTGACTTTTACGTAAAAATCTATGCATCATGTAAGAAATTTTGGAGTAAATTTCATAAAAGTGATAATAAAATGTGGTAATTTAAAATAGTTTTATTAATATGAATTAAAAAATAAATCAGAATATTAAAAATGTGTTAAGAAGATTTATCATTAATCGTGACAATTCTATGTTACTACAAGTATGTATCAAAAGTGATACATAAGCTAGAAATATGAAATTTTATTAAGGCTCGATCTACGGTTAAAAAATAAAAAAAAAATACTGTACCGTGGGTGAGCTGTATTGCTTACAAAGATATTCAGCACTCCACGTTACCAGAATTTGAAAAGCACTATATGAAGGTTGCACCCATAAAAACATCTCAAAGCGCACTTATGAAAATTTTATACACTTGTATTTACAATTAAAATATTATAGAAGCAAAGAACAATGAAATCGAGTCAATTTTTTTTTTAAATTCCAAACTGAAACACACTTGGTTTGATAAAGCTCGTTAAACATATAAGTACCGGAGACTTCATTTTTGGTAAATTTTCTAACCAAAGTTTTCGAATACTAACATAATTTATACAACAAAATAATGAGGTAGACATTACAAGTACTTATGCACGGTATTGCAATTTTCTTTTTTTTTTGTAAAACATCTTCACTTATATTCATGAAAAAGTCTAATAACTACATAAATTTATGTCATGGGCCTAGCTTAAATTATGAAAATAATATTAAGTTCAAAAAACTGTTGAAACAATGGTGCAATTGTACTCAGTTGAGTGTTCACAATAACGGTGATGTAGACGTAGTAAGTTATTGTTCGTAACCCTCAGACGTATTAGCCATTTTACTAAGAAATATTTAAATTTGTTTGTTTGTTTTCCAAACACTTGGAATATTTATCTATGAATACGATTGAAATATTTTAATAAAATTTTATGACATTTTAATGTTTATTTACACTGCAAGGACAAACGTAAACAGAATACACAAACAATAATAACGTAAACAACATGTTTACTTTTACAGAGATTTCTCGAAGACGAATTCATTCTCCTGCTAACCCTCCAATATAAAAGACAAGACAAAGCAGGCAACGGAGTCGGAAAGAATTCAGTCAGTCTTGTATGAAGACGTGTTGCCCGTGAACAGAATAATCGTGGTTTGAAGAATTCCGTTAAAAAGATTTATTGAACAATTGTTATTCTTTACGCAAAAGACTGTAAAGAAGAATAACCAATAATGCAATTGTTGTTGTTTTCACCAAGTTGTGAACAGTGGCACACAGAATTGTACGAACAATAAAGGATTTATTTAAAACTAAGCACAAATTTTTTTTATTTTTTATTTGCAATCTACCAACTCATATTTTGAACGTTTTAAAAGGTAAAAACGTAATAATACAAATTGTTTTAAATAAAATCGAAGTATCGAATTGAATATACCAGTATTTTTTGTGTTCTTCGTTGGTATTTGTCACCATTCACCCATGACCAAGTTTTTCTATTGACTTTTGTTTGAGGATTAGCGACAACGCAACTGTTCTTCCAAACGATCTCCTAAACTGAAATTTAGGAAATCAAACATAAGATACAGTTTGAGACCCTGCAAACTAAATCTTTAGCTTTTAATGATACTGAGGGGTGAAGATATGTTATTCCACTCACATCTTATACCTTCCTTCAATTGCTTTACTTATTTTTGGAGTGGATTTATATTGAGGTCTTCGATGGAATTTATGTAGTTTTTGGTTAAAGCAACGGAAATTATAATCCAGTTTAAATGTCTTCCACGAACTAAAACCATTCAATAAGTAACATAAACATTAAGAACGAAAAGTACCAAGTCATGACGTATGAGTAATATTTAATTTCTTTAGTTTCATACCCGACATGATAAAAAAATACATTGCATACTTTACAGCGTAATTATTCAAGTACAAGTAATATGATGCGTATAAGTAATAAATTTTAAATTCAATTAATTATAAAGTACACCGTTAATATGGAATTAATAATTTTAGAGGAAATTTTAAAATTTTAAATTTGTACCATCGGTTATTCCGAATGGAGTCATATCTAGACTTTGTGGACCTTTTGTAGCTAAATCACATCTTTAGATTAGCAGCAGTATGATTGGGTATATCGGAGTCACCAGAAAGTTTTCCTTATTCCCTCTTGGTTCTAGAAAAACATTAAAAATTATTTTGTTTTATTATAAAATAGAAATAAATTTATAAAATAAATATAAAAAATTAATTATTTTTACAAATTATTATTTAAAATTCATATATATTGGAGTACATGGACCTTTGCTATGCATTGTATAATTATCTCTGTAGAAAAACTATTGGCAGTTAAAAATTCTGACTCTTTGGTCTATAGGTGAACTTAAATTTCTTATAATTTATTATTATTATATGCTGCTTTTAAAATCTCTCCATAACTTCATTTGTAATGCATTACGTTGTTTATATTCTGATATTTGCTGTAATATTTGCATATATAATCAATTCCTCTAATGTCCATAGAACTCATATGATATGAGCATAATGCGAGTTAAGAATTTGATAACAATGTGTTTTGCCAATCCTCGCTTCTTAAATACTTGATAGGGCTATTATCGAAGTGCCCTTTAATTCCACGATATGGGCATATTTCATTGGGTTACTCATGAATACCTACTTCGAATGGAGTTTTTAGAGTTTTATACCATAGTCCTGTAGATACTTGATATAGGAGCAGAAGTAGTTGGTTGCTTAAACAGTTCTGTTAAATCTCGGGCTGATGAAAATAAACCAGAAACAAATCCTGGATCAATTGCGCCATTGATCAATGGTCCAGTTTGATTAACAGATATGAGGTTTTTCGCTGAGTCCACTATCGAGATGTTCCGAGTTCCCAATGTGATCGGTATATCAGGATATTGTTGTTGATATACCGATCACATTGGGAACTCGGAACATCTCGATAGTGGACTCAGCGAAAAACCTCGGTATAATTTTTAACAAATCCCTTCAATGGAATACCCATATAAATTCTGTCTCCGGGACAATTTTTTCTATGCTTAGGACGCTATATCCTATACAGCACATTACACCTCTTAATATTCGTGTGCTTCTTGCGAAAACCTACTTAGTGCCCAAGTTGTTGTATGGCTGCGAAATTTTTGCTTATTGCGATTCGGCTAGTAAAGCTAGATTAACAGTAGTGTATAACGCGATTATTAGATATGTCTACGGCATACGAAGATATGATAGTACTTCTCGGTATTCGAAATTGTTATATGGTGTTGAGTTAATGGACTTACTAAAAATCAAGGCATTAATCTTACTACACAAGGTTATCTACACGCAGGAACCGTCTTATCTATTTAATCGGATTCAATTTGCAAGATCAAATAGAGGAAAACAAATCATTCAGTTAAGATATCGTACTTTGATATCTGAGTGGCAGTTCTTTACAAATACAATACGGCTGTGGAATTCGTTACCTAACTCATTACAAATCAATGGCAAAGCTTTGCAGTTTAAAAAAATTTTATTTTCTAAATTCTAATGTAAAATTATTACATATTTACATGCATATATTTTCGTTCTTGTTTTTACATATTATTATTTCGATACTATTTGCTTTTACTACTTTAATTACTTGTCTTATATATATTTCATTCTTTGTAATAATATATTATATAATCACATACTGTAATTTAAAAGATTAATTTCTTGTTGTATGTGATATGCTACAGAATAATAAAAATAAATAAATAAATAAAAATAAATAAATAAGTTGGCCCCGATGTAATCTAAAATAAATTATAATTAAAATTCGTATACATTTATTTGTAGTAATAAATCACGTTGTGTTTGGACTTTTAATTTTCATTATTTCTATAAACGTGTTGAAATTTGGCAATTGTAAAGAAGCCATGTTCGTTAGACGCTTTCTGCACATTGAATGTTTACATTGATAACACACATACATTTTCTTTGCCCCACGAAGAACAATGGCTTTGCGAGTGCAACATCGCTCATTTTTCCTTCTCGCCCACATACTCTGCAAAATCAAATTCAAAGTTTAAAGGCGCAAAAAGGCGTATTAGCGAATTGAATTAAAAGCTTCCAATCCTTTGTTTCTTCAAACTTTAACGCGTATCTTGCATTACCACTATATGTGTGACGACAAAAGGCAATAAGTGTCAGTTCGCCGACCATTTGAACATCCATTATAACTTTCTTTGTGTTGATGTAGAAATTGGTGTTGTCGCAGTTGTTGATTTGAGTTGACACGAAAGCAGACGAAAAATACATGAAAATAGAGAAACGAAATTCAATTCACAAAATGCCATTCAAAATTAACTCTAAAATGTAAGGAATACGAGTACATGAGCCAATAAAGTAAGGACTGAATGACTGAGTGAAGTAACCATAAGAAAATACAAAAAATTTTCTTTAGTGAAGAATTCTACGGGCACTTGCAATATTTAATTTAAATGAGACAAAGTGTATGTAAACGGCCTATTGCGGCAATTGTTATGGAATATAACATAGTTCAACAATGCCCACCATGATTTCTCCGGGTGGGGCGCAGCCGAAGTGTTCAATTTCCAATGACTCTAGCCGTAAATCAGGCTGAATCTGATTGATAGCATAGATCGAAAAAGGTTTAACGGGGCCAAATCGCAAGATTTAAGTTTACTGGTTCGTCTAGTTCACATCACTCGTGCTAAATATCTAATGCAGCATGAGCTGTGTTGCATATAGTGACGTCCTGCTGAAACCGGTAATCATCTATCTGTAGAGCAAACATCTCAAAGTAATATGGACCTGCGGCGCCGTCAGCTATAAATCCGCAAAAAATGGGCATGCATTGGACTCTCTTGAATTTCATGTGGATTTGTATCATCTCAATTCGAGAATGTTGTTCGTTCACATACCCATTCATCCTGGAATGGAATTCGTCGCTGAAGACAATTATTAAATGAAAATTAGGAACAATTGCCAACAGCTCTGGAGACCATGCTATAAAAATATTAAAGAAATTTATTTTTTAATTCGACGAATTTTTTATTTTTATTTTTCTACAATCTATTTACTACGAAGATAGAACTGATACTATTACTAGCTCCTACACCTGCTATATGCCTAGTGAGATAGTCAGATGAGGAATCTTTGCGATATTTTAATCCTAAATCGGCTACTGTCGTACAATTTAGGGTGATACAGTTGAAATAAAGATTATCAACAATATTGCGAATCCAATATCAGAATATATTGAAAGAAAATATATTGTTACGATTTTACCCTTTTGAAAACGTTTAAAATATGAGTTCGTAAAAATGTGTTTAGTTTTAAATAAATCCTTTTTTGTCCGTACAATTCTGTGTGCCACTGTTCACAACTTGATTTGAATAACAACAATTTGCTTTATTTCTTATTCTTCTTTACACTCTTCCACGTACACACTGACAATTGTTCGTTAGATCTTTACAATGGAGTTCTTCAAACCACAATTATTCTCTTCCACGCAATGAGTCTTCACGCAAGAGTGTCTGAATTTTTACTGATCCTTTGTCTGATTTGTCTTGCCTTTTATATCGCTAAACATGTTGTTTACCAATTATGTATGTTTGTTTATATGTAATATTCCTGCTGCTGAAGACTCTGAAGAAGAAGAAAACAAACGCTAGTCTTATGAAGTGACGACAGTATTGACAACCGAAGATCACCAAAGATGGTACTACTTGGAACAGAGAACCGTATGCCTATAGTAGTTTGGGAAAAGAAAATATTATCAATTTACGAGCAGATTGCTAGTAGATGTTTCTTGGAATGTTGTAGAGTCTTTCTGACTGATCTTCTCATATATATCTCACGTGACAGACAAACATTAGAAAAAAGTGTTTCGTCTTATGATTTATTCCATAGATATAACAGAAGGATAATATTTCGGTCAACGACGTACGTATGGGATAACAGAATCATTCGCTTTAGTAATGTCCTACTCGGAAATGATGATAAATATACACCTATTATTTCAGTTTTTAATAATACCAATAATTTTGTCACAGTAGATGAGTAACTGATTGAATTTAATGGTCGTTATAAATTTCGTGGTCCACCGAAATCGAATTAGCATTTTTACGTTCAAGTACATGCTACGTGCGTAACAATTCGTTACAGCCCGATTTAGGGAAACCTGTATTCGTGCAACAAGAGAGGAATCAAAGAGAGAGCATTGGTATTGATATAATCGATGTTCTGTTGCAAAGGGGAATTTTTTTTTACATCACATGACGTTGACAACAAATTTTTCTAACGAAATCTAACAATGGTTTGTACCATCAGGTTTCCAGCGCTCAATTGAGAGTCTTACTAATGCGAGTGACAATAAGCGGCCCTATCTAAACAATTGGAAAAACAACTTTTTACCATTTAGAAAAAAATAAAACAAAACTGACATGAAATGTTTGACTTTTACGTATAAAACTATGCAGCAATGTACATTATGTGAAAAGTTTTGGCGTAAATTTCATAAAAGTGATAATAAAATGTAATAATATAAAATAGGTTTATTAAAATGAATTAAAATAAATAAAAATATTTAAATTTCTTTACGAAATCTATCAATAATCGTGTCAATTCTATGTTACTACAAGTATGTATCAAAAGTGATACGTAAAGCTGGAATTATTAAATTTTTTTAAGGCTATATATACGGTAAAAAAATAAAAAAATTACTGTGCCGTGGGTGAGCTGTATTGCTTACAAAGATATTCAGCACTCCATGTTACCAGAATTTGAGAAGCGCTGTATTAAGGTTGCACCCATAAAAACACATCAAAGCGCACTTACGGAAATTGTATACACATGTATTGTCAATTAAAATATTATAGAAGCAACGATCAATGCAATTGAGTCAATTTTTTTTTTAAATTCCAAACTGACACCCATTTGGTTTGATGAAGCCAATTACACATATTAGCACCGGTAGCTTCATTTTTGGTAAATTTTCTAATCAAACTTTTTGGAACACTAACATAATTTATAAAACAAAGTATTGAGGTAGACATTTCAAGTACTTACGCACGGTATTACAATTTTCAATTTTACTTTTTTTTTTTTTTTTTGTAGAACATATTCACTTATATTCATGAAAAAGTCTAATACCTGCATAAATTTATTCCATGGGCCTAGCTTAAATTATAAAACCAATAATCAGTTCACAAAACTGTTGATACAATGGTGCAATTGCACTCAGTTGAGTGTTCACAATAACAGTGATGTAGCCGTAAGCCGTAAGTTATTGTTCGTCACCTTCAGACTTATTAGCCCTTTTACTAAGAAATATTTAAATTTGTTTGTTTGTTTTCCAAATACTTGGAATATTTATCAATGAATGCGGTTGAAATATTTTAATAAAATTTTATGATATTTTAATGTTTATTTACTTGGTTTTACAATTCACACAATATGTATTCGTAAAAAATACACACAGAAATACTTTTTCGGTGTTTGCTTAAAGTAAGTAAGTATACTCACAGGTCGTTGAGGTGGATAGGGCGTGTTGGATTGCTGGATGTACAATGCAGATATACTGTTACGAAAATGGAATGGTGTTACATCGTTCAACATTAAAATGATAAACAAAAGCTACAAAAACAAAAACTATGGACTTGTTTTCATGATCAACAAATAAACAAAAATATATCAACATCATCAATACAAAAAAGGGATAAGCAAGAAAACAAACAGGCAACAATAACACTTCAAGGAAAAACGCAAACAAAATACAGAAGCAACAATAATTTAAACAACATGTTTACATTTATAGAGATTTCGTGACGGCAAAGTCATTCTACTGTTTACCCTGCAATATAAAAGGCAAGACAAAACAGGCAACGGATTCCGAACGGAGTCTTGTGTGAAGACACGTTGCGTGTGAAGAGAATAATCGAGACTTGAAGATCTCCGTTATAAAGATCTATTGAACAATTGTTATTGGTTACGCAAAAGAGCGAAAAGAAGAATAATCAAGAAAGCAAATGTTGTTGCTTACATCAAGTTGTGAACAGTGGCACACAAAATGGTACACATAAGAAAGGATTTATTTAAAACTAAACACAAATTTATTTTATTTTATTTACAATCTACGAACTCATATTTTAAACGTTTCTAAAAGGTAAAAACGTAACAATACAAATTGTTTTAAATCGTCTCTTAAAATAACAAAAAAAAAACGGGTACATAAAGTATCGAATTGAATATACCAGTATTTCTTGGGTTCTTCGTTGGTATTTGCCGCCATTCACCCATGACCAAGTTTTTCTATTGACTTTTGTTTGAGGATTAGCGACAATGCAACTGCTCTTCCAAAAGATCTCCGAAACAGAAATTTAGGCAGTCAAATATAAGATACAGTTTGACAACTTGCAAACTATGTCTGCGGGGTTCCGACAACTAGAATATTTAACAAAAGTTTGAAGATATGTTATTCCGCTCACTTCTTATACCGCCATTCAATTGCTTTACTAATTTTAGAGTGGATTTATACCGAGGTCTTCGATGGAACTTATGTAATTTTTGGTTTAAGCAACGGCCATTTTAATCCAATTTAAATGCGTTCCACGAATTAAAACTATTCAAAAACTAACATAAGCATTAAGGAAAAGTACCAAGTCATTAATTTCTAAATGTACCTGATCAATTTTTAATAAAATTATGTTAAAGTGAATACATTATGCTCATAATTAATATGTAGAATTCATAATTACTAATACGTGACGTATGAGTGATATTTAATTCCTTTAGTTTCATACACAACGTGATACAAAAAAATTCATTGCATACTTTACAGCGTAATTATTCTTGCACAAGTAATATGATGCGTATTAGCAATATAAATCAAATTCAATTAAATATAAAGTATACCGTTAATTGGGAATTAACAATTGTAGTGGAATTTTTAAAATTAAAAATTTTTAAATTTGTACCATCTCATGGATTCCGAATGGAATCATATAGGGACTTTGTGGAACAGCATCAAGCCTGTGGGACCTTATGTAGGAAAATCAGCTCTTTAGATTAGTAGCAGTATGATTGACTTCTTGGGTTGCAAAATATGGAGTCACCAGACATTTTTCCTTATTCTCTCTTGGTTTGTGAAAAACATTAAAAATTATTTTGTTTTATTATAAAATCGAAACAAATTTATAAAATAAATATAAAAAACATTAATTATTTTTACATATTATTACCTTAAATTAATATATATTGGAGTACATGGACCTTTGGTATGCACTGTATAATTATCTCTGTAGCAAAACTGTTGACATTTAAAAATTCTGACTTTTTGGTCCATAGGTGAACCTAAATTTCTTATAATTTATTACGGTACGTTGCTGCTTTAAAATCTCTCGATAACTTTATTTGTAATACATTACGTTCTTTATATTTTAATATTTGCTGTAATATTTGCATATATAATCAATTACTCTAACGTCCGTAGGACTCCTATGATAGGAGCATAAGGCGAGTTAAGAATTTGATAACAACGTGTGTTGCCGACACTCGCTTCTTAAATACTTGATAGGGCTATTATAGAAGTGCTCTTTAATTCCACGATATGGCCATATTTTATTGGGTTACTCATAAATACCTACTTCTAATGGAGTTTTTAGAGTTTTAAACAACAGTCCTATATAAACTTGATGTAGGAGCAGGAGTAGTTGGGTTCTTAAACAGTTCTTTTAAATCTCGGGCTTATGAAAATAAACCAGAAACAAATCCTGGATCCATTGAGCCATTCGTCCAGTTTGATTAAACGATATAAGTTGGCCCTGATGTAGTCTAAAATAAATTATAATTAAACTTCGTATATTTTTTTGTAGTAATAAATAACGTTGTGTTTGGACTTTTCATTTTCATTATTTCTGTAAACGTGTTGAAATTTGACAATTGTAAAGAAGCCATGTTCGTTAGACGCTTTCTGCACATTGAACGTTTACATTGACAACATACATTTTCTTTGCAGCACGAAGAACAATGACTGTGCTAGTGCAACATCGCTCGTTTTGTCCTTCTCGCCCACAGAAAAAGTGCAAAAGGCGTATTAGCGAATTCAATTAAAAGCTTATAATCGCTTGTTTCTTCAAACTTTAACACATATCTTTCATCACCGCTATATGTGTGATGATAAAAATCAATAAGCGTCAGTTCGCCGACCATTTGAACATCCATTATAACTTTCTTTGTTCGTTGATATAGAAAGTGGTGTTGTTGATTTGAGTTGACACGAAAGCAGACGAAAAATACATGAAAATAGAGAAACGAAATTCAATTTAGAATATGCCATTCAAAATTAACTCTTAAATGTAAGGAATACATGAGCAAATAAAATAAGGACTGATTGACTGAGTGCAGTAACCATAGGAAAATACCAAAAATTTTCTTTAATGAAGAATTTTATAGACACTTACTATTTATAGTTTAAATGAAACAAAGTGTATGTAAGATATCATCGAAATTTGTTATTTGTTTAAAAGGTCTATTGTGGCAATTGTTATGGAATATAACATAGTACAACAATACCCGCCACGACTTCTCTGGATGGAGCGCATCCGAAGTGTTCAATTTCCCAAGGATGTAGTCGTAAATCAGGCTGAATCTGATTGATAGCATAGATCGAAAAAGGTTTAATGTGGTCAAATCGCAAGATTTCAGTTTACTGGGTCGACTAGTTCACATCACCTCCAAGCATTAAAAAAACTCATGCAAATTATCTAATGCAGCATGAGCTGCGTTGCATATAGTGACGTCCTGAAACTGGTAATCAACTATCTGTAGAGCAAAGATCTCAAACTAATATGGAACTGTGGCGCCGTCAGCTCCAAATCTGCAAAATGCGTTGGACTCTCTTCAATTTCATGTGGATGTGTATCGTCTCAATTTCGACAATTTTGTTCGTTCACATACCCATTCGTCGCTGAAGACAATTATTAAATGAAAATTAGGAACAATTGCCAACAGCTCTGGAGACCACGCTGTAAAAATATTGAAGAAATTTATTTTTTAATTCGATGACTTGCTTTTTTTATTATTTTTCTACAATCCATTAACTACGAAGATAGAATTGATACTACTACTAGCTCCTACACCTGTCAAAGAACTTCATCAAGATTTTCACATATATGTACATGCCTAGTGAGACAGTCAGATGAGGAATATTTGAGATAGTTTAATCCTAAATCGGCTACTGTCGTACAATTTAGGCTGAAATAGTTGAAATAAAGATTATCAACAATATTGCGAATCCAATATCAGAATATATAAGACATATTGTTACGTTTTTACCCTTTTAAAGAGTTCGTAGATTGCAAATAAATATAAAAATAAATATGTGTTTAGTTTTAAATAAATCCTTTTTTGTCCGCACAATTCTGTGTGCCACTGTTCACAAATTGATTTGAGTAACAACAATTTGCTTTGTTTGTTATTCTTCTTTACGCTCTTCCGAGTAAACACTAACAATTGTTCGTTAGATCTTTACAACGGAGATCTTCAAACCACGATTATTCTCTTCACACGCAACGTGTCTTCACACAAGACTCCGTTCGGAATCCGTTGCCTGCTTTGTCTTGCCTTTTATATTGCAGGGTAAACAGTAGAATGACTTTGCCGTCACGAAATCTCTATAAATGTAAACATGTTGTTTGAATTATTGTTGCTTCTGTATTTTGTTTGCGTTTTTCCTTGAAGTGTTATTGTTGCCTGTTTGTTTTCTTGCTTATCCCTTTTTTGAGTCTTCACGCAAAACTGACTGAATTCTTTATGATCCGTTGTCTGCTTTGACTTGCTTTTTATATCGCTAAATATGTTGTTTACCAATTATGTATGTTTGTATATATGTACTATACCTGGTGCTGAAGACACTGAAGAAGAAGAAAACAGACGCTCGTCTTATGAACTGACGAAAGTATTGACAACCAAAAACATGTCAATAGAATGTTTATCGCTAAAGATGGTACTACTTGGAACATTGAACCGTATGCCTAATAGTTCGGGAAGAGAAAATATTATCAATTTACGAGCAGATTGCTAGCAGATGTTTCTTGGAATGTTGTAGAGTCTTTCTTGGTGCTCTTCTCATATTTATCTCAAGTGGCAGACAAACATTAAAAAAGTGTTTTGTCCTATGTTTTATTTCATAGTTATTAGAGGTGATAATGTTTTGGGCAACTACTTTTATATGAAATAATAAAATCATTGCTTTGATAACGTGCTACTCGGAAATGATGATAAATTTACACCTAGTACGCCTTTTCGAAAAATGAGCTGAAATTATTGAAATTCCTCATAATTTTGTAGCTGTAGATTAGTAACTAATTGAATTTTATGATCACTATAAATTTCGTGTCCACCGAAATCGAATTTGCAGTTTTAGATTCAAGTACATGCTAAGTGCGTCGCATCTACTTACAGCCATATTTGGGGAACCTGTATTCGGGCAACTAGAGAGGAATCAAATAAAGCAGTGCTATTGACATAAGCGATGTTATATTGTAACGGGAAACTTTTTACCTCACATGACGTTGACAACAAATATTTCCAACGAAAAAGGTTTAAGCCAGAACTCAATTGAGAGCGTTATTTATGCGAGTGACAATAAGCTGCCCCATTTAAACAATTGCAAAATTATAAATCGCCACAATTATTACCATTTAGAAAAAAATAAAACCAAACTGGCTTGAAATGTTTGATTTTTACGTAAGAAACTATGCTGCAATGTTCATCATGTCAAAAATTTTGTTCGCAAATTAATTAAAATAAATAAAAGTATTTAAATTTTTTTAACAAAATCTATAAATAATCGTGACAATCCTATGTAGTAATACTATGATCAAAAGTGAAACATAAGTTAGAATTATGAAGTTTTTTAAGGCTCGATCTACGGTTAAATTCATTTTATTTATTGCCAATAAAATCTCATACAAAAGTAAATGTTATCAATAAATTGCACGTCTTTACTTATGCATACACACTTATACACATAAGTGAATTAGAAAACAAAATTACATACAATAATCGATTATTATGAATTATCAGTACCTCCAATGTCATATAGAATTTTAGAGTTACATTTTAGTAAATAATTACACGATGCTACAGTGAAAATACACCCGAGTAACATAGTTGAGTAGAACTCAAAAATACTTCTTTAATATTTTTCGAACCCTCCAAATTTGTTTTATTTGACAAAATTTATTTTATAAATCCAAAGGTTTTTAAAAATGGGAGAGATTAGCCTTTAAAACGGTATACATAAACAAACAAAGTTATATGTTATGAGTTTTGATGGGGTAAACTTGGAAAATATTATTTTTTTTCTTATTTTTCCAAGTTCGGCCATTCTTGATTGCAAAATTTAATCAAAAATAATAAAACAAGTCGACGCCTCCATTCTATAATGTTTTTAATTAATTAATTAATAATAATAATAAATTAATTAATTAATTAATTTTTAAATTCTACGTTCTCTAATTTAAATACTGTCAAAATTTGGTTAAGATGCGCAGATCGGTTCCGAAGTTATAGGGAAAAATCTCCTTAGAATACACATATGGCCGTATGTCGCATGAAAACTTTGAGAGCTCAAAACACACTTTTTCGACTTAGAATGTTATAGAACGGAGTCGTTGGAGTGTTGATATTTTTAAATATCATTCCCTTGTGAAGAGATTGACACTTCGCTTGATAAAATCGGACAATCCTCTCAGTAGTTATTATTTAAAGAGTATAACATCTGAGTCATATTTTTTACATATTTTTTTTATGAAATGAAATTTTTTTAATGAAATTTTTTATTAAATGAACTTTAATTAAAAAATTTTCTAAATTTTTGATGGATCTTAAGTGTTTATTGAAAAAATGTTAATTTTCCAGTTGGATCAATTCAAATTCGATCAAGATCAAATTCGCAAAGCGAAATAATAATATTCGCTAAAAACGCAGATATTAGATGACTACTGATAGACGTTCAAACGTGCAAACCGCAATTTTTCAGGTACACCATCAAGATCCATCAAACATTCTTAAAATTTTAAACTTAAAGTTCATTTGATAAGACAACATATGTAAAAAACATGACTCAAATGGTATACTCTTTAAATGAACGAAGTGTCAATCTATTTACAAGAGAATGATTAAATTCGATTCACGTCAAAGAGTTTAAGAAGATGATCTTGATGACACACTTGGAACCAATACCATATGTGCTAATAATACGAAATCATTGATTTTTTACATCTTAAAATAAAAAAATTTAAATCAATAAAACTTAGGCAATGTACGTCGTCAGCATTATGACAGATCTCTTCCTATCAAAACCAAGCTCATCAAATCCAAACAACAACCGTGGAAAAGCACTACAAGTGCTCATATTTGACAACTCAAATGTCAACAACGACAAACAAAAAATGGCGACCAAAATAAAAACAATGTTGTTGAAACAACCAGCTGTGTTGTTTACCAGCTGTCAAATGAAAATTGAAAAAGCTGAACTGCGTATATTATGTCTGAACACTTAAAATTTTGTACACAATTCACCGAATATTGACTCAATAAAAGTGCATATCTGAACATGTTATAATTGATCAAATTTGCAATATGATACGCTGACAAATATTAATTTTTTCGATGATCATCAAACCACATTTTTAGTTAATTTACTTGGAAATGTTCGCTTGTAAATAAAATTTTCAAACTATTGGTTTCAAAAAAAGACTTCCCAGAGAATACCTCCAAATATCGAGGGTTCTGAGAGCGGGTGTAAGATATTCAAGTGTTTATATGGACACTCATTTCCGTGATTTTTTATTGGTGTCTTTATTGCTAACAAACTACTATAATAGTTATTATAAATTGTAGTTCAAAAGTAATTCCGCTTTTTGAAAGAGTTGACAGTCGTGCTTGACATAACAGGACATTAACAATATTAAACCCTCTGCAAGGAATTGGGTAAAGATTGTTACGAAAAAGGAAACAGCGTGCATCGTTTAACATTAAAATGAGCAAAAGCTACACAAACAAATACAACGAACTTATTACAAGTAAACCAACAACATCAGTCTAAAAATGGGGATAGACAAGTAGGTAGATAGACAACAAGCAATGTGAACAAAATACACAAACAACAATGAAGTCGCGATAAGGTTCTCGAGAAGGCGAAACCCCGAACGTTCGACTTCAAGAACCTTCATCAGACTGATTACGTGGACATATAAAAAAGCAAAATAAAGCAGGCAATGAGCAGTAAAAATTCAGTCAGTCCTGTGTGAAGACGCGTTGCGTATGAAGAAAACGGTCGTGGTTTGAAAATCGTTGTTGTTAAGATCTACCGAACGTTTGTTAGTATGTACGCGAACAGAAGTATAAAGAAGAGTAACGAATAAAGCAAATTATTGTTGAATTGTTGTAAATAGTGGCACACAAAATTGTGCGAACAATGAAGAATTTAATGGAAAAAACACATATTGGTTTTTATTTTTGTTTGCAATGAACGAACTCATATTCTAAACATTCTTAAAAAGGTAAAAACGTAACAATACCCATATTTTTTACCAGATGGTCGAAAATAAAACTCCTACCAAATCTAGAATTAGAAAATGATATGATACAAGATTTTGAACTAACAAAATCTAAGGTGCTGCAATTAAAAAAAAATTGTTACAACTCACAATGTGTAGTTGTACACTGAAGATCATTTCCGAACCAGGATACATATTTTTCGAGAATGTTTTTAATTTTTGTAAGATTTCTTATTTTGCACCTAAATGAAGATTTTATTAAATTTTCTTCTACTAATTTTAGTTTACGGGAATTGTTTTCTAGTTTAAATAATGCCATCGCAGGCAATATGGAATTATTTTTGTAACGTAATTTTCACAAAATTCATTATCCTTCCTCTAGATGAAGAGTAAACCCTGTTATTTCTCCACAATTTACCACTTATTGCTTACTAAACATTACTTTTTTCTGCTGAGCATAAAGGGAAGTGTTCGGTAAACTTTATGTATTTTCATACAAATATTGTCGGCCATATTTGCCAGTGTCACCCATTGTTGATTATTTCAGTAAATTGTGCACTTGACGGAAGTTTGATTAATGAATTTCTTCTTATGATTTAAACGAATAAAAGGTTGACAGATATTATTAAATTGAGTATATTTTGTTTTATAACTTTTTTATTTTCTTTTTCTTTTAACAAACTAAATTAAAACGTAATCAAACAAATGAAATGCAAATGCGTAAGTATGTATACATATTTTAGTAGTGCTAGAAGTCAGGTGAACCTCTGAATTATGATGAAATAAAATTAACGGTAGGCAAAGCATCCGTAGAATTCATTGCTTGGAAGTACCAGTTCCTCTCAGGATGTATCTACATCAGATATGATTGGGACATCACTGTATCGTCATCGTCTCCGGTGATAATATTGTTATGCAGTTTACTCCATAGAAATTTTTATTATGTGTTGTGTGACGTGTAATTTTTTAGGTATTGAATATTTTTTAAACTTGTTTATGAATTTTTATATTTTTATTATTATTTATAAAAGAAACTTCCAATAAATGTCTTTCTTCACGGAAGGTAGTAGGTACCAGAGATCAGCAATGAGTATTGAAACAGATGAGTAGATACGGATAATACTCATAATTTCTGATACTTATACGCATTCATATTTATTTTAATATCATATTCATACTACTCACACTACTCAAGTTTGAAGTACTCATCATAATCGTACTCATACTTAACAATACGCATGATGTTGTTATTTTCGGCTCTCCATGACTCAACACAAAATAAGTATAATTCGCGTACGAACGCTACAATACTCACTTGAATCATTTATGAGTATTATAAGTATTTTTCTAAATATATGAATCTGAATGAGTAGGCGTATGAATTAAACATATTTCGAATGTTATGAGTTTAATGTCAACGTTGTACTCCTATTCATTGCAACCTGTACTTATAAATCAATGTTGCAGTGAGTACGAATGAATCAGAGTAGTTGAATTTCAATATGAGTACTTATGAGTAGCGGAAAAACGATTCATTGCTGATCTCTAGTACTTAAATGTATTGATATAGCAAACCATGGTGACATGACAAACCAATATTTGATGCAATACTATTGCTTTAGTCAACGTAGTTGATGACCATAGTTTTAAACTAGATGAAAATTACATAGCGTTTTCAGTTCTTTTGGATCACGGTTGATCATAAATATTATTGAGGAAGCTACAAACCCTCTTTAATTTTTCTAATTCAGCTTGTTGGAAGAGGTATTCCTCAGGGCCTCAGGGAAATTTTCACAACTGTGATGCCGATTATAAGCGCAAACTCATCTTAGCTTTACAGTAATGTAGCAAGATAAGTATTTATTAAAGGACGGCGTTATATTAAAATTAAAATTAAAATTATTACCTCTAAACAGCCTACATATTTATTTAGCGGGATTAAATTTGCAAGATCTAACCATATTAGGAAAATTATCTAACATAGATATAAGATTCTTTTGTCACAATGCCAGTTTTTATACAATACCACCAGTCGTTGGAATTCTTTACTTAATTATATTCAGAACTAAGGTTATGCAATTAAGTCAAAAAGGAGTTGTACAATTTGTTTAAGTAGTTTTTTTAGTTGTGAAAATAATACCAACGCAAGAATATAGGAGCTTTAAAAAACCATAACGAATGATTAGACGCAATTTTAAGCTTATTTCACCAGACTCGTAAATCATTAGAATCACAAAAATAGCTGACATTGACGGCAGCTTGGCAAATATCCTACGAGTTGTCAATTTAGAATCAAAATCACTTTCTCAACGAAAACTGGAGAAGATTATCGTTGTTTAAGTTTCCCGGCAATATTTTTAAAGAATTCTGCTTTTTGGTTTCGGTTTAAATACTCTTGGAGTTTAGTTTAGAATATGGTTAATCGGCTTTTCGATATGTTCGCGTTATTTTAAATTTGTTTGTATTTAAATTCGTTAAATTTTCACTCTCTCAATTTAATTGCAATGCCGACGTCATACAGCATTGACTGCCACCTATTCCACTTGTTATATAATAACTGCAGTTGTTGCTATGTTTAATCTCTATTTTTAATTCAGCAAGCCTTGAACGGTTCATTTCTAACGTAGTTTTCGTTGCCGACAAAGTTTTAGTATTTTATTAAAACACATCTTAAGACACACATCTTAAAACACATACGTATTTAAGATAGAAAAGCAAAAACAAAATATTGTTACGAAAAGGCAAAAAACAGTGTACATCGTTTAACATTAATATGAGCAAAAGCTACACAAACAAATACACCGAACTTGTTACAAGTAAACCAACAACATCAGAATGAAAGAAAAGGGGATAGACAAGTAAGCGAGAACGCAACAACAAACAATATGAACAAAATACACAAACAACAACGAAGTCGCGATACAATTTTCGAGGAGGCAAAACCACGAATGTTCGACTTCAAAAACCTTCATCAGACTGATAAGGCAATACAAAGCAGGCAACAAGTAGTAAGATTTCAGTCAGTCTTGAGTGAAGACTCGTTACGTGTGAAGAAAACAGTTGTGGTTTGGAAATCTCCATTGAAAAGATATGCGTTGTATTCAAACAAGAATAGCGAACAAGTCAATTTGTAAACAATGGCACAGAAAAGTAGTGAGAACAATCAAGAATTTAATTGAAAAGTCTGGCAACTCTGTTTAGAGTGTGTGTGTTTTTTGAAGTGCTCTTCGCAAAATTTTATATTTGTGATTTTTAAGTGTTTAAAATAAGTTTTAAATTTCTGATATAAGTGTTTTGGAAGCTGTTTTTTGTTGTTTTCTTGTGTTTTGAAGTTTTTTCTTAAAATTGTAAGTTTTAATTTGTTAAATTGTGATATTAGTTGTGTCATTCTAGCAAAACAAAAACAAAAAATTGCTTCTTATTTAATTATTTTTTGTTTTTGTAAGCTGGTTACGGTTTATTTGTTTATTTTTTTTTTATTTTTCTTTCTACAGTGTTCCTTTTTTTTTTTTTTTTTTTTTTTTTGTTTCGGTTGTTGTTTTGTGTATTATTTTTTTCTTGTAATTCTTACTTATTTATTATTTATTTTTGTTTTTACATTTTTACATATATTTATATTCTTTTATTTCTTTTATATATAGATAATTCATACTGTTTCTTTATTTATTTATTTAATTTATAAAAATGAACAATTGTATGGCAACAAAGTGCATTGTAAAGAAAGAGGGTGAACGTGTATTGGTACGGGAATTCGTATTCAGGCTGGACCATCGAAGGAAAGGTGCTAATTTGCCTGGTCTTATTTCTCAAAAAAACTAACTTCGAAATCGTTTTTTAATTTCAAAATTGCTTATCAAAATGTTCGCGGTCTTAGGTCTAAACTTTCTTCGTTTTATAATAGTAGCTTTGATTTTAAATTTGATGGAATTGCTTTTACTGAAACTTGGCTGAATTTTAATATTTTTGATTCAGAGATTTTGTCTGGTAATTTTAGTATTTATAGACGGGATAGGAGGTCTAAAAATGGTGGTGGTGTTCTTATTTTCATTTACTCTAAATACATATCTGAATTGGTTGAATTGTGTTCTTCTGAGGATATTGAGTTTATTTGCGTTAAGGTCTATGATCGTGGAGGAAAGTCTATATCATACCTGTTAAGTAATGATTAGTAATCGTAATGATTAGTAATTTGATTACTTTTTTTGAATGGTGAAATAATGATTACAATTACGATTATTTTTGGTTAAAATAGTTAATAATTGATTACGATTACAAAATAATCAAAAAACAATCAGGATTACTGGCGATTAGTCTAATAATCAAAAAGAATCAAAAGTAATCCAAAAGTAATCAATTTATTTTCAATAATTACTTTGAATTCTTTTTGAATATTTGAAAAGAATCAAAAAGAATTATTGAAAACAATTTGAATATTTTTGGATTACTTTTGAATATTTGAAAATAATGAAAAAGAATTGTTTAAAACAATTTGATTCTTTTTTAGACTACTTTTGATTCTTTTTCATTATTAGACTAATCGCCAGTAATCCTGATTATTTTTTGATTCTTGGGTAATCGTAATCAATTAGTAATTCGAAAAAATTTTTCATAGAATTACATAATCATTACGATTATTTTTAAAAAGTAATGTAATTGATTACTAATCGTAATCGAAATTTAACAGGTATGGTCTATATACATTACTTGCTCGTATATTCCTCCCTGTTCTGATATTCATATCTATAGGGCTCATTTCGATTTGATTTCTAGAGTAATTAATTCAATGGGGCAAGAGGGGATTATATTACTCCTTGGTGATTTTAATCTTCCCCATACATCTTGGAATTTTTCACCTGAGACTGGCTTATTGGTGCCATGTTCTTCAGTTCCATTCTATGATGAAATTCTGTCCGCTATGTGGGATCTGGGTCTTTTCCAGGTGAATAGTGTATTGAATTCAATGGGTAGAATTTTGGATTTTGTATTTTTAGAGGATCCAAGTATTTCTTCGTTATTTCGCATTGATCCTATATCTATTCCTGAGGATAGTTATCATCCTACGTTGTTACTTTCTATTGAAGTTGATCTTTGTTTACCTCCTTCAATAAATCGCTCATTTAGTGATGAGAGGCGCTTTAATTTCCATCGTACCGAATTTAGTCGTTTGAATACACTACTAGCCTCTGTAGATTGGTTGTCTCTACTAATTTCACCACCATATGACTCTCTTTCACTTGACAGGATCTTGGATAGCTTTTATGAGGTATTATTTAAATGTTTTAGGGAGTGTGTTCCATTTGTAAATAGTCGTTTGGACCGTTCTGGTCCTCCGTGGAATTCGGCTAGACTGTCAAGGTTGAGGAACAGAAAATCAAGATTATTTAAGAAGTTTGTTAGATCAGGTACTGATATTGATTATGCTCTTTACTCCAGGGCGCGTGCGGATTATCGTAGAATGAATCATTACTGTTATGAGGAATATATGATTAGAGTCAGGTCGAACTTCGCTAGCGATCCTAAGTCGTTTTATGACTTCGTTCGAGCTAAACGTAAATCATCTTTGTTTGCCACTGAGATGTTTTATGGGGACGTATCGTCCTCTAGTTACCTTGATATTTCTAATATGTTTGCCGACTTTTTTCAGTCTACTTATAGGCAATTGAATTCGGGATCTGATCTGAGTAGCGGCTTTTCGTATCCTTATTCAGTGGGAAGTGTCTATATTTCTAATTTATTCATTTGATGAGGAGTCTGTTCTTGAGTCTTTGTCTGGACTGAAATTTACATACTTGCCGGGTCCTGACGGGATACCGGCCTGTATTTTGAGAAAGTGCGCTGTTGTTTTGAGTGGTCCTTTGACCTTTATATTCAATGGGCATCTGAGGGCTGGTCATTTTCCATCTATTTGGAAGAGCTCATTTATAATTCCTTTGCATAAGTCGAGTATATTTCCAATTACAGGGGTATTGCCAAACTCAGTGCTATTCCCAAGTTAATGGAGAAACTGGTGACGGATTATCTCTTTTTTAATACGAGATCTTTAATATCCCCTTTCCAACATGGTTTTTTGAAAGGTAGGTCGACTGTCACTAATCTTCTTGAATTTACTACGCATGTTTTCAGGGGTTTTCTTGCCAGAGCTCGGACTGATGTAATTTATACTGATTTCAGTAAAGCTTTTGATAGGGTTGATCATAGAATTTTGCTTCTTAAACTTTCATTAATCGGTATTCCTGATATTATTCATCGTTGGCTAGACTCCTACTCCTACTGTCTAAGACAGTATATGTTACTTCTGGTGTTCCGCAGGGTAGCCATTTGGGTCCTTTGCTGTTCTTATTGTTTCTTAATGATCTTCCTTGTGCTATTTCTGATTGTAATATTCTGATGTATGCTGACGACGTTAAATTATTTTATACTTTTGATGATGATCATGGTCAGGCTGTTCTTCAGCGAAATATTGATTTGTTTGTAACTTGGTGTAGAATTAATTTAATGGATCTTAACTTGAAGAAATGTAAATGCATGGTTTTCTCTCGCGGGGGCGTAATTTCGTCCACTTATGTGATTAATTCTTGCCCCTTGGAAACTGTGACTACATTTCTTGATTTGGGAGTATTATTGGATATGAAATTGTCTTTTATTGAACATATTAGTATGATGATTGGCAAAGCTCGGGCTGTTCTTGGTTTTGTGAAAAGATGGGCTAGGGAATTCATTGATCCTTATATAACGAGACTGCTATACATTACACTTGTTAGACCTATTTTGGAGTATGCGTCTATTATTTGGAATCCATACTATCGTTGTCATAGTGATTCAATAGAGTCTGTGCAGAAGCAGTTTTTATTATTCTGTTTACGTGGCTTAGGATGGGATTATGCCAATGGGTTTCCGTCGTATGTGGCTAGATTAGGTTTGATAAAACTTCCAACTTTGGAACGTAGAAGGACTGTTTTAGGGGTTTGTTTTGTTTTTAATCTAATTAAAGGTGATATCGATTCTGAGTTCTTGCTTTATAACCTGAATTTCAGTATTCCAGCAAGATTTTCACGACACTTTCGTCCTCTTTCTTTAGATTTTTATAGAACGAACTATGGATGTAATTTTCCTTTTCGTAGATTATGTAACGATTTAAACATATATTATGATTTTATTAATTTTAATAGTAGTGTTTGTAACATAAAACGTAGCTTATATGCTGACATAAATTTGTAAATTATTATATAAAAATGTATTATCGTTCTTGTTATACGTAGTTCATGTTTATTGTAACTTTATTAAGCTTGTGATTAATTTCTGTAGCTGTTTTATGTTCTCGTTGCCATTACTTTTCCCTTACCCGCTATAGTCCGGACTGTAGTGTGTACGTGTCCCTACGTAATGGGGACGAGCCCTCCGCGGTCGGGTGAGGGTGGGTTAGTGTGAGGCCGGGAACGTTCGATAAAAAAACTAAATTACTTAAAACTTAAACTAAATTCCTTAGAAGTATTATTATATTAAAAGTTTTTTTTTTATTTAAAAGTATATTATTTATTTTTTCTGATGATTATTTTTACAATTCCCATTTTCTCATATTTGATGATTTGATGCTTTATACATATATCTGGCAGCTATGCATACATAATTAAATATTGGGTACGTTCGTAAATGCAGTAGTTGCGCAACATTGCAGCGTAATAAAAATCAAATTTTCAAAAATGCAATACTTGGCAGCAGTGACTTGCGTCGAACGTTTTTTTTTTGCAGACAAATGGCAATGCTGCCGCAAATTTTTGCAAATTTAGCAACAGTTTAATTTCAGTTGCAATAGTTCGCGGTAAACCATTTGTTCGACAACATTGAAGTTTCGTGAAATAGAAGTTATTAAACAAAAGAAAATTTTGCTTTATTTGCAGAAAAATGGAAAAATAATAAAATTTAACCGATATTGTTATAGAAAATTTTAATTATTTATATTTTTAGTTACGAGGAAGATTTCACATTCAACATACAAACATTAATAATACGAACTAGACTGGATATGGAGTCGGTCTTCCAAGAAGGGAGAAAGAAGAAGTCAGTATTGTGGGGAAAAAACTTATTAAAAATTAAAGAAATCAAACCGGACTTTGGAATGACAAAAGAACAAATAAGAAAATGGCTGTAGAATACATCATCTTGATACCAGTTTATTATTTCAAAGTAATTTTTTATTTTAGGAATATGCCTTCCTTTTAGTTTTAATTGATTTTTAATAGCCAGAAGTCTTTTAATTTTTTTCCTTATTCTTTTTTATTATAATTGGGTAGAAAGCTCTCAGGTCCACAGTCTAAATTTTCAATAATATTTGCTATTGTTAATTTTGAGAACATTTTTTTTTATTTTTGGAGAACGTTCTAAAAAGCAAATTCTGTTTAGTTATTGTGCAGTATCAAGCATCTGCAACAGCTGATCACGGATTAGCAACAAAACTTGGCATTACTGCCGCAGTGGTGCAAAAATTTGCTGAATTTATGAACGCACCCATTTTTCTAACAGACTCGGTGACGTATACTTTACATGTAATTGAAATATTCATTAAGTGTACGCCTAGTGTGAGCCATTTCGTCATTAATTTATCATAACGAAAATTTACAAAAATTTACTACTTAAACAATAATAAAATAAGTGATAGCTCAGGTTTGACAACGAATATTGAATATTGAAAAACCAATTGTTTTAAAACGTTTAATAGAAGAAATGCACTAAGCCCTTAAGCATAAAAATGTATTTTCACTCCAATAGGAACCGAAATGCCAGCTGTACCTATTTCTCTATGAATGACCCGATAATAGTTTATTCATACAATTTAAAGTCGACTACGACAGACAGAATTCTGAGAAACTTTTCATAACAACTTTATTTTACTCTCAGAGTTTTAGCCTGAAATCTGCTGAGACGAAGTCTCCGAAGAAATATTTTTTCATATTTGGTTTCCTTAGAAATGTCTGACCTGCGGTTTGAACCGCGGCCTCACGTCTTATAATCCAACACACCACCTACTAGACTATGACGTCTTAATAACACTGATAAGTTACTAAATTATTATCTTCTTAATTGTTTACCTTACTTTAATTAAGATTGATTTGTAGTAGAGAACAATATACAGTCATGGACAGAAGTCTAAACCAACATTTCTCCTACATTTTGAATCTTAAAAACTTTTCCACACAAAATATAACCTTTTATTTTACTTAATGATTCATTCTCTTCAAGAACTAATCTTTAATATCATCTTGATTATATTTGTCAAACAATCTGCTTTTACTTACTGCTATCAGGCCTAGAGTCAATTTTCGAATGGACAGTGCAATAATATTTCACTCTGCCCAATTTTCTACTATTTAACCAATTACAGGCTATCGAAAATACAATAAGGAAAAGTTTTTGTAAAGGTTTTAATACGTTTTTTATATTTTCGTGGCACTAAGTAAATTGGCTACTAGTGTGTTGGCTTATTAGACGTAAGGCCATGGTTCAAACCCAAGGTCACACATCAAAACGAAAATAAAAAAAAAATTTTTTCGTTGACTTCCTCTTAGCAGATTTCTGGCAAAAACTCTGAGAGTAAAATAAAGTTGACATGAAAAGTTTCTCAAAAAAAAAAATCTCTCGTTTGGAGTCGACTTTAAACTGTAGGTCCCGCCACTTATGTATACAAATTAACGCACACTATATAAGTGGTGTGCGAAACTTTTAATCTTGACTGAAGGGTTGTATTGAGCAATTATTTATATAAGTAAATTGGCCTATATTGCTGTTATTAGACTGTTACCAAAATCTTAATGAAGCCAATGTATCTTAAAAATTTATAGTATGGTTATTGTAATACTACACTGTATTCAAATAACAAAAGAAACCTTAGAACTTAAAGAAAAAATAAACTATAAGTATTTAATAAGCCTTTTCACAACTTACAAACCATAAATATTGATAACCAAAGAAAGAAAGAATAAAGGAGTGTGTGGTAAAAAGATTCTCAAAGATTCTTTCAGATTTACTGTACAGTTCTTGATAAAGCATTGAAGGCCAAAATTATTTCTTTAAAAAAAAAGAGAACTGCCACTAAAAGTTTAAAAAAGTTTCTCAATATTGCAGTGTAATAAGAAATTAAATAAGCAGCTTTTCTACTTCCCTTCGATTTCATTTATCCTTTTAGCACTAGTAACTTTAAATCTGATAAAAACAAAAAATATTTTTAATTTTTTTTTTGTTTATTAAGTTTGAATTTAATTTAAAGATTACGAAAGCCATAAAGTATAGTTTCATACTTAACCAAGCATTGACATGCATTCTGAGGTACTTGGTTGAGTGTTTAAGCTTATAAAGAAGTATTGAAAACCAAAAAAAAAAAAAAAAACACAAAACAAGAAAATTAAAAACTACCAAAAAATTTTGTCTAGACTTGCATTAGCCATATAGAAACCGAGTCAATACTGTCTGTTTAGGGATTTTAAAAATTGTACAAGTAAAGATTATTGACATTATATACGATAAATATGTATACATAGAGACACAAATTTGAACTAAAAATTAATATATAAGCTGGAAAATAAATCTTTTTTAAGTTATTATATGCAATGTTTAATATTTCATTCTGATTTTGTTTATATAATTATAAAGACATGAGCCAAATGAAGTTTCGGTGATATGTAAAAGTAAGTATTGATCGACTTTCAATAGCTTCTTTCCATAAAAATACCATATAAACATATAATAAGTCTTAATATTTTCGAATTCATCGTAATCTAGTAGATAGTGAATTGGCATCTTAAACGTAAGGCCACGTTTCAAATCCCAGGACAGACAACTAAAAAAAAAACAAAAACGACATATGAAAAAATATTTCTTCAGCGACTTCCTCTGAGCAGATTTCTGGCAAAAACTCTGAGAGTAAATAAAATTGCTATGAAAAGTTTCTCAAAAATCTGTTGTTCGGAGTCGACATTAAACCGGTAAAATACATACATACATTCTTGGCCATTACAACCCTTCAGTCAGTTACGAACTAGTTTCTCGCACCACTTATGTTGTACATAAGTGGCGGGGCCTATATCATGTATAAAATTAACACACACAGCATAAGTGGTGTGAGAAACTAGGTCGTTATCCTGACTGAAGGGTTGTAATGATCAATTATGTATGTATGTATGTAATTCGAAGATATTTTTTACTAAAAAGTTGGAAACGCTAAACTGTCAACTCGAAAAATAAAGACAAACAAAAGAAAAAAATAAAAAATAAATATAAAAACACACACATTAAAAATATGGCAAAAATACCGACAACACGTACGTACGAACAATTGTGTATACACTGTTGTTAAATATTGGGTTGTTCGGAAAGTAATTTCGTTTTTTCCCGAGCCGAATAATTTGTATATGTTTTGAAAGCTCATATAGCAAGACTTGTGTGTGAAAAATTCCAATTAATTCTACGCATTAGTTTTTGGTTGCTGCCCTTTTAAATACATATCTTACTGTTTTACTACAGAAAGGGTAAAAATGCTGTTCAAGCCAGAAAGAAATTGACCGATGTTGTATGGAGAAGGTGTGTTGACAATACGCCAGTGCCAGAACTGGTTCGCTAAATTTCGAACCGGCGATTTTAATGTCGAAGATGCACCATGTTTGGGAAGGCCGGTTGAAGCTGATAAAGACGCACAAAAGGCGAACCCTCGAATAACAACACATGAGATCGGATTGAGGTTAAATTTATCAAATTATGACCACTTGATTGATATTATACAAAAACTGTCTTTCATTTCCGCAAAAAAAAAAAAACGAAATTACTTTCCGAACAACCCAATACATAAACACGACAACGACAACTGAGACAAAGCGTTGAAAAATGGAGAAAAAAAAACAAAAAGCGTATAAATAAGTCTGCTAAACAATAACATCATCATCTCGAGTGGCCATAAAATATTCATACGACTATAGAAAGTGTAATATAGTGCAGTGGACTGCTGAACTCAACCAAACTGAGATGAACTTTGTTTAGCCTTAAAATAAATGGATTGTGTGCGACAATTAATCCAGGGATCTATAGCGTTTGCCTTTTATAAATCCTAGTAGAACAGAATTTTATTTATTGTTTTATTTTTGTGTTTGTGCAAACGTTTCAGAGAAATACAAGTGTTTTTCTGTGAGAAAAAACAAAATCCACAAGGATTGAACAAATATTTTACTCATTCTTCGAATGCTAGGAAAAACTATGTATGGGTTTGAAAGCCATAATTAAAGTAGGAAACGTTAAAGATATTATAAGTAATGTCAGCAATAAAAGAAATATAATTTCGTAAAAATTGCAAAAACAAATATTTACGCATTGGGATATATTAAATAATTTTTTTTATAAAACGTCGTATATGAACCGTACAAGGGGACAATCCTGAAAACAATGCCAGACAGACACTGGTACTGCTAAGCAGTAATAATGAATTAAAATAAAACAAATGATAATAAAAATAGAGAAAAGCCTTTTGCATTACAATTGAAAACCGTAACTAAATTACAGAAACAGTGGGCCTATACAAAAGGAGTTAATTCAAACTCTTGCTATTGCAATTCAAATCACCACAGTATGGTGGACTTTTAAGTTTGATTTTTTTAAGTTCAGAATGCTGTTAAAGTCACCGCTGTCTAGTTAGGTTCAAACTCCAACTCAAACATTTCCATCAAAACGAAAATATAAAAAAATATTATTTGGGCGGCTTCCTCCCAAAAGATTTCTGTTAAAAAATGTATAATGTAAACACCAACAATTGTTTTGTTTGTTATTCCTCTTTACACGCTTTTGCGTAAACAATAACAATTGTTTGACAGATCTTTATAACGGAGATCTTCAAACCACGATTATTCTGAATTTGATTGAATTTTTATATACTATTATATATTATACTTCCGTTGCCTGCTTTGTCTTGTTTTTTATATGGCAGGGTTAACAGTCTGATGAATGCTCTTGAAGGCAAATGATTTCGTCTTCTTAAAATCTCTATAAATGTAAACATGTTGTTTACATTTATTCTTGCTTGTTGTTGGTTGTATTTACGTTTATATTAATTCATGCAGTGTTTTTTTTTTTTTTTTGAAGTGTAACAATTTTGGTTTACTTGTATATTACTTTTTTTATACTGGTGGTTTGTTTACTTGTTTAACATGTGAACAAGTTCATTGTTTTTGTTGTTTTAGCTTTTGTTTACAATGTAAACGATGTGACAGTAAAACACTATTTCCATTTTGCAACAGTTTATATTAAAATGTGTGTGTAAAATAATTTTCTAATAAAATTTTTACATCTTCTATAATTTCATCTCTTAAACACACGTTTACTTCAAAAGTAAAATTTCACTTGCATTTAATTACGATTGTAGAATCCATCACGTAATGAAATGTTACTGACATACTTCAAATTTGAATTTAAATTTATAATTGCGTAAAATCTTCATACGAATCTAATATGAATTGTATATTTGAAGTGAAGCTATGCAGTAAAATGTGTAACGATATGCTACATTTTATTCTAAATTCGAAGAAATTAAAATTTCTGCTATTCTGCTACGTACCTCTTTTAACAAATTACATGTAATGTTTTTAATGAAAAAAAAAATCTGGTAAAGGACACGCACTCAAAGTTTCAGAACGTTAATGTTCGTACAAGTATATACATATGTATGTATGTATTTCAAGTTTGAAATTGTATTTCATAATTTCTTATTTTTTCGTAACATTGAAGTTTCTTGTTCTTTCATTTTAAGTGTTACGTCATATTTCCGTGCGATGTTATATAAGCATAATGTTCAGTGGTGCAGTAAAATCTGTCGCATCATCATAATTTATATTCAGCGTTTTAAGCCTTTGCTACATGTTACATGTCATATAGTATATGGAAACGCTTATAATCTGTTTAAATTAAATTCATGTGTAATTAGGCGAAGTTCATGTGTCTTAAATAAAATAACGGTATTATAAAATAGTTTCATGTGCATAAAATATTTCATTTATAATAGGGCATAGGATTCCAAAAATTTTAGAAATTTTGAATACATTTTTTATAGTCAACACAATACCTAAATGATGCCTTTTAAAATGTATACTCATACAATTGAGATCAGTGCAAAATACATTAACTGCAAGGCATATTGCAATGGACTTGTACTAAAGTACTATAATATATCGCCTTTCTTAATTATAGTATTAATCATTTGTTAGTTAAAAAGTGCTGTACAATGAACAAACACAGTAACAAAGGAAGTATTGCCATCCAATAGACAATGGTAGTGCAAGATATTTTGGGGTGATCGAAACCCCAAGTTTTCATCTTGTAGACTATTTCACAATGTGAAGTAGTATGATAATTCCGATTAATTTAGTTGTGAAGTTTGGTACTGTAATTCTTCTTTAGCTGTTATAGTCATTTTTTGAAAACAAAAGACTCGTCTTCCGCGATATGGTAGCGATTCAAGGATCAGTTTCTCATCAGACTTATTATTATCGCAGTCTTTCTTCCTCTCTGTGAAGTGATTGCGATGCTTCAACATTATCATCTTTATTGCTAATATTTTTATAAAGTAAATTTTTTCTCTTGATTTCTTTGTCATAGGTTTACCATTTTAACGATAAATTTTCATCTGCCACTGTTCTCCTTCATTTGCAAATATTAATAAATTCGAGACTATAATTCGCTTTCCAATTGAATAAGCCAATTTTAGTTGAAGGTCAAATTAAAATTATTAATTTTTATGTGTCTTCTGAGAATGCCAAGTAAATGCATTTTCAAAATGACGTGTAATTAACTTAGAATTGATTGACAGGAAGCCTTTCCTGTATTATTTATAGGATTAATAGATGCCGTAAGTTTACAAACTTCAATGAGACCTGTATTGGGCACACTCGAACCATCTCAAGAAAGTCCCACAAGCGATAGTTTTAGCCAATAGGATATTATTACATATTTACATACAATTCCAGCTAGGGAATTTTTTAACGAAAACGATGGAAGATTGATTGAAGATTTTGAAAATCCATATTTTCGGTTTTAAGTTCCTTATTGAAGAGGGTGTAACTACTAGGGAGTCGTAGTAAATGAATATTTGCAAAAACTGCGTATTTGACCTCAGCGATATCAATTTTTGAAAGTTAAATAAATTCTTTAATTATATTCTGTCTATAATTATATTGTTACGAAAATGGAAATGGTGTTCTGCTTTTACATCGTTTAATATTAAAATTATAAAGAAAAGCTACAAAAATAAAAACACTTGTTTACATGATAAACAAGTAAACAAAAATATAACAACAAAACACCAGTATAAAAAAGTGATAAAGAAGTGACCAAAAATGCAACAGCAAACAATTCAAGAACAAATGTAAACAAAAATACACAAACAACAGTAATGAAACTACGGTGTTTACATTTATACAGATCTCGAGTTTACATTGCCATACAAAAAAACAAGACAAAGCAGGCAACGGAGTTAATAAAAATTCAGTCAGTCTTGTATAAAGACGCGGTGTGCTTGAAGAGAATAATCGTGGTTGGTAGATCTCCGTTACAAAGATCTGTTGAACAATTGTTATTGTTTATGCAAAAAAGTGTAAAGAGGAATAACATATAAAGCAATTGTTGTTCTTTACATCAAGTTGTGAACAGTGGCACACAAAATTGTGCGAACAATAAAGAATTTTGTTTAAAACTAAACACAATTTTTATTTTTATTTTTATTTGCTATCTACAAGCCTATATTTTAAACTTTTTTAAAAGATAAAAACGAAACAATATAATTATTGTATTTAAAATTTTTCATAGAAAGTTTTGACGCTTGAAATCTTTGAAATTTTAATAATCATTTTCACTGTTCTATTACCAAACAAGAGTCGTTCGGAATATTAAGTATGACTTGTATGCTAGGCAATTATGTTGTTCAATAAAACTTTAGTTACGTTAAGCATTATAATGCCTAGTGAAGGAAATAACCATTCGGAGTAATAATTTATTAATAATGAAACAAATAAATAATTTTTTAATAATAATTAAGAATACAACTTCAAAAAAAATATACTTATATTTTTGTAAAACTTTATTAAAGTATTCGTATTTTTGGTTTTTTTTAATTTACGGATTTTTCAATGAAAACGGTGAAAAACTTTTGAAAATGTTTCTTTTATTTTATTTTGTTTTAAATGTTTTATTTTAAAATAAATCTCAAATGAATTCCGTCAAGCGAAACAAAAATTAAATATTTCCCTAATCTTCAAAAACTTACAAGAGATTTTCACAAAATCGTTTCTTAGGGCACTACATTAAATGGGAGGACGCTACTGTGCTCAATTAAAAAAAAAGGGAAATGAACAAGTTATACAACGAACCCTTTACAACAGGAATAATCAGCACAATAACAATTTCTGTACCTAGAACAAAGGCAAAATTGAAATGATATTGCGAACAATTTTGTGGTTTAATAAAAGATACCTGTTGGAATAAAGATGAGCAGTCAGGGACTATGGAATTTCATACTGTATTCTCCAAATAAAGGACTTTTTCTACCTATTTCAGATTTCTTTATACACTTTATTTATGGTTTTCTGGCCTTCAATTTAAGCTTATATTATGTTCAGATATGCACTTTTATTGTGTCAATATTCGGTTAATTGAGTACAGTACTTTAAGTGTTCAGGCATAATAATACACACAGTTCAGCTGCTCATTCAATATTCATTCGGCAGCTGGTAAATAAAACAGCAGATTGTTTCAACAGCCTTGTTTTTATTTTTTCTTTTGTTTTTCTTTGTTCATCGTTTTTGAAATTTGAGTTGTCAAACATCAACAAGAATTGTTCGGTTAAGTGCTGCATTTGAAATTTTACTCAATATTATAACAATTTGCGTATTTATTGCGCAATTATTAATTGGAACTTTATATGAAATATTGAGGTCAATAATGGGTGTTATTGCGATATACGCGATAAAGGTGCATATCTGAACACCTTATTATATAACTGGCATGCCAATTATGTTTACGATATAATGCTGGTTTCATATCGTCAAAATTTTAGGCAAGCAAAAGACTATCAAACCAATAAGTATTTACAATATTATCATATTTAAACCTCTAACTGGCCAGTTGTTACTTTTATTCCTTTTTCTTTTGTAGTGCAATACTTTTATTCAATTATCCACAACTAAATGCGTATGTATTATATACTATATGAGAAGAATATTAGAAATAAATAATTACATGGCATGTCACAACAACTTTTTTCCTCTCTGCGTTTGTATAAAAGAAAAAATAATCAACAAATTAACATACATGTGAATATGGTGTGCATGAGTAGCGGAAAAAGCTGTGTTGACATTTGGTACTCTGTTATTCGTCATTTAAAAATTGTTCTCTGATTTTCGCTTGCAGTCCTGGTTGTGTTTGTGTTTGCGTTTGGGTTTGTAAGTGTGATTTTGCCCAGAATTGCATGCATGTGTTATTGCGAAAGTGTTATTTATTGATACAATAAATCCAATCGTGTTTCACTTTAAATTTCAAACTGAAAATATATTCATTTTCCAATCTACTTTTATTAATTATTTTTATTTGTTTCCTGTATTTCCACTTTGTTTATTTAGCTTTGGCATGGATACGTTGACATGCAAATATATACAAACATGACATGCAAATATATATATACAGTCGATCGCAAAAGTCTAGGTACCCCAATATATTTTAGCAATTTCATGAATGTTGAGCAATAAATTGATGTTTTTGTTAATTTATTGCTATTTTCAAATGAAACAAAAACAATTTTAATATTTTTCACAAACCAAGAGAAAAATAACCAAAAGTAGCTGGTGACGCCATATTTTTGCACCGTAAAAGTATAGGTACCCCTAAGAAGAATTCAGAGTAAATTTAAAATTTCAAAAGCGCAATATATTAAAATGTTCTCTCTTGAATTTAGTATGATATCCCTTTAGGTCAAGCACTTCATTTAACCCATTTGGCATTGAATATACCAATTTTGTTTAACGTTTTCTGTTGACATTTGTCGCCATTCATCCATGAGCAAGTTTGAAGCTTAGCGACTAAGCAGCCGTTCTTTCAAATGATCTCCTTAATACTCTCTTGAATTTTGTGGAAGAAATATATAGGCGTACCTGGACTGTCCACTGTATGACTTTTAATTGTGAGTCCATTCAAAGTGTAAATGCGTATTTTATTTGTTTGGTATTCGTATATTAAAAGTTTAAACATAAGTTGATAGTCTGTTTTTTAAGTTATGGTATAATTACAGGAAAGTTTTTGGGAAAATTGTAATGAAAGTGATGAATGATAAAAAAAATTAAGTGGCATACTTGGTTCATATTATTTATTATATCCTAGAAAGTACCAATTGCATATTGAAGTCCTTGCTAGTTGCTAAAATCCACAATTTTTGTTCAAGCCAACTGAGCCGAAGGTATAAGAGCCTACATACATCCTCCTCCAGCGAAGAAATGTTACTTTTTTGTACGAGTAAATGGATGATAGGCTAATCCTTCTGTTTAGCAGCAGTCCCTGTAAAAGTCATTATCCGGAAAACAAAGTATTTTCGGCCGAATATGACCGGTGTTCATACTCGTTTCCCTTAACGAATTGGATTTATATGGTAAACTAAAATCACACATCACCAAATTACAATTTTTAAGTTATTTAAAAATATTGTTACGTTTTTACCTTTTAAAAGCGTTTAAAATATTAGCTCATAGATTGCAAATAAAATAAAAATAATTTTGTGTTTAATTTGATGTAAACAACAACAATTGCTTTTCTTTGTTATACAGTATCGGACAAAACCTAAGCACCCCCTCAGTATATTTTCTTAAAATGATTATTTTTTTAAGAAAACAAAGTTATTAATATTTTATTTTTTATTTTTTTATTTATTTATATCCTTATTATTGAAAAACACAAGCTTAAGTAATTCAGAATTCAATAAAAAAAGTTATGATTCAAAATACATTTTAAGTTGCAAATATAAGCGGACAAAACTAAAGCACCCCCAATTTTAGGTACAGATAAAAACTATTGAAATTAATATTTCTTTGCGAATCCTTTATTCTGGATGACACACGCACATCTTTTAGGCATAGAGGATGTTAAATTATTAATTATTTCAGGTGAAATTGCTTCCCAGGCTATTTTTGCGGCTTCAAATAAATCTTCTTTAGTTTTCTAATTTTCTCGGTTGATTTTTAAGTTAACGATCTCCTACAAGTTCTAGATTGGGTTAAGATCAATTGAGTACAAAATATTCGATCAACAGATCAATTATTTTTAGGCTAATTAAAAATTTTTTCCATACCGGTCGCACATCTCCTACCCATTCTGGAAGAAGACCACGTGAAACTTCTCGATATGAAGACTCCTGAGTTAAAAGGACAATCCAAAATGATCCCACAGCATCTTCTAGTCACATACGAAACCGCTTAGGTTTAAAAATTAGCGATAGAGCGATTCGCAGAAGGATGGCAGATCTATGTAACGAAGATCTTCAAACCACGATTATTCTCTTCAATCACACCGTTTGTTTGTTGTTCTTATTGTTTATCCAATGAGGAATAACAAGGCAATTATTGTTGTTTCCATTGCTGTTGTTTACATCATTTAAACAGTGGTACACTAAACGTAAATTTAATTGTAATTTATTTGCAATCTACGAGCTCATATTTTAAACGCTAAAATGTAAAAACGCAGCAATGTTGAAACCATTGAAGTGCAGCCATTTTATAGGTTTTCTCTTTCATTGTCCATTTGACCACAATTCAACATACTCGCATAGCCATACACTTGCAATCTTTCCTGACATAAACGGCGTTTTCAGTCTTTATTGAGCAGTAATTAATAATAACGTAATTTCCGCACTATTACATAAAAAAATCGATATGCAAAGGATTATAACATACAGTGTCATTTAAAACGAACTCAACAAATCGTTCTTTACATCTCAATTTTACAGTAGAAACCAACATACTTACATTTTAAAATTGTTTACTCTAATACGGTAAAAATTAAAGGATTTTCTTTAAAAAAGTTCACTTTTACTAAGTATATTTAAAGTAAATAATATATATAAATATTTAAAGTGAAATACTCTCCACGAAACCAAACAAACTGAACAATAGTTTTATATACATACATTATATACATACATTGCTCATTACAACCCTTTAGGCAGTATTACGACCTAGCTTCTCACACCACTATTGTTGTGTGTATAAATTTTATACATGAGTAGCGGGACCTACAGTTTAAAGTCGATTCTGAACGACGGATTTTTGAGAAACCTTCCATGGCAATTTTATTTACTATCAGAAGTTTTGGCAGAAATCTGCTGAGATTAAGTCGTCGAAGAAAAATTTTTTCATATTTCATTTTGATGCCTGACTCGGAGGTTGAACCCGTGCTTTATGTCTAATAAGCTAATATACTACCTAGTAGACCACGGCGACTACTATACATACATTAGGCATAAAAATCGGCGTACATCAACTTATTTTGTAACTTTAAAGTAAAAAGACTACAATGAAGACATATATTTTTTTTAAATTCAAATAATTTTTATTAATTGCAGAATCTATAATGTACATTTACATCCAGTCTCAAAACGTTAATTAAAATAAGTTCCTGGTACATAATAGCAATAAAATAAAAATTAAAAATTCAGTTAAAAATTGGACGAAAAAGTTGGCGTATTATTTTAATAGCAAATTTCAAGTCTATATTCATTGAATTAATATTTGGCATGAATAGCTAGCTTTGCATTTCAAATCGTGTGGAAATTATGTTTTAGTTATTCCATTCTGCTCCATCCAAGAGCGACCAATGTCTTCCGAAAAGGTTAGCTGGCTGCATAGTCATGTAATTTTTTTTATAATATCATGCTATCAATGCACTACGCCCTAGCAAGAAAGAAATATTTTACATCTGGTGCTGGCACACATCCACACATCATTGTGCCACCACCACCATGCTTAACCATCTCTAGAGATCAAGCTCTTCATTTATACATCCGTAAGGATACAAATTATATATTTTAGCCCGTCTAAAGAAAACCCATAATCCAAAAACTCATTTGATATGCTTGCGTATGGAGGAAGAAAAATAAAGAACTCAATTCAAAGAACTAGCGTGAAATAGTTAAGGATGGCCTCGGTAGTACAATATTATTGGCATGTGTGTCCGCGCAATATGTGGGCAGTTTGAAATTTATTGAGGAAATAATAAATAAGGGAGAGTATTTAAACATTGTAAAGAACAAATTCCCCAAAACTTCGAAACCTCGTGAGTGAAAAAATGAACTTTAAGTTTAAAATTTACAAAATTGTTGCTGGGTCTTATGTGTTTATTGAAAAATGTGTCCTTTTTCCGTTTGGCCAACCACCGCAAGTTGGCTAAAGTTTGCGCAAAGCGAAATAATAATAATATTTGCACAAAACGGAAATATTATATAAAAAATATTATAATAATATAGTCGTTCAAATGTGCAATGAGCAAATTCTCAAGTAAAAAAACAAGAACCTTAAAAAAATTTTTAAATTTTTGAAATGAGAGTTCAGTTGATAAGATGACATATATAAAAAATATAACATGACTCTTTAAATAACAACTACTGTAATTTTTGTCGAATTTTATCAAACGATGTGTCAATCTCTTCATAACATACTGCACTTTCAGAATGTTATCACTTATTGCATATTTTTTAACTAAAATTTGAAATTAAGATTGGTGTAGTGTGCTCTTTCATTACGCACTGCTGTACTTTACACCAGTGATGCTCAAAATCTAAATTTCCTATCACATGTGATAGACAAAGAAAATTCTGCTGACGCTGCGTTGATACACGTACACTATAAACTTACTTGTGTGGTTTCTTATACGGATCGTGTGTTTGTTGCTTTGTTTGTTGTTTTGTGTTGAACTCAGAGAACAAAATCAATTCAGTTGATGTGTAGCACTTGATGAAGCAAGATTTCGCTACGCAACTTTTTCGAATGATTTTTTGTTTTTTACAAATACACGCAGCAAAATGTTTGAAAAATTAGGAATATGATTTCTTTTTTATAGAGAGTATGGATGGAAATGCACAATGTATTGTGTGTTATCGCTCTTTATGTCGTAATTCTTTTTTTTTTTTTTTGTATAAAAAGGCATTACGAGGCTAGCCATGGATTTTTCGACAAAATTAAAGGGAATGATAGGACTTTAAAATTATTGCAATTAAAAGGAGACATTTTTTTAAAATTCATGGTTGACGAAACGGACGTACCAAATTACAATAATTTACAATCAATACATACATACATACATATATCAATATATTCATCAAGACATACATACATACATACATCAATATATTCATCAATACATACATACATCAATATTACATATTGCAATAATTTTAAAGTACTATCATTCCCTTTAATTTTGTCGAAAAATCCATGGCTAGCCTAGTAATGTCTTTTTATACAAAAAAAAAAATAAAAAGAATTACGACATAAAGAGCGATAACACACAATACATTGTGCATTTCCATCCATACTCTCTATAAAAAAGAAATCATATTCCTAATTTTTCAAACATTTTGCTGCATGTACTTGTAAAAAACAAAAAATCATTCGAAAAAGTTTCGTAGCGAAATCTTGCATCATCAAGTGCTACACATCAACTGAATTGATTTTGTTCTCTGAGTTCAACACAAAACAACAAACAAAGCAACAAACACACGATCATTATAAGAAATCACACAAGTAAGCTTATAGTGAACGTGTATCAACGTAGCGTCAGCAGAATTTTCTTTGCCTATCACATGTGATAGCAAATTTAGATTTTGAGCATCACTGGTTTAAAGGGATCATATTGGTAACTGAGTGACATTGATAAAGTCACTCAATTCCCCAATTTGAAGACAATATGATTGGTCAATTCTTCAAGTTGCGACTATCGAAATTAGAGTAAGTACATGTATGGAATAGGATTAAGCAAGATAGAATGTAAATTAGAGTAAGTTAGAATAATATAGAATATATGTAAATTTTTGTATAAAAAGAGCCCTTTGGCCACAAATAAAACAGATTCTAATGAAGATTCAAATCGGCAACAACTTTGCCTTGGTTTTTATTATCCAATCTCCTTTTGCCCTTACTAAGGTAAGATCGGCAATTGTTATAGCGTAACCAACGGCAAACACTGCCAGTTACAGGAATCCTTTTATTTATATCTTTATTATAAAAGCATTTATACACCACAATGGCCAAACTTGAAAAAATTAGAAAAAAAAATTATATTTTCCAAGTTTACCCCATCAAAACTCATAACATATAAGTTTGAACGAAATGTTTATATATACCCTTTAAAGGCTAATCTCTTCCCTCTTGAAAAACCTTTGGATTTTTAAAATATTTAAACATATTTGTATAATCAGGATGCCCTGGTAGTCTAGTGGGTAGTGTGCTACACTATTAGCGTGAGGGTCGAGGGGTTCGATTCCCACCAGAGACTCTGGTCTGTTATACTACACCGAGCAAATAGTCAAGTTACTTCGCTCGTATATAATTAGGATATAATTTGTAATTGTATTGTAATTAATAAATAAATATGTAAATAAATAAATATTTGTATAATCAATAATTTTGTGTGAAAAGATTGAAAAAGACCGTTTTTTCAAATAAAAGTGGTTTGGAGGGTTTGAAAAAAGTAAAAAACTATTTTTGAGTTCTATTCAACCTAGTGAATAACTTATACTATGTAGTTACTCGGGTGTATTTTCATTGTCGCACCGTGTTATTATTACAAATTATTACTTAAAATTCATTAAATTACCTTCACTTATTGGGGTACCTAGACTTTTGCTGTCCACTGTATAATATACAAGAAAATCTGCGTAATGGAATATATGCATTACATTACATATATAGTATGTGTATATATATAATCACAATTTTTTTAATTTACCTGTTGATGCCAGCACTTGCATTATTTGGTAGTTTCCCCATTTATTAATAAAGCAGAGATGTAATAAAAGTATATCAACTTCATAATGCAGAGCAGGATTTATTTTTATTTTTTTTTTTATTTTTATTTTATTTGCCTATGGAAATATTCCTTGCAGGCAATTTAGTAATGTTACAAAATATCAATTTAAAAAAACTATGAATTTAAATATATAATTACATTATTTTTTGTAACATTAATCGATAAAGAAAAATCAATTAGGATATACAATTTATTAAATTCTTTACACATTCTCCTTATTGGATCCGCACCAGCGTAGTTGGATCATAAAATTGTATTGATAATGGGGAAAAATGACGTGACGGACGTTGAGGAACATTAAACGCGATATTATGGATTATAAAACTTGAGCCAATATCACCAGTAATTACATTGAATATGAACGAGATATTTAACATCGTTCTGCGGCTTTTAAGTGTCGGCAGTTTAATTAATGCTATTCTAGCAGAAAAAGAAGGTAAACTTGTGGGATTAAATTCAGTCCTCGGAGACAAAACATCAGAAATTGCTTTTGTACAGATTCGATGACGTAGGAATATTTTTTTATATAGAGGACCCCATATTATGGATCCATACAAAAGATGTGTAGAACGATTTAGTAACATAAGGATCGTTAAATTCTTTTGCCCACCGTTTTATAAACCCAAGTACGCTTCTAGCTTTATTTACTGTCATAGTTATGTGCGGAATAAAATTTAGTTTGGGATCAAGTAGAACTCCTAGATCCAGGAAGTTATCTGCAAGCTGAAGCTCGTATCCATCAAAAGCATAGTTTGCGGGAATCGGATTCTTTCTTACAAATCTCATGTATTTACATTTTTTGAGATTAAGTTGCATTAGATTTAAATTACACCATAAATGAAACGAATTTAGGTAATTTTGAAGAAGTGTCTGATCGGAACTTTGGCGATAACTTAAGAAAATTTTTACGTCATCAGCGTACATTAGGATATTGGAATAGTGAATCATATCAGGTAAGTCGTTAATAAACAATGAAAACAGAAACGGTCGAAGATGGCTACCCTGAGGTACACCAGAAAGGACATCAATAATTCTGGAGCAGCAGTTTTTAAAAAGTACGGTTTGTTTGTTTAGTTAAATATGAGTAAATCCATTTTAAACTAAGATTAGAAAATCCCATTAAATAAGGTTTCTTCCTCAAAAGTACATGATTGACTTTAACGAAAGCTTTGCTGAAATCCGTGTAGATAACGTCTGTTTGTTGCTGATGAAAAAATCCTCGATAAACAACTTTTGAGAGATGAAGCAGGTTTGTTGTAGTGGAACACTTCTTTCTGAAACCGTGCTGATAAGGTGATATCAAGTTAGGAACTTGATAACATCATCATCATCCGTAACCATTTTTTCAAAAATGCTCAGTTTTGCAATACCACGATAATTTGTAACATCTGATCTATTTCCTGATTTGAACAAAGGAATAATGAATGAATCCTTCCAAACATTAAGAAAATAACCACATATAATCGATTTATTAAATAAGTATGATAGTGGAATAGCTATAGCGTCGGCACAATTAATTAAGATGCTACTAGGAATGTTATCAGGTCCAAAGTTACTTTAGTTTTCTCAATTCCATAGTAATAGTAGGAACGTTGATTAAACTTATTGGCACTGTGGAATTTGTATTTATTTTAATGGAATAATCAGTGGAATCATTATAAGTTGCATCCAAATAAGTTGTGGAAAAGAAGTTGGCAAATAAATTGCTTATAATGCTGTCATCACCAGATTCAATCTGCTGAAATCTCATAGAAGATGGAAAACCAGTTACTTTTTTCTTTGTATTAACAAATTTAAAAAACGATTTTGGATTAAGCTTAAAGTTGTATTTCATTGTATTTACATATTTATCGTAACATGATTTATTAAGTATTGTGTATTCCGCCCGGGTAACAGAATATCTTATATAATCCATATAACAACCAGATTGTTTAAACTTTTTATAGTATTTATTCTTCTTATTTTTTACTCGAGCCAGTTGTTTATTATTCCATGGAGGACCGGATAACTGTCTAGATATTTGCTTTGGAACACATAAATTCAAAAAGGTATTAACTTTAGAGTAAAAGGCTTTAGACATATCATCAACATTAGTATAGCATGAAAAAAAGGAGTGCCAATCCGTATTGATTAGGAGTTCATTTAACATATTAGAGTTGGTGTGCTTAAATGAAAAAACGTTCACATTTTTGCTACACGAAGGCATCGATAAATTACATGGAATGGATGTTTTTAATACGAGCGTTGGATGATAACAATCTTCTGGACTGGTAATAGGGAACGAGCGTTTAATAAAACTATTAGTCACCTCATTTGCGAATATTAAATCCAATATTTTGCAATTAATGTTTGGAATGCCATTAATTTGGAAAAGACCCAAATCATACAATATATTAAAAAATTCGTCGAAATTTGAATTCTGGCTTCATTTGAATGAAATAACCATCATCTGGTAAGTATTTCCATTGAATTGAAGGTAGATTAAAATCTCCAAGGACAATAATAAAATCACCGTCTTTTGAAGAATGAGCTACAGTACTTATAGCTTCTGCATGTTTTATGTATACAGCTTGTGGAGAAGATGGCGGAATATATGAACAGGTAATAACAGGTAAAATTCTATATCGTGAGGTGTATCAGTTACTACAAGCTCAGATGATTAATTACATCAAATAGCAATAAGTACACCTCCTCCTGTAGTTATGATGCCACGATCACGACGAAAGATATTAAATTTGTTACAAAGTATTTCAGTATTCAAAAAATTATCATTTAACCATGTCTCCGTAAATACTAATATTTGCTGATCGATGTTAAAACTATTCGTGTATAATGTAATAAGTTTTGTTCTCAAACCACGAACATTTTGATAAGCGATGGACATGAACTCATCACTTAGTTTTTTGGAACAAAAGATCCACGTTGTGGAAATACGGCAATACTTTGGGGTCTAGCTCTATAGATATATTCCCGAACTAGAGTATTTGTTGGCCAGAAATTCGGATTAATTGGAGTCTCAAAAATATCCGTAGAAATGGTAATTTTAAATGATGAGATAGATCTAAATTGAGAAAAATTAAATTTCTGTATTGATATATCCGCATCACTACCAATAGCATTTCTTATGTAGAAATCAACAGATTCCGATGTTGTATCGTAATGTAAGCGCGAATTGAAAATTATCTTTTTTGGAGGAACTGCTGGGAGAGGAATATGTGAATAGTAGGTATGGCATACACGAAGAATGTATTCATATATTTTGAATAAATATTTAAACCGCTATTTTTTACTCCTCTTCTTTAAGAGTAAACAACAACAAAGAACTCTTGTAAGTAAAGGAAAACGTAATTCCTTTTCTGGATGTACAACACTACATAGTATGAACAAATATAGAGCGTATGGGTCTAATTCTCGCAGACGTGATCGAAATTGCATTCGAATAGAAAATAATTTCGATACCGAGAAATTTTCTGATGATGTTGCTCAATACCAAACGAATCGATTTATTGCTTAAGTATTGTGAAACGAGTTAATTATCTCGTTTTACAGCACTGACTAAAATGCAATAATTGTAAACAAAAAACATATGTTTTCTTACAAAAATTAATGAAATTTAATTAATCTAAGGAATAATAGTCTTATTAAAATTGTAATATTTCGTATAATGAATAATATATTTTGATTTTACTTGTTTTTATTTGCGAGTTTAGTTCATGTTCCATTTCTTTAATAAGGAGAGCTTTTTTTAATTCAAACAATTGACCAGCAAGTTCATACTTGCATACTTTAATTTAATTTAAATTCTTTGTTTTTTATTGTAATAAGTAAATCCACTCTTTTAAACATTTCCTTTTGGTATAATTCTGTTGTAACCATATTCTTTTCCAACAGTGAATTTTTGCTCTCTCTATCTCCGATTTTAGCAATTTGTGGAACCTTTTTTGCTTTATTATTAGATGGGGCTGAAGTTTCTTTTGCAGCAAAATCTTCAAATTCTATAAAAGAAGACATAGTGGGTTCCATTTTCTCTTATTCATAATCCAATAAACAGCAGGGAGATACACCAGGAATGCTATTTTTGGTGAAGTTGTTGGGGTAACATTTTCTTTGTCGCAATTATCTTTTGGGCTGCCTTCTGATGTTTTTGAAGACCCAAAAGTTTCGACACTTTTTAAACCCTCAACAGAAACTTCAATTCCAGCAGCAGACAGTAATCTGTTCTTCCATTTGGGAAAGAAATTTTTCCTCATATGGTCCGCCACCTGTATCCTTTTTTGAATGAAACCTTCTTTTTAACATTTTGCTTTTGGTCAGCGTATACCTAAAGGCAAACATATATTTATACATTTATTATTTAAACTAAAACAAGAGTTTGTTAAACTACCTTGCGCCTAATTTTTACATCTTTGATTGGTGGGCTAGAAGCATTGAGCTTAACTGTGAGCTGTTCTCATAGCTGATTAGCTCTTGCCTTTCATGATAAATATTTGGTATAATACCCTTTGCCAATTCTGAATGCTTAACTATGAAATTTCCATGAATTTCCTTCTGGGTGTAATTAATTTTTAAAAGTTTTGATCTACAAATACTGGAATTAATTTTTTATTTATAAATTATTATAAATTTGTTACTTAAATTTTTTATATTGTTCTTTACAGCAGAAAAACATTAATTCGAAAGCTTTAGTGGTTATGAGTAAAAACTCGCAAGGTTGCATTCGAACGATTACACGTTATCGTATGCCATCATTAGAAATTTCGATACACTTTACTCGATAACGAATAAGAGAATGCCAAAACTAAAAAACTCGCACGTTCGAGTAAAAATTCGTTCGTATACGTATGCGAAAAGATAAATTTATATCCACCACAATTTACCTACATTTAAGGATTTACATATATAAAATATTATGCTGCTATGCAGAATTCTGATGATTTCTAAAATGTTTCTCTACTCTTTTGCTTGTCCTTATAATTCTATCCTTAAGTCACGTAAAAATTTTGTCTTTGTAGTATAACACTCAATACATAGTCATAAGTATGTATGAAGAAAAATCCAGCTATCAATATAACAATCAACAATCTATCGAATTGTTAAACACGTTGCCTGTTCCAGATAATAAATTACCCTCTCTGTCATTATTCGAATCATTGGTGTTTTGTGACTCATTACCATTTAGGCTACGCATTTGGTCCAAATGTCTTTTAATTTCACGATTATTTTCCGACATAATACACAAATAAGATTGCTCTCCCATTTTTTGTTTAACCGTGGCACTTGACCAGCTTGGTTTATTGCAATCTTTATAATTTCTGATTAAAACTTTTTCACCTTTAGAAAATTGCAAATTACACCTTCCTTTGTGAAGAAGAATACTTTTCTCTCATTTGTCAAAGGCGGTCTTAAATGATCAAAACGTGTTTTAAGTGAGCGACCCAACAGTAGTTTTGCTGGCTATTCACCAATAGAACAATGCGGGGTATTGCGGTAATCAATTAAAAATCGATTTATTAAAATATCAAGTTCTGCATTATTTTTTTCTTTTAAGTTTTCCAAGACAGATTTTTTTAAGGTTGTTACGAAATTCTCCGCTTGACCATTTGTAGACGGATGTCGGGAGCTGTCAATATGTGCCTAATATTATTCAATCTCAAAAACGTTTCAAATTCGTCTGACACAGATTGTCGTCCATTATCGCTCACGATAGTATCAACTATACCAAATCTAGAAAATAATTCCCTCAGTTTGCTAATTGTGAAATGTGAAGTTATCTCCATCGTTGTGAAAACTTCAACCCATTTAGAAAACGAGTCGATAACAATCAACAAATAACGGTTCTTGATGGGTCCCGCGAAATCAATATGGATGCGATTCCAAACGGATTCTGCTGGATTCCACGGAATTAAAACACTCTTCTCAGAGCTTGATTGTAGTTCTTGGCAGGGTCTACAGTTCTTAATATCGCTGTCCTTATCGATAGCTGGCCACCAAACATAAGAACGCGCCAAAGCTTTGGTCTTGACAATTCCAAAATGAGAGCTATGTAAGCTTTCCAAGATTGATTTACGTAGTTTACTGGGAATTACTGTACGATATCCCCACAGTACGCAGTCATATTCAATAGACAATTCATTTGCTTTTTCCCTATAAGGTTTAAACTCATCACCTTTTAATTGGTGTACTATAGCCTTGCTAATGGTGCTAACAACTTTTGATAAAACAGGGTCACGTCTTGCTTCCCTTGCAATACTTTTAAAATTAAAGTCGAATAAATTCTCCCTTTCCACTAAATTGATAAAATTACATTCGTTACAATCTTCAACTGTTGTTATTTGTGGCATTCTTGAAAGATTATCGGCATAATTTAATGTTCCTTTAACATGATCTACAGAATAATCGAATCCCGAAAGGATCAGTGCCCAGCGTTGCACTCGAGCTGAAGCCATTAGTGGCAAACCCTTTTTTCCCCCGAAAATTGTCAACAACAGCTTATGGTCTGTTCGTAAAGTAAAGCGGTTACCTAATAAATATTGTCCCAACTTTGTCACGCAAAATATAATTGCTAGATCCTCCTTTTCCAACGTACTGTAATTTATTTCTGTTTTTGTGAGAGCTCTAGATACAAAAGCAATAGGCTTCATAGACTTGTCCGGAAAAACATGCGACAATACACCTGCCACAGCGGTATTACAGGCATCTGTGGTCAATACTATTGGGAAATCAGGGTTAAAACCTGGTCTGATACAATATCATGCTTCAATTTTTCATAAGAGGTTTGACATTGTTTGGACCAGTAAAATTTTACGTCTTTTTTAACAAATTATAAAGAGGTACCATTTTTTCCGCAAAGCCATTGATAAACTTTGAATAATAACTTAGCATGCCGATTACAGCTCTAAGTTGCGACACATTCTGTGATGGTGGGGATTTCACTATTGAAGCAATACGATCTTCATTCTTGATTAGACCCTATCTATGGTAAAACCTAATAAGATAAAAAACTTACACTTTCCACGGTTCAATTTGAGTTCTGCAACCCGTACCGTATTCAAGACCAACATCAAATTACTCATATGTTCCTCTAAAGTTTTCCCTGTCACCGTTATGTCATCTTGATAGACTACTACACCTGGTATATCTCTCAGAACACCCTCAATGGTTTTCTGAAAAATTGCCGCTGCAGTTTTTATCCCACTTATCCCATTTTTAAAGTGCCTATGTGTGTACTTAATGTACACAAAAGTTGCGAACTTTCATCTAATAACAACTGGTTGCATGCATTGGAAAGATCTAATTTTGTAAATAAACAACCACCTTGTAATGCAGCAAAAACTTCATCATCTATCCTAGGTAAAGGATACGTAAAACCAACCAAATGTTTATTAATAGTAACCTTAAAATCGCCACAGCTACCATCTGGTTTTAAAATTGGAACAATAGGTGTTCCCCACTCTGGCTGATCTACAGGTTCCAAAATGTCATTCCTTATTAAATCACGAAACTGTTTTTCTATTTGAGACTTCCATGTAAGAGGCAAAGGGCGTGGGCTGAAAAATATAGGTTTCGCCGTTTCTTTCATTAATAGAAAAATTTTTGCATACTTATAAGCTCCTAAACTGCCATCAAACACATCAGCAAATTCCTTTCTAATCTCTGTCAATTCTCGTAATTCTCGTCTGTCAACAATTGTATTCATTACTTTCAATTCGAAATTAAAAGCCCTTAAAAATGTTCTTCCTAACAAAGGAGGGTTTTCTGTATTCGTCACAACAACAACAATGGTTTTGTAATGCCATTATAGGTAATATTTGCAAGAAACACACAAAAAATTTAAATAGAATTACCTCTGTAGCTTATATATGAAGTTTTACAGGAACGAATATCTTTCTCATTAACATTTATTTTATGAAGAAAAGATCTGGGCAACAGTGTGCAAGACGCGCCAGTGTCACATATACATAGCTTCCAAATGGAATCCATTAATCATTATAGGTATTGTGTAAAAGCTCATCCGACTTTCACTCTCAATGCTAAGGATAGAAAAATTATAAGACTTATCAAATTGGGAAAAATTAGAATCTTCTGATACATAATTTACATTATTTTTTGAACGACACACTGAAGCTAAGTGACCGACTTTGCTACAAGAATGGCATTTACTCTCTTTAAACTAGTAGTCAAAAGATTTGTGATTTCGCCAACCACAATGAGAGCATTCCTTTTTGTTTTTGCTATTGTTACGATTTCTGCCACTGCTACTACCGTTGCTATTATTGCTGCCTCTGCTATCAGTGCTGCTTTTGTTACCGCGTTTTTGATCCATGTTGTTGTTTTTCCAAGCGTTCCGTTTTACAAAGTTGACGTTATATCTTTCACTCATATTATTCGATGACTTAAATTTAGTCTCCAGAATTAAAGCTTTTTTAAATGCATCGGTTAAACATAACCTCTCATCATCTTCACACATTCTTTCGAATGTTCGAGACGGGAGCCCCATTATGAACTTATCTCATATAAAGGCATCCAAGTGCTCACCAAATTTACAATTCAAAGCAAGTTTTTTTATACGGGCAAACCAATTAGAAAAAGTTTCATTTTTACCCATAACTGCGTTATGAAAATTTTTCCTTTCTTGAAATATAATGGTCGGAGGTGTAAAATGTGTTTTTAAAATTTCACATAAATCTTTATATGATTTAGGAGCGGGAGATTGAGGGCTGCACAAGCGGTGCAATACTCCATACGCTTCAGCTTCAATAGACTTTAACGAAATCGACTTCTTTACATTATCATTTGTACAGTCAATTTCGCACAAATATATTTCCAACCTTTCATGCCATAATTGCCATTTGTCAGCATTTTGAACAAATAACTGGAGCTCCTCCACTTATATTATTGTTGTTGTTGTTGTAACAGTTAGGCTGTTGTCTCCGGAAGCTTTTCCCTGTATGTAATATAAAGATGGATAATTTTAGTTTATGTGTTCTATTTGTTGTGTGCCGAGTAATTTGATGGGGATGGGAAGGGTTTGAGATGGGATTGTTGTTGTTGGTTGTATGTGCATGTTGTTAACGTCATGTGGTAGGTAGTCCGAGGAAGTTAGCCATAATCGTAGGGTTCAGCCATAGGTCTACTGGCCGCAGGGCTATCGGTTTCGCTGGACAGCTAAAAATGTGCAACGTGTCGTGTGGTGTTTGGTTGCATGATGGGCAGCTATCTTGAGTTCCTGGGATAATCCTAGCCCTGTAGCTATTCAGGAAGTTTTGTAGGATTGATGGTAAAGATTTTAAAAGTTTTTAGGTTTTTAAAAGAGCTCAATTGTAGAGCTCTGTTCTCTTTATTGTATTCAATCCAATTTGATTTCGATATGGGAATTATTTCCTCTTTTATACAGTTTTTTAGCTGATCCGACAATTTCGAATCAACTCCCTTAATTCTATATAGTTCTATACCTATTACATATGTTTGCTTAAATGTTCTAGTGACCTATATTCTATCAATTAATAATACATGTGTTTGTGTGTATGCAACACGATCCAAGCCTTCAGCCCAACACCAGTAATGCAAACAAAGCATAATTCCCACGCTAGCCAGCGGAGAATACACAACAACAACAACATGCACATAATGTATTGACGACTTGAGCACGCGTCAAAAGCAGCGAGAGTCAATGCCCAGAATTATGTTAATGACACAGTCGCTTATGTTATTTGATATTCATTTGTTTATACATGTTGTGCTGTTAATGATCATTAGCTTATACAGAACATTGTGTTGGCATAAACGGCAGTAGGGTCGTGCTACACCTCCCTTTTTCGGAAGAATGTTCATATAACTGAGAGTTCTATGGACATTCTTTTACAATAATTCTTAAAGTAAATTTATTATGTACTATCTTTTAATTTCTTAATTAATTTTAATATTTATTTTGTTTTTAATAAATGCTTAGTGATAAGTTTACTTAGTTACTACTAAAAAAAAATCTTATCTTAAAGATTATTATTTCACTTTTCTGGCCAGTTTAGTGGTATAGTTAAAACTATTTGTTATATAGCTTAAGTCTATTCTTATGTACTATTTGTTCCTTATTAGTTATCTTATCTACTATGGTTACATTATTTTTTAAATCTAATTTCTTAATTTTATACGGACCTTTATAAGATCGTTCTAGCTTATGTCCATTGTCATTTTTGAGTAAAACTAAGTCACCTATTTTAAAATTGTAGTCTAATATATCCTTATCGTAATTGATTTTCTGCTTAATTTTATTTACATCTAATAATTGTTTTGCTCTCTTAAGTGCTATTTCTAACCTAAATTTTGCCTCTTTGGCATAGTTATCCACATTGTATAGTGGTGCAACTCTATCTATTTCACCAAAATCTTTAAAACTATTTGGTATTTTACTGAAGATCAACTCAAAAGGACAGTAATTGTGCACAGTTGATGGTGTTGTATTAAAACAATATGTAAAATACTTAAGCCATTCATCCCAGTCGTCTTTATCTACTGATATATATGAGCGTACGTATTCATTAAAAGTTCTATGACTTCTTTCTATCGTACCTAAAGTCTGGTGATGATGTGCTGTTGATGTTAGCTTTTCAATCTTGAATAAGTTGCAAAGTTCAGTCAGTATAGAATTTTTGTATTCTGTACCCATGTCCGAAATGAACGTCTTCATCGGACCATAGGTAAGTAGAAAGTTCTCAAATATCGCTTTTGCGACAGTTTTTGCCGATTTATCTGGTATTGGTATCGTTACTAAATATTTTGTTAGGTCACATACTAGCGTGACTGCGTATTCATTTCCATGAAGTGATTTTGGAAATGGTCCAATTGTGTCCACATAAACCGTATCAAATGGTTTATTGGGTGTCTCTGTGATAATCATTGGACATTTAATGTGTTTATTTGTTTTTGCTAATTGACATTTGTGACATGCTTTAACGTATTTAGCTATGTCTTTTGTCATATTTTTCCAGTAGTAATATCTTTTTATCTTTTCAGCGGTTCTGTATATCCCGCAATGACCTCCTTCAATAGGATCATCATGATATTTCAGCATAATATCAAGAATTGCCTTGGCATTCTTCTTTTCAATTACAGTTACTTTGTTCAATAGCGCTATTCCAATACTCTTCAATACTTTATTGCCCGTATCTTTAAAATCATTTATTGAGATAAATTCGAAAATCTTCTCACTAGGTGCTACTTGTAATTTATTGATATTTAGTTTACCGGCCACTTTTTCAAGCCTAGAGAAAAATTGTCCTAAGTCAAATCTCTCTGAAGTAAACGTATCATTTATTTTTATGCTAGCTAATATTGATTTTCCTTTCTTTATGTAGCATTTGTTAGGAAAAATCTTTAACTTATAAAACTTTCTGACGTCATTATTCTTAATTGGTATATAAATTTTGGGCTTCTCTATTTTATCTTTTTTATGCTGATTATTTATTTCACTACTGGTTTTCTGTTTAGTCATCGATCTTGTCGAGACTCTTAATACGCACGATACCTTTTTATTTATGTTTTTAAAGTCATCAATTGTAATTCGCGATAATGCATCCGCGACATAGTTATCCTTTCCCCTAAGATACTCAACTGTAAAATCATATTCCTCCAGATCCAGTCTCATTCTTGTTAATTTGGAACTGGGATTTTTCATCGAAAACAGGTATGAAAGTGGTCGATGGTCGGTTCGGATCAAAAAATGTTTTCCGTATATGTATGGCCTGAAGTGTGTTATAGCCCAGTGTATGGCAGTTAATTCCTGCTCAATGGTAGACTTATTACTTTCTCCCTTGGTAAACGTCTTTGAAGCATAAGCAACCGGTAGGTGCTTACCCTCATGTTCTTGAGTCAAAACAGCACCGCATGCATGTTTACTTGCGTCTGTTGTTATGCAAAATTCCTTGGTAAAATCAGGATACTGAAGCAATGTTGGACTCATTTCTTTAAGTATCTAAACGCTAATTCGCAATCCTTTGTCCATTCGAATGGCACACCCTTTCTGGACAATCGTGTAAGGTGTCGGGAATACTCAGAGAAATTTTTTATAAACCTTCGGTAGTAATTACAAAAGGCAATAAATCTTTTGGCACTATCCGCGTCAGAAGGCGTCGGGTAGTTTTTGATCACCGAATACTTGCTGTCGTCTGGAAGTATTCCCTCATCAGTGCACTTATGACCAAGATAGGTTACCTCTCGCATAAAGAATGAACATTTTTCAGGGTGTAGCTTCAGATTGAATTTGCGACACAGACCGAAGACGTCTTTCAAATTGGAAAGCATATGTTTTTCGGAACATCCCAATACGACCAGGTCATCCATGTAGAGGAATGCCTGATCTGGCTTCAAGCCGCTAAAAGCAAGCGTCATCATTCTCTGAAAAGAATTCGGCGCTATTTTCAAACCGTAGGGAAGTCTAGTGAATCTATAAGAACCATTGTTTGTGGAAAACGATGTTAAATCTCTGGAGTTCTTCTCCAATCCGATCTGATGAAAACCGGACATTAAATCCAAGCAGAAAAAATATTTTGCTCTGCCAAGTTGGTCTAAAATATCATCTATTCTAGGCAACGGGAACTTATCTGATATTAATTTTTTATTTATTTGCCTATAGTCTATAACAAGTCGCCATCTCTTTTTATCCGAACCCGGAAGCGATTTCTTTGGCACCAATAGAATTGGGCTATTATATTCTGAAAATGATGGTTCGATTATATTATCATCCACTAGTTTTTTAACCTGTTTGTCTATCTCTTCCTTATGTGATTGTGGTATACGATAGTTTTTAATGTATACCGGTTGTTTATCCTTAACCCTCAACTTTTGCTCATAAAAATTATTAGTGGTTATTGGTTCTGTCTCTAAAGCGAAAATATCACTGTACTCGGTACAAAGTTTTGTTAAAGTGGAATGGAATTGTTTAGGAAAGTTATTCTTTAAAATATTCATAATTGTTGATTCTCTGTGCTTATTGCTGTTTAGATTTTGTGTTATTATCTCATAATCGATCAGATTTTCTGTTTTTATGTTATTGTTTTTAATTGTTACAATGTTGTCATTAGTGTTTAAGAAACGAATAAATGCTCTGTTTGAATTTACTATGATATTTGGTACAAAAACGCCTGGTGCTATTTCCTGATTTGGTATGAATATGTCATTATTACGATTTAAGAATTTAATTTGCCGAATCACTTCTGATCTCGGTGGCAATGTTATTTCATTGTAATTATTCGTAATTGGTATCTCTGTTGTATGTGATAAATTAGATGGACGTAAAACGAGGAGATCATCTTCCTTATTAAAATCCAATACACAGTTATATTTCTTTAAAAAATCTATACCAATGATTCCATCACAGGGTATGGGAAAATTGTTCTGTACCACTTGAAAGTAATGTGGTATTAAGAAATTATTATATCTTATGTCAAAGAACACTCCTCCCATTGATTTGATTTGTCCCTGTCCTATTCCACTTATAGATGTTGTTCTATTTCTATTTATTTGGTGTAATGAAAAAAATTTTGTTTTTATGACAGAAATGTCTGCTCCTGTATCAACTAGTAGTGTTATCATGTTTTTAGTGTTATCAATTCCTACGTTTATGAAAAAGCTTAAGTTGAGGTTTAAGTTGTATATTCTGTTCTGCAATAAATTTATCTTAGGGGGGTTTCGGAGTTTTCCGAGTCATTATATCCCGTCGTCCTAACGTAGTTTCTATTTCCACGTTGGTTTCTATTACCAAAGCCATTACTTGGTCTTACTTCTGTGGTAGTTGTTTTGATTATATCTGCTTCTAAAATGCAGTATGGCATTTTGTTGCCCAGTTGCTTCAGTGCAACTGTTTACAAATTTACTGACAGCCTCATTCATGCTGTTAAATTGCCCTGCTTCCATGATAAGTTTTACTTTATCAATTGAACAGTTCTTGGTTAAGGCTTTTACTGCGACCTGTAGGGAGTATTTGCTTGCTATTTCGGATGTTAAACCATCCGATATATAAGCATTTTCTAAGGATTTTGTTAAATTCTCAATTTCACTGCAGTAAGTATTTGCAGTTTTACCTCCCTGTTTTATATTCATTATTTTTGCTGATAATACCTCGACGGATTCACCTTTCACAGAGGTATTTAGTTTATTTATGATTTCAGCAATTGTTGTCTCATTAGCCAGTAAATTTCTGGTATTTCCTTTCAATTTGGTTTTAATAAGGGATACCGCGACGGATTCGTGAGCGCCCTTTACTGAGTCCACCAATGACAAAGAGTCAAGAAAGGAACGCAAATTTTCAGATTTTCCGTCAAAATCTGGAATGAGCTTTGAAGCAGTGTTTAAAAATTCTACCACTGTTTGCGTCATGTTTGTAAGTGTATCTGAATTCTTTTCTTTATCAAACAATTCTATTAGGATTTCTCCTGTCCCTGGGGTTACTTTTACTAATTTATATATTACTTCCTCGTGAAGTGTATTTGGTATTTTTATATCCAGACCCTTTTTAGTCAATACATTTATTATTCTACCTCTTATGTCTAAGAAAAAACTCTCAGCTGCAGCTTTTTGAGGAGTAGTGAGTCTATTATAATTTACGTTTAGTGTTATTCTAATGCGTTCAAATTTGTCCAACAAAATTTTTATATGTTTGGCAACAGTTTCGTCTTTTGTACTTCTTTATAGGTTTAAGCACTTATATGACCTGTCGAAGTCTTCTTTTATTAGTCTTAATTTTTGTAAAATGTCTTTCCAGTCCATTAAAACAGTATTTCTATATTTTGTCTAAGTCATTGGCTTTACTCAAGTATTTCTTCTTTAATCTTTTATTATGCAAAGTATAAATTCGAAGCAGAAAATTTAATCCTATTAAAACAGTTATTATTATTAAGCAGATTTCAATTCTATTTAAATTTATTTTGTCTTGAAGTATCTCAACTTCATTTTTTACATTGGCTGTTGGCCTGTCCAATTTAGTTTGTGTTTTGCACATTTTGTTCCTTTTCTTACTATTCTTTTTTTTATTTAATTTCTTTTTACAAGTTCGTCTAATCTTCTAAGCATGGCTACTGTTTCCCTTTCTGGTCCCTCTCTAATGCTATAAGCTACGTCTTCGTCAGTAGGAGGTTCTAGTTTTCCTAAAAATTTCCAAGTTAACTCTATTGCTAGCCTATGCTGTTCAAATGTCAACTCTAGAACGTTTTTCTTATTGTCCTCTAATTCATTCAATGTATCCTGAATTGGATTTTTTGATTTTATTTTTATTCTATTCATATTCTTAATTTTTCTTACTTTAAACAAAATTGTTTTTTCTTTTTTTTTTTTAACAATAACAATAAAATTTTTAGTTTTCTAATAAAACCATAATTACAATTATTTCATTAAAAAAAAAAAAATTTCGTACATAATTAATCCTTATTTTTTTGTTATAACATATAATTAAAATATTTTTATTTAATATAAAAGTCTTGCCAAGAGCGGTTACGCTTTCCGGCCTGTGAGGCGGCTGAACGCCCCACTTTTTGTAAGCTAAACTATTTTTGTTTTGTTTTTTGTCACCCTTTGTTTCATATTTTTGATGTGGTGTTGCTTGAGGATTTGTTGGCGTTGGCATTTGCTGTTGCGATGCCGAAAACATGTTGGAATGAGTTGGTGGCGGCAGGTGATGGTAATTCATATTGTTGGAATAATTAATGTTATTGCCATAATGTCTTCTTTCTATACTCCTCTTATGGTGATTGGCCTAGGTCCTTCGGCCATGGGAGTATTTCACCGTCTCTCGGCCAGACAGTATTTTCCTTCATCGCTACTGGCGGACCGTTTTGGCTGATCCGTCAGGACAAATTTCTCTTCCTGCGTGCAAAGATATTTTATGCACTTCCAAAAATATTTTGGTGCAATCCTGCCATAACCTTGGAGTGCTGTAAAATTAAAACGCACACAAGATTTGAGGCAAAGAAAAAAGGAGTGCAATACATCTCCTGGCAGGATCGCCATGTAGGATTGATGGTAAAGATTTTAAAAGTTTTTAGGTTTTTAAAAGAGCTCAATTGTAGAGCTCTGTTCTCTTTATTGTATTCAATCCAATTTGATTTCGATATGGGAATTATTTCCTCTTTTATACAGTTTTTTAGCTGATCCGACAATTTCGAATCAACTCCCTTAATTCTATGTAGTTCTATACTTATTACATATGTTTGCTTAAATGTTCTAGTGACCTATATTCTATCAATTAATAATACATGTGTTTGTGTGTATGCAACACGATCCAAGCCTTCAGCCCAACACCAGTAATGCAAACAAAGCATAATTCCCACGCTAGCCAGCGGAGAATACACAACAACAACAACATGCACATAATGTATTGACGACTTGAGCACGCGTCAAAAGCAGCGAGAGTCAATGCCCAGAATTATGTTAATGACACAGTCGCTTATGTTATTTGATATTCATTTGTTTATACATGTTGTGCTGTTAATGATCATTAGCTTATACAGAACATTGTGTTGGCATAAACGGCAGTAGGGTCGTGCTACAGTTTGACCATCCTGATCTGAGCTGGGCCAGAATAGTTCTCGTTACTCTTGGAAGCTGCCTTTCCGAATCGGCTATGGGTGGTGGGTGCTGATTAATGACCTTGTTATGGCTGAGCTCGTCTCTGGCCGTCGCGACGATGGCATTGTGAAGGGTATTTTGTGCCTCCCTGACGGACTGTGTGTCTGTTATTGAGGGTATAAGGTGAACAATGTCTAAGTTGTATGTAGTGAGTAGGGATGCCAAACGGGATCGATTTTTAAAAATCCCGGGATTTTTCGGGACAATTCGGGATCGAAGAATCCTGAAATATCCCGCGATTTCCCGAAATATACCGGGATTTTCTCTTAATAAAAAGAACTAAAAACAAATGCTTTATTAAATTTTTTTTTAATTTTTGATCTTTATCACAATACAAATGTTATAAATTAAAAAAACAGACTAAAAAGTAACAAAAATAAAAATAATTCATCTATGTCTCCATACATACACATATGTATGTATAGACACATTAGTGAAGAACAAATACCTAACCCTTTTAAGAACAATATTTAGTGTACAAAATATATATTAATTATATTAATTGTTTTAAGTTATTTTTTAAAAAGATCAAAGACTCTAATATTTCTTGCCTTAATTTTCATGCAAACAAAAACATCTTTCGCTGAAAAACATTTTTCGCAATCTACACTTGTGGGCAAAATGGTTTCAAGATAGCTATATGCAGGATATAACTATTCACCTCTAACACCTCGTGATTCAATGAAATCTATTTCTTTAGAAATTTGATTGTCTAAACCATCAGCTGTATTAACTGATTTTATTGGACTTCGTGGGCAACGTTTAACTTTTTAACAATGGAAGTCGGGTTCTTATTCAGTTCAATGTCGAGTGATATAGAATATTCACTTAATTGTTACATGATACACTTGAAAAACTACGTGAGTGTTAATTAATGTAATATTAAATAAAAAAAACAATGCCGTAGACTCAATTTTTTTCTTACTTATAAATTTTATATGTATGAACTTACAATCCCGAAAATTCCCGGGACAAGTTTTAAAAAATCCCGGGATTCGGGATTTGGGAATCCCGAAAATCCCGGGCTTTTGTGATTCGGGATTTCCCGATTGGCATCCCTAGTAGTGAGGTCTTGTCTTATGCGGCGAGGAGGGGGATCATTTAAAACTATGTGGTGGTTTGGATGGGAAGGTTGGTAGCAGGCTATGAGGAATTGTTTTGTTAGCAGCTCGTTGTGTCTTTTGACCGTCAGCATCTTCGTCTCATTATGGAGATGGTCAATACTAGTCATCCTCACGCATCCTGTGGCTATTCGCAGGGCGTTGTTCTGTGACGTCTGTAGTGCCCTCCACTGTGTGTCACTCAGGAATGATGTCCAGATTGGAGCAGCATAATTGAGGAGAGACCGTCCGATAGCCTTATAAGTGGAGAGCATGGTTTCCTTGTCCATTCCCCCTGTGGTGCCAGCCAGAGCCTTTAGGACTTTGTTTCTTTTCTTCACGCTGGCGTTGATGTTAGTCGCATATTCGGCGAAGTGAAGCAAGTTGTCGAAGGTGACCCCGAGGATCTTTGGGTACCTAACTGTGGGAATGATGTTTCCTTCCACTGCGACGTTTAACGTAATTCTTACTTCCTGCGTCCATGTCGTGAAGAAGGATACCGTTGATTTTGGTACAGATATTCGTAATTTTCTTTCCCGAAAGAATTCCACCAGGGACGAGAGGTAGGTGGTTATGTTGGAACTGACTTCGTCGATGTTAATGCCCGAGGAAAAGACCGTACAGTCGTCCGCGTAAGAGACCAAGGAGATGTTCGGAGGTGGCGTTGGGAGTGAGGTGAGGTAGATGTAAAACAGGATAGGCGACAGGGCTCCCCCCTGTGGGACACCCATCTTTATTCTCCTGTGAGAGGACTTTTGTCCCCTAAACTCAACGTATGCCTGCCTAACTCCAAGGTAATTGGTGGTCCAGCGTTTCAGGTCGTTGGGCAAGGTTGAGTTTAGTATATCTCTCAGGAGTATGGGGTGGTCGACCGTGTCAAAGTCCTTTGAAAGGTCAAGGGCCGCAAAGACAGTTCGTTGACATGGTCGTTGTTGGTTGAGTCCGTCTGCTATCCTAGTTGTTATCTCGGTGAGAGCCGTGGTGGTGCTTCGCCCTTCCCTGAAGCCATGTTGGTGGTCTGCCAGTGGGAAGTGCTGTTTGAAAGCAGGGAGCAGAAGGGCTTCGAGGATCTTTACCACTGGTGATAGTAAGGAGATCGGCCTGTATGATTCTCCTTTGGTCGCTGGTTTGTTCGGTTTCAGGATCGGGATGATCCTAGCGACCTTCCAGATGTCAGGTATCACCAGGCTGTGCAATGACAGGTTTATTAATCTGGTAAGGAACCTCAAAGCCCTCTCGCCCAGCTTCTTCAGCATCGGCATGGACAGTCCATCGGGTCCCAATGCCTTTGATGGTTTGGCGTTGGTGATGATGTAGGCCACCGCGGATTCTTCAAATGACTGTGCTTGTTGGTCTCTGCACAGGTTCCTTAGCAGCCTCAGTGTTGCTCTCTTGTTCTTATTCTGCTCAGTTGGGTGTTCGACAAATTGCTTGCAGAATTCTTTGGCGCACTTTTTGCCCTCAATATATTGCCTACATTCAAATTCAATGGCGGCGAGGCTGTTGTTCATTTTAGAGCCAGATGGGTTTCTGATGGTCTTCCACAGTTTCTTGGGAGCTAAGGAGCAGCGTTCTAGGTGTTCCAACCATTTGGAACGTCTGTGCTCGTCCACCAATTTGTTTATTCTTATGTTCATTGATTCTAGCCTTTCGTCCGCTGGGTTTGCCGCTCTAATCTTATCCCGCTGTTGAGCCAGGCGCGCGGCATCTGAAGGGTAGTTCGGCCTGGTGTTGTTGATTCTGCCGGCGGGGATAAAACGCTTCGCCGCATTCTGAACAATTGTTCGGAATTGCCTCTCACCATTTCTAACGCACGTGGAAGGGAGTATATGTTCAAGGTTATCGTCAATGAAGATCCTGAAACCTTCCCAGTTGGCCTTACTGTAGTTCACGTACGTATGTCGGTCAGGTTCCATAAAGTCGCTGCGTTTTCCTATGTTGACACTATGGGTAAGTGGTCGGAGCTAAGGGCAGTATACGTCTGCCAGGTGGTAAAGGCTAGAAGTGACCGACTAGCAATGGTGCGGTCTGGGGAGCTAGAGCATCTTGCAGTGACCCTGGTCGGTTGTGGCTCGTTTATCGTTTATATTATTGTTGGTCGAGTTAGTCTCTGGAATTATAATTTTTATTCAAAATATTTTTTTTTATCAATATGTTTATTTAATAACACAATTTAATTTTTTTTTTTTAATAAAGCAATATTTTGCTCGTTGCCATTTGTTGTGTATTACAAAAAAAAAAAAAAAGAAAAGCACGCATTCAGCTTAAATTCCAAATACCAACTGTTTTATTTTATTTCTTCTTTATCTTATTTTAGTACATGATTTAGTGTAAAGCTAATTAAGAGACATCAGAGAGTTGCCATTAAAAAGCAATATCCAACACAAAAGATTTAGGCTTAAAGAATAATTTCAAGGTTGCCACCTTGTGTGTAATTACACATATTGTGGGTAATTTTTCATTGTATGTGTAATTAGCTTCGTATGTAATTTGTGTGTAATTTTATTTTTTGTCGCTAATTTTTAACAGTCAACTTGTTAACACTGATTTGTTTTGAAAATTTATCGCAATTTTCAACACTAGTTTGCAAAAAAAAAACACCTACATCTATCTTTTACTAATTTAAATACATGTAAGGATAATGTTTGATATATGCTGTTGAACTGTGTTCAACATATTTTTCTTAGTGTAGTACAGGCATATTGTGAATTATTTTTTTTTTGTTTAATCTGTTATACGAATATTATGTACTTGGTTTTTATTATATATTTTATGAATTATACATAACATAACATATATAATTGGCCATTAGTCAGGATTACGGCCTAGCTTCTTACGCCACTCATGTTAAGTGTGTTAATTTTGTACATGAGTGGCGGGACCTATTTTTGAGAAAATTTTCATTGAAATTTTATTTACTCTCAGAGGTTTTGCCAGAAATCTGCTGAGAGGAAGTCGCTGAAAAAATATTTTTCCATATTTTCGTTTTGATGTCTGACTTGGGGTTTGAACCGTGGCCTTACGTCTGATAAGCCAACACACCACCTACTAGACGACAGCGCTTTATGAATTATATATAGGTAAATTCAACATTTGTATTGTTTACGTAAAACCTGTTGAAGATAATTATCAGCAGTTGTTAAGAAAGCTCCACTAAGGCAATAAAGGCTAAGTTGAAACAAAACCCTCAGCCTTATTATTTTATTGGGGGATTTCCAGAACGTAGCCCATTCTTCAACTCATTTTTATACACCCTAGAGTAAAAGAATGATCTTTTTTAAAATCAATATTTATTCAATGTTGTTACTTCAACGAATATTTTCTTAATTAACTAATCTTTAAAAACGAAAGCTTATTTATACTTTACAAAAATCGGATTATTTAACGGGATTAACAGGATTAACAATAAGGAATATTTTATATTTTATAAGTAAAGCGTAAAAAGAGATAATTAGTAATAAGGAAAATAGTTGATACTATTAAAAATAAAGAGTATTACATAATAAATGATATTTAAGAAAATATTTGATAAAAATTAAAATTAAAGAAAAATGTTAAAATAAGAAGTTAAAATAAAAAGAAGTGAATAAATTACAATTAATATAGCATTTTAATGTTAGAGTGGCGTACATATGTGTGTTTATACATAACTCTAGGAGTTTAGTTGCCCCTAGAGACCACATATGCATTTACATGTCTTTTGTTAGAAAAAGAGCATATATACGACAAAATCAAACAATTTTTATTTTATTGCATATCTTTAAGAGTAATTCTTTAAGTACATGTCATAAGGTGCGTATAAGTAATTTATATTAAATTCAATTAAATATGCGACAAAGTAAAAAAAAACAAAAATGAAATACACGCAGCTAATAACACAGTAACTTACACTGTGAGTTTTGTTCAGTAGAACTCAAAAATATTTTTTTATATTTCTTGAACCCTCAAAATTTGACAAAAACGGTATTTTTGATCTTTTCACACAAAATTATTGATTACCCGGATATTTTTCAATCTATTTTCAAAATCCAAAGGTTTTTGAAAAAAGGACAGATGAGCCTGTAAAATTGTATACATAAACATATGGTTCAAGCTTACATGTTATGAGTTTTGAGTTCTACTAAACAAAACTCACAACTTACACTATGTCATTAGCTGGATGTATTTTGACTGTCGCACCGCGTTATTAGCTGCTATTCTCGGCTTTTTTTGTGTAGAAAACCGTAGGTGGATTTCTCGATACACCATAATTAATTAATGCCAAATAAATTAAGTTTCTGCAATTGAAATGCATGCATACAATTTGAAATGCGAAAATTTATGACTTGATGTTAAAACCACAAATTGTTGCTAAATTTCAAATAATTTCTAAACAAACTTTTGTTTCAGTTGTGTTGTATGATGGCAAAAGCGAGAAACTAGATTAAATGAACAATTATTTCGTTTTCATATTTAAAACACGTGCTGTTGTCATGTTGACATGATAGGCGTGTAATGATGACCACAACCTATCCTCCGAAGCAGCAGAATCGAAACATGGAGAAGGTTAGTAGACGAAAAGATTATTAACTGCAAAAAGTCAGTCAAACAGCGTGAAAGATCACTTACTCAGCCAATTTCCAAATACAAAGCTACATAGTGTTTTGTACAGAAACAACAAAATTTTGTTTCAATTACTACATTGGACATTACAGCGCTTTTACGTATTTCAATACCTACTAGTCTTTGGCGACTAATATTTTCTCCAATAAAAATGAATTTTTATAAATTTCTTCTAATATCCTTTTGTAATTTACCCCAAACTAAAATATTTTATTTAACACGTTCATCGCCATGTCAGTCATATGTGCCTGACGCTGATAAGTTCTACATGAGCCATAACACATATGACATGGTGTCTGACGTACGCGATTTGGTAAATTACAAATGTCTGACGCAAACGACGCTGTGTTCAAAACACCAGGTTAATAGTTGTTGTATCTTGTTTGGATGTGTCATACATATGAGACTGACACGGCTTGTCGAAAAAAAAGTATACATATAGGGCCATCTCAGTCATATATGTCTGACATAAAAAATAGTGTTTTTCCGTGAATTTTGGAAAAAAAATTTTTTTCTGTAATACATTAAGTTTCCATGATTAATTTTTAATTAAATTATCTAATAAAGTAACCCTGGCCCATGTGAAAATTTTTCTGATATTATTGTGGCGATGAACGTGTTAGATTGCCCCTTACCCCCATAAGATTTTCATTTGTGCGTACCACAATATATATGATATAGTGCTCTATGGATCTCGTATATGTTTACTCTTCAAGGCTCTGCTATTACAAAATACAAGCGATCTCATGATGAAATAAGAGTCGCTGTATTAGTTTAAGTCAAATTTTCCGTTTTGTGAAATGTACTATTTTGATAGAAGGGCTCCTTTATCTTGAAAGAATCTTTTATCAAATCCTATTATCGATCACCGATTCTAACGTACGATGAATGGTTACCTAAATTGCTTTATGCTCAGTACATGTGATTTGTCTTAAATGCTGAGCCTCCTTGTAAGTTCTGTGATATCTATAGAAAAAATTTGTTCGACAAATTATGGTTATGCTATAACAAGAAAAAATCGTACTCCGCTTTTCAAACGTGCTTTACTCACATTAAAAACAAGCAAAATCTAACCCCTTAAGTTACATGTTTACGAACAACCCTAATACTTTCTTTATCTCTTTATATTTACATTCCTTAATTTAACTTTAATTCTTCTTATTACTTAATTTATTATTACTTTATATTGCTATAATTCTTATTTTGCTTTAATTCTAATAGTTAATATTTTCTATCATCCAAACTTATCAACTATTTTCTTTTTAAATTATATTATCGTTATTTTTCTTACTGTAATTTTTTAAACTATACAAAAAGAGTCGAATTTTGTAACAAGAAGGCTAGAATATAAATGTTGTTTAAATTGAAAAAATATTAAAAAATATATATAAAAAATATTCATAATTTTGCGAACAATAAAACATATCGTATAATTTTTTTAAAAAATAATTTTTTTTTTTTGTTTAAACCAATTAAGTGGCGCAGTCGTTATACGAACCAAGTTTAATTATTAAGAAAAATTAAAATTCCATAAGTGAATTTCTTTTTAAAAGTTTTTCTGCATACAAATTAAACTATAAACTGTTTTATAAAATATTCTTTGGCAAATTTTAAATCATTTGTCCAAATAAAAGAATATTATCAAAAAAAAAGAGAACTGCATATAGTGATCTTTATGAAAACTATTGACAATTTTAAAAAACAAATTGTCATCAAGAAAATATTACGCCAAAAAAACAAAAAAATATTGCATGAACATTTTATTTCAATTGAAACAAAAGAAGGAATTCCTCTAAAAGAAAATAAACAAACAAACAAGCAGAAATAAGCATCACTTGCTCCAGAATTAACAACAATCATCTCATTGATGAAAAACAACAACAACTAGCTAGAGCAATAGCAATCGTCATATTGTTAAAGAACATCAACAGAAAGTAATTCATCACGACAACAACACAATATTGCAATCATGGCCTTCAATGCATTTGATCTCTTGGAAGGTGTACGCGAATTCGATGGGAGAACAGAGGATTTGGAAATGTTTACGAAACATGTTGAGGAGATTCGTAAATTTGTTGACGCTTCTCTACTTGGTTTATTTGATTTAAGAGTAAGAAACAAGATCGTATCAAGGGCAAATATTGCTCTTATTAATAACAATAATCCAACTAAATGGGACGAGATTAAGGTATTATTAAGAATTAATTTTAACATATCAGAAAGTATAGAAAGTATTATTAATAATATAAAAGTTGCAGAGTTTAGAAATGATGTCGGTGATTTTTACGAATACATGTTAAAATTATTAACAAAATTAAATTTGAAAACAAGTGTAGATAGAGAAAACGAGCAATGGTATAGTTGTAAAAATAATGAGAATATGGTATTGAAAATTTTTATATCAAAATTGCCTAATGAACCAAAATTAGTATTGAATTCTAGAAATCCTCATTCATTATTAAAAGCTAAAGAGATATTAATAGAAACTGAATATTTTTATACAAAAAAATCAAATTTTCAAAATTTAAACAATTCAAACAATAACAAAAATAAAATTTTGTATTATAATCGTAATAGAAAATTTACTAATTCTCAATCATATTCACAATCTTATAATCCTAATTCCAATCAATCTTCGCAGAACAATAATAGATTTATTTCTAATATTAATAATAATTTTCGCCAAAGCAACAATAACCCAAATAATTTTTCAAATCAATATCGGACATTTAACTGCAATGATAATTTTCAAGGTTCACGACAAGCATAAAATAACGCAAGAAATTTTCAAAGTCGTGGAATATCGCAGAATTTTAATAATAATAATATCAATAGTGGCAATAACCCTGTAAACTTTGATACAGTTAGGTCTCAACAGTCTAGTGTTAATAGCTCAAATAGAATGGACGTTAGCAATATTCAGGTTTCAAATTTTCAATTACGAAGAGCTTTACCCTGTATAGTTGTGCAAACAAGAACCATTCCAATTAAATTATTATTAGATACAGGATCTGGTACTACACTGATAAGGAGAGGCTTATTTCATAGTTCTTTTAGAACAGAACTCGAAAATCCTATTATACTCGACACTATTTGCTCTAAAACTGCGACATCTTCAAAGATAACAATTCCTCTTTTTAAAGAATTTAATTCACCTGGTGCAAAAATTGAAATGTTAGAAACGGAAATATTTAGTGATTTCGATGGTATTTTGGGATGTAATATTTTAAAGCCATTAGGAGCCAAAATTGATTTAAAGGATAATTTATTGATAACTTCAAATGCTAAAATTCCACTAGTGTATGAAAATTCTTCTATAGAATACAATGAAAATGATAAATCGTATTTAGAGAACACAGTAATAGATGTTAATTTTAATGAACCTAAAATAGAATATTTAACAGAAAAATTAAAAACAGACAATTTGAATAATGTAGAGATTGTGGAACTAACAAAATTAATTAGGAATTTTAAAAATGTTTTTTATATAGAAGGTGATAATTTATCTGCCGTAATTAAGTACAGACATAGGATACCGACAATTAATGATATTCCTGTTTATTCGAAAACATATCGTTTTCCACAAATACACAGGGATGAGGTTGAAAAACAGATAGATGAAATGTTAAAATCGGGAATAATAACCAAATCTTGTAGCCCACACAATGCTCCAATATGGGTTGTACCCAAGAAAATTGATAATTCAGGAAAACAAAAATGGAGAGTAGTAGTAGACTATAGAAAATTAAATGACGTAACCATAGAGGACAAATTTCCCATTCCTAATATGGAAGACTTATTTTCAAAATTAGGGAACTCTCAATACTTTAGCACTATAGATTTGGCTAAAGGATTTCATCAGATCCCTATATTACCATAGGACAGACATAAGACTGCATTTTCTACTTCAACTGGCCACTATGAATTTACAAGAATGCCTTTTGGCTTGAAAAATGCCCCAGCATCATTCCAGAGAATGATGAACGAAGTTTTGCAGGATTATATTAATAATATATGTGTAGTCTATTTAGACGATATTTTAGTATTCTCGACTTCTCTTCAAGAGCATATTTTGTCATTGAAGAAAATTTTTCAGAGAATCTCTGATTATAACCTAAAAGTACAGGTAGACAAATGCAATTTCTTTAAACACGAGTCAGAATATCTTGGCCATATTATAACGCCTAACGGGATTAAACCAAATCCTGGTAAGATTTCTGTATTACAAAAAATATCACTTCCAAGAACAATTAAGGAAATTAGATCCTTCCTGGGCTTAACTGGTTTCTACAGGAAATTTATAAAAGATTACAGCCAAATTGCATTACCAATGATTTCATATTTAAAGAAAGGCTCACGTATCGATGTGAACGATCAGAATTACATTGATTCCTTTAACAAATTAAACAAAATTTTATGTACTACTCCAGTTTTGTCTTTTCCAAACTTTGACAAAATGTTTGTTTTGACAACAGATGCCAGTAATGAGGCTTTAGGTGCGGTTTTATCGCAGGATGGACACCCAATCGCTTTTTCGTCAAGGACATTAAACCAACATGAGCTTAATTATAGCGCAATAGAAAAGGAATTGTTAGCGATCGTATGGTCAATTAAATACTTCAGACCATATTTATTTGGACGAAAATTTAAAGTACAAACTGATCATCGACCACTTATGTGGCTTAGTTCTTTAAAGGAGCCTAATATGAAATTACAAAGATGGAAAATTCTATTAAATGAATATGACTTTGAAATTGAGTACATTAAGGGAAAAACAAATCAGGTTGCAGACTTTCTTAGTCGTGTAGATGTTAATGTTTTAATGGAAAATGAGGAAAATATAAATACTGACAGAGCTACAATTCACAGTGGAAAGGATAACTTGAACGACCATATTCTTATTTCGGAATCTTCAATTAATATATTTAAAAATCAGATTGTAGTGATTTTGGGAAAAAAGTATAATTATGAAAAACTTACTTTATACGATAACAAAACTAGACATATAATAACATTAAAGGAATATTTTGAGGAAAAGGTACTAGATTTTTTGAGACAGATTTTTCCTATAAAGGGAACAGTGGCAATTTTTTGTGGAAATTTTGAACTTTACAAAAATCTCCAACAGACAATAGTTCATTATTTTTCAAATTTATCGGGAATGAAATTTTTACGTTGCTCAAAATTTATTAAGGATATATTTGATATAGAGAATCTTTTGGAAATAATTGCAAAATATCACAATGATAAGAATCACAGAGGGATAGAGGAAACATTTCTAGAGTTGAAGGATAAAATATACTATCCTAATCTGAAAAGGGAAATTCATAAATTTATTAATAATTGTACTATATGTAATATGTGTAAATTTGATAGAAGGCCCATAAAGACAAAGCTTTGTGTTACGGAAACACCTATTCAATCAAACGAAATAATTCATGTCGATATATGGTTTTTGAACAAGCAGACAACTTTTTTAACTTGTATTGATAAACTTTCGAAACATGTTTCAGTACATTATATAAGCGACAAAAATTCCTTAACTATTGTTGAAAAACTAAGGGAAAGATTCTCCGTTTTAGGAAAACCAGGAAAGATAATTGCTGACAATGAATTCAACACAGCATTTATCAGAAATTTTTTGAATGCAGAAGATGTCGAATTTCACTTCACATCTCCGAATACACATACTGGGAACTCTGATATAGAACGGTTCCATTTAACATTGAATGAACATATAAGACTGTTTAAATTGGATCGAAAGGATAATGACTTAGATGATAAAGCTCTTGTGTATAAATCTGTACAAATATATAATGATTCCATACATAGCACAACGGGATATAAACCAAATGACTTACTTCACAACAAAGTGGATAAATCAGTATGGGATACGTTGCATAAGAAAATTCATGAACAAAAGATTGACAGAATTAGGAAAATTAATGAAAATAGAGAAGATTGTCATGAATATACAGAGAGAATTAGTAAAGAATCTTGGGTTTCAGAATTTGAAACAAAAACCAAAGTATATAATAAAACAAGTTAAAGAAAAAAAGAACACGCATTTTATTGATGAAAAGAATTGTAAAAGAGATAGGCAGATTGTTAAAAGAATTTTTAAATACCAAAATGAAATACCAGATATAAAGTTTGACAGAAAAATCACTGGCAGAAATTATTCGAAAACTAAATAAAAAATCTAATGAAAGGAAAAACAAAATCATTGAATATATAACAAGTAATGAATTTAATTAATCAGACACAATATAATATTTTGTAATATACAATATGTACAATTAGTTTACAAGAATTTATATGTATATTTTTAATTAAAAATCACTGCTAATATTTAAAATACATGAGAAGTAAATCTAAATTTCCACATTCCAGGAGTAATGTGTACTCAAAGTGTGGGGGAGTTACATGTTTACGAACAACCCTAATACTTTCTTTATCTCTTTATATTTACATTCCTTAATTTAACTTTAATTCTTCTTATTACTTAATTTATTATTACTTTATATTGCTATAATCCTTATTTTGCTTTAATTCTAATAGTTAATATTTTCTATCATCCAAACTTATCAACTATTTTCTTTTTAAATTATATTATCGTTATTTTTCTTACTGTAATTTTTTAAACTATACAAAAAGAGTCGAATTTTGTAACAAGAAGGCTAGAATATAAATGTTGTTTAAATTGAAAAAATATTAAAAAATATATATAAAAAATATTCATAATTTTGCGAACAATAAAACATATCGTATAATTTTTTTAAAAAATAATTTTTTTTTTTTTGTTTAAACCAATTAAGTCTTATCAAACCAACAACTGAAAATTAATCATAAGAGCTCAACCTTATTTTAGGGTCCTGTTCATATAATTTCCTTAACGTCAGTTTACTTTCAATTTTGAATTATATTTAACATTACATACATAATTGATCATTACAACCCTTTTGTCGGGATTACGACGTAGTTTCTCACACCACTTATGTTTTGTGTGCATTCATTTTTTACATGAGTGTCGGAACCACTACAGAATTTTGAGAAACTTTTCATGGTAATTGTTTTTAGTCTCGGAGTTTTTGCCGGAAATCGCCAAACGTCTAATAAGCCAACACATCACCTATTACACTACAGCAACATCGCACCAGTTATATTCAATTTCATATTAAATTTTAATTTTTCTTCATAGAAAATCAATACGACAATTTCTTTCAATATGCCTGTTTTAGTTTTTATTCTAACATTTTACAGCTCATTCTCATAACATAAGAACCAGTATTCCAAAAGCTTATAATTCTCTGAATGAAGCTATTTATGACACAGAAGACAAAATATCTAAAAATTGTTTTTAAATCCCAAAAAAGAAGAAGTGAGATTTGGAGAGAAATATTTTTAAGCTACGTAATTGAACTTGTATATCGATTCCTTTTTTCTCAAGGATTAATTTCAGTAATTTTTTTCTTTTTACGACTACAATTTACTAACAGAGCCAATCACTCAAATGTAGATACCATTTAATCATACACTTAAAAAATTGTCTTTATTAGGACGTAAATAAATAGAGAAAGAGGATGAAAAATGTAAAAGATAATCTTTACGTTTAAAATATTTAAAACAATCATATACTTTTTTGAAATCTATAGCAGTCTGCTGGCAATAACTATTAGAATATGAGAATAAGATTGACTGAAAAGTTTCCCAAAAAATCTGTCGCTAGAAGTTGGCTTTAAACTACAGGACCCCGCCACTGTATAAAGTTAATACAGATATGATGCCCTGATGGCCTAGTTGTGATTCGTTTAATGAAAGATCCGATACAAACGAAGAACTTGCATTTCCTGTAAAGTATTTAATTTTGTTTTTAATAAAATGGAATATAATTTTTTCCAATACCTTATTTTAAATCTGTGACCAGTTGGCACATAAATATATATTTAAAAAAATTATACAATATCATCCTTGTGACCTATATTCACAGGGATTTTATCTTCTACGGAAAACAACATTTACATTTTTATACGTTGTCCTCATGTTTTGATACCTTCAGCTATGCTGCAAGCAACAACGACACACAAGCAACAGCTTGCTTCAGGGTATATTGAGAAACCTTTAAAAACTGTAGCTTCACTTTTTTATTTTTTTGTTTTGTTTTTTGATAATCGTGACAAGGGTAGGTCTCGGGACCATGGTTAGTAACATTTTTTAAAAATCTAAACAGTGTTGGATGAAAACATGCCAACAATTACAGCCAAACCTCAAACGAATAAGTTAATCTTAACGTGTGTGTGTGTATACTGTAAGAATTTACATCATACACACACACACAAATAAAGGAGTTTTAATTAATTTTTGGTTAATGCAGTTTTAGTGTATTAACAGTTAAACCATCTGTTATTACAGCCTAATTTACTGTTGGTTTTCCTTTGGAAGCTATGACTATACAGAAAATATTGATTTTTAAGATTGAAAGGTGTGGCACATAAACGACATTATTGGCTAAAGTAAATCAAAAGAAGAAATACACAATGTGTGAATATGAATATCTCCCATCCCTGCAAATTGGTAAGGAGACTGAGGATCATAGTGCAATGGATGGTGTGATTAGTTTTAGATTTTAAGTTTTAGTAAAATGTTTGTTCATTCTGTTTGATAATTTTATAAAAAGTTAGTTTATGACAATGATATTGTTACGACATGGATTAAACAAAAGCTACAAAAACAATGGGTTGTTGACATGATCAATAAATCAAATAAAGAAAAATATAGCAACAAAAACACTGCAAGGACAAACGTAAACAAAATACATAAACAAACAAACATTTATAGAGATTTCGCGAAGGCAAAATCATTATCCTTCAACACCATTCATCAGACTGTTTATCCAGCGAGAGAAAGCAGGCAACGGGATCAGTAAAAATTCAGTCAGTCTTTTGTGAATACGCGTTGCATGTGAAGAGAATAATCGTGGTTTGAATATCTCCGTAGTAAAGATCTAACGAACAATTGTTAGTGTCTACACGGAAGAGTGTAAAGAAGAATAACAAATAATGCAAACTGTTGTTGTTTAAATAAGTTGCGAATAGTGGCAAACGAAATTGTGCGAACAATAAAGAATTTATTCAAAACTAAACACAAATGTATTTCATTTTTATTTGCAATTTACAAACTCATATTTTTATATTCGTTACTTTAAAGAGGTGTTAAAAGCGGTCACTGTAGCATAGTAGGTAGAGTATTGGCTTATTACACGTGAGACGCGGTTCACACCCCAGACCAGACATTTCCAACAAAACAAAATATGAAAAATATTTCTTTGGCGACTTCCTCTCAGCAATTTTCTGGCAAAAAAATCTGAGAGTAAATATAATTGCAATGAAAAGTTTCTCAAAAATCTATCGTTCGACTTTAAATTGTAGGTCCCACCACCACTAATGTATAAAATTAATGGTAATAGTTGATAAAAAGAGCGAAATTTGGTCAAGCATTAAAGAATTATACGATAAAGAGTAAATGAGCTTCGTCGATTCGACGAACAGTAACCAATTAGGGTTAAAGTATTCGTCGATTTAAGGAAGAGTAACCTTAATGTACAAGAATAAAGGCTAATCGTCCAGGGTTAAAACTACTGTTCCAAATTGCTCCTTGCACGTTCTACCCGTAGAATTCGAAATCATATTTAAAAATGCTGTCATAAAATTTTCTACATAAAAAAATCCGTTTTATTGATATTCACAGTATATTTCTAGAATTTAACTTAAATGTGTGTAACTGTAAAAAAGAAATCCTAAGCGTAAAACAGATCAAAGATATAGTTTAGTACACTATTAATAAAAATTCAAAACGATTACTTTTTCCTTCAATCAAAGTTTTAAAAATTTTATTCATTCATTTCATTCTTAAATCATTCTTAGAATCATTTATATTAAAAGGTTTTTTTACTCTATTTTTCAGTGTCATGTTTTTACAAAAACCTTCCGTGTCAAGTTCTACACAATGATGGTGTTAGGATGAGAATATTTTGAATTTAATATTGTGTTACATGTAATGTAAATTTAATATAATAGCAACCATAATCATATTCACTTGTATACTACTTTGTTCAGATTACGACATTTTCACTGAAAATAAATTGAATATAAAAATAACGTATGTTTTGAAAATTTGAGTGAAGTATACATACAGTGGCGAACCTAAGTGAATACATAATATTAAAAAAATATGTATGTATAGTATATTATTTATTAAAATTCATATGTAAAATATTAACTGAGACTATTCTCTGATTAAAAAAATTCTATATAACAAGTATATAAATATGTGCGAGGTCGAAACCCATAACAGGCGATTGAAAATGACATGACGGACTATTCGCAGCAAGATATCAGTTAAAAACCTTGCTTATTGGTGGGGGAAAAACATCAACCAACCTATCAGTAATGCCGTCCTCCAACAGGAAAGTAATTTTAAATGAATTCCACTATAATTGTAATGGGTACCTGGGCATTAGCAAGACTTTGAAAAAATTTAAACAGTAAGCAGAAGCTAAGATCACATTCAGTAATACATCTCGGGATCACTATTCGAACGAATAGATGGGCGTGGTGAACCATTTTTCTATTAATAACTACGGTACTTCAGTAAACACCCAGAAGTGTATGCCGGTTATGAATGCATTCTTGAATAGCAGGGTGTGTCAGTACGTGCTTCCACTAGAAGTACATTCCTATCAAGTTAAACGTTTTGAGTATTTAATTATTAAGGAAATATGAGAAGCCAATACGATACGAAAGTCAATGAAAATGTGTCTGACATAATTTTGGAACATTTGATTGGTGACCTATCGACATAACCGTCTGCTATACTCGTTTCAGTATTAAGAACCCTGTTGAAAGTAGGAATTTTATACTATATAGCAACACGATTGCATAATATTTATATGTGGCAACAATGAATTATATTTATTTATTATATGGTAACACTGAACTGTATAGAACTGTAAGTATTCAGCTTGCAAGTTTTTTAAACGACTCTGAAATAAAGCTTCTAAATAGAAAAGTCGTCTCGTGTTTTCATGCAGAGGTAAATTATTCCTAACAAAGACCCGCCAAGCTTCTCGTCGAAAACGATTTATGGTTGCCGGGAAATTTGGAAGCTTAAGTCAAATTTGCACAAGAAAATGATGACGGTACCAATTAAGTAAAAGCACAAGCTGCTTGTAATTTTTTTGCCTAGTTTCAGTATGCTGCCACTGCATACTTAAAAAACTTATCGTCAAAATCTATTGTTAGGCAAAACGAGCTGAATGACACGAGCTGAATGGCTAGAGAACTCGCAACAGTTTTTCCTTGTAGTCTTTTGGAGCAATATAATTATTAAATACACTCTTAAGACAATAAAGCGGTGGTTGACACTTTTTGATTGGATGTAATGCCTACATCTTGTTAATTGTATGCTTTGACGATGTTTACTAGTTTTAAACAATACCGTAGTCTCTAGAAAATAGTATCCACTCTTTAAAAACATTAGGTCTTACCTTAGTGCAAAGGTATATCTAAGTTTTCATTTTAATTTAATAAAAGAAATTCTTAAATTCATAATGAATATATTTTTATGATTTATAAGTGCACTTACTTATCAACAATTTTCTTATTTTACCTACTTTCTCCTCAAATCTCCAAGTGTCATATTGCTACTCCTATTATGTTTCACATCATTACTTAAATTTCAAAAATGTCTATGCTAGCCGCTGTCTTAGATTATATTTCTTTTACGATTTCATTATGCTATGTTGTAATTTGGCCAGCTGTAAATGCCTTTCTTTAATGTATTTTATTTACTGCCAAACATTTTTCACAATTTCTCACTTAAACTGGCCTATATAATTTATTTTAACAATTTCTTTAATTTGGTTTCAGTCCGTTGCCGCCTCAAGCGACAACCTTGAAATTCTACTCATCCTGTTGAATGCTAAAAATAACACCCAATAATCTTTGTCGTTTTATTTTCTTTTATGAAAAATATCTCTGTCAGCGAGTGATGAATAAACTTGACCTAGAAAATTATTTTTCTTCCACAATTGTTTTCTTTTCGGTTGTTATTATGTTTAGCGAATATGACAAAACGAAAAACATTGTCAGACAATATGTAATAATTTGGCGTTGGAAAATTATAACATAATAAACATCTTATAATGAAAGAACGCAGTGTATTGCGTCTAACCACGGGTTGTGTTGATTAAAGACAGAAATATGGATACAAAAATATATGTTTATTTACTTACAGATGTCAATGTTTATTGTGAACACAAAAAATAATTTATTGAAGTTAATGTTGCAATGTGTTATGAAGGAAGAACAAAGTATAGGTTAGGTTAGCTTAGAGGACGTGTACTTGTCAATTAAGACCAGTACAGTATCCGGAGGCCGAATTGACCCATTGTGCAACGTCCCAACTTCCCACTCCACCCATGCTGTGTGTGTTAATTTTATACATGAGTGGTGGGACGTACATTTTAAAGTCGGCTCCGAACGGCAGATTTTTGAGAAACCTTTCATGGCAATTTTATTTGCTTTTGCCAGAAATCTACTGAGAGGGAGTCAACGAAGAAATATTTTTTCGTTTTCATGTCTGACCTGAGTTTAAACCGTGGCCTTGCGTCTAATAAGCCAACACACTACCTACAAGACTACGGCGACTCAGAACAGAAATTAATTCAATACTTAAGGACACAAAAATTAGTAAAAAGCAGCCATAAGTAGATTCATTAAAAAAGCAGGAAAACAAACGACCTGCCTGTCATTAGCAATCAAGCATCAGTAAGATTTCATTTTCAAAGTCAAATATTTTCTTATGAGCAGAAAAAGAAGAAAACCATCAAAATAAGTGAATTTTTTTGAATTTTGTAGAGCCTTGAGTTTATACTGGTATTAACAACGTGGTATTTAACCATTCCTTCTTAATGCAAAAATGTGTTTTAAATCATGAAAATTGTTTTAATTTGCAAAATGTTTTTTGCATTCAAACATCCGTATCCGTGTTTTCATGCTTTTATACCTGTTCGTAAATATCCTTTCTTTCATGAACAAAATTTTTAAGTTACAATAACTTTTATGATGAAGTAAATTTCCACAATTGGATGCAACGAAATTGTATAAACTATCATTCGGCTATATTGGGTTTGTAATGAGGAGGTTTTGTTTGAATTTGGCCGGTGGTTGATGAGCGTTGCTAATTTTAATGAAGCTCGTTACTTTTCTTTTGTGTATTCCAAAAAGTTTATTCTGCAAAAATGGATTTATATTGTTACGTTTCTTACATTTTAAAAACGTTTAAAATATGAGCTCGTAGATTGAAAAAAAATAAATTTGTGTTTAGTTTTAATTAAAATTCCTTATTGTTCGCACGATTCTGTATGCCACTGTACCAACAATAATTGCTTTTCTTTGTTATTCCCCTGTTTATACCTTTTACATAAACAATAACAATTACTACACAATTATTCGACAGATCTTTCTAACAGAGAACGAAATATGAAAATAGTTCTGCTGTGACTGTTCTTTTCAGATTTCTTGCAAAAACTTTGAGAGTAAACAAAATTGCCACGAAAAGTTTCTCAAACATTCGTCGTTTGGAGTCCACATTATACCGTAGGTCCTACCATTCATGTATAGAATTAACACACACAACACGAGTGGTGTGATAAACTAGGTCGTAGTCCTGACTGAAGGGTTGTAATTATCAATTATGTATGTATCCTTATGAAGTTGCCTTAGTCTAGTAAGTAGTGCATTTACTTATGAGTTCAAGCCAGTGCTTTAACAACTCGAACAAAATGAAATATAAATAAAAAAATTTTTTTGACGATTTTCTCCCAACAGATTTCTTGCAAAAAATCTGGAAGTCATATAAATTTCGCAAATCTGTCGTCCGAAGCCGAAGTTAAACTGTAGGCTTCGACCTGATGGATAAAATTAACACACAGAGCATGTGAGAAGCTAAGTTGTAATTCTGACAATAGCGTTGTAATAACCAATAGTGTAAGTTTTCCAAAAATTTGCGAAGTTATGCCTAGAAAGTTAGAAAACTTCGAAAAATTTTCATTCAAGAAGAGAAACCTTATGTGGATCGGTTGTGGACAGTTCGACTCCTGTATATCAACGTACCGGTCGATATTTTGAAAATATTGCTGTTGTAAATGAGGTTGTCGCTGAAAACACGATAACGTTAATATGACGTCATTCTCAACAACTTCAATGAATTTTAACAAATCACAACCATCTTCTTGTGTTTAAAATTCATCAGCAGGCAACTTGTTCTAGTGGTAGTGGAGCAAAAAGATGTAAGTGCCAAAATTTCGAAGAAAGTTAATTAACTCGAAAAATGTTGATGTCAACTAGCCACCGTGCAATTTTTTTTTTCTTTGATAATTTATAAAATCTGGGAATTTGTAAATCTGTAAATTAATCTAACTAAAAGCAATTTCTGATCTTAATTCGCAGAACTAACTCATCATCCTTTAGTTACAGCCTCATATCCTCCAAAAGGCCATGTAAATCTTCATGAAAAAATTAAAAACCTGTCATCAGAGTCGTGCTGGATATGTGACCGATATTTTATTCCGTACCTAATCGCAACGTGTCTTCTTTGCAATCTATTAATAAACCAGAACTATCTCAAAAAATACGTGTTCTTGTTTTGAAAATGCAAATCGCATTTTTACTGAGGTATCCTCTAGTTGTCATCTTCGTTGATATTGTCAAAACTTTCGTTCCAAGTCATTCTGGCACAATTTATGTTACAAACAGAAACCTCTTCTTTAATCAACTGAAAACACTTCAAAAACCTTGTTTTTTCCATCAAATTATTATATCTTTAAAAGTAAAAGAAAAATATTCTAATCATTCGCATAAATTACTAGTAAGTTGAGTACCAAATTAACAAAATTTGCCTTTAAAATAGATTCAATTGATATTTAAGGCCCAAAGCTACAATCAATATAAGATTTTATCATGAGCAACAGTTTGTCAGAAGTACATAAACAGAGTGACATCACACATAAAATAACGGTCTATTTAGTGAAATATTATCATTAATCCGCTCTGTCATTAAAGTTAATTGCTACGGTTTTTTTACATAAAAACTGCCAGTTGAATAGAAATCTAATAGCTTAAAGACATTGTTGTTACTTGTTTAGTATTTACAACAAAAACAAGCATTTAATGGATTTGCGTAAATTTATTCTCATGAAAATTGTTTTATATTTTTTACTTTATGTTGCCTGCCTTTATAATAAATTAAATACTGATGACAATACACAATGCTGGTGATGAAAAAATTAATTAAAATTAAAATAAATGATAAAAAATTTTTTTAAAAATTAAATGGATTAAATGCTCTTGTTAAATGATGTCAAATAACGTTTTTTTTTATATCGCGGTTTACAGATTTACTTTGTTTAATCTGCGGAGTCAGCATTTAAATGTTGAGTTACACACAAATATCGGATGATTTGCCGCTTGCTGTTGCTGTACCTCTACTAACATTGCAAGACTCATTACAAAGGAAGCTTAGTATATACATACATAATCAGTACTTATTGAACTGTCTTGAATAGCAATTAGCCTCGACTGTCCAATTGCCTGTGGAGACAATATAGCACGATTGAAGGATGCTTAAAACAGTTAGAAAAGCATTTAAAGAAAATATATAGTGTTTTTCTCTATTTAAAGATGTTTATTAAATCGTGAGGCTAACTTTATCTAGTAATATAGAGTAGTTATTGGAAAGTTTAATCGACCGGAGGAAGCAGATTTAAAAAATTCAGAAAAGCCTATTACAGCCGGTGGGTCACAGGGTAGTATTTTGGGACTCGAATCTAAAGGGTCCGCCAAATAACTTTTTTTTTTGTTGAAAATGCTTTAAAAAAATGGCCCAATTATGCCTCGGGACCAAAATCCGCACCAAACAATGACTCGTTTTGGGTGCGTCGGCTTTTCAATGTATGCGTGCGGGTTTTCTGTGCCCCAAATGCACCAATTTTGCTTGTTTACATACCCGCCAAGATCAAAATGAGCTTCATCTGAAAAGATGATTTTTTTTGCCAAAATCGGCATCTTCTGGTGTAGACTACTGCATGGCCAGCCGAGGCAGCCATTTGAATGAAATTGTTTTCCATTATTAACCGGAAGGATTGTACTTTCAAATAAAACAAGAAATTTGAGAAAATATTTAGTAGTTTGTTTTTTAAAGCATTTTTAAAAAAGAAGTCATTTGGCGGACCCTTTATTTGAAATACATTAACTTTTTGTTAAATACTCAAGGCTTAGCCTTGACTGTAATCTATAACTGTATAATTCTCTTATGGCACCAATATGGTGTTGTCGACAGTTATGTGGAACTGTCTCAGCTTTTCACATATAAAAAATTCAATTTCCTCTATTTTTTTATTTTTTTTAATTATAAAATGACAATATATTAATAAAATAAATATAAAAAAACATCAATTATTTTTATAAATATTTGCTTAAAATTCATAAAATTGCTTACACATATTAGGATATCCTGATTTATGCTGTCTTCTGTACTAGGAATTTTTAGACTACTCTAAAGACTTTGAAAATCTTCAAAAGAGGGAAAGCTACATTATGTACAATATCAAGGCACGTGAACTGTTTAACTGTGTCCTCTAGAATAACAATGGAAATTAATGTTAAATTAGGCCTTTTGGCCGTGACTGGTATCAAAATAGTAAAACGACCAGAGTTTAATAGGAGTTCATTGTATTTGGATATTCTGCTACTTGCTCAGGACAAGTCAAAATGAACTGGACAAATAAACCATACATACATACATAATTGGCCATTACCTTCAGTCAGGATTACGGCCTAGCTTCTCACACCACTTATGTTTTGTGCGATAACTTTATACATGAGTGGCGGGACCTACAGTTTAAAGTCTACTCAGAACGACAGATTTTTGAGAAGCTCTGCATGGCAATTTTATTTGCTCTCAGAGTTTTGCCAGAAATCTGTTGAGAGGAAGTCACCATAGAAATATTTTTTTCATATTTTCGTTTTGATGTCTGACCTGGACTTTAAATCGTGGCTTTATATCTAATAAGCCGACACACTACCTACTAGTCTACGGCGACTACTTTTTTTAATTATGCCAAATAACCTTTTGATGTTATTTTTTATCTGTTCATCTAGCGACTTATACAGTTACTTTAATTAATCTAAGCAGTAAACCTCAATGTATATCGGCCGATTTGTTTCTTGTGAAACATATAAACTTAAGTCAATGTACATATTTTAGTTCAAAAATAAAAAAATACATTAAAAAAAATTTAACAGGTCCTTTTAACGCTTTAATTTTCTAAGTTTAAATGAACTTGGCTTAATACTCTCTCTACATTAGCTGAAGAATGTGATAATACTAGTATTTTTTAATAAATTTCGCCAAGGCTGGAAATTAAAGCTGCCATCCCTCATTTTCATTTCTGATCTTTTTTTTTCAAAAATCGTTATATGTATAGTTGTATACCATTTTCAGGAAAAAAATTTTTAAAGTATCCCAGGGTTGTTTATTGACACATAAGCGCAGCAATAGTATTGTAAATCTGCGGGATGGTGTAAATATTAGGGAGTCAAAAGTTCTGGATGTTCTGAGCATGAAAAGTCAGTGTGATATTCGCTGGAACCCACACATTCTTCAGTGCCCTAGCTTGTTAACCTTCCTATACCCCCGCGTTGGTCTGTGAGACCGATTTTTTTATTATTGCGATTTTTGTTTGTAAAAAAATAGTGCCAGTAAGTTGATATCACTGCTAGGTTCGTTATTCCTAATAAGCTTCGTTTTTGTGCAAATACAAAGTATCTGCGAAAAGCACGAGTATACACACACAACGATAATCGGTCTGTGAGACCGTGCGTGTTGGGTATTGGTGTAACACTTTTGTGTAAGCAACTTTCTAAATATTTTTATTTGTTTTGTGTTATTTTTTGTTATTTTTATTTTATATATTGTTATCTTTAAAGTTATGATTTTTTTTTATTTTTAGTATAAGTGTATTTTTGTTCAAGTTTTCGTAGCCCTTACGGAAAAGTGCCTTTTTAAAATACCTGAAATAAATGAATTTTTTTTTTTAATTAAAAAGGATTTTTCTGTATTTTCTTTTTTTTGCATATTCTTGAGAGCATTCAGTTCTAATATTAAACATGATTCAAATTAATTTTTTTGAAATAATACCGAGGATATAAGGCTATACAATTATCGGTCTCACAGACCGTGTGCGGGTATTGGTGTTTCACTTTTTGGCGCGGGTATAGGAAGGTAAAGATGGTGGAAAAAATACGCCACTTCATCTGATCTTCTTACACCTCTTATATCCGAAAGAGAATGGAATACAACTCTCATGTATAGGCCGCTGTCTCATCATCTATTTTGAGACGACATAGACGTTGTGCACCGTATTAACATCCAGCGCCTGCGCTGGATCGGCCATGTCGTTCGAATGGATGAGGGTTCACCGTCTAAACGGGTATTTGATGCGGGGATCTACGGAAGTCTGCGAAGAGGACGACCTTGTTTGCGTTGGAAGGACCAGATCGAGAAAGCCCTGTCAGCGATTGGTGTGACCAACTGATGTAGGCGCGCCAGAAGCAGAGGCGTATGGATGGATGTGAAACGGCAGTCCGAAATCCGTTAATCGGTTTGTTTATAGCCAATTAAGTAAGTATTATAGACTTGCAGTGTCAGTTGTGATTTGTTTTTTTTTTCACATACACAAATACCTTTTATTTTATATTTAAGTGAGAATAGAGTTGAGCACTTTCATTGTTTGTCTTATTGTACGGGAGACAAAGTCCTATATAGCAGATGCTGTGGTGTGCGAATGTACTGTTTTATTCTATAAAAAAATGCAGAAATTGTATAAGAATTCTTAGTTTTCCTTTACAGAAAAGTTTTTTTTTATAATTTTATGCGATCTCTTCAAACTGTTGTGCTGAACTTATTTTTAAAAGGAATTGTGTAAAAGCAGGCGTAAGAGTTTTGCATAGTTTGTACTTTGATACTCAGTTGATTGCATATAATCGTTGAAAATGTTCTTTACTTTACAACTTAAATGTTTGTTATTGGCATGAAATACAATAAAACTGTTATCACATTAAGGTATTCAATTGATTGCTTGAAACTATTTCAAAGTTCTTATGGAGACCTAGCATTTACTAAATGTAAATTTAAAGAAATCTGAGAAAGCTCATATCAATTTTATACAGTAAACTGCAATCAAGAAGGTACAATAAAAGAAGAAAAAAAAAGAAGAAATAAAGACACAACTTGATGTAAACAACAACAATTGCTATTTTTGTTATTACTCTGTTTACACCCTTTACATAAACAATAACAATTAAATTATTCGGCAGATCTTTGTAACGGAGATCTTCAAACCACGATTACTCTCTTCAAATAAACCGCGTCTTCACACAAGACTGAATGAACTTCACTCACTCTGTCGCCTGTTTTGCAAGTTATGGACATTTACTTTGAAGAGAGTTCATGGAACACTCCGTTTATGGAGTGAATCCTCTCGATTTAAAGCTATTACCAAGACAAAAAGGATGCGTGCAGCATTGGTGTTTAGCGCGAACTCTTGAAGAAGATGCTGAAATGCCGTTTCATGCTCTCTCTCAACCAAATAACATTGGCCCTTCGACAATGTATAATGATTTACTATAGGATTTTAGATTGCATACTTATTAAATTCAGTTCAGACAAGAATTAAACCTAAACGAACATTGTTTGTGTCGCATTTTTGTTACCTAGGCTCATTTTAAACTGGCCGCAAATGATCAAAAAATTGTGTTCAGTTATGAATCTAATGGCTAAACCAAAATTTTCATATTGGAGCGGAGATAACTCTCAAGCCATTAACTATTTCATCATGATTACATGCGTCAAAATTGAGTTTTGATGCGGCTTACAAGCTGGCATCATTATCGGTTCAAATTTCTATTGAAATGAGTATCATTACAAACTAATACGCTAATACGCTATAGAACCATACTAAATGAAGTTTTGTTTTCAAAAATGTATAAGCTAAATATCTATGATATTTGGTTCCAACCAGAAAGCGCAATTTACCATGTTAAGCGCTTAGTTTAGTAATCGATTTATTAAGAAATGAATCAGATGACATCTTCCTTATCGAAAGTAGCCCTGTTCTCTGGACTCATCGGTCGTGCGAGTTAATATTTCTCGATTATTATTATGGGCTATGTTTAGTCAATGGTTTATGTCTGCAAACCAGTATCTCAAGAAGTATTGTGACCAATATTTAAGCCACCATTGAATATGGGTGGATATATTGGAAAATATGGTAAAATTAGGACTATTATTTAAATTTCTCATTTTTCGTGCTCCCCAATACTTTTTTCTTGAAATTTTTGTGTTAAAAGTATTGATGTGGACACAATTTTTTCCATTATCGGCAATTTTTGAACTTATACTCTTATCAATGTTATTTTATATGATTTCAAATGTTTTTACAAATTTTTTAAAATATTGTTCCGTTTTTAACTTTTTAAAAACGTTTAGAATATGAGTTCGTTGATTGCAAACAAAATAAAAATAAATTGGTGTTTAGTTTCAATTAAATTCTTTATTGTTTTTGTACCACTGTTCACAAATCACGAATACAACAATAATTGCTTGCTTACAACGCAGATCTTTTCAATGACGATCTCCAAATCACGACTGTTTACTTAGCACGCAACGCGTTTTCACACAAGACTGATTGAATTCCTACTGACTCGTTTGTCTTGACTCTTTATATGTCCACAAAATCAGTCTGATGAACATTCTTGAAGCAGAAGGATCTTGTTTTCGCCTTCTCGACAATTCTATCGCGACTGCATTGTTGTTTGCGCATTTTGTTCACACTGTTTGTTGTTGCGTTCGCTTATGTTGCGTTCGTCATCTATCCCCTTCTCTTTCTTATTCATGGTCTGTGGTTTTGTAGCTTTTACTTATTGTTTTAATGTTAAATGATATTAATAAATATATTTTTATTTTATGATCATAATTATTACAGTAATAGTATGGCACAATAGCAAATAAGTACATGTTATTCGTAAGGAAGGTCTGCCTCTCATACACTCATATCTTTATAAACCGGATTTATGTAGCAATTTACCATACGCTTATTATACCATAATATTCATATTTTTTTAGAGACACACTTACCTGCTCTACACATGGGCTACCTTCGTATGATTTGCTGCAATATGCTGTCGAGATTACGTTGTATTTGTAAGTGCGTTTATATGTTGAATATAATTTGCCACAATAGATGTGAGAGTTCAATGTAAAGCACCGAATTCCTTACTTATGACATAAGTCTGCCTAAAATCGTATGTAAATATGTATGTGCTTGTTGTGACACGCTACCGTTTTTCTATATTTCATTGCTACTGGAATTTTTTACTGTTACCATATCTTTTATATGTATGCATGACTTTGGGATGTATGCATATGTATGCATGACTTTGGGATGATAGAATTTTAGGTAATTATGTCATATTGGCAAGTCCCCTAAAGGGCTTTGAAATTTTCAAAGAAACACATTTTTTCATGGTTTGCCTGACTCATTGACTCACATTAATGCAAAGCACATTTATGAATTATCTTTGAATAAATTTCTGTATAATTAGTTCGATAAACTTATTTAAGGTACAAGAGAAGAGTTTATCTGTATGTATTTAAATTTAAAAGTGAATTAATTTTGGTATTGTTAAGTTAAATAATTCCAAGATATTGTTTTCTATCCTCAAGTGACCACCATCAGACATGTTGTCTAAACAAGTGGCTATGAAAGTGGCAACTAGTGTGAACGCCATAAGAGCATGAAAGTACAGAAATTATGGTCATGCCAAAATTTTGGATATGGTTGTTCTGACTATCGACTACACGACGCCTAATCCTGGTTTTGCGATGCAGATCCCAATTAGATCGTTTTGCGATAATGATTTACACCTCCCAGGAAACGCCATTCAAGTTTTAACTTATGGATCCACATAGCACAACAAAGTAGGATATGGAAGCTTTTAAAAACAACTGAACATTAGATCGTCCCTTGCATTAGATTGCAGAGTATATCATATGGTGGCATATAGAGAATGTGCACATCACATCTACGATTATTTAACAATGTTATCCTCATTTGGGTTCCAGGATGTGGGGACATCAAAGGTAACAACATCAAGCGATGTTTACTTCATTTACTTTTTTAAAGAACTTAGTTTCCATATTTGTTGACATACGTACATACATACATACATACATAATTGGCCATTACAACTCTTCAGTTAGTATTACGGCCTAGCTTCTAATACCACACATGTTGTGTGCATTAATTTTATACATGAATGGCGGGACCTACAGTTTAACGTCGACTCCGAACGACAGATATTTGAGAAACTTTTTCATGGCAATTTTATTTACTCTCAGAGTTTTTGCCAGAAATCTGCTGAGAGGAAGTCGCCGAAGAAATACTTTTTGTATTTTACCTTGATGTCTGGCCTGGGGCTCGTACCCTGGCTTATGTATGTTGATGAAATGAAAATCAAAATAGCGTATATTACTAACACTTTTCTTTGATTGTAAATAAAAATATTCACTCAATTTATTTTCTCTCTCTTACTCATTAATACATTACAAAAAAATGTTTGGTAACCCCTGGTCTAGAATAAATTATATATCTATAGCAGAAACTTATGAATGAAAGTTTAAAATCGTTTTGTGGGATGTCTGAGTTGGTAGTTGACCTCACATTTAATAGGCCAACACACTACCTACTAGACTACTACGATGTCAAAAACTTTTTAATAAAAATATATCTTTTATGCCGCCGTGGTCTAGTAGGTAGTATGTTGGCTTATTAGACGTGAGGCCTTGGTTCAAATCCGAGGGTAGGCATCTCCAACTAAGCGAGGTATGAAAATATATTTCTTTGACGACTTCCTCTCAGCAGATTTCTGGTAAAAAGTCTGAGAATAAATAAAATTGCCATGAAAAATATTCTCATAAATCCGTGATTCGAAATCGATTTTAAAATAACACACACAACACAAGTGGTGTGATAAGCTGGGTCGTAATCCTGACTAAAGGATTGTATTGTAATGTCCTGAAATAAATTTTAAAATTGTTTTTCATTATTTTCTTTAGTTTTCTTTCCGATTAAGTCTATTAAACAAATTTATAAGGAATTTAATAGGTTTCATATAGTTCCTAATTCATATTTTTACGTGAAGGCAATAAACTATTTTCTATGGAAGGTCTTAAAATAGTCGGGTTACTTTAAAACACTGTTGTGACACTGTTCTGAAACACTGTTGTACTGAGTTTTTGTATTGGATGTAGGTGGCGCTGTCTGACATTCTCACAATGAAATTCTGGAAAATCAAGTGTTTGTGGGGCTCAAGCATAAATTATTTGGTGAGAGTTTGATTTATAAAATTAATATGATCTACCTACCTTAACCCATTACTGCCCAGTGGCAACTTAAGTTGCCAGCAGCGGTTGCCCTAGTTTTAATGATTTGAGAGGAAATTGAGTGTAAAAACAAAACGTTACCGTTAGAAAAAAGCGTAATTCGGGCATTAATGGGTTAATATTCCCTTAATATTCCTATATTATCAACACTTCTAAAACCAATAAGACCATTTCTTACCTTTTTGCGTATATGAAGTTAGATTACCATCCATAAATATAATTCAGACAGTATTTTAAAAATCTTTACTTGTGTTTCTTTTTAAATTTACCGACTTTAGTTTACAGTTGTACCGCATTTGCGGTTTTGTGCACCAAAACAAATGATTGCACTTTATACACGCGTACAGCAACAGTGTGGTTTTATTTATAAATATCGACAATTGAAACCTGTGGTCCCAAGCAGTAACAGCTTAAGTCGATTGAGATCAATTTGAGTTAATTATTATATCATATTCTACAAACAAGAATTTATATTTACGCGAACTCCAATTTCCTAGCAGTGATTTTAAAAAGTTTTTAATAACAAATATTTTGACCTAAGTTTTAATAAAGCCCCTTTGCTTTCTTTCAATCTCTGAGAGTATATAAAATTGGCATCAAAAGTTTCTCATGCATAACATTAACTCACACAACATAAATGGTGTGATACGGTGTTCAGATATGCACTTATATTGCATAAATAGCAATAAAAGCCATTATTGAGCTGAATATTTCATATAAAGATTCAATTAATTATTGCGCAATAAATACGCAAATTGTTATAATATTGAGTAAAACTTAAAATGCAGCACTGTCATAAGTGTGTTTAGTGAGCATATTACAATTATTCGAACAATTTCTTAAATTTTTAAATAAAATAAAAACAATGTTGTTGAAACAACCAGCTGTTTTGTTACCAGCTGTCAAATGAATATTGAATAAGCAGCTGAATTGCGTATATTATTACGTCTGAACACTTAAAATATTGTACTCAATAAACCGAATATTTACTCAATAAAAGTGCATATCCGAATGTAGTATGAGAACCTAGGTCGTAATCCTGAGTAAACGGTTATAGTGATCAATTATGTATATATGTTTTATTTTTGACTTAGGCTGCTATTGCTTGGGAACACAGAAATGTGCATTATCAAGAGTACTGATAGCGTATGCGTTAGTATGTGTATATACATATGTATTTAGAGTGTTTTGTTTGTATTTGATAGAGAAAAGAGCAGTGGCTAACAGATGAAAATAAATAAAATGCATACATTTTTTGATATTATTTTTTACAACAAACCAATAGGAAACTTGAAAAAGAAACAAATTTGAATTTATTCCAACAATAAATAACACTTTAATATTCGAAAGCTACAAGCCGCGCAACTTAAGCCAAAAATACAGTTACAAACTTCATCAGTGACACAACCATGATAAATATTGTAACTATACAGAGAGAGAGAGATAGAGAAAGACACATTTTTTTTGTAAAACAGAAACAAATATCAAAACAGAATCCATACCTATTTTTATTGCCTTATGTACGTATGTTTTGTGTGTTCTTTACAATTACGTACAGAAACAAAAATAATTTATTTGAAATAAATATTTTTTACATCTCATCAGTGCTGCCATATTTATTTATTTTTACAAATACTGACTATTTTCCGAGAGAAAGCTTTTACGAACACAATTGATAAATGCATATTTGAGTACTTTTAATTTATTTTTATTGGAGGAAAAATATTTCATTTTCTATCACTTGAAATACAAGAAATTCAATGAATACAAATTAAAAAAGCACAACATGAAATGTTTTATATAATTCATAACGCGAAGCCATACAGTAAAGTTAACTGAGTAAACTAGCGGTAATTATTAGATGTGAGGCTTCGGTTCAAATCACAGGTCAGGCATCACCAACTGAACGAAATATGAAAAAATATTTCTTCGGCGACTTCCTCTCAGAAGATTTCTGGCAAAAATATGAGAGTAAATTAAATTGCCATGAAGAGGTTTTTTAAAAATCTGTCGTTTGGTGTTGACTTTAAAAACTGTAGGTCCCGCCACTCATGTATAAAATTAACACACACAATATAAGTATTGTGAGAAGCGGGGTCGTAATCCTGATTGAAAGGTGACCAATTATGTATATGAATATTCTTCTGTATGTATGAGAATAAAATTTTATGGTAAAAGTTTCTAAAAAAAAAAGAACCATTCTATATGTGAAATGCATAAAAGGAAGAGACGAAATAACAAAAAAAGATCGGTTTTTTTGTTGGGTTATTTATTATTTTTAAATATTATACAATATTGCGTTGAAATTACTTAATACAAAACCAAAATTATTTCAATAGTTTGTGCATTCAAATGCTTGAATTTTTTTATTTACATAATTTTTTACTAATTGAATTGGATTTGGAAAATTTTTTAGATTATTTTCTATCGAAGGTGTTCAAACTAGGTTTGAACACATAATATTCCATCCATTCCAACGACAACAACACAATTTTATCGTGCAAACGTGATCCCAACGTTCTGTTTTTATAATAATCAAATTTTTTTCTAAGTGTGATAAACTAAACAAATCAAAATTGAAAAGTGACTTATTAATTTTATAAATATATAGCAAATTGTACTTACCTGAATTGCCTATACTAAACCGTACATGCCTAAATTGTCTCTATTTAATTATACTTACCTGAAATATCCTATAACTTACCAACCCAAGTGTTAAATTAATTAGATTGTACTGAACTGAATTATTGTGCGAAAAGTGGATTGTCCATAATAAAAGCATATTGGAAAAGAGATAAAGTTTTATTCCTCTCTGAAAAAAAAAAACAACCCAATGATTGTAATTTCTTACGAGTAATTCTCTTCTCACATCTCTTAACAATCTTTACCATTAAAGGAGATTTAAAAACAAATTTCTTCCCTAATTTGTACCTCATAGTTATTACACGAAATAATTTTATTTGTACTTCCATCATCGTTAATATCTCTACCATCCCAACAAGCATGTTGTTAACGTTATTGTTGTTTGTGTATTTTGTTTAAGTTTGTCCTTGCAGTGTTGTTGGTGGCTGTTTGTTTACTTGTTGATCCCTTTCTTTTTTATACTGATGTTCTTGCTATATTTCTGTTTATTTGTTGATCATGTAAACAAATCCATTGTTTTTGTTCTTGTAGCTTTTGTTTGTATTAAAACTGCGTTTTATAAATAATTTGGAAGAAAAACATTCTATTTATTTATTTATTTTTGACGATTTCAATGAAGTCTGACAATTTTGACGACTTTTTTAATATATTTTTGGTGATTTGATGCCTTACCCATATGGCAGCTATGATTTCAACCCTTAAAGTATACACTAAACATACATAACCTAATACGTATACTTAATAATTAACACTTTCGAAATTTACTAAATTAAATATTTATCATACACCATGTGATGAATACATTTCTTCAATTTATGTTTTTAAAAAGTTTATTTCACATAATTTGAAATTAAATAGCAAATATTTTTAAATATGAAACAATCGCTAAACATTCGTTCCGTTGGAATTGTCTAATGCCTGGGTTTTGAACCGAGGACTCACGGTTAACAAGCCAACATACAACTTACTAGACCAGTACGACTTCTTGTATGGCTTGAATGATTTTCGAAACTTCCATCTATAGATTTTATTCAACATGAAAAAGATAATATGTTGCAGAGTTGGGAGTGTTATCATTATTAAATCCAATTATGATTATTCAAGTTAAAGTTTGAGTAAACATAAGCTTTTATAACTGAAGCAACTAGTTTTATCTAATTTCAAGACTTTCCCTTAGTAGTACATCCACCACATACAATAAGAACCCATATGTTTCGTGGTCTTCGGATGTGTTATGAGTTCTATTCAAACGTAATTCTTAATATATTTTCCGAAAGCTTGCTGCGGACATAATAATCCAAATCCACATTCTACTCCGAATTTCGATTTCTACTGGATACATGTTAGCCATGTTTAATAGTTGGTAACTCGCAGCCAATAGAAGTTAAAAAAATGTTCCAAATTTGTTTCAGCCATTTGTTCACCAATTTTAGCAAACATCTCACTTTTTAATAATTTTTGAAGAGTGATTTTATACACTGTACGTTGTTTATACTAATACTATAATAACAAAAATTTTGTTTCGAAAATCATAAATTCATGCATTATTGTTGCACATGAATTAAATGTACACACGCTTACACATATGAGAATTAGTAGTATATAGGTTATAATAATAATATGCGTATATGAATGCACATTATATTTGATGAAAATCTCTGGACAGATAATACAACGTCAGATTTCTTGACAAGGTCAGAAGGTCTGTGGCCATTTATGTAACTGCCGCTCGGCGCACCACCCCCACGAAAGCTTTGTTCGCAATGTTCAACTGGCTTCCTACTGTGCTTCTCGATAAGCAGGCGGCTAAATTTGCTGCGACTAGACTTAATGCCCTGTCTCGTTCGCACATTGTACCTTCTGGTCACTCCACAATTCTGGAGGTTGATCCAGTGGCCCACGTGAACATCGACTATATCCCTGCTGAATATTGTCTCGATAGGTGTTTCCACTCTCTGATTCCGAGTAGGGACGACTGGAATCATAATACGGTTGTCCCCCGGAAGTCCCGGATATATATACCGACGGCTCTAAACTCGATAATGGGGTTTGAAGCGGTGTCTACACTGGGAAACTGGACCTAAACATTTCTCTCCGTCTGCCGGACTACTGCAGCGTGTCTCAGGCGGAGGTGACGGCAATTTATCGGGCCGCTCAATGGATCCTTGTCAACGGTGCTCCTGTCACTCACGTCTCGGTTTTTTCTGATAGCCAGACCGCGATAAGATCTCTATCGTGTTTCCTGAATAACTCTAGGATCGTTATGCAAATTCGCCGCTATCTCGACCTTCTCTCGGGGCGCTTTACCAGTGTCTTTCTGGTGTGGGTCACGGGCACAGCGAAATTCCGCGAAACTGTAGGGCCGACGAGCTCGCCAGAGATGGTGCGCTCCTTTCGGAATCCTCTTCTGTTGAATTGGGTATGCCACTTGCCTCGGTCAAGTTGACCATTGCGCGGAGGTTCTTTCGGGACGCCAACCATCCTGGGTGAATGAGGAGTCCTGCTCTACCGCTAGACTCACCTGGCCCAAGGTGGATAGAAGGCGTACCAACCGATTACTTGGTCTTGCTCGTGATGTCATCTCAACTACAGCGGCCGTGCTTACAGGTCATTTCGTTATTTGAAGACACGCGGAGAGAATGAAGCTCCCATTTAACGACTACTGTGTATGCAGATCCACTTTCTTTGTCAGTGCCCGGCTATTTGGCTCTCCATTTCTTGTCAGCTTGACGGAGCTATCATCTATTGATATCAAGGATATAGCTTCGTTCATCAAACTTTCTGGCTGGTTTTCCAGTAGGGGTAGTCGTGCTTTTGATGTGCAGCCCTTGCGCTGACCAACTTCTTACTCTTCCCCGATTTTGGTGGAAATTGGTCAGTACAGGGACTGCGTTCACCCGTGGCATCACAACGGGCCGCTATGCGTGGTCAAGTGAGCGCATCAGACCTAACCTAACCTGACCTAACGATAAAAAATGTTTGATAAACATTATATATTTATAGGCTTCTAAAAATATTTTTTAAATCAAATTTTTTAAAATAAAATTGCATTTTTTAATGGAAAACCTATAAAAAAAAACTTATTCATGCTTATCTAGTTTATAATGGATTTTGAAACTAAATGGCAAAAACTATATCAGATTTAATTATCGTTTCTTTTTTGGCAACAGTATTTCTCATTTAAAAAAAGATAACAGCAGTTTTCAATGGTAGATTTCAATTGCATAAACAAATTGTGGATTTTATGAATAAATAACAGAAAAATAAAATAAAAAATATTTTTTTATAATTTGCAAATTTAATGCGTTTTCAGTGTTTCTTTATTCATTTGGATTGTTGATTAAAAAATACAAACATTTATAACATAGCCATTGAAAATGGTAATAAAAATCAAATTTTTTTCTCAATGCCGTTACTACTTATAAGGTAAGCTGATTATAAAATTCATAACGCGTCCGTAGAATTCTACTATTTTTTATTCTTTATCGAAATTTAGAGAATATTCATTGTACTCTCTTTTATAATTTTTTTAACTACTGTAAATTAAAGTTCTAAGATGTGTAATTCCGTTAGAAGTAAACGTCTGATGTTTAAAACAATAATTAAATTCTTATGCTTTATTGTATTTATATGCTGTTAAATAAAATTTGCGATGAAGCATGATGATTCTTTTTGGAAAATCAAGTTATATATGTATGTTCTGACTTTCGAATCATTTTGAATTCACATGAAAGCTAGAATTCACATGAAACTAAAAATGTTGTGTTCTCGTTTACACTCAGTTTTTTGCACTTTCGAAGTTGTGTTCGAAACAACTTTGACAAATGTCATAGTAAATTTTGTAAACACATGGATGAAATATTTCCCGCGATAAATAAAGAAAACAATAAAATCAGAGTACTATAAAATGACAGGAGCTTTTATTTTATGTTACTTACAATATGAACGTCACAAACTTTTCCGACGACCGAGACTCTTTGTTAGTTTTAAATTTTGTATTAAAGCGTTATTTTAATAACTTTAACTCTAAAGTTTTATTTTCTGTCATTTTATTTTACACAAATGAGATGTTTCATAAATAAAATGCTGATTCGTTTTGATTTCACTTAACTATTTTTAAGTGAAAAATATTCGATTTTATTTCTTCGGAAGTGAAATCAGAAAAAACAAGAAAATGTGAAATCGGTCGTTTTCACATTTTGTCTTGTGAATTCGAAAGCCAGAACATACATTATAGTTCAGGTGTTACTTTTAATAGTAAATGTTTTAAACTAATTGAAAAAATGTCTATAGAAAGATCGATATTTAGCATCTATTAATAAAGGATAGTAAAAATATAAGAATTAGTCCAAATTTCATCACCTAGAGCACGAAAATTTTTTGCGGTTATTCCGAAAAAGTATAAAGCCTGTCGTACATTCAGTTAACTTTAAATTAACTTAAAGCTAACTATTTCTCAAGCAGTGGTGGTTCACACTTGGATTACATTTATATGGAATTAACTAACTATTTTAACATTGCGAGTTCCTAGGACTCTGCATTACTTTTAATTAACTTAAAGTTAGTTACCTAGACGTTAACTTAAACTTAACTTATTTTAGCTAGCTATAAACTTACTACTTAAAGTTAATTAAGCTGGTTTTTTTAAACTGACTATAAGCTAGCTAAATTTCAGTGAATGAAAAGTCTGTTGTTTTTATGTTGGCTTTAAACTCACTATTTGTAACTTGCTACAAGCTGATTGTGCTTAAGTGATTGTGATTAAGTTCTGTAGCTGATTTATGTTCTCGTTGCCATTACTTTTCCCTTACCCGCTACAGTCCGGACTGTAGTGTGTACGTCTCCCTACGTAACGGGGACGAACCCTCCGCGGTCGGGTGAGGGTGGGTTAGTGTGAGGCAGGGGACGTTCGAAAAAATAAAACTTAGCTATCATATTAGTTATTCGAAATAAAGCAGTTTTTAAAAATTTATATTTTAATAGAAAACAAAAATTTATTCTTATAAAGACAAAATTAATAGATTAAAAAAATTCACTTCAGTTGCCGTAGTCTACTAAGTAGTGTGTTGGCTTATTAGACGTAAAGCCAAGGTTCGAGCCTCAGGCCAGACATCAAAACAAAATACGAAAAGCATTTCTGCGGCGACTTCCTCTCAGCAGATTTCTGGCAAAAAATCTGAGAGTAAATAAAATTGCCATGAAAAGTTTCTCAAAAATCTGTCGTTCGGAGCCGACTTTAAACTGTAGGTCCCACGACTCATGTATAAAATTAACACACACAACATAGTTGGTGTGAGAAACTAGGTCGTAATCCTGACTGAATGGTTGTAATGACCAATTATGTACATGGGTATATCACAAACAATTTACACAAAAAATTTTTTGTATATTTGTTGATTTGTTAAAAGAAGATTTTTATAAGTAAATATACTACATTTAAAAATAAAATTAATAAATCAATTTCAACGTCAAAAGATTTAAAAAAATATTTTGCACATTTGCTGATTTTTAAATAAAGATAAAAAGAGTTTTTCTAAATATAACATACATTTTCCAATAATTTAATTTCTTGGGTTTATGTTTTTTTTTTAATGCACTGAGCATGAATTTAACGCTTCTTTATTATTTTTAAGGCGTTGTGTAACTCAGTTTCTACATCCTGAGAGCTTTTGTTTAAAAGATATGTATGTAAATTTTGTACATATTTTTAGACTTGGTTAATACTTATATTTTCAAATTAGGACTTGCTTGTTAAGGCGTAATCATTTTTACCATGAACTCCATCCAAGTTTATGTGCATGCACAAATTTGTTGAGATAATTTCTGCAAGCGTTTTCGGCAAGTGGCGCTTCAATGATGGTTGGGGTATTTTCTTGATGTATAATCACTATCAGATATAAGTTCACCTGAAACTGAAGAATACATGAACACATTCTTGGTCTTCTTGCCGATTTGAGTACATTTCGAGCATATGTATGATGAAGTGTGACCAACTTTTCCACAAGCGAAAGCTTTAGCCGGAGTATCACAAACCAGCTCCCTCATTTCGAATGTTATGATTTTATTATTATATGCCAACAGTGAAAACAGAAATGTTGGGAAAATTTACGACTTCTGCTTCGAGCTTTATAACAACGGTAGGCCATCAATATTGATATCTATAATTACTTTTGGCAATCACTAATAATGTTTGAGACTCTTAATAAATGCTTTTTGACACCAAAATATCAATAAAATCCCGAAGACACATTTCTTAAACATAATTTTTCACGTTTGTTAACAAAAGCGTTTGCATTTAAGGGCACTCCTATATTCTCTTCAACTAAAATTTTTAGCAAGTCTTGAAAGCAGTCGTGAGAGGGCCTGTACTTAAAATTCCATTCATTACAATACTTGGTAAGTCAACAAATGGGCTTACGTACATATATATTCTGAATCTGCTACATTGCACGGCCTTAGTTTCGTGGAATAAAAAATTCTTTCTTTTTTAAAAAGCCTCCTCAAATGTCTTCTACTTGCATTATTGCACACAATAATATATCGAATATATTACAAATTGCGTATTTTTTTAATTATTTTATACAAACGATATAATTTTAATAAACAAATTTTAACCGAAAAGATGACTCACGGGTTTGCTTACTAATTAAGCATTAATTAAATGTCTAAGACGTTATCTAAAGTCGACGGCGTTTAGAATTGGAGTGTATGCATACACTTTGGTTAAGTGGTTGCATTTTGCATTGGGTAGTAGTTGACTTTAAGTTAGTCTATGCAAAGTTAGTTAAAGTTGGTTTTTTTTTGTAGTTAGCTACTCATTTGACGTCAGGGAAATTATACGACAGAACTTAATTACGTTGCAATACAAGCTAAACAAATATAATTTCGCTTTTTCAAGGTCTATTGTGTAGCTTTTGAAAAGCTAAACCAGGATCCGTACGTACAAAGTCTTTGTCTTAATAATTCTTAAATCAAATAAACCTTCGTATTCCAAGCAGGCGAAGACAATTCTAACTGAGAAACTGAACCATTTTCTATAGCCTATTATTTCAGCCAATAATCTTAAAATATTGGTTTAACTAATTTTCAATCCTTAAAAACTTATAAAATAATATTTATTCAAATTTCCAGTAGGTGGCCCGATCCGACATTTTATTTTCTACAGTGACACCAGGTAATAGCAATGCCATTTTTTGGATGTCATGAATAGCAATCCACTTCTCTGTATAATTTTTTAAACTAAAAATAATATGAGAAATGCTTTATATTTTCAATATCGTCACTCACTTTCGCAGCAATGGTCCTGAAAACAAAAAAAATTTAAATACTGGTGTTTTGTTTTTACATTGCTTAACATTAAAATTATAAACAAAAGCTACAAAAACAAAACAATTCAGTAAGAAAACCTGTTTACAAATTACTGTACTGCTTAATATAACGGCAAACATCAGCATAAAAAATGGTAAACAAAAATACACAAACAGCACTACAAGAATAAATGTAAACAAAATACACAAAAAACCATAATGAATGTAAACAACGATGTTTACATTTACAGAGATTTTGAAAAGGCGAAGTCACGAACATTCGCCTTTAATAACATTCATCAGACTGTTTACCCCGCCATATAAAAGGCAAGGCAAAGCAGGCGAGTGAGTTAGTGAAGTTCAGTCAGTCTTGTGTTCTATTCTACAAAAGGATTTTGGTCGAACGAAATAATGGGACTTGTTCCCGAAAGCCATATATTCCCAGTAACGCTCGTCTTTCTCGGCCAGGACATCTGTATGTGGTCGAGTGGCCAGTGGATCGCACACTGCATTACGGTAAAGTACGTTTTTTAGTCGGACTATTCGTATGTGGAACTCAATTCCTGCAGAGTTCTTTCCTGTTACTTATGGTATAAAAATATATAAGCCTGGTGTCCATAAACGTGGTTCTCTCTTTCCTTCTTCCCATAACATATTTTCATAGTTCCAAATACAATGACATGCATCCCCTGAGTGTTGATAGTACGAAAAAAATAACGGCGCTTGCCTTTGTTCTTCAGATGGTAATATTAGAAGCTATACTCGAATTTTTAAAATTGTCTGCAATGCCAAGTGATAAATTATTCTCAACTACGAGGTTATTTAGGAGTTGTAATTTTTTGGCTTTTATGGGGTTAAAAAGGAATAAAATACAGAAAAATAATCACATGTAATCGAAAGTAACTTAAAAATGTGATACTTAAATTGGCTTAAAGGGACTTTTAATGTACTAAAGTAAGGAATATGATGTAAATTTTTAATTTCTAAAAATCGTCAAAATGACGATATATCGTCAAATCTGGCAGCTATGGACATAGACTATATGATACCGCGATATGACTTCTCTATGAAATTCATGACGACCATCCCGAATAAAGAGGTATGGAGGAATGGTGTTGGGCATCTCGTCAAGGACTCCGTCCAAATCTTCACTGATGGATCCAAGCTGGGAGGAACTGTTGGTGGTGGAATTTTCTCGGAGTCAATAGGTATAGCCAAATCTATAAGGGATTACTGCCGCATTTTCCAAGCGGATGCCTTGGCAATACAGGCTGCTGTTAAGATTATTTGGGATTCGAATATCCCCAATGGAAACATCACCATACTCTATAATAGCCAGGCGGCTATCAGGGCTCTGGGCTACAATGTGATGAACTCCAGGACGGTCTACAGCTGTCGGAAACACCTGAACAGGGTAGCAAAGAAGTATAATGTGCATATCGTTTGGGTTCCGGGCAGAATGATATCCCGGGAAACTGCAGAGCGGATGAATTAGCCAGACGCGGCATTCTTGGTATTGGGGTCCCTTTGGGGACCTCTAAGGTCATGATTAATGACGTGCTCACGGACTTTATCAACCGCAGTTGGGCAGCTTCTGATAAAGGCAGGTTGGCGGCATGATCTGGCCGCGGGTGGATAGAAGACGCACTACAAGGCTTCTGAAACTCCAAGGCGTGCTCAGTGTGGTTGTTGGAGTCGTGAAGGGTTTTGCGTTATGGGTGTCCACGCGAGGCGCATTGGTTTGGGACACCTCACAAACGATTTCTGTAGAAGCTGCAGGGACGAGAAGGAAGAAGAGACAGCTCTTCATCTACTGGGAACATGCTCGGCACTATGTCAGACAAGGAGGAGATATCTTGGTACCTACTACATCGATGATCTGAGTGATTTGTCGAACGTTGACGTCGGCAGATTGAGTCGCTTTATTGTAAGCCCTGGGTGGTTTCATGACTAGGGGATGGTAAACGCGAACTGTAGTATCAACATGGGCCCCATGAGGCCTAAGTGCTCCCATACGATTCTTTGGACATTTGGGTTTCACCACCCACCTACCTCCATACCTATACCTCTTTGCCCAGAAATTTCTAAGTACCTCTCAAGGCATTGTTTGTATTTCAACCGCTTACCGTAATCCGAACTGTAGCTTAAAACCTAAGCCAAAAGATCATAAATACTTAAGTTTGAATAAGAAATAAAATCTCTTTTTTGTAATCTTTAGGGTCCTAATAAGGACCTTTGATGTTCAATAGAATTATAAAATATTTATAAGGGGAAACGCAATTCGGAAATGTTGTATTCGATGACAGCCTTAAATTACTTTGCTAAATCATGATGGCTTATCAGCACTTCTGACATTATGTTACTGCAGGGTACACCACACGAAGGTAATGTTCATATTGAAGTCTGAGTAATGCTTATTGGGTTTTGATTGTTTTTTTTTATATAATCTCCAATGTGCTTGGATATCCAAGTCTCAATCAAATTTCTAATGGATGTTATCTCGATGTCCGATCAGTCAAAAAAGGTCTTTTATGACTTCAAATTATCATTAAAAATTGCATTGCTCATGGCTAGGGCCAAAATCTCCAAAATGACAAATGACAAAAGTGTTCCCACTGCTTCTGTTAAATTGTATATTGAATTTCAACATCTTTTTATTCCCATGCCTGGATGTACGTATGTGTGTGTATGTGCCGTTTTTTTATTTATCATTGGCGTTGAGTAGCAAAACTGAAGGCAAATGTGATGAAATTTTGCATATATAGAGACCTTCGCCATATTCGTTAGATGCTTTCTGCACATTGAAAGTTTACATTGATAAACTTTTAATATTTTGTTGGCATTTAAACAACAATCTACAAACGCCGCACGAAGAACAATACCATTTTGCGATTACTACTGCGTGTGTACTCATCACCGCTCGTTTTTTCTTTCTGGTCTACTTTGGACTTTGCAAAATCAAGTTTAAAGTTTAAAGGTGGAAAAGGCAACAATCGTTTGGTTCTTCAAACTTTAAGGTGCTATATATGTGACGACAAAATGCAACAAGTGTCAGATCGTCGCCTTTTCAACGCATCCATTATAACTTTATTTGTGTTGATGTAAAAATTGGTGTTGTCGCAGTTGTTGTTTTGAGTTGACAAGAAAACAGAAGAAAAATACATGAAAATAGAGAAACGAAATTCAATTAAGAATATTCAATTCAAAATTAACTTTAAAATGTAAAATGGTGTCCAGATATGCACCTTTATTACGTAAATCGCAATAAACGCCATTATTGAGCTCAATATTTCATATAAAGTTTCCATTAATTATTGCGTAATAAATACACAATTTGTTACAATATTGAGTAAAACTTAAAATGCAGTACTGTCATAAGTAATGTTCAGTGAGCATATTACATTTATCCGAACACTTTCTGTTAATATTTGACAACTCAAATGTCAATAACGGCAAACAAAAAAAAAAAAAGGAAAAACAAAACAAAAAAAAAAACAATGTTGTTGTAACAAACAGCTGGTTTGTGTACCAGCTGTCAAATGAACTGAACTGCTGAACTGCGTATATTATTATGTCTGAACACTTAAAATATTGTACTGAATAAAATGAATATTGACCCAATAAAAGTACATTTCTGAACGTAGTATTATACCGTGTTCAGACAGGCACTTTTTTTGCGTAAATCGCAATAAACGCCATTATTGAGATCAATATTTCATATAAAATTTCATTTACTGCTCAATAAAAATGCAAATTTTTTTAATATTGAGAAAAGTTTTAAATACAACACTGTCATAAGTACGTTCAGTGAGAATATTACAATTTTCCGAACACTTTCTATTGATATTTGACAACTCAAAGAACAACGACAAACAAAATAAAAAACAAAATAAAACGAATGTTGTTGAAACAACCAGCTGTTTTGTTTACCAGCTGTCAAATGAATATTGAATAAGCAGCTGAAATGCGTATATTATTATGTCTGAACACTTAAAATATTGTACTTAATAAACCGAATATTGAGTCAATAAAAATGATTATCTGAACATAGTATTAGGCGTGTTGCGTTACCGTTATGGCTGCACAGTTTATGTCAAATATTTTCAATTTAAACTTACCTAAACTTCTTCGTACTGGAATTATAAGTTTTTAACGGATGTTGCGTTTGCTACATGTAATGCTATGACATTATATAGCAGAGGTGATACCGCATGTTTCCCAAAATATGGTAAGTCATATCACATTTTTCTCCGAAACACCTCTCAGCAAATTATGCAAATTCACATACGTCGATATAACTCTTTAACTTTTTTCGGTTGTTTGACAAGATTAGGGTATGAAGTAAGTAGCGAGGTATTTTAAGTAAAGTTTTTTTTTCTATTAAGAGATATGAAACGATTTTTTTTAATTTTACAGATAAAAATAGAGATGTTATGTTTTTATTGGAAATCCTGACTGAAGGGTTGTAATGGTCAATTATGTATGTTATGTATTTATAAACTGCACTAGTGTTATCAAAGAGCTTTTGCTTATTTTCGATTGATTTCAGGCAAGCATTACGCCGTATAGACTTTTCACCATGTGTGCCTAAGATCTCGTTGAGATAAATTTCAGTTTCACCAGAGATTATGTGAAATTTGTGCTCACAGTAGACCCAAAATGTATTTAATATCTTTTGATAATTTGACTTATTCAGTCAATATCGAATAATAGACTTGATTATTGGGAACAAGTTCAATTATTTCGCTCGACCAAAGTCTGTTCGGTTCCAGCGAACATCACACTGAATTTTCATGCTCAGAACGTCAACAGCTTCTGACTCCTTTATACTAACACCACCCATAGATTTAGATGATGCAATATTATTGCTGCGCTTATGTGTCAATAAACAACACTGGGATAGACTGTGTAAACGTTAAACAATTTTTCCTGAAAATGATACAAAACTTCTCGATTTTTGGAAAAAAATCAGAAATGAAAATAAGCTTTAAATTTCTAGCCCTGAATAAATTTACTAAAGAATATTAGTATTATCATATTCTTCCGCTATTGTAGGAAGAGTATTAAGCCAAGATACTTCTTAGAAGCGATATTATATAAAAAGATTATTTAAAAATTTGCAATCGTAACTGTTTTGACTTTGATAAAAATGTTTAATTGTAATATATATATTTTGAACATACAAATATATTGTATAAAACACTCGTTTTTACAGTTTATTTTTATAATTAAAACGTTAAAAGGACTTCTTTAATTTTTTTGATATTTTATTAATTATTTTTGAACTAAAATATGTACATTGACTTAACTTTATATGTTTCACAAAATTTTTTTTTGTTGCTTTTAGTTTATAAATTCATTTTTTCTGAAGATTTTTTTTACGATTTCCATGAAGGTCTTTGACGATTTTGACGATTTTTTTCTAATTGACGATTTAATACTTTATTTATCTGGCAGATATGCGTATGAATGATATTTAATTCCATTAGTTTCATACACGACATATAAAAATATTTTATTGCATACTTTTCAGTGTAATTATTCACGTACAAGTAATATGATGCGTATAAGTAATATAATTCAAATTCATTAAATATAAAGTATACCGTTAATTAGGAATTAAAGCTGGATTCACCCATTGTTTTTTTTCATCTCTTTCCGACCGTATACGACAATTGTGCGGGAGCGTTTAGTCTCTATAATTTCTTTAATATATTACGTTATGCGACATGACCGGCAAAAAACAATTGTGTATGCTATGTTTTATTGATCATTGTAAAGAACCATTATCAGTTTTTTTCATACTATTTTGGTAGTTATAGTTATGTACTTTCCCCAGTTGAGGCGAAAGGGTAAGTTTGTAAATAAATTATTTTATTTTATTTATTATTTTATTATTATTATTATTTATTTTATAAATTGTGGAATCTTTTATCAAACAAGTGTTTCCAATTAGAACAGATATTAAATATTGTATGTAAAGTGTAATTTTATGATTATTTTGCGATTTTTTAAATTTTTTTAGTTAAAATTGTTTGAAGTGCAACAATTGTGCGTATTCTGAAACAAAAGGATAAAATTGTATCGTTTTCATAAAAACGTGTGTATTCTAAACTTGATATCTTTCTGTTATCTGTCGTCTGTCGTCCATGTGTTTATACCTATAAGGCATAATGGCGTCGTTTAGTATAATGGCATAATAAATGGCATCCATTATTCCTTCTATTCTAAATAGAGTCCTTGTGCCATGGCTGAAAAAACATTCCCATACCAATATACTTCCTCCATGATGTTTAATGGTTGTTATTATATAATGATGAATGAGTTCAGTGTTCGGGTGTCTTCTAACAGTCAAATTACTTCTGTCAGAGGCAAAAAAATTATCTCTGGTATCATCTGACCATAAAATATTTCTCCACTTATGCACAGGCCAATTTGTATGCTGTTTTGCAAATTCTAATCTTTTGTTCAGGTATTGTTTAGACAACAATGGAACTTTTCTGCGACTTTTGGTTTTTAAATTATTTCTGAGTAAATCCATTTAGTGGAAATATAAAGCTTATATTCTTTTTTAATGGCAGCAGAGGTTGAAAGCGTGTCTTTTTTCACATGACGCACAATTTTTCCTTCCATGATGGGTGTGAATTTTGGTTTTTTCCCCCTCAAGTTTCTGCCTGAAACTTATATTTTATTGTGTTTTGGACCATTTTATGTGAACACCCGATAATTTCAGCAATTTTTCTAAAGCTTGTGCCTTCATTATGAAGTTTTTTATATTATTCCCCTGACTTCAAGTCCGCAGTGTTTCCATCTGCCCACTTCCAATTCTAAAGCTTAATTGTTTACATGATTTTTTTCTAATATTATTAAAAATCAAACACTTAACGTTTAATACAATTACTATCAAACAACAGGTTGTAATTTAAAAAATTCTATAATTTTTGCTAAGTGAATCTGTTTTATTGAACACGCGTTTTCAGAACCAAATCTATACTTGCAATAAATTAAAAAAGAGTGACGCTTCAAATTTTGGAAATGTAATGGGATTATATTCATAAGAGATCAGTAAACAAAGTGCAGTTACTTTTTCACATATACTTCTTTGTATAAGAGATTAATATAAGAGTAAACTTTTCGGAGAGAGCTGTTCTATTTTTTTGAACAGCACTGTATAAGCAATTCCTCTAACGTACATAGGAGGATAAGGCGAGTTAAGAATTTGTGTTTTGCCAATTCCCGTTTCTTAAATAATTAATAGGGCTATTATCTGCATGCCTTTAATTCCACGATATGGGAATAAATATTGGGTAACTCCCAAATACCTAGCTTTTATTGAAGCTCTAGAGTTTTATACCATAGAAATACTGTTTGAAATTTTGACAAATGTATGTTTTTGTTGTGAAATAAAATTTTTCCAGGCAGAAAGTGTTGTATTATTTCATTCATATGGCTGGCGCGGATAGACTCACAGTACCTAATTCGATCGGAAGCAATTTTCCTACACATTTTCGAGTGTATGGGGTCGTATCTCGGCTTTGGTATCACGAATGTTGGCCTTCAAATGCTCAATTGGCGCTGGTTTGTAGGCATAACACATTTCATCAACGGCGCCCCACAGAAAATAGTCACATCAACTGCATGCCTTCAAATCACTCATGCAAAATATCCAATACAACATGAGCTATGTTACATGAAGTGTCGTCCTGTCAAAATCCATTCCAACCAATTTATAATTTAGTTCAATATAAGTTAGGAATCATCAATCTATAGTGCACGCCATTGACAGTAATAGCCTGACCAACGTTTTTTTCAAAGAAATAGTGACCTAAGGCGCCGCCAGCTGAAAATCGGCAACAGTTTGTGAGTTTTTCGGCATGCATTGGACTCTCTGGGATTTCTTGTCTGTTTGTATTGTCAAAAATTCTACAATTTTGTTTGTTCACGTACCAACTCATATAGAAATGGGCCTCGTCACTATAGTTAATCTATCCAATCCCTCATTGGTCATTGGTACAGCTTGAGGGCATCATGATTAAAACTAAACACAAATTTATTTTTACCCTAAATGTTCCATTTACTGAAAGTCAATTTTATATTCTTTAATTTTGTAAATAAGTTTGTACATGCTTGGATAAATGTATAATGCAAAATAAGGCAAAATTTCATTGTTTTTAAATCACAATTATTTTTCTCATCCACCTGGTTCATTCATTTTATTTATTAATAAATATTTTTTTTAATATTTTTAAAAACCTTAAACGCTTGGATACTTAGTTCAGTGTTTTAGAATGCATGCCAATGCTTAGTTAAGTATGTAAAGATACTTTAATTTGTTTATAATCCCTAAATGAAAATCGAATTTAATTTAGCAAAAAAGAAAAGGAGAAAATTTGTGAATTTTTCTCTTAACCAGATTTCAAGTTACCAGTGCTAAAAGAATAAATGCAATGGGAAGAAAGTAGTAAAGCTTCTTATTTAACTTTTTAATACATTGCAATATTGAGAAACTTTTCTAAACTTTTATTAAAAATTGTTCTCCTTTTTCTGTTAGAAAAAAGTAATGTTGGACTTCAATACTGCAACTGCGTACATTTACATAATTTTTAAGAATCATTTCACCGCACACTTTTTATCATTATTTATAGTTTTGAAATATGTGGAAAGCGTTATTGAATAGTTTCTTCACACTTATTTAAAGTTTATTTTTATCTTTAATTTTAAGGTTCTATTGTTATTTGGATGCAGTACACAGTACAGTATAGTTGTAGTTACATATATACTGTAAATGTTAGATACATTGGGCTCACTAAGATGCTGGTAACAGGCTAATAACGGTATTACACACCAATTCACTTATACTATGTTCAGATATGCACTTTTATTGAGTCAATATTGAGTACAATATTTTAAGTGTTCACTGCTTATTCAATATTCATTTGACAGCTGGTAAACAAAACAGCTGGTTGTTTCAACAACATTGTTTTTATATTGCTTTTTTTTGGTTTTTTTGTCGTTGTTGATATTTGAGTTGTCAGACATCAACAGAAAGTGTTCAGTTAATTGAAATATGCTCACTAAATATTAGTGCGCAATAATTAATTGAAACTTTATATGAAATATTGAGCTCAATAATGCCGTTTATTGCGATTTACGCAATAAAGGTGTATATCTGAACACCGTATTAAGAAAATGTAAAGAATGTAATATTTTCCTATTTTTAAGCTGAAAACTTTACTTTTTTCCTTTTTCTATAGGATTTAATCGATTAAACCTTTGAAACCTTTCTTACAACGTTTTAAGGAACTATTGGATTTGAATGATTCTTTCGGCAGTTGAAAATATTGTCTCCGCATTGAATTTTTATGCCAAAACAATCAAAAATTCCAACACATCAAACCGTCATAATAATAAATGATTTACATAAATGCCGTACTTATAAATCGCTCTTTAAAATCGGCGCTATTAGTAGACTCAGCCTAAGTCTGGTGCGAGTAAGTCTCTACGGTCAAAGAACATACTCCAAATTCTGTCAAGATTTAGACTTAGAGATTATATTTTGGATAGAGTAGATCATTAACTAGTCCGGTATGCAAGTGCATTGAAGTCGTCGTAGTATAGTAGTTAGTGTGGTGGCTTATTAGACAGGAGACCACGGTTCAAATCGTTGTGAAATTAGGTCACGCCACTTATGTAAAAAAATTATACAAGCAGAATGATACGGTGTATGGACTATCTAAGAACTCATTTGAACCGCCTTCATTCTTGGTATGGTGGAGTAATTTTACTTTGATTTTTGAAAACAAGAGATCGATTAAAGGTTATCAAGAAACCGTTTTTAAAGCCATTATAAAACCATTAACCGTTCAATGCTCTTCAATTCATCAGCATTCATCTCTGAATGCTGTACATCTAGCGGTCCTAATTTAAACCATTTGGCCTACAATTTGCCGACAGTTTATAACGACATTATTTACCACAAAATATACCCCAATATTTATTATCTTAATACAGCCTTGATTCATGCTGTGGCCAATTTTCCAATTGAAAGTCCTTTTGCTGCAATACCATACATTGGAAAATACATCATCATAATGGTTCTTATCGTGGCATTTCAAAAGAGGTAAAAGGAGAACTTCTGTGTATGAATTTGAGTGTGCCAATTTCGTGTATTATTTAAAAATCTTGCTGAGTCTACAATGAAAAAACGGTACAAACAACTACGTACAAACAAGAAAAATTAAAATAAATGCTCTTCTTTTCGCAACATGTGCAGCTATGTTTATGAATTTAAATATGCACGTATGTGTTGCATGGCATAGATCTTATTCCATGTGGTGTTTAATGCAATAGAATATGAAAATTGTTATTTCGGTCTTAAGGCATTTGCTGGCTTTGTTTGTTAGTTTGAATTGCTTTTCCGCTACTCTCTGCTATTAACGAGATCATATCTGTTTTAACCTAGACAATGGCGAAATGTGCGAGAAAAAGACAAAATCATTTTTTAATTTTTAAAAAGAACAGGAAAAAACTGTCAAATAAATTTCATTTGTTCAAATACATCCATAGGTTTCTGTGATATAAACATACTTTTTACATCTGTTTTTTCGGTACAATAATTCACTTGGAATGAAAGGAAACTTGGGACCATTGAAGATATGTTATAAATACATTGTATACACATTATTGTGTATAAAATTAAATCATTTCTTCTATCAAAGATATTTAAAAAAAAATTCCAGATTTACGTTGCATCAGAACTGAGGTTTAAACTTATGAGTTCTGTTCTAGTAAGCCAACACACTATCTACGAGACTATGGCGACTACTATCCTCCTACAAATATGGTAGGCCTGTTGCATGTCTTTTTCGGAATATATCAATCCATATCCCGACTTGGCTAGTTCCTGTGCATGCTCTGCAAAATAAAGGTACTCCCACATAGGAATCCGTTCAAATTATCTGTTGTACAGTTTTTGCAAGTACGTCTGCTTTCTTATTACCTACAATATTTTCGTGTTTGGGAACTCACGTGAGAAAGCTTTTAGAGACACAATGCTTTCTTCGACAATCTAGAGATGTAATGACTGCTTTATTGTTTAGAGTGATGGCAATATATTACAACGTATTTAACTTAGCCGACTATAATGAGAGCTTCTCCGCTCATGGTATCGCTACCGGATTGGGAGATTATGTATATTTTTTTGAATGATAAAAACTTTGCCTTTGTTGGGTCACACCCAGGCCGCATTCGTAGCATTATTTACATACTTTAACTACGCGTAGTAATTCATAAAATATGGTAACACCAAAAACTGCATGAAAATGCAAAATTTTCTGGAAGCATTGTTAACACCAATACACATGTAAAACTATTATTATTATTATTTTTGAGCATTGCACTACTAGAATTAATTGAACTTCGGTCAGCAAGGAATTAAGACACTAGAAATTACATCATAATTACATTGTACTCTTTTATTAAAATTAAATTCTTTTTTTGAAATAAAATTAAACTAAAAATTTTAATACATAGTAAATTTGAACATTCATGGATAGTTGTCATTCGACGTCGTCTTGTATATCTTTAAAGCTTAAAAGATTGAAAGGAAATTTTAGAATAATATGTTTCACCTTGTGCCACTTGTATAGATATTGTTACGAAAATGGAAACTATAGATACTGATGTTTTGCTTTTACATCGTTTAACATTAAAATTATAAACAAAAGTTACAAAAACATAAAAAACAATGAATTTGTTTACAAATTATCGCACGGCGTAGTAAACAACAAGCATCAGTATAAAAAAATGGTAAACAAGTAAACAAAAATACAACAACAAACACTGCAATAATAAATGTAAACAAAATACACAAACAACAACAATGAAACAATGAAGCTTGCATTTCTAGAGATCTTGAGAAGGCGAACATTCGCCTTCAAGAACATTCATCACACTGTTTACGTTGCAAGGCAAAGCAGGGAACTGAGACAGTAAAAGCTCAGTCAAACTTGTGTGAAGACACGTTTCGTTTGAAGAGAGTAATCGTGGTTTGAAGATCTCCGTTACACAGATCTGTCGAAAATTTGTCTAGTAATTGTTATTGTTTATGCAAAGGGTAGAATAACAGAGGAATAACAAACAAAGCAGTTGTTGTTGTTACATCAAGTTGTGAACAGTGGCACACAGAATTGTACGAATAATAAGGAACTTTAATTAAAACTAAACACAAATTTATTCTTATTTTATTTGCTATCTAAGTGCTCATATTTTAAACGTTTTTAAAAGATAAAAACGTAACAATAAAATCAATAATTGAGAAGTCGCGCTGGATTGGTTAGTCTACAAAGGTTCAAATACCGCAGAAGGCGAAAAAATGTGATCATTATAAAATTAACCCATATGTGCCTAACGCTCCATTTTTAAAACACTAAGATATTGATCAGATGTGTGGTATACCATATAGATTCCAATAAATACAAAAACCCATGGTTTTACGGGGAAAAAAGAGTTGGGCACATACTGGTTAAGGGTTTTAAATATTCTTGTATATAATAAAATAATATACGTAGTAATACGCTCTAACTTTAATGTACCTAATGCACCAGTACACCAAATATCCTTTCACAGAGAGTATTGTGCTACAGTAGAAAAAAGTTGTCAGTTCTTTAGGATAACATAAATGAAAAAGTTACCAATCAAAACAGTGGAAGATCTAGTATGGGATAAACGAGATACTAGCAGTCGAAAATATAGTGGAAGTTATACTTCCATTTAAAAATTTTAACGTGTTCAAAGTAGCAATCAATGAAGGATTTCTTATCGTAAAAAATCCATCATTTCATAACTCAAGTTCAGAATGTAAGCGAAAAGATGAATATGAATAAACAACGTAAACAGTTGGCTTATATTCTATACAAACAATAAAAAATAGAAGTGCCCTTTCTATCGGTGTTCAAAGGTGTTTACAACATTTCCTTTTTGTTAACGTATCTACTATAAAAACGTAAAACATTTGTCACGTGCGACAGTGTTTATGTGTTGTGTTGTGGCCATGCTGGAAACCCTTAAAAGGTATTTAATACTTCGATAGATTGTTGATTGCTGTATTGATAGCTGGACTTATTTATTTTACTTCCTGTATACATACCTACTTGTGGGTATGGATTGGTTGCTTTACGGTAAAGACAAAATTTATATCACTTAAGTATACAATTACAAACAAAATCAAAAGCAAAAGAATAGAGAAACATTTTACGTATCAACAGAATCCCTGCATAGACACCTAGTATTTCATACAAATCCATTTAAGTCGCAAAGGTAAATTGCTGTGGATTCAAACTTATCTGTTCTCAATGTTTGTTCATAATGTTGTACATCGAAGATAAGAAACAGTATAAAGGAATTGCGTTTTAATAAAAGGTTTTTTTGTTTAGTCTTAAAGATACAATCCATTTGCCGTTTTGACAATTTTTAGAAATTAAAAATTTGCAATATATTCTTAACTTTAGTACATTAAAATACTACTTAAAGCTTTGTACTTGCTTTGCAATTGTTACAATCGCAAATATAGGTTAGTAATAACGAGGAGTGAAGTTTTATATTTTAAGTTATTTTCGAATAACTGTGATGATTTTTCTGTATTTTATGCCTTTTTAACCCCTGAAAAGCCAAAAAATTACTACTCCTAAATAACCTCGTAGTTGCTCATTTACCGTTGCAGACAATTTTAAAAATTCGAGTATAGTTTCTAGTATTACCATCGCAAGAACAAAAGCAAGTGCCGTTATTTTTTCATACGACCAACACTCAGTGATGAATGGCATTATATTTGGAACTATGAAAATATGTTATTGGAAAGAGGAAAGAGGAAGCAGTGTTTATGGACACTAGGTTTCAATATTTTTATACCATAAGTAACGGGAAAGACCTCTGCAGGAATTGAATGTCACATACGAATAGTCCGACTAAAAACGAATTTTGTCTGTAATGCAGTGTCCACTGCCCTCTCGACCACATACGAATGTGCTGGCCGAGAAAGACGAGTTTCACATAGGAATATATGACTCTCAGGAACAAGTCCCCTTATTTCGCTCGAGTAAAATCCGTTGTAGTAGCGATAGAAACACAAGCCAATGAATCAATAGAGTTCGATAGACTACCGTCATTAACGAGCAAGTTAATCCTCTCCTGAAGGTGTCTCAAAATAGGCATTGTGTCACCAATCCATACATGAGAGTTGTTTTATGTTCTCGGTCGGATATATAAAGTGAAGGTTTTCTTGCGCCGTCTTAAGAAGCCTGGGAACTGAAAAATGTGCCGGTTCCAGCCAACATTACACTGAATATTCATTCTCAGAATGTCAAGAGCTTCTGACTCGTTAATATTTACATTATAGCGGGATGTATCACAATTGTTTTAGTTTAAATTGAAATATTCGTTGTATAACAAAATAAAAGTATAAAAAATTATACATCGATGGAAAGCTTATAAAAATGCGTTATTTTGATGCCCATTACATATATATGAATTGAGTTAACAGAGGTTGTCAGATAGAGAAAACAAATTTTAAAAAATTTTAATAAAAATTAAACTAGATTTAATTTTGAAAAACGGAAAAAAACATTTTGGTTAAATTACATGGTCTTTATAATCAAGAAATTTCAACAATTTAGTTAAGTAAATTCAATGAAAAAATTAAAAAAAAACAAAAATTTTGACCAAAATTTTCAAAATTTTTTAATTTTCAAAATTGTATTTAAAATTTCTGATAACCTATTGAAAGCGCCTCTTAAAGACCTTTCATATGATACTAAATTTATATATAGTTTCTTTGGAAGAAATATGAAAAAAATTCAAAAAACCTAAAAAAAGGACCTTTTTATCCTTTGATCCAGCTCACCAAATATTGACCCCAGGACAAAAATTTTGAGAAACGTAGTCTTAGAATGAATCAAACTTTCATTTTAGTTGGGAACATCAATTTTATTTAATCTCGGAGTTTTTGCCAGAAATATGCTGAGAGGAAGTCGACAAAGAAATACTTTTTGTATTTTGTTTTGATGTCGGGCCTGGGGTTTGAACCGTGGCCTCACGTCTAATAAGCCAACACACTACACTACACATTGTTATCGAATGTATAAAAAAGAAGAACAATAATAAGCAAGAAAATGGGAAAAAATTAAATAATCAAAAAACCTACTTTTGTATTATATTAAAAAATAATCATTTCCAAACAAACAGTTCAAGGTTGCCAAAAAAAAAGAAAATAATAACAGAGATTGTACCATTACAATCCACTTTTATTTCTGTTGTTGTTGTAAATGAAAAAATAATATTTTTCCACTTTCATAAAGATTTCACACTATATTTGTATTAATGGGTTTTAGATTTGGATTTTCGTTTCATGTCTTTTTTTCTTCGTATTATATTTCGGGTAGTGTCTCATTTTTAAAGAGGTTATAACAAGCAGAATATAAAGCCATTGACAGTCATGTAATATTAATTATTTCGAATTTATAACACACTGCAAGAATTTTGCCCAAAGGCGTAAATCTGTAAATCTTTGCATTGCTTACGACAATAAAGTCAAATACAACGCAGCACAATAGTAATGAAAACATTAAAATAATTCAAAAATTTTGCAGAAAGTCAAGTTCATTTTCGCTATGCGCAATGCTAAAAACACAATAAAAGCAACACAGTAAGTTCTCCAAAAATTAAATACATAGGCGTATATGGAAATGATTATTTTAATGGCAAAGCAACAGCAAGTAAATGATTGTTGCAAAATTCCTATATTCGCTGTGTTGCCTTTATTGTGTTTATAGCATAACGTGCTGATATATATTGAAATTTTTTCAAAGTTTAGAAAATTTAAATGGAATTATTTGTTGTCTTCATTTCAAAATGAGTGCATTTTGTGTGCTACTAAGACAATTTGAACATCCAATCCCACACTACAGTGCTGCGTTCACAATTTCTTAAAATTATTTTAATTTTTGAAATGAAACAAATAAACCCACACTAATTACACTATGCGACGAAATACCAAAAACTAAATACACTTAAGTAACTACCTAGTCTAAGACATTCAGTTAGTTGAGTAGAACTCAAATATATTTTTTTCATATTTCTCGAACCCTTCAAACTTGTTTTATTTGACCAAAACGGTATTTTTGACGTTTTTACACAAAATTATTGATTACCCAAGTTTTTTGAAAAGGTGTAAAAGGACAGATGGAGCCTTTAAAATGGTATACATAAACATATGGTGCAAACTTACATGTATGAGTTTTGATCGGCATCATTTTTTCAAGTTTAACTAATCTCAATTAAGGAATATAAAATAGGTGACGACATTCTGAAAGTGCATTATCTTCTGAAGAGATTGACACTTTGTTTGATCAAATCGGACAAAAATTAGCGTAGTTAATATTGAAAGAGTATAAAAGTTGAGTTATATTTATCGTTTACATATATTTTTCAAATGAAATTATAGTTCAAAAATTTTCAGAATTTTTGAAAGATTTTGATTGTTTATCGGAAAATGTGTCAATTTCACGTTTAAGCGACCACCAGAAGTTTTCCAAAATTTCCGCAAAGAGAAATAATAATATTTGCAAAAACACAAATGTTAGCCGACTTCTGGTAGTCGTGCAATCATGAAATTGCTACATTTTGCGATAAACTATCAAGATCCATCAAAACTTTTGAAAATTTTTGATCTGAAAGTTCATTTGATAAGATGACATATATAAAAAATATAACACGTCTGTTGTACTACTTAAGTAATAACTACGGTAATTTTTGTCCGATTTGATCAAACGAAGTGTCAAAATTTTCAAAAGATAATCTACTTTCAGAATGTCATCACTTATTTTATATTTTGTAATAAAATTTTGCATATAAGTTTAGACAAAACGTTTATGTATAACGTTTTAAAGACTAATCTCTCCTCTTTCGAAAAAACTGTGGATTTGTAAAATAGGTTGAAGCATATATGAGTAATAATTTTTAGCGAAAAGATAAAAAAAACCGTTTTTGTCAAATAAAACTTGAAAAGAGGGTTAGAGAAATAAAAAAAAGTATTTTTGAGTTCTACTTAACCTAGTGAATTACTTAGACTATGTAGTTACTCGGGTGTATTTTCACTGTCACACCGTGTTATTGACAAACTCTTTATGGCAATTAGATTTATGATTTTAAATGTGTTTTGTACGGATGCAAATGAGTATCACAAGGGTCTAAATAAGTCTCTAAAAACTACAACTTTTGGCCATGAACACAATAAAGTAGTTGTAATAGAAGTTGAAGCTCAAAACGTAATGGGTAGCGAAGCAAGAAGAGAAGCGTACGGAATAGTGATGTCAAGTAAGCTCTTCAAATACTAATAGAATATTATGCAAATTTCCTAAAAAATAATAGATTCACTGGAATGACCCTACAAAGTTCGAGATCCAAAATTCAAGTCGCCCATTTAGAAATTTTAGGGAAAATGATATTTATTTATTTATTTATTACAATACAATTACAAATTATATTTTAATTATATACGAGCTGCGTAACTTTGACCATATGCTCGTTGTAGTTTAATATTCTAGCACAATACCCACTAGATTACCAGGGCATTCAATGGTAATAATAATAATAGTATGTGCCAATTGCAATGAACAGGATTAAGTGAAAGGCAGTGATGCGCAGATAAAATAAAATCTTTATTCTAGAAAAAGAACAAGAATAACAATTAATAACGAAGCTAAAGAGATATAAGAGTAGAAATAAACAACCATCAAATTATATAAGAAAACCTTATAGTAACACCACAAAAGAAAGAGGAAAACGATAAAAACAATAACAATTCAAAAGTACGGTACTGGAAGTTTTCAGACCGAAAACAAATAAACTACGGAAAGAACCAAAAGTAACATTGCCAGTGAGTAGTAGTGTAAATTGCAACTGACGTTCACTATTGCTTCAGACGAGGTTAAATTGGATCTTATTTATTACGTCATAAATCATCACTTACAATAGCAATTACAACAATGACAACAACAACAATTGTTTAGAAAAAGAAGCAGAATATAAAAGGCATTAAAATGAGGAAATACGAAGCCATAAGCCGTATGCATAACTTACAATAAACAAATGTTTGACTTGTTTAGCCATCAAATTCTATTCGTTTGACATTCACTCTGTTCTTGTTGTTACACCTACTGCTGCTGGTGAGGGTGTTGCTACATATGTACATAGCCAGCCCTGTGACAGTTTTATGAAAGATTTTTCTTCTTCTTCACCTTTTTTCATCTAAAAGACAGCTGGATAGATACCAGACAGTAGATTCGAATCATACCCATAATTTCTGATACTTATACGCATTCATACTTATTTTAATATTATACTCATACTACTCATATTCAAAGTTTGAAGAACTCATCGTACTCATATTTAACAATACGCATGATGTTGTTGATTTCGACTCTCCATGACTCAACCTTTACAAGAATCACAAAATAAATATGATTCGAGTACGAACACTACAATACTCACTAGAAGGTTGTGTGTTTGCTTGATGTCTCATTACTCATACTCATTGCAACCTGTATTTATAAATCAATGTTGTATTGAGTACGAATGAATCAGGGTAGCTGAATTTCAATATTGTTGACTCGCGCATACTCTAAATCTTATGAGTACTTATGAGTAGCGAAAAAATGATTCAATGCTGATCCCTGATAACAGATGTATGCATGGTTTAGATGGTTGGTTGGTTGGTTGCTTGGTTTATGACATAATAAAGTTATTATGCGTTGTTAATTTCAGTAAATATATAAAAATAAATAAAATAAACAATAGTGTTTATTTCAAAACTAAAATCTTCAAAACCACACTCGTGACAAATGATGAATACAACGAATATTCAAAAAAAAAAAAAACAATATTTTCACTTTCATTTTTAAATCAATCTCATATTGTTACCCAAAATAAATAAAAGATGTTTTCGTAGCCTTTAGCAAAAAAAAATTCCGGCCTTTTGTAAATCAATAAATTCATTAAAATTGTTATGATATCTTTTGTTAGTTATTCAAAGTCATCACCTAACCTAACCTATTTCAAGTTATCATATATCTCTACAGGGGCATCTGTCATGTTTCTTAAATTAAATTTGAAGTTAAAAAAGAAAGGCACATAAGGAAAACTTTGTAATTCAAAACTTTGAAGTGAAAAAAAAAGTTTTGGTTTTACTCGTTAGTTTCCGTCCTTTTTTTCTTCTTCAGAATTTTTGTTTTTAACCGGATTTCAAAAACCAAAAGTTAAGCGTCGCCATATGAGATGATATTCCATTTGGTTTGTTTGTTAGGGGGTGGTATTGTTTACTCTTTCAAACACTATAAATTTTACAATTTAATTTTACCATTGAAAGTGTTATGTTTACCAAGATGGCGAGAGATATTAGCGAGTACGAGAAGATATGTTACTTAACAAATGCACACCCACAAATTAGCAAGTTGTCACATAAGTTTGAACACCATTTCAATGTCGAAGTACAAACTTCTCTGAGCTCTGCTTGGAGTTTAGTTTATTGTGTGCGTACAAGATGTGGCATACAGTGGGGCATTTTGATAGACAAAGACAGCACATTATGACACTATCTACAAAGAGTTGTAATAGCAGCGAGAACGACACTTAAAATTGCTTCGTATTCACTAACTAAGAATTATATCGTATTCTTGAATTCAGCGAACTGGACTGACCAATATAGTGCGATAATGTTGGATCGGGCACGCTATATATAGCGTTATTTTTTTAACCGTTTGGGTTTTTAAAATTGAAAAAAAAAACGCAGACAATTTGTGTGCAATAAAATAATGACTGTGTTGCCTGTTGCATCCAACAGTTGTACTTCGGGGTATTTTTACAATATTTTGTACGGGAATTTAACCATGCTGAAATATTGCTCTTCAATAACAGGTTTGTTCCTGGAAAAAAGAAACTCCACTCATACCCTCACAAATAAACGAATGGGGTCATATTGTAAGAAATTGATAGTTCACCAATCTAGCCTGTCAAAGATTTCATCGCATCCCCTGCCGTGTGGTATGTCTTCTTGCTTCCACATGTCAACCAAATCCAATTTTTTTTATTTTTGGAAGCAAAAGTCATCAGCTGGTAGCTTGCGCCACAGATTGTAACGTTACGACTTTCATCTTTTTTGAAAAAATACGTTTCAATGACGTAGTCGCACGTAGTCTAGTAGGTAGTGTGTCGCCTTATTAGACGTAAGGCGACGGTTCATATCCCAAGTCAGACATCAAAACGAAAATATGAAAAAATAAATATTTCTTCGGCGACAGCCTCTCAGCAGATTTCTGGCAAAAACTCTGAGACTAAATAAGATTGCCATGAAGCGTTTCTTAAAAATCTGTCATTCGGAGTTGACTTTAAACTGTAGGTCCCGCCAATCATGTATAAAATTAACACACACAATATGATTGGTGTGAAAAGCTAGGTCGTAATCCCTACTGAAGGGTTGTAATGACCAATTATGTTATGTTATGTACGTTTCAATGACGCCGTCGGGCCCGCTAACCGCAATAAATAGTTCGTCTTCCAGGATTCTTTGGAATTGATCACACTGTACCTAACTAGACTGACTGTTATCCTACGATTTTTATCGTTCTCCATGAAGTACACTTCAATGAAGCTGTCAGCCAACTAACCACACTAAACAGTGCGTCTTTCTAGGTGCATTCTTGACGAAGTACGATGCAATGTTACTGTCGGCTCATTAAACACGTTAAACAGTGCTTCTTTCAGCGTGGGTTGTAAGCTCTTAAATTGTTTTTGGCTGCTATTCACGTTATTTCGACGATTCTGGGTTGAGACAAACATTAGCCTTTGCTTTTATGGAACCGATTTTTGATAGAAGAACATTTCTTGTACAGCACGATATTTAACTTCTTTCCAGCTAAGGCCGGTTTTAAACATTTTTAACTGTGAGTTACCTTGAGAATTTCCTTTCGAGTTTTTATTGTACGGGGTTGAGCACTGCCGTGTCTGCTCACATAGCTGTACATTGGAAATGTTCTGAGGGCAAAATGTTTTCTATATTCCTCAATCACACAATGATTGGAAATACTAAAAGCGAGTTAATCTCTTGCAATAAGTGTTCCAGTATTCACAAGCATACATACTCTTAAATTTAGAGGACTGAATACAAATACTATGGCTTGCAGTCTAATTTGTTTGTAATATTCTAACAAAACAGAAGTAAAGATTTGGCTGTCCTAGTATCGTTTACGGTTTTCATGTGTTTTTAACGCTCACATTCAGATGCTTACCATTACCAATACATATGTAAATAAGATTCTTGGTATGTTACTGTATTATGTACTATGGCAGGTGTTCTGCTTTTTCTAATCTAATATGTATAAGTATACCGTTAATAGAGCTGAATCAAATGGAATACATCTGTTCGTCCGTTAAACTTTGAAAACTTAATTCACCATTTTGACAATTTAGTTACATACACAGTTTTTCCCTTTGTGGTAAGTGTCTATTTGAATGTCTTCATTTGTACTTCCATAACGCAACTCGCCTGCAATCACATAATTTTTGTTTTTGACAAGATTTGTTTTTCTCTCTACAAACTGTGAAAAAAACATAAAATCTGATCTACAACTGTATGTATATGTACATACACACGTGTGGTAAGGGTCGCGTTGTAGAAATATTAGATAAGCTGCGGGTTTTGCTTTGATGGTATTTGTAAAACTATGGATACGTCTAACTGTGGTTGTATTTACTTATATAGGATTATTCACATTTGTACTCACCTAATACCACGGCGACTAGTGTCATAGTTTAGTAAACGCGTATTGTGTCGCCAAGTTATATACGATGTTGGTTGGTCAATTTTCGATATGACACATTGCAGGTCAGTAGTACTGCCACCGTTTTAATACTTCTCTGGTGTAGTTAAACCATATTCGTCAAGTATCTCCACATGAGGAACTGTAAATACTAGTAGAATTTATACACATATACATACGTAATAAAAAAGAATTTGTATGAGGTTATGAGTGCTGGCGTTGGTTGCCAATGTATGTGTGTAAGTGAAGTCTGTGGTTGTGTTAAATTTATGGGTGGTGAAGTACGGATCTGTGTTGATGTGTTGATGTTGATGTAACTGGAAATGAATAAAAACAAACCATTTATACGTAACGTCAAATAATTGTTAACGACGTAAAAAAGGGATTTAATGTACGAGTAGGTGTGTAATGAATGAAGTGAAACATGTACGTCGTCTTTACTCCATTATTAAAATAGTATCCTGAGGTGATTTTGTGCATGTCATGGGATACTTTGTAATCATGTTGTAATGTAAGGGATACCACGAGTATAGGCTGAATTCTTTATTAAAAAACCTGAGTCATTGGATTGAATTGGAAAAATATTTTGTAATACAAAGCATAGAGTCTACTTTAGTAGTGGAGGTGCTATCCACACTTTTCTGAGTTGTGTTGACTCAAAAAGGAAAAAGAAAACCAAAGACATTATAAAGGAAGTTAACATCGCATGTGCCCTCAAGCAGTGACCAGTGAACAATTCATATGTTATGAATATTTTCTTAGAAGGAAGGTTAAATTAAATCGAAAATAAATTCAACTACAAACTATTCTGTAAGAGATTGAAACCCTTTTGGTTAATAACAGCGAAGTGTGTTAGTGTGTGTTTCAATTGTCATTTTACTGCTCTACCCATTTTATCATGTTCAAAGAAACACTTCTGACAAACATTTTTAAGAATGTGGCCACAAGGATGCAATAAGTTCTATGAAAGGATGGTAGCTGAACATGAACAGTAAAAACAAAAATTAATTACCTCCATAAACTCCGATTAACATACATAATTGGTCATTACAACCCTCTGGTCCGGATTACGACCTAGTTTTTCACACTTATGTTGTGTGCGTTAATTTTTATGCGTGAGCGGCGGGACCTACAGTTTATAGTCGACTCCGAACGACAGACTTTTAAGAACTTTTCCTGGCAATTTTTATTTACTCTCAGAGGTTTCGCCAGAAATCTGCTGAGAGGAAGTCGCCGAAGAAATATTTTCATATTTCATTCAGTTGGAGATGCCTGACCTGGAGTTTGAACCGAGGATTCACGTCTACTAAGCCAATACACTACCTACTCGACCACGGCGACTTCAAACTCCGATTAACAGCAGTAAGATATTCTTTAACTCCCTATCAACCCAAATATTAAGGCCTTTTTACAGTCTTCCTAGAAAATATTTTTTGTCTGACCGGATATGCCGTATGCCGCTGTTCATATTTGTTAAAATAATCGGAAACTTCCAGATTGTACCTATAAATAATATAAGAAATACCGCCTGATAGTTTATGTGAAGACTATGTAGGACGTATAAATAAATATTGTTATCAAGGATAACAAATTCAGCATTGATGTAGAGATAAGCAGTTTGAGAAGCACCCTTGAAAAATGCAGCTAAGAGGAAGCAGGTATGCAGCCATTTGTTCGCGGAAGGGCAGTATTACAACATTTTATTCACAACAGTAAATAAAATATCTGATCTGAGCCAGTTGTTAAGAAATACGCAGAAGTATTGAAAGTCTAAAAGGATAATCTGTTATTAAACCAAATTAAAACGAAGTCAATTAGAATTTCTTATGGAACCAATACGAGAGGAAATCCGCCCAAGTTGGAAACTATCTACCCTTTCAAAAAATCACGTTTCGCTTAATGGGTTGTTGATAATATTTTAGTCGGTATAAATCCAACCAGAGTTTTAAAAACAAAAAAAAAAAAAAAAAAAAAAAAAACAAAAAAAAATTAAAATTCAATGCAAGGACGGGGGTTATTATTGTTGCGAAGGCTAAACAAATACTGATTAATTATTCTCGAAAAAAACTAAACAGCTACAAACCAACAATAAAATTAGGACAGCAAACAATTAAACAACAACAAAAAAGTTAATACAGCCATAAATAAACAAAATTTGAATACAACGATAAATAGAAAGAGAAGAATTACAATAACAAAACAATAGTAAGACTCTAGAAGTCGTCAGGACAAAAATAAATACCAGTTAAATAGACGAAGGTTTACAAGTGAATAGTAAACAAAAGTGTGACATGTATACACTTTAACATTTAATATTTATAGTAAAAGTATGGTGTAATAAAATTAATAGCTCTTAAAATAATAAACAAAAGGGATTTATTTAAATAAATAAATAATAACAAATAAAAGAGATTAAGTTCTTTTACTTTAAATTGTAATCCTCAGACCACAGAAAAGACCAGGGTTATTAAACTCAAGTTCGTTGTGAAATTCCCAGTTCAGGCACCTCGAACAAGACCTAAATGTAATGATATTATTGTTCGGCGACTTTGTCTCAGCAGTCTTCTGACAAAAACTCTGAGAATAAATAAAATTGTCCTGAAAAAGTTTCTCAAACAAACTGTTGGTCCAGCCACACATGGACAAAATTTATACACACAGCAGGAGTGGTGTGCGAAGCTAGGTTGTAATCGTGACTAAATGATTGTAATGACCAATTAAGTTAGTAGGTAATAGCATTGTCTCAATATTCTGAGGAAGAGAATACAATTTTGATTTTGATTGAAAACATAATATTTTAAAGTTCATAGGAAATAATACCTTATTTTTGCTCTTACCTTTATTTCAGCTTTTATTTTGAAAAAAATCACAATGAATAGAAATACATACATACATACATAATTGGCCATTACAACCCTTCAGTCAGGATAACGACCTAGTTTCTCACACCACTCATGTTGTGTGTATTAATTTTATACATGAGTGGCGGAACCTACAGTTTAAAGTCAACTCCGAACGACAGATTTTTGAAAAACTTTTCATGGCAATTTTATTTCCTCTAAGAGTTTTTGCCAGAAATCTGCTAAGAAGAAGTCGTCGAAGAAATATTTTACATATTTTGTCTTGATGTCTGGCTTGGGGCTCGAACCTTATCTTTACGTCTAATAAACGAACATGCTATCTACCAGACTAAGGATTAGAAATACAATAAACTTGTATGGTTTGGTAGTTTGAAGTTTATATTGAAAGCAAAAGTTCAGTGCGAACACAAATTCAATAAAATTTTTTTAAGTTTTCTCGTACAGCACACCGAATAATTTCATAAAACATACATTGCTTTCCCTACTACTTCATAAAATGTTCTTTTTTTTAATTTTTTACACAGTATGCTACACTAAAGGTCACGGTCTAAATCCAAGACATCTCTAATAAAACGGAATATTCAGAAATATTTCTTCTGCGACTTCCTCTCAACTGATTTCTGCCACAAACTCTGAGAGTAAATAAAATTGTCATGAAAAAGTTTCTTAAACATCTGTCTTTCGGTGTCGAATTTAAACTGTAGGTACCGCCACTCATGTATAAAATTAGTAGAAGCAAAATATGTGGCGTGAGAAGCAAAGTCACAATCCTGACTGAAGGATTGTAATGCCCAATTAAGAATGCATATACATATGTATGCTACATTAGAATCGGTCATTCACATTAATTGTTTTTAATATGGTAAGACCTTAAGCATTGAAATCTTACTTTCTTTATGTAAATATCGTACGATTTCCTAACTTTCTTGTGCAATAACGATTATTAAAAATGTCTAGAAGACAATGTTCTCAATAAAACTCAAATTTTTTTAAATTATAAATTGAAAAATTCATTTCAAAAATATTTAATTTTATACGCTACATCCTCTACACATACATATGTACGTATCTAGGTAGTCCCCATCACCATCATGTTAGGACTTCATTTACAGTTCAAATAATAAAAAATAAAATGAAAGGAAATGAAATGAAAAAATACATGATTTCCGGTTTAGAAATGTGAGTACATTGAGTCACATTTTTATTATTGTTGTTATTGTTATATAGCTGGGAGTTTTAAATATGAATCCAAATTTTTACCTCAGGATACATTCCTCCTTACTCGTATGAGGGTATTGTGCGAATTCTTTCTTACTGTAAATGTAAGAAATATATTGTATATGCACATACACATGTATGTGTATTTTAGAAGGTCGTTAAATGTAAGCCTATTTCTTTCTTTTTGTAATAAAATATTTTCATATGATACGAAATGAATGAGTGACTGTTTGTCTGAACTGACTGTATGCTTAAACGACTTGTCGTCTGTCTCATATATAGCATGTACTTCTCTCAAATGTATACCATATTTCCTTTCATGTGAATATGTGTGCATGTGTGTTTGCCTTTGTTTAATATTATTGTATTGGTTGTCTGTAAAGAGTCTAATAACGTACGAGCATGATCCAGTATGTAATATAAGAGAGGGAGGGTCTTTATAAATTCGGTAGCCTGAAGGCGACAAGTTTCAAATTGTACTGCAAATGAAGATGTGCTCTTGACTGTTTAACTTCTCATCATTCTTCTACATTTTTTTTTCTATTTTACAAATACACACATTCTAATCCAAAGAATGCTACACAAGAAAATTTTAAATGAGAAGAACTGCGTTGCCACACAGTTTTCAAGAATGTGTTCCGGTGATTCATTCTCATTGCGACAGAAACAGCATGTTGGATTCCAAACAAAACCCATTCTGAATAAGTATTTTCTGAACCTACAGTGCTCTGCCAAAATCGTTTACCAGCCTCAGTTATTCCTAAACAATCTGATGCATGACTTAAGTTCTAGTTTTGTTGTGATTTTCCACGAAAGTCTTTGTCTTTCTTTATCTTCCTTTTTGTTGAGCATATTTCCAAACATCTGGCGTGTAAGCTTTTGTGAAAGTATAAGGTATGAGCTATGCGATCGATACATGAAAACTCTCCACGTAAACTCTCTCACTTTCTGTGTCTCCAACAGAAAAATACAAGGTCCAGCTTTGTCCAAATGATCAATTAATCAAATATTCTTGCATCTATATCGTCAATATTTGAAAGTAGAGATAGAAACATTTAATATAACATATAATATAACGAAACATATAAGATAATTTAATACTTGAGTGACGGGACCTACAGTTTAAAGTCGACTCCGAATGACAGATTTTTAAGAATCTTTTCATAGCAGTTTTATTTACTCTCAGAGTAAGAGCCAGAAATCTGCTGGTGTCTGACCTGGGGTTTGAACCGAGGCCTTACGTCTAATAAGCCAACACACTACCTACCAGACTACGACGACTTCAGCGAAACAGTGAAACTTCATAAAGAGATCCACATCTCATTGCCTCTACTATAGGCTTCAGAAATGGTTAGATTACGTCCAAATTTAGGAGTTAATCAAAAAGGCATCCATTCGATCCATTCGGCGTGGATGTTAAGTGACACATGTATTAAGCTCGTATTCCTATAGGGTTGTACCAAATTGTGCATATCTGAAGCAACACATGGCAGCTTCATATATTTAGCGACTGATGTCTACGGTATGTTTCTGCTGATCGAGCACAAGTTGTATAGCAAATACAAAATTGTTTTTGCAAAAATTTGTCTAATCCATTACTTCCAATTTATTCAATTGTAATACATATCATTACGTTGCTTGTACTACTTTTCTATGGTATGTACCATGTATGTATGTATGTATGTATACTCTCCCGTACATAGACTATAAAAGTACGTACTGAAAACAATTTGCAATGAATGCCATTTTTCGGAAAGATAGAAATTCCCTATCAAACCAACAGATTAATTGAAATTGTTAAGCATGTGTATGTACTATAAGCAGTTAAGAAACGAAACATTTTTGGGGCTTTAACACGTTGACTGCCACGGCAATTTTCAGAAAACTGGCCAAAAATGGCAATTTGGTTTTTTCACATTTAGTGAGTACGAGATAACTCGTAGTTGGCACCCTAGAAGTGAAAGCAATCTACGAGTTAACTCGTAGTCTGACTAAACAATGACGATGGGAAGAAAAATGTTAAAAAATGTAAATGGTTTTAAAAGAAAAAGAAGAAAAATATACAAACTTCTGACACAATTAGAAAAAACGAAATTGATTATCAAAACAAAATACACAAAAAACAAAAATTTTTTGACATTGTTATTTCCATCAGCTGGTAAAACACTCCCACCTTCTATGAATTTTCCTTGGATCTACCGAACATTTGTTAGTGTGTTCGCGAAGAAGTGTAGAAAAAAATAACGAATAAAGCAAATTATTGTTATATTCATCAAGTTGTAAACGGTGACACACAAAAGTATTGCGAACAATAAAAAGTTTAATTGAAATTAAACACCAATTTATTTTTATTTTGTTTGCAACCAACGAACTCATATTTTAAACGTTTTTAAAAACGTAACAATACCATGTTCCACAACGGTTCTGGATGCTCTGTTGGATTTAAATTCGTTGCACATGGTAGTAAAGACCTAAGCTTTGGAAATTCTTAAAATGTGGACTATCCAATGAGCACGAGACAGAAGCTCTATAACTTTAGGAAATGCTCGCAATGAAACTTACTGACAAAAATGAATGAAGTAATCTAGAAGCTGCATAGTCCTTTAAAAAGAGGACGATTTTGTTGTATAACAATGGATAAAGGACGTATCATGGACAGGAGCAGTAGTTTTTGGTTGCGAGCACATGGAGAAACTCTGAGGTTTGTGTCATCAAAAGATGTGTGCAACTCAATTTCGACAGGAGGTGCAAAAGACAGGACACAGCCATACTGTCTGACAGTCAAGTCGCCACTTGGAACACTTGGTTTTTATGAGGTTAAATTGAAAATAGTATGGGACTGAATGGGGAAGATGAAACAACTAGGTAGGGAAAATTAGGCTTCCCTTTGTTGGGTCACGGGTCATGTGGATATTCTCGTAGCTTCCAAATCATTGATGGGGCCACAACCCTCCCTTTGAATTAGGGACGAAGTTTGGAAAGGAATGCTCAAGGAAAGGGAAGATAAAAACAGACAAATACTCTTCTTGAACCAAGTGGGTTTGAGGCAGTTACAACTTTTGTTCGAAACTTACACGAAAAGAAGATGTGTGACATGCATCAGGCTATTAGGAAATAACTTGATATTATCTGGTCTTTTGACTTGACTCAGTGTACACTGTGGACTCAGTGTACACTTATTCAGAATGGGAATTATCTTGAGCGCTACATGAGAATGAATCTTAGGAACAAATTCCTGGAACCTTTAAAGCATTAATGCATCTTAGAAAGAAACAACTGAATGCGTACTAGATAGTGGTCAAGGAATTGGTATTGTTGACACCGAGCAGCATCTTGAGGTTTTTCAGGGCAATAAGCATGAAGCAGACAGTCTAAAAAAGTATAGTAGATCGTGTGGTCGCAGAACTAAGGCATTATTAGTGCTTTGCCCGTTATTAAATTGCAAACTGATCTAATCAGTTTTACGCAACTACGTTTTACCCATTAATATAATCTTTGCAACACTCTTCATGCAAAAGTAAATTGGAAACAAAACTTTAGTTCTTGTATCTGAGAGATTGAAGGGATCGTTCCTTTACAAATACATTATCAATTCCATGTTCTATTCTGATACAGTACATGAGAAGGTGACCTAGGAAATATAGATACTTTTGGGAAAAATGATCGATATTGTCCAACGAAATTAGAGATCATGTGTGCATCCCAATGATAATAAAAAGAGGAGGAGAGAAGGATAATAAAAGAGAGAGAATACTGCTCGCTAAAACCGTCGGTCTTTTATTTTTATTAATTTGAAATCATCCATAGATGTGCCAAATATCGAAGAAGACTCTCTTCTTGTAAGGATTAAGGAGAACGGAGATTACTGTAAGCATTTCTGAATTTCTTGAAGTATATTCATAAAAGGTTTCGATACACAAACCTGAACACTCAATGCAGATGTGAGAAGTATCTTGACTAAGATACTCAACGATAAAATTTTCGAATAACAAGACATTTTTTATTTTCAATTACAAGGGTATAAACCTTTTCCCTAATAGCATACTCTGTGAATGACTGAAACTACGCTTCAAAACTCTGATTGGACCTTATCAGCGAGGCTTCAAACCTGCTAAGGCCACTATCAACTAGATCTTCACATTACTTCAAATGCTGGAGAAGACCCATGAAAAACAAGACGCCACACACCATCTTATTGTAGACTATAAGGAATCGGGATTATTGCCACAATATCTGAGATCGGTAAGTCTATGTAGCAGCCCTCTCAAAGAAGGAATGGATCTCTCTGAATGTTTTAATATCGTGCGAGTTTTCAGAAAAGGCGATCCCTTATCAGGCGACTTCTTAAACTTCGTCCTGAACAGTGTTCTGTGGAAGGTCGTATTACGTCGCAACAACACTATTTTCCACAAAAACGACATCATAGAGCTTATCATGCGATCTGTTTCTGCTGCCTTCAGCGATAATGAACGAAAGTCTGCCAAGATGGTTCTAAGAGTAAATTAGGGCAAAACGATGTACAGATAGAGATATGCGGTGTATCTGTTCCGAGATTACGAGCGTTAACTACAATTTCAATGTTGTCAGAGATTTTTTTATCTTGGCTCCGCTATTACCAGCAAAAATGATGTCGGTGTGGAGACCAAACGTGAAATAACTTTTGACACTTTTTGTGCTACTATGGTCTCAATAGGGAATTGCGTGGCAGAGACCTCTTTTGTACAATGAAACAAATACTGAAGAAGTCACTCATTCTCTTCTAACTTGTCTATGCTGCAAAAGCATGGAAGCTATTAAGTACCGATGCAGCAGCCTTGGGAATATTCCAGAGAAATGTCATACGTATACGATTTGATGATGATTTCCGCATCTGATCCAAAAATGAAGTCGACGTAGTCTAGTAGGTAGTGTGTTGGCTTATTAGACGTAAGGCCCGAGTTCAAACCCCACGTCAAACATCAAAACGAAAGTATGAAAAAAAGAAAATATTTCTTCAGCGACTTCCTCTCAACGTCATGGACGCTGTCAATTGTATTTACATTCAGCGGATGCACTAGCTAGGCCACAACATTCGTGTGGAAGAATATGTTGCGATGGGACGAGTATTTGATGCTAGAATTAATGGAAGTCGGCTTAGCGGGTGACTTTGTCCTTGCATTGGAAAAAGTAAATTGTGGAAACCCTCCCATCGATTGTTGTGACCATTCAATTTGTTTGAAAAATTCAAAATAATTTTTTTTCAAATTTACAACCTTCACCATTGAGAAGCCTCCTTACTGATATCGAATTCATCGATACAAGCAACAAATTTTTAATCAAACTTTCGTTTTAATTGTTATAAATCTTGTAAAAACGGCAACAAATACTAACGATTTGTTTAGAAATCATGAGTACCGTTTATTTAAACACTTCATATTTTTTCCACAATCACTCACCTTAAATGAGAAAATTTATCGCAATTTTTTTTTTTTCAAAAAAAGGCCCAAAATTTCACCCAAAAGTTGTAATTTAATAGGAATACAAGAACAACAACAACAACAAACAGTTCAGTTGTAGATTCAGATAATTGCTAGGAAAAGTGGAATTTATACAATACATTTCGCTTTTCTGCCTGTTACCACGCACTGATTTAATGAATGTATCTGATCACATACATACCTAGCGTACTAACATTGGATTTAAACAGTCATTCCTTCAACCATTACACGCACGTCAAAAATGATTGAAGCATAACCAGACAGACAGAATACTGCAACGGAGTACAAAAAAAAGTAGACTTATCAAGAGGTTAGTCAGTTCATCAGTAGTGGAGTACTGTGGTAATCTGCAAGTGAAATCACAACAAAAGAAGACTGATTTTATATCCGGACTTTCATGATGACGGTGATGAAAATAATGATAAAAACATGAGTAAAGCTATGTAAGTTTAAGTTTGCTATGGTTCAACATGATTGATGGTACACGATATTACATGCAGCACACATACAAACGCACATGCATAGCACACTTGGGCAATTCATACGAGCGCTTGTATCGTTGTATTCATTGTATTGTTGGACGAATATACAACAGTGTATGCTTGTTGTTAATAATTTTCATATAAAAATCCGATACATTTATACACACTTTTTTATGTTTTTAAAATTTGTATTGGTTTCATGCTATCAGTTTATGTAAATGTCAGTAATCAAGAAGAATAATACAAATACTAAATACCTTCTATGTAACTTGAGTCAACAATTAACATTTGAAAATTCTAATTGCTCTCACAGATAATTAATTAATTTACTTTTTCCATAATATTTTTCATTTTGTTGCTTGAAAATCAAATTATGAATACTGGTCTTCTTCTTCTTAACGCTTTCTGACGTTTGGAATACGAAATACACAATACAGCATAGCATTGAGCGTTTACAAACAAAAAGTGTATTCAATCAACATACACGATACAATGTCGTGTGAATTGGCCAACTGTGTGCATACTTCAGTTTATTACATATGGGTTGTTCCACGGTGCAGCAAAATTTTATTCTCTATGTCGAATGAATATGATCTTTTCGAGGATATAATTTTTGTTAACCTTTAATAAGCACTTAATAAGCAGTTTCGGTTAGTAAAAGCGGCCACATGGCGCCAGTGTGAGGTATGCATCCTTGTCATGATCCGTTGATAGTGGGTATGAACCACCACGATCTTCGGATGAAACTCCCTTAGTGGCACGGTCGCCAACATCACCAGATGTTCAAAAGTTCTGTTCTGACCGAGCTTGTCAGCGAAACTGCCAATAGTGCAGTGTCCCTTTAAAATTCCCGTTACAATGCGAACCATTTTCTTGTCGAACACACGTGGTTTCCTCGTTCTTCCGCTTTCCACTGCTGGACACAGCAGTTTTGAAATTCAGCAACCAAGTATGTTGGACCTCCTTCGATTTGCTGAATTCAATGCTGCTTTTTCCAATTTGGAAAAGTATTTATTGCAGAGGCGAATATATCTCCTCCTCAGACATCTCTGATCCTAGTCAGTTTAATTTAGAATCGGTTTATGCCCTTACGCAGCAACGAAAACAACAGGAACGAACTTATAGAGCAGGCAAATCTACTGATCTCTAGTAGATTTAGTGAGAACATTCTGAAGTTCACAGGAAACGATAGAGATCGACACAACTAGGGGATGCCAACAGGGTGGTGTTGCTCCACCATTAATATGGAGGCTGGTTGTAGATAAAGGCCTGACTAATATGGCTACAAGCAAATTTGAAAAGACTCTCAGCGATATCATTTAAAGTTGAGATCTTGAGATTGCAAGTCGTTGGTTCATGACAGTAGACCTAAGATGTAGAAAATTTCCTAAAAGGAAGAATATTCGAGCCCAGGATGAGATAATATCACAGAAAGTGCAAGTAAAATTTTTTGGAATAGTGAATTGACATGGAAGACTCATATAGAGAGCATCCCAGGAATCGCCAGATATAACATAATACTATACAGAAGGCTTGCAGGGAAAACCTGGGAATGCAAACCAGGAATTATGCACCGGATGTATACTATGATGGTCAGATCAATAGAGACCTATGGGGCAATTATCTGGATAGATAGAACAAATCTGAAAACAGTCCAAATGAAGTTGGACGAGAAATAAAGACTAGTATGTATTGGCATAAAAGGGGCAGTGAGAGCCTGTCATACAGATGGAAGCTTTGAAGGCTATGGTTACGTTCATGGGAGACAATAATAAGAAATTCATTAATATATTGAGTTACCTAAGAATTCGGTTGCCTGACAGCTTCCTCCTTACCTGCCCCCTAATCAGAATCAGTAAATTCTATGTTGCTTCGCTACAAGTCATAGTAACAAACTTAAGAGTAATCTGGAAGTTGCATACTGTTTTAAAACGCAATGTTGTTGTCCGCAGATGTGTCGAGAACGGATCTCGGAATAGGAGTTGGCGTTTTTGATCTCAGATTGAAGTATTTCGAACCCATGGGAAAATTCGCGGGTATCTTCACTTTAAAATCAATGTCAAAAGTACGATCATTTTGTTTGCTTACAAGCCTATTCGTCGAACATAAACATCCGTTTGTCGGTACTACGAATTTTGTGTAAGAATGTCTGTGTGAGTGCCTCAATTGTAAGAATAACAAACACTTTCGAGAGGAAGAATAAATTGAATAAAGTGAGAAGATGATATATGAGTTAGCAAGTAGGTATATGAATATGTGCATGTAAAAATATGTACGCTTTTGCGTTTATCAATAGAGAAACTTACCAATTACAGTTAAGTAAACTAACACCACTAAAGGCGGATGTGATGCAACTTAGCACTCATACGGACCCCCGTCGCGTTCTTTAGCGTTTCCAATCGTTTGGTTCTTCAAACTCTAACGAGTATCTTGAATCAACGCTATATGTGTGACGACGAAATATAATAAGTGTCAGATCGTCGCCTTTTCGACGCATCCATGATACCTTTTTTTGTGTTTGTTATTGTTATCGCAGTTGTTGATTTATGTTGATATGAACGTTGAGGGGGAAGCATATGAAAATAAAAAAAGTCTGTATTTTCAACTGAAAGTCGTTTCTTAAAAATAATAAATAAATGAGCAAATGGCATAAGGAGTGAATGACTAAATGAGTGATGAATGTTTGAATAAATCGAAGAAAATTGAGCATTTGATGTAATCATAGGAAAATACCATTAAATTTTCTTAAATGAACAACATAAAGTATATCTGATTGAGTATGTGCCAAGAGTCACGCTTTCAGATGTAAGTATTTATTATTTTCTCTGTATAGCTTTTACTTTTTACTTACATTTAACTTAGAATTCATGGCTAAACAATCTTCTCGTAAATCGTAAATAGGTCATTGCAAAGAAGAGGTATTCAGATGGATGACAGAGGTTCTATACATTCGATACATAGGCAAGATACAGAGACAAGAGTGTATTGGCATAACAGGGGCAATGAGAACCAATCCCACAGCGGCGCTAAATGCTCTGCACATAATAGTGAAGACCAAAGCTTTAAAGAATTGATGGAATACAAGTCTAGCATGAAATTCATTGCAGGATTTGACCAAATAACCAGTAGATCCTATGATTTTGAAAATTGCTTCGCAACGAGATTAGTACAAAAATGAAAGAAGTACCCTGGAAGTTGTATACTCTTTCGAAGGGAGACTATTTTGTGGCATACAAATGGTTCATGAACCTAACTTGGATCCGCATTTCCATGGGGAAAGTCGGGGGTAGGAAGAACAAAAGAACTAAACAGAAAAAGCAAACGCTTTTACTACTCTTATGTTACTTTTTTACCTACAGTTGTGAACGTTCTCTGAATTTTAATTTACTTTGAAAAAAAAATGTTGTTAACAGAACAGCAGATTGCTTTTAGGCTGTAGTGCCAAATGGCTAGCTCAGACGAGAAGAATGGGGAACATCGATTTTTGAAAGTACCTCGATTTTTTTGTTGACCACGACAATTTCCTTTGAAATTTCCGCTTGACGTCGCATCATTGAATTTTCAGCATAGAAGAATCGGCCAACACCTTATGTACCATAGTCCTTAAACAAAACTGTAATTTTTTAGTTTCCAAAATTTCTTTCCATTTCTGTCAATCACTGTTCGAACTAATATAAAGGATTTTTTGTTTTGTTTATTTTGTACTTTGTCAAAAGTGCACGATGTACTCACATGTTCCAAAACTAATTTTAACATGTTTAATCCTTTGCACTCGGCTGTCCCCTCTGAGGGGACAACGTAAGTCTAGAATATCAGTCGGTTGTCCCATCTGAGGGGACATGATAGTTTGTTAAAGATTACGGACAATGAAATTATTCCACCGCAATTTTTTAAGAAACGACGGACTGTACACTTCTCTGGTCCGTTGAGCAAATTGTAGATATAGTGGATTAGGCGTCCAAAGCTACAAGGGTGTGACTCAATGAAGGGGGAAACTTGATACGGTAATGAAGAAATCCGATAACCGAGAGAAGAAATATACAAGATCTCAATTCGTACCGAAGCGTCGAATAGAAAAAATTTTTTATATATTTTTGTAAATATGTGTTCTTCAATGTCCACAAATTCTTTTAAAACAAATTTCATCACAATTCCTTACTTGGTTCTAAAATTATACTGTATAATATCACGTTTCAAGGATGTACGTTTTCGTTAAAGAGCGGCGTCGAGTTGCTGGTAGGTAACATCCGAAACTGTGCCGAGTGCAAAGGTTTAAATATTTTATCACAATGGGTCTAAATACTGGTCTAAGAGGGATCTTTTCCTTTACCAACTTACCTAAATATTTTAACCAATACAAAAACTAATCAATACACTGTTTATATGATATATGTAAATAAGACATACATAGATACATACACCTATTTATATCCTGTAATATAAATTGGCCATGTTTATTTGCAGCTAAATTTTAAAATAATGATAGCTCTACTATTGCTACCATAGGCTGCCTTGGTTCTAGTGGGGCGTGTGTTAGACTATTAGCGTGAGGATCGTTTGTTAGATTCCCATCAGAGACTCTTGTTTGTTATACATAAGGTATAATAGAATTTATAATTGTATTGTAAAAAATAAATAAAGAAAATTGGTACCATGAGACGAATGTAAAGACGCCATAACAATGTATTATGGATTTTCCAATGGCTATGTCTATTTACATACCCATTTAAATACGAACGAGATTTGTAATAGCAAAGTTATCAGTTTCAGCGAAATTAAGTAATGGTCGTATTGCATCAATTCTAGAGATAACAGAAACTTTTCACGCTTAATGACGCATAGACACACATCAAATATAACTGATCAAATTTGAATACGTTATGGTAATATTTATTTAGAATAGTACAGCAACACTTATAAGTTGAACCGTCAAACTTCGTTGTATAATTCATCAAACTCACCTCGGCAGATATATGTGTGTACTATTTAGCAACACAAATACAAAAAAGGTGAGTTTAATCCATTATTTGATGTGTGGCCGCGCAATTTAATCAAATAATGTCTGCAGTTATGTCCACTCAGTTGATAAATATTGATTTTTTATTGTGATTTTCCTTACTAAGACAATATTATTAAAAATTCGTGCCTGTTTTTAAATCAGTTAACTATAAGTTATAGATGTAAGATTGAAACAACAAATTTATCCATAATTTTGCAAAATGAATTTTAATTCTGCACATAGGGGTCTGTGAAACTAATGTTATTGTAATAAATATCACAATTGCAACAGTTTACCTGTGACGTCACAACGGGCCGCTATGCTGGCTCAAGTGAGCTTTGGTAATCAAAGCTACCACTTCGACCTCCCTACCTAGTAAATTGTCAAAAAAAAGGAAAAAAAAATTATAAAAATTTTTTGTTACCCATCATGACACTATTTTAATGCATAATTGCGAACTTTAAGGATCACGTAGCATCTCCAATTTATGTCCAATTTGTTTAAGCTCACACTAGATTTATTAAATGTTCCATGTTATGTAAATTTTATTGATGGTAACATACTTGTATTTTTTAATCACCTCAACATTCTGCGTAATGTTTTGGTTTTTTTAATTCAATTTTGAAAATGTCGTATCCTGTCTGTTTTTTGTTGCTCTCAAGAAAATGTTCAGGTTGTTGTATTTGTTGATATTGTAGGAATTTTTTCGATTACACCTCTTGGGAGCATACTGCTTCCACAAAATATTTTCCATCTCATTCGATTGGCTGTTGTTGTTGCCATAAGTTCCGGTTGATTGTTATTCTGTCTTGTTTCCGTTTCGTTAATCCATTGCTGTTCCAGCATAGCAGGTGATGGGTCTGCTGTAGCAGGTCCTAGGATAATGGTGCTGCCATAATCGATCGTTGTCTAGAGAGAATGCCCTCTGAGTATTTGTATGGTAAGGCGTTATAGGATAATTGTAAGTTATTTGCAACGTTGTTGTATTATATTAGTAAATAAATAAGACCTACAATGTTGGATTTTAAATTATACAGTCTTTAAAGTATTAAAAGTAAGGCCCGCAGTAACTGAAGCATTACATTTTGCTTTTAAACAGAATATTTAAATTTAAGCAGACTTTTACCACGATGCAACCAAAACCCATAATTTTTCCTTATTTATCAAGTTTTTCAGATAAACACTCAATTGGACTTCTATAGCAGTTCCTAGCGTGATAGGTCTGCTGATGATTGCTGTTGGCTAGAAATAATGTCGTTTGTAAAAATAATTGACTTGTAGCATTGGGCTCAATCGTGAGGAAATCCTATGATGTTCACATTATCATCTCTGAAAAGCAAGGGGGTTTCCTGGATGGATTATTTTCAGGCCAATTGAAACTTAACGGTTAATTTTGTCATTTCTCCATGTAAAGAGGAACAAACGTATAAAGCTTCACTAAATTTTATTTTCAAAATTTTTGACATGTTAGCGTGTTTTCATCAAAATATTTTAGATCAGAGACCAATTGATGCTTAACGGCTGATTTTTGCTCTTTGAATCTTAAGAATAAAATCTTTCAGCAAAAAGGGTATAAGGCAATGCCAAAATTCATCAAAAGGGATGGCAGTTTCACCATATTGTTACGAAAATAAAAATAGCGTTTTGCTTAAATTGTAAACAAAAGCTACAAGAACAAAAATAATGAACCTGTTAACATAGAACAAAAATATATCAACAAAACAGTAAACAAATTATAATAAGTAAACAAAAATACAGCAACAATACTGCAAGAGCATCCATCCAAAGTAAGTAACGGAGTCAGTATAAATTCAGTCAGTCTTGTGTGAAGACGCGTTGTTTGGTAAAAGTAATCGTAGTTTGAATATCTCCGTTATAAAGATCTATCGAACAAATTGACTAGTAGTTGTTATTGTTTACACAAAAGAATGCAAAGAGGAATAACAAACAATGTAATTGTTGTTGTTTACATCAAGTTGTGAACAGTGGCACACAGAATTGTGCGAACAATGAAGAAATTAATTAAAACTGAACAGAAATTTATTTTTATTTGCAATCTACAGCCTCAGTAAAGTAACAAACGAATAAAGCTTCCAAATCATACATACATAAATAGATAATTGGTTATTACAACCTTTCACTTAGAAGTACGACCTAGCTTCTCACACCACACGACCGGATGACAGATTTAACTTTTCATGACGATTTTATTTACTCTCAGAGTTTTTGCCAGAAATCTGCTGCAGTCTGTAGAAGAAATATTTTTCCTATTTCGTATTTTTGAAGTTGTCTGATGGGATTTGAACCATGTCCACACGTCTAATAAGCCACCACATTATCTACTTGTCTACGGCTACTTCAAAAGCTCCCAAATCATTGAATTTTTTTTTATCAAAAATCGTGATAAGTGAGCAAAATGTTCTCATCAAAAATTACTTTCAGCAATGAAGTTTTCTTTTGGTTCGATGGGTTCATCAACAAATAGAAAAGTGGTAATTTGGAAAGTGATTAAACGTGAAAAGTTTTGTAGGAATGCTTGCTAGACTGGGGTATTATCGGAAATGCAGAAGTATTCCGAGGTTATTCTTTAAATTTCTGTTTTTAAAGCAACTCATTGGCTTTGGTTGTTGCATGTAAGAAGGACTATCACTTCGGTTATTAATAAAGGACGGAGAGGTGTATACGTATGTATGCTTTAAATATATTGCTGGTAGAATAGCCACAAAATACGTAAAAGTGTAGGTAACACACTTTTTAATATAAAATTTAATAAATAGGTACAGCTAAATATTTTCTAATTCTTTAAGTCTTGATGAATTGATACAAAAAAAAGTTTCTTTTTCAGTCAGGTACTAAAAGTGAGACACAATAAAACATCAAAAAGAAATTGTGTTGGTATAATTAAAATAAACCAGAGAAACAAAATTAGAAACTTTATAAGAAACAACGTTAAAAAAGAAAGAAACGTGAAAAAAAAAATTCACTATACAATCTAAAGTTATATAAAGACTGAAAGGAGACGTTCAAGTGATGAAAACAAAAGCTAACAACAAAGGTAAAACAAATATCCAAGAATGCCATTTATTAACATCAAGTACTGTTGACAACTGTCTAGTTTATTGTAGAAGAACAAAGACAAAATTAAATAATAAGAGAAATATAAAAAAGGCCAGAAAGGATATTTAAGTAAACGAAGTCTCTTGGTTAAAAAGAACAGACGTTTTTCTATATAGTAGTGCGTAATACTGTAAGTAGTAGGTTGAAACAGTATACCTATACAAAATACACCTCTTCTGCCGTTAGATTCCACTTGGTTACTCTGTACACATTATAAAAAATCCATACGAGTTTAATTAAGTGAGAGTAAAGCCCCGGTTAGCCAAACGTTCACGGAACGTAACAGAACATAACGGAACGAACGTTCGTTTTTAGCATATGGAGAGCAATGTAAATGCTTACCGAAATTACATTATGGTTCGGTAATCGCTCTCTTTGCTTTTCGTATTCTAAAACCGATAATACGTTGCGTGAACTTTTGGCTAACCGGGGCTTTAGAAACAGTTGAAAATAAGGTTTTATTACATTTGACGTAAATCGAAGTTTACTTGCAATATAATGTTTAAAACTGAGTTCATTTAAATTCATTAAAGTCGAGTTAACATAAAACCTGACTTACATAGATAGTAACCTCTTTAATATTTTCTTGCGTCATTTCTGGTGAAAATAAGATATATTTGATCTAAAATGTGTGCGCGCCAATTATAAAAAATGATTCGTGACAGAAGATTCGTGGCAGAAATTCTCACTTTAATATTTCACAATGCATAAACCCACCCACTATTATTCTATTCTCTGACTCAATGGCTTAATTGCTAAATTTGGTTGAAAGAACACCAGAAGCAGTATAAAAAATTGCAGAAGCATCATAAAGGTTGCGATTTGTGACACGGTGGTATCTTTAAGCCGCGCTCAAAAATTATAGAAATAGCAACGTTCAGTCAATAAAAAAGCGCTTCATTAGCAACCTTCTAGCGAAGTGGAAAAATACCGCCACGATATAAGACAATAAAAAAAGTTGGCTAATGGACGAGCGAGCGTCGAAGGACACTGCTTCAGAAACAGTGTTGGAATACCATCCATCACAGAAAATGTTGAGATCCGTAAGAACTCTTTTAACTACGCGAGCAGGAAAGAATGTACTAGGCATAGTTACTGATACCCTTTCAAGTTCGAGCAGTAATTGATTACTTTCCAGCAGGTTGGAAATAAAAAGTTAGCTTTATCAGACGGGCTTATGAATGGATGGTCTATAAATTTCAGATTACGGAACAAAATGATGGGCATTTAATGGGAAGGATGTTATTTTAGCTGTGCTTTTCCAAGGTTATTAATTTCATGAAAATTAAAGGATTTCTTTTTACTAAACTTTATGTGACGTTAATATTAATATGGAAATACCTAATCAGGAGTGAGCAAAGAAACATATTCCCTTTGTTAAACCAATTTTTTAAAGTACAGAAAAGAATGTTTGTTTATATTTTTGGTAGAATTGTACAGTATCTTTAAATAACAATCAAATGAATATTTTAAATTATTGAGTAATTTCAAAACGAAGAGAAAAAATAGTTAGAGCATCGTTAAGCAAACTATATTTCTCCGTGATGTTTGTTTTGACTGTGATCGGCGTCAAAAGCATTTAAAAGTTTTAATTGGATTCCATCATAAAATCCCTTAAAGTCTTACGTAAATATATGCTTAGATGTACAATATTGTATGTATGTATGTATGCATAGGTACCAGTTAATCTGTTTTTGCGGTTTGCCACACTTTGACACGCATCACTTGATAAGTTGAAGTTGATGTGAAAAGTTTACATGGTTTTTGGTCGTTGTATAAATAAATACACAAACTTAAGCCAATGCATATACAAATACAAATACAAATACCATACATTCATACACTTTTTTTTGGAATAGTTTTCAATTCTTATACTGTATACAAGTGAGGAATGTATACATATCATATACATACATACGTATTATATGTAGATATTTGCAACAAATATGAATGAACACACGACTTAAAATATTTTAATACACATACACATATAGACACAAAATCTAATTAAAAGTTATTCTTTTCTCTTCTTGTTTATTAAACTATGCGCGGTCTGACTGAAAAATAATTTAAGTTCGCTACAACTCCTCAATGTTTTCATAAGTTGTATACATTCTGTGGATTCCCAGCAAAGTCTGTCATTGGCATTTCATCGGAAGTTACTGGTAACCAATAATATTTTGTAAACCTTTTGAAAAAGCTGTTCCTTCTTTTGCCGATGAAAGTTCAAATTCGGCCGATTCTAAGCCTAGCTATTTAGACATTTCAAATACTGTCATCAAAGTTGTTGAAATTTGTTGTTAAATTTGAAAGTGAATGTAAACTATAAACAAAATCGTGAAATTGACACATTTTCCGATGAACAATCAAGATCCATCAAAAATTCTGAAAATTTTTGAGCTTAAAGTCATTTGAAAAAATATATTGTGAAGGGTGTTTTCTATAGAGGTATAGAACTTTAAGTTGCAATAAAGCAACGATGGATTATTCGATTGACATGAATTTTATTTATCCGAAAGATAATCATGTGGCATTACATTTTAAATATGATTTCTGGCATATGACCGCCACGGCTGGCGCGGATGTAGTCCTATCTGGACGTCCAATTTTCGATGACTTTTTCCAACATTTGTGGCCGTATATCGGCAATAATACGGCGAATGTTGTCTTCCAAATGGTCAAATGACTTTACATAGCCCCACAAAAAGTAGTCTAGCGGTGTTAAATCACAAGATCTTGGAGGCCAATTCACAGGTCCAAAACGTGAAATTAGGCGGTCACCAAACGTGTCTTTCAATAAATCTATTGTGGCACGAGCTGTGTTACATGTTGCGCCGTCTTGTTGAAACCACATCTCCTGGACATCATGGTTATTCAATTCAGGAATGAAAAAGTTAGTAATCATGGCTCTATACCGATCACCATTGACTGTAACGTTCTGGCCACCATCGGTTTTGAAAAAGCACGGACCAATGATTCCACCAGCCCAAAAAGCGCACCAAACAGTCAGTTTTTCTGGATGTAACGATGTTTCCACATACACTTGAGGATTACCTTCATTCCAAATGCGGCAGTTTTGTTTGTTGACGTAGCCATTCAAGCAGAAGTGCGCTTCATCGCTAAACAAAATTCGCTTATGAAAATCGGGAACAACGGTAATCTCGTTTTGGGCCCATTCGACGAATCCACGCCTTACTTGATGATCGTTTGGCTTCAAATCTTGCACGAGTTGGATTTTGTAAGCACGCAAACCAAGATCCTTCCTGTGCTCGATGGCGGATGGACTCATTCGGGTCTTCCTAAATGCTACGCTCTACAGCAGCAATAGATTCTTCTGTACGCACCGTACAGCGTCTCTGGGGATGCGAGTTATCAATAAGAGTAAACGTGGTGCGAAAACGTTTCATGGTTAATCGAATTAACTGCTCTGATGCACGATTTTGTCGACGATAAAATGGACGTAGTTTTCCGCACAGAACCATTATTTTCGAAATAAAATTGCACTATTAGCAAGCGTTGTTCAGGCGTGAGTCTATTCATGATGAATTGCCAAACCAAACTGAGAATAAATCACTTAACAGCTGTTAAATCGGTCGCCACCTTGAAAAGTAATGCCAACTTAAAGTTCTATACCACTATAAAAAACACCCTTTATATGAAAAATATAACTCGGCTTTTATACTCCTTTAATAATAACTACGTTAATTTTTGTCCAATTTGTCTAATCTCTTAACAAGAGAATACATTTTAAGAACGTCACCACTTATTTCATATTTTTTAATTAAGTTTGCTACTACGAACGGACAAACTTTAAAAAATATGAAAAAAATTCGCAATTGTCAAGTTTACCTCATCAAACCTCATAACATATTAAGTCAAGTAATATATGTATGTACATCGTTTAAAAGGGTCATCCCTCTCCTTTCTAGTAAGGTTTAAATTATGAACTCCGGTTCAGAAATGTTTGTGTAATCAATAAATTCGTGCGTATAGTCCAAAAAAACAGTTTTTGTCAAATAAAACAAGTGTCGAGGGTTCAAGAAATATAAAAAAATATTTTTGCGTTCTACTCAACAAAACTAATAACCTACACTATGTCATTAGCTGGGCGTATTTCTTTTTTTTATTTTTTTTTTTTTGTCGCATATTGTTATTTGAACCAACTGACAAAACTATTCACTTGCATAATGCTCATATTTAATACATATTTAAAATTCATAACAACCTGTATGGACGTATGAGCGATATTTAATTCCATTACTTTACAAACGACAAATTCAAACATATTTTATTTTATTGCATACTTTCCAGAGTAATTCATTCAGCACATGTCATATGGTGCGTATAAGTAATATATTTTATTTTGATATATATAATATATATAAAATATACACAGTTAAACACATGATTTCAGTAACCAACTGTGTTTGCTAAGCGTATAATGGCTTATCTCTAAACATCTGTTTCAGCAATGTTTTACCAGTCAAATAAAGTGGAGCATAACATAAATGAGTTTAATTTTCCGTTCATTGTTATTTTATTTCCTTTTAATTTTTATTGCATTTTTGGCAGTCATACCGAACTTGAATGTATTGCCTTATTTTGCATCAATTTAGCCTACGATATCTATGAAACGAGAACAAAGGCCTGTAATACACGCACTATATAATATTCAATAATTCATTTGGAAAAAGGTTGGAGGGTTCAAGAAATATAAAAAAAATATTTTTGAGTTCTACTCAACAAAGCTCACAACTTACACTATGTCATTAGCGCCGGGTGTATTTCATTTTTTTATTTTGTCGCATAGTGTAATCGTTAATCACGAGCACTTTACAAAAATTTTTGCTGAAACTTAATTAATGTTTAAAACTTTCTAAATATTGTGGGCAACATTCTTCTTCGATCGGATGATTAACGTAACTTACACTCTACAATGGTAGTCTAGACCTATTTTTGATAAATTAGAAAAAAAAACAAATAAAACATAGCTAAAGTGTAAGCGAAGGAAGAGAAAAACAGATGTTGCTAACAGAAACAAAGAAATTAAATGAGGATGGCTAAGTATGTACAACAATTCGCAAATTGCGTAAAAATTCATTTTAGAGGGTTAAACTTATAAAAGAAATTCTTATTTACAAAACTCCCAACCAAGGCTAAAGCAACCAAATACCGTTTTTTTTTTATTAAATTATTTTCATTTTTTTTTTTCTTTTTTTGGAATAAATTCAATTGTCACGGATTTGACGGCTGAGCCAAAGTATGCCTAAACCCTATTTTAAGCTTCAGTCATATAACACGATGTATACTCGCTGGTGGATTAGTACTCGTTTGGGAGTGTATGCACTTGGTATGTACAGATCGGTTTACTAGATCAGTTTCATAGATCGTTTTACCTATTTAAGAGCTTCAAACAATAATTTGCATAAGAGTGCGGCAAAACTTGGGTTTTTTCGTTCCAGCAAAGCAACAATCTCAATCACAACGATCTCAGTAAAAAATCCAATTAAGATTCCACCTTAATCGCCTGATATTAACCCTATTTGTGGACCATCACGACATTAGGGGCAAAGAAGACTTAAAAGTGGTTTTTCTGGTGTGGAGTGAGACAAAATATTACCAAGCGTTACCATGAACGTGGTGTTATTGGTGCAAAAGCATCTATAAGCGGTCATTAAAAACAAAGACTTTCCAACCAAGTATTATAAATATTAAAATTTACTGTTTAATTAACAATATTAATAATAAATTAATTAATATTTAGACTGTTATTGCTAATTTGAAAGAATTCAGTTTTGCTCTTTTCTTTGCCTTTTTGTTTTGAAATAAAATTTTCTTAAAACAAAAGTCAGTACTCGTCTGATCATTATGCGATGAATGTCTATTTTTTATTGGCACGATGTTAAGGTCTATCCTTGCACACAAGCTTTATTGACTGACTGTACCACAAACAAAAGGGAAAATCAACAAAACTAGGTTTGCATCGTCTGTGTACATAGGGGACATTTTATGCTTCACTATATTGTTTGTGTAAATGGCAAAAACTCATGCCATTTTATCTTTATAAACTCATACAAAACAGTGTTGAGTTAATATGATAGCACGTTTTTTTTTTGTTGTTAAATTAGTTACCAAAAGCGAAACAGTTATTGTCTTCACATGTTACCAAAGGCATATAAGAGAAACAAACGTATTTAACGGGTGATTTTTAAGCGTTTTGGTTTTGAAATTTATTCAAAGAGAAACCTAGAAAATTTTCAAAAGTAAATGAAATATTTATGTGTGAATGTCCGCTATTTACTTATGAAAGATTATTTAATGGAAATGATGTCCGCAATTACAGCGATTGTAGTCCATCAGTGATATCCTATTTGTATATACTTTTTCCACCAATTCATTTGAAGCCGCATGTCAAGCAAATTCAATGCATCTAATTTGGTCAAAAAAAAAAACCGGAAATTAACGAACTGTGCCAAGTCCAATTCATTCAATTGAGGCAAAAAAAGCCAGTAGTCATCAAATTGAATCTCTCTGAGTGTGTTGACATATCTTGAACTGCCTTAGGCTGATCCACAAATTCTGTAAAATTGACTGAAACAGCATTTTTCACGCAGTTGAATTTTGAAAGTCGCCGTAGTCGGCAGTGTGTTGGCGTATTAGACGTGAGACCACAATTCAAAACCCAGGTCAGACATTTCTGCCAAAAATTGTGTGAGTAAATAAATTGCCATGAAAAATTGCTTAAAAATATGTCGTTCGGATTCAACTTTAAACTGTAGCTCCCGCCACTTATGTATAAAATGAACACGCACAACATAAGTGATGTGAGCAACTAGGTCGTAATCCTGACTGAAAAGTTGTAATTATTAATTATGTATGTATGTGGGAATTTTGATAATAAAATTCAATATTTTGCAATTTTTTTTTTTTCATTTATTAGTCTACTCATGGAGAAATGACGAGCATTTTTTTACGACCTTAAACAACTGGTATCAAAAACATAACCTTTTATAACCAGCAAAGAGCAACAAAATTTTCCCATTTTTGTAGGCGTATATAAGAGGAAAAGAGAACGAATAGCGAACAATTCATAAATGGAAAAACAAGAAAAAAAATAAATATTTACAAACAAATACTTTATGCTACGTGTGGCATAAAAAATAGTGGCATCCACAATATGAGTGTAGTAGAATAAATATAATAAATGAAAATAATGAGTATGTTGACTCATAAAAATTAATTAAATATCAGTAAAAAAAACTATATACACACTTACCATACATTTTCACATTGTATATGTACATGTAAATACATATCTATGCGTATTGTATATGCCATACTTAAACTACAATATAATTATAATTTCCTACTATAAGTGTGTACAAATGTTGTGCTACATATAAGTGTGCTTGCCTTTTCAGTATGTACGATAGGAATTATTATTTGTTTGAATTCAAGGAATTAAAAAAGTTAAAACTATAAAAATTAAGAGTTTGTAACAATTTTAATTTAAATTTTTAAAAATTCAACTTATCGTATTTACACTAAGGGACTCTTCATAAAACGAGAAGTATGACCTAATAATTTGAATTATTATTTTGTAGATTTTTAAAATCAATTTTTTTTGATGTAATCATAATCGACATAAATAAACATTAACTACTAATACATTCATACATAATTGGTCATTACAACTCTTCAGTCAGGATTACGACCTAACTTCTCACATTACTTATGTTATGTGCGTTAAATTTAATATATGCGTGTCCCGAAATTGCTGATTCACTGACAGGGCATAGATTTGCCCTATTGTGGCAATACTTGCTTAGAGTCGCTGGAGTCTGCGTCAGGCCAAACGAAAAATTGTGCCTTTATTCAAAGAGAGCTCTATTAATTTCTGTGGGCGAATAAAAATGACCTGAGTTGTAATGTCAATCAGTTACATTTCTAACTTGAGATGGGCTACCGGCACTGTCTGAGCGATAATGTAGTAACTGGGCGTATTTGGATATTTGAATCATAGCGAATAGGATTTAAGGAAAGTTAGTTTGTTTTTTTTTGTAGTCGCCGTAGTTTAGTAGGTAGTGTGTTGGCTTATTAGACGTAAAGCCAGGGTTCGAGCCCCAGGCCAAACATCAAAACAAAATAAAAAAAAGTATTTCTTCGGCGACTTCCTCTCAGCAGATTTCTGACAGAAACTTTGAGCGTAAATAAAATTGACATGAAAAGTTTCTCAAAAATCTGTTGTTCGAAGTCGACTTTAAACTGTAGGTCCCTCATGTATAAAATTAACACACACAACATGAGCGGTGTGAGAAACTAGGTCGTAATCCTGACTGAAGGGTTGTAATGACCAATTATGTATGCAGTTTTGTTTTTGTCAGAGATGCACTGGTATGCATTCGGAAAGCGGAGAATTGGAGGGATGTTAGCGGTGGGTGATTGTAAGTTATTTAGCAGTTAAAAAATATTCTTTACATCTGCTTCTTAATTGACCCATTGTGGCCTGTCGTCTATACTTGTTTTTAATTGTAAATGGCTAAGAGACATGTTTTCTGTTTTTCATTTTTTTTAAATTTAAAATTTGAAAACAATGGAAATGAACGTATGGTGTACCTGAAAGATTCTTTTTTGCTTTAATTTCTAAGTCCTAAATACATTTTATAGATATTCAGTACACGAATATTGAAACCGTTAGCAATTCCGAACACGTTTCAACACAAAGTGTAAAAGACAAAAATAAACGAAATATAGAAAATAGGAAACAGCATGTGATTTTTGGATATATTTTTAGCCAAGTAAACATCATGATGATGATGACGGCAACAATGGAAATGATGGTAAGCATGACGTTGTTGTAAAAGTATAAGTCATATTGTAACAACAAAATGGAAAACAAAATAACGGTAAAAATAATGATTTTCAGCAACATGTGATGGACATACAAATGACTGAAAAAAAGGCTTAATGTAAAGTGTAATAGAAATAAATCCCTTACTTTTGCCAGGTCAATCACTTGTTGCCACTTTGAAGGTTACTTAATTTTTTGTTTTTCATTGAAACACGCTTTGGTTTTGAACAGAAAAGATAGATTTTGTGGATTAATTTTTTTTGTTTTTTTATTTTATTTGTTCGTTGTTCTATACCACAAGACTTATGGTCTTATAGTCATAGTGTAGGACTTTGTAGGACTTATTGTTTACACTTACAAAAGAAAACATAAGATATTAATGAATACCACAAATAATAAAATAAATAGTGAGAGGTTTAATTATACAAGGATATTTTCTATAACATTTTAGAATAGCGTTTTTAAACTCAACGAATCACTTAGTGTATTTTTTATAGTTGATAACGGTCATTTTGTTCCAGCCACATCTGTCAAATTACATACATACAACCCTTTAGTCAGGAACACTTATGTTGTGTGTTATGCTGAGAGAAGGTCGCGGCGTAAAATTTTTTCCAGATTTCGTTTTGTTCGAGATGTTTGACCTGGCGTTTTAACCGTTGCCTCATGTCCAATAAGCCAACATAATACCTTCTAAACTACGACTAATTCATGTGTCAGATTAATTATGATTTATTTAACCTTAATGAGCTCTTTAGCAGTTGGCAATTAAACTTAATTTTCATCCAAAAATCATCTTCAGTGACAAATTTTTGAGTGAATGAGATCAATGAAATCCAAGAGCCAATGAATTCAATGAATTCCGTAAAAATCACTGTTTAGTGTGGATTTTGGACTGGCAACGGCCTTGAGAATGACGTTGGCTATTCCATCACAGTCAACGGCGAGCATTATGGGTAAATGATTACAAATTAATTTTGATCTGAATTTGATGATCTGGACACTATGTGAGTTCATACAGCTAATGTCACATTAGATATTGTTACGTTTTTACGCTTAAAATATGAGTTCGTAGATTGCAAATAAAATAAAAATAAATTTGTGTTTAGTTTTAGATAAATTCTTTATAGTTCTCACAATTCTATGTGCCACTGTTCACAACTTCATGTAAACATTAACAATTGCTTTATTTGTTATTCTTCTTTACACTATTTTGCGTAAACACTAACACTATGCAGATCTTTATAACGGAGATCTTCAAACCATAATTATTCTATTCACTTGCAACGCATCTTTACACAAGACTGACTGAATTTTTATTGACCCTGTTGCCTGCTTTGCCTTGCTTTTATATGCCAACCTAAACAGTCTGATGAATGGTCTTGAATTCGAATGTTCGTGGCTCCATGTATGTAAGCATCGTTGTTCATTGTTGTTTGTGTATTTGGTTTACATTGTTTGTTGTGGCATTTTTGTTTACTTGTTTATCCCTTTTTTTTACTGATGTTGTTGGTACATTCTTGTTTACTTGTTTATCATGTAAACAGGTTCGTTACTTTTGTTTTTGTAGCTTTTATTTATCATTCTAAAGTTAAACGACATTTTGGTAACAATATAATTCACGAGTGACTTCACGTCGTGGTGATGTGATGTGAAGTAATAATCGAGATCGTGCTATTTTACTGCGTTAGTCTTTTTCTTCTGGGGTTTTCTTTGCAGAGGTATGCGAATAAGCAATAAACTTTCAAACTCAGATTAACCCTGATTTAAGAGTCAAAGTCATGAAAAGTTTCCCATTTCGGATGAGCTGCACCGAACGATGTCGTATACCACACTTTATAGCATCAATAGCTCTTTCAAATGAATATAAAATTTCAATGATATCTAATAAAATAATACCCAATAGTAATATAGTGTTCAATTCCGTCGTGTGTTGAATCACAGATATACAAGTTCGATGTCTGAACTTTTGTGAAGGATGTTATATTCCAAAAATAATGACATCTACAGGTCTATAAAACGCATAAAAAATGTCTCATACACACTTCGTTTTATTTAAATTTAAAGATAAGAAGAGTTTGTAAGACACCCTATATATACATAGATATGATAAGAATTATTTAATCTTTTTCTTCTTTAAGAAGCTGCTTAAGTTCTACAAAGTAACTACTCGTTTTAAGCCACAAGTAGTTCTGATTAATTTTATTCTGTATGATAGAAAGACAATTCCTTTAAATTAGTTTTATGCAAACTTTTAATCGACTTATGGTTGCTGCCATCTTTTTGTATATTTTTTTATAGTCCAGGCAGCTTTTAAGTACTAAGACGTGTTGCACAATTGTTATGGATGGCACTCTTTCGCCAAATATTTTTCAAATTTGTGCATAGATTTTAAAAATATGAATTTAGAATTGGTGTTGCTGCATGTGATGTTGTGACATTGTGAGATAGAAGTGTCGTAAAATGTTCAAAACACATCCGAACAATTTATGCAAATCCGCATATGCTGACTTAACTACTTAAACTTTTTCGTTTGTTTACAGAGCTTAAAGCTTGAGGTTAAAGTGTTATGGCACTTTTAACTTTAAAATATTCATCATTAAAGAAATGCGAAATTATTTTATGCTTTAAGTTTCGTTAAAAAAGTTCGAACTTTTTTTTATTGCATTTTTATGCACTTTGCTGGTGTTGTTAAAGTTCTGTTACTTATTTCCTCTATACTATAGTTTAGCTAACCAAAAATATGACGGATATCTTTGGAAATTGTATTGGCCAGTGCCTGTACGTAGCTCCACATTTGATCCACATTTATTATAGGGAAGCTCAATCTTGTTGGCAGGAAGAGAGTATCTGCAATATTGATAAACTCTGCTGAGCATGTATGAATTTGTTGGTCAGAGTAGGAGCTGTTTTAAATCAGCACGGAAGTGTGATAAACCGGGCAATATCTGTGATATCAATGTATGATAACTCCTTTAAACTGACAAGGAATCGAGGGCCATAAGATTGACAAAGAAAGTGGATAACAGTCTCCTCCTCGTGATGACATTGTGATCATGTTTGAGCAGTTGCTTGGTATTATGGGCCAAGTGAGTCTGGCAGTGCAGAAGGAGTCCTCATTAACCCAGAAGCTTTTGCCAGAAGACTGATAAGAGAATGTCGCCGAAGAAATATTTTTTTCGTCCGAGATGTCTGAGCTGTGGTTTGAACCACTATACACTGGTGGCAGTTATATGAACAGAGTCACAAAAATAGTTAAAATTGTGAATTTGTCTTGAAACTTATACAACACTTTCTTAACAATTTAAAATTTTTTACAGCCTATAGTTACGAATTTCTTTATTTTTAGCTTCAGCAATTTCTTAAGCTAGTGCACCAATCGATATTATTGCACCAAGTTCAATAACATATGAAGCTTGTAACACTATTTTATATATTGAGGGAGGAAGATAAAACGAAGAGTATTTCCGTATCATCATTTTAGGAGTAGCTAGTGCAAATTCTTTAAAATTATCTGCATTTAGTTTACAGCCAGATGACATGGCTTGGAGTAATGACGCACACCTAATTGTAAATCCTCTATGAACTCCTGTGCTGCTGTGAAATATGAAAATAATTAATGAAACATCTTCTTGCTGTGTTGTTATCATTTGATGTCCCATAATTTTTGTTCTTCATATGCTAAAAACGAAAGTACGTTCAGTTACACTCCGTAGACGTTTGTCTAACCGCGCCTTGATATACGAGTCTAACAACTGCTACCTTGGAATAAGGACAGTGAGGGATTATTGAATAATTGTCTTGCAACAAAAGGTTTTTCAGTAGAATTACTAAAGAAAAGGCTGACTAACCGATCAATGCAAATGTTAAAGAGTGATTAAATTAGATCTGCTTAGGAATTTGTATTTAAATAAAGCTAAAGGATACAAACAAGTATGTACATATGTATAATGCTTTCTATGCTAGAAAGTTATTTTGGTTTTTTATTACCTCTAGGAATTGTTGGTGATTCCATGGCTACTACCAAGAAAAGAAAAGTCATTTTATTTATTATTTATAGCTTCAAAGGTTATTGGACATGATATAACTAAACACAGGTCCCTAAAGCTTAAAACCTTCTACAAAAGCAAAAATTTCCTTATGTATAGTATCCATAAATAGTAAAATATTTCTGAACGTATAGTATTTATGGCATGGGACGTCAAAGTTTAAATTTTAACGTAAGTTTCGGTGTATGAGCATGAGGTTTTTGTAGCAGTAGCCATAGTCATAGTCGACATGCTGGTTGGATTTTATGTGTTTTTTCTGTGACGGATTTGTTTTGGTATTCATTATCTCCCTTAAATGAAACTAGGTTATACATATATTGAAGATGCTTAGGCTTTACATATATTATATAATATTTACATACATATATAATTGGTTATTACAAGCCTTCAGTCACGATTACGACCTAGCTTCTCACACCACTTATGTTGAGTGTGTTAATTTTATACACGAGTCGCTGGACCTACACTTTAAAGTCTACTCCGAACGACAGATTTTTTGAGAAACTTTTTTATGGCAATTTTATTTTATCTCAGAATTTATTTCCTGTCAGAAATCTGCTGAGAAGAAGTCGCCAAAGAAATATGTATTCATATTTCGTTTTGATCGAGATTTCTGACCTGTGGTTTGGACCGTGGACTCACGTATAGTTAGCCAACACACTACGAACTAGACTACGGTGACTTCATCTGATCTCATTGGACTTATTTATTTGTTAGTCTGTTGGCTATGTTATCCATATCGTCGCATCCAGGAAATCACATTTAATGGCTTCATATCTTCTTCAGAGGAGTATTTTTACACAATCTTAGAAATGTTGTCCATAATCTATTTAAATAAATACTCTCAGGAAAGTTAATGTCCACTTTATTTCCAATAATTAATTGTATAGTCCTACTCAATATTGTTACGAAAATGAAAATGGTGTTTTGTTTTCACATCCTTTAAATTCTTAACAAAATCTACAAAAACAAAAACAATTAACTTGTTTACATGATACACAAGTACACAAAAATATACCAACAAAAACCCGTATAAAAAGGGGATAAACAAGTAAAAAGAAATGCAAAAACAACACTGCAATAACAAACGTAAACAAAATACACAAACAACAATAATGGAAACAACATATTTACATTTATAGAGATTTCGAGAAGGCGAAGTCATTCGCTTCAAGAGCATTCATCAGACTGTTTAGCCTGCGATATTAAAGGCAAGACAAACTAGGTAACGGAGTCAGTAAAAATTCAGTCAGTCCTGCGTGAAGATGCGGTGTTTGCCGAAGGTAAACGTGGTTTGAAGATCTCCGTTATAAAGATCTATCGAACAAAATGACTAGTAGTTGTTATTGTTTACGAAAAAGAGTGCAAAAAGGAATAATAAACAAAGCAATTGTTATTGTTTCCATCAAGTTGTGAACAGTGGCACACAGAATTGTGCGAACACTAAAGAAATTAATTAAAACTGAACATAAATTTATTTTTATTTGCAATCTACGAGCTCATATTTCAAACGTTTTTAAAAGGCAAAACCATAACGTACAATATTACATTCGTACAGCGAACATTAAATAACACTGCAAACGTTAGTCGGCGAAGTCGCCGTGGTCTAGTAGGTAGTGCTTTGGCTTATTAGACGAAAAGCCAGGTTTCGAGCCCCAGGCCAGACATCAAATAAAATACAAAAAGTATTTCTTCGGTGACTTCCTCTCAGCAGATTTCTGGCAAAAACTCTGAGAGTAAATAAAATTGCCATGACAAGTTTCTCAAAAATCTGTCGTTCGGAGTCGACTTTAAACTGTAGGTCCCGCCACTTATGTATAAAATTAACACACACAACATAAGTGGTGTGAGAAACTAAGTCGTAATCCTGACAGAAGGGTTGTAATGACCAATTATGTTTGTATGTATGTGCAAACGTCGTGTAGTTTTAGGAAGAATCTAAAATTCAAAAGATTTCACGAAAAAAATTTATATTCGAATTCATGGCGTAATAAGAATACTGATGTCTTCAGGTGTACTCAGCATAAGAATAATATCCAATCTTATGGAGGTCACAGTAATTGCCATCTTTCGCCAAATTATGTGCTCTTAATGTTTGCATTATTGTTGCGAAATATTTGATTTAAAATATACAAATTCGCTAACAAAGATGTAATTTACATGCTTTTCTAAAATATACCGAATCTTAACCACCACATCGTATTTTGAATACTTCGTTACAGTGTTGCAATTGTTTTTTATAAAAATTATTTTGTTTTTTGTGTAAACATTTTTGTTTATTTTAGTTTTAAAAAGACCAACAACTGTTTGAATAAATTTATTTTATGTGTCTACATTTAGTTGTGAGATAATATTCAGTGAAAGTGCTCAGGTTTCTTCAATTATATGAAGTCTTACAGTTTTCCTTGCAAATCGTTGACACGACAGTGCAGACAAACGTTTGTGTCGATGAAAATTCTTGCAAAAAATTTTTAGGAAATGTATCGAATGGATTTCCAGCTCGAGTTCGTTTTACAAAAACAAAAAAACTTTTAAAAGATTCTTTTTTTTATTCGAAAAATATTCATAATATTTGTGAATATTTGCAATATGAATATTTTAATAAAATTTAATGCTATTCAAACAGAATTTCAATGTTTATTTTAATAATTTTGCAATTCACGCCATATACACAAACAAATAAACACAGATTATTAAGCCTTAAGGAATTTGCTTGCTGGTAGTTTGTGTAAAAAAAATATTCTTACAGTGTTGAGGTAGATACAAAATGTTGGATTGATGAGTATAAAATGGCGGATATCCAAATTGTTTTTGATTTCATATCAACACACTACCTACTAGACTACGGCGACTTCAAAGATGATAACATCGTTATACGTAAAACTACATTCAGCCCTCATACTTTGCATAAAACAAAGGTACCTACAAATATTCAGTCCGATTTCGAAACAGAGTTCGTAATGGTTCCTTCTTCCATAAAATACTACAAATTAATCGTTCTAATCGAAAGATTAGACTGGTCCAGCTACAACACTTCCAATAGCTCATGAGTCTGAATCTTTTTTTTCTCTTAAAATATCTTTCAATATTTCGAACAAGCCTCAAGGCTTAACGTGCTTTCTCTGTAGCCGAATTTTTCGCATCTAAAATAACAAGTCGCTTAGGTGATGTAAGCCCGGGATTGTAAATATTGATCGGGATTGTTCAACTCTATACCCTATGCATTCAATCGTTGAAATACCTTTTAGACTATAAATTATAAAACAAGTCTTGGAGATATTAAGACAACACTTCCAATAATAATAAACATTTTAAAATTATATTGAAATTAGAAATTAAACAGGCAGTGACGGTAGTGAATATAAATTGGAATTTTAAACAATTTTTATTTCAAAATCATCAACATCTTCTGTAGCAATTGCAATTAAATTTTGAAATGTGGAAATGATTGTGTAACCATTTTAATATAAAATCTTAAAAGAATAAAAAAAAATAAAAATTAAATTATCCCTCGTCTGTTTTCATTTGTTCAGCAATTGTAAATTGTGTTGTTAATTAAGAAATAAAAAAACAATTCCCACAAAAGAAGCTAAAAAAGAAACACAATGTTAAGCAACTGCTGTTTTCAACGGTCAGTCATATTAAACAACATTAAACGTCAAATATTATATTTATATGTATGTATACATGTATGTACATATGTATGTGTACTTTTAAATAATATAAAACGCAAAAAAAAGAAAAACCAAATAAATGAATAAAAAATGAGAGATAAAGCCTTGAAAAAGAAAAATAACAAACAGGACAAAATATTGTTTATGAGGTACCTGTCTGCTCGTCTCTCTGTCTGTCTGCCTGGCTTCTTTACACAGTTTCATAAGCTATGACGTTAATAAAAATTATTATTGAATATAAGCATGTTGTAAATAAAATTTAATGTTATTTTTATTGTAATACAAAAAGAAATTGTTGTTGTATCATATTTTCTCTTTTATTATTTAAATGATAACATACATATGCAGGAGAAATTGTATTTCGCTGTTGTGTTATGTAATATTTAAAAGGAGAATATCACTTGAATATATACCCATAAAGGGAATTTCAGTTCATTAGTTCAATCATCAGTTTTAAAGCTTCAATACATATTGATGTACTGACATGTTGTCAAGTGATTGAAAGCAATATTTATCGAAATTCTTAAAACGAAATATCGATATCCAATGTAATTTGCGATATTATTATAAAATAAATATTTTAATATAATATCCGAATATATTTTGATTAAAAATTTGCAAAGTTCCCTTTTTATAGAAATTTTATTTTTCGATAATAAAAAACGCATTATTTGCATATATTTGCCAAAGTAGGCGAGTTAATATATGCCATCCCATAAATATTGTGTATTCGCTTACTCCTTCAGCGCCATTCAATTGTATTAGAAAAATTGCTTGATTGTGTAAATAAACATTTTAAAAATTTAAATACATTGGGAACATATGCATGTTTTGAACAGTAATGCTTCAGTTACCCACACGTAACGTAACGTACCGTAGCGAACGTTCTCTTTTTAGCATATGGAGAGCAATGTAAACGATTACCGAAACGTTCTCTCTCGTTAGCAAAACGGAACGATCTGTATAAAACAGAATTCTCCCTCGTTTTTATGTGGCATTTGAACATTAGAGATGATGAGCAGTGTTGCCGCGAAAAAAAAATATCGTATTGTATTTGTGAAAATATCACCAAATAAGGAAAAATATGACCGAAATTGAATTCGCACTTTATTTATTTTATTTTTTTTTCAAATTTAAATTATAAAAAAGAGAGAAAAAAGAAACAAAAAATAACAAAATAAAATTATAGACTTAATAATTAATTAATTTTAACAAACAAAACAAATGCTATTTTTATAAGAAAAATAATAACGAAATCCGGAAAAATCTACACATTGAACAAAAAACGGCAACACTGATACAAATACCAATTTCTTCGCATTGTGTTGTGTTCTTTTTTGTGTTGCTTTGTGTTCTGTTTCGTTTTTATTTACACTCTTCGTTGACAGATGTCCCGCTTTAAACGTTTCTATAGCTACACGTTTCTATAACTATAACAACACAAACGTTTAAGGCTACGTACGTTACGATTTTACGTTTCTTACGCTTGGGTAACCAGGGCATAAGGGACAGAACTGTAATGTGCGGAAATCGATGTTATTTAATATAAAATTTTTTGATATTTCGTTTTGTTTGAGATGTCTAATCTGGAATTTGAAATGGTTTTGAACTACTGTCTCGCTTCTAATTGTCCAAAACGATACTTACTAGACTAAGACGACACTTACATCCTCGTTTATTTTTTCTTTTTCATAGGTTAGGTCAGTTTCAAAAGTAGCACACTTCTGAGAAACGTACATACATACATAATTGATCATTACAACCCTTCCGTCAGGATTACAACCTAGCTTTTAACATGTTTTGTGTATTAATTTTATACATGAGTGACGGGACGTACAGTTTAAATCCGTCTACGAACGACATATTTTTTTGAGAAACTTTTCATGGCAAATTTATTTGCTCTCAGAGTTTTTGCCAGAAATATGCTCAGCTATACACATAGAAAAAATTCAAAGACATCAAAGATATGATAATGATTAGAGCAGCTCTGTTGTACATTAAGAATATTGTTACGAAAATGGAGAAAATTCCTTTAGTATTGGAATGGTGAACAGGGGCTGTAAAAACGGAAACTGTGGGTATGAAAGAAAAGGGGATGGATAAGTAAGTGAGAACGCAACAACAAGCAATGTGAACAAAATACCCAAACAACAATGAAGTCGCGATAGAGTTCTCTTGAAGGCGAAACCCCGAACGCTCGAACTCATGCCCCTTCATCAGACTAATTACGTGGGCATATAAAAAGGCAAGACAAAGCAGACAATGAGTAGTAAGAATTCAGTCAGCCTTATGTGAAGACGCGTTGCATGTGAAAAAAGCAGTCGTGGTTTGAAGATCTCCGTTGTAAAGATCTGCGTTGTTAGCAAAGAAGAATAGCGAACAATCAATTATTGTTTTATACGTCAAGTTGTTTACAGTGGCACACAAACATAGTCCGAACAATAAGGAATTTAATTGAACTTAAATACCAATTTATTTTTATTTTGTTTGCGATCAACGAACTCATATTTTACACGTTTTTAAAAAGTTAAAAATGTAACAACAATAATTCAACATGCCAGCTTTCAAATCAGAAATTATAAAGTTTTCAAAAGAATACTTGAAGCACTTCGATTTCCATCCGCATTCATTTGATCGTAACATTTTAAACATTCGTGGCCATATTCGCCTAAAAAAGAGGGACACTGCAAGCGTTATACGAACATAACATTGGCTATAAAGTTATGAAACTATGATGGCAGAATGTATTCCGTATATTGTCTGTAATTTAATATCTATTGAGTTTAGAATAACTAAGGAATTGTTTTAAAATAGAATTTCATTTAAAATCCAAAAAAAAAAAACACAATTTTTGTAAGAGACTGTACTTTGACGTTTATTTTGCGATGTGTGCATAAATGAAAAAGTCGTACGCTGGGTTCCTTATATTTGTAATTCCATGAAAACGTTTTCTCTTCCTTTTTTCCATTTCTATTGTTCTTTGTTAGAATGTATTTTTGTTGTCGTTTACTGCAGTATGTCAAATGGAAGGAAGTATGTCTTTAACGTAAGCATATGTGCACACATACAGTTTGTTGATAAGTCTTGGAAAACGCACATTTATCACAATCATTGACAAGCACACTGACATAATAAATATCCGTCAAATATTTTACATTTTAAAAAAAGGGTTCAAAGGCACAATGTTCAAAGTGTTAAAGAAAAAATTAGTAATATTTGCGCCCCCTGACACTTAAAAGGAAAGGTTGTATTAAATGGAGGGTCGGAAAAATAAATATTTCTTATAATAAATATGGTATTTTCGTAGTCGTATAATATTTTGTTTTTATTTACAAAAGCTTCCCTTACAAACGCCTCCGGGTAGTATGTAGAATACAGATAGCGGTTTAAATTGACCCATCGGTTATTTCTAATCTGGCAATACTTAGGTTAGATTAGGGTAGAGGACGTGTACTTGTCAATTTAGATAAGTACAGTACCCGGAGGTCGTATTGACCCATTGTACATAACGTCCTTAGAGAGGAAGGATAACAGAGAGGATAGGAAAAAAAGGTGAGAAAGTAGGAAAGGATGATTGGGAGCGGATGACTTACACAGACCAAGAAAAACAAAAAGGGACAGTGCGACTACACTGATGAAGCCCTAGCACTTCTCAACCAGCTCAAGCCACTAATGAAGCTGAGGAGAGCCTTGATGTCAAAGGTCCTCAGTCTTAACAAACAAAGGGCTGGACAGTTACAGAGGAGGTGCTCGAGAGTCTCCAACTCCTCTTCACCGCAAGATACCCTTGCAATAGTTCGGCTGGGATCTGTTCCTTACCCCCGTCGGCAAGCTAATCTCGCAGTGCCCCGTGACAAATCCGATAACTAACCTTAAACTGGCTTTATCCAAGCCCAGCAACCAACCTATTCTCACACTATCTATAGTCGCCCAGAGACATTTTGAAACATAATAACCCGATCCGTTCCCCCAACGCCTCTGCTCTTCCCCCTTGACCCATCCATTGATGAGGCAGTAGAGGTGGCAGATTGGGGGTCTGGACCAACTATTAAATCGCCCCCAGAAAGCGAACCGAACCAAGAGGGAGCATCCGCCGTCTCATTGTCCAGTATTCCGCTATGATCTTGAACCCAGGTCTGGTCTAAAAGTCTTTAACGACTCCTTGCACTCGCGATTTGTACCAGGCCGACGTAATGGCCCTTAGGGCAGCCTGACTGTCAGCGAAGATCATGTAAGATTCCGAATCCGAAGCGGGGCCACCGACTGGTACCTCAATAGCCTTCAAGATTGCGAAAATCTCCGTCTGAAACACGCTGCAGTCATCATTCAACAATACAATGCTTAGTTTACGGCGAATTTTGCGAGAAGGTCTCTGTATTTCTTGGAAAATGAGGACGACGCAACCATTACGGTCAATGGATACAGATATCGCACGGTGTTTGGTTTCAACGGGATTGTGTAACTTCCCATACATCGCATGCCACAATCGATTTATAGAGTAAAACATTTGATAGCCGTTTAATTAGCTGAAATGGTGATGTCAATTGGCTGCCAATAAGCTGCGATTTGACATCGTTGGGGCGCCGTTAAAAAATTGTTATTCCAGCAAATCAGATGCAATTAAGCATTTGAAGGCCAACATTCGAAAAACACACTCGAAAAAGTGCCCGAATTGGCCCGATCGAATGAAGCACTGTGAGGCCAGCCACACTTCTCATGCCACAATCGACTTATTGGGTCATACGTTTGATGGCCGCTTAATTAGCCAATATGGTGATGTCAATTGGCCAAGAAGCTGCGATTAAAACCGTTGGACTATTTTCTGTGGGGCGCCTTTAAAGAAAAGTGCTATGTCGACAAACCAGAGACAATTGAATTTGAAGGTCAAAATTCGCGATGCCATTGCCGAGATACGACCGCGGCAGCCACATGAATAAAATAATATTCCATTTGTAAACGGAGTAATTCTAGTTCAAAACAAAAAAATAAACTTAGGAAAATATCAAACCCTTTATGTTTTATTTCATTTTTAAATTTAAACTTTTAAATGGCCCACCCTTTTCATATGGTAGATCATATGAATGAAGAGCCAATCGTTAGAAGGAAATGGGGATGGATAGGGAATACAAGTCGCCGTAGTCCAGTAGATAGTGTGTTGGCTTATTACATGTAAGGCCACGGTTTCAAAACTCAGGTCACACATCAAAACGAAATATGAAAATTTATTTCTTCTGCGACTTCCTCTCAGCAGATTTCTGGCAAAAACTCTAAGAATAAATAAGATTGCCATGAGAAGTTTCTCAAAAATCTGTCGTTCGGAGTCGACTTTACAGTGTAGGTCCCACCACTCATGTACAAAAAAAAAACATACACAATATAAGTGATGTGAGAAGCTATGACGTAATAATGACTGAAGGGTTGTAACGGCCAATTATGTATGTACGGTTTGCAAGATATGATTTGGAGTAAATTCTCTTGCTATCATGATGTCTTGGCAGGATGAAAATTATGGTATAGGGTGCAGAAGTATACACTCTAGCTTTAGCATGGCTAAACATTTTATTTCGAAAATTTCTTTAAGAGCACTGGCGTATATGTGTAATGCGTATGAGTGTGTTAAAGTTTAAGTGGCTTTAAACTAATTTATCGTATAAATAAATTGTGTTTGGTTTTTTATTTGTTTTAAATCTGAAAACTCCTTTTGGGCTTTGGAAAAACAGCACAATTTCTTTTGACAACGATTGTGTTGGTTACAAAAACGAAAATGATATTATCAAATGGGGAGAACTTTTCTTACAACAATAAATAAATTTGTGAAAAAGAAAAGTTTTGATTTAAGATGAGTGGCAAATTACTGAAAAAAAAAACAAACGCACACATAAGATTTCTTAAATAAATACTTCTACATTGGCATTCAGGCACATGTAAATGTGCTTGTCTCACATACACAGTTTAAAATGCAGGAAAAAATGTATAGGGACCAGGCAATATGGTTTAAGCACTTTAAGTATTTATACGTATGCATATATGTATGTGTGACAAGGAAAATGAAAACATGAAAGGCAATTTGTCATTTTGTCTCAAGGCATTGCGAACGTCATAGGCCTTCTTTATACTCCATAGCTTTGTCAGTATGGCTTCTGTATATAAGTAGCCAAAGACGAAAAGAAGTGTTTTGCTTTGCTTGGCTGTCTTTTACACCATATTGCTGTGCTATGCTGTGCTAACATTTTAATACCAATGAGACTTACCTTGCAAATTAGATTTTTTCTAAAGGTTTTATAAGCAAGTAACTGTACAACAAGCTAACCGAAACACATTAAAATGCATGTGCGTAGACATGTGCTATAAAGATGCTGTAAGCTGATGACTGTACTTCTTTATATTTATTTGTTTATTTCATGTTCTATACGTTAAGATCCATCGATAATAATAAAAACAACTAGAAAAATTCTTTAACAATTGAAATAAGAAATGCAAAATTGCCCTTTTTAAATATTAGAGTTCAAATAAAGGCATGCGTACTGAACACTGAATAAAACACGTTACCACCTTATGGTAACGTGAAAATATAAGACTTACTTATTGCAAAATACAGTATAACACAAGGCAAAAATAGTAGATTTCTTACGACCATAAAGTGTGGGTATAACATATAGGAAGTGCAACCTAAGGAAATATGGAACAATGATACGGGTGGCCCAGAATGACTTTTTTGAAATGCTCTCATCACAAATTCAATAATTTTGTTTGTCTTCGTATTCAAAAATATTATCTGTACCATCTTAAAAGTTGACTGAGGACAGTAGGCTATATGGTTTCCCTTACAGTATGAAGTGATAACATTGTTGTATGAAGGTAGGTTGCCCAACTAGGGTGTTAAGTCATTATATCGTATCGCATAATGGAATATGCTGAAATCCTTTGAAATTTCATGTCCAAATATAATTCGAAGTTTATTGTAAGTCGCCGTAGCCTAGTAGGTATGTTGGCTTATTAGGCATGAGGCCACGATTCAAGCACCAGGTCAGACATCCTCAACATAATGTGAAAAATATTTCTTCGGTGACTTCCCCTCAGCAGATTTCTGACAAAAACTCTGAGAGTAAATGTAAAATTGACATGAAAAATTTTTCAAAATATCTCTCGTTAGGAGTCGACTTTAAACTGTAGCTCCTATCGCTCCTATAGAAAATTAAAACACATAGCATATGTGGTGTGAGAAGACAGGCCGTAGTCCTAACTGAGGGGTTGTAATGACTACTATGTATTTATGTATGTACTTTGATTGAGAAATGGTTTGGGATGCGCTCATTTCAGATGTACAACAGGTTCTCGCCAAATTTTGTCGACTCTACGCCTAGACGATTTCTGGTAGTTTTAAATAATGTTTCGGCAAAATTGTCACCACCCTAGAATATTATTAGAACTGAAGGCATTGAAAATCTAGTGTTATATTATTTTTTTGTTTAGCTCTTCTAAAAATAAGATTTGCTTGTTGGGGAATAAGAACTAGGCAGTCGAGCAAATAGAATTACTTATTTATAACCAGACCCTGTATGCATCTTTACGAAGTATTGCAGCAAAAATCCAATACTTTGTGATCATTGGTTTGCATATCTGATCATTGCTTTGCATATCCACATTAAATGGACAAAATGAGTTGGTGTAAGTTATGTCTCTAACTGTAATATACTTCTGACCGTAGCGAATATGGGCCGAAGTGCGCCGAAAAATCTACGTTTTTGACAACTGTATGATGTCTTGTGTGTAGTGTGGATCCGCCATTTGTTTACGACGTAAATATCATTCTAATCAAACGTGTCACATGATTGCTTTTGTACACAAATTCTGCGCAAACCTTAGGGAAAACCATTTTTCTTGAAGTGATAATTTTAAAGTAAAACCTCTAGTCATATGAGATGCATATGGCTTCCATAATGTCTCGCATTTCTAGTCCACAATCTGTCTGCACAATATTGTGAATTTTTGCCATTAGTTCAAGCATAGAGAAGTCTTGGTTTGAGGGACGTATAAATGAGTAATTCGGCATACGGAATTCACTTTATGTCAATTAATTCCACAATTGATATGCTATTAACGGTTTTCAGGCAGAAACTAAATAACGCAGCTTGTTTAACTTTGACAGGACTCAAGGGTGTCCCGATGGCATAGTTGGTGTGTGATTGTTTGATTGTATTTTTAACATTATATATGATTACTCACAATAGAAAAATGAAAGTGAGAATTATTACTAATGTATTTTACTTGGCATAATAATAGTGAACAACACACCACATTTACTATACAAAAAAGATTTAAATTACATTTGCTCTACATTTGTAAAACACATTATTTTTAATTGTAATTCTAAACATTTGAAATAAAAACAAAGTAAAAACAAAGTAAACAAAGTATGACAGAAATGCAATTAAAACAACTGACATGGGTCAAAGCACTTAGGAAAGAAATTTATGACTTCAAATGACACACTTTTATAGTAATGAGTAAAAATATTAAATATTACTGAGTGAAGTCTTGACCAATCACAACTCAGTAATTGTATCAAATGAATATAGAATATGTAATAATAAAATGTAATAGAAATTATGAATATGTAATAGAAAAAGCAAATTATAGAATATTAAGAAACATTATAAAAATTAGAAAATAGTATAAATAGTTGAAAACATTCAAATATAAATTCAGAAAAGATCTTGACGTCCAAAAAGAAATCAAAACTTTTCTCATTGTTCTAACCCAGCACCTTAAACAGTGCAGGGAAGAATTAAAACTGCTGTGGCTAGACATAGCATTCAAAACAATCTAGCAGATCATTTAATTTTAATATATTCCCCTTATTGAAAAAGACTTTATACTAAAAAACTATTCTCAAAAAAGTAATGAAGAAAAAAATTGTCGCACTCTACTCCCTCTTTCTTTTCTGCTATAAACTATGTGTCCTTTATTCCAACACAGTGCACTGAATAAGGGTCATCTCCTGAGTATTGGTCTCAAAAAAAAATGAGAATAAACAGTGTTGATAGGCATAGTGTTGCCTTTCAGTTGGGGTGAAATTCAAAAAGTCGCAGAATTAAATATCCTTACTTTTATCAGGTTCAGACGTAAAGACTTTTTGGCTTAGTCAACAGGTTGCATATCTTTTAGTGTTGAAATAATTTTTAAGCATTAGAAAAGCATAACGCTTTTATGGAGGAAATATAAACTGTGACTTGGTTATATAATCTGGATCGTGATATTATTTCTTAATTGATGCTACAAAATAAAAAATCATTACCTTTGCGTTAATGGAATTCTCGATTTCTTAATCATTTTAACCGATTCGATGAGGTTCTCAAACGTTTATTGCACAAAGTATACCATCAGTAAAATGAACATTTATTTATTTCTTTTGAGAAGCTTAACTACAACGACGGAAATAAAACATTTGAAGATTTGATCCCATTTTATGAAAACACAGCTTTAAAAGAAATAAAAACAAAATAAAGCTTTTTTATTTCGATTCTATTTCGTTTGTGTTCTTGAAAGTTTTAAAACAGTTACCACCTGCAGCCATATTTTGGCTTGACTTATATGTTTTTCTGTGGATATGCCTTGTTTATGATTTGATTATTCGCCTTCCAACACCTTTCGCGTAATCTTTTCCTGTATTCTCTTGCGGAATTGTAATTAGATTTCAAAGAATTTGACACTTTAATTTTGTAGAATTTTTCGAAAATTTTCTTATGGAGCACATGGGCATATCAATACAAAGTTTTGGTGAATTTTTTTTTTTAAGTTTTTGCTTTTAAATGAATTGAATTGGCCATAAAAGTAAGGGCAATGGAGTTATTTAAAACAAATTTGGAGATTATTAACCCAGGACGGTTACTCTTCATTTTTGTACATTAGGGTTACTCTTCGTTGAATCCACGAACACTTTAACCCTAATTGGTTACTTTTCGTCGAATCGACGAAGCTTATTTACTCTTTATCATATAATTATTTTATGTTTGACCAAATTTTGCTCTTTTTTACCAACAATGTTGGTTACTAACGAAAGCTTGTAGTGAGTAAACGTAACTTGGCTACCCATTTTTTTAATCCTGGATGGTAATTTTTGTACAGTAAGGTTACTCTTCGTTGAATTGAATAACAAAAAAATATTTTTTCGTCTACTGACTGCTTCGACGAACAGTAACCGTCCCGGGTTAAAGACTACTATAGTGAATGCTTTGTCATTAATATTATATCTTTAAATTGGATAACCTTACGCCAATCTCTTAACAACTTTCGAAACATTTCTAAAAAAAAATGTTCTCTTTCAAGGCTTAATTATTTTCTTCGCTTCATGTTTGGAGTGACAGAAAAATCAATTACATGCTACCATGTGTGATCGGTATTGCTTCCTACCAAAGTAAAACTTTCTTTCAACGTAATACATAATTAATCATTACAAGCCTTCAGTTAGAATTACGACCTAGTTTCTCAAACCACCGTAGTCTAATAGGCAGTGTGTTGGCTTATTAGACATAAAGCCGGGGTTCGAAGCCCAGGCCAGACATCAAGACAAAATACAAAAAGTATTTCTTCGCCGACTTCCTCTCTGCAGATTTCTGGCAAAAACTCAGAGTAAATAAAACTACCATGAAAAAAAGTTTCTCAAAAATCTGTCGTTCGAAGTCGACTTTAAACTGTATGTATAACTCATGTATAAAAATTAACACACACAACATAAGTGGTGTGAAAAACTAGGACGTTGTACAATGGGTCAATTCGGCCTCTGGCTACTGTACTGGTCTTAAGTGACAAGTACACGTCCGCTAACCTAACCTAACCTAACCTTCTCAAACCACTTATATCATGTGTGTTAATTTTATTCATAGATGGCGGCAGCTTTAAAATCCGGACGACAGTTTCGTTTTTCCATATTTCGTTTGGTAGACATGTTTGACCCCGAGTTTGAAACGTAGCCTCACGTCTAATAAGCCAACACACAGCCTACTAGGCTACTCGTCATAACACCACGACCTTTAGAAAGCAATACACTATGAGTTCGTTGTCCGTACCCCAGCAATGCTGATTCCATGTTCATTTTTATTCGTTTAACCCTTAGAGTACAGAGTTGGGGACCTTAGGCCCCCAATCTATTGCTTAGTAATAATTGTAACATGAAATGTTTTAAATTTAATACGTTTAATGTTTAATTTGATGTGATAATTAAAAATAATAACTGAAAATTAATAAAATAATAATTTTTTACTTCCAAAATAAAATTTTTAGTTCTTTAGTGTTATGCATGTTAGCATAACATATAAACAACAAAAGCCCATTTTTTTGGGGGACTTTAGTGACCCCACTCCGTGCTTTATGTCAATAATCGGGCTTCGTACTTTAAGGGTTAAAAGATGCAGAAAAGATCGCAGACCACATTTGATCGATGACATGGGCTACGTTGGCTTTGAGGATCACAGTAGCTTGTGTTTTATTCCAGTGCAACTGCGGCTAAAGAAAACCCCACAAGAAAAAGCCTAACGGGGTTAAATCCAACTATCTAAGTGGCCAGTTTACATCACCTACACGTGAGATGGCCATATCCTCAAATCGTTCGTACAGAATATCCAATGTGATATAAGTCGAGTGGCACGTAGCACCATCTCGTTGAAACAGCATGCCATTAATCGTCTAATTCGCACCAAAAGAAGTTGATATTTATCAAACTATAGTGCTCGGCATTACCAAGCAATTTGAGAGAATGTAGACGCCGTCAGCCCAAAATCCGCACCAAACAGAGACTTTTTCGGGGTGCATTGCACGCTCTAGTATCTTATGTGGATTGCTATTGCTAAAATTCGCAAATATTCTTTGTTCACTTGGCCATTCTTCCAGAAATGGGCTTCATTGCTGAAGACGATATTTTGATGAAAATTAGGGTCAGCTGGCAACTGGTACAGAACCCATTCAGCGAACACTCGTTGCTGTCCATGGCAATTTGAATGAATATATGACAATTAATTTGCCAGTTGAAGCTTCAACTAGATGGTCACTATCAACTGTTAAAGTCTCAGTTGGATGACCCTATATAAGTAAGCAAGATAAAGCGAAAATACGCTATGTTTAGCCATTGTTTTTATCAATAAATGCACCAACGTTATCCACACGGTGTAGTTTGATTTCCTCAATTATGTAACTGTGACTTTTGAAGTCAAATTTCTGCAGAGACTATTTACAGAAATCTTTTGACTTTTTCGCTGTAAAAGCGAAACTTATAAATTAAAGTACACAAGCCGAATACCTATCTGTTACTCGAAAATCGTTCCTTCAGAGTCGACTTTAAATTGTATTTCCTGCCACTAGTGTATAAAATTAATACACGAAACAAAAGAGGTATGAGAAGCTAGGCAGTAATCCTTACTGAAGGGTTGTATGTTACGTATGTATGAGAGATACATATACAGGCAGAATGGAGGCCAGATAGCGGTTCAGATTAAAATTCTTAGGAAACTGCAGGAATTGGAGTAACTTTACGAAAGAAAGGTGGCCAGAAAAACCGAGAAGAATTGAATGGTACTTTTGACGAAAAGGAAAAGTTAATTACTTAACAATCCAAATGCTATCTGGACTTGGCTGTTTCCGAAAGTAGAATAGGAAAAGCTGAAGATCTGAATTTTTTATATGGCGATGGAGATTGTGACAAGTTTTCTATGAGAGAGCTTGAGAATTACCTTTAGAATGGCAAAAAGTCACAGAATAAATAACAAATATTAGACCAGACGCTGGTCATAACAACTGAGCTAAATAAGGTTTTAAATTTTATCAAAAACCTTTATTACATTATTATTTATTCTCTTTATTTTTAAGTTATTGTCGCCATTTGAAATTCAAGAGACCATCATGAAATGCACATGAAATTCCCCCAGAGTTTGTTATCTAGTTCTCAACTGTTAGTAGTCGTCTACACGGTTTGCTTGTTTTTACGCTTAAAAAATGCTTATCAAAATAACAATCAGAGACGGCGCTACACATTCATAAATTAAATGAAGACTGGCATGGCCCTTTCAAGAGGACATAATAAAAATGAAAATGAAACAGTTTTTGTTATGTCATGTTCTACTTTAAAAAGTAATTCTGTCCCCCTTTTTTCAGTAAAATTTTTATGTTTTGCTTTCTGTCTGTTTTACAAAACAAAGTAATAAAATATTAAAAAAAAATATTAAAACATAAAGATAAACGTAACCATAGCAGTTAATAGAACAAATTATTGTTAGGCAAAGAAATTAAACCCAGGGATTGTCGAGAAAAGGGGAGTTGAAATACAACTATTCAGGAATAAATCTAAATTAGAGAAATAGTGTTTAAAAGCAATTTATTTTGTTTTTGCTGGAAAATTGTTTTTCTATTTTAAACTAACACACTTGGGCTAATGAACTTTAAAACCCTTGCCTGTTATTACAACTTGATTCTATGTTGCCGCCTTCTGTTTTTCCTTTTTAAATTAATATGGAGACATATTAGATACAATTTAAAAATGCTTTCAATAGGTAAATGGTATATATTTATAAAATTTACATAAAAACCTACAATAACAAAACACAATACCAACAAAAAATCAGGAGTACATCTGTTTGTTTGCAGAGCCTGAAAAGGAAGAACTCATTGTTCGCTTTACCACATAATTTGTTTTCTTGTAGAGCTTTATTTATACCCTGAACTAATGCTTTTAGTTACGGCAACACCCTTAAATGCCTATGCCTGTTCTTAAGAGCTGGTACAGACTATAATTCTTCCAAAATTAATTTAAAGACGAAAACACTCCTTTTGAATTAGTTTAGGAAACCAAATTTGTTTATAATGTTTTACAAGGTATTTCAACGTTTAAATGCATAGGGAGTAGGGTTGGCAATTCCGATCTATCTATCTAATTGGAAATGTATTTCCAAAACAAAAACAATTGTTCTGAAATTGACCTAAAATGTGGTACAAAATTTGGTCGCCGAGAAGGATCAACTGTGCTTGGTATACACAAGTTTATTGCAAAAGTTCATGAAACTGGTTTCATTGTTAATGTGCCAAGTCGTGAGCGTGCTCGTACAGTGTGTACACTCGAAAATATAGAAGCGATGACATCAGCGTTTATTACAACATTTCACGCACTCAAAAATCTGTCGTTCGGAGTCGACTTTAAACTGTTGGTAGCGCCACCCATGTACAAACGTAACACACACAACATAAGTGGTGTGAGAAACTAGGTCCATAATCCTGACTGAAGGATTGTAATGACCAATTATGTTATATATGTATGTTAATCAGCCGAAATGGCGATGTCAATTGGCCGCCAAGTACCTGCGATTACACTCCGTTGGAATATTTTCTGTGGAAAAGTGTTATGTCGGCAAATCAGAGACGAGTGAGCATTTGAAGAGCAACATTCGTGATGCCGAAATACGACCCCATATGCTTGAAAAAGTGCAAAATTTGGTTCGATCGAATAAGGTACTGTGAGGCCAGCCGCGGCAGTCATGTTAATGAAGTAATATTCCGTTTCTAACGGGAGGAATTGTACTTCACGACAAAAAAATAAATTTGGCACAATTTCAAACCAATTTTGTTTTAATGCATTTTAAATTTAAACTTTTAAATTTCCCGCTCTTTTAAAAACGTTTAAAAAATAAAATAAAAATTAATTTGTGTTTTACACAAATTCTTTATTGTTTGCACAATTCCGTGTGCCACTGTTCGCAACTTGATTTAAGCAACAACAATTTGCTTTATTTGTTATTCTTCTTTACACTCTTCCGCGTACACACTAACAATTGTTCGTTAGATCTTTACAATTGAGATCTTGAAACCACGATTATTCTCTTCAAACGCAACGCGTCTTCACACAAGACTGACTGAATTCTTTCTGATCCCGTTGCTTGTTTTGTCTTTCCTTTTATATCGTTGGGTAGACAGTCTGATGAATGCTCTTGAAGGAGAATGACTTTGCCTTCGCGAAATCTCTATAAATGTAAAAATGTTGTTTACGTATTATTGTTTGTGTATTTTGTTTACGTCTGTCCTTGCAGTGTTGTTGTTGCCCGTTTGTTAACTTGTTTATACCTTTTTTATACTGATGTTGTTGCTATATTTTTGTTTATTCGTTGATCATGTAAACAAGTCTACTGTTTTTGTTTTTGTAGCTTTTGTTTATTATTTTAATGTTAAACGATAAGGGCATTTCCATTTATGTAACAATATTAATTTTTTCCAAAAAGTTCGCAGTGGCTCAGACTTCTCGAATAATTTAAAAAAATATTTTCTTGCACGAATTACTCTCACCAGTCTGTGACAAAACTTCTGAGAGTAAAATAAAATTGCCCTGAGAATTTAATCAAATCTTTTGTTTGGCGTTGACATTAAACAGTAGGTCCCGGCACTCATTGATAAAATGACACACAACATGAATGGCTTGAGAAGGTTTTAAACCTAACTACAGAGTTGTAATGAAATTGGTATGATTAGGTCAGATTGCGAAAAAAAAAAATTATTGTATGTATGTATTTTCAGCAACGCCGGCTATACCAAAAAAAAAAAAAAAGAACAGCAGGGAACAAGGGAAATGAAAAAATAGAGGAAAAGTATAAAAATAATAAACTTCTAGGATAAAAATCGTAACACAAGTTAATTTTTCGAGTGCTTTGAAGACAACCCTTTCAAGTACATATGTTAAGTTAGTATGGCCAGGCAGAGACATAGAATTTGACTGGCAGTCTTAGGCTGCTTCAGATTTCTGCAAACCCTTTTTCAAAGACAAAGACGATTAAAAATTCAACTCACGGGATATGATGTCTGGGGACAGCCAAAACGTTTAGCTATGTAGAACTGGAATCTTTGTACGACGGCTAGTATAACAGTCTGTAATTATACTCTCGTCTAATAAGCTAACGCAATACCTACTAGACTACTAGACATAAGTAAAGAACATACCCTTCAGACAATTTTCTGGATTAATTTTTAAAATTCCAAAATTCAACATTTAATGCTTAAAATTCTGCCCTCGTTATAATATTTTCGTTTTTTGGTATTCATCTTAAAACATTCCTTTTGTGAAACGAAAGCACTGGTTTCTGTTTCTTCCTCCTCCGCAATTGTTTTAAGCGCGTTGGTGGTAAGGGTAGAAAATAATGATTCTTTATGCTAAGGCCGTTGGCTAGTATTACTTCCTTCAACATGTTTTTTTTTTTTTTGTTTGTTTCAAGTCTCTAGTATATAAAGATTACTGATTATTTACTTGAAACATTATTTTTATTTCAAAACCGCCATTAAAACGTTTCGCTATAATAGCCTTAAGTAACGCACAGATAAATAATCACAATGAATAGTCCATGTCCTTTAATTATATTGTAGTTCATTTGATTTATGTTTTAAAGCAAGTTTTCATCATGCCTCTCTAGGTAGGGTGATTATATAAGGGGAGTGAATAGAGGCATAGAACAAGGTGGTGTTCTCTCCCCATTATAGTGGAATATCGTAGTGGATAACCTGTTACATGACATGTTTATAAAATCTTTAGTTATGTGGATGATATGGCCATTATGGTATCAGGGTTTAATCCGCAAACTCCCTCTTTCAGATGGAACCAGGCACTGAAGCTTAACACTGAATTGATGCTTTTTGCTAGGCGATATAAGATTACGATTTTGCACTTACCAATCTTTGAGGGGGTTCAACTTTCCTTAACCAAAAGGATTAAATATCTGGAGGTTCACATAGAAGGAGAACATTATCGATACGGCTAAGAAAGTGACAGTAGCACTTTACACCTGCAAAAGGATCATAGGCAAGATTTGGATTCTCAGACCGACCATCACATATTGGCTTCATTGGGTCGTTGTGTTGTTCCAACTTTGTTCTGTGGTGTATATGTCCCGTGTGCAAACACAACGCCACTACCGACAGAGAACACATACAATCAGCTGTTCTGATCACCAGTACCATATTCCCCTGTGATCTGATCTGCTATTAAGGCAGAATGCTAAGATGGTGGCAGTAAGACTCAAATCCTGCAGTCAAATACTGGGAAAATTTGTGTTACAGCCATGCTGCCATTCTTGGAAGACATACACACATCAGGTTCGATTATATGATTCCTTACAACTTTCGGAATAGACAATTCGATTTTAGAATTTCGACTAGGGAATTTTGGTCTGAGAAACAGAAGGTTCTCAATAGTACCCTGTCACTTTACACTGATGCCTGAAAGGTGAGTGACAGGCTAAGTTGTTAAGCGTTCTGTTGTTAAACTTTCTTGTAGGCTACCTGACCACTGCAGTCTTTTCCAAACATAAGTCATAACAATTTTGAAAGCAGCGCAATGCTTGCTGAGTACCAGGATTTGCCCTGAATATATCTTGATTTACTGAGACAGCCAGGCTGCAATTACCTCCCTGATGATCTCCGACATCTTACAGGGAATAGATATTTCAATTGCTTAGTTAACTGGAATATTTACCACACATATAAAGAAGCTCAATCTCAGAGAAGTGCTTTATTGATAGAATGTTCTGGACACGTATGGATAAAGAGGACTGAGTCACTTCTGTCCTTTAAACGCATAAGTCAATGCCCTGATATTGCCATAAAGAGACGGAGGTTTGTGAAATCTCACTTTCTAACATCTCTGATCGAGCTCTCTAAATAAAGATTGCTGCTATACATACATACATAATTGGTCATTAAAACCATTCAGTTAGGATTATGGACCTAGTCTCACACACCGCTTATGCTGTGTGTGTTAATTTTGTACATGAGTGGCGGGATCTACAGTTTAAAGTCGAAAATTTTCATGGCAATTTTATTTACTCTCAGAGATTTCGCCAGAAGTCTGCTAACAGGAAATCACCGAAGAAATATTTTTTGTATTTTGTTTTGATGTCTGATCTGGGGTTTGGCCTTACATCTAATAAGCCAACACACTACCTACTAGACTACGGCGACTTCATTACTGCAATAGCAAGATTTATATTGGGCTCGGTTTGATTTTCTATAGGGAGCATTTGACCTCAGGGTAGAATTGATTGTGGTATCACAATGGGCCTAAATGCTAAAGTGGCACCTCTACCTTAAAGGGGGCTGCCACCTTAACCAACCTAAAGATAATTTTTAGATTGTTGTATTGCGGTAATCTTAGATTAATTAAACACATTGTAAATAGGTAGGCTATTATGGATAATGAATGGTATTATTTGACCAAAAATGATTTGTTTTAACCCACCCATTAGAATTATGATATTAAAATAAACAAGAATTAAAACAATGCTTGATTGTTTGCCTTCATTTATTTTCTGTTAATTTCACATTTTTTTTTTAATTTATGATAATGAAAAAAGGACTTTAAAATGTAAAATAAAAAAATAAGAACATTTTATTACACTACAAAACAGGCCAAATAAGATTACACAAGCAAAACAAAACAAATAAAATCTTTGGCAAATGCCAAAATACCTTTGCGTTATTCTACAGAATATCTTGTAGTCATTTTAAAATTATTTTTTGTTTCTTATTTTCTTTTTTTTTTTTGCTGTTGTATTTACAACCTTTTTTTGTTTCCATTATTACTATGGTTTGTAATGTAAAGTTCATTAATTCTTTTACATTTTCCTCTGACGTGTTCAATGATGATGCGGCCACAGTAGTTTTAACTGAAGAAGAAACGTGAGACTAATAAACTTATCTCAAAATTTCAATGCTTTATTATTATTCATTCGTTTAAGTTGAATTTTATAGTATACTTCCTTGTATTGTAACGTCAGTGTAACATACCCGGCTCTTTGCTATGCTATTCGAAAAATAGTTCATTGAATGGGCATAACATAATTGGCCATTACAACCCTTCAGTCAGGATTACGGACTAGCTTCTCACACCACTCATGTTGTGTGTGTTAATTTTATGCATGAGTAGCGGGACCTACAGTTTAAAGTCGAGTCCGAACGACAGATTTTTGGTAAACTTTTCATGGCAATTTTGTTTATTCTTAGAGTTTTTGGCAGAAGTCTGCTGAGAGGAAGTCACCACAGAAATATTTCGTTTCGATGTCTGACCTAATGTTTGAACCCTGGCTTTACATCTAATAAGCCACACACACACTACCTACTAGACTACGGCGACTAATCATAACATAACATAAATCAATTACTGTACTAGCGCTAGAAGTGTTTAGCGTACGCATTATAATGTGAACCTATGACATTCATGTCTTCAGCCAAACATCTGCTTAAGCGAATGTTGGCGTTTTAAAAATTTAAAATTCGTTTATTTACACAAAATTGTACACCACTGTGCTAACCATCCACTTTCTCTTAAAAGTTTTAAAAGTTTCTCTTGAATTCCACGGATTTAAAAATGGCCTACAAAATGTTCAGCAGGAATAAATAAAGAAAACGAAATAAATAAATAAAGGAGCAAACAATAAAATAAAAACAAACAGAAAATATTTACAAATCCACAAAATTACTTCTGCTTTTGGTTTTTGCAATATGATGATGGTATTTTAGTATAACACAATCAAAAAAAAAACGTTAACAGCAAACATGGGAGTATATTTCCAAACATCAATAATGGTCAGCAATTTGAGTTACATGGCTGGCGTTTAATCAGAAACAGATAGAACGAGAAGAAAAAAATGCAAAAAAAAAGAAATAAATGCATCACCGTCAATATTTTTCCCATATGGTATTGATGATTTTCTTAAAAATGCATCCCCCTATACATTTATTTGTGAAATATTGCAATCATTAAAGACAGCTTTAAGTTTTCCTCACTTTTTAGCAATTTTTTTATAATACTCTTGGTTTCTTTTTGCTTACGCCTGGTAATTTATGTTTTTGTATTTCTTTTTATTATAGACGTTACTGATGTGCAGGCATATTATATTACCCTGCCTTAAAGTGGTCTTGTTATTTATGGCATCTCAATGGCATCCTCATGGATGGTTTGTGAAAGTTCAGTTGTATTGAAAATCCGGGGTTGCTCAGATAGGGTGTTAAGGAAAACAACAGTAAACTAGTAAGGAGTGCATACTAAAAATTTGCATACTTTATACTATTAATTGTAATTAAAATACTTATTTAATTATTTTATTTATTTACTAATTATAATACAATTGAAAATTACATATATTATAATTATTACGGGCTGAGTAACAAGCCAGAGTAGCTGGTGGGAGACGAACTCACGACCCTCACAATTATTACTGGCTGAGTAACAGAGACCTTATGTTCGGTGTAGCGTAACATACCAGAGTTTCTGAAGAATCCACAACCCTCACATTAATAGCCTAGCACCGCTACCCATTAGGCTCCAGAGCACCCTAATTAAAATATAATTATTAACCATTACTTTGGTTTTGTTAATCAGCCTCTCTCACGTGTAAAGTAAAATTTTTTTTTACAAAATTATGTCTTTTGAAACTGAAATCTAAAATCTTTACTATTAACTCTGATAATTATGCTAATGAATATCTAAAGGACGGGCCATTTAAAAGTTTAAATTTAAAAATGCGGTTTGAAATTTTGCCAAATTTATATCTTTGTTGTGAAGTACAATTATTCCGATTAGAAATGGAACATTATTTCATTCATATGACTGTTGCGGCTGGCCTCACGATACTCCTTCAATCGGACCGATTTTCGGCAATTTCATCAATGTTGTCATTCAAATGCTCAATTGTCTGTGGTTTGTCGGCATAACACTTTTCTTTAACTGCGGCTCACAGAAATTTGTCCAACGGCGTCAAATCGCAGTTTATTGGTCAAACATTGGGGCAAGTTGCACCATACGGTTGAAACCAAACTTCATTCACATCAATATCACGTCAGCATTAGACAGTGCTGTTTTACATTGAAAGAATGACCTTTATAAATAAAGCTGACAGCGCAGTGTATCAGGTAACAGTGCGTTGTAAAATAATTAAATTAAATAATATAAAAAATTTTGTCAAATTTATTTTTTTTTTTTTTGTTGTGAAGGTGTGGACGATACGGGCCATGATGTAGCACCCACTAGAATGTAGCCTAGAATTGTATTTACTTTTAGGTTGGGATATCTCAAAAAATTTAAAATTTTTAAAAATCCCTTAGAATTGCCATATCATAGCTTGGAAATGTTTAATTCCAAATTAATGGGGTATATTTTATATTTAATTGAATTTCAAATATATTACTCATACGCATCACAATTCATGTACTAGAATAGTTACTCTGAAAACTACGCAAATTAAATTAAATATCGCTCATACGTCACATATGTTCTCGGTATTATGAATTTTAGATATTAAATATTTCTTTAACGGCGCCCTACAGAAAATAGTCCAACCGTGTCAAATTGCAGCTTCTTGGCGGCCAATTGAAATCACCATTTCGGCTAATTAAACGATCATCGAAAGTTTGACGCAATAAATCGATTGTGGCATGAGATGTGTGGCAAGTTACACTATCCTGTTGTAACCAAACATCGTTCATATCAATACCATGAAGAGCGGGTACAAAAAAATGGGTTATCATTGTTGCGATATATGTGTCCATTGGCAGTAATTGTTTTTAAAGAAATATGGGCCAATTATGCCTAAGTTCTGTAAGACTACGTATGGGTTTTCTAAGCCGCAAATACGGCAATTTTGCTTATTAACGTATCCCCCAAGATTAAAATGGAAGCTAATTTTTGCCGAAATGATATTTATTTTTTTTTTTTGCAAAATAGATGTCATCGTGCAGTTTCTCGTTGGCCCTTCTAGCAGAATTGAACTTTGTAAAGCTTCACACCGAAATTTTTTAGCAAAATTTGACGTAAACTGGTGCTTGAAATGTTCAATGCTTAAGACCGATGACGGGTTGATGTTGATGGATTCTGGCGCACGCTCTTTTTCGCAGCTTCGATATTTTCGGGTATAGGCACTGCACAACAACACTCACATCTTAGCGCATCAACAATGAAACCAGTTTCACGAACTTTAGCATTAAGATTGTATATACCAGGTACTGTTGGTCCTTCTCTGCGACCAAATTTTGTACGACATTTTCGTGCAATTTCCGACCAATTGTTTTTGTTTTGGAAATAAATTTCCCATAAATCCCAATGTATCTCAACCGTAAATCGATTCATTACGTTCAGTGGAGATAATATACTGAATTTTGTTACAGAATAGAATGACAGAATAGAATGACAGTATTGTCAGATTCGAAATAACCGACGATTCAAATTTAAACCGGTAGATGTCACACCTTGCCATTATAGAAAAAAACACCATCCTATTTCGTTGTCGCCAGTGGAAAAGTTATTCGAAAAACTAAAAGACTAGTTTCGCACATCACTTATTTTGTATGTTAAATTTATAAAAGAGTGGCGGGACCTCCAATTCAAAGTCGACTTCGAATGAAAAATTTTTGAGAAATTTTTGAGAAATTTTTCATGGCGATTTTATTTACTCTCTGTGTTTTTGCCGGAAAACTGCTGAGAAACAGTTCCGAAGAAATATCATATTTTGAGGGTTTGAACCATGGCATCACGTCTAATAAGACAACACACTACCTACTAGAGAACGACTGCTACCCACAGAAGATCCAAGTCTTTGTAAACAACCGTTCTAGCAGAATTTGATCGCCCTCGGATTATAACTTTTGCACGTTAGCAAACCTTTACGAAGGAAAACTTTAAAATACAGAAAATTTCGTATTAATAACTGGTATGAACCAGAGATCAGCAATGAGTATTCAAAAAGATTAGTAGAATCGAATCATATTCACAATTTTTGATACTTATACGCATTCATACTTATTTTAATATCATACTCATACTACTCATATTTAAAGTTTGAAGTACTCATCGTCGCCGTGGTGTAGTAGGTAGTGTGTTGGCTTACTATTCGTAAAGCCCGGGTTCGTATCCCAGGTCAGACATCAAAAATGAAATATGAAAAAAAAAATATTTCTTCGGCGACTTCCTCTCAGCAGATTTCTGGCAAAAACTCTGAGAGTAAAATAAACCTGCCATGAAAAAGTTTCTCAAAATTCTGTCGTTCGGAGTCGACGTTAAACTGTAGGTCCCGCCACTCAGGTATAAAATTAACGCACACAACATGAGTGGTGTGAGAAGCTAGGCCGTAATCCTGTAATGTATGGCCAATTGTGTATGTATGTAAGTACTCATCGTATTCATACTTAACAATACGCATGATGTTGTTGGTTTCAACTCTCCATGACTCAGCATTTACAGGAATCACAAAATGAATATGGTTCGCATACGAACATTACAATACTCATTAGAAGGTTCTGTGTTAGCTTTGCTTGCTGTCTTCGTCTTTGTCTTTTTCTTTCGTCTTTTTTTTTTTTGTAAATGCAACAACAACGAAGACTGTAAATTCTGAATCAGTCGAATAATTTATTAGTAATATAAGTATTTTTCTAAATTTATATGTTATGAGTTTGATGTCAAATTTATACTCATACTCATTGCAACCAGTACTTATAAAACAATGTTGTAGTGAGTTCGAAGGAATCAGAGTAGTTGAATTTCAATACGGTTGACTCACTCATACTCAAAATTTCGTGAGCACTTATATGTAGCGAAAAAACGATTCATTGCTGATTTCTGGTATGTACACTTAACTAATACCCGGACATACGTTGACAGAATTGTTATTTCTTATAATGCGTGATGCAGATAAGTAAATCCATCGAAAGAATGAATGTAAATGCCTTTTTTATGGCTTACAGCTTTTAGTTTTTATGAAAAACAATGACTGGTAATGTCAAAGACTATGTATTTTTCATTTATATTTACAAACCTGTATTTGCATGTGCTGCTATCCCCTGTTTGCTTCCTTTTGTTAAGATATGATTTTCTCTCTCTCTTTTATTTGTTGTTTTTCAATATTTGTCGTTATTGTTAAAAAAAAACTTACCGTTAAAAATTCCATTACTTGATTGGCATTACATTCGTTTTTAAGAACTGTAAACATATGGTGTTTATCATCATCATTATCATCATCATCATCATCATCATTATTATCATTATAATTGTTATTATTTTTCTTTTTTCTCTTTTTTGTTGTCTGGTGTCTGTGTTCTTTATGCATCATACATACAGCTATTTATCAGTATCGGTATTTGCATCTACAAAAAATAACAGTAAAGAAAAAAGAGGAAATAAATCATTAAGAAGAGAAAGCAAAAATTGATTGTAAATAAGTGTGAATACACCTGTAGACATATATATACTAAATATATGAAGCAAACACTCTGTTTCTTCACATTTAAAAAGAACTACAAACAATAGGGGGAAAATAAATTAATATTCACTCAAGAGTAGTTATGTTAAGGACTAAATGAAACTCAATTGAAGAATGAAAACAGGTTCTTTGCCATAATTTACTTGCTTCTACCCTGTGTTAAACTAGGAAAATTGTTATGGGAAAGAATAAAGTGAGAAGAGATAGTGTTTATGGACATTTCAGAATCTATTTTTATTAAAAGTGGCAAAAGGTCTCTTCAGGAAGGTATTTATTTGGCGAATCGACTAGAAGAGCTTGTGTTCTGCCAGAAAAACGAGTGTAGCATAACAATGTATGATTTTCGGGAACAAGTCCATTATTTTCACTAAAGTAAGATCTGTGGAAGTGGCCGTAGTGTAGTTGGTAGTATGTTGACTTATTAAACGTAGGGCCACTTTTCATATTCCAGGTCTTTATTTTTTCAACGACTTATTTTTTGCAGATGTCTGGCAAAAACTCTGAGAGTAACTAAAATTTCCATGAAAAATTTTATCAAAAATCTGTTGTCACGCCACTCATGTATAAAATTAACACACACAACATAAGTGGTGTCAGAAACTAGGTTGTGATCCTGAAGGTAACGACCAATTGTAATGACCAATTATCTATGTATGTAAGACCCGTTGTAGTAGCGATTTAACAGTGAAATAAACACACATTGAGGCAAGGAATCAATTTAATACCCTACCGACACTAATAAGCACCTTTTTCCTCTCGTATACGTCGTCGAGAAGCCACAAAATAAGAAGCCACGAAAGAGTTGTATTACATTTTCGATATATAAGTGGTATATGTAAGATGGAAATCAGATGGCGTGAGGTAAAAGCGAGGCACTTGAATGCTTGTTTCGACAGTTTGTTTTGGTGTCAGCGAACATCATATTGAATTTTGATGGAATATTTCTAGTGAGACTTCGTTCAGGAGCTCACTGTAGCATGTTGAGAAATAATGAGAACAGACGAGACCACAAGACAAAAGAGTTGTAAACCGTCTTTTCAGAATCCTTGCAACACAATCCACAGCATTGACTTTGCTTCTACAATACCTATTTCGGATGTTATACTTCCTGATAATATTAATTGACATCGTATTTATGAACACACAACATACATACATACATACAAAATTCGTCATTACATTGCTTTAGTCAGGATTACGATCTAGCTTCTCACATCACTTTTGTTACGTGTTTTCATTTTATACACGAGTGGCGGGACCGATTGTTTAAAGTCGACTCCGAACGCAGCAATCTGAGGAGAGAAAGTCGCCGAAGATATATTTCTCCATATTTCGTTTTTTGGCGATGACTGACCTGGGGTTTGATCCTCAAGTCTAAAAAGCCAGCACACTAGACAACGGCGACTCCTTACGAACGCACTAATGTTTATAAATATAGAACACAATTTGTTAGTCCGGAGGTCTATGTCATCGGAAATATTCGCATTACTTTAACATTTCCCTAAGACGTTATTAGTAGCAATGCTTGGTCCACCGAAAACTTTCCAAGTATACGCAGAATTATTAAAGTTCGTATCTTATTTTTACTTTCTATTCATAAATACATTTCAATTCAATATTTGCATTTAAAACATCAGTTTTATCAAGAAAAGGGACCAGAACTGGGCTATACTTTGACGAAAGATTAAATACATACACATTAGTTTTCGTTATTTTGTCCTCTGTAAGACCAAAAGTATGTAACGATATAATTAAGTTTGCTGAACGTTACCCAATCATCGTTTCTAGGAGTTAAGCAGTGAACGAAAAGATGGGAAATATGAAATGTTTTGCATTGAATCATCAACTATGAAATTCGCATTAACAGGCTAAGTTTACATTTTAAACACAACTATCAAAAATTCTTTTATCTGAAGAGAATAAAAGCGTGTAGTCGAGCAGAACCACGTTAAGGCAAATGCTTAAATGTTTCCTGTTATTTAGCTAACAGTTTGGAGTTATCAACCAACCAATACTATACACACATACATACATAATTGGTCATTACAACCCTTCAGTCAGGATTACGTCCTAGCTTCTCACACAACTTATTTTGGGTGTTTTAATTTTATATATGTTGGCGGGACCTACAGTTTAAAGTCGACTCCGAATGACAGATTGAGAAACTCTTCGTGGCAATTTTATTTACTCTCAGAGATTTTGCCAGAAATCTGCTGAGAGGCAGTCGCCGAAGAAATATTTTTTTCATATTTGGCCTTACGTGTAATAAGCCGACACACTACCTACTAGACTACGACGACTTCAACTACATATTTTAATGACAGTGAATTAATCAATTTTTTTATTAAAAAAAAACGAGCACGTGAATTTTATGCAAAAATTGTGAATTCCTTTTCCCACATCTTAATGCTGATGGAACAGAACATAATTTTCCACGTCAACGAAGGATCATAGTGACACATACATACAGCAATAATTTGTATCGTGTTTCTTAAAAAAAGGAAACAACGAATATTCTTTTGTTTTTGTTTCTTTTTTTTTTGGTGTCGTTATCAACATTTATGTTGTTTACAGGCTAGTTTATTTATTTTTTGAAGGTTTTTATCTGTCTTTATGGCTTTTTTTCGTTTTTCTTTTTGGTATACTTTTTCTTGTTCTCATAATGTCCTTTTCAGTTTCGTTTTTAAATTAACGTTTATTGTTTGTATGTATTAGTGTATGTATATACCGTCATATGTATGTATATGTTTACTAATGAGAATATAAATTTTCTTATAACGATATACTTCTGTTGTGTGTGTGTGTGTGACCATCATGCATAAATAATAATCAACATCGTTATCGTCATCATCATCAGCAGCGGCATTTACGACGAATTGGCTTTAAGGGCATTAACGGCGGCTTTATGTGACGAAATTTTCTAAAATTTAATTATTTTATGCCATTTCCATTGCGCTTTGGTTTGCCGGCCATTAAATTTTTCAATATATACGAGTGAGTGTGTAAGTTTGTGTAAGTTTTTTGTGTTTTTTTTTTTTTTGGATGTTAAACATCTGGATTTTTGCATAAAATGTTTAATGCCTTGAACATAAAATCTGTGTTAAAATGCAAAAACAAAAAAAAAAAAAACAAAAAAAAATAGGATAATTTCAATTTGAATAAAAAGTTTGCAAATTATCTTACGTTAGCAAGAGCAAGAGCAGAAGCATGTGCGATTTCATTAATAAATTATCATTTCATTTATTTAAATTTTAATTTTCGTGGAAAAGATAAAAAAGTTTTGTTGTGTTCCTTTATGCATTAATAATTAAATTTTTGTCTTATGAATATTAAATGGAATTTCTAATTAAAACATGCAAACGGAATACAATAAAACAATGCCTCTTTTTTAATTTCATAATGATCAGAAAAAGACAATATCTCATTGACAAAAGTTATGTGGTATTAAATAATGAAATTAAGGTCAAGGTATTAAAAATAAAATCATTTTCTCAATGTAATGATTTCTCAATAACGAATCATGAATTATTTTTTCGTTCAATTCAGTAACAAAGAGAAAACAGGCAAAATTAAAAAATTTTACGAATAAAAACTGAGAAATTATGAAATAAAAATCGTCGAAGTTCGATTGACCAAACTCATTTGAATTTTTCTTGAAACAAAAGACAGTTGAGTAATGCAAGAAACACTTGACTCGGCAATAAAACTTTACGAATTAATGGCTTTAATAAACGTAATTAGTTCACCTTACACTGTTATTGGAAATTTAGCTAGGGACTAAAATTAACAGAAAACATAAAACTGTATGATTATGTTTTTCCATTATTTTGTATGATTAAAAAGCACCTACATACATGTGCAAAGGCATACCTAACAAGTTTGAGTGTAGTGCATAAAAAATTTAATTCGGATTGTTAAAACTAACTGTTCTGTTTTTATCAAAATTATTAAACATTATTTTAAATCAACTTGATATTCTCGTAGGTAGTTTTATACCTATCAGCATACACTCCAGTCACCAAGTTGTCTTGTGGTGAGGGTACCAATTATGCTTTGCAACCTTTACGTTTATGTTTTTACGCCTTTTTATCTTCGGAACTTTTTTGGACATTTTCCGTTACCCACGTTATTTAAATAATTCCTACTGTATTATAACTTTGACACACAACAGGCTGAATTTGCATTAGCAGTCTTAATGCATAATCAGTTATGCATTATTTCCATCTGAATGTGCATTTGATTTAACATTACTTAGCCTATCATCTATTCAGTATGTTTTGTCAAATCACCATGGTCGACCACAGACAACAATGTGTGTACGCTAACGGACCCTAATTTTCATTGTAAAATCATTCTCAACGATGAGACCCATTTCTTGATGAATAGGTAAGTAAACAAATAAAATTGTAGAATTTGGGACGATATGAATCCACATGAAATTTAAGAGCTTCCAAATATACCAAAATAGGCATTGGACGGAATCATTGGACCATATTTATTTGAGTCCATCCCTGTTAACGGCGAGCATTGTAAGTCAATGATTGTCAACTTTCTGCTTATGTCATATTTAACATTCATTCTTAACATTCGCGTAATTTGAAGGCGTGATCATCTCGCATGAATGTGATGTGAACTGACAACCGATGTTGTGTGATTTGACTCCCTGAGACTTTTTCATGTTAGGTTTTATTGAGTCGCAGTAGTATGTGAATAAGACATAAACCACAACAGTTCTCAATGTCAGAATAACTAATACATACATATGTACATATATAGTTGGTCCTTATAACCCCTCAGTCGGAATTACAACCTAGCTTTTCACATTACTTATCTTCTGTTTGTTAATTTCATACATGAGTTTTCATACACATTTTGTTTTATTTCAATTTAAAGATATGAAGCGTTTTAAAAGGCCCTACACTTTATAATTATAAACAGTTTTAGCAAAAGCTTGTTAACATTTGATAACCAACAGCTTGTTACTAGCATAAAATGAATGTAGATACTGTTGTCTTTTAATTATAATTCACATTAGTGAGCTTTTAATGCAAATTAACACTTTCGCCTCTTTAAGCTTTAAGAAATCATGGCATATAATTGGTAAATATTTTATTTAATACCTTACGTCCATACGTCCATCATAACGCTGGTTTTTCATGAGCCGTTTAAATAATGTAGCTTAGAATGTTCCAGTGTTTTTTAATGCATACGATAATCTGACTAAACAACATTATATTTTACATACTATGTAAGCATTCAAAAATATATATTCGAATTCTTAGGTATTGGATTGGAGTACAGACGTTTTTCCACGGTATAAAAGAACTGCAAATGTAAAAGGCGTTTAGGCAAATACCCAATGGTTTTAGAATATTTTTTTCCATGCAAAGCTAGTCGTTTAATACCACCTATCCGAACTTAGCACTTACAATCATGGACAAAAGTCTGTGTAGCACCAACATATCTTATACGTTCAGAGTTAGTAGTAGTTAGTCACTGAGTGGTTTTAACGCAAAAGTTGGTTTTAACATTAAAACCATAAATAAAACCTGGTTTAACCATACAAAATTATTGTGTTCAAACCATCTTAAAACCTTTTTTGAATTGGTTTTAAGTAGGTTTTAAGAAACACAACCTTGTTTTCAATGTAGTAAATCAGAGCTACCAACATAGAAATGTTGAAAGCAGCTGATAAAAACAAAATAAAAACAAAACAAATGCAAAAATACAGAAAGCCGGTTGTGTAAAAAATGTAAAATTTTAAATAATGAATGCTGCAACAACAATAAATAATAATATTGTAATAATATTAATAATATTAACATTAACCAAATTATTTCTTAATTTTTCATATTTTTTTTTTAATTTTTCCTAAAAAAACAACTGTTGCACATTCATAAATGTATGAATGTTAAAACCAGATTTAAGAAAACTTGCAGTGTGAACGCAAAATCAGCTGATTATGGTTTTAATGCTAAATTCTGGTTTTAACTTTTGGTGTGGAAACACTATTACATATGTTTTCTTCAAAATCATTTAAATAAAACAAATGCTTTGACAGAAATGTACATACTCGTAAATTAATGATTGGTAAAGCATCAGTTCAATTTTTAATTGCAAATAGTGTGATAATAATATTGATTATGCTTTCAAGAAAAGAAATATCAACATTAGAAATATGGTTGATAAATTAAGAAATGCATCGGTCAACAGTGTAAACTAATATAAGAAATTAAAAAAACAATGATGCAGTCAAAAATAAATCTCATAAAAGAGGCCAAAGTGAGCTTGTTGGTAGCAACGTCAGATTTATTCTTCAGGAACTGCGGAAATACTTAAGAACACCTACCTTAAAGGTACCTGAAAATTATCAAATAATTCAAAAATAAAAGTAAAGCAATTAGCGATTCAAATCACTGCGCTGGCTTAACCACAAAAAGGTGCACTTTGATGTGCATGATGGCTAATTAAAAAGAAATGAACAAAAAATTTGCAAAATGCCACAATATGGAGAAAATTGCCTCAAAAAAACTCACAAAGAAATGCAGAAAATTCGGTGTTAAACAGAAAAAAACCTGTATAAGAACTGTACATTGCATAGATAATTCATTACAGTCGTATGGCGCTGATTACATGCACTATTATCTACACGGTGTTAAATTTTAACAGTTTTCCATGCACAGGCTCATATTCGACACGATACAACCCTCTGTTGTGTCAACAGCAATTTGGGAAATGTTTGAGTGTGTTTAACTCCCACTTCCATGAGTGCCTTCGATGTCATGTAAATACACGCGAAGTTCACGTACAACATAATGAAAACAAAAAAGGAAAATAATATTTTTGTTGTGATAGTAGAAGAGATATAAAACCATATTTCTGTGAAATTCGATTCATTGCACACTCTTATTCACCACACACGACTATGTACGTATAGTATATACGATATACAGTGAGGTGCACAAATGAGTACATGTTTGTACTTACTAAAAGTAATAAAGATAACTTCAACAGTTTTTTGTCATTTATTTAGCATTTAGTAATTAACAAAATAATATAAAATTTAAAACAGAAATCATCAAACCTTAAGAAAAAAACAAAAAAAAAAACTAGAACTGAACTAAGGTAAACTAAATTAAACATTACCAAAAAGCATTTCCTGATTTAGAATTTGTATAAATACAATATGTATGTATGTAGAGAGTTATAATTACAATTTTTATTTGTTGTTTCTAGCATTTTAAATGTTTAATTTTTAAGTTTATGATTAGTTTTTGTTACGTTTTTCGTTCTTTTTTTTGATTATTATGTTCCAGCTTTTTAAAGACTTTTCTTCAACTGTGGTGCTTTGTTTTAACAGCTGAAAGAAATGAAATATTTTATTAATTATTATTATTATTAAAAAATAAATCAAAGATATATTTTAAAAACAAGTGCACCTTATTCCAAAAGCAAAATCAACTCGTATGTACTCAATTTTGCACGTCTCCATTTTATGATATGTTTGTAAAAACGAAATCAAAAACTATCGTTATTTTTTCACGTTTTTGTACTCCTTTTTTAAGAAATTATTAGTTTAATATTAATTACTTAACCCCGTTGAGCGCATATTTTTTGGAACTTATCGAACAAAAATCAATTTCTATTAAAAAATGAAGAAACTCTCGAAATCAACTAGAGATAGTATTGTAGCTTTGACTGAAAATGGCTATTCTACCAGGGAAATTTGTAAACAACTTGGAGTTAGTCAGTCAGAGTCCAAAAACGGCCTGTTGTTCCCAAGCCTCAAGACAGGGGCTTAAAAAACTACTAACTAATGCAGATGCTCGCCTAATGCTAACAAAAATGAAAACGGACAAATTTTTAACACCAAAAGGAGCTTTTTTGGCAATCGGGAAAACCGTTAGTCGGTGGACGGCAAGTAGAGCTCTTAAAGATATTGGCTGTACCTTAGCAGTCAAAAAGAAAAAAACCTTTACTTTCAGCTAAAAATGTAAGGCACTGTTAAAGTTTGTCAGAGAACACAGAAATTAGACAGTGGATGACTCGAAATATGTGATCTGGTCAGACGAATTGAAATGAAAGACACCATGTTAAGAAAACGGTGAAACACGGTAGAGGAAGTGACATGGTATGGGGTTGCTTTACATGATGGCACCTCGGACCACTGCAAAGAATCAATCACATTATGAAAAAAGAAAATTATTTGTGAATTTTGCAGACCAATCTTCCCGATTTTGTCGACAAGTTCGCCTATCCCGGGCAAGAAGTACTTTTCCAGCTGGATGGTAAACCCAAATACACCTCCAAAATCGTTAAAGAGCTTTGTGAGCAAACTTTTTAATTAGTGCAGTGGCCAGCACAAAGCCCCAACCTCAATCCGATTGAGAATGTGTGGTGAATAACGAAGAGACGGTTGAGACAGTACTGACCAGCCCCAACCAATTCAGATGAGCTTTGGCAACGGATTCATCAGAAATTGACAAATATTCCGAAAGAAATTATAGAGAATTTTGTGGAAAGCATGCCAAGTCGCGTAAATGAGGTTTTACATAACAAAGGTCTTTGTACTATATATTAAAAATATGTACTCGTATTCCCTCATTCCTCATGTTCATCTACAGAACATTTTGTTAGTGTGTACGCGAACAGAAGTGTAAAGAAGAATAACGATTAAAGCAAATTATTTATCATCAAGTTATAAACGATGGCACACAAAAGTTGTGCGACCAAAAAAGAGAAACTAAACACATATTTGTTTTTATTTTGTTTGCAATCAACGAACTCATATTTTAAACGTTTTTAAAAAGTTAAAAGCGTAACAATATATTCATTCAGGATTACAACCTAGCTTTTCACATCACCCATGTGCGTTAAATTTATCCATGAGTGGTGGGCCCTATAGTTTAAAGTTGTCTCCGACTGACAGATTTTTGAGAAAACTTTTCAAAGTGATATTATTTACTTTATTTACAGAGTTTTTTCGAGATGACTACTGAGAGGAAGACACCGAAAGAAAGATTTTTCATATTTCGCTTTGTTTGAAATATATTAGCTAGGGATTAAACCAGAGTTTCATACAAATTTAAATCTACTGAATCATATACATATATCAAATCTCTTGTAAGAACATACAATAATAAATTCCTTTTTGTTAACAGGGCAACTCTGGTTCAGAGAAAATTTAAAAACGATGCGAAACTTAGTCTATGTTTATCGATCGTTGATAGCATATCATCGCGTGTTTCAAGAAGAAGTGAATTTTAAGCCAAAATCGGTGAATTAACTATACACATATCCACTCTATACTCCCAATTTTGTTCTGAGTTTTTTTGTTTTCGAACCTGAAGGTATGCTCAGATGTGTACTTATATTGAGTGGATATCTGAACACCGTATAAAGTGCAGCACTCTCATAAGTGTGTTTGGTGAGCATATAACAATTAACCGAACACTTTATGTTGATATTTGACAACTTAAATGTCAATAACGACAAACTGTTAAGTTAATTAAATTAAGTTAATTTAATTATAGCACATGCGTGTATATGTTGCTGAGAATCTGAAAATTTAAAAATTAAAATTTAATTCCAAAATATTTTAGTAGACATTGTGTTGGATTTGAATTTTCCAAACGAGTTAAATCCTGCAAAAATTTCCTTATTTGTTTACAGTGGAATTAGTTGAAAACTGGTGCACCATTGATTCTGTCTTAGATTCATGTTTATTCATAAGTAGACTGGATTAAATTCGAAATAAAATTAAATTTTTTATATTCGTTCTGGAATAACAGTACTTATCCGTTACTATTTTCTTTTGTATTGTTATTCTCACCATTTTTACACTTCTTTTTATTCTGTATGTTGTGTTGTACAATGTTACGGTGTGAGATTTTATGTTTTCAGTTTCCTTAAAAACTTTGTCAACAAAGTTTAACACAGAGAATGTTAAGTAGCAGCCATATTTTATTAAAACTATAGAAAAACAGAAATATTTATTTAATTCCATGCTTTTTGAATTTCTTATTGTCACTTGTGGCTGCTACAACATGATAAAGTTTACAGTGAATAAACCCTATGACACAGTCTGTTTTACACTCTTTCTCAAAATTTTTTACTATCTACACTTGTCGGCACTTTTTTGATCTTTTTTGTAAGGTCTTGGCGGCTAAAATCACTGAACATCTCTGGGCGAATGGACCATAAAACGAATATTGGTCACGCAAGGATCTTGAAAGAATTTGGGACTTTCAAGGGCAGTGACTATATGACACCACGTTACGACCAGGACATCCATTTCGAAAAAAGAGGTGTGGGAAAATGGTTCGGTATACCTCCTAAAGTACTCGTTGCAAATTTACAACGATGGCTCCCAGTTGTACTAAACTGTTAGAGGAGGAATCAATCGGAATAGCAAAGTCTATAAAACTGCCAACTCGCTGTGTCGACTTTCAAGCGATAGTGTTAGCAATACAGACTGCAGAAAAAATATCCCCATGCGCGACATTACCATACTTTCCGATAGCCGGGCAGCTGTAAAACCACTGAATTCCAATGTGATGGAGTCCAAGACAGTTTAAAGCTGTCACAGATATCTCAATGAGGTAACAGAACGATCTGATATTCATATCTCATGGATACAAGTAATTGCAAAGCGGATGAAGTGGTCAGGCGTGGCACAATAATCGAACTCTCCGGTGAATTCTCGACTTTGCAAGGCTCTCTAAAAGCCAGAAAGTCTTAGAAAGGCTAATAATTGATAATGCGATCATGGATTCCATTAATATATCTGAATGGAATGGAGAGTCTGCTTAATTCCCAAGAAACACACTTACTACAGTTGTCGGGGTTATTACGGGACATTGCATTATTGACGCATTAGTCTTGGATATCTTGCTATTGATTTCTACGTAAGCTGGAGAGATAGGGAAGAATGGGACTGTTCTTCTCTTACTGGGTATATGACCAGCAATATGTCGTAAGTGAAAAAAGCATATTGATATCTACTATATAGACGATCTGGAAGAATTGTCACACATTGACATTGGCAGTTTGGGTCGCTTCATCAAAAGTTCCATATAGTTCCCTGATTAGGGGGTAATGGAAAACTGTGGTATCACGATATACCCTGTATAGTCCTCTGTATCCATCCAACCACTTTGGAAGGAGGAGAAAGAGAGTGTCTTTCACCTCATGTGTCGATGATCTTCTCTCTCATTTTCTGACATTTGTTTTGAACTCCTGATGCTTAAACAGGATTTTATCAAAATGGGTCTGGCAGTAAACGAGGACAAAACGAAGTATAGATATGCGGCATATTGGATATCGGATTACTGCCGATAACTTTACTTTCGATGCTGACAGTGAAATTGTTAATATTGGCTCCCGCATTACCAGCAAAAATGATGTTAGTCTGGAGATCAGCGAGTGCTACTATGGTCTCACCTGGTAAATGATTATCAGAGACATCTCTTTTACGACAAAACTTATACTCTATAAGTCGCACAATCTCCTTGTGCTTCTTTATGTTGCAGTATTTGAGAAGAAAGTGCTGTGTGAGCTCTTTAGTCTAGAGCGAGTTGGCGGTGATTTCCGCATCCAATCCAATAATGAGCTGTATGTGTTGCTCAACGACACGGATTATGCGGCGTATTAACACCCAGCGGCTGCGCTAGCTCGGCCATTTTGTTCGTATAACAGAGGATGTCCCGGCGAGATAGGTATTGATGCGAGGAATAGTGCAAGTCAGCGTAGAGGAAGACCTTGTTGGCATCGATTGGTGTAACCAATTGACAAAGGCGCGCAAAAAGCAGAGGCGCTTGAAAAGATGTGTTAGGTCAGGCCGAAATACGATAAGGGGGTTTTTAATAGAAAAATTAGACAGAATGAAATTTCGCATTGTTTTTTTTTAGAGAGAAAAAACTAGCTAAGCCTTGGACTGTGATTGTAACATTAGCATCACGGGCGATTAACGCGATGGATCCACACAAAAAGGGTTTTCCCAATGAAAACATCTAAAGACCCACAACAAAATTTTGTTTGACCGCATAGTGAAGTTGATCTAGATAGTTGACACTCTAAAGATATTAAAAGGAACGTACTGAGTATATTGTACACGCATATTTGGGTATACAAATGAGTGCTCAAAATCGACCAACAACAACAACAACAACAACAAAATCCGAAGCTTGAAGGCGTTCTACTCTAAAATTTCAAATTAATCAAGTCAAAACGATAGTAATCAGAGTGCACGTGGTGAATCGATTCAAAAGCACTTAAAAACGCAATAAGTTTTATTTAATATTATAACAATTTGCGTATTTATTGCGCAATTATTAATTGAAACTTTATATGAAATATTGAGCTCAATAATGGAGTTTATTGCGATTTACGCAATAAAGGCGCATATCTGAACACCGTATAAGACTTCTTTCGACATCTACGTATATCTATACTCGTTACTACAGACAGACATCTTGAGCCTGAAATATGATAAGAATAGGCCACTGGATATGTAGATAGTGGAAGAAGTTCTCTAACGGTGATTTAGCAATTCTTCAACAGCATTTTATGCAGCTTTCCAAACTTACCGTTTTATAAATTCTTAATCCGACGAGTAATACAGAAATCGTTGATGAATGATTGATGCCAATCATTCGGCACTTATCACATATAAGAAATTTTATTTTTGTATATTCACTCGTTTATTATTTGCTTGAACGCTTATAATGCTTATAACTTTTTTGATTAAAAAATTCTGTTGTAGTGCTGTTGTAAATTTATTCGTTTTTTTTCTGATTTTTTCCTTGTTATATACCGCCAATGATATAGGAAATGAGATGGAGAATATATATTAAAAAATTTGCCCGTGTTATTGGTGATGCACTTTTGCTCTTTTACTTTTGCTGAGGATATGTTGGGTGAAGAAATGGTTTTCGTGCGCCTTTTGCCATGACGATGCTGAAAACAATGATACTGATAATGACGATGATGATGTAGTTGATGCACAACAACTACAATAACCATAAATAAAACATTGCATCTTATGGCATTTAAAATTGTATTTTTGGTCATTCCGAATATGAAGGAAGGAAGACCTTTATTGTTGTTGTTTGTGCGAATTTTCCTTTTTTTACGTATGTATGCAGCTGTATATACTTCTTTGGGCATTGCACTAAATAACAATGTTCATTAAGCTAGTTTCCCAACGATGACTTTTGGCTAAAACCATGAAGCGTTATTTTTATTTTTCATTGTTTTCTGGATTGTGCAATAGAGTTGTAAATATGTTTCTGTGCAGGCATGCACTTACATACATATAAACGTGTTCGTACTATATTAGCCGTTGGAAGTTGGTTCTATTGTACAATTTTCATTAACCTTGTTACAAAATATTCGGTTCAGTTTATAAATAAAATGGAAGAAAATATTCTGAATATTGTTGCATCCCATAAACCTGTCAGCAAGATTAAAAGGCTTATTATAAACATCATGATATTGTTATAAATAGTAACAGGGGGAGCACAATACAAAAATAATTAACATATCGTAAGTGCGGCCAGCGCTCCTCAAAGCCAACATAGGCCATGTCATCAATCAAATACAGCCTGATTTATGTGCCACTGTCTTAGGGAATTCAATACTTCGGTTACGCTGCACCCAGAAAAGTAATGACGGACATTTAAACGATGATGGTGTATAGGATCGTGGAATAAAATTAATTTGAAGTGGCCGTAGTCTAGTAAGTTGTGTGTTGGCTTATTAGTCTTTTGGCCACGGTTCAAACCCCAAGCCAGCAAAACGAAATGTGAAAAAAACATATTTCAACGGCAAATTTCTGAGAAAAATTTTTAAAGTGAATAACACTACCATGAAAAGTTTCTAAAAAATCTGTCATTCAGAGTCGACCCTAAGCTATACGTCCCGCCACTTATGAATAGAATTAACACACACAATATAATTGGCGAAAGAAGCCATGTCGTAATCCTTATTAAAGAGTTTAGTAACCAATTATGTATGTACGTAAGTACTAATGTCAAAAGGGGATATGTCTTTCGATCAATTTCCAATCAACTTCTAAATGTAACAGAGTTACGCTAAAGCTTAAACCTATTTCTGTTGAGTAGAACAATGACTGTAAAATTTCTCGAATTTGTAAACACTTGGAATTCACTGAAGGGCCTAGACTTTATTACCCTAATAGAGCATCTTAAGAAGTCGCCGTAGTCTAGTAGGTAGTGTGTTGGCTCAGCAGATTGCTGGCAAAAACTCTGAAAGTAAATAAAATTGCCATGAAAATGTTTCTCAAAAATCTGTCGTTCGGAGTCTATTTAAACAGTAGGTCCCACCACTCATGTATAAAATTAACACACACAACATAAGTGTTGTGACAAACGTTGTACAATGGGTCAATTCGACCTCCGGGTACTGTACTTGTCTTAATTGACAAGTACACGTCATCTAACCTAACTTAACCTAGAGCATCTTATTTAGGCTTTACCATTACCACTCCATGCATTATATTAGTTTGCCATGTGTACCGGCATGAAGTGAATGTCAAGATACAAATGTTTCCAGAGGGAAAATATATTGTGAACCAGCCTTCTTTGTGTTTGTGTTGTCGATGACATCTGTCAAACATATTCAGTATACTTCAATTCAGTAAACAAAAAATATCATACTTTTGCATCGTGTTAAAGATGGCAAATCGAAGTCGCCGTAGTCTAGTAGGTAGAGTGTTGCCTTAATAGACGTAAGGTCACGGTTCACACCACCAGTTAAGACATAAAAACGAAATATGAAAAAATATTTCTTCGGCGACTTCCTCTCGGCAGATTTATGCCAAAAACTCTGAGAGTAAATGAAATTGCCATGAAAAGTTTCTCAAAAATCTGTCGTTCGGAGTCGACTGTAGTGGGACTGTAGATCCCACCATTCATATATGAAATAACGCACACAACATGAGTGGTGTGAGAAGCTAGGCCTTCCTAACAGAAGGGTTGTAAAGGCCAATTATGTATGCTTGTAAAGATGGCAAATTTTGTACTAGAAAAAGAGATGATTTAAGAAGAGTATTAATTTTTTTGACTTCATTTGAAGAAAAGTACTAGAGAGTCGCATCGAATGCTTGCCGAGGCATATGGTGATTTTGCCCTATTAGAAGCAATATGCAGAAAATGCTTTCGACACTTCAGAGATAACTATTATGATGTGAGAAATAAAAAACGTGACAGATCACCACAAAAGTTTGAAGATAATTTGGCAAACAATAGAGGATGCAGATGAGACTTTAAGTCAGAAACGAAAACGCAGAAATGTTAAAGGTTACATATCGAACAGTTTCTGACTGTTTAAAAGCAGTGGGAAAAATCCACAAGTTTGGAAAATGGGTGCCAAACCTAAAAACCACACCAGACACCAGATGTTTTATCGAATTGTTACTGGCGATAAAAAATGGTTCTATTTTAAAAACCCTAAACGGATAAAATCACAAGTTAATCCGGGACAGCCATCAGCTTCGGCTGCAAAACCTGATCTATTCGGTAAGAAATATCGCTGTGTGTTTGGTGGGAATGTTGCGGTTTCGACCAAGAGCATCTAAAGCCTTGTGAAACTGATAACATAGATCGCTATGAACATCAAATGATCAATTTGAACCATGCATTGATCAAATAACGATCAGAATTGGCCACTAGACACGGCAACGTAGTTTTGCAATATGACAATTCATCTGCACACAAAGTAAACACGGTTCGGGAAACAATCTAAAAATTGGACTGACAGCTATTATCTCACCCGTCGTATACACCAGAGTTTTTAACTTCCGACTAATATTTGTTGGTATACAACTTCATACAAAAAAAAACAAAAAAATATAAATTATTGTTTCCAAATTTATGACAAATTGTTCAATCAAAAAAAACATTAGACTGCCCCCTGCCGTATTCACCATACTTGGCATCTTCTGATTATTAATTGTTTTCATCGATGGGATAGGCATTGGCGGTTGCGGTTTGATTCCTATGTGGAAGGCGAAAATTGGATTTTCTTCTTTTAGTGTGCTTGTTTATCGCAAAATGTGTCAATATCACGTTTGCACGACTACCAGAAGTCGGTTAATATTTGTTTTTTTTTGCAAATATTATTATTTCTCTTTGCGCAAACACTGGTCAACTACTGGTGGTCGTTCACACGTAAAATTCACACATTTTCCGATAAACAATCAAGATCCATCAAAAATTCAGAAAATTTTTTAACTAAAAGTTCATTTGAAAAAATTTATGTATAAAAAATATAACTCGACTGTTTGACTCTTTAAATAATTACTACGGTAATTTTTGTCCGATTTTATCAAAACGTCATCACTTATTTCATCTATCGGGTCCGCCATCTAACGTTTTTTTCAACTAGTGCTTATTTCGTGAATGGTAACACTTAGCTCATGTCGGATTTCACATATAATTAGTTTTATCCTTCCGCTGAACGAATATGGACCATCCAATGCGTTTTCGCTTCGCTAAGTGGGCCTGCGATCGACTTACAGAAGATGCCGATTTTGGCAAAAAAAAATCATCTTTTCAGATGAAGCTCATTTTGATATTGGCGGGTATGTAAACAAGCAAAATTGTCGCATTTGGGGCGCTGCATGGCCAGCCGAGGCAACCATTTGAATGAAATTATTTTTCATTATTAACCGGATTTTACTTTCAAATAAAAAAGAAATTTGAGAAAATATTCAGTAGTTTTTTTTAAAGCATTTTCGAAAAAAAAATTTTATTTGGCGGACCTTTTACATGCTATACTTATGCGCCATAATTTAAATGACTTGAGAATGATGTCTGCTGTTTTAAGGGTAACATATGGTTTACTGTAATTAAATTTTATGGGTCTTATGCTTCCACTTACTCATCCATGTTCGCAGCCATTTACATGCGAACACTGTTTTCTTGTCATTATAAGTAAATGAACCCAACATAAATGAGGATTCTAATTTATTCGACAACTTAAGTTAATTACTTGAAAAGTGGTTTTTATTGATGTTATGGTAAGTATATCTTCTTACACTTTTGTGTTTAGTTTCATTTATGAATTTTCCTACACATTTATGCTGTTGTTGGAAAAAGAAAACCTATTTATTGCGGATGTATAAAAATAAAGAAACAGGCCAGGAAATACTGTGACATAACACTGCGAAGAGAGGATCTTAAATGTGTTTGAGGAACTTATTCGTATAATTAGGAAATATTTCTCGAATAGGATACTCCGCTGTGAATCTGATAGCGGCGATCGACCCTCGCACCTAAACTTTGAATGAGACAAGTGTAGTAGTAAGAATTAGTCCCATTGGTATGATGGCAAAGTACAGTAAGGCCCCGTTTAATGCGGGGGATACATTACGATAAGTTCCACGCGCTAAACGAAACAGCGTTAAACGAAACAGCGTTCGTGCTGTGAGAATCTTTATTCTGGACAGACTAACAAAAGAGCTTTGAAAATGATACATAGTATACACCGTCGCTAGATAGTGCACCGCTTTTGGTTGGTGCATGGCCGTTTCATTTGCACACATATACAAGAAGTGTGCGATTTAGGGGAATCCCAATACTACCGTGTAATACTGAAACAGTGTTCAGCGGAGCAGCGTTAAGCGGGGTCTTACTGTAAACGTTATAAGTTTATAACGTTATTAGTAGAAGGCTGTAGCAGGTAACACTATATATGTAAGCTTCACAAAGCTAGAAGGCTTTGTGAAAAACTAGTGACATTTCAGAAGATCTGCTTTTCCACTATAGAAAACTTAAGAATGCGTCGTAGGTTGCTAAAAGAATTTGTGAATTTGGGAAGAAGATCCTGCAACGTCTGTGACCGTTCTGATAATTTTGATGTTAAAGTCAATTCTCGCTCTGCCGAATCAATCCAGAAAAGCCTATAAAATTATAAAAAAAAACTGTGAATGACAATCACATAAGCAATAGCCATTCATCACCATTTGAAGAAAGCTGGATTTACAAAGAAACTCTAGGTTTATGCATCACGTTAATTAACCGAATTTTTATTTGAAATTCATTATTAAAATGGAAGAAAATAGAATCATTTCTGAACGGACAATAAAAAGTGGTTCATGTACGGCAATAATATGTAGAAGAGACTACAGGCAAAATAAGATAAAGATAAGCAAAACGTATTGAAGCCAGAAATAACAAGAAATATTGTGTATCTGGTGGAACTGAGAGAGAATAGTACACCACGAGATTCAAAAATATGCCTGGTTTGTTTGAAAAGTACGGGTGTTTTTCAAATGATGCTGGCGAATTAATTGTTGTCTGTCTGTAGAAGTGCTATGTGATAGTCTGAATTGGTTTAACTGGTTCATAGTGGATTAAAACCTTCTGTTGTCACCAAATGCAGAGCATTGCTTTCCTCAAAAGATATTCTGCTTTGCCGTAGGTTTTGCTCGTTGCCCGAGCTTTACATATGTTTTCTTGCGATTGGGGTTGTCGCTATGTATCCAATTTTCGTCGCCAGTGAGAACTATCAACCAGCATTCCAGGCATGCAAAATCGTTTTTAACGTCTCACGGTTTCAGTTTATCTGGCACCAAGCTTCTTTGCTTTTGAATGAATGCTACTTTTTTTGAAACTCTTTGGAATGGCTGTTTGAGTCAAGCCTAATGATTCTGGAAGACTTTGTTGCGCTCTACACGAATCTTGATTGTGTAGTGCTTCCAATTTATGGTCTTCAAACTTTTTTTGACTGTCTCGGAGTCGTTTTGATTTTGATGTGAAACTCACCATGTTTGAAATACCCAAATTGTTCGGTACACTGTATTTTTGATAGAGTGTGCTTAGCGTATAATTCCACAAGCTAAAGATGAGTCAAACGTGCAGTTTTCCTTGCAAAAAAAAAATTTGCTCAACAAAACTTCCCGGAAATAGTGTCCTTTTTCGGAACAGTTGGTAAGAAAAACAATCAGAGGCAGTGGAATAGCTGGTAATGCATCCTGTAATATGGACTGTTTAGCATGGGTTGTGGATAGCAAGATCTCTGTGCCGTAGCTATTCCAGAGCAAAGAAAATTGCAACGTTATAGCCGTAGAGATATCAGGCCATGTTTGTTGGTTTTTTCTACCCTAAAATACAACAATCAACAAGGCAGCGTCATACGACGGAAATTTGGCGAACAATTAATTTCAAATTTAGCTCAGAGCATTGGCGAATGATGGTTTCTTCGTGATAATATGTACAGGAATAGCAATCCGGCCCTGGAAGAAAAGTTTATAGCTTTCATTTATTTTATCATTGGGGCTGATAAAATAAATTACGTGCATTATCTTATCGCTCCAAAGAGGAATTAATTTAAGCTCAATGAAGTTATGAGTAAGAAGACAGATTTCGTCTACATAATCTTCATCACTATCATTATCATGTACATGTCACTGAACTGTCAACGTATCAACAGTTTAACTGTCCAAATGTTTAAAAATTCTTTTGATAAACTTGATAGGAGTAGGAACATACTTCATAACATACAAAATAAAATAATTTGTTCGACTAATTTGCAATTTCTATTGCAACAGTTTTCAATGGCTTTCAACACTCAATTATAATCTAATTAAAGCCGAGTATCCCACTATGACATATGAGATCAATAATGACTTCTAAGGCATGATAACACATGTAGTGTTTTTTTATCATTCGTAAATTAAGAAGAGTGCTTTTATGCAAGACTTAGGTCCATTATTACAACTTCCCGTTAAAGTTGGTCTTAGTTAAAGGTAACTTTAGCTAAAGTGAACTTTAAAGTCGCCTTTTTGTTTTTACAACCTAATGATAAAATAAAGTAAACTTTTCAAAAATATGGCTGCGCCGGAGCATTGTCCGTATATTTGAAGTTGCCATATTGAAAATAATATATAATATAGCAAGTTCTAACATAAACTTAACTTTAAAAGTTACCGGTAGGATCCATCCATTTAGCTTAACACTCCCTTCACCCTTATGGTCCTTATGGTAATAATGACTCTTAATGCACTAACAGACTATAATTAGATCCGCTTAGAAATGAAATACAAAAGCATTCATAGTTCTTCATCTCAATGAAGATGATAACATAACCCAAAACAATACGCATGTTTCACTAAAACTGAAATTTGACTATTGATGTTTGGCATTCAGCTTTATTAACAACAATGACAACAAGCAATGACAACAATTCAAAAACAACAACTAAAATATTGTTTATGTTTCTCGAAAAGCAAGTAAAATTTCAAATAAGAACACAATATGGAGGTAACTGGCAATATGTCATGGACAGTTTGTTTTTAATTTAACTTCAGTGAACAAAGTTTTAAATTTTCATCGATTTTTTAAATTTCTGCGGCATTTGATCAAGTTGTACACGGTACAGATACTACCACACGTCAGTATAGCAATATGTTCTAAGTGGAATAAATAGCTAAGCCATAGAGACTGTGATCAAAGTGTGTTGTCTTATTACAGCAGCACCTGTGGTTCAAACCCTAGTTAATGCTAGAAACACAATAAAAGCAACGCTTCAAACACAGTTTGCGTCAAGCAGCTTTGGAAACTAAGATAAAAGTATACAAAAAGAAATCAGTTACAGAATAAAGAGTTGGTTTACTCATATTATCAACAGTGAGCATTTGAAAATATTTCAAATCCTTTTACGTCAAAGAGAGGTAGTATTGCTTCTTTCATCCAGCGCTTTCTACCTTGAAATTTACATAAAGAGAGTGTATGTGAGATATCATTCGATATTTTGTATGGAATACAGCTTCGTTCAAATATCCACCACGGCTTCTCTAGTTGGAGTACATCAGAATGTCCAATTTTCAACGAGTCTGACACATAAATCAGGCTAAATTTGATCGATGGAATATCTCATGTCTCATCTTTGAAGACCGCTAGAAAAATAATCTCTCAAATTAAACAATCTCTGTGGCCAGTTGACACATGATATGATGAGTGAATGTGAATGCTCGTGCAGAATATCAAATGTGGCGTGGGCTGCATGGCACGTAATGAAGTTTTGTAGGTGTCCAGTTCCTCCAATTCAAGCCAAAAGGAGATGGTTTTCATACACCTATAGTGCTTGTTGTTAATAGAGATTTCAAACAAATATAAGCCGATGACTCCGCCAGCCCATAATTCACACAAAAACAGTGACTCTTTGTGAGGCACTGGTTGTTTTTGTCACGTGGTTTGAGATCGTGCTAAATTCGATATCCAAATTCCTGTAACCATTTGTCTAGATATGACGATAGTAGTGGTCAAAGCACACGGAAAGAACACCGAAAAGAACGCTTTTAGTTTTTATTATATTGCAGCTCAAAATTAGACAAGTTATGTTCTGCGAGTTGGCTGAGTTCTTATTAGCCACTCAAAATAGAATGCTTCGGACTTTCCAGCACTCTCTCAAGGATAGCAGATAAGTTTTCGGCAGACGGTGTATTTCGCCGACGTACGGGTTTTAGTCGATCGTTTACTTAACTTTTGGACTAAAACTTATTCACCACATTGTGAAACGTCTTCCCGGTAGTACGATTATGGATATTGTAAAATAGGCAAAGCGCGTGCTACGTTATTCGAGCAATTTTGTTGTTGCGTGCTATATCCATCCATGGTGATTTGGCAAAACAAACTGAATAAATAACAACTTATCTGATAAGCTTGTAGCTTGAAGAAGATAACCGTTATCAACTGTCAAAGTTCGGAAGTCTCTTTTGGAAGAGCTGATATAAAGACAGTGATATTTAATAAGACCCGTGTGATTGATGATATCAAACTTCTCTTAGTAGTTATAAAATAAATTTCAAATTTCATAAATTTAGGATGGAATTATTTCTCCTAAAGTGGTAACAAACATTAGAACAAACGTAGAATGCACATTACATGTTGATGTAGGGTGTTAAAGTCAAACTGCTAATCAAAATGTAATTGACTGAATCTGAAATTAAGTTTCATTGGCTGGACAAACGGATGGCTGAATAATTGATTGGTTGAATGGTTTGTTGGACTTGTTAAAGCAACGAATGAAAAAATCATTGAATGATTTGCTATCGTAATGCTTTTCTCTTCGCCGTTTTTGTTTTTAGTTTTTTGTATTTTATTAGCTATTGGTTCTGTTTGTTTCTCTTTTATTTCTTCATAAATTTATCGGATGAATAAAAATCTACTTTAGCAATTTCGATTTAAACCCTTTTGTGTTTCTGCATCAATTGTTTAAATATTCAATAAAAATAAGCAAACAAACAAACTGAAGGTCAGGCATAGAATTTATTTATTAAAAAACTTTTCAATTTTTATTTATTTTTTAATTGTTCTTTTTTACCTTCTGGATTTTTCATTGGATATTTTTCATTTATTTGTTTAAAATTATCTTCTTAGTATCGTAGATCAAATATAATTTATTTTTTGGTTGTATTGTATTTAACCTTTTATATTAAAAATATTTTCTTAATTCTAAGGAAGAGAATTTTCTACTTTTCTCTGAAACACAAGAGAAAAAAACATAAGTCTATGCGACAAAATAAAATAAAAAAAAAAATGAAATAAACCCAGTGGTAACGTTAAAGCGTTTTTCAACGTTTTGTTCCTAAATGAACACTCCACAAAAATTTTCCACAAAAAATAAAAAAATACTTTTTTTTTGATAAATTTTTTAAATTTTATTCCTTTTATTAATTTTAATTTAACTGTTTTTTATATATTTAATATTTAACTGTATTTTATGAAATTCAATTCAAATTAGTTGAAGCAGAACGAAGTTTACTGATTGAAGTTCACTTTGCTAATAAATTATTTTTTTTCAAAAATACTTTTTAATATTCTTAAATTCTTATATACAACTTTCTTACATAAGAATTTCTATAACGGTTGAATCACGCGACTCATCTCTTTAAATATAGATCAATATGATCTGCATATTTACATATTTATAGATAGTAAATATAATGCAACAACAATATTGTAAAACCAGTTTCTTCCCTTTTGTTCTTATTTCTTGCTCTAATTGTTTTTGTAAATTTTTGGAGACTTTTTTGTTGCTCTTAATTATTAACCCTTTGTGGGAGACACAAAAGTGCAAATTCTTAACACCCAGCTAATGACATAGTGTAAGTTTGTTGAGTAGAACTCAAAAATATTTTTTTTTATATTTCTTGAACCCTCCAAAAACATTTCTGAACCGATTTCCAAAATTTAAACCTTATTATAAAGGATAGCGATGAGTCTTTAAAACAATGTACATACATATATTATTTGAATTAATATTCTATGAGGTTTGATAAGGTAAACTGGCAAATGCGAATTTGTTTTTATAATTTTTCAAGTTTGTCTCGTTTTTACGAAGTCGCGTCGCTGCTGAATTAGTATCAATTTTCACTTACGTTGTTTTGGGTTCGAGTTTTAAATTTTTTTTAATTTTTTGAAATTTCCTTTTTTTAAAAAAATGGCACAACTTTTGTTCCTAATTGCGCCATGCTATCAATACCTGGGGATTCCCTTTCTAACTCATTCATTTTCACCTTTTACTAGTTTCATTTTCACATTGTCACATCCACATACGGATGTGCTCGCCAAGAAACACAAGTGTAACCTAGGAATACATGATTCTCGGGAATAAGACCTCTTATTTCGTTTGAGCAAAATCCGTTGTAATAGCGATAGAACAGTGTAACACAAGCCACATTGCAACGATGCTCCAATGAATGAATAGAGTTGGATACCTGTACGCGGTCGAGAATTCTCAAAATAGACGTTAAGGCATATACATGTGAATTGTATTCCATTCTCTTTCGGATATAAATAGTAAGAAGATCAGATGAAGTGAAGTATTTCTTGCACCGTCTTAAAAAGCTAAGGCACTGAAAAATGTGTCGGTTGCAGAGAACATCACACTGAACTTTCATGCTCAGAACGAAGCATAGATTTATATGCTGCAACATTACTGCTGCGCTTATGTTACAATAAACAACACTGAAATAGTTAGTTTAAACTTTAGACAATTTTTTTCTGAAAATTATATAAGACTTCTCAATTTTTGGAAAAAAAAATCAGAAATGAAAATTTTTAATTTTCAGCCTTGACTAAATTTATTATTAAATATTAGTATTATCGTATTCATCAGCTAGTATTAAGCCAGGTTAATTTAAATTAAACTGAATCTCTTAGAAGCAATATTATATAAAAAAGTATAATCGTAACTGCTTCGTAACTGCTTTGTCTCTGATTTGATTAAAATATTTAACAAATCTTTAACAATGTACAAATGTATTGTATAAAGCACCCATTTTTAAAGATTGTTGTTAATTTTTTTTAAATCCTTTTTGAACTAAAATATGTACATTGACTTAACTTTATATGTTTCACTACAATTTATTTATTTAACCTTTATGTATTAATTTTTTCTGACGATTCTTTGAGCATTTCCATGAACGTTTTTGATTATTTTTACGATTTCTTTTCTAATATTTGACGATTTGATGCTTTATTTATCTGGCAGTTATGGATATTGGATATATAGAAATTAGAAGAAAAATATTAATCATAACTTAATTATGAAAAAGAAATTCGAAATTTGAAGGTTTTTCAATTTGGCACTAATTATACATATATTTCCGTAATGACTTTATTAAACATTCAACATTGCTGACGACAAGTTTTCCTGGTAAAACAAAAAGATGTAGCATTTATGGACCCAGCCAAACATTTTTATCTTAATGCTTGACAACAACTAAAATAAGAAATTAAATCAGTTTTTAAATTCAATAAATAACAAACCATATAAATAAATATTATGTAAATAACTTTTATACTGAAATTGATTTTTTATGTTTAAACATATGGGCAATTCAGGCAAGCCCTTGTATAGTTGTATTGCGTGTATTGTAGGACGAAAATACCTCAGTGTATGCTTGTTGTTGATAATTTTCATATAAAAATCCGATACAATTATACACATTTTTTTCAGATATTTTCAAAAGTTGTATTGGTTTGGTGCAATCACTTTATGTAAATGCCAATAATCAAGAAGAAGAAGAAGAAGAATTAAAATACAAAATATTTTCTATGTAACAATTAACATTTCAAAAGTATAATTGTTCATACAGATAATTAATTAATTTATTTTCTTCTGTAATATTTTTCATTTTGTTGCTTGAAAACCAAATTATAAATACTGGTGTTCTTCCTCTTATCACTTTTTGGCGTTTGGAATACGAAATACACAATACAGCATAACATTGATCGTTCACAAACGAAAAGTATACTGAATCGTTTGAATTGGCCAATAAAAAATTTTAATACAATCTTAGTTTTATTCCACTTGAAAGCTTTCCAACATGTTGCTGTGTATGACACTGTAAACATTGAAAATGTTTATAAATGCATTCATTACAACATCCACCATTCTGAAACAAATTTTTTTTTTTTTGAACAATTCAACAGAACTAGATGTTCTGGAATGCTTACGAGAATGCATGTTTTAAATTTTTCTCATTTTCATTTGGATGTGATGTTGACTTAAATGTTAATGGACAGATATGAACCAGATATACATACATACATTTGGTTATTCATGCTAATTTATTGCTCATTCATTCATGCCAATTTGGCAATTTAATAGAGGCAAACGATAATATGGAGCTTAAATTATAATAATTTCGTTTCATTGCAATCCAAGGGTAAAAACTATATTTTAAGATTTAATGTATTAAAATTCAAATCATTTTCAAATTAGAGAAAACAAATTTAGATATTAAGAAAATTAAACTGTTTAATAACTGACTAGAATGCTTATTTGAAGTAATATATTCTAGTTATTAAATGGTTTGTAGTTTTGTAGTTTAAAATAATTTTTTACTTAAATTTATTTTTTTTTTGCATCTTTTCGATGCATGTCAATATCCAGTCGCCAAGAGACTAGTGCAATTAATAAAAAAAAATTAAAGACATAACTTTTATTCCCTTTAAGTACCAACAACGCAAAAGTTTGTCCAATTTTATCTCACGAAATGCCAAGTTTTTAACAGGAGAATGCATTTTAAGAATATCAGCAATTATTTGATATTTTTAATTAATTACACTATTCGACAAAAAAAAAAAAAATAAATAAATACACCCAGCTAATGACACAGTATAAGTTGTGAGTTTTGTTGAGTAGAACTCAAACAAATTTTTGTACTTCTTGAACCTTCCAAACTTGCTTTATTTGACAAAAACGGTATTTTTTTGACTTTGCGCACAAATTTATTGATAACACAAACATTTCTGAACCAATGTCCAAAATTAGAAAGGATAGGGATGTACCACTAAAACGATATATATATATGTACAGTAATCCCTCGATTTACGTCGCAGTTGGTTCCAAAAAAAGGCGACGTAAATTGAAACAACGTAAATCGAATTTTATACTGCTCATACTACAGAGTAGTATGTTTTTAACAAGGAACTTAAAAAAGTTACAGTTTACATCGCAGTTGGTTTCAAAAAAGGCGACGTAAATCGAATGACGACGCAAATTCAAGTTAGACAGAACAAAACATTTGACGACGTAAATCGAAATAACGTTAATCGAGGCCACGTAAATCGAAGGATTACTGTATATATTATTTGACTTAATATGCTATGGGGTTTGAGGAGGTAAACTTGACAAATGAGAATTTTTTAATATTTTTTCAAGTTTGTCCTTTCATAGTAGCTAACTTTAATTAAAACATATGAAATAAGTGACGACTTTCGGAAAGTGCATTATCTTGTGAAGAGATTGACACTTCGTTTGATCAAATCGGACAAAAAGTACAGTAGTTACTATTTAAATATTTTTTACATATGTCACCTTATTGAATGAATTTTCAGTATGAAATGAAATTAAACTCATTTATGTTGTGCTCTACTTTATTGGACTGGCAAAAATTTGCTACAACAGATATTTAGAAATACGCCATTAAACGCTTTTACAGCAAATACAATTCCTCATTGAAATCATGTGTTTGACTGTGTATATTTTTCATATGAAAGATAAATAATTGGTCATTCAAATAAGTAAGTTATTCTGCAAAACATTAACCCAATAGAAATGTCACAGCTTGTAAATGTTTAATTCCACATTAACGGTATACTTTCTATTTAATTGAATTTAAAATATATTACTTATACGCACTATATGACATGTAATGAAATAATTACTCTGGAAAGTATGCAATAAAATAAAAAATATTTGATTTGTCGTTAGCAAGGTAATGGAATTAGATATCACTCATACGTCACATATTTGTTGTTGTTAATTTTAAATACCCCCCAAACCTTTTTTTACACGGTAGATACGTTCCAGTGGATACCGTGTAAAAAACGCATAAAAAAAGACAAATATTATGTATGTATGTAAGTGTACAAACAAACTGAAAAGATATACATAGGATTGATGCAGCAGCCTACATATGCCTATAAAATTGAATAACTTTATAAAAACGCACAGATTTAGTTCAATAGTATACACAGAGTTTTTATTTTATTTCATTTTATGATTATAAAAAATAAAGAAAAAACTTAAAAATTCTCTTCCATTTATAAAAATAAAATTAGATATCAAACTCTTAAGACAATTAGGAACGGAATTATTTTCAATAAAATATATTTTTATTTTATTCGGAGTCAGTTTCTGATAGTTTGTTTGAAGTTTATAGAACTCTAAACGGCTAAACCAATTTTTTTCAGATTTTCACAGTATCTTCCTGTATGTTTGGAAGGAGTTATAGGCTACTTTTTATGTTGAAATTTCAAGTAGACGAGGTGCCACGCCCAATAAGTATTTAATGTCGCGTATCTCATAAACTGCAACAGCTAGAGTCCTCAAATTTTGTGTGGACGACTTTGACGTGTGTATATGTGAACAAAATGGGCGGATTGGCTATAGTGGGCATGTCACCTCCCATATTCTATATATAAAAATGAATGTTTTTTGTATGTACCTTATAGAATCTTAAGCTATGCATTTGATAATGTTATGATCTTTAGCAAAGTTGTTGCGCATGAGCCGGGGAAGGTTTCTAAGTTGGTATTTCCAATTTCCGACAGGTGGTGCCACTGATCGTAAACTGTACATTCTTTAACTGGAAAATCTTCGAGTATATGCCGCTGAGATCCGTTCGGTTAAACCACTTGAACAACGAGAAGTGAGATTAGAAACGGGAAACAAAATCAATAAAATGATTCAAAATTAATTGGACATTTGTGTAATGTCTTTCCTTCAAATTTATTTTAGTTGGTGGCACAGCAACATGCGCAGGGTACAGCTGGTTCAATATAAGAATTATGCGAGTGAATAGTTTTATCAGTTGGGTCTAATAACCCTATGCGACAAAATAAAAAAATTAAATACACCCTGATAATGACATAGTGTAGGTTATTAGTTTATTCGAGTAAAACTCAAAAATATTTTTTTTTCATATATCTTGAACATTCAAACTTGTTTTATTTGACAAAAACTGTTTTTTGGAACGTGAGATTGACGCATTTTGCGGTAAACGAACAAGATCCATCAAAACTCTTGAAAATTTTTGAACTGAAAGTTCATTTGATAAAGCGACATACTTATATAAACGTTATACTATTTAAATAATAACTATGGTAGTTTTTGTCCCATTTGATCAAACGAACTGTCAATCTCTTCTCAAGATAATGCACTTTCAGAATGTCATCACTTATTTTATATTCTTTTAATTAAATTTTGCAATTAAGAATGGCTAAACTTGAAAAATGAGAAAAAAAATCATATTTTCCAAATTTTCCCCATCAAAACAAGTAACATGTAAGTTTGAACAAAATGTTTATGTATACAATTTGAAAGGCTCATCTGTCCCCTTTTCCAAAAACTATCGATTTTGAAAGTGGGTTAAAAACGTTTGGGTATTCCATAATTTTGTGTGAAAAGATCAAAAATACCGTTTTTGTCAAATAAAACAATTTTGGAGGGTTCGAGAAATAAAAAAAAATATTTTTGAGTTCCACTCAACAAAACTTACAACCTACACTATGGCGTTAGCTGGGTGTACTTTGACTGTCGCAACGTGTTATTGCAATTAAAAATGTTCAGTCGCCGTAGTCTAGTAGGTAGTGTGTTGTTGGTTATTAGAAGTAAAGCCATGATTCAAACACCAGGTCATCAAAACGAGAATATGAAAATATTTCTTGGGCGACTTCCTCTTAGCAGATTTCTGACAAAAACTCTGAGAGTAAATAAAAATTGCCATGAAAAGTTTCTCAAAAATTTGTCGTTTGGTGTCGACTTTAAACTGTAGGTCCCACCACTCATGTATAAAAATTAACACACAGAGCATAAGTGGTATGACAAGCTAAGTCATGTATGACCGACTAATTGTGTATGCCTGTATGTATGTATGTATTGTAATCAATTAGTTATCAATTGGCCGTTAAGCCTTTTTAGGGATTATGTCAGAAACCATGTCTTCGAGGATAATTCTTTTACGTTAGGTTATGTGAAAAACTTGTTCGAAAGAATGAATTGTAGCAACTAATTCAAATGCGATCAATTAAATGGCGTTGTCTTTCGGACGTAAGTGCATCGATAGTTTTAAACTTGTGATAAATATACAGAAAACCATAGCCAAGAGAATTAACAAGATTTAAACCTTAGAAATAAAGATGAATAACAAGTTCAGTAAGGTGAGAGTAGAATTCGGAAGACCACAATCCAAACAAACCAAACTCCAAAGCAGATGTAAAATCAATTCTGATGTAAGGAAATAAAACCTGTATAGTTCCGAGCACCATCAGTTTATTTTAGTTGTCTTTACTATTGAAACCGAAATATGTATAACCTTTAATAACCTCTAAAAATTATTATATTTCTTTTTTTAACTCAAAACATGGTTGCGTTATAAAGGCCATTAAAAGTTTTTCTATAAAAAACCAAAATAAAATTTAAATTTCTAATTCATAGCTCAAGTTTATTTCTTTGTTAAGTTAGCCAACGCATAAATAAATTCTATTGCGGTCATTGAATTTGGTAGTTAAGAAATGTGATTAAAAATTTCGTCTAATGCCTTCTTTTATTTCCTGTAAATCTTAAAACAATGCCACACATGCAGACCCATAATTTTAAGCTTTAATTTAAAATATTGGTCATTAGGCAATATTTTAAACTCGTGGTTTCCACATGATTATTCTTTTTTGGAATTCTTTTGTGGTTATTTTTTTTAGCATTCCTCTGGTTTTAACTGTGTAACTGTTTTATTATAATATTGTGCATTGTATTAAGCACACAATACACAGAGTGAAATTTTAAATTAGAAATTTCATTCAACACCTTTGTAAGAAAATTCATGGGCTATGGAAGGGATCAACCACAGCAGTTGAGGTATACAATCAAAATGAAGATTTTGTTTAATGTCAAACATATTAGTGTTCCTATAGTCGTGAAAAGGCGCCTAGGTACTGCAACCATGCGATCTATTATACATCTCCCTAATTTTATATTCCTTTAATATCTCCTCGTAACCAAAAAAACTTTAGGACGCTGCTCGGTATGAAATGTTTTCTTCTGGAACATATTAATGACTCCCAGGAATTTGTTTCAATAATTCATTCTCATGGTCTCAGAATCTACAACCCCTACTCTAAATATAGAAGTTTTCTGGTCTCATTAATATTAAGTACGCTCTATTCCTCATAAGCTTGTCGGCTAACTCATTACTGAGAATTTCCATACGAACTGCGACCCAGCTGGGGTCCCTTCTAGATGACTCAGTTTCCTCAGACTGTCCTATACTATTGTTACGTTTTTACCTTTTTAAAAACGTTTAGAATATGAGTCCGTTGATTTCAAAGAAAATAAAAATAAATTTGTGTTTAGTTTCAATTAAACTATTTATTGTTCACACAATTTTATGTGCTATTATTTACAACTTGACGTTACAACAACAATAATTTGTTTAGTTCGTTATTCTTCTCTGCTCACACCCTTTGCGTAAGCAATACCACTTGTACGTTAGATCTGTATAGCGGAGATCTTCAAACCACTTGTTTTCGCCGTCTCGAGAATTCTATCGCGACTGCATTGTTGTTTGTGTATTTTGTTCACGTTGTTTTTTGTTGCGTTGAGTAAAACTTAAACTGCAGCACTGTCATAAGTATATTCAGTGAGCATATTACAATTACCCGAACACCAAACAAACAAACAAAAAAATCACAAAATAAAACAATGTTGTTGAAAAAACCAACTGTATTGTTTACCAGCTGTCTGAACTGCGTATATTATTATGCTTGAACACTTAAAATATCGTACTCAATAAACAGAATATTGACTCAAAAATAGTGCCTATCTGAACATAATATAAGCTAATTCTATTTTAAGAACACTGTGCGAAAAAGAACTCTTTTTCAAATATTTTTCAATTTGACATTTCAATGAGAAAAATTTTATGTATTTCGTATTGAATTTCAATTTCTTTATAATTTATTGAAATATGTATGTATTAAATTTGTACAATTTATTGTTTTGTGTCTACGATATAAAAAGTATCAGAATATTATCAAACAAAAGGTATTTAGGATACCGAAAATTAAAGATTCTAGATTTAAATCCTGTGTTAATTTTAAAAATTGAATAAAAATTTTCTATTTTTCCACGTGCCATATTCCAGTGCAGAATAACAAATCATTCACGTGTCCTTTTTCTCGAGCAGACAAATACACATTTTGTACGAATGCGAGTAGTTTTCTACAATGCATTCGAGAGCATCTAAATTTGTTGTTTTTTTTTTTGAAAAAATAAAACTTTCTTAAAAACAAAAACTTTCGTTACAACTGTACATATGTACATATGGTTATAAAGTTAATGTTGGCAAAAAATATAAGGCAATAGAATAAGAAAAGAAGAATAGAACTGAATAGAGAATAAAAAGTCTTTTTTCTTTAAGTGTAATAAAGAATATTCTTATCTCAATTGAGATTTGCAAACGGGTTAAAGTATCTCGCAAAAAAAGGCTGGATAAAACAAGAGAAAGCGTTTTAAAACAGATAAAAAAATACCCATACACTGTTATGCTACTTTTAGAACATAAATTCTAAAAAAAATAGCAGCAGAAAACAAAAGCAAAAAAACAACGAATGAAATGAATGAAAATCTTTTATAACAGAGGGTTTCGATGAACGGAATGTACGTGTTAGTTCACGGTTAGATAAGTATGCTTGCAATAATAGGTTTTGTTGTAAAACAATTCTACATAAATACCCAAATATATGTACGTATAAAATTTGCACACACATTCCCTCTTTACATACATATAAACTTTACTGTTTACATCTGATATGTATGTGTATATGTCAAAAATACTAAATCTTTCTCTAACATACGAATACATATCTTATTTATGCATGTTTGTATATGTATGTACATATTATTATGATTGTGTATGTAAAACATACATTTGTTTAGTGTGTGTTTACATATACATACAAAATGGTAATGAATTTCTACAAAACATTCTACAAATACTCATTTATTCATACGGTGGAATGTGTAAAGAAATATTGTGTATACAAATGTAGACTATTGCATGCATGAGTAAATAAAATAAAATGTTCCGTAAACATTTGACTGGGTATTTGCGATATCAATGCATTCTCCTCCTGATCTTTAAAAGAAATAACATTTTTTTCAACGGTTTTTAAAACGGCTGTTTAGATAAAAAAAGAAAAAACACAAAAAACCTTTTTGTGCCAGATATGATGAATGTATGCTTTTCAAGAGCAATTCTAAAAGATTGATAACAAAATCATTTTATATGATATTATGAAATTTTCTCATATTTTTATTTTTTGTTAGATTAGGTTAAACTGGCAGTCACCTCAAGGGTCACAGCTTACTTGGGTCCTATAAATTGCCGTTGTAACACCTATATTAACCCTTTGCACTCGTATGTCCACTGGAGGTGACAACACTAATTTACTCTATAACTCGCATATTAGTCTGTAGACGATAAAACTAAATAACTGTAAAACACATTGCGGCATTCGAGATCTTATACTGTAATAATTTGCCAAGCTTTGTCAGTCGAGTGTTAATCGTGCACGGAAAATGTTCTCTTTGTCTAATTCAGTACACATGTACGTACCCTAATTTCCTGTTCAAAATGGATTTTAAAGACAGTTAGGATACTGACTGTGAATTTGAATTTAAGAGTTCAAATGGTACAATATTCATCTGATTGTAGCAGAACCTGATAGGGATAATAACACTATATCAGAATCAAGTTGGATTGATATGAGTGAAGAAGAGAATGAGCTGCCAGCAGAAATTACATTTAGTGTTGGAGACAAGAATATTGGGCTTCAATTTCAAGACAAAGAGTTTGAGCCAATAGATTTTTCTAAAAGATTTTTCACAGATGAACTTATTGCAGATATTCTAAAGCAAACCAACATTCATTCAGCTAAAATTAAATAGTTGACAGGTAACGAGTTTGAAAATTAATCGAGTGCAAAGGGTTAAGTTTTCCGTCATATAATTATAGTTTCTGGTTGGCATTCCTCAACCGTACCAAGAGTCTTATGGAGTCTTTATTCCATATCAACTGTTTGCTAAGTAATATTAGCACACTGCACCTCATTTTTCGCTGAATTTTACAATCATTTAGTTTCAAGACATTTATTTTAATAAACGTTTCTCATTTCTATCATTCTATTTTTTGTGGTCTTTGAATTTTTTCTACATGAGAAACAGAAGCAGTTCCCCTGAATTGAATCCAGGTTAAAAATAGGTTTTAGGTCAGAACTTTAAAGTTGAAGTTTGCCATCTAACTTTAGTTAAAAGTTTTTGCCGATTAGATTATATATTTTCCTTCAGGAACATATTTTCCTGCTTGGGAAATGATTAAAACTCTCAATAATTAAATTAAATAAACAACATAATGGGACATATGTTGACCCTTTCGGATAAATAATGAGATTGTTCCTCAACACTTACACGTAAAACATCTTGGCATTAAAAACAGCTATCTTCAAAATTTCAAACGGAATCAAAATTCAATGAAATTGAATTTAAATATCTCTTCTCTGATATACCTATGTATGTATGTATGTATGTATGTATGTGTCATTTGAATATATAAGAAATTATTTAATTTGTTAATAAAAAATATTTATTAATAAGGAATAATTAAAAGTATTTGAAACGAATTAGACAAAAGGATTAATCTCGCGTTGAAACGTTGATACATTACTATCGGTGTTATACTCTTAATGCTGTTTTTATGTCATTAAAATTTATGGAATGTATAAAATATATTTCAGTGAGCAACAGGTTTTTAATCGGACTTATTTTTTCAATCTCAGTTGCATTGTCAATTGCTAAAAATGGAATTAAAATCGACATGATTTAAACATTTCGCATACCAAAAAATGTTTGGCCAACGCAACCGGGTTGCTGATCATAATCAACTCATTATTAATAAATTTTAAGTAATAAGCTGATTCCCTAAGGCATTCTACTAATCTGGCTGGTTTCATCGACTCAAGATTTTAAGTTCTAACTATTGGGTCATCTAACAGGGACTTTCGAAATTTAATAGGTGTTAACGGCTATCTTATTGAAGTTACATCTGTCAAATTTCAGCAAGTTTAGCCAAATTCTGGAGCTCTGGATCAATTAGCAACCGCCCCTAATATTCAGTGAAAACTCGTGAACAAACAAAATTTCCGAATTTGGAACGAAACTAATCCACATGAGATCCAACAGCGTCCAATGCATTCCGAACACAATACTGTTTAGAGTGGATTTTAGACTGACGGCGTCATTGGTACATATTTCTTTAAGAACGTCGTTGGCCACACCATCACTGTCAATGACGAACCCTATTGCTCGATGATTACCAACTTGTTTAGGACTTTAGAATATGGTTTTAACAGGACGGCGCTACTTGCACCATAGCTTATTCCACATCGGATTTTCTGCAATAGTGTGGTCATTTGATGTGAACTGTTCATCAAGCATTTGACCTCTTTAGAATTTTTCCTGTGGGTTTATTTTAAGTCGCAGTGTATGCCAATAAAAAAAACCAAAGCGATCCTTAAAGCCAATGCGAGCCATGTCAACGGTCAAATTCAACCTGACTTATGTGTCAGAGTCACGAACAATAGGACATTACGAATGCGTTCCACCCAGAGAAACCGTAGCGGACTTTTGAACGATGTTATATTCCATATATATGACATCAATGGATCTTACAAACAAACGATTATGTCTCACACACGCTTCATTTTATTTAAATTTGAAGTGCTTACTAGTCCAGACATTAACCCTACTAACTGATACTGCTTCAGTTTCCCCGGATTCACTAATTTGAGTACTTTTTGATTCAAAGACATTATAAAGTAATGGAATTTGATGATGATAATGATGGAATTCCAGCTCTAATGAAAAATATTGTTACGAAAATGGAAAAATTTAGATACTGGTGTTTAGTTTTTACACCATTTAACATTAAAATTATAAACAAAAGCTACAAAAACAAAAACAAGTAAACAAAAATATATCAACAAAACACCAGTATAAAAAAATGATAAACAGGTAAACAAAACTGCAACAACAAATACCACAAAAATAAATATGAACAAAATGCACAAACAACAATAATGAAACTGCAATGTTTACATTTATAAAGATCACGAGAAGGCGAAACCCCGAAAAATCAACTTCACGAACATTTATCAGACTGTTTACGTTGCCATAGAAAAGGCAAGACAAATTAGTCAACTGAGGCAGTAAAAACTCAGTCAGTCTTGTGTGAAGACGCGGTGTGTTTGAGGAGACTAATCGAGGTTTGAAATTCTCCTTTACAAAGATCAGCCGAGCAAATGTCTAGGAATTGTAATTGTTTTATGCAAAGGGTGTAAAGAAAGGAATAGCAAACAAAGCAATTGTTGTTGTTACATCAAGTTGTAAACAGTGGCACACAAAAATTTTGCGAACAATAAAGAATTTAATTAAAACTAAACACCAATTTATTTTTGTTTTTTTTTCAATTTACGAGCTCATATTTTAAACGTTTTTAGAGATAAAAACATAACAATAGATTCCTTAGAATTGTAGACTCGCAAGAACAAAGTGTATATAATTTGCTCTGAATAAGAAACACAAACTTAACTATCAAATTAAAAGCTAATGTATCTTGAGAAATAAATTTTTTTTTTTATAACAACGTGCGATTTGATCCGTATGTATATCAAACAAATATTTTGGTAAAGTATTGTTCGCCACTGAATTAAATATATTCTGTTTTTTTCTTTATGCACAAAGCTATACTGCAAGTGGCTGCTTCTATATGTGCTCTTTCTGTTCTCTTGTCGTTTTTCTTTGTATTTTTTTCTTTTGAATATAATATACTGTATAGAGTTTAAAATATTCAAGCCTTTGGAATTATCTGCACAAAGAGAATTGAAAAGTTTACAGTGTATGCATACAAGTATTTATTCTAGCACTGGTTATGTACGAGTATGTATATTTATGTGTGTCATGTATAGCCAAGATTTTCTCACGTTACTCTACACAAGTGATGGTGCAATGAATTGGTGTAGTGTGTGCCATATACGTCTGACAGTTGAACATAGTATGTGTTAACTACCACTGTTTTCTGTTAAAAAGTTTTCATTTTAAATGATCTTATATTTATTGTGCGTTTTTTTCACATACACTTTATAATGTATATGTACATTATGTATTGTCATGACTATGTAATAACTAGCAACAGCAGTTGTGTAGAAGAACGTGTATGCCTTGGCATTAAAGTTTAAAGTTTAATAATTAATTGATCGCGTACATAATTATGGTATTATATTTCCTTGGACATGCAATCAGTTTTATTGTTGTTGGCAAGAAATTCAATATTAATAGTCATAAAATTTGATTCTGTTAAGAGATATTAAATAGTTTCCAAAATAATGTAAGAAAGTTCAAGAAGAATATTGTTACGAAAATGGAAATGGTGTTACATCGTTTAACATTAAAATGATAAACAAAAGCTACAAAAACAAAAAAATGGGCTTGTTTACATGATCAACAATTAAACAAAAATATAGCAACAACATCAATGTAAAAAAGGGGTAAACAAGTAAACAAACGTAAACAAAATACACAAACAACAATAACGTAAACAACATGTTTACATTTTTAGAGATTTCACGAAGGCGATGTCATTCTCCTTCAAACCATTCATCAGGCGGTTTACCCTGCGATATGAAAGGCAAGACAAAGCAGACAACGGGGTCAGAAAGAATTCAGTCAGTCTTTTGTGAAGACGCGTTGCGTGTGAAGAGAATAATCGTAGTTTGAAAGACGTTGATGACAATAAAGATGACAATAATTTTAAGAATTTCAATAGAGTGTGCTGTAAAGAATTTAATTTTAGAAATAGTTTTGCGACGGAATGCAAATTTGGTAAATTTCAGCAAAGCTTACATAGTTTAATTTCAGTATTTTTGTAAAAATTTATTCAGATTCATTTTTTAATGACTGTGGCCTGTCAATTTGTTTAATTCAATGTAATGTGTTGTTTTATAAAATTGAAATTATTTTTATAACACTTAGATGTTTTCCTCCCTTATTTGAAAAATACTGCCATTATTATTGTTGTATATATGTATAGCTATAATCGCAATATTTTTTTCTTTACATTCAAATATATTTTCAAATACTTCTAAAGAAAGAACAGTACCTTCAGCAAATATTCAACCATAAGCTTTAACCAGCCAGACACGAAACATTATCCATAAAATAACCCGCAGCCATCAAAACATTTTTTATGCATTTTTGTTGTAATAAAACTATGTTTGTGATTATTTTCTTATGAATATTCAAGTTTAAAATATATTTTTAATATTTACAACTCAACGCATGAGTTGAAAATTGGAAATAAAATGTATATTTCCAAAGCTTCTTAGAAATTTTACTAGACGAGATAGCTAGGTAGGCAGAAAGGTACAGGTGACTGGCTGCTAAAAGACGTTGGATAGAGAGACTTTGTCTCTTATTGGCTTATTGTGATACCACAATTTGTTCTATGTTAATAAATGAAACTATATAAAAATTAATCGTATTTTTTTGTTGCATTTAAAATTTTAAGTTTATTTCTTACAACTATTTTTATTACAATAATATACATTAAGGTATTGATGTATAATTCTACAGATAATGTCGTCAAAAATTTTTTCAATTTATTTACAGGAAAAATTAATAATTTGCAATAAATATTGTTAAATAAATTTGTTATTCCTTTCAAGTAAAATAACATTTGTTCTCTTTAGTGCTCAGTCGTCTTATTGCCCGGATTAGCATTCTTTATGACATTCTTCTCCATTTTTCGTATGTGACGTAAATTCGATTTCAGCTTATGCTTGTATCTCAGCTCCCGGGTAATGGCTTGCAGGTCCTCCATTGAGCATTCCTTCAAATTCTTCACACCTTTCGATATCAAGTCATCAGTGGGTGATATTTTCGTTTGATTAAGGCAGTTATTATTCTTTTTGGTGCGGCTCACTTCTTGACGATACAGAAAAAGAGTGTAACTTACTGATTTTTTTCTGTTGTTTTCCATTTTGTTTTATTTTTATTTGCTGTGTGAGTGATTGCTTGATCGCTGCGGTGAATAGTTAAGAACTGATGCTTGATAGAGTACGTTCGGTTTTTATATACTAAGGCACCCTGTTGAAAATTATTTATTTATTTGTCATATAAATTATAAAAATATATTTTATTTGTTTATTTATAACAGTTTACAGTCATAAGCAGTTATGTGAATAATATGCAAACAAGTGCTTACTTTGTTGTTGAATGACACATGTTTCCTAGAAATTTAGAATTTTATAGCACAAGTAAGCCTAAAGCTAATAGATGGTTTAACGATAACGTAGCCTACACTATATGGATGTGGGCAGAGGTAGAAAACACTTCTTTGTACCATTACAGCTTTGTACCCTGACAAACTTTAGGACGCTGCTCGGTATCAACAAAGAAAATTCCCTGCCTAGCGCAAGGTATACACACAGGTTTTTCTTTCCGTGATACATTAATGCTCCGTCAGTTATTTGCATCGTCACAGAATCTACATTGAGCGCAAATCATCTCCCAACTTCAAGTTATTCGTGGATAGGGCAAGGCAAAACTTAGTCCTCCTCTTATTGTAATTTCTCAATAGAAATTTTTATTTCCTCAAATCCATTTGGTTTGAGATTAGCATTTTCCACTCTTTATCTTCACTTTCGTTGAGCACACTTTTCCAAACATAAATAATTATTTCACAAAAGGATTTGAAAAATACTGAGTTCTTATTGCTTTTAATTGTCACAGTTATAGTTTTCTGTAGAATGCTTTTGGCAGATATTGGTGCTAACAGATATTCATGAGCTTCAAACAAAAGAAACCTTCTGTTAAAGAGAGCTTATTTCAATAACTGTGTAGCCATAAGTCAATAATTTGACTCATTAACACGCAAATCGAATCGACGTAAATCGTAGTTCATATTGCTCACACGTGATACAAAGTAGTATATTTTTATAGACACAAGGATATAAATAGATAGTGCCGGTCAATTGCGTTACCCTGGAAGTTTTGTCATCCTGTAGGCTCAAGGCTTGAGAGTTGCAAGGATTGACACACTTTCGGTTCATTAAACTTCGTAAAATTAAAAATATTTCAATCATATATGAAACTCCAGTCTATATAGTGTTAGTCTAGTTAGTGTCATTAATATATCGTATTTATATGACATATTTTTATTCCACATAATCTGTTGGAACTAGGAAAATAGATTATGGGAAGGAGTATATACGTGGACATTATATTTTAATTTATTTATATTCGCATAGAAATTCTACTAAAACTGAAGATGCAGATTTCGGACAATATGGTGTACACATGAAAATTTTTTAGCCAAGCTTTCTCAGTTTCTGCAGGGTAAACAAGGATGTCTGCTATCTGTCGTTGTAAGGATGGCAATCAACGCCTTTTTTATTCACCAATTCTGTACATTTTAATTGAATTGTTTGCTTCAATCTTTTTAACTATTGACACTACGGATAAGAATTGTTTGTTAAGAAGTATTTGAAGAAGTTGCAAACATTTAACAATTCTCTTATAATCCTATCTTGTTGTTGCGCTATCGTCTGCGAAGCTTCACTTTGTTTCTGCAGGAGGAAAGTTCTTCTTGCTGATAGTTCGGCTAAAGAATCAACTTATCTGTTATACGGTATGTCATCCACTGACCAATCTACCACACACGGTATACTCTGAGAGCAAATCGAGTGCTTCGTAAGAATGTAGGATTTTCGGGAACGCATCACTTTTGTACATAGTAACGATGGAATATTGTGACTTCGAGGCACCGGCCTATACCAAAGATTTTATTGCATTTTTGTTCGAATTAATATTGTAAATAGTAAGGAGATCGGAGAGAGTGGAGTTTTATACAAAAATAATTCACAAAGTTTATTGAATGAGTGAATGATTGTATACAAAACTCTTCTTATGGCAATAATGTTTTAATTGTAAAGGAAATTATGAGAAATAAATGGAAGCGGAAAGCACATACTGAGAAAACACGGTAGAGCTGGCCTCAGAATAGAAGCCACAGTGAAGCCAAAGAATTGGATGGTCAGATCATATTTACAAGACCGGTGCTTTCCATGAAATAACGTTATTAAAGCATTGCTTTTGTATTTTTCTAATTTCCAATTAGTTGTTATAACTAACCAAATATGACAAGATCTTCTCATACTCTTTTAGAAATTTTAGAGGAAAATTTGGTTGCTTATATGTCATTTTTCAATATTTCTTAGATTTTTCGGGACAAAGCAACATTTAACAAAAACTTGAATGAAATTAAAATTTCTAGATTCAGTATTCTAAATTTCGATGGCGCATAACAATTTAACGTTGAATTTCAAGACTGTAAATTTTATACAGGTTTACAGTTTGAATGAACTTCCGTCTAGTCTATTTAATGTCAGTTTATTAGTGTCATTAAAATGTGGTATTTAAGTGGAATACTTTTATTCCACATAATGTATTATGAAATTCTGAGGTATTGCAACATAATCTTATACTTTCCAAATACCTTATACACAATATTGTGACGTAGTACCCAAATTAGGCAAATTTGTTTCAAACAACAATATAACAGCCACCTTGCTTTATCGCGTTTAGAGTGGATATACTCTGTGGTTAAATTATTTATTTATAAATTGGCAAAAATTAATTTATTCAATACAAATATAGGTCTTCCTATATACCCTCAAGGGCTTAACATCTTCGGTTTTTAACACAGACTGCGTTGCCACAAATTTTTTATTAAAACTTTTTATTTCTGGGAAAAAAATCTTTTTTTACAAAAACTTGTTTTCTACACAAGTATCAATATTTTTCAAGCATACACCGGTGACCGGTGCCCTTTATTGGTGTTTCTTTGCTACTTTTGCCCCGGGCTAACCCACAATATTTATATAAAAATGTAATTTTTAAATTTTCGAAAAAATTGGTTTGTTAGAAAACAACTTTAATGAAAACTTTTTCGCATCTCAAAAAATTGAAATAAGGGAAAACTTGGCAAATAGCGACGCTGCACACAGGACACGAATTTTAACAATGTTCATAACAAAGAGAGTAAAAATCTATCCAGTTGCTGCTCACCTTCTGAAGAAGAAGGTTCATGTCGCTTTTTCAGGTTTTTTGTTTCTTCGGTTATACATCAAGTGATCTCGATTTTTAGAGGAATATTAAATCAAGTTAAATAAATTTTTTCTATATTTTATACTACATATACGTACATATTATTATAGTCGCACTGTAATCCTGTCGTCTTTGTGTCGATAACTGGATTAGAGTTTTTTTAATTTGTTTATGCAGCCCCTCAACCAACTGTCCCACTGTTTAGCAAGTGTTAACAATAATAAGTTTAAGTAAAATAAGTATAAGTAAAATAATTTTTGGAAGATTGAAGAAATAGCTATCTAATATCCTTTGGAAAATTTTTGCTAGGACCAATAGGTGAAAAGTTACACACATTTTAAAAAAACCCTGTATGACTAAAATGTCCAATTTTGGTCCCCTCTAACTCCGGCAGTTCTTGACTGATAGAGCTGAACATTTGTGTCTGGCCTACTATCTAATAGTACTAACCTTGATGCAAATTTCATCCAAATCGGAAGACATCGATTTTAAAAATTGGGTCACTTGACACTAAATTCCCTACATGTATATAAAATTATAAAATTTATAAAATTTGCCGAAAGTTTAATTTTTTTTTTTATTTTATATTTTTAACTTAATTTTTTTTTACTGATTTGTAAAGTCTTATTAAGTAAAATATGAAGTCGTTAAAACATTACCAAAAACATCAATTTTGCATAAGGTTTGCTAACCTTTTGTCAACTACTGTAAATAAACATAAATATTTAAAAATATGTGTGTATTTTTCGTAAATTATTTAATAATAAAAACAAAAGGAAAATCGTAAGGGAAATCTTGCAATAAAAATAAAGTTCTTTTTCAATGCAATAAATATTTCACATGTTATTTAAACAAAATCAAAATTAAATTTTAAAGTTTGCATAGAATAACGGCAAATAAATACTCTTCTCTGGCTTATGTACTAAACTTTTTGTTTAATATTCAATCTTTATACACAATAAATAATAATAAATATTGTCAGCAATTTTGCCAGTTTTATTTTATTTTTTATTTTTACTTTTTTTGTTTTTAAATTTTCTGTAAAAGCTTAAACGCTTATACACTCAAACAAGTGTCTTCTCAGTATGCATGTCAATGCTTAGTTGAGTATGAAACAATACTAAAAGTTTTCTTCTAATCTTTATAGGAAAATCGAATTTATTTCAGTAAAAAAAAGAAAAAATAATGATTTTTAAAGAATTTTGTTGCTTTGGCCAGATTTAAAGTGCTAACGCAAGTGCTAAAGGAATAAATTAAATGGAAAGAAAGTAGAAAAGCTACTTATTTAACTTTTTAATAAACTGAAGAAAAAAAAGATTCAGATTTCTTTTTTAAACTTCGAGTGGCAGTTGTTTATTTTCTGTTTCTTTTTAGTCGAAATTTTTTTGGCCTTCAAATTTTCAGAATTTTTTTTACCACCTTCTACCTTTTTTTTTCACTAACTGTAGTTATTTATGTATTGCAAAATGTGAAAAAGATAATTAAATAGTTTTTTGTTTACGCTTATTTCAGATTTGTTTTTATCACCAATTTCAATGTTGTTTCCCCATCATACTACCGTATATAATTTCAAGAAAGGGTTCCGCAATTATGGGAACTCTGTATTATGTAAAAGTGTTCTTAGCCCGCATTTCTTACCACAATTCACTGGCAACTTTATCTTTCGCATTATTTACATTCTGTCTGGCAACTTCTAGAACTGCATACAAAAAACGTAGCAGTCAGCTGTTACATTACGCGATTATGCGATTTAAGAACAATAAAGCCGCAATTCCTAATAACCTAACCGCTGAATTGTTTAAGACAGGAGGTATTGAGCTGGTAAGGTGCATGTGCCAACTTATTAGCAACATCTGGCTAAAGGAAAGTTTGCCCAACGATTGGAACTTCAGTGTCCTCTGTTCTTGTCCTGAAAAAGGTAGACCATAAGCCTACCACCTATCGCATGTAATGTTCTTTATATGTGCGGCCTTATCAGCACGGCTTCAGACCTGGCAAGTCCACTATCGACCAGATCTCCACTTTACGTGAAACCCTGTAGAAGACCTATGAAAAATATGTCGACATAAACATTTTTGGTAACTATAAGGCAGTCTTCGATATTCCCTGCGAACCTGCGAACCTGATAAGGCTAAGCAAAATGACGTTAAGCAACTCCTGCAGCTCCGTCGAAGTAGGAATGGACCTCACCGAACCTTTTGGCGCCGTGCGAGGTTTCAGACAACTTCTTCAACTTTTCCATGGAAAGTTTTCTGTGAAAGGCGGGAGTACATAGCAATTTTCCTAAAAAAAATGTGCAGAATGGTGTCATCGTTCCATACGCCACTTGAAACACATTGGGTCATTGGGTATTCTGTACGATGTTAATGTTGATGTTAAGTGGCCACCGAGATAGTGAGTTTTACTCCGATAAACATTTTCCTTTGGGATTACATCACAAGCTTATACAAATAAATCACAAAACACACAAAGGGGATTTCAGATGCGTGCCACCTAGAGAAACCACTCATATTGGCATAAATATCTATTTCAAACGAATAAAAAATTTTTAAGACTTTATATATGCTGTCTAGACAGTACTGTGACAACAATGAGAAATGGGACATAACGCAGAAAATTATTTTTCGATTAAAATTAAATTCACGGCTTTAGAGCCTATTTAGCGAGGACACATTGTTGTCTATTTTCACGTCACGGCGTGAAATTCTGCGAGATGTGGTTTGAAAAAAGCCGAGTTCTTGTGAGTGACGCGACTGCACACTAAAACGGCCAACGACAATGTTTTCGTTAAATCTTGCTTTTCGATGACGTACAGATATTGGTCGACTGTTTACTAAATCAGTTGACACGAATTTATGCATCACATTTCGAAAAGTTCTCTCCATTGAACGATTATGAAGATTGCAAAATGGGTGATAAAACAAAACAAAAACAATTTTAATAAAACAATTATTTTTACTTCTTGTTAAATATTACTTCAGTCCGTGATGATTTGGCAAAATAGACTGAAAAACATCTACTAATTTGGCAGATAGTAGGTTTAACAACATGGGCGTTATCAACTGTCATAGTTCGTTAGTCGCCTTTGAAAGACCTCATATATTGCTCTGAGGAAAACAATGCAAACTATCTCAGTTATAACCGAAGTTGTATTGTAATGCAAGATTTTACAAATTCATGAACAATATTTCATATTGTGAACTGTAAGATACAAAATATTTGCAATCTTAATAAAAACCGGCACCAAAAATTGGAAAAAATACAAGCTTTTCAGGAATGATTTGAAATAAAACCAAAAAAAAAACTTACTGTACTGCATAAATTTCACATTGTTAGTGTTTTTCGTTGGAAATTCTACAACTGCACTGAAAAGAAAAAAGAGAAACGCATTTAATAAATATAAAAAAAATAATAAAAAAAAATATATTTTTCCAAACAGTTGGTAGTGCTGTACTAAGAACACAAAAAAATAAAAATAATGAAAAAAACACACACTCACATACATACATACATATATTAAATACATACATACATATATTAAAGAAAGCTTAAACATTTGGCAAAAACAAGTACCAAAAACACATGTGCACGAGTACTTATTTATGCCGCTATTAAAAATGTAAATATCTGAGAAAAAAGCATCGAATATACGTATGTGTAGGAGCATGTATAACGACGGATTGGTGACTAAAAACTTTAACTCCAGCAGGAGTACTTAATGAAACTTGTATACAAATAACGAAAAACTCTTCTCTGTCTCTATTCCTAACAAAGAAACGAATACTTAAAGCGAATATGTAAGTGTAAGTACGAGTTTATAAGACACATACACACTAGATATACACTTTGTTGCATAGTTCTAGGGGACCACGTTAGTTGCATGGTATACGAATAAGTAATGCATGAGAACATTTAATTTCCACAGTATTTAGGGAAATATTTGCAAAAATATGATTTACTAGAGTACATAACAAAAGATATTAACTGCCATATAAGCATGAAATATGTGAGCATGTTTGGGGTGTAAAATATATGCAAAAACGTTTGTCCTTTGAATAATAACCACATAAGTATAATGAAATAAGAATGTTACAGTCCATCAAGACTGTATATTAGATATTCTGTATGATAATATAATCCCAGTATAGTCTATTTACACAAACATAGAAAAATATTACGAAAATGTTGATATCGACAGTTTTAAAAGGTAATGATCGATATTTGTGTGACAATTTAATACAAATGTTGGCTTATAAATTAGATATAATGGAGCTCAAGATCGGTACGAACAAACCAAAAAACATAAATAATAACAAATCTACAGTCAGTTTCTAGAAGTTACCAGACTTAAAATAGATGTGAAGTATAAATAGACCGAAAGATAAACACAGTGGCAGGCATAAGTGGATACATAATATTTACACAATATTTTAAATCAAATAAGTAAGAAATTGTAAATCAAATAACTTCTCACACTATCGACTAACTAAAACATTAAACGCAAAAAATGTTAAAAAAAAACTTTAAAATTTAAATAAAAATTTGTTTCTTTTAACCAGTTTTGCATGTTTAGCTTTTCTGTTTTTATACTTAACATTTATTTGGATTCTTTTTACAAAATTTTTTTGGTATTCAAGCTCTATTGGCTAAGAAAATATTTTAAAATTCTTTGTGAAAGTTTTTCTTGTAATTTGTGAAAAAAAAAAAACATAAAATGAAGAAAACTTCAATTGATATTAAAAACAACATAGCCGCTCTAGCTGAAAAAGATTATTCTGCAAGAGAAATTGCTGGAAAAGTTGACGTTTGTCATCAAACAGTACTTTCAACAATAACAAAGAAATGCAAAGCAATCCAAATAACCTGGAGGTCGCCTAAGATCATAAGCAACAAAGCAGCATGAAATGCATTAAACAAGAGTGTGAGTAAATGGAGTGAAGTGAATCGGCATAGTTTCAGCAGTTTAACAGAAATGAGAAGCGAGCGTAACTGGATAAATGCTGCCAAATAACATTTAAGCTATTTTTTATATTTAAAAGGAAATAATTTTACTTAAAAGTATCTTTTTTAATTATTTAATAGTCTAATTTAATATTTGACATATGTATTGGTTTTGTTTTTATAAATAATATACAAATATAAAGTTCGTATTGTTTTAATATTATATATACATTTTTGGTCGCCAATTTATATACTGTATGGTTTATTGTGAAGTTTTGTCTTTGTAGTAAAATAATCTTGACTGAGCATTGTTGTTAACTAAATTTAATAATTAAATAATAAAAGTGAAATATAAACAATTTTGTGGGATAACAACAGATAAAATACGTATATTTTTCGATTTCGAAAATTGATTTTTAATTTTAACATCAAATCTACAGGAAATAGTAATGAATCAAGAACCATGTTCCATTTGTTAAAATGATAAAGAAGATAGGAACTTCATAAGTTTGGTTCCAATCATGACAAAGCCCTTTAAAAATCTGCTGTTGTTTAAACTAATAACAGAAAGCAATATTGAACAAATCTAGAGATATCTGTAAACAGTAACAAAACCATAGAAACTCATTAATTTATAACTTATCATGAAATGGTATGCAGTTGTTGAAAACTTTCCCAATTTTAAACACAGATAACCTTCAAAGATGACAAAAGAAGATCTCACAACTGTTTGCAAAAGTATCAGTACTAGAAGTGAGAGATGTACTAGAACTGACTCGTATTGTTTTTGATACATTTTTTAAAAAAAGCATTACTTCACCGGTTGTCTATATATATTTTAATTTCTTTAAGATTTTCAAATTTGAATACTTAATTTTAAATCCATTAAAAAAGATATGTTGTTTAGTACAAACTTTTCATAACAGGTTCAATACAAATATAATTGGTCATTACAACCCTACAGTCAGGATTACGACATAGCTTCTCACACTACTTATGTTGTGTGTGTTAATGTTATTCATGAGTGGAATGGCCTACAAATTTGACTACCAATGACACAACGTCAGATTTTTGAGAAACTTTTCATAGCAATTTTATTTACTCTCGGAGTTTTTGCCAGAATTCTGCTGAGGGAAAGTCGCCTACAGAAATATTTTTTCATTTTGCGTTTGGTAGGAGATTCTGACCTGAGGTTTCAACACTAGCTAGTAGCCCACTGTGACAATAGATTAAATTGTAAAAAGTTTCAATTTTGAGTAAAACCAGGAAGGCAGGTGATGTGTTTTTTGGTGTATTTGCGTTGAAATTCACCTCGATCGCATCAAACTCTATTTAAACTAAAACATTTTGATTAAATCATTAGCTCCATGATCCAAGATAGCTGCTAATCATCTCAGACAAAAAGTAGGCGTTGTGTGACAATTTCTATAAACATTTTTATTATTCGGAATCATGAAAATTAAATACTAAAAATTTTCCATAAAGTACTTCTAAAAATAAAACAATTTACGATTTCGTGTTCTATATGCCGAAATAACCAATAATCTCTACCTACCTAAACATCAAATTTCAATTCCGAAAACATAGTTGAAAAAAACGTGGCTATTTTTTAAGCGTTTGAAACTAAATTTCTGAGGAATAAAATAACTGTAATTCCAAATTACTTACAGTAGGAAAAAAGACCATACTACATACTTACATACATATTGCCACATTTTTATCTTTTAAAAACGTATAAAAATTTGGGTTCGTAGATTGCAAATAAAAATTAAAATAAATTTGTATTTAGTTTTAAATAATTACTTTATTGTTCGTACAATTATGTGTGCCACTGTTCACAACAACAATTGCTTTATTGGTTCATAGTCTTTGTTTTTGTAGCTTTTGTTTATTATTTTAATGTTAACCAATGTAAAACCATTTTCATTTTCGTAACAATATGTATATGCTTATTATTCAGACCTATAATAAATGCATGTAATTAAATCTTCTTAGTAAACAGTTTGTTCCTTACGTTGACAACAAAGACTATAAAAACACGGCAACGACAACTGTGATAAAAGGATGAAAAAGAAGAAAATTCTTATGTTTTTTTTTTAATTTGTGTGCTTAATTCTGTTAAACAATAGCTGCCTCAACTTTAGTGGCCATAAAATATTCCTGCGACTACTGAAAGTGTAATAAATTAAGGCGACTGCAGAGGCTAACCTAACCGAACTAAAATAAACTTTTCTAGTTGTGAATGTGTATGTGACTGTGTCTAGCCTTATAAATAATGGATTGTATGCCACAATTAATCCAGGGTTCTGTCGCGATGCCTCTGAGAAATCATAGGAGAGCAGAATTTATTGTTGTTTTATATTATTGTTTATCTTTACATCTGCTGTTTGTGATTTGTGTAACATTTTTAGTTAAAAGTTTTAGACAAATATAAACTTTTTTTTTGTTTTTAATAAATAAAAGAAAACACACAATGCTCAAACAAATCCTTAGACACTCTTTGAACCTTGTGAGACAAAATTAGAGCAAATAAAATTGCCATGAAAAGTTTCTCAAAAATCTGTCGTTCGGAGTCGACTTTAAACTGTAGGTCCCGCCACTCATGTATAAAATTAACACATACGACATAAGTGGTGTGAGAAGCTTGCTCCTGGCTGATGGGTTATAATGACAAATTATGTATGGACGTTATGTGAGTTGCCAATTTTCTTTTCAATTTCGATGTTAAAGCAAAATATAATGCAGCTGGTATTGACCGTATTGACCATACTTGTTTTAAACACTTTAAGTGCAATTTATTTCTGACTTGATTGGAAATAAATCTTGCTAAATGTTGCTTCAGATGTAATACATTGGAAAATACATCGAAAATAATGAGCATTACTTCAGTCATGTGAAAGAAATACAAAAATTGAAAATACAAGAAAAAACTCGTCTTTAAATGTATTTTATGTGTGCTTCCTTATGGCAAAATTTGTTCGAATTTCCAAATGATTGCCAAGTCTATATAGAATAATAAAGAAAACTTGAAAAATGTTTACAAATTTTCTTTTAAACTTTAATTGCTTAACTTTTTCTGTAGCTATTTAGCTATACATGTTTATGAGTGCAAAAGCAAAATATTGCTGTGTGCCTTAGAGTTTACTCTGTCTGTGGTATTGGATTTTTGTTTGCTTGCCTAATAACACCTTTTCACTTTATCTTACATTAATTGCAGGCAACAGTTTAGCTCCTACTGTAGAGTTTGAAAATTTCCATTACAGTTTTTAAGCATATGCTCGAATTGTTTTCTTTACCGTCCGCTATAAACTAGACCATATCTATACTATTCTAGGCTTAAATAAAACGGAACGGAAAACAAAAACTAATTATCCACAGATATTTACGATTTAGCTTTAAGGGACTCTTGTCTCTCACTATTTATCGTAAGAGCGATGCAGATTGTATTTGTTCTTTTTTCTTTTTGAATATGTTTGTATATTTGCTTCACGTAGTAGATGTGCTTGCGGCAAATAATGGTTCGAAAACGAGACAAATACATGTTTATGTTTTTTTGAAATCTCACGAAAAACTGCCAATAAAGTCCAATTTTATTAAAAAAGGATGCTGTAATCCATAACGTACCTTACTGAATAATAAGCCTTTTATATCACTTTAAGGTTAGGTTAAGTTAAATTGGTTGCCGTCTTTAAACGCATATTTCAATTGGTTTCAGTAATGTGTTGTTGTAATAAAGACTATTTTTAACTTCTGGCATATTATCAGATTTGGGACACCGTGGATTTTGTCCAAATCTCTTATGGCCAGAAAAGTGTTGTACATAAATTCTGGGTGCTAAAAAATCCTTCGTCTTAGATTATCATGTATGAAAAAGTTCTGGCTGTAGCTTATCTTTTTTCTCGTGATTACAGCTTTTGCAGAAGACGTCGTGGGGTATTATGAGACTTTGGTCGTGTGTCAATATACCGGAATGACGGCGGAGAAGTTCTTAAAGTCGATTGTAGGTAGCGGATCAGATTTGCCTAAGCTCTGTAAAAATTAGTTAATTTTCCTATTTTTTTCTTTGCAGGAGAGTAAATTCTGTGTGATAATTTGTTTGTCTCAAGGGAATCAAAGAACTCTGTCAGTAGCAAGGTAACGAAGTATAAAGATAATTAAATGAACTACTGCTTAATAAAAAAGCTGATGGAAGGCAATAAGAATGATTTTTGGTGATATGACCATTTCTTGCTGCCTTTAGAACACCAGTACCCGAGGTCATAAAAGATGGAAGTACGGAAGCTATGATCATAACTTGGGTATGGTTGGTCTGAATATACCTATCGACTACACGGCACCTAAGTCTGCTATCGATCCTGGTCTTGACCCGCAGAGACCGAATAGATTCTTTTATGATAATTGTTTACAGCTCCCAGGAAACGTCATTCAAGTTTTCACTGATAAATCCAAGCAGCAAATTCGGAAGTGGAATTTTTGCAGAATAACTGAACATTAGATCGTTCCTTGCACTACCTGATTACTGTAGTACTTTTCAGGCTAAAAAAATGAGTATCAAAGTATATATATGGTAACATGCGCATATTTGCCGATAGTAAAACGGCCATTAGATGCCTATAAAATGTCTACACCACATCTAAAATTTTCCAAGAATGCCGAATGTTTTTGGAGAAGATAGCGAAACATTCGATGTCTACCTTTATTTGGATTCCTGGACATGATATTGGGGACATCGCAGGTAACAACAAGGTCGACACACTTGCTAAAGCTACCACCATGGTGCATTCAAATGAACACCAACATGGCGTCTGTCTCCAGAAAGACAAACAATTGGTCTCCATTTATTGAGATATGGAAGATGGGATAATGAGCGCACTTTTAGAGATACCAGAGAGATGAGGCCCGACATGGATAAGTATCAAAAAGCATTTGCATTGAACCTATCAAGATTCCATCCAAGGGACTTCATAACAGTGATAATGGGGGATTGCCTTCTGAGTTCGAATGTCAGAAGACTGTGAATACCTTATAACGATTTCTGGTGAAGCTGCAACGACTAAGAAGAAGTACAGATTTTAGAACATTTTCTCTGGCATTGTTCGGCGCTTGGGGACCTGAGAAAAATAATTCTTGGCCATCAAGAATTTAATAACATAACATGCCTAGCCAAAGGTGATTTGAGAAAAATTCATGGAATAGTTAATATAGATGTTACAACGGGTTCTTATAGGACCTAAGTAAGCTGTGCCCATTGAGGCGGCTACCAGTTTAATCTAACCGAACCTAACTACATCTTGGGCATATACAAGGTTACTATTGAAGCGCTTTGTCTGTTTGCCCATACTCACATATTTACCACTGAAATGTTTGGTTTATACCATATACAAACTAGGCTGACATAAAAAACACATTTTTATAAACGTTTAAAGGTACTTTCAACATTTCTTTTTTGAAAAGGTATCGCATATAAAAGTGTACAGAAATTCAGATTTATTATGCTGTGGACGTAATCGAACCCATAATAACATAACATTTGTATGCTGCGGCAGTGTGTATCTGTGAAATGTTGTGGTCATACTGGAAGCAGTTAAAAGGTGTTTAATAGCCGTATTTATTTATGCTACTTCTTCCTCAAGGACAACATTTATATGACTTAAGGACAAACATTATAAAGAAAAGCAAAAGGCCATCCTATTTAGCCCACCTAGACTTTAATAAGAATCCATTTAAGCAAAAATGGCTAAGTAAACTGCTCTACCTGTAGATACAGATTTATCTGCTTTCAATATTTGTTCACACTCTGTAATGTCATACGTTAAGATAAGGATCATTATAAAGGAATTACGTTTTTCTACAATGTTTTCGTTTCATTCTCTTGGTTTCTCTTAAAGACGAACTCTACCTCCTAAATTTTAGTAAGATAAAGTAAAGGATTAAAAATTTTAATTTTACTCGTAATATAACATATAAGTATAGGCATGGGTTAGCCTATGGAGTAAGTATATTTAATTATAAAATCCATTGCTTTAATGCTTCATTTTAAAAAAATTTTTAGATCCAGTTTTCTTGCAAAATAAAACCCACTTTACTATTACATTACTACTGTTTAATTATGATAAAGTAACTCGGGCTTGAACTATGATCTTTTCTTCATATTTTTAAATTTAAATGAAACAAATTGTATGTGAGAAATCATTGAAATTTTTTATTCGTTTGAATGAAATATTGATGCCATTGTAGGCGGACAAGAATTGCTCTTTCAACCCTTTAGTCAGTGTGTGTTAATTGTATCCATTAGTGGTGGGACCTACAATTTTAAGCCGACTCCGAAGGTGAAGACGCCGAAAAAATATTGTTTCGGATTCATATTCGTTTTGTTTGAAACATCTGAGTTCGTTTGAACTACGTTCTTGCGCCTAATAAGCCAATACACTACCTACAGGACTATGGCGACCTCATATGCTGAATATTGAATGCATGCCTTCTCTGGGTAGAGCTCAACCGAAATGTCCAATTTTCTATAACTTTGGCACATAAATTAGACTGAATTTGGAAGTCCATGCAATCGACTATGTTAGCTTTGAAGGCCGCTGTGGTTTATATTTCAGTCGCATACATCTGCGACTTAGGAAAATCCCACTAAAAAGTTTAACGGAATATTGGTGACCATTTAGCACCGCCTGCAGCCGAGATGACCATGTGCTCCAATCAATTGTGCAGAATATTCAATATGGCACGAGCTGTATGGCGCACAAGGCTGTCATGTTGTTTTTACGTATCGTTGGTGTCCATTTAGACCAAAAGCGGCTAGCAGTTGACAAATTGTTGTTGATATAATTACGGCGACTATAACGATTGACCATCATCACGTGTAGGATCTCCAAGTTTTTATTATCATAGAACAACGAAACTGCAAAATTTGTGCAACGAGTATATCACACTACTTTTAATTGGATATGTATGTGAACGCATGAGCCTTTTCTAAATTACAGATGGAAGGTTAATTCTCAAAACGAAGAAGATGAATTTAAATATCATCTTCTTTGTGACTGTCTAACATAAATATTGGAAATATCATTTCTTTTATAAAGTCTAACGGTGTCAAATTGCACGATATCGATGGGCAGTTCATATCCCTTCCAAGTGGGATGTATGCCATCAAATAGCTCTTGGAGAATATTCCATGTGGCATGAAATGATGTGATCCCAGGCCAGATTTTAAAACAAAATACAAAAAGTATTTTTTCAGCGCCTTCCTCTCAGCAGAATTCCGGCAAAAACTCTGAGAGAAAATAAAATTGCCATGAAAAGTTTCTCAAAAATCTGTCGGTCGGAATCGGGTTTAAACACTCATGTGTAAAATTAACACACACAACAAGGGTGGTGTGAGAAAGTAATGGCCAATTATGTATGTATGAGATGTGAAGCACGTACCGCTGTGAAATCCACATGTACTTGATGTCCAGATCATCCAATTTAGGCCAAAAGGAGTTTGGTAATCATCGACCTAAGTCTTTGTGCTTGACAGTGATGAATGTTGGCCGGCATTCTTCTCAGAGAAACCTAGAAAACTTTCAACAAATTCGTTTATTCACGTACCCATTCATTTAGAAAGGGGCCTAAAATCAGAAGGTAGTTTTTTAAGGAAAATTAGGGTAAATTTTCGACTGCTCTAGAGCCCATTAAGCGAACATTGAATAAATGACAACTAATTTGACAGATGTCGCTTCAACATGATGGCTGTTATCAACAGACAAAATTCTGAAGTTTCTGTTGAAAGACGTACATTAAACTTTTGGGATTTAAATATGGACAGCGGGTTATTCCGCAAGGAATGTGCCAAAAAAGGATTTCAAATTTAACCACATTGCTGAAGGAACTCTAGCTAGACTGAAGACAATTGATATGGAACTTTCCGTACAAATGAGCAGAGTGATTGCGTTTACTTCTTTAAAGTAAATTTAAATAACATTTGATCTAAAAAAATAGAATAAGTAGCACACAGAATAGATTGCTTCATGACTTATGTTATAAAATTTACTTTCGTTTTAATAAATTCCAACAGATTTATCGAATCATACTCGATAAATTTTGTTCAATTACATTACAATTTTATTTCATTTAACTCCAATTTTTATTACATACTTTATTTAAAGTATCCGCTATAAAATTTGTATTTCTTTTAATATTCTAAATGTTTTCTTTTTATTTTATGATGCTCTGTTAGCATTTAGAACACATTAAAACAAAACAAATTAAAGAAACCACTTGCTTGTCACAAGATTTAATTTTGTTTAGTCACGCAAAGGCATAAAACACATACATACATATTTAAGATATATGCGCGTAAAAGACAAGTGCATACTTGTTTATTGCTGTTTGTTAATATAACACATGATATGCAAAGCTGTGGTGATCTTATAGAACATTTTTGGGCTCTCCACCTATCATATATAAAATTCTTTGGTAAGAGTGGTACTAATATATTGTTTTTTTCACTACCCCCCTGGGAAGCCATATCCCATGTAAGAATATGCTTTCCTTTTCGGGTGCCAAAGGATGTTGCCATAAGTTCCGTTTGATTGGTATTCTGCTTTGTTTCTGTTTCGTTAATGTTTTTATTGTTCCAGCAAATTCATTGGTCTGTGAAGGTCCTGAGATAATGGGGCTGCAATCTACCATTGCCTTGTAACAGGTTAGGTTAGGTTAGGTTAGTGTGGTAGCTTTTATACCAAAAGCTCACTTGAGCACGCATAGCAGCCCATTGTGATGCCACAGGTGAACGCAGTCTCTGTACTGACCAAGTTCCTCCGAACCAAGCAGGGAGAAGTTGGTCAGCGCAAGGGCTGCAGATTTCAAAGCACGACTACCCCAGCCAGAAAGCTCGATAAACAAAGCTATATCTTTGACATCAATGGACGATAGCTCCGTCAAGTTGACAAGGGTTGGAAAGCCAACTTGCACCTCGGAAGATGGGAGCCGCATTCTTTCTACCTGTCTACCCATAATACAGTGACCTGTAAGCATGGCCACTGCGATCGAGATGATGTTACTGTTACTTCTGTTAAATCTATTTAAAAGTCGTTGTAGTCTAGTAGGCAGCTTGTTGGCTTATTAGACCTGAGGCCGCGGTTCAAAGACATTTTTCAACAAAACGAATTATGGAAAAATATTTCTTCGATGACTTCCTCTCAGGAGGTTTCTGGCAAAAACTCTGAGAGCAAATAAAATTGCCATGAAAAGTTTCTCAAAATCGGTTGTTCGGAGTCGACTTTAATCTGTAGGTCCCGCCAGTCATGTATAAAATAACACACACACAAGGTAAGTGGTGTGAGAAGCTAGGTCGTAAACCTGGCTAAAGAGTTGTGATGACCATTTATATAAGTATGTAAAATTTATTTAACCTTTTTAGTTTTAGTGAGAAAGAGTGCGAGCATGTTTAAGTTTTCACGGCAAAGGCCATTAATCACATACATTACGTGGCAACATATTGCGAATAAAGCGGAATGCTAAAATGAATGAATAAATATTTTAAGCGTTTTAAAAAGAATATGTAAGTATGAGTATCAAAATGAAAAAAAAAGTTCCTACATTCGCAAAAGATTAAATATTTAAGATAAAATTGTGTGCGTATAAATACTTTTTTATTTTTGCTTAAACATTTCCGTCCCGTAATACCAGATTACTTCAATAGTTAAGTAACAGTTGCATTTATGTACAGTTGCAGAAACCATCACGTAGTTATACATACAAAAACAAATTTTTACTGACATAATTTGAACTTATTTTGAATATATATTTGAATTTAATCCATGACATGTTGTAAGATTTGTAAAGAGAAATTACATCTTTTTCTAATCTGTTGGAAATTAAAAGATTACATTTTAGTTATACGCATACAACGACCCCTTTTTCTTGATATATGAACGGAATTTTTCAACTGGAATGACAAATTTGATTTCTTCTAGACCTTTCTTTACCTTTCTGTTCTACTTAATTTTCTTAAGAACTTAATCATTATTTAGTGAAAGTGTAATTACAAAATTTGTGTTTTGCTACTTTAATAATGTATTTCTAATATCTGATATCGTTTCCTTTTGTAAAATTTATTGGTAAGTGTGTTTCAAACTATATTAGAAGAAATGTGTACCAAATAAATCATAAAGTGTGGAAAAAACGTCAAGTTGTTCCCGAGACTTGGAGCCCCAGTTACTTGATAATGTAATGAAAATTTTTAATACAATTGGAATCCAAAATAATGTACCCAGAGCCCCAAACTACGTAAAACCACAGACAGGGAACAGCAATAGTAATAAAAGCGTCTAATACTAAACCATTTGAAATCCTAATGGCTAAAAGTTGAATTAGCATCGTCATATTGTTTATAACTTTTAAACGACGGCTTAAGGAAGCTTCCTTGCATGGATGCAACGAAAAGCGAATAGCCTTGGTATCAAAAAAATTGTAAGTCAGATTCGGTTTTACCGTACAAAACATAAAGAAACACATGGGTTTTTAGCAAAAAATTTTAGTGGGCGACGAATCCAAATTTGATAGATGGGGGTCAGAAATAAAACGCTTAGTATGGTTCAGTGTTGGAAAACTAAAATTTTAAAATGGTACTGAAATATAACTGAAAAAGTACTTTTTTGAATCAAATGGTACTTTTGTAAAAGACACATACAATCAATCATGATTATGAATTAACTTCTCACACCACTTATTTGTTTAAAGTCGACTCGGAACCACTGATTTTTCAGAAACTGTGTCTTGGCAATTTTATTTACTCTAAGTGTTTTTGCCTGAAGGAAGTCGCCAGTCCATCGTTTTGATGGAGACGTCTGACATTGGGTTTGAATCGTGGGCCCACGCCTAGTAAGCCAGAACCCTACCTAGCAGATTATTTATTTATATTTAATACGCATACAGGACAAAAACAGCTGATTCGGAACGTAACAAAACGTAAAAGCCCCGTTTAGTCAAACGTCGATGGAACGTAATGTAACCTAATGCAAAAGCTTACCAAAATTACATTACGGTTCGGCGAGCGTTTTCATTGCTTTTCGTATTTTAAAAACGAACGCACTTTCCGTGGACGTTTGGCTAACCGGGGCTAAAGCCTAATGCTACTTTTAGCATTACTTTGAACATGCTGCTGCTAGTGCATTAATAGTTTAAAAGCGCAAGCCATAAAATATGTAATAATAAAAAAGTACTAAAAGTGTAGTGGTTGTATTGCGGTATTTTTGAAAAAGTACTGAAAAAAGTAAAAAAGTACTGAATTTTTCAACACTGGTATGGTTCCAGTTAACCAACATCTTAATTTCTGAAGTACCATCAACACAGTTTAGTTTGACGCCGGCAATATTCTGGTATGGGATATCTCTTCTTGGCATGGTATTGAAGTATTTTAGTAGTCAGTTCAACAATACATAAAAATTTATATAAAAACGTTAGACAAACGCTTCAATTATATGGTTAACCGAATAACCCAGTTTTTTTAATTTTTCTGTACAGAATTCTAAATGGTACTTATCAACCGCATTGGAAAATGTTTAGTCTTTACATTTAAGCACTGAAAAATAAATTTTGTTATTATTTTTAATTTTAAAAATATTTATTTATCTATTTATTTATTACGATACAATTACAAATTATATCCTAATTATATACGAGCTGAGTAACTTAGACAATATGCTCGGTGTAGTGTCACAGACCAGAGTCTCTGGGGGAAACCGAACCCACGACCCTCACGCTAATAGTCTAGCGCACTACCCACTAGACTACCAGGGCACCCCATTTAAAAACAATTACAAATGTTTAAATTATATGGCCACCACTATATACAGATTGTATAATAATAAATGACACGTAATCAATTCCAAAACTTATGTATTTATACATATTAAAATTTGAAAGTAGTATTTTATAGTTACGTTATACTTACGTGTTCTCTTATTTCATGTCATGTGTTCGTGTTGCATTAAACAATGTGCGATGGTGCAATAAAATCTATCGAATAAGCACATTTTACATACTAGTTCACCAAACGTTTAGTGATTAAAGCCTTGGCGGCTTGTCAAAAAGTAGATGAAAATATGCTCATAATCTGTTTAAATTTAAAATTAATGTGTAATAAGGTGAAGTTCCTGTGCCATAAATTTAATTGTGACATAATAATGTATGGATAAAATATTTCATGTATAATAAGTATGATAGTGTACATAGTTCAGGAGAGACTAAAAATTTGTGACAATTGTTTTTATAATTAAAACAATTTCTATGAGAGACTTTTGACAACTTATATTCATTCAGCTGTGTTCAGTAGAAGCTATAAAACTGCTACTCTAAATAATAAATTATTGAGGAGAGTGCTTTATCAGTGCTGTTCTTTAATACCATATTCAGTTGGCTGCTCAGTTATTACACGGAGTAAGTGGCCAAAGCAACACAGCTTATATGAAAGCAAAATTTTGCCTGTTCATCTTGCAAATACTGTTATGATGTTTCTTATTTTATTCTAGTTTAGTTGTTACAGTCGTTTTGGTTTTAATCTGATGTTTTTGTCAAAATGTCGTTCGACACGTCGTCTTACAAAAAATTATACTTACTGCCTACAAAAACACACAAAATTTCGCAACATGAAATTGACAAAAATAAACTCAAAATTCTTCATTTAAAACGTTTTTCATTGTTTTAATGTGACACAATTAGACAAACTTCTTAAAAGTATATCCAAACCTCGATTTTCGGAAAAAATAAATTGAATTCATGGTTACGTTTGTAACAAAATCTTTCTCTTAAACTATTAAGCACTTACAGGACTTTTGTTTTTAATATTTAATTTAAATTTATTTTTGTTTTAACTATTTAAAGAAACTTAAATAGTAGACCAAATCGCATTGTTAACAAACAATGATTTTGGCTGGACATTAGAAGCTTATTAGAAGCTAGGCCACGGATCAAACCTCGGGTCAAATATGAAAAAAATATTTCTTCGGCGACTTCCTCTCAGCAGTTTTCTGGCAAAAACACTGAGAGTAAATAAGATTGCAATGGAAAGTTTCTCAAAAATCTGTCGGATTCGACATTCAATAGTAGGTCCCGTCACTCATGGATTAAATTAACACACACAAGACGAGTGGCGAGAGAATCAAGGCCGTAATTCTGACTAAAGGGCTGTTGAGTTGAAAAACCAGACGAGTTGAAAAACCAGACGCTTATATTTGGTCATTTAGAAGAACTTTAGTGACATCATTTACAAACACAAGATCAATTAGGCTGTTACCTATTCGGTGTGGTATGACTGTATTAACAGTAATCAGGAAAAGTGATAACATTGCATCAATAAGGGGGTTACGCGCTAATAAGAGTGGAGGTTAACAGTTGACTGTTTTGTATGGTACATATCTTACAATGTACTGAATACATCTTCCTCCTGGCAATAATATGCAACCAGATATGATCGACAATTTTTCAATAAATTGCTTCCATATCGGATCTCGAAAGTCTTTTGTCTACTTGCTTAATAGAGATTAAGTTTCAATACAGCTTAAAGCTTAATTCGTTCTCAGATTTGGTTTTTTTACTTTCGTTTGGAAACTTTTGGCCGGTTAATAAAGTGTCTTAAAAAATATTAAAAATAAACAAAATTAAGCTGTAATATTAATTGTTATATTAGCATCCTGAAGAGACTTCGCATCGTAGTGGGCCGTTATGCGTGCTCAAGTGAGCATTGGCATCAAAGCTACCACTCCAATCTAACCGAATCTAACCCTGAATGTTTAAGGAAAAACTATTTTTAACACATTTTAATCAGGTATCCGTAAAATTTTCCATCAGTTCATTTCATTGATGCCGACGTTTATATGCGCAAGAGAATGTATAATTCAAGCCAAATAGAATATAATTATCAGTTCTTTTCTCCAAATGGGTTATCGAGTATTGTAAAGTGTGTGTACACATGCCTTTGTTCTCGTTTCATAAATATCGTAGGCTTAATTGGTGCTAAATAACGCAATACATTAAAGTTCCATATGATTGCCAAAAATTCAATAAAAATTGAAATGAACTCAAAAAGATGAACGGAAAATTAAACTAATTTATGTTGTGCTCTATTTTATTTGACAGGCCCAAATTTTCTGTAACAGATATTTAGAAATACGCCAAAAAGCGTTTAGCTTTTACAGCAATCACAATTTCTCACTGAAATCATGTGTTTAACTCTGTATACTTTTCATATTAAAGATAAATAATTACTCATTTAAATATGTAAGTTACTCTGCAAAACATTAACCCAGTAGAATTGCTACATTAACTTGTAAATGTCATTAATTCCAAATTAACCTAACACTTTCTATTTATGTATGTAATTGAATTTAAAACATATTACATATATGCACCATATGACATTTACTTAAATAATCATTCTGGAAAGTATGCAAAAAATAAAAAATTTTGATTTTGTCGTTTGCAAAATAATGAAATTAAATATCACTCATACGTCACCTACTTGTTGTTATGAATTTTAAATATAAGAATTATGCGAGTAAATAGCTTTGTCAGTTCGGTCTAATAGCACTATGCCACAAAATAAAAAAATGAAATACACTCAGATAATGACATAGTGTAGGTTATTAGTTTTGTCAAATAGAACTCAAAAATATTTTTTTTATATTTCTCGAACCCTCCAAGCTTGTTTTATTTGTTTAAGTCGACTTCGAACACCAGAGAGGAACTTTTTATGGCAATTTTATTAACTCTCGAAGTTTTTTACAGAAATTTGCTGAGAGGCAGTCGACGAAGAAATCTTTTTTAATATTTTCGTTTTGACGTCTGACCTGGGATTTGGACCGAAGCCTGATCTAATCGATTATGGCGACTTCAACGGTACGTATTGTTACAAAAATGGAAATGGTGTTACATCGTTTAACATAAAAGTGATAAGCAAAAGCTACAAAAACAAAAACAAGGGACTTGTTTATATGATCAACAAATAAAAAAATATATAACAACAACATCAGTATAAAAAGAAATGGACAAACCAGTAAACAAACAGGCAACAATAACACTGCAAAGACTAACGTAAATAAAATACGCAAACAACAATACCGTAAACAATATGTTTACATTTATAGAGATTTCGAAAAAGTGAAGTCATTCTCCTTCAAGAGCATTAATCAGACTGTTTACCATGCGATATAAAAGGCAAGACAAAGCAAGCAACGGAGTCAGAAAAATTCAGTCAGTCTTGTGTGAAGATGCGTTGCGTGTGAAAAGAATAATTGTGGTTTGAAGATCTTCGTTATAAAGATCTATTGATTCTTATTGATTCAATAATGGAATTATTTAAAACTAAGCACAAATTTATTTTATTTTTATTTGCAATTTACGAACTCATATTTTAAACGTTTTCAAAAGGGTAAAAACGTAACATATATTAAGTCCAATTAAGAAATGATGTTTTCACCCGCAACTCCATACAATTTCAAACCATTCGTTAAGATCTGTCTACGGGACAAACGTTGTAAACTTCCTCGAGAAGTTATGGTGCGGTATCATGTAACCAATGTACGTAAAAGTCTCCAATTCCATCAGGACCCAGCGCAATTGTCCTGTCAATCAAAGATGTTGTGGCCGTTTAGCACTTACAGATGAAATGACAGGTAAATTGTCTCCAGCGCCAACATAGGTACATCAGTCAAGTCGAGGTTAGTCGTCATTCAACGGCACTCCTGCCAGTGGTACCATATCTTCAATATTACCGGCGAATTTAAGTGTATCAAATCAATAGAGTTTTTCAATGCAGAATCTCATACTTAAGCGTTTAACTGTCCACTCTCATTCTTACCCACTTAACTATTTTAATATTTTTAAAAAATTTTGCATACATACATACATATATTGTTATATTTTTATACTACATGAGTAGAATATTTTAAATAAATTATTACATCGCATATGACAATAATTTCTTTGCTTTCTTTGCAACATACGTACGTACACATGTACATATATGTAGAGCTGTAGATGGTACAATACAATAGTATTGGGAAAATTCTTTTTTATGACTTGGTTGGCGTTATAATCTGCTTTTTATAAATTGTTCTCTCGTTCCTATTTTTGGTTTTGAATGCCTTTGGTTTTGTGTTTGGAATTGTATTTTTAACACTGTATTGCATTGCATGCATGTGCTATTTCAAAAGTGTTATTTATTGTTACACAATAAATTCAATTCTGTTTGTGTTTCTTTTCCAATTTTTCAACTTGGTTGTTGTAAAAATTAAACTGAAAATATATGCATTTACAATCATACGTTTATTTATTGTTTTTTGTATGAATTTTTATTCGTTTGTTTATTTAGTTTCTGCTTGTTGACATACGCAAATAAATACCCAAGCATTCCTAAATATATTTTAAGTGTGTACATCCTTAAAATATCAATATATTGCAAATGCGTATTTTATTTGTCGGTAATGGTTTCAATATAAACATCACAGTACGTGTTTTAAATACAGTGACTTGTTTGGATTGTTAATTTTCGAAATATTTAGTGACATCTTAGATTTATACTATGTTCAGATATTCACTTTTATTGAGTCAATATTCGTTTTATTGGGTACAATATTTTAAGTGTTCAGACATAATAATATACACAGCTTATTCAATATTCATTTGACAGCTGGTTGTTTCAACAACATTGTATTTATTATGTTTTTTGTTTGTCGTTGCTGAAATTTGAGTTGTCAAATATCAACAGAAAGTGTTCCGTTAATTGAAAAAAGGCTTACTAAACACACTTACGACAGTTTGAGTTTTACTCAATATTACAACAATTTGCGTATTTATTGCGCAATTATTAATTGACTCTTTATATGAAATATTAAGCTCACTAACGACGTTTATTGCAATTTACGCAATAAAGGAGCATATCTGACCACCGTATTAGATTATTCACTACAGGCTATGTACATGTAAGCTCTACACACGGAACTCGCCGTAGTCTAGTAGGTATTGCATTGGCTTATTAGACGCGAGGCCACAGTTCAAATACCAGGTCAGATATCGGCGAATTTCTCTCAGCATATTTCTGACAAAAATCCTCAAAAAATCTGTTGTTCGGCGTCGACTTTAAACTGTAGGTATCGCTACTCGTGTATACAATTAACACACACAACATAAGTGTTGTGAGGATTTAGGTCATAATTCGGATGTAATGACCAATTTTGTATGTGGATGTATGTCAAATATCATCGAAAGAATATAACAAATGTCTGAAACGGCTACTCTGGGCAGAGAGTGTCCAAAACGTAAAATCAGGCTAAATTTTATTGAACACTTTTTATGTTGGCTTTGAGAACTGCTTAGATTTGTGTCTTATTCGCATACACCTGCGATTTAAGAAAACCCTACAAGAAAATCTCAAGCGAGTTCAAATAGCACAAACTCAATAACTAATTAACATCATATCCACATGAAGTGAATACGCTCTTAAATAACTCGTAACACGTAGCGCCGACCTGCTGTAATACATACATATTGTAGGTAGACAATTCATCGAACTCAGGCCAAAAGAAGCTGGTGATCATAGAACTATAGTGCTCGCTGTCGACAGTGATTGTATGGTCAACATCAATGAAATATGATCCAATTTTGTTTGTTAATTTGTACAGAAATGGGCGTCATCGCTGTAGATGATTTCTCGATGAAAACTAGGGTTAGTTGCCTACTTTTCCAGAGCCTGTTCAGCAAACACGCGTCGTTGTCAATACATTGTCATGTATTGTTGCCCATAAGGATTATACAAAACAAAATACTTTTGGGACGCCCTGATATAAATTCAAATATTTTGAAAGCAAATTTTTCCGTTAGTTTTTCGTAAAAAGTACTTCAAATGGAAATGCAAAAGTTAGTTTCGATGTAATTAATGTTTGAATTTACATTCAAAGAGAACAAATAAATTAAAATAAAAAATTAGTCGTTTTGTCGCTACTCAAAAGCACTCATGAAATTTTGAATATAAATGACTCAACAATATTGAAATTTAACTATTCTGATTCATTCGTACTCAGTACAACGTTGATTTATAAGTATGCGCACAATGAGTATGGGTACAACGAATATCGAACTCATACCATTCGAAATATGTTTGATTCATATGCCTACTTATTCAGATTCATAAATTTAAAAAAAATACTTATAAATGATTCGAGTGACTTAAATCATTTATCAAAATTTATAGTTTTGCATTTCCAAAAAAAGAAAAAAGAAAAAGTAAAGCAAACACACAACCTGCTAGTGAGTGTTGTACTGTTCATACAAGAATCATACTTATTTTGTGATTCTTGTAAATGTTGAGTCATGGAGCGTCGAAATCAAACACATCATATGTGTTGTTAAGTATGAGTAAGATGAGTACGTCAAACATTGAATATGAGTAGTATGAGTATAATATTAAAATATGTATGAATGCGCATAAGTATCAGAAATTATGAGTATGATTCGACTCCACTCATCTTTCTTGAATGCTCATAGCTGATCTCTTATACATGCCTACAACCACACATAGAGATAAACACTTGAAATAAATGATTTAAAAGCATTTATTGCCAAAGATAAATAATTGTTTAGTCATTTCATATCCATTCGATAAACAATGCCGTCTTTAAAACAGCATCTTCAATTTCAAAGGCCTGCAAGGACGATGCACTTAAATTTAGAAAACCATTCAATCTAACATTTAATAAAATTGCCTTTATTTGAAACTAAACTAAACAATGGGTTTAATTACAAAAATAAAATGGAAAAAATATAAAGAACATAGATTTAAAGGAAACCTCATAAAAATCTATAAGCAAAATACATACGAGTACATACTCTTGTGCATACAATTTATCTTATCGGTGTTGAGCATAGAAGCAATAAAAATTCTACTTAAATTTTTTGGTAAACGAACATCAGTCACTACAGTCAGAAGCACTTGCATATCGCCTCCTAACATTCAAAAGCTCTAACTTTACTTTTTTTTCTAACAGTAAAACATGTTTTCAATTGAGATAAAGGCTTTTGTATAATATTTAATAGGCATACTCGGTTTTTGTGTTTTGGTGACAAATTGAACGTGTAAATAGATTTGTGCATGACAACATTATCACTAAAATGAGGGATTTTAAAGTTTTATTATGACATTACGGATTTTACGTTATGATACTTTCATATTAAATTTGAAATTGTGTCCAACTGTGCTGTGAATGTAAGAATATTTGTGATAACAATTTTCAATTCTAATCTGGACAATAAATTCTTTGTGCTTTTTTCCATTGCATTCAAGTGTAAATAAAATAGTCTGTTGTAGGAATTTTATAGTTAAACTGAAAACAGTGTCATTAACACAAGTACATGAGATTATGGTATCAAACTATAGTAAAAAGTACTGTTAAATTTTCGAATAGTGGCTTTGGTATGCCATTGAAAATTAAACAGTTTCTACAGGAAATAGTCAGTGCACCTACGCCCTGTTCATTATTAATACAATCTTCAATGATATTGTTATGTACCGGAATTTAAATAACAGTTATGTTTCAATGGTCTGAAATTTCCCTGAGAATATTTTATCATGCACAAGAATATATATCTGTTCGAAGTTCGCTATTCTACACAACCTGCCCATATTTCGATATAGTCATGACTTTATGAATATACGAAAATATTATGTCGGAACCCTAATGCCTTAGGCATGCTTTATGCTATTTGATCATTACAACCCTTTAGCCAGAATTTTAACTTAGATTCTCACACCACCCATGTTGTTTAAATTCGACACGGAACATAGTTTTTTGATAAACTTCTCAGTGTACTTTTATTTTACTTTCAAAGTTCTTTCCAGAAATATGCTGAGAGGAAATCGCCGAAAAAATATTTTTTTTTTGTATTTTGTTTTGTTTGAAATGTCTGAGTTGGTGAATGAAACAAGAGTTCTCGTATAATAAGCCAACACACTACCTAGCAGTCTTCGCCGCCCTTAATGTCGTGTATATTAGCTCATCCTCTCATGCGGCCACTGAAGGAAATATTATTTTCATATTTCCTTTTTTTAGATATCAGAGTTGAGGTTTGTGATTCCGAGCCCTACTCTAGTACGCCATAATTCTTAAATAAGACTTGAATTTGTTCTGTTAGAATGTGTCGCAATTATTATTGCCAAAATTTTTATATTCGCAGTCTTTTCCACGTAGTTAAAACGGTAGTTAAGCTTTTATGCATTAGAACTTAAACAATACTTAGTTTAATTTAAATAAAAATTGAAATAATTTTTCCATTAAGTTTACTTTGGAAAATAGTAGTTTATGCCGAAATTTATTCGTGTACACTCCTCAATTCCGGAGACACATAATTTTTTTAATTTAAAGTTTCCTTAGAGAGCGTTTACCTCGCACTTAAAATTATCGAAGAATGCCGGGTGGCTCAGGAGGAGACAGCTAGACATTCAACGGTTATTGGTTTCTAAACACATTGCTACAAAGGCTGTTAGAACGCTAAATTCCGTTGAATTCATACATAAGACTGATATTCCTCTACAATAAGGCAGACAAATGGTCACAAACAAATTTCACTTACTTATGAAAAAGTGAGATTAAGACTCTTTTTACAAATAAACCAGACTGGCCTGATATGAATGCATGAAGAACAAAATTTGTGTTAAACTTAGCTTGAGTCCATATTAGGTACCTCATAGCCAACGATGTAGAAAATTTTCTTTATCATTTTTTATGCTTGGAAATATAAGAAGAAATTATTTGTAGAACCTATTTAGTTAACCCTGGACGGTTACTCTTCTTTTTTTTACATTAAGGTTAATCTTTCTATCTGCTCAATGCAAACTTGCATTCATCAACTAACGTTGTTGAAGAAAAGAGCGAAATTTGGTCAAACATAAAAGAGTTATATGATAAAGAGTAAATGAGCTTCGTCGATTCGACGAATAGTAACCATCCAGGGTTAAAGATGAACTGAATAGAATTTGCATCGTCAGAAAACTAAGGGGATGTCCGAGAGCTGCCAACTAGAAATTGTAATTTTATGACAAAATGTGTAATATTTTTATTATAACCAAATGTAATGGTGTTACAAATCGACTTTAGAGGATTTTCCAAGTCAGCCATGCATATATAACCTAACTTAGCCTAAGGATAGAAAAAAAGAAGAAAGTGTACATTACTCTTGAAGTCACCGCAGTCTAATAGGCAGTGTGATGGCTTATAAGATGTGAGTCGTGGTTCAAAACAAAACGAAATATCCAACAAATTTTCTGGCAAATATACTGAGAATATATAAAATCTGTCCTATGGAGTCAACTTTACACATTAGATAACAATACTCGTGGATAAAATTAACGCAATCCTGAATAAATTGGTGTAATGACCAATTAAGTACGAAAATTTCTCAGTAAATTTCTTATGCTTATCCGTATCACAATGAAAATTATCTCAATAATTCAAATTTTCTCACTTTCAAATTTCATCCTCACAATGCCCAATACATTATCTTAATGACGTATACTAGTTTGGTATTTTTATGTTACAGTTTTAAAAAATTGTTTTTTATTTGACATGAATGAATCCATACACCCAAATAGAAATCAAATTCATTTATATCTGAAAAAAGAAAAAAACTTTTTCATTGTCAAATGCACCCGAATATTTTGAAGATTTGAAATAGTTTGACATACACACACACACATTCAAAATAGTTTAAAATACCCATCCACATTCATTAATATTGAAACTCCTATGATTTCAGCAACTGCTCTCGTACCTTACGAGAGTTTACAAGTCATCATGATTTGTGGAAAAGCTGATACGAAATGTCATAAATAAAGTAGGAACACTTATGTACTCATAACGTGCTGAAAAGGAATTGTCATTCCATATAACCCATAAAATAAAAAATGTATTTTATTCAAGGTATTTAAGTTTAAGCCATAGTATAAAATGTTAGAGAAGATGACATTAAATTGTGTTTGTCATGAAAATAAGTTTCAGGCGTATTAACTAATTTATTTTAAATGAATATTTAAACTTTTGGTTGAAGTTATCTTTAAATACAAGTCATTGCAACTTGTCAAATGAATGTATTTTGATTTTGATGGAAATAATCTACGATTATGTACTTGATCCAAAGTAAATGTGAATTAATCGTTTCATTTTTATTTTGTTTTCTTATCCCAGCTCAGGCATAAAGCAAAATATAATGCAGTTGGTATTGACCGTATTGACCATACTTGTTTTAAACACTTTAAGTGCAATTTATTTCTGACTTGATTGGAAATAAATCTTGCTAAATGTTGCTTCAGATGTAATACATTGGAAAATACATCGAAAATAATGAGCATTACTTCAGTCATGTGAAAGAAATACAAAAATTGAAAATACAAGAAAAAACTCGTCTTTAAATGTATTTTATGTGTGCTTCCTTATGGCAAAATTTGTTCGAATTTCCAAATGATTGCCAAGTCTATATAGAATAATAAAGAAAACTTGAAAAATGTTTACAAATTTTCTTTTAAACTTTAATTGCTTAACTTTTTCTGTAGCTATTTAGCTATACATGTTTATGAGTGCAAAAGCAAAATATTGCTGTGTGCCTTAGAGTTTACTCTGTCTGTGGTATTTGATTTTTGTTTGCTTGCCTAATAACACCTTTTCACTTTATCTTACATTAATTGCAGGCAACAGTTTAGCTCCTACTGTAGAGTTTGAAAATTTCCATTACAGTTTTTAAGCATATGCTCGAATTGTTTTCTTTACCGTCCGCTATAAACTAGACCATATCTATACTATTCTAGGCTTAAATAAAACGGAACGGAAAACAAAAACTAATTATCCACAGATATTTACGATTTAGCTTTAAGGGACTCTTGTCTCTCACTATTTATCGTAAGAGCGATGCAGATTGTATATGTTCTTTTTTCTTTTTGAATATGTTTGTATATTTGCTTCACGTAGTAGATGTGCTTGCGGCAAATAATGGTTCGAAAACGAGACAAATACATGTTTATGTTTTTTTGAAATCTCACGAAAAGCTGCTAATAAAGTCCAATTTTATTAAAAAATGAAGGATGCTGTAATCCATAACGTACCTTACTGAATAATAAGCCTTTTATATCACTTTAAGGTTAGGTTAGGTTAAATTGGTTGCCGTCTTTAAACGCATATTTCAATTGGTTTCAGTAATGTGTTGTTGTCATAAAGACTATTTTTAACTTCTGGCATATTATCAGATTTGGGACACCGTGGATTTTGTCCAAATCTCTTATGGCCAGAAAAGTGTTGTACATAAATTCTGGGTGCTAAAAAATTCTTCGTCTTAGATTATCATGTATGAAAAAGTTCTGGCTGTAGCTTATCTTTTTTCTCGTGATTACAGCTTTTGCAGAAGACGTCGTGGGGTATTATGAGACTTTGGTCGTGTGTCAATATACCGGAATGACGGCGGAGAAGTTCTTAAAGTCGATTGTAGGTAGCGGATCAGATTTGCCTAAACTCTGTAAAAATTAGTTAATTTTCCTATTTTTTTCTTTGCAGGAGAGTAAATTCTGTGTGATAATTTGTTTGTCTCAAGGGAATCAAAGAACTCTGTCAGTAGCAAGGTAACGAAGTATAAAGATAATTAAATGAACTACTGCTTAATAAAAAAGCTGATGGAAGGCAATAAGAATGATTTTTGGTGATATGACCATTTCTTGCTGCCTTTAGAACACCAGTACCCGAGGTCATAAAAGATGGAAGTACGGAAGCTATGATCATAACTTGGGTATGGTTGGTCTGAATATACCTATCGACTACACGGCACCTAAGTCTGCTATCGATCCTGGTCTTGACCCGCAGAGACCGAATAGATTCTTTTATGATAATTGTTTACAGCTCCCAGGAAACGTCATTCAAGTTTTCACTGATAAATCCAAGCAGCAAATTCGGAAGTGGAATTTTTGCAGAATAACTGAACATTAGATCGTTCCTTGCACTACCTGATTACTGTAGTACTTTTCAGGCTAAAAAAATGAGTATCAAAGTATATATATGGTAACATGCGCATATTTGCCGATAGTAAAACGGCCATTAGATGCCTATAAAATGTCTACACCACATCTAAAATTTTCCAAGAATGCCGAATGTTTTTGGAGAAGATAGCGAAACATTCGATGTCTACCTTTATTTGGATTCCTGGACATGATATTGGGGACATCGCAGGTAACAACAAGGTCGACACACTTGCTAAAGCTACCACCATGGTGCATTCAAATGAACACCAACATGGCGTCTGTCTCCAGAAAGACAAACAATTGGTCTCCATTTATTGAGATATGGAAGATGGGATAATGAGCGCACTTTTAGAGATACCAGAGAGATGAGGCCCGACATGGATAAGTATCAAAAAGCATTTGCATTGAACCTATCAAGATTCCATCCAAGGGACTTCATAACAGTGATAATGGGGGATTGCCTTCTGAGTTCGAATGTCAGAAGACTGTGAATACCTTATAACGATTTCTGGTGAAGCTGCAACGACGAAGAAGAAGTACAGATTTTAGAACATTTTCTCTGGCATTGTTCGGCGCTTGGGGACCTGAGAAAAATAATTCTTGGCCATCAAGAATTTAATAACATAACATGCCTAGCCAAAGGTGATTTGAGAAAAATTCATGGAATAGTTAATATAGATGTTACAACGGGTTCTTATAGGACCTAAGTAAGCTGTGCCCATTGAGGCGGCTACCAGTTTAATCTAACCGAACCTAACTACATCTTGGGCATATACAAGGTTACTATTGAAGCGCTTTGTCTGTTTGCCCATACTCACATATTTACCACTGAAATGTTTGGTTTATACCATATACAAACTAGGCTGACATAAAAAACACATTTTTATAAACGTTTAAAGGTACTTTCAACATTTCTTTTTTGAAAAGGTATCGCATATAAAAGTGTACAGAAATTCAGATTTATTATGCTGTGGACGTAATCGAACCCATAATAACATAACATTTGTATGCTGCGGCATTGTGTATCTGTGAAATGTTGTGGTCATACTGGAAGCAGTTAAAAGGTGTTTAATAGCCGTATTTATTTATGCTACTTCTTCCTCAAGGACAACATTTATATGACTTAAGGACAAACATTATAAAGAAAAGCAAAAGGCCATCCTATTTAGCCCACCTAGACTTTAATAAGAATCCATTTAAGCAAAAATGGCTAAGTAAACTGCTCTACCTGTAGATACAGATTTATCTGCTTTCAATATTTGTTCACACTCTGTAATGTCATACGTTAAGATAAGGATCATTATAAAGGAATTACGTTTTTCTACAATGTTTTCGTTTCATTCTCTTGGTTTCTCTTAAAGACGAACTCTACCTCCTAAATTTTAGTAAGATAAAGTAAAGGATTAAAAATTTTAATTTTACTCGTAATATAACAAATAAATATAGGTATGGGTTAGCCTATGGAGTAAGTATATTTAATTATAAAATCCATTGCCTTAATGCTTCATTTTAAAAAATTTTTTAGATCCAGTTTTCTTGCAAAATAAAACCCACTTTACTATTACATTACTACTGTTTAATTATGATAAAGTAACTCGGGCTTGAACTATGATCTTTTCTTCATATTTTTAAATTTAAATGAAACAAATTGTATGTGAGAAATCATTGAAATTTTTTATTCGTTTGAATGAAATATTGATGCCATTGTAGGCGGACAAGAATTGCTCTTTCAACCCTTTAGTCAGTGTGTGTTAATTGTATCCATTAGTGGTGGGACCTACAATTTTAAGCCGACTCCGAAGGTGAAGACGCCGAAAAAATATTGTTTCGGATTCATATTCGTTTTGTTTGAAACATCTGAGTTCGTTTGAACTACGTTCTTGCGCCTAATAAGCCAATACACTACCTACAGGACTATGGCGACCTCATATGCTGAATATTGAATGCATGCCTTCTCTGGGTAGAGCTCAACCGAAATGTCCAATTTTCTATAACTTTGGCACATAAATTAGACTGAATTTGGAAGTCCATGCAATCGACTATGTTAGCTTTGAAGGCCGCTGTGGTTTATATTTCAGTCGCATACATCTGCGACTTAGGAAAATCCCACTAAAAAGTTTAACGGAATATTGGTGACCATTTAGCACCGCCTGCAGCCGAGATGACCATGTGCTCCAATCAATTGTGCAGAATATTCAATATGGCACGAGCTGTATGGCGCACAAGGCTGTCATGTTGTTTTTACGTATCGTTGGTGTCCATTTAGACCAAAAGCGGCTAGCAGTTGACAAATTGTTGTTGATATAATTACGGCGACTATAACGATTGACCATCATCACGTGTAGGATCTCCAAGTTTTTATTATCATAGAACAACGAAACTGCAAAATTTGTGCAACGAGTATATCACACTACTTTTAATTGGATATGTATGTGAACGCATGAGCCTTTTCTAAATTACAGATGGAAGGTTAATTCTCAAAACGAAGAAGATGAATTTAAATATCATCTTCTTTGTGACTGTCTAACATAAATATTGGAAATATCATTTCTTTTATAAAGTCTAACGGTGTCAAATTGCACGATATCGATGGGCAGTTCATATCCCTTCCAAGTGGGATGTATGCCATCAAATAGCTCTTGGAGAATATTCCATGTGGCATGAAATGATGTGATCCCAGGCCAGATTTCAAAACAAAATACAAAAAGTATTTTTTCAGCGCCTTCCTCTCAGCAGAATTCCGGCAAAAACTCTGAGAGAAAATAAAATTGCCATGAAAAGTTTCTCAAAAATCTGTCGGTCGGAATCGGGTTTAAACACTCATGTGTAAAATTAACACACACAACATGGGTGGTGTGAGAAGGTAGGCCGTAATCCTGACTGAAGGGTTGTAATGGCCAATTATGTATGTATGAGATGTGAAGCACGTACCGTACTTGATGTCCAGATCATCCAATTTAGGCCAAAAGGAGTTTGGTAATCATCGACCTAAGTCTTTGTGCTTGACAGTGATGAATGTTGGCCGGCATTCTTCTCAGAGAAACCTAGAAAACTTTCAACAAATTCGTTTATTCACGTACCCATTCATTTAGAAAGGGGCCTCAAATCAGAAGGTAGTTTTTTAAGGAAAATTAGGGTAAATTTTCGACTGCTCTAGAGCCCATTAAGCGAACATTGAATAAATGACAACTAATTTGACAGATGTCGCTTTAACATGATGGCTGTTATCAACAGACAAAATTCTGAAGTTTCTGTTGAAAGACGTACATTAAACTTTTGGGATTTAAATATGGACAGCGGGTTATTCCGCAAGGAATGTGCCAAAAAAGGATTTCAAATTTAACCACATTGCTGAAGGAACTCTAGCTAGACTGAAGACAATTGATATGGAACTTTCCGTACAAATGAGCAGAGTGATTGCGTTTACTTCTTTAAAGTAAATTTAAATAACATTTGATCTAAAAAAATAGAATAAGTAGCACACAGAATAGATTGCTTCAAGACTTATGTTATAAAATTTACTTTCGTTTTAATAAATTCCAACAGATTTATCGAATCATACTCGATAAATTTTGTTCAATTACATTACAATTTTATTTCATTTAACTCCAATTTTTATTACATATTTTATTTAAAGTATCCGCTATAAAATTTGTATTTTTTTTAATATTCTAAATGTTTTCTTTTTATTTTATGATGCTCTGTTAGCATTTAGAACACATTAAAACAAAACAAATTAAAGAAACCACTTGCTTGTCACAAGATTTAATTTTGTTTAGTCACGCAAAGGCATAAAACACATACATACATATTTAAGATATATGCGCGTAAAAGACAAGTGCATACTTGTTTATTGCTGTTTGTTAATATAACACATGATATGCAAAGCTGTGGTGATCTTATAGAACATTTTTGGGCTCTCCACCTATCATATATAAAATTCTTTGGTAAGAGTGGTACTAATATATTGTTTTTTTCACTACCCCCCTGGGAAGCCATATCCCATGTAAGAATATGCTTTCCTTTTCGGATGCCAAAGGATGTTGCCATAAGTTCCGTTTGATTGGTATTCTGCTTTGTTTCTGTTTCGTTAATGTTTTTATTGTTCCAGCAAATTCATTGGTCTGCTGTGAAGGTCCTGAGATAATGGGGCTGCAATCTACCATTGCCTTGTAACAGGTTAGGTTAGGTTAGGTTAGTGTGGTAGCTTTTATACCAAAAGCTCACTTGAGCACGCATAGCGGCCCATTGTGATGCCACAGGTGAACGCAGTCTCTGTACTGACCAAGTTCCTCCGAACCAAGCAGGGAGAAGTTGGTCAGCGCAAGGGCTGCAGATTTCAAAGCACGACTACCCCAGCCAGAAAGCTCGATAAACAAAGCTATATCTTTGACATCAATGGACGATAGCTCCGTCAAGTTGACAAGGGTTGGAAAGCCAACTTGCACCTCGGAAGATGGGAGCCGCATTCTTTCTACCTGTCTACCCATAATACAGTGACCTGTAAGCATGGCCACTGCGATCGAGATGATGTTACTGTTACTTCTGTTAAATCTATTTAAAAGTCGTTGTAGTCTAGTAGGCAGCTTGTTGGCTTATTAGACCTGAGGCCGCGGTTCAAAGACATTTTTCAACAAAACGAATTATGGAAAAATATTTCTTCGATGACTTCCTCTCAGGAGGTTTCTGGCAAAAACTCTGAGAGCAAATAAAATTGCCATGAAAAGTTTCTCAAAATCGGTTGTTCGGAGTCGACTTTAATCTGTAGGTCCCGCCAGTCATGTATAAAATAACACACACACAAGGTAAGTGGTGTGAGAAGCTAGGTCGTAAACCTGGCTAAAGAGTTGTGATGACCATTTATATAAGTATGTAAAATTTATTTAACCTTTTTAGTTTTAGTGAGAAAGAGTGCGAGCATGTTTAAGTTTTCACGGCAAAGGCCATTAATCACATACATTACGTGGCAACATATTGCGAATAAAGCGGAATGCTAAAATGAATGAATAAATATTTTAAGCGTTTTAAAAAGAATATGTAAGTATGAGTATCAAAATGAAAAAAAAAAGTTCCTACATTCTCAAAAGATTAAATATTTAAGATAAAATTGTGTGCGTATAAATACTTTTTTATTTTTGCTTAAACATTTCCGTCCCGTAATACCAGATTACTTCAATAGTTAAGTAACAGTTGCATTTATGTACAGTTGCAGAAACCATCACGTAGTTATACATACAAAAACAAATTTTTACTGACATAATTTGAACTTATTTTGAATATATATTTGAATTTAATCCATGACATGTTGTAAGATTTGTAAAGAGAAATTACATCTTTTTCTAATCTGTTGGAAATTAAAAGATTACATTTTAGTTATACGCATACAACGACCCCTTTTTCTTGATATATGAACGGAATTTTTCAACTGGAATGACAAATTTGATTTCTTCTAGACCTTTCTTTACCTTTCTGTTCTACTTAATTTTCTTAAGAACTTAATCATTATTTAGTGAAAGTGTAATTACAAAATTTGTGTTTTGCTACTTTAATAATGTATTTCTAATATCTGATATCGTTTCCTTTTGTAAAATTTATTGGTAAGTGTGTTTCAAACTATATTAGAAGAAATGTGTACCAAATAAATCATAAAGTGTGGAAAAAACGTCAAGTTGTTCCCGAGACTTGGAGCCCCAGTTACTTGATAATGTAATGAAAATTTTTAATACAATTGGAATCCAAAATAATGTACCCAGAGCCCCTTACGTAGTTTGGAACCACTGATTTTTCAGAAACTGTGTCTTGGCAATTTTATTTACTCTAAGTGTTTTTGCCTGAAGGAAGTCGCCAGTCCATCGTTTTGATGGAGACGTCTGACATTGGGTTTGAATCGTGGGCCCACGCCTAGTAAGCCAGAACCCTACCTAGCAGATTATTTATTTATATTTAATACGCATACAGGACAAAAACAGCTGATTCGGAACGTAACAAAACGTAAAAGCCCCGTTTAGTCAAACGTCGATGGAACGTAATGTAACCTAATGCAAAAGCTTACCAAAATTACATTACGGTTCGGCGAGCGTTTTCATTGCTTTTCGTATTTTAAAAACGAACGCACTTTCCGTGGACGTTTGGCTAACCGGGGCTAAAGCCTAATGCTACTTTTAGCATTACTTTGAACATGCTGCTGCTAGTGCATTAATAGTTTAAAAGCGCAAGCCATAAAATATGTAATAATAAAAAAGTACTAAAAGTGTAGTGGTTGTATTGCGGTATTTTTGAAAAAGTACTGAAAAAAGTAAAAAAGTACTGAATTTTTCAACACTGGTATGGTTCCAGTTAACCAACATCTTAATTTCTGAAGTACCATCAACACAGTTTAGTTTGACGCCGGCAATATTCTGGTATGGGATATCTCTTCTTGGCATGGTATTGAAGTATTTTAGTAGTCAGTTCAACAATACATAAAAATTTATATAAAAACGTTAGACAAACGCTTCAATTATATGGTTAACCGAATAACCCAGTTTTTTTAATTTTTCTGTACAGAATTCTAAATGGTACTTATCAACCGCATTGGAAAATGTTTAGTCTTTACATTTAAGCACTGAAAAATAAATTTTGTTATTATTTTTAATTTTAAAAATATTTATTTATCTATTTATTTATTACGATACAATTACAAATTATATCCTAATTATATACGAGCTGAGTAACTTAGACAATATGCTCGGTGTAGTGTCACAGACCAGAGTCTCTGGGGGAAACCGAACCCACGACCCTCACGCTAATAGTCTAGCGCACTACCCACTAGACTACCAGGGCACCCCATTTAAAAATAATTACAAAGGTTTTAATTATATGGCCACCACTATATACAGATTGTATAATAATAAATGACACGTAATCAATTCCAAAACTTATGTATTTATACATATTAAAATTTGAAAGTAGTATTTTATAGTTACGTTATACTTACGTGTTCTCTTATTTCATGTCATGTGTTCGTGTTGCATTAAACAATGTGCGATGGTGCAATAAAATCTATCGAATAAGCACATTTTACATACTAGTTCACCAAACGTTTAGTGATTAAAGCCTTGGCGGCTTGTCAAAAAGTAGATGAAAATATGCTCATAATCTGTTTAAATTTAAAATTAATGTGTAATAAGGTGAAGTTCCTGTGCCATAAATTTAATTGTGACATAATAATGTATGGATAAAATATTTCATGTATAATAAGTATGATAGTGTACATAGTTCAGGAGAGACTAAAAATTTGTGACAATTGTTTTTATAATTAAAACAATTTCTATGAGAGACTTTTGACAACTTATATTCATTCAGCTGTGTTCAGTAGAAGCTATAAAACTGCTACTCTAAATAATAAATTATTGAGGAGAGTGCTTTATCAGTGCTGTTCTTTAATACCATATTCAGTTGGCTGCTCAGTTATTACACGGAGTAAGTGGCCAAAGCAACACAGCTTATATGAAAGCAAAATTTTGCCTGTTCATCTTGCAAATACTGTTATGATGTTTCTTATTTTATTCTAGTTTAGTTGTTACAGTCGTTTTGGTTTTAATCTGATGTTTTTGTCAAAATGTCGTTCGACACGTCGTCTTACAAAAAATTATACTTACTGCCTACAAAAACACACAAAATTTCGCAACATGAAATTGACAAAAATAAACTCAAAATTCTTCATTTAAAACGTTTTTCATTGTTTTAATGTGACACAATTAGACAAACTTCTTAAAAGTATATCCAAACCTCGATTTTCGGAAAAAATAAATTGAATTCATGGTTACGTTTGTAACAAAATCTTTCTCTTAAACTATTAAGCACTTACAGGACTTTTGTTTTTAATATTTAATTTAAATTTATTTTTGTTTTAACTATTTAAAGAAACTTAAATAGTAGACCAAATCGCATTGTTAACAAACAATGATTTTGGCTGGACATTAGAAGCTTATTAGAAGCTAGGCCACGGATCAAACCTCGGGTCAAATATGAAAAAAATATTTCTTCGGCGACTTCCTCTCAGCAGTTTTCTGGCAAAAACACTGAGAGTAAATAAGATTGCAATGGAAAGTTTCTCAAAAATCTGTCGGATTCGACATTCAATAGCAGGTCCCGTCACTCATGGATTAAATTAACACACACAAGACGAGTGGCGAGAGAATCAAGGCCGTAATTCTGACTAAAGGGCTGTTGAGTTGAAAAACCAGACGAGTTGAAAAACCAGACGCTTATATTTGGTCATTTAGAAGAACTTTAGTGACATCATTTACAAACACAAGATCAATTAGGCTGTTACCTATTCGGTGTGGTATGACTGTATTAACAGTAATCAGGAAAAGTGATAACATTGCATCAATAAGGGGGTTACGCGCTAATAAGAGTGGAGGTTAACAGTTGACTGTTTTGTATGGTACATATCTTACAATGTACTGAATACATCTTCCTCCTGGCAATAATATGCAACCAGATATGATCGACAATTTTTCAATAAATTGCTTCCATATCGGATCTCGAAAGTCTTTTGTCTACTTGCTTAATAGAGATTAAGTTTCAATACAGCTTAAAGCTTAATTCGTTCTCAGATTTGGTTTTTTTACTTTCGTTTGGAAACTTTTGGCCGGTTAATAAAGTGTCTTAAAAAATATTAAAAATAAACAAAATTAAGCTGTAATATTAATTGTTATATTAGCATCCTGAAGAGACTTCGCATCGTAGTGGGCCGTTATGCGTGCTCAAGTGAGCATTGGCATCAAAGCTACCACTCCAATCTAACCGAATCTAACCCTGAATGTTTAAGGAAAAACTATTTTTAACACATTTTAATCAGGTATCCGTAAAATTTTCCATCAGTTCATTTCATTGATGCCGACGTTTATATGCGCAAGAGAATGTATAATTCAAGCCAAATAGAATATAATTATCAGTTCTTTTCTCCAAATGGGTTATCGAGTATTGTAAAGTGTGTGTACACATGCCTTTGTTCTCGTTTCATAAATATCGTAGGCTTAATTGGTGCTAAATAACGCAATACATTAAAGTTCCATATGATTGCCAAAAATTCAATAAAAATTGAAATGAACTCAAAAAGATGAACGGAAAATTAAACTAATTTATGTTGTGCTCTATTTTATTTGACAGGCCCAAATTTTCTGTAACAGATATTTAGAAATACGCCAAAAAGCGTTTAGCTTTTACAGCAATCACAATTTCTCACTGAAATCATGTGTTTAACTCTGTATACTTTTCATATTAAAGATAAATAATTACTCATTTAAATATGTAAGTTACTCTGCAAAACATTAACCCAGTAGAATTGCTACATTAACTTGTAAATGTCATTAATTCCAAATTAACCTAACACTTTCTATTTATGTATGTAATTGAATTTAAAACATATTACATATACGCACCATATGACATTTACTTAAATAATCATTCTGGAAAGTATGCAAAAAATAAAAAATTTTGATTTTGTCGTTTGCAAAATAATGAAATTAAATATCACTCATACGTCACCTACTTGTTGTTATGAATTTTAAATATAAGAATTATGCGAGTAAATAGCTTTGTCAGTTCGGTCTAATAGCACTATGCCACAAAATAAAAAAATGAAATACACTCAGATAATGACATAGTGTAGGTTATTAGTTTTGTCAAATAGAACTCAAAAATATTTTTTTTATATTTCTCGAACCCTCCAAGCTTGTTTTATTTGTTTAAGTCGACTTCGAACACCAGAGAGGAACTTTTTATGGCAATTTTATTAACTCTCGAAGTTTTTTACAGAAATTTGCTGAGAGGCAGTCGACGAAGAAATCTTTTTTAATATTTTCGTTTTGACGTCTGACCTGGGATTTGGACCGAAGCCTGATCTAATCGATTATGGCGACTTCAACGGTACGTATTGTTACAAAAATGGAAATGGTGTTACATCGTTTAACATAAAAGTGATAAGCAAAAGCTACAAAAACAAAAACAAGGGACTTGTTTATATGATCAACAAATAAACAAATATATAACAACAACATCAGTATAAAAAGAAATGGACAAACCAGTAAACAAACAGGCAACAATAACACTGCAAAGACTAACGTAAATAAAATACGCAAACAACAATACCGTAAACAATATGTTTACATTTATAGAGATTTCGAAAAAGTGAAGTCATTCTCCTTCAAGAGCATTAATCAGACTGTTTACCATGCGATATAAAAGGCAAGACAAAGCAATCAACGGAGTCAGAAAAATTCAGTCAGTCTTGTGTGAAGATGCGTTGCGTGTGAAAAGAATAATTGTGGTTTGAAGATCTTCGTTATAAAGATCTATTGATTCTTATTGATTCAATAATGGAATTATTTAAAACTAAGCACAAATTTATTTTATTTTTATTTGCAATTTACGAACTCATATTTTAAACGTTTTCAAAAGGGTAAAAACGTAACATATATTAAGTCCAATTAAGAAATGATGTTTTCACCCGCAACTCCATACAATTTCAAACCATTCGTTAAGATCTGTCTACGGGACAAACGTTGTAAACTTCCTCGAGAAGTTATGGTGCGGTATCATGTAACCAATGTACGTAAAAGTCTCCAATTCCATCAGGACCCAGCGCAATTGTCCTGTCAATCAAAGATGTTGTGGCCGTTTAGCACTTACAGATGAAATGACAGGTAAATTGTCTCCAGCGCCAACATAGGTACATCAGTCAAGTCGAGGTTAGTCGTCATTCAACGGCACTCCTGCCAGTGGTACCATATCTTCAATATTACCGGCGAATTTAAGTGTATCAAATCAATAGAGTTTTTCAATGCAGAATCTCATACTTAAGCGTTTAACTGTCCACTCTCATTCTTACCCACTTAACTATTTTAATATTTTTAAAAAATTTTGCATACATACATACATATATTGTTATATTTTTATACTACATGAGTAGAATATTTTAAATAAATTATTACATCGCATATGACAATAATTTCTTTGCTTTCTTTGCAACATACGTACGTACACATGTACATATATGTAGAGCTGTAGATGGTACAATACAATAGTATTGGGAAAATTCTTTTTTATGACTTGGTTGGCGTTATAATCTGCTTTTTATAAATTGTTCTCTCGTTCCTATTTTTGGTTTTGAATGCCTTTGGTTTTGTGTTTGGAATTGTATTTTTAACACTGTATTGCATTGCATGCATGTGCTATTTCAAAAGTGTTATTTATTGTTACACAATAAATTCAATTCTGTTTGTGTTTCTTTTCCAATTTTTCAACTTGGTTGTTGTAAAAATTAAACTGAAAATATATGCATTTACAATCATACGTTTATTTATTGTTTTTTGTATGAATTTTTATTCGTTTGTTTATTTAGTTTCTGCTTGTTGACATACGCAAATAAATACCCAAGCATTCCTAAATATATTTTAAGTGTGTACATCCTTAAAATATCAATATATTGCAAATGCGTATTTTATTTGTCGGTAATGGTTTCAATATAAACATCACAGTACGTGTTTTAAATACAGTGACTTGTTTGGATTGTTAATTTTCGAAATATTTAGTGACATCTTAGATTTATACTATGTTCAGATATTCACTTTTATTGAGTCAATATTCGTTTTATTGGGTACAATATTTTAAGTGTTCAGACATAATAATATACACAGCTTATTCAATATTCATTTGACAGCTGGTTGTTTCAACAACATTGTATTTATTATGTTTTTTGTTTGTCGTTGCTGAAATTTGAGTTGTCAAATATCAACAGAAAGTGTTCCGTTAATTGAAAAAAGGCTTACTAAACACACTTACGACAGTTTGAGTTTTACTCAATATTACAACAATTTGCGTATTTATTGCGCAATTATTAATTGACTCTTTATATGAAATATTAAGCTCACTAACGACGTTTATTGCAATTTACGCAATAAAGGAGCATATCTGACCACCGTATTAGATTATTCACTACAGGCTATGTACATGTAAGCTCTACACACGGAACTCGCCGTAGTCTAGTAGGTATTGCATTGGCTTATTAGACGCGAGGCCACAGTTCAAATACCAGGTCAGATATCGGCGAATTTCTCTCAGCATATTTCTGACAAAAATCCTCAAAAAATCTGTTGTTCGGCGTCGACTTTAAACTGTAGGTATCGCTACTCGTGTATACAATTAACACACACAACATAAGTGTTGTGAGGATTTAGGTCATAATTCGGATGTAATGACCAATTTTGTATGTGGATGTATGTCAAATATCATCGAAAGAATATAACAAATGTCTGAAACGGCTACTCTGGGCAGAGAGTGTCCAAAACGTAAAATCAGGCTAAATTTTATTGAACACTTTTTATGTTGGCTTTGAGAACTGCTTAGATTTGTGTCTTATTCGCATACACCTGCGATTTAAGAAAACCCTACAAGAAAATCTCAAGCGAGTTCAAATAGCACAAACTCAATAACTAATTAACATCATATCCACATGAAGTGAATACGCTCTTAAATAACTCGTAACACGTAGCGCCGACCTGCTGTAATACATACATATTGTAGGTAGACAATTCATCGAACTCAGGCCAAAAGAAGCTGGTGATCATAGAACTATAGTGCTCGCTGTCGACAGTGATTGTATGGTCAACATCAATGAAATATGATCCAATTTTGTTTGTTAATTTGTACAGAAATGGGCGTCATCGCTGTAGATGATTTCTCGATGAAAACTAGGGTTAGTTGCCTACTTTTCCAGAGCCTGTTCAGCAAACACGCGTCGTTGTCAATACATTGTCATGTATTGTTGCCCATAAGGATTATACAAAACAAAATACTTTTGGGACGCCCTGATATAAATTCAAATATTTTGAAAGCAAATTTTTCCGTTAGTTTTTCGTAAAAAGTACTTCAAATGGAAATGCAAAAGTTAGTTTCGATGTAATTAATGTTTGAATTTACATTCAAAGAGAACAAATAAATTAAAATAAAAAATTAGTCGTTTTGTCGCTACTCAAAAGCACTCATGAAATTTTGAATATAAATGACTCAACAATATTGAAATTTAACTATTCTGATTCATTCGTACTCAGTACAACGTTGATTTATAAGTATGCGCACAATGAGTATGGGTACAACGAATATCGAACTCATACCATTCGAAATATGTTTGATTCATATGCCTACTTATTCAGATTCATAAATTTAAAAAAAATACTTATAAATGATTCGAGTGACTTAAATCATTTATCAAAATTTATAGTTTTGCATTTCCAAAAAAAGAAAAAAGAAAAAGTAAAGCAAACACACAACCTGCTAGTGAGTGTTGTACTGTTCATACAAGAATCATACTTATTTTGTGATTCTTGTAAATGTTGAGTCATGGAGCGTCGAAATCAAACACATCATATGTGTTGTTAAGTATGAGTAAGATGAGTACGTCAAACATTGAATATGAGTAGTATGAGTATAATATTAAAATATGTATGAATGCGCATAAGTATCAGAAATTATGAGTATGATTCGACTCCACTCATCTTTCTTGAATGCTCATAGCTGATCTCTTATACATGCCTACAACCACACATAGAGATAAACAATTGAAATAAATGATTTAAAAGCATTTATTGCCAAAGATAAATAATTGTTTAGTCATTTCATATCCATTCGATAAACAATGCCGTCTTTAAAACAGCATCTTCAATTTCAAAGGCCTGCAAGGACGATGCACTTAAATTTAGAAAACCATTCAATCTAACATTTAATAAAATTGCCTTTATTTGAAACTAAACTAAACAATGGGTTTAATTACAAAAATAAAATGGAAAAAATATAAAGAACATAGATTTAAAGGAAACCTCATAAAAATCTATAAGCAAAATACATACGAGTACATACTCTTGTGCATACAATTTATCTTATCGGTGTTGAGCATAGAAGCAATAAAAATTCTACTTAAATTTTTTGGTAAACGAACATCAGTCACTACAGTCAGAAGCACTTGCATATCGCCTCCTAACATTCAAAAGCTCTAACTTTACTTTTTTTTCTAACAGTAAAACATGTTTTCAATTGAGATAAAGGCTTTTGTATAATATTTAATAGGCATACTCGGTTTTTGTGTTTTGGTGACAAATTGAACGTGTAAATAGATTTGTGCATGACAACATTATCACTAAAATGAGGGATTTTAAAGTTTTATTATGACATTACGGATTTTACGTTATGATACTTTCATATTAAATTTGAAATTGTGTCCAACTGTGCTGTGAATGTAAGAATATTTGTGATAACAATTTTCAATTCTAATCTGGACAATAAATTCTTTGTGCTTTTTTCCATTGCATTCAAGTGTAAATAAAATAGTCTGTTGTAGGAATTTTATAGTTAAACTGAAAACAGTGTCATTAACACAAGTACATTAGATTATGGTATCAAACTATAGTAAAAAGTACTGTTAAATTTTCGAATAGTGGCTTTGGTATGCCATTGAAAATTAAACAGTTTCTACAGGAAATAGTCAGTGCACCTACGCCCTGTTCATTATTAATACAATCTTCAATGATATTGTTATGTACCGGAATTTAAATAACAGTTATGTTTCAATGGTCTGAAATTTCCCTGAGAATATTTTATCATGCACAAGAATATATATCTGTTCGAAGTTCGCTATTCTACACAACCTGCCCATATTTCGATATAGTCATGACTTTATGAATATACGAAAATATTATGTCGGAACCCTAATGCCTTAGGCATGCTTTATGCTATTTGATCATTACAACCCTTTAGCCAGAATTTTAACTTAGATTCTCACACCACCCATGTTGTTTAAATTCGACACGGAACATAGTTTTTTGATAAACTTCTCAGTGTACTTTTATTTTACTTTCAAAGTTCTTTCCAGAAATATGCTGAGAGGAAATCGCCGAAAAAATATTTTTTTTTTGTATTTTGTTTTGTTTGAAATGTCTGAGTTGGTGAATGAAACAAGAGTTCTCGTATAATAAGCCAACACACTACCTAGCAGTCTTCGCCGCCCTTAATGTCGTGTATATTAGCTCATCCTCTCATGCGGCCACTGAAGGAAATATTATTTTCATATTTCCTTTTTTTAGATATCAGAGTTGAGGTTTGTGATTCCGAGCCCTACTCTAGTACGCCATAATTCTTAAATAAGACTTGAATTTGTTCTGTTAGAATGTGTCGCAATTATTATTGCCAAAATTTTTATATTCGCAGTCTTTTCCACGTAGTTAAAACGGTAGTTAAGCTTTTATGCATTAGAACTTAAACAATACTTAGTTTAATTTAAATAAAAATTGAAATAATTTTTCCATTAAGTTTACTTTGGAAAATAGTAGTTTATGCCGAAATTTATTCGTGTACACTCCTCAATTCCGGAGACACATAATTTTTTTAATTTAAAGTTTCCTTAGAGAGCGTTTACCTCGCACTTAAAATTATCGAAGAATGCCGGGTGGCTCAGGAGGAGACAGCTAGACATTTTTTCCATTAAGTTTACTTTGGAAAATAGTAGTTTATGCCGAAATTTATTCGTGTACACTCCTCAATTCCGGAGACACATAATTTTTTTAATTTAAAGTTTCCTTAGAGAGCGTTTACCTCGCACTTAAAATTATCGAAGAATGCCGGGTGGCTCAGGAGGAGACAGCTAGACATTCAACGGTTATTGGTTTCTAAACACATTGCTACAAAGGCTGTTAGAACGCTAAATTCCGTTGAATTCATACATAAGACTGATATTCCTCTACAATAAGGCAGACAAATGGTCACAAACAAATTTCACTTACTTATGAAAAAGTGAGATTAAGACTCTTTTTACAAATAAACCAGACTGGCCTGATATGAATGCATGAAGAACAAAATTTGTGTTAAACTTAGCTTGAGTCCATATTAGGTACCTCATAGCCAACGATGTAGAAAATTTTCTTTATCATTTTTTATGCTTGGAAATATAAGAAGAAATTATTTGTAGAACCTATTTAGTTAACCCTGGACGGTTACTCTTCTTTTTTTTACATTAAGGTTAATCTTTCTATCTGCTCAATGCAAACTTGCATTCATCAACTAACGTTGTTGAAGAAAAGAGCGAAATTTGGTCAAACATAAAAGAGTTATATGATAAAGAGTAAATGAGTTTCGTCGATTCGACGAATAGTAACCGTACAGGGTTAAAGATGAACTGAATAGAATTTGCATCGTCAGAAAACTAAGGGGATGTCCGAGAGCTGCCAACTAGAAATTGTAATTTTATGACAAAATGTGTAATATTTTTATTATAACCAAATGTAATGGTGTTACAAATCGACTTTAGAGGATTTTCCAAGTCAGCCATGCATATATAACCTAACTTAGCCTAAGGATAGAAAAAAAGAAGAAAGTGTACATTACTCTTGAAGTCACCGCAGTCTAATAGGCAGTGTGATGGCTTATAAGATGTGAGTCGTGGTTCAAAACAAAACGAAATATCCAACAAATTTTCTGGCAAATATACTGAGAATATATAAAATCTGTCCTATGGAGTCAACTTTACACATTAGATAACAATACTCGTGGATAAAATTAACGCAATCCTGAATAAATTGGTGTAATGACCAATTAAGTACGAAAATTTCTCAGTAAATTTCTTATGCTTATCCGTGTCACAATGAAAATTATCCCAATAATTAAAATTTTCTCACTTTCAAATTTCATCCTCACAATGCCCAATACATTATCTTAATGACGTATACTAGTTTGGTATTTTTATGTTACAGTTTTAAAAAATTGTTTTTTATTTGACATGAATGAATCCATACACCCAAATAGAAATCAAATTCATTTATATCTGAAAAAAGAAAAAAACTTTTTCATTGTCAAATGCACCCGAATATTTTGAAGATTTGAAATAGTTTGACATACACACACACACATTCAAAATAGTTTAAAATACCCATACACATTCATTAATATTGAAAATCCTATGATTTCAGCAACTGCTCTCGTACCTTACGAGAGTTTACAAGTCATCATGATTTGTGGAAAAGCTGATACGAAATGTCATAAATAAAGTAGGAACACTTATGTACTCATAACGTGCTGAAAAGGAATTGTCATTCCATATAACCCATAAAATAAAAAATGTATTTTATTCAAGGTATTTAAGTTTAAGCCATAGTATAAAATGGTAGAGAAGATGACATTAAATTGTGTTTGTCATGAAAATAAGTTTCAGGCGTATTAACTAATTTATTTTAAATGAATATTTAAACTTTTGGTTGAAGTTATCTTTAAATACAAGTCATTGCAACTTGTCAAATGAATGTATTTTGATTTTGATGGAAATAATCTACGATTATGTACTTGATCCAAAGTAAATGTGAATTAATCGTTTCATTTTTATTTTGTTTTCTTATCCCAGCTCAGGCATCAAAACGAAATTTAAAAAAAAAAATCCTTCGGCGATTTCCTCTCAGCAGATTTCTGGCAAACACTCTGAGAGTAAATAAACCTGCCATGAAAAAGTTTTTCAAAAATCTGTCGCAGTCGACGTTGAACTGTAGGTCCCACCACTCATGTATAAAATGAACACACACAACATGAGTGGTGTGAAAAGCTAAGCCGTAATCCTGACTGAAAAGTTGTAGTGACCAATTATGTATGTATGTAGTAAAGAATTTTTGTTAAATTATGAAATAACATCAGATTAAAAGAATCCACATGAAATGCTCTTTTTTAAAACATTGGAACGCAACAGTATATTTTTCTATTCAGAAATTACAAAAAAAAAAAAAACACTTGAATACAAATCAATATTTATGTAATATAGCAAAAAAAGCTAACGAGAGGTTCTAGCTGATGGCAATTATACCATTTATTGGTGCATCCAACATAAGAGGAGTACATTAGCTTACCTGAGCTAATATCTATTTCTGTGTATACCTCAGTACAGTGGTAGTCTCCGTAATCTAATAGGTAGTGTGTTAGCTATTAGACGTGAGGACCAGAGATCAGCAATGAGTATTCAAAAAGATGAGTAGATTCGAATCATACGCATAATTTCTGATACTTATACGCATTCACACTTATTTTAATATTATACTCATACTACTCATATTCAAAGTTTAAAGTACTCATCATACTCATACTTAACAATACGTATGTTGTTGTTGATTTCGACTCTCCTTTACTCAACATTTACAAGAATCCTAAAATAAGTCTGATTTACGTACGAACACTACAATACTCACTAGAAGGTTGTGTGTTTGCTTTGCTTGCTGTCTTTGTCTTTTTCTTTCTTTTTATTTTTTTTGTAAACGTAACAACAACTAACACTGTAAATTATGATCAGTGATTCGAATCACTCAAATCATTTATGAGTATTAAAAATATTTTTCTAAATTTATGAATCTGAATGAGTATGAATAAAACATATTTCGAGTTATGAGTTTGATGTCAACGCTGTTTCATACTCATTGCAACATGTACTTATAAATCAATGTTGTAGTGAGTACGAATGAATCATAGTAGTTGAATTTCAATACTGTTGACTCACTCATACTCGAAATTTCATGAGTACTTATGAGTAGCGAATAAACGAGTCATTGCTGATCTCCGGTGAGGACACGGTTCAAACCCTTGGATCGATATCTCTAACAAAACGAGATATGAAATATTTCCCCGATGACTTCCTCTCAGCAGATTTCTAGCAAAAACTCTGAGAGCAAATAAAATTGCCATGAAAAGTTTCTCAAAAATCTGTGGTTCGGTGTTGAGTTTAACATACTATCCGATTATGGATAGAATTAACACATACTAGATAAGTGATGTGAGAAATTAGATCGTAATCCTGATGGAAGGATTGTAATTACCAATTATGTATGTATGTGTGTAATAATTAAAACGACTATTGTGACGAAATTTAAATTTTGAAGATGAAGAAAATCATCGTACTATTAGATAAACCATATCTAGGAAGTCTTCTAAGTATGAATATTTCTACACAGAAATAAGCTGAATTTCCTTTACAGGCTCTTGCTTAAAATACCCCACCTTCCTGACATCAAGATCGTGTGATTTTTGATTGTTTCCTTAGGTGTTATATAAATTCGTTTATCTATATCGATGAGATGATAATCAACTTTCGGTGGCATATGACCGAAAAGTTTATGAAAAATGTGGTACTCGATTGCGTCTTGTACGCCCAAGCCGGCTACGAAATCATATTTAAATACTGACGTCATAAAATTTTCTCTCCAACAAAACCTATTTCATCTATTTCTTCCTTTTATTATGATTTTCCGTTTTTACGATTTGCAAAGTATTTTAAATTCTTTCCACCAACAGCAGCAACATATTAATATCCATTAAAACGAACTAATCAATACTGAATAACAAAACAGTTCAAAAGTAAATCAAAAATGCTGGTCTAAATTTTTTGACGAAAACATTACTGTTGCAGTAAATCTTTAGATAAACAAATAACATCACACAACAAATAAATAAAAATTTCTAAATTGGAAATTATGTTGGTTTTTCCGTTTATTTGCAATTAATTTTTTTTTTTTCTATGAAAAACAACAGATAGACAGTAAAGGTGTACTAAAGTCATGTACAGTGCAATTTAGACTTCAATCACGGAAAACAAGCATGAATTCAATGGCAACCAATTCTGTGAGGTATAATTGTAATGCTATAAACAGAATAAATAGGAAAAAATTTCTTGGCTGCACGAGACGAAGTGTTTTTAAATTTAGAAATCTATGTTGACACAGTAGATCAGGATGTTTTGAATAATCTTGGTCTAGGAGCGATATTGTGGAAAGACTTTCTCGATAGATTTCACACAAGTCTGAAGCTGATGGATAATTTAAATGAGTGTTTAAGTGGAAATTTTTTGGCAGATAGTGTTATGACAAAAAGGATAGGCTATGCTGCTTATCCCATCATAAATCTAAAGTCAGACAACAGGTCAACAAAAATTAAATTAGCCGTCCCATTCCATTAGGAATGGGATAATAAAGCATGAAATAACGACGAAAGACGCATGGTTAAATGGATGGGTGGATAGTTAACAATGACATTATTTTTACTTATATCGAGTGGGCCATTTATCGTTTTATATTTAAACCCTCGGTTATTTAGAATCTGGGAGTCTCCGTAGTCTAGTAGGCTTATTAGATTTAAGGCCGCGGTTCAAACCCTAGGTCAGACATCAAACCGAAATATGAGAAAATAAAAATAAAATAAATATTAACACACACAGCATGAGTGGTGTGAGAAGCTAGGCCGGAATCCTGACTGAAGGGTTGTAATTGACAATTATGTATATATTTAGTAACCGGCAATACTTATGTCATTCTGTTCTGTTACAAAATTCAGTATATTATCTACAGTGGATGAATTGATTTACGCTTGAGCAACGCTGGAATTTATTGGGCCAACGAGAAACGATTTTTCAAACAAAAAAAAATATGTTTTCGGTTGAAGCTTATTTTCATCCTGGTAAGTAAGTTCAAAGGCAAAAGTAGGGCTCAGAGAAGCCACAGAAGAGAATGCATGCATTACGAATGGCTGGTTGGTGCGGCTTGTGGAGCGGAACAGCGCAATCATTACGGTCAATGGGGACTTTTATCGCACCATGATAACCGATTTTTTTGTAAGCGCTCTTGATGGTATTGATGTGAACGATGTTTGGTTTCAACAGGATGGTGCAACTTGACAAACTTCTTATGTCACAGTCGATTTATAGCGTCAAACGTTTGATGGCCGTTTCATTAGCCTCAATTGTTATGTCAATTAGCTCCAAGAAACTTTTCTGTGTGGCGCCTTTGAAGACAAGAGTTATGCCGACAAACCAGAAACAATTGAGCTTTTGAAGGCCAACATTCGTCATTCCATTGCCGAGATACGATCCCATATATTCTAAAAAGTGCATGAAAATTGAGGTACTGTAAGGCCAGCCGCGGCAGCCATATGAATGATGTAAAACTTCATTTCTAACTGGAACAATTATACCTCAGAACAAAAAAAAATTAAATAAATTTGGAAAAATTACAAGCCATTTTAGTTTTATTGTATTTTTAAATTTAAACTTTTAAATGGCCCGCGCTTTGCAAGACATTCTCCTCCAATCATGTAAAAAAGGGAATGACAAAAATTTTAAAACAATTCTGGTTCAGTAAGTGCAGATGGCATACACTTATATGATCCACAAATAGTCACTCTGTTTAAAGGAACATCTTGCAAAAGGACATCGTGCGGTAGTACACAAGAAATGGATTAAAATAACAAAAGCCATGAACTGCGATATTTCGGATTCGAAACAAAATTGCTTGGCTTTTTGTGAATTTTACGAATATATATTAAAGTCAATACAATTTCCTTTGTTCTCGCAACAGCTATAAACTTTATTGTGGTATTTTAATTACATATATACCCAGGTATATAGTACAGAGTATCAAACGGACTTTGTAATGGTTTTCATTTTGACTGTCAGTTTCATTCGTGATAAGTCGAAAGTAAAATGAAACGGAAATTTTCTTAAACAAACAAAAAATTTAAGAAAAAAAATTTTTTTGTTAAATTTCTTGCGATTTTCGTTATGCAGCGAATTATTTAAAGAAATTTAATTCTTCCACACCATAAACTCTTACCTTTCGCTCTTTTATTGTGCTTTCATTCTCAACATTTGACCGTATTATTTTTAAGTCTTTAATTTAATTTTGCTTTTAGTTCCCTTACAGTTCCAAGGCTACTCGTTCAATTTTATTCATAAAACGTTTCAGGGGTTGTCTGGAAGAAGTGCTCTGTGTTAATGAGATACATAACTGAAGTTTGTTGTAATTAGCAGGCGGAATTTCCTATTTCATTTTGAAATCAAAAACTACAACAAAAACAAATTATAAATAGTTGAATTGTAAATACTTTTGTGAGTAATCTTAAGTTTCATTTTCTCCTATGGTAATTGCCTGTTCGCTATTCTTCTTTGCTTACAGCGCAGATCTTTACAGTGGAGATTTGCAAACCACGACTGTTTTCTTCACACACAACGTGTCTTCACACAAGACTGAATGATTCTTACTACTCGTTGCCTTCTTTGTCTTGCCTTTTTATGTGCCTACGTAATCAGTCTGATGAATGTTCTTGAAGTCTGTCGTTCGTTAAAAATAAAATATTGTTACGAAAATGTTACACCGTTTCCATTTTAACATTAAAATGAGCAAAAGCTACACAAACAAATACAATGAGCTTGTTACAAGTAAATCAACAACATCAGCATGAAAGAAAAGGGGATAAACAAGTAAACAAGAACGCAACAACAAGCAATTTGAACAAAATATGTAAACAAAACAAAGTCGCGATAGAGTTCTCTAGAACATTCATCAGACTGATTACGTGGGTATATAAAAAGGCAAGACACAGCAGGCAACGTGCGAACAAGCAGTTATTGTTGTATTCGTCAAGTTGTAAATGGTGGCACACAAAATTAGTGCGAACAATAAAGAGTTTAATTGAAACTAAACACATATTTGTTTTTATTTTGTTTGCAATCAACGAACTCATATTTTGAACGGTTTTAAAAAGGTAAAAAGTATTATCCATGGATCAGTGTTATAATTCTTACATAACATTTTATTTTGTCTAATTTTTAACAGTCATTGTACCATTCCAGAGAAATCAAACTGCCAGAAATAGATGATCTAAAAACATCGTTGGAAGCTTTTTGTGCCAAACTTCAACTTTCTATAAAAGTTTTTCAGGAAACCAATTTAAATAAAGAACCAACTGGACAATATTTTACAGATGTCAGATATTACACCTCAATAACTAGTTGAAGCTGACAAGATACATTTCGTTCAAAGTAGTATATTCTTTTTCCATTCTTTATTTTTGTTGACAGTTGCAACCACAGTAACTTTAAAGAAGCAGAAAACTATGGAAAGTTATTTGATATTATTTCTTCGTATCTAATTTACTTTGAAATATTTTTTGGATATTTTTTATTTTTCACTTTCATATAGTATTTCCCCTTAAAGTTTTTGCAGAATTATTTTCTTCGCCTCGGCGCATAAATATTGTCGTTTATTTTACTGATTTTTTTTTTGATGAACAAACAAAGCAAAAATAAACTATTTTTGTAGGTAAAGTGAAAATATGAAAATTGTGTACCAAGAAAAGTTCTTATATTTTCCCTTTAGGGTATTAACAGCTTGTAGTAGTTTGCTAGAAAAGAGAGAAGACGAAATAACATATTTTGGGCCAAAAAAGGAAATTAACCATAATTAAGAGACCAGCTTCAGAACAAACAATTAAGAATATCCAAAGTCGGTAAAGATGTACCATAAAATTTGTGTCAGCTGGGAATAATAGTTATTTAAGTCCTGACATTATTTTCTATAGTTTTATTATGTCGTCCTCCTATTTAATATGCGTAGCGATAAATACTAAAAATATCAGATTTAGTTGTGCGTATAAAATAATGGAGTGCGCAATATCAAAAAACAAAATTCGTTATTATTTGTGCAAACATCATAAAATTCTCTAAACATATGTCTCTATTTCGTATTATTAGTAATAATTAGTGATTTTTATGGGAAATAATTTATTTTATTATTGGATGTGTATTAAATTTAATGTCGCGATATCATACTAGTTGCGATACGATGTAAAACAAAATTGTAAATGTTGCCTTCATTAGAGCATTGGATTCAATTGCTAACGATGTGGGAACAGCGACACAATATAACAAACCAAATCGACACAGAGTTTTTGCCAGAAATCTCCTGAGAGGAAATCGCCGAAGAAATATTTGTTCATATTTCGTTTTGTTGGAACTGTTTGATCTGGAATTTGAACCCTGGCCTCACATCTAATAAGCCAACATGCTACCTATTAGAATACGGCGGCTAGATACCAATTTATCAGACAATGTTATATTAATTCATATGTAGGAACATGGTACGATTTTCCTGAGATTTTGTAGTGGTTTTTATTTCTCACTGGAATCAAACTAACGAACGCGGTAGTGTTGGAGTATTCTGATAAGGTATAGACAGGACGGCCCGTTCAGACGATCTAAAAGTCTTATAAATATTAGTAATGTTTTTAAAAGGGGCTCAATAATAATTTGATTTATCAAGTCAATTGAAAAGATACGAAATAACTGTCAAATTAACGGTAGTTTTCATTCATTGCAAACTCTTAAGGGGCAGAATAATCTTCACAAGGCCAGAATTGCGTACGATAGACCGTTTAATCGTAAACAGATCACTGGTAAAAGGTAGGGGCTTAAATACTTCGTTATACTCTGGCTGCAAAAGGCAATATAAAGTTTAAAGTGGGCTCATATGGTGGGAAGTTCCGGATCTGCCATCCTTGTTAAGAGCACGCTTTGGACAATTCCAATCATTCCATGAATGTTGGAATCAAAAACCTTATATACTGCTTGTTTATATTATACATATTTACTTACTTTCTTGGTTGTTATAAACCTCTAGTCAGAATTACAACCTAGCTTCTCACATTACCCATGTTGTATGTGTTAATTCTATCTTTCCTTTTATCTTTATTTTATTTATTAAAGTCAACTCCGAACGACAGACATTTGAGAAACTTTTCATGCCCAGAAGACAGCTGAGAGGAAGTCGCTGAAGAAATATTTTTTCATATTTCGCTTTCTTCGATACGTGTGAGCCGGGATTTGAATTACAGGCTCGTATCTAATAAGCCAACAAATTACTACTACTAGATTACGAGGACTTCTTATTATATTTGTGAAGTGTACATATATCGTGGATTATCATAGAAATTCTGAAGATCAAAAAGATAATTCAACTCTTGTGAGACTGATTGAAAAGTGAGAGTGTAGCCAGAAGGCTAGCCAACCCCAAGGTGAAACAGAATCTAACATTTCCGCAAAGTGAGGTGATGAGGTATTCAATTTAATAAAATTTTGTTTAATTTAATTTGCTGTGTAAGCAAAGTACACTGTGTTCTGTCTAGTTGCTTTTAAATTGCCCTACAATTATACAGAATATCAAATAGACGTCCTACTCAATTTATTCGACATCTTCATTTACCAAACTGCTGCAATAAAAACTTTCCAAAGCGGAAAATATTTATTGTTATGGCATGAGATTTAGTTTCCGCCGTTCTGTTCATCAATCGAATACAGTTCTCGTCTCTCACATACAGCCTTGTTATTATTCTTTTTTTTTTTTTGGTGTATGTGTCAATAAAATCCCTTAAATGATAATGCGACCAAATTACGTCAAACATTTCTGGTTATTTTATTTTATTCTTCAAAATACATTGGAAAACACTGGTATTGACTCAGTATTGGAGAAAGGTTTCTATGAATGTTTGTATTCATAGAAAACTGTATAAACTTACATAGCCTATGTGGAAACAGGAAAACAAAATAATTTTATTTTAATGATTATTGTTGTCTTCCGAAAGCAATGAACAAACGTAAAATATAATAAATTGAAATTTAAAAGAATACTTTTATTCGACACACAGGAGAGGTTATGTACATTACAACCCTTTATTTAGGAGGATTACGACCTAGCTCCTCACGCCACTTATGTTGTGTGTGCTAATTTTTATACATAAATGTTGGGACCTTTTTGAGAAACTTTTCATGACAATTTTTTTTACTCTGTGAGTTTGTGCCAGAAATCTGCTCAGAGGACGTTGCCAAAGAAATTAGTTTTATATTTCGTTTCTGTTTGAGATGTCTAAGATGTGGTTTCAACCGTGGCCTCAGGTCTAATAAGGTGACATACACACATGTACTAGATTACGGGAACTTCTATAGATATATTCTATGAAAAACAGGCCTTAAATAAATATGTACGTAATAATAAATACTAGTTGCCTTAGCATAAGTGTGTCGAAAATTATTTAGTATATAAAGCCTATATTAATCTACAGTCAAAGAAAAAAGTCTGCATACACCGCTGTATGTAGACTACTTTCCGGTGATTTTTATCAAATTGAAAAATGTGTTATAGCGCTGTTGGCGGCAGTTACAATTAAGAATGTTTGAATGTAAAAAATATAACCTAGAAATTATTAGAAAAAAATAAACAAATTAGCAACCGTGTGTGTAGACTTTTTTCTCTGACAGTAGCTAACGAAAGGAAGATAACAGGCAGGCATACTGTTCAGACCTTCACAATGAATTTCTTTCATATGTCCGCATGTACGTTTGTATAAATAACCCAACATATTTGCGTACATATGCTTGCATGAGATTAGGTGAACAACCTTATTTTGCTGACTTCTTATTTGTTTTTATTTTTGCTGGATTTATGAATTTTCTAAGCTAATTCAAATTATGATAAAGAAAAACCTTGAACTTCTGATTAAGGTTCAAGTTTGGCTTTTGTTTATTTGTATTACATTTGTCTGGGGTTTTATGTTTCCTGGAATGTTTCATACGTGTAGGAAAATGCATAAGTCCAAAAGTAAATACTTTAAGAATAATTTGTTGCAATTCAGCAACAAAATAGAAATTAATTATAATATAAAGATAAATATAAATATATATATATATATATAAATATAAATATTTAAATAAAATAAATTAAATATAAATATTGCAATTTGGCAATAAAATATTATTTAAGACCATGATTGACAAAAATAAATTGATAGAAACAATTGATTAACAAAAGACAACGGTTGTTTTTATTCTAAAACCCTCCGCAATAACCAAGTTCAAGTGATTGTGTTATTCAAATTCACCACAACCAAGTTCAAGTGCTTGTGTTGTATATATATGTAATTGTCTCGGTAATTCCGCCCGGACAAATCAAAACCGACCAGCAAATCAGCTGAGTCAATATACATACCATTTGGTAACATTATAAAAATATATAGAGTTTAGTGGGGAGTGATGAATGTAGTGCAAATAAAGAACGAAGCATATGCGCCATGATTACTGTCAGATAAGAAATTGTTAGAATTTACAAACCATTTTATTAATTTTTTTAAGTACAGATCTGGTGAAATATTTCGTTTTCTAATAATTTAAGTTTTTACTTTATATTGCATTTTAATAAATTAGCTCGCAAATAATATGTTAATTCAATATTTTTCTTTAATGTTTAATATTTTTGTACAATTCTTATATAAAAGATTAGTTAAACCGTTTATTGTCTCCAGTTGTCACTTCTTCTTCAGCTAATCTTCTGTACAATGAATGCCACTTAATACGCAGTAGCTAAACTTCAATTGCTCTCTTTGATAAGAAAAACTCTTCGAATCAAATCATTATTGTTAGACAACTAAACACTTTGATTTGAATACCATTGAAATCAGAAAATCTTTTCAATGCCGTATATTAAAGAATTGTATTGGGTGTGATTTTTTAAGATTCCTGATAAGTGATTTTTGATTTTAGTTTCAATAAACTGAAACTTGATGGGCATATTGTTCTCCTTCTTTGATGTAAAGAATTTCACAGTAAAATTTAAATAACCCCGATTGTTTTTTTTATAAAAATATTATTGAAGTTCTTTTATTTTGTTGTTTATTTATTTTATTATTTATGTCTTTAGTAACACTAAATAATATGAATTATCTGATGAAATTTCCAATGTTAAAGTATCCAATGACATTAAAAGGCATATTAAGCGCCAAAAGGCAGGGCTGTACCTTTTTTACATAATAATGTTGCAAGCACCCACAAACCAAATACACACATCGTACGGTGCCAAAAATTACACAAATTAATGCGTAGGAATACATACATAAAGTTGCGGGACCTATAATTTAAAGTCATCTCCGAAAAACAGATTTTTGAGAAACTTGTTATATCATTTTTATTTACCTTCTGAGTTTTTGCAAGAAATCTGCTGAGAGGCAGTGGGCGAAGAAATATTTTTTCATATATCGTTTTGTTGTGTTTCACTGTTTTACCGTAATTATAACGAATTCTGCTCTAGTAAAATGAATCATCTATTTGTAGTCGATTAGTTTGTGGATCACACCATACATTAAAAAGTGAAGCCTTTCTTTAGCAGTACTTTCCGTATGTGAAATGCTTTTCCTACAGTAGTACTTCCTACCAGGAACTACTTTAAGTATAAACTGATTCAAATCTAACTTCTACAAACAATATTCTTGCGCTCTTCATGGGTCATATTTAATTGTTGGTTTTAAAACAAAAAAGTTAATAACTTTTAATGTATAAATTTTAAAAATAATATGGAAACTATGAGACATTTATATTTAAATTTCGTTTATATTCTAAAGTTTTGACTCGTGGGATGTTGTTGAACATATGTATATAACTTAGGGTGTCTCATTAAGAATGCTTTTTTTAATTTAAAAATAAAAATATATATTTTTGAGATAGTCTCGATTTTCATCATTGGATAGTAAAGAAGACATGTTACGATTAAGTATGAAATAAAACATTTGTTAAACGAACACAGCTTTGATAATGGGCTCATATTTTTTTTTATTTTCCATAACTTTTCACAGAGATGTGGCTGTATAAAACTTATGATCGGAATTGCGATCAGGAATTGAATCTGGTTTGATCCAAAATTCCAAAAAAATCAAAAAAAAAAACGTATGGCATTAAATCGCATGCTCTTGGTGGCCAGTTGACATTAGAATTTCTTGAGATATTTTGTTCTGGAAATTATTGCTGCAATAAATCGAACATGACATGCGTAGTGTAGCGAGTAGCAATGTTTTGCTGAAACCACGTGTTGTCCAGATTCGTGACGCCCAATTCATTCCACTAGAACTCCGTTATCGACTACGTCGTTCTTAGTTACTGTAATTTGGGTCTCATCTTCAAAAAAGTATGGGTTAATTACTTGCTTCCTGAACACGATTGGCACCGGCCAGTTACTCGTTGTAGATGTATTTTCTGATTCCCGGCTGGAACAAGTTGTGGTATAACAATGGCCTAAGTTGGATCTCTTTCTTTATGAGGAGTCCGCCATCTTACCTAATCTAACCTAACCTACCATTGTTCCATTACCCTTTCTGTGCTCTGTTGGTTTGAGCTTCGGAGTAATATAAATTTTATACGCATGAAGTTGGAGGTATTTTGCCAATTTCTTACGAAATGCTTCATTAAATTTCATGAAATGATGCAAAACTGATAAAGTCAAGTTGTCGGCGACAACTCTTCAAATGGTTGACTCATTAGGTGCACTTTCTCGTTTAAATTTACAAATTGCACTTTTATTGAGACACCCTTTATATATTTCGATAATACCAACATCGAGCATACTTGATTAGAATATTTTATTCGTTATTTTTCAAATAATAACACTTTATCCCATATATGGTACAAGTACTTATGTATCTTTGCCTATTTTTTTCTCACTTTTCTTCGGTTATGCTTTTTCTGATGATATTCATTGTAAATCTTAAGACGTCATCATTTTCGGTACATTAAACCGCAACACAAAACTTGAAATATTTTTTTGCTTGTTTTTTGTTTTCGTTTTGTCTACATACAACAAATTTACTCCATGTTTGTTTATTTATATTTTTTTTTTACAAAATAAATGATAAGAATAAATATTCAGATTGCGAAGAAGAATAAAATGGATAAATAGGCTAAAAAGTTTTACCGTTAATAAGAACGAATATAAAAACAAATAAAAAATGAAAATGTTTTTTATAATCATGGCTCTACAAACCTTAGGGGGAAATTTTAAATTTTAGTTTGAAAAGAAAGCCGCTTGGAACTTTTTTATGGTATTTTGGCTCGTTTTCGCTTTTTATCCAGCTTGGACTTTTTGAATTTAATTCAATTTTTTTTTGCCTTTATTGCTAATAATTCATATTTCTCATAAACTTGATTTATTCATAAAAAAAACACACTGACTTTCACTCACATATTATAGGATTTTGCACTTGCACTTTCACTTGTTATTTTCTTTTTCAATTTCTTTAATGACATGCCTCAAGCTTTTCGTATTTCTTTTCTTTCTTTAATGTGACATAAAATTTCTTCTTTCCTACTTTCCTTGAAACAAAAATATTTTCGTGTTCTTTTCTTTTGTTTTATTTTTTCTCTTTAAGAGATTCTCTAAACAATATAGGTCACTTTATAGGTAAGATTAGAACAACAATAAAATATTTTCATCATGTTGCCCGTATTTTTTGTTTTGTATTTTCTTTACTCCCACGTTATAGAAAGAGCCTTCTTTTTTCCGCTGACAAATGCTGGATGCCTTAACGAAAAGTTAACTACTGACACTTGCCACTTAAGATGTTTGTTGGTTCTGTTAATTTTGTTGCCGGTTGTTGAGTTTTGTTTTCATGCTATGTAGTTAAGCCTTATGTTTTTGTTTTTGACTTTCAGCAACATGTATTGTTGCTAAAAATAAATAGGCTCTCTTCACATGTTATCTCATGTTTAGAGCAGAATGCAATAGCAGAGCTTTTTTCTTTCTTTAACAGAACGTAAACTGGTGCTTGATGTTATTTTAAATATAACGGTACAAAATTAAAACTAATCGTTTTTGAAATGTATGATCGTGATCACTTTTCTCACTTTTTTCTACCTTTTGTGTTCTTTAAGAAACAACCTACTCCTCTTACTCTTTCTTTCCTCTTTGATAGTACACTACTTTCTTTGGTTCTACTACTCCCTCTGTCCTCCTTACAGCAACCAATTTTCCTAATTCCAACTCAATGTACTGCATGAGAGCGTAGGTCTCATAAATAAAAGAGGTGATCTTTTAAGACATTTAGACCCATTGTGATACCACAAACCATTCTATCTCGAGATTAAATATTCCCAAGAGGAAACCAATGGAACTAACTCGTGATATTGCAGCAATCTTTAAATTTAAAACTTACGTCAAATATGTCAGAAAGTAGAAAGTAGAAAACCTCCGTCAATCTTTAAATTAAAAACTTACGTCAAACATGTCAGAAAGTAGAAAGTAGAAAACCTCCGTCAATCAACGACGTTGACTAGGCCATCACTGTCAACCGCAGGCATTATAGGCTGATGATTTCCAACTTCTTTAAAACGAAATTGAATGATCTAAATACCAACGACATGTCGTTCCAGCAAGACGGTGCTACGTGACATGTAGTTCAAGCCATATTGGATATTCTGCACCGAGTGATTTAATAGTGAAGTGTTTAAACAGGACACCGAAACATACGGATTGGGGTTGCCCTAAACCAATCAGCAGTCTGCTGGCAAAAATTCTGGGAGTAAATAAAATTGCCATGAAAGTATCTATAAATTCTTTTATTCGGACACGATTTTAAGCTGTAGGTGCCGTCTCTCATAGATAAAATTAACACTTCCAACATGGGTAGTGTTCGAAGATAGGTCGTATTCCTGACTATAGGGTTGTAATGACCAATTAAGCGAGTTAAAATAGTTAGGGTTTTAGGTTCCCACTTGTTGATGTGAAGAAGAGTTTTGCACCAACGCAGGCATTTCAACGAAATGGCTGAACACTTCTATATTCATGGCGAATGGACACCAGCAAGGCGAATTCATTACGAGGTGGGTTTTGTTTACCAGCTGATGTAAGTAACAATGTCAAAAAAAATGTTTGTTTTTTGTGTATTTTGTTTCGATATTCAATTTCGTATTCATATTAGTCATAAACCCTCATATGTACCGCATGTATCCTTAACGATACGCACTCTGGAAATTCTTTAGGATTACTATTTTAAAGCCAATTATATATTAGAATTAAGTCGCCGTAGTAGGTAGTGTGTTGGCTTATTAGACGAAAAGCCAGGGTTCGAGCCCCAGGCCAGACATCAAATTGAAACACAAAAAGTATTTCTTCGGCGACTTCCTCTCAGCAGATTTTTAAAACAAATTCTCTTTCTGAAGATTGGGATATAGGGATTAAAACAAATTGGACCAATCTTCTGTTGAAAATTTGTTATTATAAGAAATAACGTTTGCAGCTGATATTTTTTTTAATTTACAGGTTACTGCAGCACCTTATGTAATGTAATAATAAAATTCATAAGAATTTTCAATATATAAAATTTATTTAGTGTTTTTTAATTGCTTTAACTAATTTCATATGGAGGTTTGAGGGTTAATTTTTTTGACAAGATGTGTACATTTTTACAAAAACAAAATCCCTGTTGTTTTTGTATTGTTGTACTTATTGTAATACTATTCCCACCTCGTAATGAATTCGCCTTGGGACACCAGTTTATACAGACATTTCAGATGAATTTTCTACAGTAGAGATTTTCTCAATGGAGAAAATGGTGAAGGCGATTTCTCAATAACTTGTCATAATATTTCCAGGGATTAAATATAGAAGATCCTTGTTTTTTCGTACTGTTTAGTACGAAAGTACCCGTTTGGGTATCGTCATTACTCCATTTGTTCGAAGAAGGAGAGGAAAGCAGTAAGTTGTACCTAAATAAACTTTTAGCGTGAGATTAAGAACATCAAGTATTAAAAGTGATATACTTTTCAATGTTTTCATGGCACATCGCATATCGATTAGCATTTTTATGCTCTTCTTACGATTGTTTTTTGGGTAAATAAATTTCGATTAGTTTAGACAATGTCTTCTTCGGATGCTTTGTCGATAGTCATTGCGAACAAACTACAATGTATTTCTTCTACCCCTTCACCATTTTTTATGTAAAACGTATCAAAAGAAATAAGAATTGAATAAAATTGCTTTCTTTTAATTTCATTTTGCTGATTTTGTTGACTGTTTTGTCTTGAATCACAAAGGAGCTAATCGAAAAGGGTTAAAAACTGTAAAAACATTTCAAAATCAGTAAAAGCAGATCGAAATAATAAGTATATAATTTGTCAAAGAATACAATGAAGAGCCCTTTGAACTACAATGTAGTTATGTTCACTTTGTATCTTCTTTCACAATAAAAACTTCATTCATTTTGATTTTTCTTTTGGCCTTCTTCGAATACTGCACAGTTGCTTGGATAGAGAAAATTTTGGTAAGAACAATAATTCTTACTTGTTTAATTAATTAATTAATTAAAAAAAAATTAATTAAATTCAAGTTAATTGCTTGTTTGCTATTCTTCTTTACAACGCAAAAAGATATCAAATGATATATTCAAACCTACACTATGAACTCAATTCTGCAGTGTGGATGGTTTTGAAGAAGCGTGCTTATACCACCTTAGTTTCACGGTATTGTTATTGCAGTTAGCAAATGTTACTTGCAAACCAGTGTGCTGAAAACTTTATAGTTTAAGTTTTTACTTTTCGAACCCCAAAAGAAATTTTAAAATACATGGAAAATCAATCAGGAGAAGTAAAGAAGGAAATAAAACGAAATGAGGAAAACTTCAAAGACTACGAAATTAGTTGCTTTTAAGGGACAGTTTTTGTGCTTTTGTGTATAAACTTTTAAAAGTTTAGAAAGGGTTCTACAAGTGATAAAAGCGTATAGAAATTACATGTTTGGCATGGCATTACAGTAAAGGAAACGGAAAAATTCCAATAACTTATCTCAACAAATACTCATTTTAGTTGTGATTGATAATTCTTCATATTCATTACGGTTATATACCGCTCTGTTTTTATATTTTTTTTCTTTTAATAAGATCATAGAAACATTTTCCAAATAAGCTTTTAAACAACACCCCCTGAGAAAATTTACTGAATTGTAATGGTAGTCTAGTGAGTAATGTGTGTATTAGCGTGAAGTGTAAGGTCGATATTAGTATCGAATGTAAAGTCGAAGTTACTCACCTCGTAATAAAATATGTAATTATATTTTAATTAATAACTAAATAAATAATGGGGATACCAATGTGATACTTAGTGATTTGATCAGAAGGTAGGTAAAATGAGAAAATTGCTATTAAGTAACTGTACTTGTCATCAACTTTTATACATATATATCATAAAAACAAATTTTATTAGCGGTTTTATAAAAGTTGTGTTCTTATTTTGGAATTTTTTATTAAATTATCAATAAAATATAATTCACCCCTTAAAAAAGGAAAAATAAAGACAAAACAAATAAATAAAAATAGTTATAAGAAAATAATGACTTATAAAATATTTGCAGCAATTTAAGTCGTAATCTTCCCCTAGAGTAGTTACTACTTTGTAGAGACTCTGGTGTTGTTTAAAACTAACAGAAATCTAAGAATATCGTCAACATGATTTTGGCATACCGAAACAGGTATATACAGTGGCGAGCAGAAGTGGCGACATAATATTTACAAACTATAAGTTAGAAATAAATTAAATTCTGACACTATCGACTAACTAACTGCGAAACAACCAAGCAAAAATAGTTAAAAGAAAATTTTTAAATTAAATTACTTCATTTATCCAGACTGCAAGTTTCGCTTTTCTGTTTTTAAAAGTACAGTTACTTAAGTTTTCTTGGAACCATTTTACAAATTTTTTTATTATTCAAGCTCTAGAAAACATTTTTAAATTTTTTCCAAACTTATTCTTACAATTTGTGAAAAAACATAAAATGAGAAAAACTTCAACTGAAGTTGAAAACAACATAGTCGCCCTAGCTGAAAAAGATTATTCTTCAAGAAAAATTTCTGGAATTGTTGACGTTTGTCATGGGACAGTACTTTCAATAATTAAAAAAGAAATGCAAAGAAATCCTGGAGGTCGCCCAATATCTCCAAATGATGATGGCACACGGCTATTGGAGCCATTGTTACGAAAATCGAACTCAAAACTCAGAACTCCGAAAGCAAAAGCAAATACTATAAATAAGAATGTGAACGAATGGACTGAACTACGTGGTGCGAGAATTTGGCCTCGTTTCAGCATTTAAACAGAAATGAGTGTGAGCAAAACAATGCTGTTAAATAATATTTAAGCTGTCTTTTATATTTAAAAGGAAAAAAATTTTCTTAATAGTTTTTGCCAAATAAAACAAGTTTGGAGGTTTCAAAAAATTTTAAAAAAATATTTTTGAGTTCTACTCAACAAAACTCACAACATACACTATGTCATTAGCTGGGTGTATTTCATTTTTTTATTTTGTCGCATTGTGTTATTAATACTATGTTGAGTTTGATGTTTGTTTTGGATATAGTCGAAATGTTCGAGGTGTATTCCTGTATTCCATGTATTCCTCATCATCTGTATTAGAATTGAATTACACATGTTTAACTGTCATGAAAACTTTTATAAGCTCAGTAATTACCGAGGGAGCACCTTTTCAGGTTAAAATCTGCCGGATCATATCTGAAATCAGTGTAATAAATGCCATTGTGAGTCCGCATCTCGGCGATAACTTGACGAGTGTTGAACTGTTAGAAAATTATCCGCTTAGATGCATTTTGTGCAGTAGCCTCACAAAAAGCTAACGTCTGACAATATTAGTCACCAGAAGGTATTAGTTTTTCTGGAAACTTGTCATGCAATAAAGACTATAAAATCTATAAATGTGAGGTATATTTTGAGTGCCACTCTACGAATTGTTCTTTAATTATTCGGAGACTATTCATATTATCTGTATGCAGTAATTCGAAACTAATTTCTAATTTCTGATTTCATGCTATATTGACGTGAATGATATATCGCAAAAGTATATCGTAACTTATAAAACTTTCTAAAACTTCATAAATTCGAACTTCATACAGAAAGAGGGCAACTATTACATACATACATACATACATAATTCGTCATTACAACACTTAAGTCAGGATAACGACCTAGCTTCTGACTTATGTTGTGTGTGCTAATTTTATACTTTTATTTACTTCCAGAGTTTTTTGGCAGAAATCTGCTGAGCGGGAGTCGCCGAAGAAATATTTTTTTTTGGAGATGACCTGGAGTTGGAACCGTGGTTTTACGTCGCATAAGTCAACAGACTATGACGACTACATACTATTATTATTCCGTTTTTACAATTTTTTATAATATTATCACTATAATCTAAGTAACACACGCCAAAATTTGCTTTTTCTGTTATATTTGATATTTAAACAATGATTTGAATTCACTTAAAACCATTTCCTAATACACACATCTAGATTTCTTTGTATTCAATGACGTAAATGATGTATTAATCATTGTGCATAATAATACGACATTTATTATTGTTTATGAAGATAGAAGGCTTTTGGGAAAAAATTAAATAAAAGATTGCCTAAACGTTCAAAGATTTTTTTGCTGGTAATTTTATTAGAAACATTTTATTATTAAATTCATTAATAATCCTTGGATTTAATCCCTTGGATTTATATGAATAAGTAATAATAAATAATAATAATAATAAATTCATTAATAAAATAATATTATAGACAGACAAAGTTAACTATAGTGTGCCTAATAATTATAAATTCAATTTTAATTTTTAAATAATTCTTAAAATATTTTTACATCAGCGATTAGGTTTCTTTCAAAGATTTATACTCGTTTTCATATACGGCATATTCAGGCTTAGCAATTTCATGTATTTTAAGCAATAATATGTAGAAAAAATTGATATTTTTATATTTATTTTGTTTATTTGTATTTTATTATAAAACATAAACATTTTTAAAGTTTTTTACAAACCATAAGAAATATGATTAAATCTTTCTGGTGACTGCATATTTTTGCACCGTAAAAGTTGAGGTACCCTCCAGGAAGAACTCAAAGTGAATTTAAAATCAAAGGCCCAATATATTGAGTATAAAAGTGCTATACGTATATACCATAAAGGGTATAGGGTATATAAAGTGCTATACTCTACATTTAGTAGGATGTCCCTTAACGTCAAACACTCCATTTAATCCATTTGGCAGTTTTGTTTAGCGTTTTCTGTTGATATTTACCGCCAAGTATTCACGAACAAATTTTTTAGTTGAATTTTGTTTGAGGACTAGCGGCTACGTAACTGTTCTTCCAAATGATCTTCTAAATACTCTTTTTTAGTCATATTAGGACTTTGTATTAAGAGGACTTTGCAAATCACATCTGCACATTATGATTTGGTTCATTGACTTCTTGGAAGTAATAACCATTACGATTTTTTTATTCTTACGAGCTTGAGGTGAACTTGGTCTTTAGAATGTTTAAATACTCTTCCTTTTTTCTTATTTCCTCAATAAAGTCCAAACTGCTTATTTATTTTAGCTTATATACCTTTATTAAAAATTAAACTGAATGATGGATGCCCTGGTAGTCTAGTGGTAGTGTGCAAGACTATTAGCGTGAGGGTCGTGGGTTCGGTTCCTGGTCTGACCGAGCATATGGTCAAGTTACTCCGCTCGTATATAATTAGAATATAATTTGTAATTGTATTGTAATTAATAAATAAATAAAATAAAAGAAAATAAAAAACTGAATATTATATTATTAAGGATCTTTTTGTTTACAAAAGCGATTCTTTGGTACTCTTGCATTAGCCTTTTCAATTACCATAATTTTAGCGTTATGTTGCATTGTGACATCACATAAGCGGAAGTCTGCAGTGAACTCTTCTGTAGTAGGCATACTCTTTGCCAAGCAAATTAACTTAACACAAATAGGGCTCGTTGATTTTGTAAAGCCGATCATTGCGCAATCCAAACTCTCTAATTTTCACTTTCAAGTTTAGGTAGGAAGGCAAAGATGGCTGTCTATCCAAAGAGATTGGAAGGACACACTTAGACCACATAGGGCCAATTGTGATACCACAGTTTTTCATTATCCCCTAGTTCCGTAATCACTCGGCGTCTCGATCGGTTATATAGTAGACACCAGAGACCAGCAAAGAGTATTGAAAAAGATGAGTAGAATCTAATCATACTCATAATTTCTGATACTTATACGCATTCATACATATTTTAGTATTATATTCATATTCAAAGTCGGAAGTACTCATATTACTGATACTTAACAATACTCATGATGTGTTTGATTTCGACTCTCCTTTGCTCAACATTTACAAGAATCACAAAATAAATACGATTCGCGTACGAACACCACAATACTCACTAGAAAGTTGCGTATTTGCTTTACTTGCTCTCTTTGTATTTTTCTTTCTTCTTTTTTTGTAAATGCAACAGCAACTAAGACTGTACATTTTGATGAAAATGATTCGAGTATTATAAGTATTTTTCTAAAGTTATAAATCTGAATGAGTAGGCATATGAATCAAACATATTTCGAATGGTATGAGTTCGATGTCAACGTTGTACTCATACTCATTGTACTCATACTTATAAATCGTTGTACTGAGTACTAATGAATCAAATAGTTAAATTTCAATATTATTGACTCACTTATATTCAAAATTTAATGATTCATTGCTGATCTCTGGTAGGCACCAAGATACCATCTTCTTCTCGGACATAGTGCCGAGCATGCTCATAGTAGGTGATCATCTTCTCATCTCTACAGTTTCAGCAGAAATCACTTGCGTGGCGTCCAAGACCAATGCGTATCACATGAGTGCCCATCATGCAATACGCCGTAATGAATCCGAAAGATATGAAAAATTGTATATTTCGAAAGCTCCTATATGGCTATGATGGCCGCTTGAACGCATCAGTAGGTCACCCTTTCAAACGAATAAACAATTTCAATGATATCTCACATACACTTTGTTCTATTTAAATTTAAATATAGGAGGCGCTTAAAAAAGACCCTACATTTTTACAGAATACAAACATTGAAAATTCCGTGTTCTCTTCACGTAACAGGTAGCGGCAATATATTCCAGTAAATAATAACAAATTCTTAGTGTAGGCTCTAGGAGTCAACTAAACTCCTAGGGTCTAGCAAAGAATTGAGTTGACGAGTATTGGGATATGTATATTCCTCTTGAATATATATATCCCCCAAGAAAATAAGAAGACTTAGGGTTTTTCTTGAAATGTGGTTTATTGCCTTCTTGGCTGGGTTGGTCTACTTATTAAGTAATCAACTTATCAACTAACTTTAGAAAATAATAAAAGGTTTTAGGAAAGTTCAATTTAAAATTAAAAATTGGACATGAGGAATTTAAGAAATACATAGGATTATACATAAGATGGTTTGAGAAAAAATAAGATCAGAAATTAAGAGCATAATAATAATTAAGAGAAAAATAAAAATAAAAATAATTCACAATGGGACTACACTACAAAAATAACTGTTGAACACGGTTCAACATACTCCGCGCCTCTTTAGTGGCAATTACATCCTTCCCATCTTCCGTGGATGATCGAGCCAAAAGCGGAATTTTGTGCTTGGGGCAGCGTTGTCTCGGGGCAATCAAATTGACGTAGCATGAATTGGGGCATTAACTGCCGCCCGATGACTCCGTCGACCTTACGGCAGTCATGGAAATTAGCGTGCGCCTTTGGAGACAGATGTCGAAAATGGTTTAACAGCGACTCGTCCAAGAGGGGTGGTGGGAACTTAAACGTGGCTCTGTTCCTTATTTCTAACTCCCAAGTTGCAATTATACTCATTCCATCGTACTCTGGGGCCACTTGAAACACTCCTTTGGTCTCAGAGGTGGGAAGCTCGGGAAACTCAATTGCTTTGGTCTTCAGGAGAAAGCTACACTGACTTGAAGTCTGCAAGAGGAAAGTAGCCACCCTGGGGACATCATTATGGAGGAGCTTTACTCTAATAAGAGGTGGTATCAATCCTCTTTCTTGGGTATCCGGGAAGTTTGACGGTCCACTTAGATTTGGGTGCACTTTGCAACTGGCTGCAGCTTTGTTCTGCCCAGGATGACTTGACGGGTCACTTATGCTTAGATCCTCTTCAAAACTCGACGCAGCTTGCTCCCTGCCATCCTCATGCAGCATAGTGTGATGTCTGGCACCGCATATGTTACATCTATTTAAGGACTCACACCAAAACCGGTTATGAGTTTGTGAGAAACAGTTTAGGCAGTAGTCATGCTTCTTAACATGGGCTCTTCTTTCGGAGGGGGCCATATCTCGAAATTTCACACAATACTTTAGAGGATGATTCCGCCTGTACAATTTGCAGCGAGGTTTGTTTAGCATGATCTGTAAAGAGAGAACAAAGAAAACGTGCACAATACAAATAAAATATAGCTTGACTTAAATCTCTAAGATCGTGTGATGGATAAAATTGTAAACTCATTAATTAATTTTGCGTACAAGGATTATTAATTTCAATGGGTAACTTGCAAAGTTTTGTTATAGGACGTTTAATTAAGCCATGACTGGTCAGTATTTCGGCAACACGAACCTTTTGATCTGTACCGTGAATGACATTTTTTACTCTACCAAGTCGCCATTCAGTAGCGGGTAGCAGATCCTCTTTAATTAGAACGAAATCGTCTTCCTTCAGATTGTCCTTTTCTGTTCTCCATTTGCTTCTACGTTGCAACTCGGTGATATATTCATTTTTCCAGCGACGGGCAAAGACTTGTTGTATGACTTTGAGTCTGTCCCAGCGTTTCATGAAGGATATGTTTTCCACAGAGGGGTTATGGGATAATTCTGGAGCGGCTACTATCGGAGCGCCTCTCAGGAAGTGACCTGGAGTTAAAGGAAGAAGTTCGTTGGGGTTTTCAGATAAAGGGGAAATTGGACGAGAGTTCAAGATTGCTTCGATGCGTGTAAGTATGGTATAGAATTCCTCAAAGGTGAAAGTTAAGTTGCCAGTTGCCTTTTTCAAATGAGATTTCATACTTTTGACAGCGGCCTCCCAGAGGCCGCCCATGTGAGGGGCATATGGTGGAATAAATGTCCAACTAAAACCATGTGTGCTATATTTTTCGATTATGGATTTTTCCGCATTTTTTAGAAAGTCGTTGTGGGTGGCTAACAGCGAATGTTTAGCGCCTAAAAAGTTTCTGCCATTATCAGAGAATATGGTTTTTGGTAGACCTCTACGACTAGTAAATCTGGTGAAGCAAGCAAGAAACGCATCTGTTGATAATTCCGAGCAGACTTCGAGATGAACTGCTCGTGTGGAGAAACAAACGAAAACTGCTGCGTATCCTTTCAAACGTTTTGCATTCCGCAAATTGGAGGCTTTTAGTGTGAATGGGCCGGCAAAGTCCACTCCTGTATAAGTAAATGGTAATGAAAATGTGACTCTCTCACGGGGTAGCGCACCCATTATTTGTTCTTGTACTTTGTGCTTGTAAACTGTGCAGGTTTTACAGGTTCTGACACACTGCCGAATAAGGTTTTTCAATCGCGGAATGTAAAAGCCCTGTCGAACTGCTCTTAGCATTACGTGATGTTCCGCGTGAAGCAAAATTTGATGGATGTATCTGATAAGAAGTCTAGCTAGTGACGATTTTTCTGGAATAATGATAGGATGCTGTTCGTTGAAACTTAATCCGGAATTATTGAGTCTGCCATCTACGCGTAGTAGTCCATCCTGGTCAAGAAATGGATTGAGGGAAAGTATTCGACTTTTCCGATTTATGGGTTGGTTGTTCTTAAGGCAATCATGTTCTAAATAAAAATGAATTAGTTGTGCATTTAAAATTACAAAATTTTTGACAAATTGTATTTCCTCGAAGGTGATGTGTTTTTGTATCTCGTACGGACGTTTCAGAAGACGGTTGATGAAGCGAAAGCGATAACTGAGTATCCTTAGGGCTCTGGGAAATGACGAAAATTCGCTCAAAATATCTTCCTGTTGCGTTTGTAACTGAAAATTAAATATGTTCCGGGATTCTAAATCAGTGGGATCGAACATACGAGGTTTGGGCCAACAGTCAGGGGATTGACTTAGCCATGGAGGACCGTGCCACCATAGTTTACTTTCCGAAAGTTCCCGAGGAGCGCATCCTCCAGTTCCAAGATCGGCTGGATTCTCATCTGTCTTTACATATCTCCAATGATCAAGCTGAGTGATCTGACTAACACGATTGGCTACGAAAACTTTCAAAGTATGCGGAGGTTTCTGCAGCCAGCCTAAGACAATCGAAGAATCAGTGTATAGAAATAGTTCAAAGGGAAATTTTAATCGTTTAATTAAGCTCTTCGTTAAGTTATATAACAGTAATGCTCCACAGAGCTCGAGTTTCGGAATGGTTATCTTTTTCAAAGGCGCAACCTTAGTTTTCGCAACTAATAAATTACAAAAAATTTCTCCCTCAGGAGTAGAGACTCTCAAATAAACCGCTCCACAATATGCTCTTTCCGATGCATCACAGAACCCATGAATTTGAGCTTGATATCGAGGTGAGAAATTTACCCATCTAGCTATTTTAATGGTTGAAATTTGTGGCAGAGTAGTCGAAAATGCGTTCCATGTTTCCAATATCTTTGGTGGTATATCTTCATCCCAATCCGATTTGCATTCCCATAGCTCCTGCATAATAAGTTTAGCTACAATAATAATGGGTCGTAACCAGCCTAGAGGGTCAAATAACTTCGCTATGGTCGATAAAATTTGTCGTTTAGTAGTGCACGGTGAAACTCCTATTGTTTCTGGTGTGTAGTAAAAAATATCTTGCTTAGCATTCCAACGTATACCTAAGGTCTTTAATGAGCTAGCGTTTTCAAATTTCAAAAAATCTTCTTCAAGAAGATCTTCCCGGGCCAAATTTTCCAAAAGAGCTTGGTGATTGCTGGTCATCTTCTTTAGGGGAAATCCAGCAGATTGCAGTGCTTTAGAAAGTTGTGTTTGTTTTTCTTTTGCTTCTTCCAGGTTATGTCCTCCTGATAAAACGTCATCTACGTATATCTCCTCCTTAAGAATTGAAGAGGCCAATGGGTGAGTTTCTTTACAATCCTCGCTTAATTCAAGAAGTGTTCTTAGTGCTAAATACGGTGCGCTATTAACACCAAAGGTAACCGTTTTCAATTGAAAAACTTTAACTAATTCGTTTGGTCTACATCGAAATAAAATTTTCTGATAAGGTCTGTCTTTTTCATGAACAAAAATTTGGCGATACATTTTCTGAATGTCACCAGTGAACACATATTTATAATATCTCCATGACAAAATAATTTGCATGAGGTCTCCTTGAAGGGCTGTTCCTTGATATAACACGTCGTTTAAAGAAAATCCACTACACGTTTTTTTTGATGCATTAAATACAACACGTACTTTTGTGGATTTACTTTCTGGTCGAATAACTGCGTGATGTGGTAGAAAAAAACTGAAATGTTTTGTCGTTGAAGGCTCCTGATGAGTTGTTTCTTCCATATGTCCCAAATCGATATACTCTTGAAGAACCTGTTGATATTGCGCTTTTAGTTCAGGATTTTTGTCGAGTTTCCTTTCCATCTGAAGGTACTGTGCGTAGGCTGTACTTTTCGATGAACCCAAAAATATTTCCGAGGGGTAATTTTCCTTAAAAGGGAGTCTTACCATGTACCTTCCCTCTGGTTGACGTTTAACCGTATTCTTATAAAAATTTTCACAATATACATCGTGATCTGAATCGACCTTTTCCTTTTCTACCTCTTCTATTTCCCAAAATTTTTTCATTTGCTCATGTAGGGCAGTTTCTTCTTCTGATATGACTAAGGTGGAAAACGAATTATATGTGTGACTGGGTTCAGGACCTGATAGATACCATCCGAAGTGGGATTCCCTTGCCTCTAACGTGTTCTCGATATTTGATTTTATACCACTTAGGTTAATGAAGGGTAAATAGTCGCTTCCTATAATGAGATCTATTGAACCAGGTTTGTAAAAGTAAGGGTCTGCTAAATCTAAAGCTTCAATATCCGGAAGATTGGTTTTCTGTATTGGAGAGCTAGGTAGAAAATGAGCTAATCTCGGAGCAATTATTGCTTTAATTGTAATTGAAAAATCGGACCTCTTTGTTCGCAACGTGAGATTGCATATTCCCTTTGACCTTCCTACTATCGTTCCTCCTAGACCAGAAATTCTGGTATGATATGCTTCCACAGGAATTGATAATTGTTGTTGAACTTTTGACGATACAAAACTCTTTTCGGATCCCGCATCGAGTAACGCCCGAACAGTAAATAGCTCACCTGCTTGTTGTATGTAGATAAGAGCCGTCGGTAAAATTGTTGTGCGTCCATACGGAAGGGTACCTATATCGATGTGCGTTACCTTTGGTTTTTCTTTGCTGATTACATGAGTATTGTATGACACTGTTTCCTCATTCCGTGGAGAAGCTTCCTTAAGTGCTCGAGTATTGCCGTCGTCTACATGTAGTAATGTGTGATGTTTCTTTTTACAGCGAAAACAAAGAACTTTACTGGGACATTTAGATTTAAAATGATTAAGAGAAAAACAATTGGAACAATATTTATTCGCATACACAAAATTTATTCTGTCCTTTACAGATAATTCCAAAAATTTTTTACATTGTTTCAATGGGTGATTCTCATTACATTTTTTACAATTGAATTTCATCCTGCTTCCATCCGCTTGTGAGTGAAATGAGTTCGACCTTGCCCCTGAGTTTTCCTTCCAATTTGGCTTCTTCATATCGAACACAGTTTCCAACATCTCGATCCTTCCTTTCAGAAAATTGCTCATGTCTTTCCATGAGGGCATTTCTTTATGATTCTTGAGAGAGTTTTCCCATGCCCGTAGGGTATTTTCCGGCAACTTTGAGGAGCAAATATACGTTAAGATAGGGTCCCATGAAGAAACGTTGATATCACAGGTTTTCAAAATGGCAATTTTTTCATCGATGGTGTCTACAATTAATCGTATGGATCTGGAGGATTCGTTCTGAGCAGTTTGTATTGACAAAATGTGTTTTATCTGTTGGTTGACCAAAATTCTTGGGTTCTCAAACCGACTCTGAAGAGCGTCCCAAGCTAACTCAAAATTTTGTCCAACTAAATCGAACCGTTTTACGATTTGGTAGGCCTCTCCCCTTACTTTGGTTCGTAGGTATTGAAGCTTTTCTACTTGCGATATGTCTTTATTTCCCAAAACTAATGATGTAAACATATCCCTAAATTCCGGCCATTTATTATAACCACCTTCGAAAATTGGCATGTCACATGGAGGTAACCTTAAGCCAGCCCTTGATTGCCGAACGACTGTTGCCTCTGTTGTATTTGTTACGTTTTGATCTACTATCAATCTGTTCGCTATCCTATCCATGAGCTTTGCTTTTAACTTCTGATACATGTCTGCTGCTGTTTCGTACTGTAGTGAGACTCCATCCTTGAAGTCGTCACTAACCTCACTCTTTTCGTCCATAACAAAAGCATCATAGCTTTCCATAAGCCTACCCCATCTTCTCTCCAACTCTTCCTGCTTCACTTGGAGAAACGCTGGAGTCTGATCCTCCTCGCGAACATTATCGAACTCTGTGCACAACGCCGTTAGTTGGTGTATATCAAATTTACACCTTCTTTTTACCGACATTGTGCTACAACAATAAAATTACTTGAAGTATAGACTTTGTGGTTTTTTTTTTTTTAAATTCACGTACGAAATTTACGCGCGGAGAAAAAATAATTCTAAATTACTTAATTGACCGATATAGTTAATGAATTCCAAAAAAAATTTCAATAAAATTTCAAAAAAAGTGCAAAATTTATCCCATAAATTTAAATATATATTAAACAGCTGACTTACCGTGGTCTTTTCCTTTTTGTTCTTACCACGCGAGAAGCGTTTACTTGTATTTATTGTGTTGTTGAAATGTGCGTTATGATTGTTGCAAAAATTTGTTGAAATAGGCGTTGTGTGTTGTAACTAATTTTGTTTTGAAAAAAAAAATATTTTTTGTTTGTTTGATTTAATTGTTTTAATTTTGAACGATCTTTATTTGTTTTTTAATTAATTATTTTCTACTTTATTTTTTTTAAAAGAACTGTATTTGTTTTCAGTGTCACTGTAGTTTTTCACTAACTTTCTTTTTTGTGGTTCACTGTGTGTGTGTTTTTTTTTTTTTTTGTACTTACTGTCTGGTTTACTGTTTTTTTTCTTTGTTGTTTGTTTTACGTACTTTTTTTTTCCACTTTTTAATAAAATTTTGTTTTTTAATTAAAAATCAATTTTTTTTTGTATTTTATTTGTTCTTAGTTTGCACAAAAAAAATTTTTTTTTTTTTTTTTCATAAAAGTTTATTATTGAGTCCACTGTATTTTTGTATTTTCTTTTGTACGAAGTTTTGACTTTTGTTTTCTGTAATTTTTTCTTTTACAGTGTCACTGTTTTTTATTTTTGAAAAATTTTGTTTAGAATTTTTTTTTTTTTCACTTTTTAATAAAATTTTGTTTTTTAATTAAAATTGATTTTTTTTTGTATTTTATTTGTTCTTAGTTCACAAAATTCTGTTTTTAATTAAAATCAATTTTTTCGTATTTTGTTTGTTCTTAGTTCACACAAAAAAAAATTTTTTTTCATAAAATTTTATTATTGAGTCCACTGTATTTTTGTATTTTCTTTTGTACGAAGTTTCGACTTTTGTTTTCTGTAATTTTTTCTTTTACAGTGTCACTGTTTTTTATTTTTGAAAAATTTTGTTTAGAATTTTTTTTTTTTCACTTTTTAATAAAATTTTGTTTTTTAATTAAAATTGATTTTTTTTTGTATTTTATTTGTTCTTAGTTCACAAAATTCTGTTTTTAATTAAAATCAATTTTTTTGTATTTTGTTTGTTCTTAGTTCACACAAAAAAAAAATTTTTCATAAAATTTTATTATTGAGTCCACTGTATTTTTGTAATCTTTTTGTTTTTTTTTGTATGAAGTTTTGATTTTTGTTTGCTTTATTTTTTTCTTTTACAATGTCACTGTTTTTTATTTCTGTTTAATGATTTTTTTTCTGTTAAATGATTTTTTTTCCAGTTTCTATAATTTCTGTTATTTTTAGGTTTTGTTTCTTTGTTTTATTTAAATTGTTTTTTTTTTTTGCCAAAATTATGTTCTTTTATTTTCACTGTCTTTTTTTTGTAAGGAGTTTTTTTTTTCTTCACCTTTTTGTTTGGTAATGTTTTTCACTGTCTATTTTTTCTTTTGATGTTGCCGCGCCGATTGACTTTATTTGAATAAACGCAAGAATTTTGTCAGTCGTTTGCGTAGGCGTATTACAACGGAGATGCGAATTGAAACATGCGCAACGAAACGGAGATCAACTGAAACACACACTTTTGTTGTTTTAAAAAATTTTTTTTTTTGTTCCTTTGCTTCTTAATGTTTTCTTTTGATCCCGTTATAATGTGTAGAGTTTTGTTCTCTTTGTGTACAGTTGATATCGATATTAACTTGAAGTATTGTTATGATTTATGTTTCTCTATATTGTTTCATTTCAATGTCGTTCTAATTCTTTTTCTTTTTTGTTGTCAGGTGGAATTTGCTCGAAGCTTATTATGTGTATTTTTGCAACTGGTTTTTTTTCGTTTACCGTTGCCCTTTATGCGTTTTTAATATTTGTTGATATTTTTATATGTATACCACAATCGCGTGATACTGACCTTTTTTGTCCTTTGATCTTATTGGTGTTTTTTATTTTACTATTTGTCGTTATGAAAACCGGTTTTTTTTTTGTTTTTTTTATACATATGCGTATGTAATTGCGTGATTTCTTTTTGATTTTTTACACTTTCTACACTGTTCTCTTAGAGATTTTTTAAGTCAAAGCTACAACTACTGTACTGTACATACCTTTCTTGTTCTCTTACCCTTTAAATGCCCTTTGTTTGACACTTGTAACCTCTGTATTTTCTCTGTTGATAACTGACCTTATGTTTTTCCGTGTAGGATTCTTCAAATGCCCTTGGCGATAACCATCCTTCTTGGGGATGAATTTTTTGATGATCGATCTCCCGTCTCTTTTTTCCTGCAGATGAATTTGTTGATAATCGATCTATTGTCTTTTTTTCCTGGGGATGAATTTATTGATCTTCTTTCTCCTGTTTTTGTAGATTATGATTATGGTTGTTTGACTTCTCGTCGTTTTCCTCTTGATGACGTTGATACTGCGAAAACCTTAACGTGACCTGTGGAATTTATGCCACTTCGCTGTTATTGGGATTAATGCTGGTAGCGCACAATCGCCAGTGATGGTTAGTGGAGCTTATGCCACTCTACGATCATTGGGGTTGATGCTGCGAAAGCCTTGGTGTAACCTGTGGATCTTATGCCACTTTACGGTTGTTGGGATTGATGCTTGTAGCGCACAATCGCCAGTGATGTCTAGTGGAACTTATGCCACTCTTCGTTTATTGGGGTTGATGCTGGTAACGCATAACCGCCTGTTGTGTCTAGTGGACCTCCTGCCACTGATTCAAATCGCAATCCTAGACCGCTAGGACTTGTCGAAGGACCAATTTTGTAGGCTCTAGGAGTCAACTAAACTCCTAGGGTCTAGCAAAGAATTGACTTGACGAGTATTGGGATATGTATATTCCTCTTGAATATATATATCCCCCAAGAAAATAAGAAGACTTAGGGTTTTTCTTGAAATGTGGTTTATTGCCTTCTTGGCTGGGTTGGTCTACTTATTAAGTAATCAACTTATCAACTAACTTTAGAAAATAATAAAAGGTTTTAGGAAAGTTCAATTTAAAATTAAAAATTGGACATGAGGAATTTAAGAAATACATAGGATTATACATAAGATGGTTTGAGAAAAAATAAGATCAGAAATTAAGAGCATAATAATAATTAAGAGAAAAATAAAAATAAAAATAATTCACAATGGGACTACACTACAAAAATAACTGTTGAACACGGTTCAACACTTAGCTTTACTGCACCATATTCAAAAATAAAACTTTTTGCCAAACTTTAAACAGTTTTACATAGAAAATGAAATCGTGAGCAAAAACAGTCTTCCTGCAAAAAGAGGAAACTTGGAAAAGTTTTATTCCAACTATTTGAGCGAAGTTCATCGAGATCATAAACAATAAGACAAAAGCATGGAACACAAAACAATGAACGTGAGATTTTAGAATGTGTTAGAAAGAAATTTTTTATCAGAATGAAATTTAGTTTCTTTTGTTACTTTTTCGTATATAATTTTAGAAATCTAATAGTAAAGACGATATCCAGTCTTTTGTGAAAGTTATTCTGAATGGTTTATGTTTAAGTGAAATTTTTTGGGGTTAAAATACGTAACGTTGCAAAAATAAATACATTTACTTTGAAACAAATCTCCAAATGAAATTGAGCATATCTAAAGATAGAAAGCAAATACATAGATATGTTACATAAGAAGGTTAACGTTGTCTAAGCCTGGCTACTAAATTCCATAAAATAGAAAAATTTGTAGTGTGTTGGCTTACTATTAAAGTGTGGTGACGTTTCAAAGCACAGGTCAGACATCGAAACGAGATATGAACAAATATTTATTTAGCGACTGCCTCTCAGAAGATTTCTGAGAACTATCGAGGATTTGAACCAGGCAGTATATGATTTCGAAAAAACCCTTACGTTAGCCACCCAAAGAGCTGTTAAGGTCCCAAAATGAATTAGGTACAACAGAGATTACCTCAACTTAAAAAAAAACTAAATGAGTGCACAAAACGTCTTCAAAAGATACTTGAATCAGAAAGGCTTCTATCCTTTAAACATTATTTGGAAAATCTGGACGCGACTCCTTATACAAATTATTAATTATGGCGTGCAACCAGGAATCTAAAAAGGCCAATTATTAATAAACCACGTGGCTCTAATGGTAACTGGGCAAGAAGTGATGCTGAAAAAGGTAGGCTATTTGTGAATCACATGAAAACTATTTACACCCCTAACAAGTCTAACGAAATAATTAATTTACCAATTGTTGTTGCGAAGACTCCCAGACCCATTAGGTTTAAACTTCATGACATTGTAAATGCCATCAAAAATCTTAACCCGAGGAAAGCCCCAGGTATTGACAAAATAAGCAACAAAATCCTATTGAATTTACCTAGCATAGCTGTAAAAGTTATTTTATTAATTATGAATGCTGTTATTCGACTAAGATATTACCCTACGCAATGGAAAATTTCACTCATTACCATGATACCGAAGCCAGGTAAGGATCATACCAAGGTTGATGCATATAGGCCGATAAGTCTCTTGCCTAACCTATCCAAATTATTCGAGAAGGTACTGATATGTAAGCTAGCACCTTTGTTGAATGAATGCGGTCGTATCGCTAGTCACCAATTTGGGTTTAGGAGAAAACATAGTACCATTCAGCAAACGCATAGACTCGTCAATGTAAAAGAAATGCATTCGAGGAAAAAAAGTATTTTTCTGCACACTTCATTGATGTCTCTCAAGCTTTCGATAAGGTGTGGCATGAAGGTCTTATACTCAAATTGAAGCCAATATTCCCTGAACATATATATGAAATATTGAAGAGCTATTTAAGTGATAGACAATTTGTAATTAAACAAGGTAATTTTTGAAGTTCCCCTCAAAAAATTAAATCCGGTGTTCCTCAGGGTAGCATACTAGGTCCTGTTTTATACCTGATATGTACAGCTGACATGTCAACAAGTGAAAACATATATACTTCCACATTTGCTGACGACACTGCAATTTTAAGCCCACATATTGCATCACAGTTATTTCAGGAAGAAGTATCCCTAGTGGAGGAATGGTTGAAGTAAATGGGGAATAAAGGTTAACGAACAAAAATGCACCCACGTAAACTTTACATTGCGAAAAGAGACCTGCCTTGCTATATGCATTAATAATCAGACGATACCACAAAGCACTCATGTAAAGTACTTGGGTATACACCTTGATCGTCGTTTAACGTGGAAATTGTATATTGCGTAAAAACTGCCACAAAAAAATGAAAACTGATCAAATAAATTGGTTAATTGGTCGAAATTCATCACTTAAATTAGATTGATAAACTTCTTATATACGAATCAACATTAAAACCCATTTAGTGTTATGGAGTACAGCTATGGGGTACTGCCTCAGCTTCAAACGTAGAGAAAATTCAGAGACCCCAAAATAAAGTTTTACGAATGATCACTGCCGCCCCTTTGTATATCAAAAACTCGAATATTCACAAAGATCTGGGTCTCAAAAGGTTAAATAAAGAAATAAACCTGGATTAAAAAGAAAACGGTTTTCTTTTAGGATTTTGTTTGCAATTTTCGTATCCACGCAGAAATAAAAGTTTGGAAAATTTAGAAACGTAACTATAAATAAATTATATAAAAATTTACATTTTTTATAATTTTTTACTTGCCATAGAGAGATTAGTAAAGTTTTTTTTTATTTTTTTATTTGGTTGTTGCATTATTATCATTGTATGAAATCCTTTATAATGACAGATTCCACACTGTAGAAAAACGAAAGAAGAAACAAATGAGGGAGAAAACAATAAAAAAAAGAAAGTAATAAATTGCTTATTATGTTTTTGAACTTTATTTTCTTCAGCCAAAACTGTTTAGTTTGTATTACTCGACCGAAAATCATAGCAATTGTTGCATGAACTTGATCTTGAATATTTTATTTCTGTTTTTTTATATCTTCTGAAAGGAATTTTCTTTTTTAAGAAAGTAACAAAATAAAAAACGATCTAATAATTTGTAAGTGTAAATAAAGTTTAAATGTTATGCTGTTGCTCTGGCAAACAAAGTAGTCTGTTGGTTTGTCCTTGTAAAAAACGAAAAACTTTAAATATAGCAATTAAATAATGAAATGATACAAAGTATGATTCATGGAAATTAATTTTAAATAAATTGTATATTTTTAGACATGCGGTATTAAATTTAATTTGCTTTAAAAGTGTTGTCAGACAATTAAAAATTTTTTGTAATTTTTTGTAGGAACAAATTTAGATTCAAACACAGTTTAAGTAATTTTTTGTCGTTCTATGAACTTCACAAAGATTTTGAGTATTATCTGAAAAGACCAGTCGCATAATATTAATTTTATCCTTATTTATAAGTAATATCTTCGTTCATAAAAGTTAAAATTTCTTCTTTTTCTGACTTTAATTCAGTAATTCAATAAGTTTCTGCAGCCAATAATTGAATTTATCAATTATACCCTTCGAATTTACTATCCCCAATATGTATTAGTATAAGTCAAATTATTAAGATGGCATACATTTTAAGCGGAATATAATTATACATTTTGTTCATACGAATCTAAGTCAGTTTTATTTTACTATCTTGTTTTCTTATTGGATATCTTTCCTTCATGTAGGTTGAACTAAAGATGAATGGTCATTCAGAATCAATCAGTAGTGAAATCTTCTGTCTATCGATTGACCTATAATTTAACTGTTTACTAAATGAAATATTATATTTGAAGTCGCCGTAGTCTAGTAGATAGTGTGTTGGTTTATTAGACGTAAAGCCACGGTTCGAGCACCAGGCCAGATATCAGAACAAAACACAAAAAATATTTCTTCGGCGACTTCCTTTCAGCAGATTTCTGGCCAAAACTCTGAGAGCAAAAAAATTGCAATGAAAAGTTTCTCAAAAATTATTCAGTGAAAAAGTTAGTACATTGATTTACAGTAATATTATATCTAGATGGACGATATATTGATGAAATGGATAGGTATTGCTGGAAGTCATCAAGGTAAAAATTTGAAACTCATGTAATACTGTTTTAGGTGTGCTATTATACCGTCGCATATACTTCTATGAAGATCCTTTAAGTCATAAATAAAGTATCGGCACATGTTGCATGAGCATCTCGTTTTCAAAGGGGTTTCAGAAAAATGCACAACGAAAATTTCTCAGATACAAATTTTTAAGTAATTCATGGTTTCTGAACTACGATGTGTAATAGCAACGATTATATTTGAAACATTTCATAATTAAGCTTGACTGTAAGCGTTTGTACAGTTATAATACATACATACATACGTAATTGGTCATTACAACTCTTCAGTTCAGGACTACGACATAGCTTCTCACACCACTCATGGTGTGTGTGTTAATTTTATACATGAGTGGCGGGACTTACAGTTTAAAGCCATATCCGAACGACAGATTTTTAAAAAAAGTTTTCAGAAATTTGCTGTAGGGAAGTCGATGAAGAAATTTTTTTTCATAGTTTCGTTTCGATGTTTGACCTGTGGTTTGAACCATGGCCTTACATCTAATAAGCCAACACACTACCTACTAGACTACGGCGACTTCTTGTGTGGCCATATTCATGACAATTCTGGCAATGCACTATGTTTCTTACACAGTTACTTGGCCCCTTAATTGATATTTTAAACTATCAATGGAATGCAATTCATTGCTTCAAAACATTTTCATTTTCACGGTTGTCAAATTATGAAATTATTTTTCTGCCTATGATTTTAGTTTGACATTCATTTAATAACCTTCAGAAGAAATCTTTCTTTTTTGAGTTATAATTTTATGTTGTATTCACTTAAAAACAACTGGTTTCCTAGTCTTGAATATTTCGCCTGTTTTTCTTTTACGACGCTATATGGCGATAGGTTTCTTTAATATACAAAAAAAAAGTGGCTTATCAGTGAGTTTATTTTTTATATTTTTAAACACTTTGAGAAATAGACTGTCTTAAAATTTCGTCTATGGTCTCACCTACTACTGGGATATATTTGATCAGATATTTTTAAAATCTTTTTGATAGCAAAATACATTACAAATGTTTAATTTCATAGAAATTTAATAGTTAATATTCTCTTTTTACTATTTATCTTTTGCATTGATTCCAATTAAACAATTTGCAAGACTATTCGCTTTTTTTCTATTATTTTATTGCATTCAAATAAATTATTTGCACCCAAAGCCAAATAAACATTTCAACAAAACCATTCAAATTAAATTTTTTGTTTGAACTCTCACTATTCCGCCTTTTAAAAAATTCCACCATAGAAATATACTTTTACTATGTTTTATATATGTATGTGCAGTGCAATAGCTATAACATTTAAATAAATACAATGTATTTCATTTGTATTTCATTGCAATTACTTTAATTTTTTAATTACTTTAAGTGCCAATGCAATTTATCTTCACTTTGTTGAATTTGAATGACTGCGATATATAAATCAAATTAAAAATTAAAACAAAAAAATATTGAATTTAAGTGAAAAGTTAAATGCACTTAATATGTTAAGGGCCATTATTACAACTTTACGTTAAAGTTGGGTTTAGTTAAAGGTAACTTTAGCTAAAGTGAACTTTAAAGTCACCTTTAATTTATTTTTGTTATTACAACCTAATGATAATATAAAATTAACTTTTTCGAAAATATGATGAGTGCCGGAGCAATCTCGATAATACTACTCAATAAAAAATGTGTTTTTTTGAAAGCAGTGGCAACGAGCGACTTCGTTCCTTGTTCTATATGATCTTTTTGGTTATATTCGAAATTGCAATATTGAAAATATATTTATAATATAGCAAGTTCAAACATAAACTTAACTTTAAAAGTTACCAGTAGGATGATGATCATCCATTTAGCTTAACGCTCACATCTACCATATCGTCCACTGAATAATAATGAAAAACAATTTATGTGCCCGTGAAAATCCTCCCTTTAGTTAACGGCAGGTTGTAATAATGGCCCTAAGTAGGATTTTAGGAAAAAACACCATTTTTATACATATATTTTCCATTTAGAGTATTTGTTGTGTAAATTTACTAAATATTTAAATGTCATTCACACATTCACTGCAACTTATTTATTTTCCATTTTATATTCTACACCTAGTGAATATTTAAATGAAAGTTCCTTTGACATGAAGTCCAAAAAAATTTATATGCATTGGTAGGGCACATTATTGATCGTTACAATCCTTCAATCAAAATATTGAACGAGCTTTTCACACCACTTATGTTGTGTATGTTAATTTTATACAAGAGTGGTGGGATCTACAGTTTAATATCGATTCAGAACGACAGATTTTTGGGAAACTTTTCACGACAATTTTATTTTCTCTCAGAGTTTTTGCCAAAAATCTGCTCAGAGGAAGTCACTAAGGAAATATTTTTTCATATTTCTTTGTGTTAGAGATGTCTGACATGGAGCTTGAACTTTGGCCTCACATCTAATAAGCCAACACACTACGTCCTAGACTATGGCGACTACGTAAAAATAGTATTAGGTTGCTCAAAAGCCCCTGACAGACACATCCAGTTGAGTGGCTGATTTGAATGCGAACTGGCTAATTGATAACCATGTTTACGTAATGGTAATACAGCTAATGACTATTGTTGTGGAAGAGTAGAAAGTTGAGCTCTTCAAGTGCCTTCAGTAGCGAGTTTAGGGAAGACATCACGGAGATATTGTGTGCTGTTCTGCATAACATTCTCATGTAACTCAATCTACCAATGTAGATATGCAATGATATAAGCTTATTGCTGATGTGGTGCGTTATCTTAATATTCTCGACAATCAGAATAAATGCGTTAATCAGCGGTGGATTCTTAATAGTAAAAATATCACAACAAAAAAAGGAAAGAAAATAATTTATATTAAAGAACGGCAACACATAAAATGAATTTGAATAAAATAATTGTATTTTCATCAACCTATTCTTTCCCTTACCTTAATTGTAGTGAAATATTTTTATTTTTTATAAATTCCAAAAATGCTTTTATATACCTTCAGTTCGTAATGACAGATTAATTGAAATCTCACCGCTTAATGAAATTGTTGTTACACGTTCGCAGTTCATAACAAAAAGTAGCTTTAGATGAATTTCTGTAAATTAACTGGCATTAAGGTTGGTTTCTTTGCCTTACATTAAAAATAAATTAAAAGTATGGCAAAAGAGCCTTGCTTGTTGAGCCTTTAACAACTTTCTGCAATGCCCAAAGGTTATAACCGATGGTCAACAATTAAATGAAATTAAAATTAAATTTAAATTAAGCGGAAAAAAACTGTTTTAAAAACTTATTATCTTTTGTTTTTAATTGGGTGTCACATACATCTACATAATGCATGTGCATCACGCATTCTTATTACTTTCTTCCCACTTTATTCTTTAAAATGAATCATACAAGCTTTATTAAGCCAACACACTGCCTGATAGACTACGACAACTGCAAAAAATTATTGATTTCTGCAAATCATTATCATAATTTTCGGGTACAATTCGCAATCTTTAACGCGATTAAATATTATTCGATGTATACTGAATATATGTGATGACTAATATCAATTAAAAAAATAAGGCTCGTTTACAATAAATATTCCTATGGAGACAATAGCATTTTGACGCTCACTTCATACCGGTACACCAATTATATAGTAATAGTTACTCAAAATTAAAGTATTAGTCTTTTCACCTGTTACTGGCAATGGCAGCATGGTTATGAACTTTGCCACACAATGCTACTTTGCGGTTTATATAAATATATTGTATTTACCTTTCAAACTAATATATAAGAGACTATAGGTAGTAGTACCTAAAAGATAATACTAAACGAGGTAATAAATATTTATAAACAAACACTTCATGGCACATGTGCGTTTCTTTTGAATAGGCCTCAACCACATGATAATGGCTTTTCTGTGTACACATGTGGCATAAATAAAATCTAAAAAAAATAATGAATATGTTGACAAATAAAATTTAATAAATAATCGATAAGAAGCACAATAAACATACTTACATACATATATGGTATTACATACATACATGTAATTTTAGTTTCCTGCTTCTCATTGTGTGAAAATATCTCTTGGTTTGTATTGAATGCAGCCCCATTTGGCTGTGAGTAAGAAATAGGCAGCCGAGAAGAAGAAACAGCAAAAACTTTACAACAATCTTGGTTTGGGTTTTTTAAAAATTAAAAGTTTTTTGTAAATATTTGTATTTTTTAACAATCCAAAGAGGATACTTGAAGAAAATTAATTTGTATCTTTAAAATATCCGTAAAATATTTTTCATATCCTAAGTAAACAAAGAAATTTTAATGAAATTATAATTAATTTAGATAGAGATTATCTTTCAAAGGTGTGGATTCTTTAACTCTGGATGGTGTAAATTAAGGTTACTCTTCGTTGAATCGACGAACACTTTAACTCTAATTGGTTACTGTTCGTCGAATCGACGAAGCTCATGTACTCTTTATCATATAATTATCTTATGTTTGACCAAATTTTGCTCTTTTTATCAGCAATGTTGGTTGATAACGAAAGCTTGCAGTGAGAAAACGTACCTTGGCCACCCATTTTTCTTAATCCTGGATGGTCATTTTTGTACAATAAGGTTACTCTTCCTTGAATCAACAAAAACAAATTTTTTTTCGTCTACTGACTGTACAAAAAAAATTAAAATCAGAAATCGATATTAAATTCTAAATAATTATTTTAATAAGTTTGGTCGTTTTGATTAACCCTACTTACAAAAATATGTAACGTCAGTTTAACAGAAAAAAAAGTTGGTTTGATTTTTTTATAAAAATATGGTTAGAAATTCAGGTCACATACACTGAGTGAAATCACATCCACTATGAAAACAAAAAGATATTTTCACATTCTTCTTTGGATTTGACTTATTTTATTTAGTACACTTACACACTTAAACAATCATTCATTTAATCAGTCATTTGGTTTAAACTTTTAAAGCAGAGCACATTACTTTTTTTTCTGGCTATAAGAAAAAAACAAAGTTTAATTTACATTCTTTACATTATAAATATTGTTACGTTTTTTAGCTTTTTCAAGACGTTTAAAATATGAGTTCGTAAATGCCAAACAAAAATAAAAATAAATTTGTGTTTAGTTTAAATTAAATTCTTTATTGTTCGCACAATTGCCTGTGCCACTGTTCACAACTTGATGTAAACAACAACAATTTGCTTTGTTTGTTATTTTTCTTTACACTCTTCTGCGTAAACACTGACAATTGTTTGTAAGATGTTAACAATGGAAATCTTCAAATCACGATTATTCTCTTCACACGCAACGCGTCTTCACACAAGACTGACTGAATTTTTACTGATCCCGTTGCCTGCTTTGTCTTGCCTTTTATATCGCAGGGTACACATGAATGACTTCCCCTCCGCGAAATCTCTATAAATGTAAACATATTGTTTACGTTATTGATGTTTGTGTATTTTGCTTACGTTTGTCCTTGCAGTGTTGTTGTTGCCTGTTTGTTTACTTTGTTTATCCCCCTTTTTTATACCGATGTTGTTGCTATATTTTTGTTTATTTGTTGATCATGTTTTGTTTTTGCAGCTTTTGTTTATCATTTTAATGTTAAACTATATAACACCATTTCCATTTTCGTAACAATATATTAGAAATGAGAATATTGATGGACCTTAACGTTCCCGCCATTGTGAAGGAAAAGTTGTAGCAACTGTGCTTGAGTTATTCGCTAATACAATCAGAGGTAGAGAACTGAAACAATTTTTTAATAATTATATGGAATACATTAGATTCGCTTATGATTTAATCAAGTGCAAAAACTAGTAAATCACTATTAAATAAGGCAGAGCAATAGCACACACCTACCATTTTAGTCCTCATCCTTATTATACAAACATTTATGGACGAATTCTTTTTGGGCTATGCTGAAGCACTGAAAATTGCACTTGTATTTCCTTTAATCCGACTGAAACAAGTTCTTATATTTCCATGATGTTGTTTAATGCTGAAAGCGATGCCAATAGTTTTGCGTTTTCTTGTGTTAGTCACTCTTTTTTTGAGTAATTGCGTAGAAAATAACCAGAAGTCGGATAAAATTATAATGATATCCAATTTAATATGGATGTCAGTTTTGAAATCAAGTAGAAAAAAATTATACATTTACACGAACCTATGACAAATTTTTTGAATGAAATAAAACGTTATTCAAAAAGTCTTCAAGCATATCCTCGAATTTCTCCTCTTACAAAATCAATATGGAAATTTAATTTATATATGTATGTATCTGTTTTACTTTTTAAATCAAGGTATTTTGTAACTCTGACTTATTTTCTAATTTCTACATTTATCTCCCAATTGGCAACAGGACGTTTTGCACTTCAATAGCAACCATTTTGTTGCAGCTACACCCGTCAATTTAGTTGTCATATACTTAGTTTGTTTTGTCAAAACATCATAGATGACCTGTGTTTGCTTAATAGACTCTGCAGCAGTTGGTAAATGAAACGAGTGGAAAAATCATCATCAACAGCAATGAGGCCCATTTCTGGATGGATGGGTCCATGATCTTGAAAATTGTGCAATTTTTGAATACGAAAAATCCACATTAAAACCTAGAATATAAAGGGTGTTTTTTACAAAGGTATAGAACTTTAAGTTGGCATTACTTTTCAAGATGTCGACCGATTTAACAGCTGTCAAGTGATTTATTCTCAGTTTGGTTTGGCAATTCATCATGAATAGACTCACGCCTGAACAACGCTTGCAAATAGTGCCCAAAACGAGATTACCGTTCCCGATTTGCATAAGCGAATTTTGTTTAGCGATGAAGCGCACCTCTGGTTGAATGGCTACGTCAACAAACAAAACTGCCACATTTGGATTGAAGGTAATCCTCAAGTGTATGTGAAAACACCGTTACACCCAGAAAACTGACTGTTTGGTGCGCTTTATGGGCTGGTGGAATCATTGGTCCGTACTTTTTCAAAAACGATGGTGGCCAGAACGTTACAGTCAATGGTGATCGGTATAGAGCCATGATTACTAACTTTTTCATTCCTGAATTGAGGAGATGTGGTTTCAACAAGACGGCGCAACATGTGACACAGCTCGTGCCACAATAGATTTATTGAAAGACACGTTTGGTGACCGCCTAATTTCACGTTTTGGACCTGTGAATTGGCCTCCAAGACCTTGTGATTTAACACCGCTAGACTACTTTCTGTGGGGCTATGTAAAGTCATTGGTCTATGCGGTAAAGCCACAAACGCTTGACCATTTGGAAGACAACATTCGCCGTATTATTGCCGATATACGGCCACAAATGTTGGAAAAAGTCATCGAAAAGTGGACGTCCAGATTTGACTACATCCGCGCCAACCGTGGCGGTCATATGCCAGAAATTATATTGAAATGTAATGCCACAAGATTATGTTTCGGATAAATAAAATTCATGACAACCGAATAATCCATCGTTGTTTTATTGCAACTTGAAGTTCTATACCTCTATAAAAAGCACCCTTTACAATGCATGTGCATTTTAGACTGACGGCGTCATTACATACATACATACATAATAGGTCGTGAAACACTTTAGTCAGGGTTACGAACTAGCGTCTCACACTTCTTATGCTGTATGTATTAATTGTATTCATAAACGGCGAGACCCACAGTTTAAAGTCGATTCCAAACTACAGACTTTTGAGATTTTTATCAATAATATTTACTCTCCGAGTTTTTACCAGAAATCTGTTGACGGGTAGTTGTCGAATTTCATATTTCGTTTTCGTTCATATTTCGTTTCGTTGGAGATATCTGACCTGGGTTTGAACCGTAGCCTCCCGACTAATAAACCAACACACTACCTAATAGACTACATAGTCAGAAGTCATATTTACTTCAGAGCGATCTTAGCCAGGCCGTTACTGTCAAAGGCGGACAGTATAGATCGATGATTGCCACTTTTTTTGGTGTGAATTGGAAAATCTGTACACAAGCAACAAGTGGATTTAACTGACTGATTATTATTAACTGATTAACTGACCACTGATATGGTGCGATTTGATTCCATTAGATGTTTTCTTGTGGTGTTTTCTTAATTCGGAGTTGTAAATGTATTAACCTCTACTCACAGCGTCAACATAACCCATGCCATCGATTAAATTCAGACTGATTTATGTGCCAGAGTCATGGAAATTTGGATTTTTCGAATGCTCTCCAACACAAGAGAAGCCATGGTGGACACAGAATTAGGAAGCGCTTAAAAAAGACCCATAGTTCACAACCGATAACAAAAAAATAACTTGTAGGGCCATTATTACAAGTTGCCGTTAATTAAAATGGGGATTTTAACATTAATTGTGTTTCATTGCTATAAGTGGACAATATGGTAGATGTGAGCGTTAAGCTAAATGGAGGATCATCCTACCGGTAAGTTTTAAAGTTAAGTTTATGTTTGAAATTGCTATATTATATGTTATTTTCAATATGGTAACTTCAAATATATACAACAGAAAACGAAGACCGTCGTTGCCACTGTGTTGAAAAAAACAGTATTATCGACATTGCTCGGGCACTGTCATATTTTTGAAAAACTTAACTTTATTTTATCATTAGGTTGTAATAACGAATAGAAGTCAAAGGTGACTTTAAAGTTCACTTTAGCTAAAGGTACCTTTAACTAAACTCAACTTTAAAGGGAAGTTGTAATAATGGCCCTTAACATATTAAGTGCGTTGTTAAAATTTAATTATTTTATATTTTCAATTAACTTTTCACTTAAATTCAATAGCTTTTTTTTAATTTTTAATTTGGTTTATATACCGTAGTCCTTAAAACTAAACGAAAGCGCAAATAAATTGCATTGGCACTTAAGGTAATAAAATTGCAATGAAATATAAATGAAATACATTGTATTTATTTAAATGGCGCAGCTATTGTGCTGCACATACATACATATATAAAACATACTAAAAGTATATTTCTATTGTGGAATTTTTTTAAAGGCGGAATAGTAAGAGTTCAAACAAAAAATTTAATTTGCGTGGTTTTTTGAATTGTTTATTTGGCTATGGGTGAAAATAATTTATTTGAATGCAATAAAATAATAGAAATAAAAGCGAATAATCTTGCAAATTGTTTAATTGGAATCAGTGAAAAAGATAAACACTAAAATCAGAATATAAACTGTTAAATTTCTATGACGTTAAATATTTGTAATATATTTTGCTATCAAAAATATTTCAGAAATATTTCAAAAATCTCTGAACAATTTGTTTATTTGTTGATCATGTAAACAAGTTTATAGTTTTTTGTTTATAATTTTAATGTTAAACGATGTAATACCATTTCCATTTTGGTAATAATATATAAAAAGTATGCGAAAGCAGTAGGTTCATGTTTCGGCTTTGGAAGGTTAAACTATGACCTTGTTTGAAAGTGAGAGTTTTCATAATTTTCAGAGGGCTATGAACGATTTTTTTCTTTTTTGAAAAATGAGAGTATGGAGACTTAATATCAATAATTATGTAATAAATAAAAACAAAGAATAATAAATTTTGCTTTCCATTGTGTGTGTACATTTGATGTGAGACATCGACATCATATAATATATATGAGTTCAAATTTAATCAACCACAAAAGTTATGTATGTTGACTATGCAGAATAATTATTAAAATCTTAATGCTCCATTAAACATCCATTATTTTGACCTTCTTTTTCATTATTTAATTAACATTCGTTATATATTATAATAATAAAAATATGCCAGTATAAGGAAGGAAATTTTATGAAAGTTTGCGTAATTATTCTTTAATATCATGGAAAATAAATTTAATTGTAGATTTATTGAAAACTAAACCGACGGTTCGATTTAAGTATGTTAAATTTGTTTATTTTGCGAAATTCACAGTACATAACGTTAACAGTGAGAAGCTTAAAATAAATCATCGTGCAACCAAACTTTTGGTGACTAACACATTGAACACTTATGGGGTTCTTCAATGATTTTTTTGTTTTTCGATGTAATAGGTTCATATTGTACATAAGGTGCGGTTTATTGTGTTTTTTACTTGACTTCAGCAGGCTCAAGTTCCACTTGAAACAAAGGCTATTTTTCGTTTAATATTTAAAATTCGTAAGCACAAGTATGTGACGTATGAGTGATATTTAATTCCATTACTTTGTAAACGACAAAATTAATTTTATTTTATTTTATTGCATACTTTCCAGAGCAATGCTGTCAGTACATGGCATATTGTGCGTATAAGTAATATATTTTAAATTCAATTAAATACAAAGTATACGGTTAATTTGGAATTAATGACATTTCATAAAAATTTTAACTTCATAGAATCAAATTACTAAATCGCAACAGAGTTTATGGAATTATCTCTTGGTTTATGATAATTTAGAAATGTGTAGCTTGCAGGCTTTAATTTATAGTATCAGGTTTCACTCCCAGTGGGTCAATATATTTTATTATGACATGTATGTCTTTAGTACTTTCAATCCCATAGGTATCAAAACTGTTTCTAAGTTTTACGAATTCAGAAACAATATTTTGTTATTCACAGTTTACTTGAATACACATTTTATCTCCCTAAAATGAATATGACTTCAAATGTAATCCAAATTCGTCTTCTCGGTAGCTTCTGCAGGAGTCTTTTCCCATGTGTTCAGGAGCAATACCCATTACATAGATGTTCATAATGTAATGCCCAGTAATGATGCCAACAATAATACCGCGAGTGTACGTTTGGAATTTAGGCAGACTTTTCATGAGCCATCTAGCTTTGTCAGATTTACTGCGTCGCACTATGTGGCATTTTGCCTCAAAACCTGGCCAAAATTAATAGAAGTGTTTTATGAGTTAATGGCTTGAATTTTTTGATAGTGTTAGTGATAATTAGGCCCAAGGATGAACCCAACTGATTTTGGTTCAAATCGGTCCGTGATTTCGCCTAGCCCCCATACAAATTCCCCTCGAAATTGCATTTATTTACACATAATTATGGTAATTATTGAACAATCATGATAAAATTTAGCATGGATCAGTTCTGTGTACTAAGAAATTTTCTTGTGGTATATAACATTAAACTACTAAAAACTACTTTCACCTTTAAAATCCTTATCTTTTTTAGGAAGGGTAAAAAAATGTGAAATTTTTATTATTTTTAAATTTTGAACGAATAATTTTAACATTAATATATGAGATATATATATAAAAAAAACTGAAAGTAGCAGTTGCTCATACCTTTCAAATAAAAAAAATCAATATAAAACCTCTATTCGTTTAGCCACAAAAAAATATCATATAAACCTATTACAATTTCAAAAAAACACCAAAAACGCATTTAATTTTCTTCACTTTCCTGACTTTGACATCGTCTCAAATCTATAAATCTCAACATAAAGGCGTGAAAATTTACTATATAATGCAGAATTTTGTTGTCTATCGAACTGCATACTCAATTTCTTAAATTTATTAAAATTCATTTTTGCCTTTTTGGCCAGCTTTTCGGGGTAAATGCCACATAATGCGTCGTACCCGGAATGTTATCATGCCCAGTACCCATATTATATGAACTTTGTGCCAATCCGTGTACAGCCTCTGCGCTCACCAACTTTTTCCATTAGTTACGACGAATTCAGTTAGTACAGAGACTGCGCTTACCTGTGGCTACACAACGGGCAGCTATGTATATTCAAGTGTTCTTTGCTGATCAAGCTACTTCTTCGACCTATCCTAACCTGTCGTCGAGATTTTCGCGACAGCTTATACCATCTTGAAGGTCAATATATCGGACCCCAGTGCTGTAACAGCCGCAGCCTGAATTGCTGACACTTCCGCCTGAAAGTTGTTGTAGTGCTCCAGAAGACTTAGCTATACCCTCCGATTAAAAAATATATATATATACCGCCGTGTGAACATCTGAATGGACTCGTTTAAGCTGTGCACTACATCATTTTTTCATACATTTGTATTCTGGATGGATGTCCGGAACTTTCCTGAGAAGTCATATCATAGCGTTATAAAATTAATACTTCCTACTGTCCTTAATTTGCTCTTCTTGTGGCCAATATTCGATCCATGTTCAGTTGCACAGAGACTAATCTTAGCCGCCAATCCCCTCCAATAAAGATCAAGGGGAAGGAGGTACAAATTATATTCAGAGCAAACTAGGGCCTGGTGCCACTATTATGCGCATACTTTTTTGGAACTTAAAATACAACAGGGAAATGAGTTGCTTGTTTTCGACCTGACGATTTTGGTGTCAAATATTAGCTTCTCTCTGTTTCACCATTCACTTAAAACGACGATGAAATGAAAAAAAAAAAATTCATCATAAAATAGCTGTCAAACGTTTGAAGAAATGAGTATTTTCTGGCACGAATAATTACTCTTTTAATTCTCTGTTCCATTTTATTTCATTTTAATTTACTCAGCATTTTCTGTAGTAGATTTTAACTATTTACATTTATTTTAAGAAAATTATATAAAAAGCCAACAAACAGTGTTCCAAACAATAAAGTAAATGCCCGACACTAGGCACTATACTTGGTGAATATTTCAATTACAAATAAAGTATACGTCTGGAGGTCAGTTGCAATTACAAAAAGATTTCTTTTACCGTGCCACAGTAATTAAATCTTGTAAGAGAGCACAACACACAAAGAAATAAGAAAAAACAACTTGAAATTAAAGTTTCTTTAGGAGTCTTTGAATGGAAGAAAATATACGAATGTAATCTTGAGAACTCTATTTTAATGACGTTTTGTATATAAATTGTTTTTAATTGAATTATTTACAAGCCCACACTGATTTATAAAGCCAGTCAGAGATTAGCTTTGGTGAAATTATGTTGTTTATACAAAAAGAGTAACTCTAATCGAAAAACTATTTTCAAAAGCATAGCAAGTTAACTCTCTTTTGTGTTTACTTAATTCTCTGCAACAATTGTTTCCTCTTTCAATGTTATTTTCAAACAAAACTCATCTGTGATAAAAAGAAAACAAGAGAACGATACGTTTAGATTTTTTTCTTATTACAAAAAGACTAAAAGAAGAGATATTTTGCAAATGCAAAAAGAACAGAAGTTGACAGCAACAAAATAAATAAATAATAATGAAAACGCAACCATACAACAGAGTGTACATCGTGATTGTGTTCTGAGAAGTAACTTCTGCTGAATAGTTACTGCACAACTAGCAGCATTAACAGTACGATGTTCAATGTTAAACCGTTATAAAAAATGTTTGTTTGGACTTTACGCACAAATTTATTGATTACACAAACATTTCTGAACCAATCTCATAAATGTAAACTTTCTTAGAAAGAGAATCGATGGGGCTTTAAAACGACTTTATATTCTATGAGTTTTGATAAGATGAATATGGCAATTGCGAATTTTTTTTTATATTTTTTCAATTTTGTCCATTCTCAGTAGCAAACTTTATTTAAAAAATGTAAAATAAGTGATGACATTCTAAATTCTTGTTAAGAGATTGACACTTCGTTTGTAAAATCTGACAGAAATTACCGTAGTTATTATTTCAGTAGTATAACAGTCGTGTTATATTTTTTATATACAGGGTGGCTGATATGTATTGCAACCAACTTCAGGTTGTTATCATTTGTAAACCGCTCGTCTGACAGCCGACAGATTTATTCCAGTGACAGTTCATTTTATTGTTTACAAAATTACAAAAGCATTTTGATCTATTGCATTCAGAAAAAAAGTTATTCGTGATGGAATTCAAGCGTGATAGTGTGATTGCTTTATATTTGGCTGCAAAAGCACATGTGGCTATCGTTAGAGCCCTCCAGCATTTAAATGTGAATAAATCTTTTGTTTCTCGTACCATTGCTGATTACCGTGATACTGGCAGTGTTACATCGCGTCAAAAAGTGGATGAAAGAAAACGGTAACAACACCAGAAATGATCCGAAAAGTGAAGGCCAGATTTGATCGAAATCCGCGCCGCTGTGGTAGAAAAATTGCTCGTGAGCTGAACATATCGCGAGAACGGATGCAACACATATTGAAAAATGAGCTTGCACTAAAGCCATTGAAGTTCCAAAAAGTGCAAGAGCTCACCGATGGACAAAAAAAGTTAGACTGGAAAGAGCCAAGGAGTTACTTCGCTTGCACGAAAGTAGCCAGTTACCGAATTTGGTTTGCTCCGATGAGAAGCCATTCCAAATTGAGCAGTTTGTGAACAAACAAAATGATTGGATTTACTTGCCAAAGAGGTCAGCTGAAAATTTACACCTGCCATTGGCCACCAGACCTCAAGCGCCTCCGATGGTAATGGTGTGGGCCGCCGTAACGGCGATGGTCGCACCCCGCTCGTATTCATCGACCGTGGGGTCAAAATAAATGCCGAATATTATCGGGAAAATGTCTTAAAGACAGTATTGAAGCCCTGGGCAGACAAATATTTTGGCCGCAGACCATGGATATTCCAACAGGACTCAGCACCACCGCACTCAGTACGCGTCAACCAAGAACGGCTTAAAAAGGAGGTTCCTCGCTTCATTTCTACCGCACAATGGCCACAAAAATCTCCGAATCTCAATTCGTTGGACTTTTGCGCCTGGGGCATTTTGGAGAGTAAGGTTCTCACTAAAAAATACCAAAGTGTCCATCATCTCAAGACGGCGCTTCGCCGGGAATAGGCCAAAATACCGCAGAGCCACTTTCGTGCAGCCTGTTATGGCTTTGTCGGCCGTTTGAAGGCCATAATTCGTACCAAAGGTGGCCAATTCGAACAAATCTAAACTGATTCTAAAATTTGATGTTATTTCCAATATTTTTTGCTTTTGAACAAAATTATAAAAAAAATTAAAAAAATATAGCGCTTTACTTTGTTGCATTATATATCATATACCCTGTATATGTACATATATTTTTTCAAATGTATTTTCAGTTAAAAAATTTTCAGAATTTCAGATGAATTTTGATTGTTTGTTGGAAAATGTGTCTATTTCACATTTGAGCGACCACCAGAAGTTGGCCAATGTTTGCGCAAAGCGAAATAATAATATTTGCAAAAAACACAAATATTAGTCGACCAAACGTGAAATTGACACATTTTGCGGTAAACAATCGAGAGATCCATCAAATATTTTGAAAATGCTTGAACTAAAAGTTCGTTTGATAAGGTGTCAATCTCTTCACAAGATAATGCTCTTTCGGAATGTCATCACTTATTTAATCTTTTTTAATTAAATTTTGCAATTAAAAATGGCTAAACCTGAAAAAATAAGAAAAATTTTATATTTTCCAATTTAACCCGATCAAAACTCATAACATGTATGTTTGAACCATATATTTATGTATACCGTTTTAAAGACTCATCTCTCCCTTATCAGAAAACTTTCGATTTTGAAAATTGGTTAAAATAAATTTCGGTAATCAATAATTTTGTGTGAAAAGATTAGAAAAACAGTTTTTGTCAAATAAAAGAAGTTTGGTGGGTACGAGAAATAAAAAAATAGTTTTGAGTTCTACTCAGCAAAACTCACAACCTACACTATGTCATAAGCTGAGTGTATTTTGCGGCAGTGTTATATTTGGTATACGATATTAACAAAATTATATAAAAACAAATAAAAGCAAAATTTCCAATGAAAAATCCAAGATAAAAAAGAACAATTAAAAAATAAATAAAAAGTGTAAAGTTTTTAATAAATAATTGCTTTGCCTGACCTTCAGTTTGTTTGTTTACTTATTTGTATTGAATATTTAAACAATTTGAACAAACGGGTTATAGGGTTAGGGTTAATTTAAGTGTAAGAGGGGATAGGATGTATAATATACAAACCTTTTAGTATGTATGTATATCTGTGACTGTATATTAATAATAAATGTTAATGTTGTTTTTAATGTATATTTAAAAACGTTATAAAACGTATTTTATTTATATGTTGAAAAAGGTATCTATATTTTAGTGTTATAAAATAAATGTTACTTTTTATATTTAAATTTTATATATTTATGTTTATGTATATGTTTCAAAATATCACTTCACAATTTGGTTTTTTTTTGGAAATTCAAATGTTTTTGTCTATTCAATGTATTTTATTCTAATTATAATGTGATTTGTGTATATGTTTATTTTTATTATAATTTCACTTATTTTCTTTGTTCACATTAAAATATGAAGTTTTAGATGAAGTAAGACAACCATATCTTCAAGCTGCATGCATTAGAATCAATTATTGCCTTCAGTGCTATTTACTTTCGACCACGATTTTCTGTTAAATGTCAGGAATTTAATAACTTTTTTAGCAAATTGGGACCAAAATTTTTCGTGGCAGGTGACTTTAATGCCAAACATCAATGGTGGGGATCGAGATTAGTGAACCCTAAAGGTAGCGAACTCTACAAGTTCATAATGAACAACAATTATTCTGTTCTCTCAATGGGAAATCCAACATATTGGCCCACAGATCCAAGAAAGATACCAGATCTTCTAGACTTTGCTGTAATCTCCGGAATTTCTAGTCAACTATTTCAGATTGAAGATTTAGATGAACTAAGCTCTGACCATATACCACTTTTAGTTACTTTTAATACTGCAATACAGTCAGATATGATAAGGCATAAAATTATTAACTATAAAACTGACTTGAAGTCGTTTGGCATCTTCGTTGAAAGGAAAATAAATTTAAATATTCCATTGAAATCTCAGCAAGATATAGATGATGCTGTTGAAAATCTTAATAATGTAATTCACGAAGCTGGATTTTTATCATCTCCAAGGACTGAAAATCAACCTATCCACAATCAAACTATTTTAACTTCTGAAATCAGAAGACTTTTAATTAATAAGAGAAGGCTTAGGAAAATATGGCAAAATAGTAGGAATCCTTTTGATAAACGAAATTTTAATAAAGCTGCCAAAGACCTTAAAATTGCACTTTATAACTTGAAAAATGAGCAGATTGGTAGCTACCTCGAAAACCTCAATACAAATAATATTAAGAATAATGAGTTTTCTTTGTGGAACGCTACAAAATATATAAAAAGACCTACGAGAAGAAATGTTCCAATAAAAGACATTGATAATGTGTGGTGTAAAACCGACAAAAGTATGGCGGAAGCGTTTGCTCGTCATCTAGAAAGCACCTTTCAACCTCATGTAAATACAAATCCCTATGTTAACGAAATTAATGACTTCCTGGATAGTGCTTGTCCTATGGACTGGCCAATTAAACATGTATCTCCAAATGAAGTTAGAGAAGAAATTAGAAAACTGAACTGCAAAAAGTCTCCTGGATATGACAGTATAAATGGTAAAGCGATTCAAGCATTGCCAAAAAAAGGGTATACTTTTTCTGACATATATTTATAATTCAATGCTTCAATTAAATTAATTTCCCTTGCAATGGAAGTGTGCAGAGATTGTAATGGTAAATAAACCGAATAAGCCTGAAAATAATTTAACATCTTATAGACCAATAAGTTTACTGTCTTTATTCTCCAAAATATTCGAAAGAATATTTATGAAAAGATTATTGCCAGTTTTAGAGAAGTCTAATATCATTCCTGATCACCAGTTTGGTTTCAGGAACAAACATGGCACTCCAGAACAATGCCATCGTATCGTCGAATTTATAAGAGATACTTTGGAAACCAAAAAATATTGCTCAGGAGTGTTCTTAGATGTACAGCAGGCTTTTGATAGAGTTTGGCATATTGGACTATGCTACAAACTGAAGAAATTACTTCCAACACCGTTTTATTTACTTTTGAAATCATATTTGACAGACAGAAGTTTCTTTGTTAAGGTCAAATGGACATTCTCTCAAATATATGATATCAAAGCAGGAGTCCCTCAGGGTAGCGTGCTTGTACCAATCCTATATACAATTTTTACTTCAGATATTCCGGTTATTGAAAACGTCTTAGTCGCAACCTATGAGATGACTCAGCCATTTTAACAGCTGATATTTGCCCGAACAATGCATCAAATATTCTTCAAACTGAACTAAATGAAATTGAAGCTTGGTTAAACAAGTGGAATATCAAAGTCAATAGCGATAAGTCCACACATGTCACATTTTCCTTACGACGGGGTAACTGCCCTGTAGTACGTATGGGCAATAATCCTATCCCTCAAAAGGACTGTGTTAAGTATTTAGGATTGTACATTGATAGAAGGTTAACATGGAAGGATCATATAAAAGCAAAAAAGCAACATTAATATAAATATAAAAACAAGACGCCTATTTTGGCTAATAGGTCCAAAATAGGCCAGCAACTCAAATATTGAAATACTGCAAAGGTATCAATCAAGAACGCTGAGATCTATTGCCAAGGCTGCATGGTTTATTTCAAATTTTTCAATCCACAATGATCTATTCATTCCAAAGGTTGCTGACGAAATAAGAAGGCTAAGTGAGAACTATTTACAAAGATTAATTTACCACAACAATCCATTAGCCATTGCTCTTCTAGATGACACCAATGAAGTAAACAGATTAAAAAGGTATCACATTTTGGATTTGCCATTCCGAAATTAATTAATTATTTATTTCTATTACTTGTATATATTTGCCGTTTATGCATTATTTATTTTAGTAACTTTGAATTGTACATATAACAGCTTTTATATTATATTATAATATTATCAGTATACAAATTGTATTAGTATATTGTTGTTCTCAGTGGAGGACAACAAATTATTATCTTATTATATCAAATTTACTTATTATCCTTAAATGGATAGATTGTAAATAAAAATTGTGAAAAAAAAGTTTTAAGCACATACATACCAGACTAATACTTGTCCGATTATGCGATGGAGCCACTGTATGTGTGTACGTACGTATGTATTTTTATAATCAGTTTCATCACATAGCTAGGTACTAGAGATCAGCAATGAATCGTTTTTCCCTACTCATAAGCACTAATGAAATTTTGAATATAACCGAGTCAACAATATTGAAATTTAACTACTCTGAGTATGAGTACAACGTTGACGTCGAACTCATAACATTCGAAATATGTTTGATTTATACGCCTACTCATTCAGGTTTATAAATTTAGAAAAATATTTATAATACTCATAAATGATTTGAGTGATTCAAATCATACGTCAAAATTTACAGTCTTAGTTGTTGTTGCATTTACAAAAAAAGAAAAAAGAAAAAGACAAAGACAGCAAGCAAAGCAAACATACAACCTTCTAGCTAGTATTGTAGTGTTCGTACACGAATCATACTTATTTTGTGATTCTTGTAAATGTTGAGTCATGGAGAGTCGAAATCAACAACATCATGCGTATTGTTAAGTATGAGTACGATGAGTACTTCAAACTTTGAATATGAGTAGTATGAGTATAATATTAAAATAAGTATGAATGCGTATAAGTATTAGCAATTATGAGTATGATTCGATTCTACTCATCATTTTGAATACTCTTTGCGGATCTCTGATACATCATTAAACAGTAATATTTGTCTCTGAAAATACGATGATAATAAAAGAGTAACTTAGCCAAATTGAGAACATTGGTGAAGCTAGTTAATTTCACTTGCCTTTTGCCAATTTGGTAGCTAGTAAATAGGAACTATAGAATAGTATTATTTCGTTGTTTGTGTTTTAATTGAAAATTTTGACTCAAGGATTTCTTTCTCAATTAATTTTTTTTTTCGAGTTTACCTTGTATCCATCAACTTGTGATAGCCAAAAGGAAAGTTAAAAAATAGAACAAATAATTGCCTTTTATTTTTGATTTAATATTTAATTTAATCATTACGAAATTTTATTTTTCTTCTTATTTTATTCTTATTCGAAAATAAAGCAAACGTTGTGAGTTTATTTCTATTTGTATGGAAAAATGATATCCGGAAATTTTCTTACGGATGTAGATTATTTTCTTATTCACCAATAATTCAAATGTATTTTAGCATGTTTTCCTGTTTCCTTCTTCGTTTTACGGTGGAAATATATTTACTTTTGGAAACATGACGGTTTTTAGTTTTTTCGTTGTTTGTTTTGCAATTTTTATTTCTTTTTTTGTTATTGAATATATTTTTTATTTGTTGTGAAAAGTTGTGGACTAACGATCAGCATGTGCTTGTTGAAGTACTCTTAGTATCTGTAATATGGTAGAGTAGAAAACTTTAGGTATGTAATATAGTTTATATCGGGCATTTCAATCGAGCTTTCTATCACTTTGAAATGGCCGTAGTCTAGTAGGTAGTGTGTTGACTTATGTTAGACATCAAAACCAAAAAATTGAAAAATTTAAATATTGAGCGACTTTCTCTCAGCAGATTTCTGAAAGTAAATAAAAATTGCCATGAAAAGTTTCACAAACAAAATCTGTCGTTCGGAATCTACTTTAAACTGTAAGTCCCGCCACTCATGTATAAAATTAACACACACAACATAAGTGGTGTGAGAAGCTAGGCCGTAACCCTGACTGAATAATAGCCAAATATGTTATGTTATCTTTAGATTTAAATAAAACAATTGGCGTGTGAGATATCATCGAAATGTTTATTCGTTTGAAGACATTCGCCTTTAAGAACATTCATCAGACCATATAAAAGGCAATGCCAAGAAGGCAACTGAGTGAGTAAAAGTTCATTCAATGTTGTGTGAAGACGCGGTGTGTTTGAAGAGAGTAATCGTGGTTTGAAGATCTCCATTACAAAGATCTGTCGAATAATTGTTTAGTAATTGTTATTGTTTATGCAAAGGGTATAAACAGAGGAATAACAAACATAGCAATTGCTGTTGTTTACATCAAGCTGTAAACAGTGGCACACAGAATTGTGCAAATAAGAGAGAATTTTAATTCAAATTAAACGCAAATTTATTTTATTTTATTTGCAATCTATGAGCTCATATTTTACAAGTTTTTTAATTGTAAAAACATATTATTGTTCGCGTCATCTACATCTAGTGAGTGTAGTGTTATAAATGGTAATAGTTCCTGAGACATGGATTTAAAAACTAAAGGAACTTATCATAATCTGTCATTGGAAGCTGTACTTGAAGCATAATGATTTAAAATATTTTCCTACCTTCGTAATGTTCCCAAGTAAACATTCTAGAATTATGCTGTGCTATGCAGATTTCACATCACATCCCCTGTCAAAAAACAAAAACATCTTTTTAATTTAAATTTAAAAGATTGGCAAAATCATTGTTTATTTCAACGTTTTTTCCAATTAGTGCTTATGTGGAACTGATGAAGGAATGCAAAATATTTATTTATGTAGTTTTCCTTTTTGCTTTCCCAATAAATTTTCATATACAAATGTGTTTATCATATAAGCAAATTTATTTGCTTTGTTCTCCTTTTATGGGAACAACACAAATAAATTACGTACGAGTATAACTGCAAAAAATACTTGACGATTGAACCAAATATGATACTCCCAACTGTTTCGAAAACCAACTGAATTGTATATTTTATATGAGAATTTCATAATTGATCATGAAAATTTATGAACTTTGCAAATAAGAAGAGTTAAACTATTCAGTTTGGTTTTATAAGTTGCGGCGTTATGTGGCCAAGTTTTGGCAAACATTTGAACAAGAACTTATAACCTATTTTACGACAATTTATGTGTTTAATAGAGTTGTTATAAATTGTCTCATTTAAAATTGAAAGCAGTGAGTTGAAATTTATGCATTCAAAATAAGAGTTTAATACGGTGGTTGAAATTTAATTGCCAAGCAAAATTCTATAGGAAATATCCAACATTCGATATGAAATTATTCAGTTACTGCTTTCATTAACAAGAAATAGAATATTAAACTCATAAACGCAATTCTTGTCATGAAGGACTCGTTTAAGCTGTGCACTACATCATTTTTTCATACATTTGTATTCTGGATGGATGTCCGGAACTTTCCTGAGAAGTCATATCATAGCGTTATAAAATTAATACTTCCTACTGTCCTTAATTTGCTCTTCTTGTGGCCAATATTCGATCCATGTTCAGTTGCACAGAGACTAATCTTAGCCGCCAATCCCCTCCAATAAAGATCAAGGGGAAGGAGGTACAAATTATATTCAGAGCAAACTAGGGCCTGGTGCCACTATTATGCGCATACTTTTTTGGAACTTAAAATACAATAGGGAAATGAGTTGCTTGTTTTCGACCTGACGATTTTGGTGTCAAATATTAGCTTCTCTCTGTTTCACCATTCACTTAAAACGACGATGAAATGAAAAAAAGAAAAATTCATCATAAAATAGCTGTCAAACGTTTGAAGAAATGAGTATTTTCTGGCACGAATAATTACTCTTTTAATTCTCTGTTCCATTTTATTTCATTTTAATTTACTCAGCATTTTCTGTAGTAGATTTTAACTATTTACATTTATTTTAAGAAAATTATATAAAAAGCCAACAAACAGTGTTCCAAACAATAAAGTAAATGCCCGACACTAGGCACTATACTTGGTGAATATTTCAATTACAAATAAAGTATACGTCTGGAGGTCAGTTGCAATTACAAAAAGATTTCTTTTACCGTGCCACAGTAATTAAATCTTGTAAGAGAGCACAACACACAAAGAAATAAGAAAAAACAACTTGAAATTAAAGTTTCTTTAGGAGTCTTTGAATGGAAGAAAATATACGAATGTAATCTTGAGAACTCTATTTTAATGACGTTTTGTATATAAATTGTTTTTAATTGAATTATTTACAAGCCCACACTGATTTATAAAGCCAGTCAGAGATTAGCTTTGGTGAAATTATGTTGTTTATACAAAAAGAGTAACTCTAATCGAAAAACTATTTTCAAAAGCATAGCAAGTTAACTCTCTTTTGTGTTTACTTAATTCTCTGCAACAATTGTTTCCTCTTTCAATGTTATTTTCAAACAAAACTCATCTGTGATAAAAAGAAAACAAGAGAACGATACGTTTAGATTTTTTTTCTTATTACAAAAAGACTAAAAGAAGAGATATTTTGCAAATGCAAAAAGAACAGAAGTTGACAGCAACAAAATAAATAAATAATAATGAAAACGCAACCATACAACAGAGTGTACATCGTGATTGTGTTCTGAGAAGTAACTTCTGCTGAATAGTTACTGCACAACTAGCAGCATTAACAGTACGATGTTCAATGTTAAACCGTTATAAAAAATGTTTGTTTGGACTTTACGCACAAATTTATTGATTACACAAACATTTCTGAACCAATCTCATAAATGTAAACTTTCTTAGAAAGAGAATCGATGGGGCTTTAAAACGACTTTATATTCTATGAGTTTTGATAAGATGAATATGGCAATTGCGAATTTTTTTTTATATTTTTTCAAGTTTGTCCATTCTCAGTAGCAAACTTTATTTAAAAAATGTAAAATAAGTGATGACATTCTAAATTCTTGTTAAGAGATTGACACTTCGTTTGTAAAATCTGACAGAAATTACCGTAGTTATTATTTAAGTAGTATAACAGTCGTGTTATATTTTTTATATACAGGGTGGCTGATATGTATTGCAACCAACTTCAGGTTGTTATCATTTGTAAACCGCTCGTCTGACAGCCGACAGATTTATTCCAGTGACAGTTCATTTTATTGTTTACAAAATTACAAAAGCATTTTGATCTATTGCATTCAGAAAAAAAGTTATTCGTGATGGAATTCAAGCGTGATAGTGTGATTGCTTTATATTAGGCTGCAAAAGCACATGTGGCTATCGTTAGAGCCCTCCAGCATTTAAATGTGAATAAATCTTTTGTTTCTCGTACCATTGCTGATTACCGTGATACTGGCAGTGTTACATCGCGTCAAAAAGTGGATGAAAGAAAACGGTAACAACACCAGAAATGATCCGAAAAGTGAAGGCCAGATTTGATCGAAATCCGCGCCGCTGTGGTAGAAAAATTGCTCGTGAGCTGAACATATCGCGAGAACGGATGCAACACATATTGAAAAATGAGCTTGCACTAAAGCCATTGAAGTTCCAAAAAGTGCAAGAGCTCACCGATGGACAAAAAAAGTTAGACTGGAAAGAGCCAAGGAGTTACTTCGCTTGCACGAAAGTAGCCAGTTACCGAATTTGGTTTGCTCCGATGAGAAGCCATTCCAAATTGAGCAGTTTGTGAACAAACAAAATGATTGGATTTACTTGCCAAAGAGGTCAGCTGAAAATTTACACCTGCCATTGGCCACCAGACCTCAAGCGCCTCCGATGGTAATGGTGTGGGCCGCCGTAACGGCGATGGTCGCACCCCGCTCGTATTCATCGACCGTGGGGTCAAAATAAATGCCGAATATTATCGGGAAAATGTCTTAAAGACAGTATTGAAGCCCTGGGCAGACAAATATTTTGGCCGCAGACCATGGATATTCCAACAGGACTCAGCACCACCGCACTCAGTACGCGTCAACCAAGAACGGCTTAAAAAGGAGGTTCCTCGCTTCATTTCTACCGCACAATGGCCACAAAAATCTCCGCATCTCAATTCGTTGGACTTTTGCGCCTGGGGCATTTTGGAGAGTAAGGTTCTCACTAAAAAATACCAAAGTGTCCATCATCTCAAGACGGCGCTTCGCCGGGAATAGGCCAAAATACCGCAGAGCCACTTTCGTGCAGCCTGTTATGGCTTTGTCGGCCGTTTGAAGGCCATAATTCGTACCAAAGGTGGCCAATTCGAACAAATCTAAACTGATTCTAAAATTTGATGTTATTTCCAATATTTTTTGCTTTTGAACAAAATTATAAAAAAAATTAAAAAAATATAGCGCTTTACTTTGTTGCATTATATATCATATACCCTGTATATGTACATATATTTTTTCAAATGTATTTTCAGTTAAAAAATTTTCAGAATTTCAGATGAATTTTGATTGTTTGTTGGAAAATGTGTCTATTTCACATTTGAGCGACCACCAGAAGTTGGCCAATGTTTGCGCAAAGCGAAATAATAATATTTGCAAAAAACACAAATATTAGTCGACCAAACGTGAAATTGACACATTTTGCGGTAAACAATCGAGAGATCCATCAAATATTTTGAAAATGCTTGAACTAAAAGTTCGTTTGATAAGGTGTCAATCTCTTCACAAGATAATGCTCTTTCGGAATGTCATCACTTATTTAATCTTTTTTAATTAAATTTTGCAATTAAAAATGGCTAAACCTGAAAAAATAAGAAAAATTTTATATTTTCCAATTTAACCCGATCAAAACTCATAACATGTATGTTTGAACCATATATTTATGTATACCGTTTTAAAGACTCATCTCTCCCTTATCAGAAAACTTTCGATTTTGAAAATTGGTTAAAATAAATTTCGGTAATCAATAATTTTGTGTGAAAAGATTAGAAAAACAGTTTTTGTCAAATAAAAGAAGTTTGGTGGGTACGAGAAATAAAAAAATAGTTTTGAGTTCTACTCAGCAAAACTCACAACCTACACTATGTCATAAGCTGAGTGTATTTTGCGGCAGTGTTATATTTGGTATACGATATTAACAAAATTATATAAAAACAAATAAAAGCAAAATTTCCAATGAAAAATCCAAGATAAAAAAGAACAATTAAAAAATAAATAAAAAGTGTAAAGTTTTTAATAAATAATTGCTTTGCCTGACCTTCAGTTTGTTTGTTTACTTATTTGTATTGAATATTTAAACAATTTGAACAAACGGGTTATAGGGTTAGGGTTAGTTTAAGTGTAAGAGGGGATAGGATGTATAATATACAAACCTTTTAGTATGTATGTATATCTGTGACTGTATATTAATAATAAATGTTAATGTTGTTTTTAATGTACATTTAAAAACGTTATAAAACGTATTTTATTTATATGTTGAAAAAGGTATCTATATTTTAGTGTTATAAAATAAATGTTACTTTTTATATTTAAATTTTATATATTTATGTTTATGTATATGTTTCAAAATATCACTTCACAATTTGGTTTTTTTTTGGAAATTCAAATGTTTTTGTCTATTCAATGTATTTTATTCTAATTATAATGTGATTTGTGTATATGTTTATTTTTATTATAATTTCACTTATTTTCTTTGTTCACATTAAAATATGAAGTGTTAGGTGAAGTAAGACAACCATATCTTCAAGCTGCATGCATTGGAATCAATTATTGCCTTCAGTGCTATTTACTTTCGACCACGATTTTCTGTTAAATGTCAGGAATTTAATAACTTTTTTAGCAAATTGGGACCAAAATTTTTCGTGGCAGGTGACTTTAATGCCAAACATCAATGGTGGGGATCGAGATTAGTGAACCCTAAAGGTAGCGAACTCTACAAGTTCATAATGAACAACAATTATTCTGTTCTCTCAATGGGAAATCCAACATATTGGCCCACAGATCCAAGAAAGATACCAGATCTTCTAGACTTTGCTGTAATCTCCGGAATTTCTAGTCAACTATTTCAGATTGAAGATTTAGATGAACTAAGCTCTGACCATATACCACTTTTAGTTACTTTTAATACTGCAATACAGTCAGATATGATAAGGCATACAATTATTAACTATAAAACTGACTTGAAGTCGTTTGGCATCTTCGTTGAAAGGAAAATAAATTTAAATATTCCATTGAAATCTCAGCAAGATATAGATGATGCTGTTGAAAATCTTAATAATGTAATTCACGAAGCTGGATTTTTATCATCTCCAAGGACTGAAAATCAACCTATCCACAATCAAACTATTTTAACTTCTGAAATCAGAAGACTTTTAATTAATAAGAGAAGGCTTAGGAAAATATGGCAAAATAGTAGGAATCCTTTTGATAAACGAAATTTTAATAAAGCTGCCAAAGACCTTAAAATTGCACTTTATAACTTGAAAAATGAGCAGATTGGTAGCTACCTCGAAAACCTCAATACAAATAATATTAAGAATAATGAGTTTTCTTTGTGGAACGCTACAAAATATATAAAAAGACCTACGAGAAGAAATGTTCCAATAAAAGACATTGATAATGTGTGGTGTAAAACCGACAAAAGTATGGCGGAAGCGTTTGCTCGTCATCTAGAAAGCACCTTTCAACCTCATGTAAATACAAATCCCTATGTTAACGAAATTAATGACTTCCTGGATAGTGCTTGTCCTATGGACTGGCCAATTAAACATGTATCTCCAAATGAAGTTAGAGAAGAAATTAGAAAACTGAACTGCAAAAAGTCTCCTGGATATGACAGTATAAATGGTAAAGCGATTCAAGCATTGCCAAAAAAAGGGTATACTTTTTCTGACATATATTTATAATTCAATGCTTCAATTAAATTAATTTCCCTTGCAATGGAAGTGTGCAGAGATTGTAATGGTAAATAAACCGAATAAGCCTGAAAATAATTTAACATCTTATAGACCAATAAGTTTACTGTCTTTATTCTCCAAAATATTCGAAAGAATATTTATGAAAAGATTATTGCCAGTTTTAGAGAAGTCTAATATCATTCCTGATCACCAGTTTGGTTTCAGGAACAAACATGGCACTCCAGAACAATGCCATCGTATCGTCGAATTTATAAGAGATACTTTGGAAACCAAAAAATATTGCTCAGGAGTGTTCTTAGATGTACAGCAGGCTTTTGATAGAGTTTGGCATATTGGACTATGCTACAAACTGAAGAAATTACTTCCAACACCGTTTTATTTACTTTTGAAATCATATTTGACAGACAGAAGTTTCTTTGTTAAGGTCAAATGGACATTCTCGCAAATATATGATATCAAAGCAGGAGTCCCTCAGGGTAGCGTGCTTGTACCAATCCTATATACAATTTTTACTTCAGATATTCCGGTTATTGAAAACGTCTTAGTCGCAACCTATGAGATGACTCAGCCATTTTAACAGCTGATATTTGCCCGAACAATGCATCAAATATTCTTCAAACTGAACTAAATGAAATTGAAGCTTGGTTAAACAAGTGGAATATCAAAGTCAATAGCGATAAGTCCACACATGTCACATTTTCCTTACGACGGGGTAACTGCCCTGTAGTACGTATGGGCAATAATCCTATCCCTCAAAAGGACTGTGTTAAGTATTTAGGATTGTACATTGATAGAAGGTTAACATGGAAGGATCATATAAAAGCAAAAAAGCAACATTAATATAAATATAAAAACAAGACGCCTATTTTGGCTAATAGGTCCAAAATAGGCCAGCAACTCAAATATTGAAATACTGCAAAGGTATCAATCAGGAACGCTGAGATCTATTGCCAAGGCTGCATGGTTTGTTTCAAATTTTTCAATCCACAATGATCTATTCATTCCAAAGGTTGCTGACGAAATAAGAAGGCTAAGTGAGAACTATTTACAAAGATTAATTTACCACAACAATCCATTAGCCATTGCTCTTCTAGATGACACCAATGAAGTAAACAGATTAAAAAGGTATCACATTTTGGATTTGCCATTCCGAAATTAATTAATTATTTATTTCTATTACTTGTATATATTTGCCGTTTATGCATTATTTATTTTAGTAACTTTGAATTGTACATATAACAGCTTTTATATTATATTATAATATTATCAGTATACAAATTGTATTAGTATATTGTTGTTCTCAGTGGAGGACAACAAATTATTATCTTATTATATCAAATTTACTTATTATCCTTAAATGGATAGATTGTAAATAAAAATTGTGAAAAAAAAATTTTAGGCACATACACATCAGACTAATGCTTGTCCGATTATGCGATGGAGCCACTGTATGTGTGTACGTACGTATGTATTTTTATAATCAGTTTCATCACATAGCTAGGTACTAGAGATCAGCAATGAATCGTTTTTCCCTACTCATAAGCACTAATGAAATTTTGAATATAACCGAGTCAACAATATTGAAATTTAACTACTCTGAGTATGAGTACAACGTTGACGTCGAACTCATAACATTCGAAATATGTTTGATTTATACGCCTACTCATTCAGGTTTATAAATTTAGAAAAATATTTATAATACTCATAAATGATTTGAGTGATTCAAATCATACGTCAAAATTTACAGTCTTAGTTGTTGTAGCATTTACAAAAAAAGAAAAAAGAAAATGACAAATACAGCAAGCAAAGCAAACATACAACCTTCTAGCTAGTATTGTAGTGTTCGTACACGAATCATACTTATTTTGTGATTCTTGTAAATGTTGAGTCATGGAGAGTCGAAATCAACAACATCATGCGTATTGTTAAGTATGAGTACGATGAGTACTTCAAACTTTGAATATGAGTAGTATGAGTATAATATTAAAATAAGTATGAATGCGTATAAGTATTAGCAATTATGAGTATGATTCGATTCTACTCATCATTTTGAATACTCTTTGCGGATCTCTGATACTCTTATAGATTCTGCACTACAAATATCATCATTAAACAGTAATATTTGTCTCTGAAAATACGATGATAATAAAAGAGTAACTTAGCCAAATTGAGAACATTGGTGAAGCTAGTTAATTTCACTTGCCTTTTGCCAATTTGGTAGCTAGTAAATAGGAACTATAGAATAGTATTATTTCGTTGTTTGTGTTTTAATTGAAAATTTTGACTCAAGGATTTCTTTCTCAATTAATTTTTTTTTTCGAGTTTACCTTGTATTCATCAACTTGTGATAGCCAAAAGGAAGGTTAAAAAATAATTGCCTTTTATTTTTGATTTAATATTTAATTTAATCCTTACGAAATTTTATTTTTCTTCTTATTTTATTCTTATTCGAAAATAAAGCAAACGTTGTGAGTTTATTTCTATTTGTATGGAAAAATGATATCCGGAAATTTTCTTACGGATGTAGATTATTTTCTTATTCACCAATAATTCAAATGTATTTTAGCATGTTTTCCTGTTTCCTTCTTCGTTTTACGGTGGAAATATATTTACTTTTGGAAACATGGCGGTTTTTAGTTTTTTCGTTGTTTGTTTTGCGATTTTTATTTCTTTTTTTGTTATTGAATATATTTTTTATTTGTTGTGAAAAGTTGTGGACTAACGATCAGCATGTGCTTGTTGAAGTACTCTTAGTATCTGTAATATGGTAGAGTAGAAAACTTTAGGTATGTAATATAGTTTATATCGGGCATTTCAATCGAGCTTTCTATCACTTTGAAATGGCCGTAGTCTAGTAGGTAGTGTGTTGACTTATGTTAGACATCAAAACCAAAAAATTGAAAAATTTAAATATTGAGCGACTTTCTCTCAGCAGATTTCTGAAAGTAAATAAAAATTGCCATGAAAAGTTTCACAAACAAAATCTGTCGTTCGGAATCTACTTTAAACTGTAAGTCCCGCCACTCATGTATAAAATTAACACACACAACATAAGTGGTGTGAGAAGCTAGGCCGTAACCCTGACTGAATAATAGCCAAATATGTTATGTTATCTTTAGATTTAAATAAAACAATTGGCGTGTGAGATATCATCGAAATGTTTATTCGTTTGAAGACATTCGCCTTTAAGAACATTCATCAGACCATATAAAAGGCAATGCCAAGAAGGCAACTGAGTGAGTAAAAGTTCATTCAATGTTGTGTGAAGACGCGGTGTGTTTGAAGAGAGTAATCGTGGTTTGAAGATCTCCATTACAAAGATCTGTCGAATAATTGTTTAGTAATTGTTATTGTTTATGCAAAGGGTATAAACAGAGGAATAACAAACATAGCAATTGCTGTTGTTTACATCAAGCTGTAAGCAGTGGCACACAGAATTGTGCAAATAAGAAAGAATTTTAATTCAAATTAAACGCAAATTTATTTTATTTTATTTGCAATCTATGAGCTCATATTTTACAAGTTTTTTAATTGTAAAAACATATTATTGTTCGCGTCATCTACATCTAGTGAGTGTAGTGTTATAAATGGTAATAGTTCCTGAGACATGGATTTAAAAACTAAAGGAACTTATCATAATCTGTCATTGGAACCTGTACTTGAAGCATAATGATTTAAAATATTTTCCTACCTTCGTAATGTTCCCAAGTAAACATTCTAGAATTATGCTGTGCTATGCAGATTTCACATCACATCCCCTGTCAAAAAACAAAAACATCTTTTTAATTTAAATTTAAAAGATTGGCAAAATCATTGTTTATTTCAACGTTTTTTCCAATTAGTGCTTATGTGGAACTGATGAAGGAATGCAAAATATTTATTTATGTAGTTTTCCTTTTTGCTTTCCCAATAAATTTTCATATACAAATGTGTTTATCATATAAGCAAATTTATTTGCTTTGTTCTCCTTTTATGGGAACAACACAAATAAATTACGTACGAGTATAACTGCAAAAAATACTTGACGATTGAACCAAATATGATACTCCCAACTGTTTCGAAAACCAACTGAATTGTATATTTTATATGAGAATTTCATAATTGATCATGAAAATTTATGAACTTTGCAAATAAGAAGAGTTAAACTATTCAGTTTGGTTTTATAAGTTGCGGCGTTATGTGGCCAAGTTTTGGCAAACATTTGAACAAGAACTTATAACCTATTTTACGACAATTTATGTGTTTAATAGAGTTGTTATAAATTGTCTCATTTAAAATTGAAAGCAGTGAGTTGAAATTTATGCATTCAAAATAAGAGTTTAATACGGTGGTTGAAATTTAATTGCCAAGCAAAATTCTATAGGAAATATCCAACATTCGATATGAAATTATTCAGTTACTGCTTTCATTAACAAGAAATAGAATATTAAACTCATAAACGCAATTCTTGTCATGAAGGACTCGTTTAAGCTGTGCACTACATCATTTTTTCATACATTTGTATTCTGGATGGATGTCCGGAACTTTCCTGAGAAGTCATATCATAGCGTTATAAAATTAATACTTCCTACTGTCCTTAATTTGCTCTTCTTGTGGCCAATATTCGATCCATGTTCAGTTGCACAGAGACTAATCTTAGCCGCCAATCCCCTCCAATAAAGATCAAGGGGAAGGAGGTACAAATTATATTCAGAGCAAACTAGGGCCTGGTGCCACTATTATGCGCATACTTTTTTGGAACTTAAAATACAATAGGGAAATGAGTTGCTTGTTTTCGACCTGACGATTTTGGTGTCAAATATTAGCTTCTCTCTGTTTCACCATTCACTTAAAACGACGATGAAATGAAAAAAAGAAAAATTCATCATAAAATAGCTGTCAAACGTTTGAAGAAATGAGTATTTTCTGGCACGAATAATTACTCTTTTAATTCTCTGTTCCATTTTATTTCATTTTAATTTACTCAGCATTTTCTGTAGTAGATTTTAACTATTTACATTTATTTTAAGAAAATTATATAAAAAGCCAACAAACAGTGTTCCAAACAATAAAGTAAATGCCCGACACTAGGCACTATACTTGGTGAATATTTCAATTACAAATAAAGTATACGTCTGGAGGTCAGTTGCAATTACAAAAAGATTTCTTTTACCGTGCCACAGTAATTAAATCTTGTAAGAGAGCACAACACACAAAGAAATAAGAAAAAACAACTTGAAATTAAAGTTTCTTTAGGAGTCTTTGAATGGAAGAAAATATACGAATGTAATCTTGAGAACTCTATTTTAATGACGTTTTGTATATAAATTGTTTTTAATTGAATTATTTACAAGCCCACACTGATTTATAAAGCCAGTCAGAGATTAGCTTTGGTGAAATTATGTTGTTTATACAAAAAGAGTAACTCTAATCGAAAAACTATTTTCAAAAGCATAGCAAGTTAACTCTCTTTTGTGTTTACTTAATTCTCTGCAACAATTGTTTCCTCTTTCAATGTTATTTTCAAACAAAACTCATCTGTGATAAAAAGAAAACAAGAGAACGATACGTTTAGATTTTTTTTCTTATTACAAAAAGACTAAAAGAAGAGATATTTTGCAAATGCAAAAAGAACAGAAGTTGACAGCAAATGTACTTACCATCCGAGCAACAAAATAAATAAATAATAATGAAAACGCAACCATACAACAGAGTGTACATCGTGATTGTGTTCTGAGAAGTAACTTCTGCTGAATAGTTACTGCACAACTAGCAGCATTAACAGTACGATGTTCAATGTTAAACCGTTATAAAAAATGTTTGTTTGGACTTTACGCACAAATTTATTGATTACACAAACATTTCTGAACCAATCTCATAAATGTAAACTTTCTTAGAAAGAGAATCGATGGGGCTTTAAAACGACTTTATATTCTATGAGTTTTGATAAGATGAATATGGCAATTGCGAATTTTTTTTTATATTTTTTCAATTTTGTCCATTCTCAGTAGCAAACTTTATTTAAAAAATGTAAAATAAGTGATGACATTCTAAATTCTTGTTAAGAGATTGACACTTCGTTTGTAAAATCTGACAGAAATTACCGTAGTTATTATTTAAGTAGTATAACAGTCGTGTTATATTTTTTATATACAGGGTGGCTGATATGTATTGCAACCAACTTCAGGTTGTTATCATTTGTAAACCGCTCGTCTGACAGCCGACAGATTTATTCCAGTGACAGTTCATTTTATTGTTTACAAAATTACAAAAGCATTTTGATCTATTGCATTCAGAAAAAAAGTTATTCGTGATGGAATTCAAGCGTGATAGTGTGATTGCTTTATATTTGGCTGCAAAAGCACATGTGGCTATCGTTAGAGCCCTCCAGCATTTAAATGTGAATAAATCTTTTGTTTCTCGTACCATTGCTGATTACCGTGATACTGGCAGTGTTACATCGCGTCAAAAAGTGGATGAAAGAAAACGGTAACAACACCAGAAATGATCCGAAAAGTGAAGGCCAGATTTGATCGAAATCCGCGCCGCTGTGGTAGAAAAATTGCTCGTGAGCTGAACATATCGCGAGAACGGATGCAACACATATTGAAAAATGAGCTTGCACTAAAGCCATTGAAGTTCCAAAAAGTGCAAGAGCTCACCGATGGACAAAAAAAGTTAGACTGGAAAGAGCCAAGGAGTTACTTCGCTTGCACGAAAGTAGCCAGTTACCGAATTTGGTTTGCTCCGATGAGAAGCCATTCCAAATTGAGCAGTTTGTGAACAAACAAAATGATTGGATTTACTTGCCAAAGAGGTCAGCTGAAAATTTACACCTGCCATTGGCCACCAGACCTCAAGCGCCTCCGATGGTAATGGTGTGGGCCGCCGTAACGGCGATGGTCGCACCCCGCTCGTATTCATCGACCGTGGGGTCAAAATAAATGCCGAATATTATCGGGAAAATGTCTTAAAGACAGTATTGAAGCCCTGGGCAGACAAATATTTTGGCCGCAGACCATGGATATTCCAACAGGACTCAGCACCACCGCACTCAGTACGCGTCAACCAAGAACGGCTTAAAAAGGAGGTTCCTCGCTTCATTTCTACCGCACAATGGCCACAAAAATCTCCGAATCTCAATTCGTTGGACTTTTGCGCCTGGGGCATTTTGGAGAGTAAGGTTCTCACTAAAAAATACCAAAGTGTCCATCATCTCAAGACGGCGCTTCGCCGGGAATAGGCCAAAATACCGCAGAGCCACTTTCGTGCAGCCTGTTATGGCTTTGTCGGCCGTTTGAAGGCCATAATTCGTACCAAAGGTGGCCAATTCGAACAAATCTAAACTGATTCTAAAATTTGATGTTATTTCCAATATTTTTTGCTTTTGAACAAAATTATAAAAAAAATTAAAAAAATATAGCGCTTTACTTTGTTGCATTATATATCATATACCCTGTATATGTACATATATTTTTTCAAATGTATTTTCAGTTAAAAAATTTTCAGAATTTCAGATGAATTTTGATTGTTTGTTGGAAAATGTGTCTATTTCACATTTGAGCGACCACCAGAAGTTGGCCAATGTTTGCGCAAAGCGAAATAATAATATTTGCAAAAAACACAAATATTAGTCGACCAAACGTGAAATTGACACATTTTGCGGTAAACAATCGAGAGATCCATCAAATATTTTGAAAATGCTTGAACTAAAAGTTCGTTTGATAAGGTGTCAATCTCTTCACAAGATAATGCTCTTTCGGAATGTCATCACTTATTTAATCTTTTTTAATTAAATTTTGCAATTAAAAATGGCTAAACCTGAAAAAATAAGAAAAATTTTATATTTTCCAATTAAACCCGATCAAAACTCATAACATGTATGTTTGAACCATATATTTATGTATACCGTTTTAAAGACTCATCTCTCCCTTATCAGAAAACTTTCGATTTTGAAAATTGGTTAAAATAAATTTCGGTAATCAATAATTTTGTGTGAAAAGATTAGAAAAACAGTTTTTGTCAAATAAAAGAAGTTTGGTGGGTACGAGAAATAAAAAAATAGTTTTGAGTTCTACTCAGCAAAACTCACAACCTACACTATGTCATAAGCTGAGTGTATTTTGCGGCAGTGTTATATTTGGTATACGATATTAACAAAATTATATAAAAACAAATAAAAGCAAAATTTCCAATGAAAAATCCAAGATAAAAAAGAACAATTAAAAAATAAATAAAAAGTGTAAAGTTTTTAATAAATAATTGCTTTGCCTGACCTTCAGTTTGTTTGTTTACTTATTTGTATTGAATATTTAAACAATTTGAACAAACGGGTTATAGGGTTAGGGTTAGTTTAAGTGTAAGAGGGGATAGGATGTATAATATACAAACCTTTTAGTATGTATGTATATCTGTGACTGTATATTAATAATAAATGTTAATGTTGTTTTTAATGTACATTTAAAAACGTTATAAAACGTATTTTATTTATATGTTGAAAAAGGTATCTATATTTTAGTGTTATAAAATAAATGTTACTTTTTATATTTAAATTTTATATATTTATGTTTATGTATATGTTTCAAAATATCACTTCACAATTTGGTTTTTTTTTGGAAATTCAAATGTTTTTGTCTATTCAATGTATTTTATTCTAATTATAATGTGATTTGTGTATATGTTTATTTTTATTATAATTTCACTTATTTTCTTTGTTCACATTAAAATATGAAGTTTTAGATGAAGTAAGACAACCATATCTTCAAGCTGCATGCATTAGAATCAATTATTGCCTTCAGTGCTATTTACTTTCGACCACGATTTTCTGTTAAATGTCAGGAATTTAATAACTTTTTTAGCAAATTGGGACCAAAATTTTTCGTGGCAGGTGACTTTAATGCCAAACATCAATGGTGGGGATCGAAATTAGTGAACCCTAAAGGTAGCGAACTCTACAAGTTCATAATGAACAACAATTATTCTGTTCTCTCAATGGGAAATCCAACATATTGGCCCACAGATCCAAGAAAGATACCAGATCTTCTAGACTTTGCTGTAATCTCCGGAATTTCTAGTCAACTATTTCAGATTGAAGATTTAGATGAACTAAGCTCTGACCATATACCACTTTTAGTTACTTTTAATACTGCAATACAGTCAGATATAATAAGGCATACAATTATTAACTATAAAACTGACTTGAAGTCGTTTGGCATCTTCGTTGAAAGGAAAATAAATTTAAATATTCCATTGAAATCTCAGCAAGATATAGATGATGCTGTTGAAAATCTTAATAATGTAATTCACGAAGCTGGATTTTTATCATCTCCAAGGACTGAAAATCAACCTATCCACAATCAAACTATTTTAACTTCTGAAATCAGAAGACTTTTAATTAATAAGAGAAGGCTTAGGAAAATATGGCAAAATAGTAGGAATCCTTTTGATAAACGAAATTTTAATAAAGCTGCCAAAGACCTTAAAATTGCACTTTATAACTTGAAAAATGAGCAGATTGGTAGCTACCTCGAAAACCTCAATACAAATAATATTAAGAATAATGAGTTTTCTTTGTGGAACGCTACAAAATATATAAAAAGACCTACGAGAAGAAATGTTCCAATAAAAGACATTGATAATGTGTGGTGTAAAACCGACAAAATTATGGCGGAAGCGTTTGCTCGTCATCTAGAAAGCACCTTTCAACCTCATGTAAATACAAATCCCTATGTTAACGAAATTAATGACTTCCTGGATAGTGCTTGTCCTATGGACTGGCCAATTAAACATGTATCTCCAAATGAAGTTAGAGAAGAAATTAGAAAACTGAACTGCAAAAAGTCTCCTGGATATGACAGTATAAATGGTAAAGCGATTCAAGCATTGCCAAAAAAAGGGTATACTTTTTCTGACATATATTTATAATTCAATGCTTCAATTAAATTAATTTCCCTTGCAATGGAAGTGTGCAGAGATTGTAATGGTAAATAAACCGAATAAGCCTGAAAATAATTTAACATCTTATAGACCAATAAGTTTACTGTCTTTATTCTCCAAAATATTCGAAAGAATATTTATGAAAAGATTATTGCCAGTTTTAGAGAAGTCTAATATCATTCCTGATCACCAGTTTGGTTTCAGGAACAAACATGGCACTCCAGAACAATGCCATCGTATCGTCGAATTTATAAGAGATACTTTGGAAACCAAAAAATATTGCTCAGGAGTGTTCTTAGATGTACAGCAGGCTTTTGATAGAGTTTGGCATATTGGACTATGCTACAAACTGAAGAAATTACTTCCAACACCGTTTTATTTACTTTTGAAATCATATTTGACAGACAGAAGTTTCTTTGTTAAGGTCAAATGGACATTCTCTCAAATATATGATATCAAAGCAGGAGTCCCTCAGGGTAGCGTGCTTGTACCAATCCTATATACAATTTTTACTTCAGATATTCCGGTTATTGAAAACGTCTTAGTCGCAACCTATGAGATGACTCAGCCATTTTAACAGCTGATATTTGCCCGAACAATGCATCAAATATTCTTCAAACTGAACTAAATGAAATTGAAGCTTGGTTAAACAAGTGGAATATCAAAGTCAATAGCGATAAGTCCACACATGTCACATTTTCCTTACGACGGGGTAACTGCCCTGTAGTACGTATGGGCAATAATCCTATCCCTCAAAAGGACTGTGTTAAGTATTTAGGATTGTACATTGATAGAAGGTTAACATGGAAGGATCATATAAAAGCAAAAAAGCAACATTAATATAAATATAAAAACAAGACGCCTATTTTGGCTAATAGGTCCAAAATAGGCCAGCAACTCAAATATTGAAATACTGCAAAGGTATCAATCAAGAACGCTGAGATCTATTGCCAAGGCTGCATGGTTTGTTTCAAATTTTTCAATCCACAATGATCTATTCATTCCAAAGGTTGCTGATGAAATAAGAAGGCTAAGTGAGAACTATTTACAAAGATTAATTTACCACAACAATCCATTAGCCATTGCTCTTCTAGATGACACCAATGAAGTAAACAGATTAAAAAGGTATCACATTTTGGATTTGCCATTCCGAAATTAATTAATTATTTATTTCTATTACTTGTATATATTTGCCGTTTATGCATTATTTATTTTAGTAACTTTGAATTGTACATATAACAGCTTTTATATTATATTATAATATTATCAGTATACAAATTGTATTAGTATATTGTTGTTCTCAGTGGAGGACAACAAATTATTATCTTATTATATCAAATTTACTTATTATCCTTAAATGGATAGATTGTAAATAAAAATTGTGAAAAAAAAAGTTTTAAGCACATACATACCAGACTAATGCTTGTCCGATTATGCGATGGAGCCACTGTATGTGTGTACGTACGTATGTATTTTTATAATCAGTTTCATCACATAGCTAGGTACTAGAGATCAGCAATGAATCGTTTTTCCCTACTCATAAGCACTAATGAAATTTTGAATATAACCGAGTCAACAATATTGAAATTTAACTACTCTGAGTATGAGTACAACGTTGACGTCGAACTCATAACATTCGAAATATGTTTGATTTATACGCCTACTCATTCAGGTTTATAAATTTAGAAAAATATTTATAATACTCATAAATGATTTGAGTGATTCAAATCATACGTCAAAATTTACAGTCTTAGTTGTTGTTGCATTTACAAAAAAAGAAAAAATAAAAAGACAAAGACAGCAAGCAAAGCAAACATACAACCTTCTAGCTAGTATTGTAGTGTTCGTACACGAATCATACTTATTTTGTGATTCTTGTAAATGTTGAGTCATGGAGAGTCGAAATCAACAACATCATGCGTATTGTTAAGTATGAGTACGATGAGTACTTCAAACTTTGAATATGAGTAGTATGAGTATAATATTAAAATAAGTATGAATGCGTATAAGTATTAGCAATTATGAGTATGATTCGATTCTACTCATCATTTTGAATACTCTTTGCGGATCTCTGATACTCTTATAGATTCTGCACTACAAATATCATCATTAAACAGTAATATTTGTCTCTGAAAATACGATGATAATAAAAGAGTAACTTAGCCAAATTGAGAACATTGGTGAAGCTAGTTAATTTCACTTGCCTTTTGCCAATTTGGTAGCTAGTAAATAGGAACTATAGAATAGTATTATTTCGTTGTTTGTGTTTTAATTGAAAATTTTGACTCAAATATTTCTTTCTCAATTAATTTTTTTTTTCGAGTTTACCTTGTATCCATCAACTTGTGATAGCCAAAAGGAAAGTTAAAAAATAGAACAAATAATTGCCTTTTATTTTTGATTTAATATTTAATTTAATCCTTACGAAATTTTATTTTTCTTCTTATTTTATTCTTATTCGAAAATAAAGCAAACGTTGTGAGTTTATTTCTATTTGTATGGAAAAATGATATCCGGAAATTTTCTTACGGATGTAGATTATTTTCTTATTCACCAATAATTCAAATGTATTTTAGCATGTTTTCCTGTTTCCTTCTTCGTTTTACGGTGGAAATATATTTACTTTTGGAAACATGACGGTTTTTAGTTTTTTCGTTGTTTGTTTTGCGATTTTTATTTCTTTTTTTGTTATTGAATATATTTTTTATTTGTTGTAAAAAGTTGTGGACTAACGATCAGCATGTGCTTGTTGAAGTACTCTTAGTATCTGTAATATGGTAGAGTAGAAAACTTTAGGTATGTAATATAGTTTATATCGGGCATTTCAATCGAGCTTTCTATCACTTTGAAATGGCCGTAGTCTAGTAGGTAGTGTGTTGACTTATGTTAGACATCAAAACCAAAAAATTGAAAAATTTAAATATTGAGCGACTTTCTCTCAGCAGATTTCTGAAAGTAAATAAAAATTGCCATGAAAAGTTTCACAAACAAAATCTGTCGTTCGGAATCTACTTTAAACTGTAAGTCCCGCCACTCATGTATAAAATTAACACACACAACATAAGTGGTGTGAGAAGCTAGGCCGTAACCCTGACTGAATAATAGCCAAATATGTTATGTTATCTTTAGATTTAAATAAAACAATTGGCGTGTGAGATATCATCGAAATGTTTATTCGTTTGAAGACATTCGCCTTTAAGAACATTCATCAGACCATATAAAAGGCAATGCCAAGAAGGCAACTGAGTGAGTAAAAGTTCATTCAATGTTGTGTGAAGACGCGGTGTGTTTGAAGAGAGTAATCGTGGTTTGAAGATCTCCATTACAAAGATCTGTCGAATAATTGTTTAGTAATTGTTATTGTTTATGCAAAGGGTATAAACAGAGGAATAACAAACATAGCAATTGCTGTTGTTTACATCAAGCTGTAAACAGTGGCACACAGAATTGTGCAAATAAGAGAGAATTTTAATTCAAATTAAACGCAAATTTATTTTATTTTATTTGCAATCTATGAGCTCATATTTTACAAGTTTTTTAATTGTAAAAACATATTATTGTTCGCGTCATCTACATCTAGTGAGTGTAGTGTTATAAATGGTAATAGTTCCTTAGACATGGATTTAAAAACTAAAGGAACTTATCATAATCTGTCATTGGAAGCTGTACTTGAAGCATAATGATTTAAAATATTTTCCTACCTTCGTAAAGTTCCCAAGTAAACATTCTAGAATTATGCTGTGCTATGCAGATTTCACATCACATCCCCTGTCAAAAAACAAAAACATCTTTTTAATTTAAATTTAAAAGATTGGCAAAATCATTGTTTATTTCAACGTTTTTTCCAATTAGTGCTTATGTGGAACTGATGAAGGAATGCAAAATATTTATTTATGTAGTTTTCCTTTTTGCTTTCCCAATAAATTTTCATATACAAATGTGTTTATCATATAAGCAAATTTATTTGCTTTGTTCTCCTTTTATGGGAACAACACAAATAAATTACGTACGAGTATAACTGCAAAAAATACTTGACGATTGAACCAAATATGATACTCCCAACTGTTTCGAAAACCAACTGAATTGTATATTTTATATGAGAATTTCATAATTGATCATGAAAATTTATGAACTTTGCAAATAAGAAGAGTTAAACTATTCAGTTTGGTTTTATAAGTTGCGGCGTTATGTGGCCAAGTTTTGGCAAACATTTGAACAAGAACTTATAACCTATTTTACGACAATTTATGTGTTTAATAGAGTTGTTATAAATTGTCTCATTTAAAATTGAAAGCAGTGAGTTGAAATTTATGCATTCAAAATAAGAGTTTAATACGGTGGTTGAAATTTAATTGCCAAGCAAAATTCTATAGGAAATATCCAACATTCGATATGAAATTATTCAGTTACTGCTTTCATTAACAAGAAATAGAATATTAAACTCATAAACGCAATTCTTGTCATGAAGGTTTCCGCCGTAGTTTTCCATTAGCTTAATATTGGATTTGAATGTATTACGCAATCTTTCTTGACTCACATTAAAGGACTCTCAAACAGTGGCTGTTAGTAGCGTGTTATGCATGATAATAACACTTTTTTTGTTTTCGCAACGTCCACTCTTCTTAACTCCACGATTGGGACATTGGAGTAATCGTTGTAATTGTGTAATGTACATGTATAGCCAGTCATTACAATCCTTCAGTCAGGATTACGACCTACCTTCTCACACTACTTAGGTTGTCTGCGTTAATTTTATACATGAGCAGCGGGACGTTCAGTCGACTCCGATTTTTGCTAGAAGTTTGTTTAGATGAATCGGCGTCTTCCTCTAAAATAAATATTTTTTATGTTTCGTTTTGTTGGAGATATCTGATCTGAGGTTTGAACCGTGGAATCACGTCTAATAAGCCTACTAGACTATGGCGACTTCAATATATACCTGTTAATCGATTAAAATCTGAGGAACATGCTAGTCAATCCATTATATTGTTACGTTTTTACCTTTTGAGAAACGTTTAAAATATGAGTTCGTTGATTGCAAAAAAAATAAAAACAAATATGTGTTTAGTTTCAATTAAGCTCTTTATTGTTCGCACTACATTTGTGTGCCACCGCTTACAACTAGACGAATATAACAATAATTGCTTGTTCGCTATTCTTCTTGTCTTACAACGTAGATCTTTTCAAAGACGATCTTCAAACCGCGACTGTTTTCTTCAGACGCAACCCGTTTTCACACAAGACTGACTGAATTCTCACTACTCTTTGTCTGCTTTGTCATGCCTTTTTATATGCCCACGTAATCAGTCTGATGGTTCTTGAATTCGAACGTTCGGGGTTTCGAGAACTCTATCACGACTTCATTGTTGTTTGTGTATTTTGTTCACATAGCTTGGTGTTGCGTTCTCACTTACTTGTCTATCCCCCTTTCTTTCATACTGATGCTGTTGGTTTACTTGTAACGAGTTCGTTGTATTTGTTTGTGTAGCTTATTTGCTTATTTTAATGTTAAACGATGTATACTGTTTCATTTTCGTAACAATATAAATAATTTTTAATAGAAACCGATTCTTTTAATAAGAATTCCTGGAAATTGCTACGTTGTTCTCCTGAAATATACATTTTTCTTTAGAGATTTGTGATAGAAGTGGCACAGTTAGGCATTTGTCGGGGCTTTTAATTCGACATGAAACAAACTGAATTGAAATCAATTTCTGCACCAAAAAGACTCTCCTTCATCTTAAATAAGTTACCTATTCACCTTTCCCTTCCGTATAAGAGTTAATAACAAATTTCTTAAAGTGAAATTTAAATTTTTTTTGTTTCTATCGCAAGAGAACTAAAAACTTCTTTTCGGGAAATCGAGAAATTCATGCAGAGATATTGAAAATTTGTTGCCGAGAAATTGACGGATGACATGTTATGGAATGGGTAGTATTTTGTGGAGACGAGTTGCTGGATATAAGCTCCATGCCCCAAGTTTAAAAATTAGTTTAATGCTATTTTTATCACAAATAAAAAATTAAAATAAAACAGATTTCGCGTGTGAAGTAATAGGAAAAACTGTTGATTTGAAACTTTATAACAAATTTAAATGCAAGCAGGTGCGTTTCGTAGCAACGGTTTGATTTCAGAAGAAAACTTTGCACTTCTATATACCCACACGCCAACCATAAACAGATCAATTGAAAAGAAGGAATACTGATTTCTTGTTTTTCTCAAGAAATTCTAATAACGAGCTTTATATTCAAATTGAATTTGTTGAGGTCGTTGTAAAAATAGTGGCGTGATTATGAAACTGCAAAATATAGAACAGTACACATGTCTAGCTTTAACATACTCAATATGTTTCTAATAAACCTATAAAAAATAAATCAATACTGTTACGAAAATGGAAACGGTGTACCATCGTTTAACATTAAAACAATAAACAAAAGCTCCGCTAACAAATACAGCGAACTTGTTACAAGTAAACCAACAACATCAGTGTGAAAGAAAGGGGGATAGACAAGTAAGCGAATGCAACAACAAACAATGTGAACAAGATCACAAACCTCAATGCAATCGCGATAGAATTCTCGAGAAAGTGAAACCACTAACGTTCAACGTCAAGAACCTTCATCAGACTGTTTGCGTGGGCATATAAAAAGGCAAGATAAAGCAGGCAACGAGTAATAAAAATTCAGTCAGTCTTGTGTGAAAACGCGTTGCGTGTGAAGAGAACAGTCGTGGATTGTAGATCGCCGTTGAAAAGATCTGCGCTGTAGGCAAAGAAGAATAGCGAATAAGCAATTATTATTGTATTCGTGAATTTATAAATTGTGGCACACAAAAGTAGTGTAAACAATAAAGATTTTAATTGAAACTAAACATAAATTTATTTTATTTTTGTTTGGCATCAACGAACTCATATTTTAAACGTTTTTAAAAAGTTAAACACGTAACAATACTATGGCATGAGATCTGCATCTACTGTGAAAAAAGAAACATCCGCAAAAAGGTTGTTTAATAATGGCTGCAATTTTCATTTATTTAATTTTATTACCCTTTTTTCGTGAGTGCTTTTTTTCCCAAACAAAATTTAAATAAGTTTTTGTCAGCACAATGTTTACCCAATGTTCGTTTTTCTCCATTACTTGTTTCCTTTTTCTTTGGCTCTTAACTACCAGGACAAATTATTGTAAATGGATTTTCAACATGTCATCGTTAACATTGTTACTCTTGTCTTCCATTATTGATTTTTAAATTCTTAAATCATCAAGCATGACGAAAAACTCAATTGAATTTAAATAAATTGCGAGGGAATTCAATTTTTCTACTATAAATAAGGTAAAACGTCCTTATGAAACTCGAAAAAAGCAATCCCTAATGTCATGAGAAGATAAAAACGTTACAAAGTACATTTTATATGCAATACTACGGTTGGCTGACTTACGTTTTAGTGTGTAACGCAATTTAAATTTGCTGGTATAATATGCTAATATTCAACAACTTAGAATTTAAATGCACATTTTGGAACAAATGGTTTACGCTCAAATGTGAACTAACCAAATTGACTTCTTTCATTTCATGATTTTCTTCAATAAGGCAGACTATTATACCATGAGACGTCATTGTAGACGTCTTACAATGATTTGTACATTTCTACCAAACATTTATTTTAATTTTGTTTTTTTGGCTTCAAATTTCGAATTTAAATGGATGTTGTACTATGCGATATTTGTGAGTAATTATGAGTAGGAGAGAAGAAAGATTTCTATATCGTAGAATATGCAAGGCATAAAAATATTCGAAGCATAGAAAATAAAAGCAAATCGTACTTTACTTATTTGAGGGCCATTACACTTCTTTAAGTATAATTGCGACCTAGCTTTGTTGTTAATAATGTCTGTAAGTTTCTTCTATCGGGTAGGCTATCTATCGGTTTATTCGGTCATTCTCTTCAGTCACAATATTCAATATATTGTTATGAAAATGAAAAATCTAAAAACTGGTGTTTTGCTTTTAAATCGTTTAACATTAAAAATATAAACAAAAGCTACAAACTGCTACAGACTGTTTACTTTGCCATATAAAAGGCAAGGCAAAGCAGGCGAGTTAGTTAGTGAAGTTCAGTCAGTCTTGTGTGAAGACGCAGTGTGTTTGAGGAGAGTAATCGTTGTTTGAAGATCTCCGTTACAAAGTTCTGTCGAATGATTGTTATTTTTTATTCAAAGGGTATAAACAAAGGAATAACAAAGAAAAGCAATTGTTGTTGTTTACATCAAGTTGTGAACACACAGAATTGTGCAAATAATAAAGACTTTTAATGAAAATTAAACACAAATTTAATTTTATTTTATTTGCAATCTACGAGTTCATATTTTAAATGTAACGTAAAAAACGTAACAATATTATCTTCACTGAATGTAATGAATCGAGTTTCACTTGACCAACTTTCTGATTTATTTGGTCAACGAAATACTGTGCGATGATGACTATTTTGCCAATAAAATCACATTTTCGAATGAAGCTCATTTTCATCTTAGTGGATACGATAATAACGAAATTGCCGCATTTAGGGCTCAGAAGACCCTAACGGGGTCTTTCAGAAGCCAATGCACCCATTACGGCAATTTGGAGCGGCTTGGGGAGCAGGGCCATCATTGGCTCATAAATCATTAAAAATGGAGACACCTATCTTCATGGTATTGATATCACACATCTCATGCCTCAATCGAGTCAAACGTTTATTAGCCATTTAATTAGTAGAAATGTTAATGTCAGTTGGATGCCAAAAAGCTGCGATTTAATAACGTTGGACTATTTCTTGTTTCCGTTAAATAAAAGAGTTAGGCCGACACACCAGAGACAATTGAGCATTTGTACGTCAAGATTCATGTTGCCATTGCCGAAATACGACCCCATACACTTCAAAAGTTGTAAAATTGATTCGAGCGAATGTGGTATTGCGAGGCCAGCCGCGGTGGCCATGTGAATGAAGTAATAATGTATTTCCAACCGGAACAGTTGTAGTACACAAAAAACAATAAATTTATTAAAATTTCTCACCATTTTTGTTTTATTGCATTTTTAAATTATTATTATTTTAAATCGACCACATATGATATTTGCTCACATTATGCTCATACATACTCAGCCAAAAATGTATACATACTGTTAACAAATTTCAGAAATTGTTTAACCAATCCGTTTTCGTTGAAAATCTTTATAATTTTCAGATATCTTTCTTCGATTTTAAGACGGTCTTTTGCATTGGTTCAGAAATTTGTGAAATTTGTTATTCGGATGTATACTCTAGTGAGCCTGTGCAGGGCCACTATTTAGTTCAATTTCAGAATTGTATTTAATATGTAAAATTCATTCATGACAGGCACATATGTGATGTATGAGTGATATTTAATTCCATTAGTTACATACATGACATAATCGAAGATTTTTAATTGCATACTTTTCAGAGTAACTACTCTAGTACAAGTAATATGATGCGTATGAGTCATATATTTCAAATTCAATTAAAAATAATGTATACCTCATTAATTTGGAATTAATATATGGAATTAAGTTATATGACAATTCTGATGGATTTTTAGAAAATTTTAATATCGTAACCTAAAAGCAAATACAAAAACCACAATTCTAGATTATATTCTACTAGGTACTACATCATTTGGCAAAATTAAAAAACCGCTTTTGTTTTATTGCATTTTTAAATTTAAACTTTTAAATGGCTCACCATTTATAAGCCTTTTCGATATTTACAAATTTTCAAAACTCAAACCAGTCTACACATAAATATTTACTTTAGTTGCACAATATAATAAAAAAATGGCATTTGCTTATAATTTCAAAAAATTATAGTTGGATGTGTGCCAGGTAACATATTATGATACAATTGTTACAATATTTGCTTATATACAAAAGTTTAAACAACTAAATATATAAGAAGTTAAATCAACGTATTTCTAATTTCGATGTTTACTATTTGAACATACACACACTTACTCTTACCAGATAGTACATATACTTGTAGAGATAGAAAAAGAGCGAAATAACATAGAAACTTCAGCATCAGAAAGATAATCCTAATTTACTCGTATTTGCTGTTTAAAAAATTTTTTGGTTGAAATGTATCATTATTTGGCAATTTATTTAGTTTATGGCTGTTGTTATATGGTAAAGTGCATAAAATTCTTATTTTTTTATTGAATAATTTATCACTCAATATGTTTCTAATAAACCTATAAAAAATAAATCAATACTGTTACGAAAATGGAAACGGTGTACCATCGTTTAACATTAAAACAATAAACAAAAGCTCCGCTAACAAATACAGCGAACTTGTTACAAGTAAACCAACAACATCAGTGTGAAAGAAAGGGGGATAGACAAGTAAGCGAATGCAACAACAAACAATGTGAACAAGATCACAAACCTCAATGCAATCGCGATAGAATTCTCGAGAAAGTGAAACCACTAACGTTCAACGTCAAGAACCTTCATCAGACTGTTTGCGTGGGCATATAAAAAGGCAAGATAAAGCAGGCAACGAGTAATAAAAATTCAGTCAGTCTTGTGTGAAAACGCGTTGCGTGTGAAGAGAACAGTCGTGGATTGTAGATCGCCGTTGAAAAGATCTGCGCTGTAGGCAAAGAAGAATAGCGAATAAGCAATTATTATTGTATTCGTGAATTTATAAATTGTGGCACACAAAAGTAGTGTAAACAATAAAGATTTTAATTGAAACTAAACATAAATTTATTTTATTTTTGTTTGGCATCAACGAACTCATATTTTAAACGTTTTTAAAAAGTTAAACACGTAACAATACTATGGCATGAGATCTGCATCTACTGTGAAAAAAGAAACATCCGCAAAAAGGTTGTTTAATAATGGCTGCAATTTTCATTTATTTAATTTTATTACCCTTTTTTCGTGAGTGCTTTTTTTCCCAAACAAAATTTAAATAAGTTTTTGTCAGCACAATGTTTACCCAATGTTCGTTTTTCTCCATTACTTGTTTCCTTTTTCTTTGGCTCTTAACTACCAGGACAAATTATTGTAAATGGATTTTCAACATGTCATCGTTAACATTGTTACTCTTGTCTTCCATTATTGATTTTTAAATTCTTAAATCATCAAGCATGACGAAAAACTCAATTGAATTTAAATAAATTGCGAGGGAATTCAATTTTTCTACTATAAATAAGGTAAAACGTCCTTATGAAACTCGAAAAAAGCAATCCCTAATGTCATGAGAAGATAAAAACGTTACAAAGTACATTTTATATGCAATACTACGGTTGGCTGACTTACGTTTTAGTGTGTAACGCAATTTAAATTTGCTGGTATAATATGCTAATATTCAACAACTTAGAATTTAAATGCACATTTTGGAACAAATGGTTTACGCTCAAATGTGAACTAACCAAATTGACTTCTTTCATTTCATGATTTTCTTCAATAAGGCAGACTATTATACGATGAGACGTCATTGTAGACGTCTTACAATGATTTGTACATTTCTACCAAACATTTATTTTAATTTTGTTATTTTGGCTTCAAATTTCGAATTTAAATGGATGTTGTACTATGCGATATTTGTGAGTAATTATGAGTAGGAGAGAAGAAAGATTTCTATATCGTAGAATATTCAAGGCATAAAAATATTCGAAGCATAGAAAATAAAAGCAAATCGTACTTTACTTATTTGAGGGCCATTACACTTCTTTAAGTATAATTGCGACCTAGCTTTGTTGTTAATAATGTCTGTAAGTTTCTTCTATCGGGTAGGCTATCTATCGGTTTATTCGGTCATTCTCTTCAGTCACAATATTCAATATATTGTTATGAAAATGAAAAATCTAAAAACTGGTGTTTTGCTTTTAAATCGTTTAACATTAAAAATATAAACAAAAGCTACAAACTGCTACAGACTGTTTACTTTGCCATATAAAAGGCAAGGCAAAGCAGGCGAGTTAGTTAGTGAAGTTCAGTCAGTCTTGTGTGAAGACGCAGTGTGTTTGAGGAGAGTAATCGTTGTTTGAAGATCTCCGTTACAAAGTTCTGTCGAATGATTGTTATTTTTTATACAAAGGGTATAAACAAAGGAATAACAAAGAAAAGCAATTGTTGTTGTTTACATCAAGTTGTGAACACACAGAATTGTGCAAATAATAAAGACTTTTAATGAAAATTAAACACAAATTTAATTTTATTTTATTTGCAATCTACGAGTTCATATTTTAAATGTAACGTAAAAAACGTAACAATATTATCTTCACTGAATGTAATGAATCGAGTTTCACTTGACCAACTTTCTGATTTATTTGGTCAACGAAATACTGTGCGATGATGACTATTTTGCCAATAAAATCACATTTTCGAATGAAGCTCATTTTCATCTTAGTGGATACGATAATAACGAAATTGCCGCATTTAGGGCTCAGAAGACCCTAACGGGGTCTTTCAGAAGCCAATGCACCCATTACGGCAATTTGGAGCGGCTTGGGGAGCAGGGCCATCATTGGCTCATAAATCATTAAAAATGGAGACACCTATCTTCATGGTATTGATATCACACATCTCATGCCTCAATCGAGTCAAACGTTTATTAGCCATTTAATTAGTAGAAATGTTAATGTCAGTTGGATGCCAAAAAGCTGCGATTTAATAACGTTGGACTATTTCTTGTTTCCGTTAAATAAAAGAGTTAGGCCGACACACCAGAGACAATTGAGCATTTGTACGTCAAGATTCATGTTGCCATTGCCGAAATACGACCCCATACACTTCAAAAGTTGTAAAATTGATTCGAGCGAATGTGGTATTGCGAGGCCAGCCGCGGTGGCCATGTGAATGAAGTAATAATGTATTTCCAACCGGAACAGTTGTAGTACACAAAAAAACAATAAATTTATTAAAATTTCTCACCATTTTTGTTTTATTGCATTTTTAAATTATTATTATTTTAAATCGACCACATATGATATTTGCTCACATTATGCTCATACATACTCAGCCAAAAATGTATACATACTGTTAACAAATTTCAGAAATTGTTTAACCAATCCGTTTTCGTTGAAAATCTTTATAATTTTCAGATATCTTTCTTCGATTTTAAGACGGTCTTTTGCATTGGTTCAGAAATTTGTGAAATTTGTTATTCGGATGTATACTCTAGTGAGCCTGTGCAGGGCCACTATTTAGTTCAATTTCAGAATTGTATTTAATATGTAAAATTCATTCATGACAGGCACATATGTGATGTATGAGTGATATTTAATTCCATTAGTTACATACATGACATAATCGAAGATTTTTAATTGCATACTTTTCAGAGTAACTACTCTAGTACAAGTAATATGATGCGTATGAGTCATATATTTCAAATTCAATTAAAAATAATGTATACCTCATTAATTTGGAATTAATATATGGAATTAAGTTATATGACAATTCTGATGGATTTTTAGAAAATTTTAATATCGTAACCTAAAAGCAAATACAAAAACCACAATTCTAGATTATATTCTACTAGGTACTACATCATTTGGCAAAATTAAAAAACCGCTTTTGTTTTATTGCATTTTTAAATTTAAACTTTTAAATGGCTCACCATTTATAAGCCTTTTCGATATTTACAAATTTTCAAAACTCAAACCAGTCTACACATAAATATTTACTTTAGTTGCACAATATAATAAAAAAATGGAATTTGCTTATAATTTCAAAAAATTATAGTTGGATGTGTGCCAGGTAACATATTATGATACAATTGTTACAATATTTGCTTATATACAAATGTTTAAACAACTAAATATATAAGAAGTTAAATCAACGTATTTCTAATTTCGATGTTTACTATTTGAACATACACACACTTACTCTTACCAGATAGTACATATACTTGTAGAGATAGAAAAAGAGCGAAATAACATAGAAACTTCAGCATCAGAAAGATAATCCTAATTTACTCGTATTTGCTGTTTAAAAAATTTTTTGGTTGAAATGTATCATTATTTGGCAATTTATTTAGTTTATGGCTGTTGTTATATGGTAAAGTGCATAAAATTCTTATTTTTTTATTGAATAATTTATCACACATTAGATCGCTATTTCCTTGTGTAAATTAGCAAAAAAAGAAAAACATTTTTTTTGTTTAGTTAGGCGTAAATCAGTTGAAAATAAATTCAAATTATAATTAAAATTTCATACATAATATAAAGGGTCCGCCAAATAACTTTTTTTTTGAAAATACTTTAAAAAAAACTACTGAATATTTTCTAAAATTTCTTTTTTATTTGAAAGTACAATCCTTCCGGTTAATAATGGAAAATAATTTTATTCAAATTGTTGCCTCGGCTGGCCATGCAGTAGCCTACACGATCGGTCCAATTTTTAAGCACATTATCGATTGTGTGCAGCTGTATTTCTCCAATGGCTTCACGAATATTGTCCTTTAAAGCGCCAATTGTTTCTGGCTTGTCGGCGTAACACTTATCTTTGACGGCACCCAACAAGTAATAGTGTAAAAAGAGTAAAATGGTAAAAAATCATAAATAATATTCATCTACAAAAGATTGCATTGAAAATAAATTGATTGCACGGTTAATTAAGGCACACCTTAGAGATCATATGCATTTAATCTTGTATGTACAGTTAATAAATATTTTTAATTATGAACTAAATAGCAACCAAATCAAATAAACCGTAAATTTAGTTAGAGTTGTGGTTTAATCAATTTGAGACAGAATGTATAACTCAAACTAGTGACTTTATATTGTATTATGCTTGCGAATAAGATTGGAAAACAATGTGTATTCGCTGAATAGGTTTAATGGGGGTCATTCTGCCTGAACCTTATTTTCATTGCTAAATCATCTTCAGCCATAAAACCGATTTGTAGATGAATGAGTATGTGAACAAACAAAATTGCCCCAAATTTCGAACCACATTCGATCCAAAAGATAACAATGCATTTTCATAATAGAACCAAAAAGTTTATAGTTGGGCTGACTTCCAAAATGTATCAATACAAAGTTTGTATGCAGTTCTACTACGGTATATAAACTATGTATATATGCAAAGTTACCAAACAATGCATTAACTATAAATCCGATGCCTGATTGCTTTTTGACTGCGGTAAAAATACACATTGACGACGTTTTGAAATAGAATACATTGTATATATTTTGTACAGCGGCGTTATGAAGCACTATACTTTGTTTAAACACAAAGCAACTAACATTTTGGAAGGCAACCTTGGTTAATATGAAAAATAAATAAATATCTTATAAGTTAAGTGACCGTGTGTGATAGTTAAAAAGCTTCGGACTTGTATTGCAAAATAATGCAGTAAATATATTGTTACTAAGATCAATTAATCAATCAAGATATTGGTGTTTTGCTTTTACAACGCTTACTATTAAAATTATAAACAAAAGCTACAAAAACAAAACAATGCCGTAAACAAACCTGTCTACAAATTATCATACTGCTTAATATAACAACAAACTCCAGCATAAAAAAATGGTAAACAAGTAAACAAAAATACAACAACAAACACAACGAAGTTAGCAACAGTAGCGACACCGCTAATAAAAGAAGTTTAGCAGTGTCAGCGTAATTTGTAATTTCAACAATTCCCCACGATTGCTGCACGCACAACAATTATTGGCCGATAACAAAAATATCGTATTACGATTAAAACATATTTGCCAACTAATCGTCTGGATAACCACACATGTCGATGCAACGTGATCCACGCAGTTTTCTTGGTGAGATAGCGAATGGGTTTTTGGCAGTCTTGGTCGGATTCTCGAGTCGTTCGTTGTTCGAGGTTAAATTAATTGTTAAACCAATATCATGAAATATTAAATTAATTATTTTATTAATATTGTGGAATATTGAATTAATTATTTTAATTGTTTAATTAATTTTGTGAAATAAATTTTTAGGAAATTAAATATTTTTAAAAGGTAAATCAAATTATGTTATTTCTTAAGGTGCAGTCTTGCGTACTTAAAAATTAATTTTTTTAAAAATATCAATTTGAAAACTCTAACTACGAGAATAAATGTCAACAAAATAAACAAACAAACAACAACAAACATGTAAACAACAATGTTTACATTTATAGAAATATCGAGGAGGCGAAGTCAAGAACATTCATCAGATTTATTTAACCTGCCATATAAAAGGCCAAGGTAAGGCAGGCGAGTGAGTTAGTGAAGTTCAGTCAGTCATGTGTGAAGACGCGATATATTTGAGTAGAGTAATCGTGGTTTGAAGATCTCCGTTACAAAGATCTGTCGAATAATTGTCTAGTAATTGTTATTTTTTATGCAAAGGGTATAAACAAAGGAACAACAAACAAAGCAATTGTTGTTGTTTACATAAAGTTGTGAACAGAGGCACACAGAATCGTGCGAATAATATTTTTAATTAAAATTAAACACAAAGAAGCACATTCAACTTGCGTTATTGCAACAGGCCAAGGAACGTAAGTTGTATTGTTTTCAAGTTGTATTTATTTAATATATTTTTTGTTTGTTTATATAAGTTTAAGCGATTTACACGTAGGATGACTGAACACCACACAATAGCTGGACGAGACAATTTATATTCCTTTATTACTAGTACGGGTTTTGTAGCATCAGCGTATTAAACGTTACGTCATAATTCGATGACAAATTATTGCAATATTTTTCATTTCGTCACTTTGTGAAAAACAATTTCTTTCGGCAGATGTAAAGAAATCTAAAATAAAAATGTTGAAGGTCAAGTTCATGCATCAGTGTTGCTCACAGGCATTGTGCTCTTGATGACATGTCATACTAAAAATAAACTGTGTTGGCTGAATCTCAAGAGAAGTAAAACAAGAAAAAAAATTATGACCAATTTATTATTTCCTGTTATTTTCTTGCTTCTTTTACGATTTTCTTTCTTGTTTTTTTTATATTCTTGTGTAATTTGTCATTATTTTCCTTTTCTTAACAGGAATATAAACATTTCAAAACTGTATTTTAAGCACACGTAGAAAAGCCAACAAACGTATAATTGAATAGAAAAGACTATACATTGGCACTTTAAGTGAAAAATAAAGAAAAAATGCAAAAATAAGTGATTTTTAATTTGGAATATCTATAGTATACCCTCTCTTAGATGATTATAAAGTTATAGGCATACTTTTTTCTCGTATCGACACTTTTATTTCCACTTTCAACTTCTGTTTCACTATACGGTAGATTCAGATTTAATCCGTTGTGTAGGTAGTGGTTAGATGTTATGTTTGGTAGCATTCTTCCGATACATATATCCCTTGCAGGCGTAATACTTGTTTAGCATCCATAGAGTAAAACTTATTTTACGTTGGATTTCAATCCTTCTTTTTGTTGTTACATTTGATCTAAAATGATTACCAGATGTTTTCAAAGATCCGAAATTTTGTTTTGCTTTTTTCATTCTATTTGTGGAGACTTCAGTTAAAGTTAGCATGCTAGCGAGACAATTACATACCACAACATCTTCCAGTGGTGCATTGTCTAATGTTAGTGTATCTCCGCAATCAATGCGGATGGGTTTTGGTTATTCCGAAATCAATGAATTAGTGAATTTTATACCAGATCTTATTATGGTAGAAGTAGCAGAAATCTCTTCTTTTATTTAGAATAGAAGCAGCAGTAGTATTTCTTGTTGAAAGCTTGCATTTGTTCATACTTTCTAGGATTCTGCCATCAATATATTGCATGGTAAGGCACTAACGTTTTCTTATCAGTATTATAAAGGGTGATTTTTTAGAGCTATAGGAAAATTTTTCATAAAAAAACACATAAAATTCAGAAAAATTCATGAAATCTTTATTTGAATCGATAGTACGGTCCATATAATTTAATGTTTGAAGATTATTTCATGCAAATGTTGACCGCGACTGCGAATCAAATGGTCCATCGGCTTAGTCCAACATTTCGGCTGGCATCTCACGAATAAATGCTTCAATTTTGTCTTCCAATGCGTCAATTGAAGCGGGCTTGTCTGTATAGACATGAGCTTTAACATAGCCCGACAAAAAATAGTCTAAAGGCGTTAAATCGCACGATCTAGGCGGCCAACTGACCGGTCCCGAATGTGAAATAAAATGTTCACCGAACTCGCCTCTCAATAAGTCCATTGTTAAGCGTGCTGTGTGGCATGTGGCACCGCCTTGTTGAAACCACATGTCTTGCAAGTCAATCTCTTGCATTTTGGGCAAAAAAGTTGGGTACCATCTCACGGTAGCGCTCACCATTCACAGTTACGTTACGATTCGCAGCATCTTTGAAGAAGTACGGTCCAATGATGCCACCAGCCCATAAACCGCAACAAACTGTGACTTTTTCTGGATGCATTGGTAGCTTTTGCAATGCTTCTGGCTGATCTTCACTCCAAAATCGACAATTCTGCTTATTTACGTACCCATTGAGCAAAAAATTAGCTTCGGCGCTGAACACAATTTTTCGATAAAGAAGTGGATCTCCGGTCAACTTTCCAAGAGCCCATTAACCAAAAATTCTGCGTTGCGGTAGGTCGTTCGCCTTCAATTCTTGCACCAGCTGTATTTTGAAAGGCTTCACACCTAAATCCTTCCACAAAATTTTCCACGTTGTTGAGTAATAGAGGCCCAATTGCTGCGAACGGCGACAAATCGATAATTGATGGTCATCGTTAACACTGGCCGACACAGCTGCGATATTTTCTTCAGTTCGCACTCTACGTAAGCGTTTTGGTGGTTTAATATCCAACAATGTAAATTTGGTGCGAAATTTAGTCACAATAGAGCGAATAGCCGCTTCAGTGGGTTGATTAAACTGACCATAAAATGGAAGAAGCGCGCGATGAACTTTCTTAACAGAGCACACATTTTGATAATAAAATGCAATGATTTCAAGCGTTGTTCGTTTGTAATACGATTTATGGTTAAATTATAGACCAAACTGAAGATGTTTGACAGTGAAACAAAACACGAAACGTGCGTGAGCTGTTTAAACCAGTGTTGCCAAAAAGATAATAGCTAAAAAATCACCCGTTATAATAATCTGTTTACTTAAATGTTTTATTCTTTGGTCTAGAATGCGAAACTGAAAGAGAAAATTTTTTCTGACCTCAAGAAAATCCAATAATTACCTTTAACATATTATTACGAAAATGGAAATGGTGTTTTGCTTTCACATCGTTTAAATTATAAACAATAGCTACAAAAACGAAAACAATGAACTTGTTTACATGTTGAACAAGTAAACAAAAATATACCAACAAACAAAGAATAAATGTAAGTAACATGTTTGCATTTATAGAGATTTCCTGAAGGCGAAGACATTCTCCTTCAAGAGCATTCATCAGACTGTTTAGCCTGCGATATAAAAGGCAAGACAAAGCAGGCAACGGAGTCAGTAAAAATTCAGTCAGCCTTGTGTAAAGGCGCAGTGTTTGAAGAGAATACTTGTGGTTTAAAGGTCTCCGTTATAAAGATCTGTCGAACAATTGCTATTGTTTACGCAAAAGAGTCTAAAGAAGAATAACAAACAAAGCAATTGTTGTTATTTACATTAAGTTTAAATATGTAAATATTATTTAAAAAATTATTATTATTATTAATTATTTGAATATCCTTCTTTGTTAGTCTCATTGGAGATTAATACTAATGTCATTTTTTATTTTTTTTATTATTTTTTATTTTTGTTACTCAATTTGCTTATTATTGTATTAAAATAGATTGCAAATAAATATATGAAAAAAAAAATTTACATTAAGTTGTGAACAGTGGCACACTGAATTGTGCGAACAATAAATAATTTATTTGAAACTAAACACAAATTTATTTGTTTATTTTATTTGCAATCTACGAACTCATATTTTAAACATTTTTAAAAAGGTAAAAACGTTACAGTCTTTTGTTACTTCCGTAATCAACAATACAAATACAAAAATCCAATTTCATTTTCGGAAGAAAGGGATTTGTTATTGTGCGCATTATTTGCTTTGTAACTCGTTAATTAATTTATACTTAAAAGTGGTTTCATTTCCACTTGTAATGAATGGCTTCCCTCCAGGTATTACAATACCTTTATAAAAAGAAAAATATTTAAACAGCATAGGAGCTTAAGAGTTGATTTTAGAATAATAATGTAAAAAATTGTTTAATTTAAAATATTGTTACGTTTTTACCTTTTTAAAAACGTTTAAATATGAGTTCGTTAATTGCAACAAAGTAAAAACAAATATGTCTTTAGTTTTTCTTAACTCTCTTTATTATTTACACTACTTTTGTGTGCCACCGTATAGAACTTAACGATACAACAATAATAATCTGCTTATTCACTTTATTAGTTCACACAAGTATTCACTGGATCTTTACAACCACGACTTATTTTATTCACACGCAACTTCACACAAGGCTGACTGTATTAACTCTGACTGCTGCTTGCTTTGTCCAGCCCTTTTATAGTCCGCACGCACGTATGATCAGTATGATGAACGTTCTCGATGTGGAAGGTTCTCGCTCGCGCCATCTCGAGAACTTTGCTTATGTTGTCTGTTACATATTTGTCGTAGCTGGTTTGATTCATTCCATGTTGTTGTTGCTACCAGGTTCGTTGCACATATGTGTGTGTGCAGCTTTAGATAATCAACACGTTCGTTGTATTCTTAGTGTTAGTGCGTATTTGTATTGTGTGGCTTTTGTTTATCGTTTTTATTGTTAAACGATATTAGGTCGTTTCGTTTTGCGTAACACTGCCGCCCACTTAAGCCTGTTCGTCCCGAATAGGCTCATAATCTCCTTTCCCATATTTCCTTCATTTTTGTTCGGGGGCTGTTAGCTTTCTGTATCCTGTACACGACATCGTTTAACCGTTTAATTATTTTATACGGTCCATCCCAGCTGGTTTGTAGCTTGGGAGATAATCCTTTCTTCCGCTTTGGGTTGTATAGCAGAACCATTTGTCCCGCATGGAAGCCCTCCGTGTTTGCCGCACGATCATACCTGGCTTTCATTCTATCACTGACCATTTTTATACGGGTGCGCACAAACTCATGAAGTTCATTTAGGTTTTCGTCTTTTCCAGTGTATGTGGCATCTCTCTCGGTGCCGGGCTTAACACCAAACTCTAAGTCACCGGGCAGCTTTATCTCAGTCCCAAAGATAACCTTGGCGGGTGATCTAGACCGCGGATCGGTACGCCAGTAGAAACCTCGGAATGTGTTCGTCCCAGTCCTTCTGTTGCTCGCTCACTACTTTTCGCAAGTATTCCTCCAGGGTTCTGTTAAATCGCTCTACCATTCCGCTTGACTGTGGGTGAAGAGGCGTATTTCGAGTCTTCTTAATACCGTATACTTCGCACATTTCCTTGAATACAGCTGACTCAAAATTTCTGCCTTGATCGGAATGTAGTTCTATTGGAACCCCGTAGCGGCATACCCAGTTGTTCACAAAAACGTTAACTATGGTGTTCGCCTCTTCATTGGGTATGGCATATACTTCCGGCCATTTGCTGAAGTAGTCCATCACAAGGAGAACATATCGGTTTCCGGCATTGCTGACTGGAAAAGGGCCTGCAACGTCCATCGCTATCCGCTCGAAAGGTGCGCCTGAGTTATACTGTTGCAGCTGACCTCGAGTTCTTCTTACTGGACCTTTAGCTGCAATACACTGGGTACAATTTGCTATCCAGTCCGATACTGCTTGCTGACATCCAACCCAATAAAAACGTTGTTTTAGCCTTTCCAGCGTCTTGGTCACTCCAAGATGTCCTCCGCTGGCTCCATTATGGAACTCCTTTAACACTTCTTTCATTCTGGAGGAAGGCACTACCAATAGGTTGGATGAGGTCTTGCCATCAGCGCTTTCCCAAAGTCGATATAGGCACCCATTTATGATCTTTAAGCTGTCCCATAGTGCCCAATAAGCTTTTGTAACAGGACCCTCTGCGGATATCTCATTTCTGGTCGGTCGTTTGTCCTCTTCCTTAGCTGCTATTATTTTCGCCAATATTGGGTCACTTATTTGTGCTTGGGACCAGTCTTCGTTAGCTTCAATCCGCGTTAGCCGGATATCGACGATGGATTCCTTTCTCTCAGCTTTCACGCAATGTTTACACTCCAAATTGTAAGGTCGGCGTTAAAGAGCGTCAGCATTTCCATGTTTTATGCCCCTTCGGTGTTCGATGCTGAAGTCGTAGGTCTGGAGGCGTTCAATCCAACGTGCTAACTGTCCTTCAGGGTTCTTGAATTGTAGCAGCCATCTCAGTGCAGAGTGATCAGTCCTTAGCAGAAAATTTTGGCCATACAGGTACTTGTGGTAATGTTTGATGCACTCCAGCACTGCCAGTAGCTCTCGTCGGGTCACACAATAATTCCGTTCAGGCTTTGACAAGGTGCGACTATAGTAGCCTACGATTTCTCTGTTCCATTGATCACTTGGGAAAGTACACCACCAATACCATATCCGCTAGCATCACTGTCTAAGATGAACTTTTCTCCTGGGACTGGATACGCCAAAACTGGTGCAGCGCACAACAGGTCTTTTAGTGTCTGGAACGTCTTCTCCTGTGGCTCACCCCATTGATAGATTTTTGAATTCTTGGTGAGCTCATGCAAACTTGTAGCCACGCTGGCAAAGTTAGGCACAAAGCGTCTGTAGTATGTACATAGTCCCAAAAAGCTGCGTAGTTCATGAACATTCTAGGGACGAGGCCAGTCCTTTACTGCTCGTATTTTATCTTCATCGGTGGATATGCCATCTGCTGTGACAAGATGCCCCAAATATTTCACCTGCTTTTGGAAAAATGCACATTTCTTTACGCTGAGTTTTAGTCCAGCCGTTGTTATTCGTTGCAGAACTTCTCCCAGGTTCTTGAAGTGTTCGTCGAAAGTTCTGCCCATCACTATTATGTCGTCGAGATACACCAGGCAAGTCTTCCAATGCAGTCCCTTTAGCACACGTTCCATAAGCCGCTCGAATGTGGCCGGAGCATTACAGAGTCCAAATGGCATAACCTTAAACTGCCATAAACCGCCGTTCGCACTGAATGCGGTTTTCTCTTTGTCCTTGTCTGCAATCTCCACCTGCCAATACCCGCTTTGTAGATCCAATGTGGAGAACCATATTGTTCCGGCTAGCGTGTCGAGTGTGTCGGGTAACTATCCTTTTTGGTGACATCATTCAGCTTCCTGTAGTCTACGCAGAATCTTGTACTGCCATCTTTCTTCTTTACTAAGACTACAGGTGAGCTCCACGGACCCGATAATGGTTCGATTACACCGCTCTTCCTCATTTCGTCGACTAACTCCTTGACCTCATTACGCTTCGCCAGCGGTATGCTTCTGGGTGCCTGCTTTATCGGTCTCGCTTCGCCAGTATCAATTTCAAGTTTGACCATGGCTGTTCTTCCTTGCCTTTTGTTGTTCGTAGCGAAAGCGAAAGCATACCTCTTTAGCAGCTTTTTGGCTTTGTTTTTTCTGCAGCTGCTAAACCTGCAATCCATTTCTCCACATTTTCACCAAATTCCTTTTGCTCCTTGGCTGACATATCGGCAGGTTGCGGCGTTTGTTCGCTGTTTATTATCGCCTCTACTGGAACACATTGGCCCACCTCTGAGTTTTTACAGACGACTCTTTCATGGCCTGATAGATTTAGCACTCTCACCGGAACTATTCTTTGTTCTGTGGATTTGACGAGGGCCTTTGCTGATATTAAGTCCGTCTGTATTTCTACTGGTTCAACAACCCACAAGCGGTTTTCCACACAATTTCCATCCATACGCCCCCATATCAGTGATTCACTCTGAGGTGGCAATTTGAGTTGTTCGACCGCAACTATCCTTCTGGCGTCCACTTGGTGCTTGTACCCCACGTCTAGAGGTATCTCTACATTTCGCCAACTCATAATCTGTTGCCCCATATTCAAATTGATGCCATGAGCTATCATAAAATCGGCACCAATGATAACCTCGTCCACAATATCGGCAACAATAAAGATGTGACTTACACTAATGTAGCAGTAGCTGTCCGTAGTCTTACATTGCTAAGTGTCTTAAATTTTCCCTTCACTACATCTGGTCTGATGATACACTGCGTCGCCCCGGTGTCTATTGTGAAGGTATGTGGTCTGCCATTTATGTATCCGCACGCCGTAAGATTGTTGTTGTTCTGTTGCATCACTGATATTGAGATTGTGGGGCCCTCGCTTGTGGGAGCCAGCACTTGCCCCTCAGTGCTAGCTCGTTTTAGTTTAACGGGGACTCTTGTGAAGATGGTTGGTAGTTCGCCCGTTTCTTATTCCTTGATGGTGAGGCGGAACTTGATCTCTTGCGTGGCGCTTTGCAGTTTCTTTGGAAATGACCGCCCTTTCCACAATTGAAGCATTTAAGTTTAGCCTTTTGTCCATTTTCTACCAAAACTTGCTTCAACATCTCTTTAAATTTGTCCAAAAGGCATTCTTCCTCCTCCACGACTTCCATTTTTCGCACTTTACTGACTTGGGGTCTAGAAATCGTGCGAGCGGTCTCCTGGGCTAGTGCGAAGGCCACGGTCTCTGCAAAAGTTGTCTTCTGTGTAGAACATACCGCTAGTTTAATGTCAGGGTCGCGTATACCATTCACAAACGCCTCGGTCTTAATGTTGTCTATCAGCGGGTGGTTTTCTCCGGGGTATGTTAGCTGCACTAATCTCTCGACTTCCATTGCAAAGGCCTGAAGTGTCTCATTAGACTTTTGCGCCCGGCACCTTAATTCCATGCGGTACAATTCTCTTTTGTGCTCATCGCCGAATTTACGCTGTAACGCCACCATCAACTCGTTGTAGTTGTTCCTGCAGCTGGCTGGCATGGTTTCTAGGATCTCAGCTGCGACACCTTTTAGCGCCAAAATTAGTTCCAGAGCCTTCTCTCCATCGTCCCATCCGTTTCTGCTGGCTACTGTCTCGAATTGGAATTTGAATACGGATAGGGGTGAGCTACCATCAAAGCAAGGTGTTCTTATCCTGCCGGTGCTTTCCGAAATGACTCGCACTGGTTCCGGCCGCTGGCTTTGGAGGTTGTTGATCTTTTCCTCCATCATAACGATTTTTCCGCCGACGGCCTTCTCCAAATTGTCCACTTTAGTGTCAACGGCCTTTTCTAAATGTGACACCCTTTCCTCTACACCAGTGATCCTTTTGCTGACCGACTCATGGATTTTCTGCAGCTTTCTAGATGTTGCTTCGAGCTCCTTTTCAATTTTTGACAAAATTGCTGCTTGCAGTCGTTGGTTTTCGGCTCTAGAAGCTTCGAATAGCCTCTGGTTCTCAGCTCTAGAAGCTTCTCGTACATCAGCAAACAGCCTTTCGTTTGCCTCTTGCATTTTTCGATTTTCGGCTCTGGAAGCTTCTTGTACTTCAGCCAGAAGTTTTTGATTTTCGGTTCTAGAAGCTTCTTGTACTTCAGCTGGAAGTTTTTGATTTTCGGTTCTAGAAGCTTCTTGTACTTCAGCTAGAAGTTTTTGATTTTCGGTTCTAGAAGCTTCTTGTACTTCTGTAGAAGTTTCTGATTTTCGCTTCTAGAAGCTTCGAATAGCTTCTGGCTTGCTACTTCCATTTTCTCCATCATAGCAGCTAGCAACAAATTTATGTCAACACCGCTAGGGGTTGCAATGGCCTTTACCTCTCGTTCCTCTTCATTCTCGAACTCGTAGGAATCGATGTCAATGCCTTGAAGCAGCAGGTGTTCCCTTAACCGCTTTTGCAATTCATTCTTCGTGCCCATTGTTGACAGTTTGAGTTTATCCAACTCTCGTTTAAGCCGTTCCACTTTTAACTCAGAGAGTTTCATTTTGATTTTGATTTTCTCTTTCTTAATTATTATTTATTTTTACTTTTGGATTTTGCAATCCCACTTCTGACACCAATTGTTACGTTTTTACCTTTTTAAAAACGTTTAAATATGAGTTCGTTAATTGCAACAAAGTAAAAACAAATATGTCTTTAGTTTTTCTTAACTCTCTTTATTATTTACACTACTTTTGTGTGCCACCATATAGAACTTAACGATACAACAATAATAATCTGCTTATTCACTTTATTAGTTCACACAAGTATTCACTGGATCTTTACAACCACGACTTATTTTATTCACACGCAACTTCACACAAGGCTGACTGTATTAACTCTGACTGCTGCTTGCTTTGTCCAGCCCTTTTATAGTCCGCACGCACGTATGATCAGTATGATGAACGTTCTCGATGTGGAAGGTTCTCGCTCGCGCCATCTCGAGAACTCTATTGCTAGTACATTGTTGTTTGTGTACTTTGCTTATGTTGTCCGTTACATATTTGTCGTAGCTGGTTTGATTCATTCCATGTTGTTGTTGCTACCAGGTTCGTTGCACATATGTGTGTGTGCAGCTTTAGATAATCAACACGTTCGTTGTATTCTTAGTGTTAGTGCGTATTTGTATTGTGTGGCTTTTGTTTTGCGTAACAATATCTTTCTACTTTGCAAACTTTCTCTGAAATCCATTTTGTCTTCATTTGAATGAATACTTTGTTTAAAACAGGAAAAAAAAATTAAACTTAAAGTTATGAGTATATTCTTTATAATACTGTCGTACTGTTGGAACGTGGCTATTTGCTTGACAGTAATGGGATTGGATGATTGCAATAAATGCTTCTTACCCCATTGCTTCTGGAGTGCTGTAGGAAATTTTATTGGGAATCACTTTATATTTAAAACATATTTACATTACATTGAGCAGACCTACAGGCATTTCTGCTTTGCTGATGACACTGCTTTGGTTTGTATACATGGGACTACACGAGTAGTATCTATTCACCTCTGGAGAAGGAAAGTGAATGAAAAAAAAAATGTGATCACTTAATATCCACTTGGCTCTTTTTTATAATCAATAGAGCTGTGACCCACTCGCACAGTACATACCATGGTATTCCTATTAATATACGCCTGTCTAGGAGAGTGTAAACTCTTATTGTATAATTCGGAATTAAAAGCAATATGAGTAAGGTTATTATGGGTGGCCAATCCGCAATCTCAAACGTAAGTAAATGATGGCAACAGTAAGGAATCCTAACTTCTGTATATAAATAAAAAAGTTCCTTTACGGACCATAGGTACACAGATGTCACTTAGCATTTGCAATAAATTTTTTCGTTTTTAACATGCATAACTTTTTATGTTTATTAAAATAAGAAAATATACTTACCCAGCAATAAATAATTTATAATTTCTTTTGAGTATATGGGGTCATATCTCGGCAATGGCATCGTGAATGATGGCCTTAAAAATGCTCACTGAAAATAGTTCATTGGTGTCAAATCGTAGCTTCTTGGCGGCAAATAGACACCACCATTTAGGCTAATTAAACGGCCATTAAATGTTTGATGCAAGAAATCGATTGTTGCATGATATGTGTGGAAAGTTGCACCATCCTGTCCAAACCAAACATCGTTCACATTAATACCATGAAGAGCGGGTACAAAAAAATCGGTTATTTTGGTGTCTCTATTGACTGTGATCGTTACGCCGTTCACCACCTTTTACCCTGTGGCGCCGTTTTCATTTTGAAGGAAGTATACTTCCGCTCCACAAGCCGCACCAAACAGTCACTCGTAATAGATGCATTGGCTTCTGTAAGACCCCCATATACGGCAGGTTTGCTTATTAACGTATCCACCAAGATGAAAACGAGCTTCATCCGAAAAGATGACTTTTTGAGCAAAATCGACAACATCGTGTAATTTCTCGTTGGCCTAAATTTCCAATAAATCCCAGTGTTGCTCAAGCGTAAATTGATTCCTTAAGATCCAGGGAAATAATATACTAAATTTTGTGGCAGAATATAATGACATAAGCATTGTCATTCGAAATAACCAAGGATTCTAATATAAAGCGATAGATGGCTCACCCTTTATAAACAATGACTTTTCGAATACACCCGACATAAATCTTTAGAAATAAATAAAAGTAATATAATACCCACCCGATTGTTAATTGTTAAAATTTTTGTCTTGGGGCATACGTGTGGCCCTGTGGCTTTTAAGAGTAAAAAAAAAAGACTTGTTAGGTGTACAGGTAAATGTTAAAACAAAAAAAAAAATATTGGAATAAATAACACGGTGCGACAGTCAAAATACAACCAGCTAGTGTAGGTTGTGAGTTTTGTTCAGTAAAACTCAAAAATATATTTTTTATATTTCTCAAACCCAAATATTTTTTAACCTATTTACAAAATCAAAAGTTTTTTGAAAAGTGAACAGATAAGCCTTTAAAACGCTATAAATAAAAGTATTGTTTAGACTTACATGTTATGAGTTTTGATAGGGCAAACTTGAAAAATATAATTTTTTTATATTTTTTCAAGTTTGTCCGTTCATAGTAGCAAACTTTAATTGAAAAATATGACATAAGTTCTAACATTCTAAAAGTGCATTATTTTGTGAATAGATTGACACTTGGTTTGATCAAATCGGAAAAAAATTGCCGTAGTTATTATTTAAATAGTATAACAGTCGTGTTATTTTTTTATATGTATGTCATCTTATCAAATGAACTTTCAGTTTAAAAATTTTCAAAAATTTTGATGAATCCTGATTGTTTTTCGCAAAATGTATAAATTTCACGACTACCAGAATTCAGCTAATATTTGTGTTTTTTGCAAATATTATTATTTCGCTTTGCGCAAACATTGTTCAATTTATGGTGTTCGCTCAAAAGTGAAATACATTTTGCGATAAACAACAATCCATTAAAAATTCAGAAAATTTTTGAACTAAAACTTCATTTGAAAAATATAACTCGACTGTTAGACTTTTTAGACAATAACTAGGGTAATTTTTGTATTATTTGATGAAACGAAGATTGACACTTCACAAGATAATGCACTTTCAAAATGTCAGCACTTATGTCATATTTTTCAATTAAAGTTTACTACTATGAACGGACAAACTTGAAAAAATATGAAAAAAATTCGGATTTATTATACCTCAACAAACCCCATAACAAGTCAAATATTATACATTTGTATATCGCAGGCCCAACCCTCTCCTTTCTAATAAGATTTAAATTTTGAACATAGGTTCAGAAATGTTTGTGTAATCAATAAATTTGTGCGTGAAGTCTAAATAGACAGTTTTTGTCAAATAAAATAAGTTTGGAGGGTTCAAGAAATATAAAAAAATATTTTTGAGTTCTAATTTTTTTTTTAAATTTTTTTAATAATTTTAATTTTTTCTTACTTGTCGCATAGTGTAAAAAATATGTTTTCCACGGTTAATAGTGCATAACACCTATCGAATATTAAAGTATTTTTTGTTTTATTTTCTGAATATATTATTTATGGTTTTTTTTACCAACATTAAACATATGTAGTTAGACATATTCATACTAAATATATAATTTTTTTGCAACTTCAGAGGCTGTAAATATTATAAATTATTACAGAATTTTTCTTTTTGTCACATTCGCAAATGAAAAATTTATATATATATATATATTTGTTATAAATGAAAAAATAACAATAAAAAAAACATTCAAAGCCAAGTATAGCCAGCAATTGCTTGCAGGAATTATAATGTACGTGCCACATGTTGTTAAGATGAAACGTTTTGGCTGGTTTACAAAATGAAAGAACACAGAAGAAATATAAAAAATATTTGTCATCGTCTACTTTTTTTTCATCTTTTGTTTATTTTTTCTTCTTTTTTTTCAACGTCAATCTATATTATTTCACAAATTAGCTGTCAACAGTATGAAAAGCTTTTGAAGTTCGGGATTTTTTTTTTTGGAGCAACTTTAAAATACTCAAATATTTAAAGTATGTAAGAATAATTTGTAGAAGTAGCAATAGTCTAATAGGTAGTGTGTTAGCTTATGAGACGTAAGGCCTCGGTTCAAACCCCAGGTCAGGCATCTCCAACTAAACGAATTATGAAAAAATATTTATTCGGCGACTTCCTCTCAACAGATTTCTGGCAAAAACTTTGAGAGTAAATAAAATTGCCATGTAAAGTTTCTCAAAAATCTGTCACTCGGAGCTATTTAAATTCATTTAGTTTTTCATTGTGTGATTTTGAAACAATAAAATGTAATAAATTTTGCTTTTTAAAAAAGTTTTTTTAAAGCATTTGATAACGTAATACGGTTGTCATGTCAACATGTTTAAGTCCATGATTGCTAGTAAAACATTTAATTTATACAGAACATTTACTCTAACAATGGCATTGTATGTACATCAACACGAACAATTTATGGAATGGACAAATACAGTTAAAATATTACATTAGCACTTATACAAATACAAACAATTTGTAATTAGAATTGTTGAATTTAACTTCAGGATTTCTACAAAAAAATATATGCAAATAGGGAAAAAAGTTTTTAAAGTTTTTAAAGAACATTAGCATTGCAAATAAAAAATTTACTGTAAAATTTACTTTACTTACTGGATTAGATGAACAAGGTAGCCAGCGACAAAAAAGTCTACGCACATCATGGTAGCCAATAGTTTTTATAAATTAGTTTATTTAAATGAATAAATCTCTTGAGAACTTGAACTTAAATAATAAAATACAGAACATTGACAAAGTAAATGAAATATATAATTGGTACGATAACTGAACCGACCTCCTACTTTTTATGTCCTAGTCCTAGTCAACATTTAACGTTTCAGCCATATGTTTCTGACTCATCTGTGTCATCTTTATCTAATATTGTTTGCAATTCGGTGCCTTCTAACTTTTTGGTTTACAGCCACGTCCTTCATTTCTAATATCAATACAGTTATCTCTGAACCGTCGAAAGCATCTTTTCTCTGCGCCTCAAATTCTACCCTGAAATTTGTAAAGATTCTTTAGTTATTATGATATCCAAAACTGCGTATATTCTTATGCCTGAACTCTTAAAATATTGTACTCAATTAATTGAATATTGACTCAATAAAAGTGCATATCTGAACATAGTATTAGCCTAAAATTTGTTTAATTAAACGAAAATTTGTGTTCAATAAGTAGGTTTAGGTAATTGCAGCATATTTCTTGAGTACCAATGATGTGCACTTCAGAAGTGGAAACAACCACTAAATCAACAAAAACAACATTTAGGGGTGATTCATACACTAAATATAAAAAGTCAACGTACACATGTTTACACATTTTTTGTCCTTTGAAATTTTCACCCATTGTGAAGCATGATGGTAATGCTGTGATGGTTTAGGGATGTATTGCCACAGGCGAAGTACGTATGCTTCGATTTATTGAAACAATGATGGAGAAGGGGAAAAGTGCCATAAAATTGGATCTCATGGTTAATTTAACTTTCAGCACTGTATATATACCCAATCAAAAACATGACGTTGATATGGTGAAACAGTGGCTTCTATATAATATCCTTAATGTCCTTAATGAGAATCTGTATATTTATTAGTAAAAAAATTAGAAAACGAATGATGAATAATGACTTCCAATGGCTCAAACGTTTCAATTTATCAGCATAACATAATAACTTACTATTTCCACATAAAATTAAATCTAGTAACGTTTAATAGCGAGAGAGCCAGTGAGTGGAACGAATTTTTTACAATTTTTCGCGTTTATAAGCGGGGAGTGATTAAAAGCAGGTTGCATATACTGAAATAGTTTCAGTACAGTCTGAAGCAAAAATCAAGATTGCTTAAGTACCTATCAGTGCCACTAAGCGGGGAATTTTTATTATGGGGATACTTATATTAGACAAATACTGTATTTGAATAAAAACACATTTTTTAGCATATTTATTTAAGAGTTACTAAGCTAAGTTGATGTATGCAAACTTTTTATGCATACTTTATACTTTTTACGTAAACAAGTAATTCCTTTTAAAATATTTGGTAATAAATGTGAATTTGACAGTCCTCCTTGCATATTTTTACAAATGTAAACACAATTATGTTTACCAAAGCTTTTAGCAACAAATTGTTAGAAAACTTTTACAATTTAGATATTTTATTTACATATCAGTTCAGCAAAATAAGTCTCCTAAAATCATGAAATAATTGTAAATTCAAACAAAAAGAAAAATACATGGAATTCATCATCATCAAATATTTTACAGTCGTGTTTATACAGTTTTAAAACACTTTTTATGCAGAAAATTTCTTAAAGTAACATTCAAAATATTGTTACGAAAATGGAAATGATGTTACATCGTTTAACATTAAAATAATAAACAAAAGCTATAAAAACAAAAACAATGGACTTGTTAACATGATTAACACATAAACAAAAAAATAGCAACAACATCAGTATAAAAAAAGGGATAAACAATTAAACAAACAGGCAACAACAACATTACAAACGTAAACAAAATACACAAACAACAATAACGTAAACAACATGCTTACATTTATAAAGATTTCGCTAAGGCGAAGTCGTTCTCCTTCAAGTGCATTCATCAGACTGTTTACCCTGCGATATAAAAGGCAAGACAAAGTAGGCAACGGAGTCAGAAAGAATTCAGTCAGTCTTGTGTGAAGACGCGTTGCGTGTGCAGAAAATAATCGTTGTTTGAAGATCTCCGTCGTAAAGATCTAACGAACAATTGTTAGTGTGTACGCGGAAGAGTGTAAAGAAGAATAACAAATAAAGCAAATTGTTGTTGTTTACATCAAGTTGTGAACGTTGGCACACAGAATTGTCCGAACAGTAAAGGAATTATTTAAAACTAAAAATAAAATTTGTTTTTGCTTTTATTTGCAATATACGAACTCATATTTTAAACGTTTTTAAATAGGTAAGAACGTAACAATACATTATTTTTAAGCCTAAATCTAGCAAATTTAATAATATACGTGCATATAAATCTACTTTAAACCTATTTTATAGTGAAATATCATTTTTTATTTATTTCTTTATTTGACAGAAAAAAAGTCTGTCAAACAATAAATTTGCGTTCATAAAACTAATTTTCAATCATATTATTTTTTTTTTTTTTGCAAAGAAGACTTAATGAAAAACAATAACATAATATGAACCGCCAACTGCTATGATTAAACGACTTACTAGAAACTCCGTCTCAAGCATAATGATTTTCTATGCAAAATCCTGTGCTTGATTCGAAAAGTCCTGTGCTTATTGACTTTGTATTAATGGCAATTAGCTTTCCTGGAGACTACAATGATTCGGGTACATATAGAATGAACAGTGGCACACTTCATAAGCATTTCACGAACAGTGTTCTGTTATCAAAGCATTGACTGAATTTTGAATGTTCTTTTGGCTACTGAAATTTATGCTGGTTCAATCGAACTTTGAACTGAATTCTAAAGCCCAAAACATTAAGTGATTCTGACTCTAAGTATTTAAACTGAAGTAGCCGCGATTTACGGGTGCCCCTGTTCCAAATCCCAGGTTTGGCGTCTCGAACCAAATGAAATATGGAAAATTGTTTCTTTTGTTGACTTTTTCTCGACAGTCGTCTGGCAAAAACTCTGAGAGTAAATAAAATTGCGATGAAAAGTCTTCTAAAATTTGTCTTTCGAAGCCGACTGTAAACTGTCGGTCTCAACACTTATGGATAAAATAAACACAGATAACATGGGCGATGTGAGAAGCTATGTCGTAATCGTAATAAATGGATTGTAATGACTAATTATGTAAGTAAGAAAGCATATCAATAAACCACAAAACCCAGCGGCCATTAAACTCATCATAAACCAAGCCTTCGGTCAAATACAATCGGTTTTATACGTTAGAGTCATGAAAAATTAAAGATTTCGGATGTGTCTCCAATGAGAGACGTCGCTGAACGCTATTGTTTCGAAAATGGAAACGGTGTAACATCGCTTAACATTAAAATAATAAGCAAAAGCTACACAAACAAATACAACGAACTTGATTACAAGTAAACCAACAACATCGGTAAGAAAGAAGCGGGGATAGACAATTAAGCGCGAACGCAACAACACGCAACGTGAACAAAATACGCAAACCACAATGAAGTCGCGATAGAGTTCTCGAGAAGCCGAAACCACGAACGTTCGACTTCAAGACCCCTTTTCATCCTGTTTACGAGGGCATATAAAAAGGCAATATAAGGCAGACAATGAGTAGTAAGGATTCAGTCAGTCTTGTGTGAATACGCGTTGCGTGTGAAAATAACAGTCGTGGTATGAAGCTCTCCGTTGTAAAGATCTGCGTTGTAAGCAGAGAAGAATAGCGAAGAAGCAATTATTATTTTATTCGTCAAGTTGTATACAGTGGCACACAAAAATAGTCCGAACAATAAAGAATTTAATTGAACTTAAACACCAATTTATTTTTATTTCGTTTGCAATCAACGAATTCATATTTTAAACGTTTTTAAAAACTTAAAAATTTAACGCTATTATATTCCAAAGATTGTGGAATAATTGGTTATCCTAACAAATAAAAAATTTCGGTGATATCTCATAAATACTCTGTTTTATTTGCATTTAAAGATAGGAAGCACTTAAAATGGGACCCTATAAAAGTCACTTACTCGCATACATCCTGCAAGAAAAATTCTAACGGGCTCAAACCGCTCGAAAACTAAACTGAACTTTCGTAAACTGAACTTGTGTAAAGACACATTAAATACAACTTAAATATGCTTTGAAATGCTAACTTTTATAAAATTTACATAAAAACATAAAATGCTTAAAATAATTAAAATCACAACAAAAAGCAAAAGGAATTGTACAGAGATTGAAAAGCATTTATTCTTCGACTTACCATGAAATTCCATATTTTCCATAGTAATTTCATGCTCCAATTTTAGTTTACTGGGTATCCACCAGTTGTACAGGATGCGCTGATCATGGACACAAAGAATTCTTAGGCTCAAGTACCTGAATGGGCAACCTAGTGATTATGATTATAGTAGGGTTTCATATGTAAAAGAAAGAAGACCTCCAAATCCTGTGAAAGGATTGAACCCTGTAACACTTACTAGCTCTGTTGGTCCATGGTGGAGCCTAGAATTTGTAAAGGTATTCACGTTTAGCGAACGGTGCGCGAATATCACTGATATTGTAGGCCAGTTAACTTAGTTCCACATCAACTTAAACCTTATTTGCCATACTCTATTGGTTCCCCTCTCATCTTATATTAACCTTATCTGAACTCCTATCCTAACCTGGATTATGGACACGTTACGGTTGCAGGAAGTTATATACACATTCAAGATGAGTACAGATTACTCTTAATTTTGCAAATATGAAACTTTACTTCGAAGTACATATGTACTGCAGACTTCTTGTCCGATAAAACGGTGGTTACCGGAAATGTCCTTAAACTACTGAGCATAGCAGGCCGTAAAATATATGTATATATTAAGGAATTTGTTTCAAATGGAGGGCTTAGAATGCCGAAAATTGTACAGCTTATTTATTCGGACAGCGATGTAGTTTACGTCACTGTCGTACATGACTGCCAGAGATTTCTCTGCGAAATTTTGTATCATTCTACGAAACGTAACTCTTGAGTGGATTCCAGGATATTGAAGGAAATGACGTCGATGGATTGACTAGGCTACTGCGCTCGCATTTCAATAACATAGATATCCTTTTGTTGAATTATAAGAAGGTGCATTGGGCACGTGCAATATTGCTTAAATCTTATGGACGAATCTGGATAAGAAAAGAATTAAACATCTTTATTCCAATGAATTATATGAATACTTTTTGCACTAATGAGATTCCCGCATGTCACTACGCCATTGGAAAGTATTCAAACATGTATTGTTTGCTACTAAATTAAGTTTTGAGAGCGCTGTTAATCCTAGAATATTATAAAATGTGCTGATATCAGTTGTGATTCACCACCAAGTGGCTTAAGAACATGAGTGCGTGTCTATACTTGCAGACTAAATTATGGTGATTGCTAATCTCGTAATTATTGTGGGAATTGTGTGATAGAAAGGTGTTTATGCATTATGACAATGCGATTATTGTGTAAGAACTCCAAATGGCTATCACTTTCATCTTATATAGCCAAGCCACTGGAATAAACAACTGACGTTATTTAGCATTTAGGTTAGTACAACCCTTCAGTCAGGATTACCACATAGCTTCTCACATCACCTATATTGTGTGTGTTAATTTTATACATGAGTGGCTACAGTTTAAAGTCGATTCCGATATTTACCATCAGAGGTTTTGCGAGAAATCTGCTGAAAGGAAGTTGCCGAAGAAATTTTTTTAATTTTTCATTTTGTAGAAGATATCTGACCTGGGGTTTGAACCGTGGCCTTACATCGAATAAGCCAATACACTACCTTCTAGACTACGGCAACCAATTTAAAACGTATTCTTATTCTTAAAATTTGCTGTTTGATACAGACGCCTTTTTTACTTTACGGTGGATATTTATGCCCTAAGAATGATTCCTTTTAAATGCTAACTTCGTTGTTATGTTAAACAGAGGTTTCTAATCTCTGGTGTATAATTATTTCCGCCAAATTACTAACAGAGCTTAGTTCTAAAACTTGTTGATGAACATGTTTTGATTAGAAATCTGACTTAAAGATTTTAAATATTTATATTTATAATAAAACGCGTTGTTAATAGCGCCCCCATTTCTTATTAACTCTTATCTTAGCCTTTTTATTATATTTTATGCCATGATAACCCAAATATACACGTATTAAAAACAAGTATTGACTGTTTCCTTTCATTTGAATTCTCATTGTTCTACTTCCTGTTAAATTTATTATAAGGCAGAATGGATATTAAAAAAAAAACATTTTAAAACTCTACGGCCAACCAGGATAACAAGGAAAAGCTTTAAAACTTCTGCAAAATAATTTCAAAAATTCGTTTGGAAAAAATGTATACAATTCAGTTTTTATTATTATTACAATCTTGCTTGTTTTTGTTATTTGAATTTTAATGTAAAAATAATTACCAATTTTGCCTAAAGGGTCATAACAAGTCACTAATTATGAGCGGGTGGTCACAACAACAAAATCAAGTAATAATCTTACCAATGCAAAAGAAATCAAAACAACGTCGGCATTCAAGAAATTTTTAAAAATTTACTCGCGCAATTTTATAATTTTAATACTCCAAAGGAAACTGGCATTGTGAAAAAGAACAAAAGAAATACAAGGTGTACCGCTATGCAATGAGCGCTTTTTTTTGCGAAAACACCATCTTTTATTCTTAGTATTGGTTATTGCTTGTTATTGATGCGCTGGCCAATTTTGAAAAACATCAATTACACGGTGCGACAGTCAAAATACACCCAACTAATTACACAGTGTAAGTTGTGAGTTTTGTTGAGCAGAACTCAAAAATTATATTTTTTTTTTAATTCTCGAACCCTCCAAACTTGTTTAATTTGACAAAAACGGTACTTCTGATCGTTCCACATAAAATTATTGATCACATAAACATTTTTTAACCTATTTTCAATATCAAAGGTTTTTTCAAAAGGGGATATATGACAAATAATTTATTTTTCTTATTTTTCCAAGTTTAGCCATTCTTAATTGCAAAATTTAATTAAAAAATATAAAATAAGTGATGACATTCTATGTTTGTTTGATCAAATCGGATAAAAATTACCGTAGTTTATCTATAAATACAGTAGTGTTATATTTTTTATATATGTCACCTTTTCAGATGAAATTTCAGTTCAAAAATTTTCAAAATTTTTGTTGGATCTTGATTGTTTACCGCGAAATATGTTAATTTCATTTTTGCACGACTACCAGAAGTCGGCTAATATTTGTTTTATTATTTCGCTTTACGCAAACATTGGCCAACTTCTGGTGGTCGCTCAGACGTGAAATTGACACATTTTTCAACGATCAATCAAGCTCCACTAAAAATTTTGAAAATTTTTGACTGTAAGTACATTTAAAAATAATATGTATGAAAAATATAACACGACTGTTATACTCTTTAAATAATAAGTACGGTAGTTTTTGTCCGATTTTATAAAGCAAATTGTCAAACTCTTCCCAAGAAAATGCAGTTTAAGAGTATCACCACTTATTTGATATTTTTTAATTAAAGTTTGCTACTATGAATGGACAAACTTGAAAAAATGTGAAAAAAATTCGCATTTGCCAAGTTTACCTTATCACACCTCATAGAATATAGTATATATAGAATATGTATATGTATATCGTTTAGAAGGCCCATCCCTCTCCTTTCTAATAAGGTTTAAAGTTTGGACATTGGTTCAGAAAGTTTGTGTAATCAATAAATTTGTGCATAAAGTTCAAGATAACAGTCTTTGTAAAATAAAACAAGTTTAGAGGGTTCAAGAAATATAAAAACTATTTTTGAGTTAAATATAAAATTATAAATGAAAATCAATTTGGCTTTAAACAAGGGCAAACAAAAATAGATTATTGGGAAATTTCTCAAACTACATCAACAGTAGTCTCAGTAAACATCTGCACTGCCTAGTGTACTATTTATAGATTTTAGTAAAGCTTTTGACACTCTCACACATGATAGACTTCTACAAATGCTAGAGAAAACTGGTATCAGGGGAAATACGCTAGACTGGTTTAGAAACTATCTTCACTGCAGAACGTATCGTGTGAAAATATGCAACAAACATAACGAAGAGGTGGCAATAGATTGTGGTGTACCACAAGGCTCTAAACTTGGATTTATATTGTTCGTAATATACGCTAATGAGATGATAAGAGCTCTTAAAGGAAACTCAACATTCGCCTACGCAGACGATACTGCAATAGTGGTCACAGATAAAAACATTGAAAACGCTGTAGCAGGGATGCAGGATCAACTAAATACGGCTGCGAAATGGTGTCCCGATAATGGATTTGTTATTAATGCAACAAAAATAAAAATAATGTATATAAAACCGCCGCATCTTTCAAATAGGAATATTTATATAAAACTTCATAACAATGAATGTCTACACAAAAGGCACAAAAACGGTAATCTAACAGATGATAATTGTAGCACTATTATTGAACTGGTAGAAACATATAAATATCTACAAATATCGAGTATTAACAGTTTCACCAGGTTTGATCATCTTGCTGTGCACGATACTTTTCTGGTTCCACCAGACACACTGCATTGCCTTCCTAATGAATCGATCTGGTTTTGCAACCGAAGCTGATGGTTTTCCTGGATTAACCCATGATTTTTCCTTTCCGGATTCAGAAAATAAATCCATTTTTAATGGCCAGAATTCGATGCAACGCTGATTTTTATCAGGTCTTTGCAGCAAAATTATACAAGTAGTTTTTTGGTTTTCCATCTCTCTGTTATTTTACTCTTGTGGCAACCATTTTTCAGACTTTTGCTTTGTTTATTGTGCCATTGAAATTGTTTATTGTGCAACATATAACATTTCAGCTTCTACAAACTTGTTTGATGGTCTTCCACTTTTTTATTTCTGAATCGTCGAAACCTTATTCTGCATGTTGCATCTCGACAAGACATCGAACTCTATCATACTGCAGTTAACGTGAAGATGTGATTTGCCTACCAAAGTCCCCTAATGCTTAATACACTTGCACTAAGTTCCGCTATGACTCCGAGAGAGTAATTAGCAGATCACTTGGACAAAAGGTTACTAGCCACTAATCCTTCAACAGAAGTCACATGAAAAACTTGGCCATGAGTGTGTGGCGGCAAATGTCAATAGAAAACACTGAAAAAAACTGGTGCACGCAATGTCAAATGTGTTGAATGGAGTGTTTGAACTGAAGGGATATCCTACTACATACTGGTTATAACAATTTAATTTTAATTTTAAATTTACTTTGAGTTCTTCTTGAGGTAACCTACACTTTTGCTGTGTTAAACTATGGTGTCAACAGAAACTTTCCTTATTTATCTTATGTTTTGTAAAAAGCATTAATTATATTAAGAGAAGTAAATAAATAAAAGAAATATAAAAAACACTGATTATTTTTACATGTAATTGTTTAAATTGCTAAAATATGTTGGGATACCTAGACTTCTGATGTCCACGCTGTATTAGTCGAAATATGTGCGTATGAGTAATAAAAATGTATACAATATTACGCATACGCTAAAATTCTTTATTAATTATTAGTGTCCAGTACTAAAACTGTTTTTTTTTGCCTTTACGCACAAATTTATTGATAGCACAAACATTTCCGAACAGATGTCCAAAATTTAAACCTTATTAGAAAGGAGAGGGATGGCCCTTTACAACGGCGTACATACATATATATCTATATTTCGTGACTCAATATTCCATGAGGTTTGGTGAAGTAACCTTTACAAATGCGAGTTTTTTAAAGTATGTCCGTTCATAGTGGCAAACTTTAATTAAAAAATATGAAATAAGTGACAACAGACTGAAAGTGCATTATCTTATGAAGAGATTGACACTTCGCTTGATCAAATCGGACAAAAATTACCGTAGTTATTATTTAAAGAGTCTAACAGTGGAGTTATATTTATCATATATTTAGCGAAATAATAAAAAGATGTTTTTTATGTTTCCACTAATTAATTTATTTATTAAATTTAAATTAAAATGCTCACTAATTTATGGATTTTTACATCAGAGAATGCGTCTGCAGCCGATGAAAGGTTTTGATGAAAGAGAAAAGAGACGTTTTAGGATAATCACGCCCTTGAATGTGCGTTTACACGACAAGTAACCGTGTTAGCAACGCGGTTCATCATATATATTTTTCAAATGAAAAAATAATAATATTTGCAAAATACACAAATGTTAGCTGACTTCTGGCAGTCGTGCAAACGTGCAATTGGCACATTTTGCGATAAACAATTAAGATCCATCAAAACTTTTGAAAATTTTTTGAACTCAAAGTTCATTTGATAAGATGACATATACAAAAACACGACTGTTATACTATTTAAATAATAACTACGGTAATTTTTGTACGATTTGATCAAACGAAGTGTCATTCTCTTCACAGGATAATGCACTTGCAGAATATCATCACTTATTTTATATTTTTAATTAACTTTTGCAATTAACAATACCTAAACTGGAAAAATATAAGAAACAATCATATTTTCCAAGTTGCCCGAACAAAACTCACAACAAGCAATTTTGAACCATATGTTTATGTATAGCATTTTGAAGGCTCATCTGTCCCCATTTCAAAAAACTTTGGATTTTGAAAATAGTTTAAAAAATACTTGGGTAATCAATAATTTTGTGTAAAAGATCAAGAATACAGTTTTTGTCAAATAAAACAAGTTTGGAGGGTTCGAGAAATATAAAAAAAAATATTTTTGTGTTCTACTCAATAAAACTCACAACCTACACTACGTTATTAGCTGGGTGTATTTTGACTGTCGCACCGTATAATTAAAATCTTTGTAATAAATTTAGCTTTAAAGTCAGTCATTTAAAAAGCTTCTTATAATTAATTTCTTTTGTGTTCCCTAAAATATTAATTCGTTTTTATCACAAAATCAATAATTCAACAACTAAAACTTGCAAGTGAATAATTGCACTCCCTTAAAGGAGTGGGATATTGTCATTTATTAAAACACTAACTCGGATATGGCACGATTTATGCCAATATCCGCTCACAGTTTTAATTGAAGACATAGTAGTCCACTGCCAACTAAGTTCATTAAACATTTAACCAGGAATTATTGAATATTTTCCAGGAATTATTGGCTATTTAACTATGTTCCTAGTTATAAACAGACAGAATCAGGAACTATTTTTGATCAGAATGTTGTGTTATGAATCTAATAACATTAATAAATAATGGAACTTAGTGTATGACGGTATGCTTGATTAGGAAGGTAACTCAATCATCAGTATGTAAAGGAATCCTATTAATTAATTTTAAGCAATAAATTGTAAAAATAATTGAAATTGCATTTAATTGTCGTTACCATAAACGTGCTTAAGTATTCAGCTCTTGTAATTCGTTTATAGTGTAATGCGTTTAAATTTTATGATGTAAAACTTGAAATAAAAATTTTTATTTCTATCCTAGAGCTTCCATCATACATAGCAGAGATCAGCAATGAGTATTCAAAAAGATGAGTAGAAACGAATCATACTCATAATTTCTGATACTTATACACATTTGCCGTAGTCAAGTAGGTAGTGTGTTGGCTTATTGGACGTAAAGCCAGGGTTCAAGCCCCGAGCCAGACATCAAAACAAAATACTTAAAGTATTTCTTCGGCGACTTCCTCTCAGCAGATTTCTGGCAAAAACTATGAAAGTAAATAAAATTGCCATGAAAAGTTTCTCAAAAATCTGTCGCTCGGAGTCGACTTTAAACTGTAGGTCCCAACACTCATGCATAAAATTAACACACACAACATAAGTGGTGTGTGAAACTAGGTCGTAATCCTGACTGAAGGGTTGTAATGACCAATTATGTATGTATACGCATTCATACTACTCATATTCAAAGTTTGAATTACTCATTATACTCATACCTAACTACACGTATGATGTTGTTGATTTCGACTCTCCATGACTCAACATTTACAAGAATCACAAAATAGGTATGATTAGCGTAGGAACACTACAATAGTCACTAGAAGGTTGTGTGTTTGCTTTGCTTACTGTCTTTGTCTTTGCCTTTTTCTTTTTTTGTAAATGCAACAACAACTAAGACTGTAAATTTTGATGAATGGTTCGAGTCACTCGAATCATTTATAAGTATTTTTTGAAAGTTATGAATCTGAATGAGTAGGGTTATGAATCACATATATTTCGAATGTTATGAGTTTAATGTCAACGTTATGCTCATACTCATTGTACTCATACTTATAAATTAATGTTGTACTGAGTACGAATGAATCAGGGTAGTTAAACTTCAATATTGTTCACTTATTTATATATAAAAATTAATTGTCATACTGTCCTCTTATTAATGGAATTGTAATAAAAAAAATTTAAGTAAGTTTCAGTCCCGAGGGTAATTTGGATTCATTTCTTTATCTAACCATCATTAATTTTTCAGATTCCATAAAACTCTTTAAAATTTTTTATTCACTTTAAATCCTTTTTAATTCATACCTAACTGTTACGAGCATCTAGAGATGATCTTTTTGTACAAAACGGCCATTGGATTTAAAATTTTGTTTGTTGGAGATATTTGCTAAAAAATTTGACTATGGCTTGTTGTAATTGCTAATAACAACAACTAAGGTACACTTTAATAAAAAAGTGTAAAGAAGTTATTGCTGAAGTTATTAAATTTACTTTTAAACTTATAATTTTAAAATTTTGTTGTGTGTTTCGAGTGTTTTTTTGGATAAGCTATGGTTGACAGCTGAGAACGTTATATTACATTTGATATCAGTATGGTTTGGCAAGCTACCATAATTTGAGTATGAATGCGGAGACTTGGATAGGCGTGTTAAAGACTTCACCGTCCGGTTCTGGTTCAACTTTTCATTTTTTCATATTTCATTTAACTTTTTTCATGGCAACAAAGAAGCAACTTCTTCATATCCTGTTTCTATTACTGATTGATATTGGGTTGTTCGGAAAGTAATTTCGTTTTTTCACTTGAATAATTCCAAATAATTCTACGTAGTAGTTTTTGGTTGGTGCCCTTTTAAATATGGAGGGCGCTAAGAAGCATTTTCGACATATCATACTGTTTTACTACAGAAAGGGTAAAAATTCTGTTCAAGCCAGAAAGAAATTGACTGATGTGTATGAAGAAGGTGTGTTAACAGTACGCCAGTGCCAGAACTGGTTCGTTAAATTTCAATCCGTCAGAGTTGATGTCGAAGTTGCCCCATGTTCGGGAAGGCCGGTTGAAGCTGATAAGGACGCGATAAAGGCAGTAGTTGATGCGAACCGGCGAATAACAACACGTGAGATAATATTGAGGCTAAATTTATCAAATTCAACAGTTTATGACCAATGTCTTTCATTTTCACAAAAAAAAAAAAACGAAATTACTTTCCGAACAACCCAATATATGTACATATACATGGACATTAAATTAGCACAAAATCTTGTCCTGAAAACAATCATATTGTTACGTTTTTACCCTTTTAAAAGCGTTTAAATATGAGTTCGTTAATTGCAAACCATTTACAATATGTGTTCAGTTTTTCTTAAACTCTCTTTATTGTTCACACTACGTTTGTGCCACTGTATACAACTTAACGATACAACAATAATTTGCTTGTACACTATTCTATTTCACACTTCTGTCCGCGTTAACACTAACAACTGTTTGTTAGATCTTCTCTGCATACTACCTTTTTGCAAGCAATACCACTTGTACGTTCAAACCGGAACGCGTCTTCACACTAGGCTGACTGAATTATAACTGACTGCTGTCTGCTTTGTCCAACCCTTTTATAGTCCGACACAACCAGTCTAACTAACATTCTTGAAGTGGAAGGTTCATGTTCTCGCCTTCTCGAAAGCTCTATTGCTAGTACATTATTGTTTGTGTACTTTACTTATGTTGTCTATCCCTTTTTCTCACATATTTGTCGTATCTGGTTTTCATTTCATGTTGTTGTAGGTACCAGGTGCAACCAGGTTCGTTGTATATATGTGTGAGTGCAGCTGTAGATAATCAACACGTTCATTGTATTCTTAGTGTTAGTGTGTATTTGTATCGTGTGTATTGTGTTGGTGTAGCTGGTAGCTTTTGTTTATCGTTTTTATTGTTAAACGATATTAGGTCGTTTCGATTTATGTAACAATATTTTTTACCATATTTTATGGTCTTTTGAGTGTAACGTGGATTAAATGCCTGACATTTGACTCTACCATCCGGTCCCAAACGATTTATCTTTGTTTCATCACTCCAAAGTATTTTTTTCCAAATTGCGAGGTCATTATCCTTGTAGGTGCGAGCAAAAGCTAAACGACTGACTATATTTTTTGATAGAAGTGGCTTCTTTCGGCTAGAGCGTCTAAACAGCTTTGGGTCATTAAGACGTCTGCGTATGAGCCTGCACGATAAATTTAACCCAAATAGGGAGTTAACTTCGTTTGCAATATCGCGTGACGACCTGAAAGGTCTTTGACTTTCTGACAATAGCACGGTCCACGACTTCAGTTCTTTTCTTGACACGTGGTTTCTGTTTTTTGTTGTCTGTGATATTATTTTTATTTATTTTGAAGAAAATGATTACGTTGTAAATCATTTTTCACGAGCGATTCAAAATTTGGGCAATTTCAGCCATTTTTTTCCCATCCGTCCACAACTTTAAGGTATTGCGCTCCTCCTCTGGTGAGCAACCTTTTCCAGTCCCATTTTTCACAAAAATTAATTTAAATGCCACAAAATTAAAAGGAATTACCGTAAGAAAAAGCCGTGGAGCAAAACTTTTACCTAATACACTTTTGCTTGTACCTAAAACACTTTGTGCTAATTTACTGTCCACCTCGAATTTCCCGAATGATACGAAATCAGCCATCAAAACAAAAAATGTGAATGATAACGGTAAAATTTTGTGTAAAACAACAGCTAGATGTCGTCTTGCAATAATGCAGACCAAAAGAATTGATCTAATTAGGATACAAATAAGTAGATACCACACGTACATCCATTCATATCTAAATGCTTCTGCAGAGACATATTTGCAGTGTAACAGTAATTTAGAAATCCGCCAAGGACATATTCATTAGAAATAAATTCATTAAAGTTACGAAAGCTTAGTAGTTGGATGTCTATTTGAATTTCTTAATGAGTTCAACACTTCTAACGTTTCGTTTTTGCTTATTTAATTCAACTCGAAAAGATATGCTTGTGAGAGTGTTGTTTTGGTGTATTCTATTTAATTACTGTTGCAAATAAAATGTGTTGGTTGCTATACATACATTTGTGTGCACATTTGAAAATTTTTATAAGCCATACCATAGAAAAATTCAACAAACTGTGTCCATACATAAGAAATTAAGAATTGTATGTTCTAATTATTTACCAGGTGTATCGATCTAAAGTGAGCGTTATGCAGGCATAAGGAATATTTATTATCAACGAGCATTCAGTTTTTAGTTTTGTATTGGTGATGCCATCTGTCAAATATATTGCTACGTTTTTACCTTTTTAAAAACGTTTAGAATATAAGTTCGTTGATTAAAACATAAATAAAAAATATGTGTTTAGTTTCAATTTCTTTCTTTATTGTTCGCACTACTTTTGTGTACCACCGTATACAACTTGACGATACAACAACAAGAATTGCTTGTTCGCTAATCTTCTTTGCTTACAACCAGCGTTGGCATTTGCCAAGTTTTCCATTTTTTTCCAAATTTTTTGAGATGCGAAAAAGTTTTCATTAAAGTTGTTTTCTAACAAAACAATTTTGTCGAAAAATTCACAATTTCAATAAATCTAACAATAACACGAAATATTTACATTTTTGAACAAAATATTGTGCATTTTATTAGTCCCGGGCAAAAGTAGAACATAAACACCAATTGAGAGCGCCGGTCTCTGACGTTTCCTTTAAAAATGTTGATACTTTTGAAGAAAACAAATTTTTTTGTAAAAAAAGTTTTTTGCCAGAAATGAAAAGTTAAAAAAAATTACTGGCAACGCTGCTTACAACGCACATCTTTGCAACGGCGATCTTCAAACCACGAGTGTTTCCTTCACTCGCAACGTTCACCAACCTTCACAAGACTGACTGAATTCTTACTGCTCGTTGCCTGCTTTATCTTGCCTTTTTGAAGGTTCTTGAAGTAGAATGTTCTTGTTTTCGTCTTTTCGAGAATTCCATTGCGACTTCATTGTTGTTTGTGTATTTTGTTTACATTACTTGTTGTTGCGTTGTTTTACGATGTTGTTGGTTTACTTGTAACAAGTTCGTTGTATTTGTAGTGTAGCTTTTGTCAATCATATTAACGTTAAACGATGTCTCCATTTTCGTAACAATATATTCAGTTTACATGAAACTACGCAATTGGTCAGTATAACCTTTCAGTCAGGTATATGGCCTAGCTTCTCACGTCTCTTATGTTGTGTGTGTTAATTTTTTATATATGAGTGGCTTTATTACAATTTCATATACAAGAAAATAGTCAGTAATTATCAAAAAGCTTGGCTGGATCTGAAAATGCTGGAATGCGATAATAGCCATTTGATAGAAGCCCATAAGAGTAGATCTGGTGCTTGTATGTGCTAACCTCTCGAAGGCCGCTATAGAAAGAAATTTAAATGATCCGTGCTTTTTCCAAACCTGAATTTTTTCGTCAGCCTAAACCACATATCAAACAGTGACTTTTCTGCGATTTATTGGTCGCTTGTGTGGAATGGCATTGTTTCAAATTCGACAATGTTTTTGTTCACATACCTATTCATCCAGAAATGAGTCTTGTCACTGAACATAATTTTTCTATGAAAATTAGAGTCAAATTGCCAACTCCCTCAGAAACCATTCAGCGAATATACGTCTGTGATTTGACAAATTAAACTGAGGTGACAATCAAAGATGTAGCTTTAACAAAATGATAGTTAGGAACTGCTGACTACGCCGTAGTCTAGTACGTAGTATGTTGTATTCTTAGTCGTAAGGCCACAGTTCAAACCCCAGGTCAGACATCAAAACGAAAATATGAAAAAAAAAATGTTTTTCTTCGATGACTTCCTCTCAGCAGATTTCACGAAAAAACTCTGAGGGCAAATCAAATTGCCATGTAAAGTTTTTCATAAAATCTGTCGTTCGGTGTAGACTTTAAGCTATAGCTCCCGTCACTCATCTATAAAATCAACGCACACAACATAAGTGGTGTGCGAAAGCTATGTAGGTCGGAATTCTGACTGAAGGATTGTAATGACCAATTATGTTATGTTATGTATGTAAAGTTCGGACGGCTATGTTAGAAGACCATATGCTTAAATTTAATGTATTTAAATTGTCTTCATTACTTTCCTAATCTAGCATTTATTATTTCTGATACGAGCATGTCCGCTTTTGAAAATCGTTTGGAAAATCCCGTCAAACTTCACAACATCTGCTTAATATTAATAAATTTGAAATTGTGCTGCTATCAACATATTTTAAACCACAAATCTGCTTCTCTGTTTTGTTTTTTCTTTACTTTTTTTGTTTTTTTGTGGATAAAACAACTTAGAAAGTAAATTTGGCACTACATTTAAAGTAGTTTCTGTTGCTTATTATGTGTTTGTTGTTCTTAATAAGCAGCATTCGGCCCTTAAGCTCTAAACTATTAAAACTTTTATTTTTTTGAGTTTTTATTTGTTAAGTGTGAAAATGTGATACAAGGATTTTATTTTATTCATTTTGTATTTTTTCCTTTTTTTTAATTTTTATGCTATTGTTACGTATGGTGTTGTATATAATATAGACTTGTACTATGAATACAATAAACGCAACTCAGCAAGCACAATAATTGCAGCTTAATACGGTGTTCAGATCTGCACATTTATTGCGTAAATTGCAATAAACGCCATTATTGCGCTCAATATTTAGTATATAGTTTCAATTAATTATTGCGCAATAAATACGCAAATTTTTATAATATTGAGTAAAACTGCAGCACTGTCATAAGTGTGCTTAGTGAACATATTACAATTAACCGAAAAAGTTTTGTTGATATTTGACAACTCAAATGTCAATAACGACAAATAAAATATGGCGAACAAAAAAAAAACAATGTTGTTTTTTGCCAGCTGTCAAATTTATATTGTATAAGCTATACTGCGTATATTATGCCTGAACACTTAAAATATTGTACTCAATTAAGCGAGTATTGACTCAATGAAAGTGGTTATATGAACATAGTATAAGGTAAACTGCATACGTTTTAGTTACAATAAAGGCAGCAACAGCAAAGCATAAACAAAATGCATAAAAAATAAACAGTTCATTAATTCTTTATCTATGGTGAATCTAGAACTTCTATTCCAGCATTAAACCTCGCATTGTTAGCACAAATCATCTCTCTGTGAGTACTAATTCTCATATATAATAATCACTTCCATATATACCCTTTTATTTTATTTTTGAGAGATTGCTGTGTTTGCTGTGTTTCGTTTATTGTGTTTATAGCATAAGAGTTGCACTACATATTGTGTTTGAGAATATAACTTATTTCCGAAACTAAATTAAATAAGCCTTTTGTATTTTCAAATTTATAGGAAATTTCGTTAACCTTTAAGGGATAAAAGAAAGCTGCCAAGCTGCCAATACAACATAAAATTATATTAAAAAAAAACAACTGAAAATACTTACATTATTGAAGAGAAGGAACAATTCCAAAATTAAGAAATAAAAAGCCATCCATGTATTAATATTTAATGGTTTCACAATCACGTTTATTTTATAATTGACTTCAAAAAGGAAAATGCATGAAGTTAGATGCACTTCACTGCAACTCCATCTTTAGCCGGTGTTGCCAGATCACTACAATCTCGGCCAACCTGACAACACAATCGACCTCGGTTGCCTGATATACATACTTAAATCTAAATTAAATCTAATTAATCTTCTAAATATTCGTAATCTATACATTCATCTTCGGAAGTGTTGCCTTCAGAGTTTAATAACATTTTGCTTTCGCAATTTTGAAGTTCCAATCATTTCTTCAAGCGTGTAGAATCAACAATGCCCTTATATGGAATTTGAGTTATCTGACCATTCTCTACATCGGTTATTTCATAACGATCATTACTCAATTGCGCGATATTTTGGTATAAATTTCTTATTCACCCCGGCGGTCGTATCAACGCTCCTCAAAACTGTTTTGTTGTACAATGAATGGTATTGTTTATCAAGAATTCTACATTGGTCAATTTGCAGACCCAATCCGCGTGATCGATCGGTTCCGTCTACTTTGCCAACATGGCCTTAATATTCCTGTTCACGCGTTCAAACTGCCCATTCGACTGCGGTGAACCTACTGAAATCTTAACGTGTACTATGTTGTGATCTCTCACGAACTTCTCAAATTCGCTGGATGTGAAACATGTACCTCTATCACTAACTATTCGTCTCGGTCTGCTATAATACTGAAAATACTTTCTCAGTGCGCAGCACGCCTCCCTTGTCCCCGGAGAGTTTACCGCATATAATTTGGTAAATTTCGTAAAACTATCTATTATAACTAATATGTGTTTCATTTTCAATATTACAGACGGCAACGGGCCAAAGTGGTCAATATGAAGGGTATCAAAAGGAATGGGCTTCTTTATTATATTATGTAAATTACGTTCATTTCTTATATTTGGTGACGAATAATATATACATTTCAAACAATTCCTAATAAATTTATTTATCTTTGTCCTCATATTTGGTAACCAGTAATGCTTCTGGATCTGACCCAAGCACTTTTCTATGCCAACATGGCCGTATTTCTCATGTATCAGACATATGACATTGTCCTCCATTGCCACAGGTACATATAGTTGTTTCTGTACCTTCGCCCCCCACCGAAATACTAAATTATTGTCCAATACGTAACCCTCAACATCAATGTCCTCTAATTTCTCCCGAATGTTCCTAATTAATTCATCCTCGCACTGAATAATCTGTATGTTCGTATCAACATCAATGGCCGCAATCAAAGGAATACGACGCAAGGCGTCAACATGTGACATTAGTTCGCACCGTCGATGCCGAATGGTATAGTCGTAATTTTCCAATTCCAAAGCCCAACGAGCTATTCTTGGGTTTACCAGCCTTTTGCCCAACGTTAATGCGAGAGAATTCCAATCGGTGACAATCGTAAAAGGAATGCCTTCTAGGTATACACGAAATCGTCTCGAGGCATATATTATTGCTAGGGTTTCTAGCTCGAAGCTATGATATTTTGACCCTGCCGGTGAAGTGCATTTAGAATAGAAGGCCACTGGATGGAATTTATTGCCTCTCTGCCTCTGAAGCAACACTGAACCAAATCCCTTATTACTAGCATCTGTTTGCAATTCTGTTTCACAAAGGGGATCATATACTGCCAGTACTGGCGAATTTATTAACCTGCCCTTGAGTGTCAAAAAAACTTCCGTGCATTCGTCTGTCCATTTAAAATCCTTGTTCCTTAAGTTGGTCAACGGCCTCGATATTCTAGCGAAATCAGGTACAAATCGGCGAAAGAAGGAAAAAAGACCTAAGCATCTTTCCCATTCCTCATGACTAGTGGGCATCGGATATTCTACAATCGCTTTGATATGTTCATTATTCGGTCTAGTACCATGTTCATTTACTCTGTACCCTAGGTAATCTAATTCTGTGTACGCAAATTTACACTTTCCAAAATACAATTTCAGGCCCGCTTTCCTTAGGTATGAAGAACCCCCTTCAATATTTCAAAATGTTCGTCCAAAGTCTCCGTTGCAATGTCATCCATATATACAATCTTCCTTTCATCAATAAATCTCCCCAATACCCTATTGATGAAACGTTGAAATACCGATCCCGCGTTCTTCAAGCCGAAGTGTATATAACAGTATTCATACTGACCCAGGGGTGTCACAAATGATGTGTACTTAATCGAATATTCGTGAATCGGTAATTGATGGATACTATTCTCCAAATCAAGAAAAAATTACTTATTCCCGAGATAGTCTAAACAATCATCTATAACGGGTAATGGGTAATTATCTTTCAAAGTAATTCTATTCAACGCCCGGTAATCTACGCACATTCTTATTTCCCCGGATTTCCTTTTCACTAATACTATAGGCGACGCATAAAGGGATTCACTAGGGCGAATAATACCCTCTTCCAATAGGTCCTAAATTTTTAGTTTCACCTCGCAACGCTCTCTGTATGAAAACCGCCTTGGCGCTCTGTACACTGGGATGTCATTGGTCAGTCTAATTCTCATACAATAATCCATAGACCTCGGACCACTAACTACAGTCTTTAAATAGTTCTCCTCTACAATTGACAGCAGTCTAGATGCATCAGTTAAACTAATATCGGTACTTATATTTATTTCTACCCCGATCTCAATCGTACAGATTACCTGCATTAATTCCTCACATTCTGAATTCTCATCAAGAATATCCAATACTGAATCATTCGTCCCCTTCAAAGCCTGTTCTTCGGAAATCATTGAGGTTAGATCGTTTAAAATATTCTTAACATTACCATTTCCCGTATCTACAATTTCATCTAACTGATTACACTCAAGAATGTTAGGCGGAACTTCCCATAAATTTCAAGTCTCTCTGTATAAATCAAAAGTCATAAGCGCACAACTAATTTTTTTTTATCAAGTTTGTTATTATTTATTGAATTCAGTTCCAAAAGTTTTATTTTATTGTATTTAAATTTTATATAACATACAAAAATATTTAATTTTTTCAAAATATCGCGCCCTATTAGCAGCGGTATCACGGATTCGTCGTCCGGCAAAATCATTAATTCGTGATATACTTTCTTATTATTAGACATAATTTCACAACTAACACGACCGTGTGTGTTTATTTTTTTATTTCCGATACTGCGATAACGCATCTTGCTTTTCTTATCATCTATTATAAATGGGATTAAGGATCTTCGGATGCAACTAATAGGGCTACTCGTATCAAGAAGACAACAACAATTTATTAACTTTGTGCGCTTAGACTGTTAAATGAAGGCAACACTTACCATTTGATATGGATCTAAAGCTTCATCCTCTGTAGCTTCACTAACAGCAGCAGCAATGGTTTTCTTTTTCTTCGGACAGTTCTGATGGTAATGGCCAACCTCGGCACAGGAAAAGCATGATTTTGGTGGACGTTTAGGTTTGTTACACTGGCTTTGATAGTGACCAAACTGGGAGCAGTTAAAGCATCTTATGTCATCGGCAGACTTTTTTGCAGACGGATTTGCGCTTGTCACTTTTTTAACAGCAGACACTGTGTTGACATTCAGACCTCTATGTATTTGTTGCCGGCGATGTTCGTATCGGTTTAATCTTTTGATGAGTTCATCGACAGTTTCCGCTCCATAAAGGAAAGCTATGGCGTTGTTATTGTCTGGTATACCGTCTACGATAAAGTTGACAAACTCTTTCTCGTCAACGTCGGATTGTGCGGCTATTGACTGCATCGTGACCACGTAGCTTAGACATGACTCGCCTTGATGTAACGTACGTGAGCGGAGTTGATTGTATACGTCCTGACGTGATACTGAACGTTTAAACATCTTCACTATTTTAGACTTCAGTTCTTCAAATTTTAGCAATCCTAAGTTGTCTGCATACCTTTTTGCGGTTCCAGTTAAGCGGCGACGAACGCCAACACATTTTTCTTTATCGGAATACTCGCACATTTTAGTATAATCGTCAAATTGTGCGAACCATTTTGTCACATCATAATGGTATAGCTGAGCCTAATTCCGATAAGTCAACACGGTGGTTCTTGGCTAATTGGCGCTCGTTGTTCTCCATTGCGTTTATTTGTTGTTGCAATCTTAATAATTCCATCCTCATTTTTAGACTTTTTAGTTCTTCTTCCAGCAAGGAATTATGGGAACACATGGCAGCAGCAACATCATCGGCAGCGGGGGGCCCGACAGCAGAAATTTTTGTTTGAATTGTAAAATTTTTTGGGATGGCTGCAGGGGGGACGTCAGGATCATCAACAGCGGTTTCATCTAGAACATGTGCTTCAGTTACATTTACATCGGTGGTCATTTGTTCGGCGTCGGTTACTGCGGCTATTACTGGCACATCGGTTACTGCGGCTACTACTGGAGTGACAGAGGTGTCTTTGGCATAAATGCAAATTGTCTGTTCTTCTGGAAAATCTGTTATGTCAACAGTCTTCGGGTCTTCGGCAGCCTCGGTCCTGTTGTTACCAATAAAATCGTACAGCATTCGAAGCTAGCTAAGCGTGGCAGACTTTTTACTAAAAAATTTTTTTAAATGTTGTGCGAAGATGCACCCCACACTTGAATTTTAATGGTTTCACAATCAAGTTTATTTTATAATTGATTTAAAAAAGGAAAATGCATGAAGTTAGATGCACTTCACTGCAACTCCATCTTTAGCCGGTGTTGCCAGATTACCAAACCTTAGTTCGTTGCCAGATCACTACAAATAATAAAAAAATAGAATTATAGATTCAATTTTGTATCTGAATTCATTTGATTAATGTTTTGTGTTTGCGATTTTTTCATAAGTGAGTTTATTTTTGCTTACAAAAAACCTGATAGTGCCAACACCGAAAAATATATTTAAACTCAAATTTGAAAATTATTGAAAATATGTGTTTATACCTGTACTTTAATTTATTTTGATATATGAAATTTATATTATAATTTCAAATAAAGTATGTAATCTAATGATTTATAATTTCATGTAATTGTTAAAAACTGCTCGCACCAAGGCAGAAATGAAAAGTGAAGATCAAATATATAAAATAGTTAAAAAGAACAGGTAAGATGCGTTAAAGTACTTCTTATTGTTTGTGGCTTAAGCAACAGTTTATGTATTTGATAGTCAAGTTTGTATGAAAACAAGCAGTAATTTAAGTACATATTGGCGCTCGACGTGGACCCATAAAGCAAAGTTTCAGACGATCCTTATGGGCAGCAGTCACCAAGTGGCGTCTGTCGATAACATGTCAAGTCACTCTCTTGATATGATTGGTTCTCATTTTGAGTACGTTCTAAAGTTCCCCTAACAACACTTAATATTAAATATTCGTTTCAGCTTTTACTATTATAACCGAAGGATAGTCCTCCAGGAGATTGCGATGACGTCTTTACAACATATACGTTTTATTCCTCTAAGGGCCATTTTTTGAGTGTAAGTTTAAACTCAAGATTAAGTTAATCTCCAGTTAAATTTAATCTTCAGTTAACTGAGTTTTCATTTTTTTAATGGGAGTTTAACTGGAGATTAACCTTGTAGAGCTGCCACTCTTATAAGCAAAAATTGTTTATAATAACAATTTGCTTTTGTATAGAACAAAAACAAACCAACAAAAACAAATAAAAACAAACGAAGGGTGAATACTTTGATCTTAATGTAAAAAAATTATTTTCTTAAAATAATAAATAAATTAAGACTTTCTATTATCAATTTGTGTTTTATATAATTCATAGTTAGTTAAATATTTGTCTTATTCGGCTTTCTCTCACTTAAAAGCTTTTTTTAAATAAAATTTGTCAACTACTATTCATAGTTAATCTGAAGTTTAAACCACCAACGTTGTTTGGTAAACCGTAAGGTTAAACTCAAGATTAAGTAAACTCAAAAACTGAAAACGAAGTTTAACTGGAGATTAACTTAATCTTGAGTTTAAATTATCGAGAGCTATGCTTAGCGTTATTTTCGCGCATGAACGTGCCAAATTAATAGTAATTTGTTCTCTGCTGACTAGACGTAAGGCCACCAAGTCAGGCATTTGAACAATAGTAAAATATTAAAAAAATATATTTCTTCTGCGATTTCATTTCACCAAATTTCGGGCCAAAACTCTGAGAGTTAATAAAATTGTCCCGCCACTCAGGTATAAAATTAACAGGCACAAAAAATAAGTGATGTGAGAAGCTAGGTCGTAACAACCAATTAAGTATGTAAGTAAATATGTCATCATTGTATTTTGCCTAATTTTTTAGTAAACAATCTTGGTAAATTCTTGAACTGGCCCCAGAAATTGGTGCAATACTATGCCAAGAGGAATCACTCCACACCATAATTTTGTTGCCATACGTAAGATTTTCCATCTGATCTGATTTGCCGTTCGATAAAATATTTTTCCAAAAGCTTGTTTGTTCCTTCATGTTTTATTTAACAATATCCAATCTGGATTTAACATTTCCTTTGAATAGGAAAGCTTCATTTATATTATATGTAATAAATTGATTATATTATAATTAAACTTTTAGCACCTTACAACTTTTTTCCTGACTGTGATTTTACAGAGTTTTTCGGGCTCTGGATACGTTATGTGATATACAAAATGTACAAAAATGCTTCATTACTCTGAAAACTTTTCCTCTAAAGCAACCAACATTCCAAATATTTTTTATTTTTTGTGTTTAAAAAGGAAAGCTATATACAAGTTGTTTGGGATCTTTTCCAAATCTGTTACTATGAAAAGCACTGTTACTATGAAAAGCATACAAAACTTTTAAGTCTTCAGAATTAAATTTACTTATTTCATTTTACATCGTCATTTGTTTACTAAAAATGTTTTATTATTAGCAGAAAATCCAAGGCCATTGGAAATGTTACTTTTAGAAATTGATTTCAAGCAGATGAACTCAATTTTATCTTCCGCAATTTTCTTAAAGTTAAATTAAATGTGAACCTCAAATAAAGTAAAAATAAACATCTTCATGAACACAATGAAAAATAAAATTATAAACAAAATAAATAAAACTAAAGTGATCTTTTACTTGATCATGAGGATCTTAAAGTTTATATAATTCTCTTACACAAGTAAAAAAAAATTAACCCTTTCCCATAACAAGTTGGTTTCATACGTTTGTGCATCACATGTGATTCACAAATGGTATTCTTTTTCAAGGTTTGTATTTTAATAGACATGAGAGAAATAATCAATTTAAGAAACTAAACATGTGGAGATGGCGTTATTTTATATTGTGCCAAGTCCCCACATGTCTAACTCTTCTACTTTAAAAGTTTTATGGAAATAAAGAATGCGTTTTTACCAACAAATTAACAAAACTTCTACTCTTTAATTCTTACATAAGACTTTTTTTGTTATTATTTTTTATTTTCTGATTTGTAATTGCACTTTCTAAATTTGAAGTTGTATTAAAAATCTGTCCTTTCGATTCTATATATTAAATATAAAATAATATATTTAATATTTCTAGTGCCAGTAACATTTCCCAAAAATGAAACAGTAATCTGATTATAGAGGTCATGTCATTGGCAATATGTTATGCTTATACGAAATTATCAAATATATAATAATAATTTATATTTACATATGTATGTATATTTTCAACAAAGCATATTCAACGACTCAGATGTAAAAGATTCCCATCTTCAAAATGACGTACATATTTCGTTAATATAAATGCTTCAATAATTTCACATTTATTTGCCTTTTTTAGTCCCTTTTTAACACTAAGTTTTAGGGGGGCAAAATTAAAATATTCATTCAATTTATTCCGAGACCTAAATGTCTGTTTGTTTAAAATAATCTTGTTGATGTATAAAATATCATCGAATGGAGTATAAATTATTTTGTAATTTAATAAAAATACTTACAATATATTTTTTATAATGAAGAAAAGAGAAATAATTTCAGAAAATAAGGAAAAAATATTATAAAATAAAAAAAAAAGTTAAAATTTAACATTAAATGTAGTATGAATGTAAATATATAGGAGTTGAATATCCAACAGTATTGCAAATAATAATAAATAAAAGAAGATGGACAGTACGTGTCATAAATTATGTCATGGGTCTCTCAATGACGGTTAGCTATTGTGAAGGAAAAAAATCTGAAAAGCATTACAAAAGTAACCCTTCTCTGAAAAAATAAATAAACAAAAATAAAAATAATAAAATATTCACAAATCAAAATAAAAATTTATACAAATAAAATATTTAGAAAATCAGTAGAATCAAATTACACTATGCGAGAAAAAAAATGAAATACACCCAGCTAATGACAGTGTAGGTGGTGAGTTTTGTTGAGTAGAATTCAAAAAATTTTTTTATATTACTTGAAGACTCTAAACTTGTTTTATTTGTTTCCGAATGGTGACTGAGAAGATTGCATTCAATTGCGGCACCAATTTCAATGCTCGCTTTGCCATGAAGAAGACTGCACATAATTACTTGGAATACTTAGACAATGTTTTTTCAATATAAGGCTGATTATGGTTTTTGTTCGATTGCAACAAATAGAGAAATTTACAGGTGAAACACAATGGTATTTTCTGACAACAATCGGATCTTCAGTACTGCAAAAAAAATTAAGTAAAACTAAGACCTGAGTTTTACTACACAGTGTGCTTATACCACCATCGCGCTTTTCTATTGTGCAGGCTAGTTTTTGAACTGATAGATAGGAGCACAAAGGCTTGGTAAACTTTGTGAAATCAGAGTAACGCACAGTATTACAATAAGTGCAGTCGATTAGTTACAAACGAAGACGATATTCTTACTAAGTAAAAACACTAAAACGATCCTGAGCCTTTAGTCTGTATTAAGGTATAACTTTCTACACCACCCATGTTGTGTGTGTTAATTACATCCACGAGTGGCGAGATCTAAATTTTAAAGTCGATTTATTTATTCGCAGAGTATAGAATTTTTTTCTTAAAACTGTTGTTTTTCATGCTATTGCCATAAATTTTTGTGACAAGATGTATTTGCGTAGATGTATGTGTATTAAAATTACTTAAATAAATCAATTTCGAAAAGAACTGAGTTAGTGCCTCTCTACATGAGGCCAACGATATAATCAAAGTATGAGTACGAATATGTAAGTATTTATGAATGTTTGTATGGAATTGTTTAGAAACATTCATTTGCTGTTTTCAGACATAGTTATCTAAACATGAGTTTAAACTCTGCTTTCATGTTTGTTCAACTGAAATTCTATTCTTACAGTAGAATATTGTTTTAAATTGATTTGATCGGACGAAGTGTCAATTTCTTCATGAGATAATGCACTTTCAGAATGTTTTCACTCATTTATATTTTTTAATTAAAGTTTGCAACTATGAATGGACAAACTTGAAAAAATTACAAAAAATCGCTTTTGTCAAGTTTACCTCATCAAACCTCATAGCATATTAAGTCAAATAATATATATATGTGCAGCGTTTTAAAGGCCCATCCCTCTTCTTTCTAATAAGGTTTATATTTTGGACATCGGTTCAGAAATGTTTGTGCGATCAATAAATTTGTGCGTAAAGTCCAAAAAAACAGTCAAATAAAACAACTTTGGAGGTTTCAAGAAATATGAAAAAATATTTTTGAGTTCTACTCAATAAAACTCACAACTTACCCTATGTCATTAGCTGGGTGTATTTCATTTTTTTTTATTTTGTCTTGTTATTTGAACCAACTGACAAAACTATTCACTCGCATAATGCTCATTTTAATATGTACTCGTAAAATTCATAACAAGTATGTGACGTATGAGTGATATTTAATTCCACTACTTTGCAAACGACAAAATCAAACATTTGTCAGTTTATTGCATACTTTCCAGAGAAAGTCTTTCCGTACATGTCATATGGTGCGTATAAGTAATATATTTGAAATTCAATTAAATAGAAGCTATACCGTTAATTTGTAATTAAACATTTGCAAGCTAATATGACATTTTTATTGGGTTAATGTTTTGCAGAATAATTCACTTATTTGAATAACTAATTACACTATGCGACAAAATACAAAAAAAATTAAATACAGTTGAACAATGTTTGCGTAAAGAGAAATAATAATATTTGCAAAAACACAAATATTGGCCGACTTCTGGTAGTCGAGCAAACGTCAAATTGACACATTTTGAAAAAATTTTATTTATTAATTAAATATTTTAATTTATTTTGTAAGTGATTTGAATTTCACGCGCTCATATTCCCGCCGTTTCCGGCACAATTGAAAGGCCGTATTATGTACCTGGAGAGATAGATAGATACTACAGGCCTCTTTTTTTAACAACGTCAAAATTATATTTTTGAAAATGGATGGATATATCTATCTCTCCAATATTCGTGTACGTAATCCCCAGGCCGATCTTTGATGTACGGTATGTACGACATGCTTGACAAGCTTGACGCGTGCGTAGTATGTAGGGCAGAGTTTTATGGGAATTTCCTTTCTTTCATACTGCAATATAAATGTAAATCAGGATTTAAGGATGGATTTTTACTACTAATTCTAAAGAATAAACAATAAAAAATGAATTTTTAAAAGTTAAAATTTTTTATAAAATTTGCTATGAATATATCGAAGAATATATATATTATATATATATATATATATATTATATTCTTGTGCTGAACGGACGTGTTAAATATAGTGCTCCGACAATTTGTGAATTTAATGGGCCTTTCGTAATACCTTTAATACTTGTTTTGTTTACCTTGGTTTTTTTTTGGAATTGATGTTGTGAATTCTAATAAAATCTAATTTAGTTTCAACGTTAAATAATTGATTTTAATTAAAATCTAACAAACAAAATCAAAAAACAATAGAAAAAAAAAACAACAACAATCTCAAAAATAACAAAAAAACAATTTCAAAAATATAAAAGTTCCAAGCAACTTACAGTGTACAACAACAATTTATAATCCTTAAATTTTAAATGTCGCAAAAAATCTACCTAAGGTTGAACAGTTAAAATACACCAACAAGTTTTTACATCCAACAAGTAATTATTATTGCAAAAGTATATTTCAAATAAAAGAAAATTAAAAACTGTAAACAAACAACAACAAATCCAACCTAGTAACAAAACTTTCTTGCGAGATAAAATACACTAAAATTAATAAAAAAAATCTACCTTTCGGTGACCTTGCTTATCTTATAAATACACAATAACATTACACCATACAAAACAATAGACAACAAAACAAAAACCAGAGTAAACAAATTAAGACATATCAGCTGTTTTGATTTCAATCACTGCTTGTGAAAGTGCTGCCAAGTTTTTGTGTTTATTAATTGAGTATTGGCAGTTAATTTTAAACTTAATTTTAAACTTAATTTCAAACACAAACCAATCTTTCCGATGTACAACCTGAGAAAAGATAAAAAAATTGGCAAAAACAATAGTAACAAGTCAAAAACCAAAAATAACAATAACAAAACAAAAATGCAAGCAGTTGATATTACTGAAAACCGTCCAGCAAATAGAGCTGAATTGCCCAACACCCCTGCTAATAAACGCCTAACTGACATCCATCAAATGCATGGGACAAGCTCTTCTCGGTCTTCAATGCTTGACTCACCTTTCAAACTTTTAAATTGCATGGACAGCAGGTTTGAAAAATTCACGGAACAAATTCTGCGGACCATTGATCAAAAATTTTAAGAATTCAAGGAGGAGTTAATTAGTGATTTGCGCGAGAAATATAGTATAATTGAAAATAAATTATCGAATATCACTGAAAGAATTACCATTCTCGAGGACAAAGCTGTTGAAGTAGTCAAGATGCGCGAGGAAATTAGTGACCTCAAAACAAAATTAAGGCAACAAGAGAATCACCCGGTTTCGTCGGAGCTTAGGATCAATGAAATCCCGTACACTCAGGACGAGAACCTACAGGAAATATTTTGTAAAATTTGCAACACCATTAACACACCTGTGCCGAACATTCAATCAATCTATCGTCTAAGGAATCTCAATAACAAGCATAGGGAGAACTCCAAAGATGCCGCAATTATTGTAAAACTATGGTCTGCGTATGATAGGAATTTCTTTTTGAAATCCATGGCGAACTTCAGGAAGCTACACAGTGGTTTTGTCTTCCGCCTTACAAATATTAGCCTGACATCAGAAGAAAAGTTCTATGTTAATGAGAACTTAACACAGACTAATTTTAAAACATTGAGCGCAGCAATTCGCCTCAAAAAGAAAAAAATTTTATCTTCTGCGTTCTCTATGCGGGGTTGTGTCTACGTCAAAAAGAATATGAATGATGACCTCATACTAATAGATGATGTAGACAGCCTTAATAAGTTATTTCCTGGCCATGCTGTTTGAACTCCCAAAACTTCACTTGATTTTTATCGACCTAATTATCCTCAATAGCAATTTAATTAATACATTCTTCCTCTACAACTTTGTGTCATGTATGTATAACTCCATTATATTTGAACGCTTAAATATTACGATTTCTGCTTTAAATCTAATTATTGAATGCATTGCCAAAAATTTCGTACCATTTCATGAATTCTACCGGTTCTAATTCCAGAGACTGTGTGTATAACATGATTAGAGTCCTTGCGAAACAAAGGGCAGGTCTCAACATTGTCCACATAAACGCTCAGAGCTTAAATAATAAGATTGATGAATTTAGGTACTTATTTGTGGCAGCAGGTATTGACGTTATTTGCGTCTCTGAGACTTGGTTACCCTTGGATGTTCAGGATACAGTTTTTAATTTACAGGGCTTTAAACTTTTCCGATCAGATAGGAGAATCTTGGTTAATGGTAATGCGACCAGGGCCAGGGGTGGTGGAGTTGCGATTTATGTTCGTAATGGTATACTTTGTAAGGAAAAATTATTAAATCACATTGGGAGCGAGATTGAATATTTGTTTCTGGAAATATCAACAGGCGATGGTCCGAAACTTCTTCTTGGTTGTGTATATAGACCGAATTCTAGTTTAAATTTTGATCCTTTTATTTCAAATCTTGAGGATATTACCATTCGATATGACGACATAGTTATTGTAGGTGACTTTAACAATAACCTTCTACTTGATAATCCCCTTATTGGACCAATGCTCTTACTTCACCTCAGTCCTGTAAATGTGTCAACACCTACACATTTCCACTCAACATCCAGTAGCTTGATAGACCTTATATTTGTGAATCACATTGACAGGGTATTGTTATATGACCAAATTTCTGCTTCCTGCTTCTCCAACCATGACCTTCTCTTCCTTAATTATAATTTGTCCGTAACTCGTCCCGTGGACAAATATATTACGTATCGTGATTTTGGAAACATTGACTATGCAACTCTGAATATTGAACTGGATAGCGTATCTTGGGACCAGGTATACACACTGGGTAATGCGAATGACCAATTATCGTTTATTCAGGACAGAGTGCGTTTGCTCTATGACAGGTGCGTTCCTGTCAAAACCAAGCAGATCAAACCTAAACAACAGCCCTGGTTTAATGCGGAAATAAAAGCACTCATTGAGAGGAGGGATAGTGCTTACAGGAGATGGAAGAGGTTTAGGACGGATGATTTGAAAGCTTTACATAGATTTACACGGATGGAAGTTACCAGGAGCATAAGAACTGCAAAAAGATTGTATTATGGCGGAAAGTTTTCTAATGCCATGGACAACAAGTCTAAATGGAATGTAATTCGTGAAATAGGAATAGGCCGAAAATGTCCAAAGGCTGATATTGATGTGGATGTGGACAAGCTTAATGACCAGTTCGTAAATTCTAGGGTCCCAAGGTCTAATGGTGACTTGTATGATGACCTCTGTTGTGTTCCACCACAGTATTCCTTTAGCTTTCGTTGCGTAAATCAGTTTGAGGTTTTGGAATGTATTTCAGAGGTAAAATCGAATGCAGTTGGTTCTGATGATTTGCATCCTTTATTCTTGAAGGCTCTGACTCCTAACCTTTTGCCTTACTATACTTACTTGTTCAATACAGTTCTGACTAAGTCTTCTTTTCCTGAAAGTTGGAAACTGGCTAAAATCCTTCCCATTCCCAAAACTAATTGTGAGTTCAGGCCAATTGCAATCCTTCCTTTTTTATCCAAGGTATTGGAGAATATCATGGCCAGACAAATCGATGAATATCTGAGGGGCCACAATTTCTTAACGGTTAATCAGTCGGGCTTCATGAAAGGTAGGAGTTGTACTTCCGCTCTGGTAAATGTAGTTGAGGAACTTAGGTCGGAACTTGATGGGAATAGTGTGGCGTTCTTGGTTCTGCTTGATTACTCTAAGGCCTTTGATACAGTCGATCATGCGGTTCTATTGAAAAAGCTCCGAAAACTGTTTTATTTCTCCGAAACTGCCTGTAATCTAATTTATTCTTATTTGACGAACAGATTTCAGACGGTTCATTTCAATGGCAATGTTTCGGATCCACTTACTATTAGTAGAGGTGTTCCCCAGGGGTCTATACTTGGACCTTTGCTGTTTTGCATGTACATAAATGATCTACCTGATGTTTTGGTTAACTGTAATGTTCACATGTATGCTGACGATGTGCAGCTTTACACATATACTCTTGTTTGGACTACATTAATCGTGACTTAGCAAGGATTGACGGATGGGCCTCGGCCAATGGACTATGTATCAATCCTTCTAAGTCTAAATGTATTACACTTTCGAGAACAAACGGATCATTTGTCATACCTGAATTGAGTATCAGGGGAAATAAAATTGAATTTGTCAGGTCGGCTACTAATCTGGGTATTGTCTTTAATGACAAATTATCGTGGTCTACCCATATAAGTGTCATTGTTGGCAGAATTTATGGCATGCTTCGAAATTTGTGGCCTGTCATTGATTCAACTCCTTTTGTCATTCGCATGCAACTTGCTAAAACTTACTTGATTCCGGTACTTTTATATGGATGTGAGATATACGCAAATTGCAGTTATGATGACAACCAAAAACTTAACCTGGCGTAAAATAACATAGCCAGGTATGTTTTCCTTAAGGGGCGTTGGGATCACATTTCTCATTTAGCTTACCTGATTCTTGGTATCAAATTTGATAATCTCCTGAAAATTAGATGCCTCCTTCTACTTCATAAAATAATTTACACGAAACAGCCGAAGTATTTATATTGTAAAATTAAGTTTGCCAGATCCCACCGGGGTGTGGGGATTATACAGCAACGATTCAGGACTCTTCTGTCTCAGAGACAGTTCTTTATACACACCATTAGTCTTTGGAATTCCTTACCAAATAACATCCAAAATCTGGGCAATGCAAACGCGTTCAAAAAGGAGTTATTTAAATTATTTTCATAATTAAAATTTTAATCTCATATTTGTAAATTTTGTGATTTAATTTTTTAGGTCATCATTATTATTGTTATTATTATTATTATAATTATTGTTATTATTCTTATTATTATTATTATTATTATTATTATTATTATTATTATTATTATTATTATTTTTATACTTTACCTTCTTAATTTAATTTAATATTTATATACATAAATTAACTTTCTCTAATTTTTTATATTTAATTAATGTTAATTTTTTATACCTTATTGATTGTAAACATAGCACTGTCACTTATAAGATTTAGTATCTTGTTGTGCTATGTAGATCATTATAAATCAAATAAAATAAAATAAAATAATGAATGGATAGTGAACTTTAGAGCACTAAATTTGTTCAAATGGACCCATCAAAAGAAGTTTCATCAGCAGTCGAATTTGTAATGAAAGAAGTAAAAGATATTGTACTAATGACAATTTTCCCTTTGAAGAAATTCGAAGATTAAATTTATATTTAAATGAAGAAATATTGAAGAACTGGAACGATGAGAAACTAGAACTTGAAAAAAGATGGGTAGATATCCTTCGGTATTCTAGAGTAGAACATATCCCACATGAATATTTAAAAGTTGTAATATAAATTTTCTTATGTTGTCCAGGCACTAATGCTGCTGTTGTAAGGTTATTTTCACTAGGGAATGATTATTGGAACAGTGAGAAGACGCAACTTTCTGTAAAAACATTATCTGCCGTCTAACAGTCAAATTTAATATGCAAAATGAAAGTTGTTCGGATGTGGCTACATTATTAGACGAATACACTATGAAGAAAAATTTTTTTTTTCAAAAGAAAACAATGTTTTTATCTTTTATCTTCTTTTTTTCACCTATGAAATACTTGGAAAGTGTACTCTTTTTAAACAGAAATTAGATGGTCACCTTAATGAAGGACATAAGTGTATTTAAAAGTTTCAAAACTATGTATTAATATTTAAATTAGCGATACCCAAGTTCAAGTTTTGTCAAAAATGTTTATGTGTAAATAAAAAAGCGGGTCCTTTTTACTTCGCGTCAAATTTGACCCGAAGACCTTAGTGTAAATATATTTATAAATTATACTCTTTCAAAAACCGATTATTACTGTTCAAATTTAAAATAAAAAGAGTCAAAACACATCGAGACTAAACCACTCACTTTCCGGTAAAAACCTACTTCTCTTATGAAGGTTGATTGAAATTCGTTTGCGTTTATAAAACAAATATTAAATTATGGGAAAAAAATTTGTATGATAAAATTAGTTCAAGTAAAATGTTTTCTAATCTACAAAGTCTGTAGAAAAAATTATGCAGTAAAATCAAGTATAATTGGGGATTAAATCAATGACTTACGTCTCAAGAAGTATTAAATAAAATACAGAGTATTAATTGTATGAATTAGAAGGTTATTTAATATAATTGTTAACTACAACTATGTATACGTTCCTCTATCCTGTAATGTTTAAGAGTCTTGTTCTAATTGCAACAAATTAGTCTTACAAAGTAATTGTTAATTAGAGGTCTTTGAAAGATTTCATTTCTAAAGCATAAAGTAAAGCTTCTGTAATCTAAAAATCGTACATAATAGAAATTTTGTTCGGTTATTTAATGTTAACCGTAGATTGAGCATAAAAAAACTTTATTATTCTAGCATCTGTATCACTTTTGATACATACTTGCAGTTAGATTTTATTAAAGAAATTTAATATTTTTATTTATTTTAATTCATTTTCATAAAACAACTTTGTATTCTAACATTTTATTATCACTTTAATGAAATTTACGCCAAAATTTTTGACATGATTTACATTGCAGTATAGTTTCTTACGTAAACATCAAACAATAATAATTTGACATCTAGCGCCCTTATTTTGTGGCGTTTTATAAATTTACAATTGTTTAGATGGGGCAGCTTATTGTCGCATCATCTCGCATCAGTAACGCTCTCAATTGAGGGCTGGTTTAAACCTGATGGCACAAAACATTGTTATATTTCTTTAAAAAAAATGTCAATACGATTTCGATGGATCACGAAATTTATAACGACCATAAAATTCAATTATTTACTCATCTACAGCGATTAAATTATTGGTATCATTGAAAGCTGAAAGACTTTCAGCTCATTTTTCGAAAAGGCGTAATAGGTGTAAATTTATCATCATCATTGAGTAGCACATTATCGAAGCGAAAGATTCTGTTATCTCAAGCGTACTATTATCATCTGTTATATCAATGGAATAAAACATAGGACGAAACACTTTTTTTTCTAAAGTTTGTTTGTCACGTAAGATAAATATCAGAAGATCAGTAAGAAAGACTCTACAACATTTCAGTAAACAGCTGCTAGCAATCTGCGCGAAAATCGGTATTATTTTCTTTTGCCAAGCTACTAAAGGCATAGGGTTATATGTTCCAAGTAGTACCATCTTTGGCGATAAACATCCTATTATCATGTTTGTTGCTGCCAATGCTTTCGTCAGTTCATAACACGAGCTTCAGTTTTCTTCTTCTTTAGAGTCTTCAGCAGCAGAAATATTATATACATACTGTGACGTTTTTACGTTTTTAAAAAACGTTTAAATATGAGTTCATTAATTGGAAACCCAGTGAAAACAAATATGTGTTTAGTTTTTCTTAAGCTCTCTTTATTATTCACACTAGGTTTGTTCCACTGTTTACAACTTAACGATACAACAACAATGTGCTTGCACATTATTCTATTTCACACTTCTGTCCGCGTTAACACTAACAACTGATCGTTAGATCTTCTCTGCTTCCAACATTTTTGCAAGCAATGCCGTTTGTACGTTCCAACCGCAACGCGTCTTCACACAAGACTGACTGAATTATCACTGACTGCTGCCTCTTTTGTCCAGCCCTTTTATAGTCACGCAATCAGTATGATGAACATTCACGATGTGGAATGTTCGTGATCTCGCCTTCTCGAGAGCTCTATTGCTAATACATTGTTGTTTGTGTACTTTGCTTATGTTGTCTATCCCTTTTTGTCACATACATGTTGTTATTGGTACCAGGCGCAACCAGGTTTGTCGTACATATGTGTGTGTGCAGCTTTAGATAATCAACACATTCATTGTATTCTTAGTGTTAGTGTGTATTTGTATCGTGTGGCTTTTGTTTATCGTTTTTAATCCATTAGTGCCCAGTGGCAACTTAAGTTGCCAGCAGGGGTTGCCTTAGGTTTTATGCTCTGAGAGAAAATTGAGAGTAAAAAACAAATCGGTAACCGTTAGAAATTTTTAATAACATGTGGTTTTCTTTGCTTCTTTTTATTCTGTATCGATTGCTTTACAGTTTGGAAGATAAAGGCTGTTAATTTTTAAGTATTTTTTGTCGATTTTTAAACGACGCTGCTGGATTCAAACATAAGTTTATCGAATATTATAAATATTTTTGCAAAAAAGAAGTATGTTTGAGATAGAAATACAACTTAGCTTTAGTTTTAAACTAAAATTTTATCAATTTGCATTTAATATTGCTTATAATAAAATTTTTTTTTTTGATGGTGACATCTTAAGTTGCAACTGGGCACTTATTGTGTATTATTTTACATAGATTTATGAAGCGAAATTATGAAATATCAGAGTCAATCAATTTTATCTTCGCGCATAAATAGAAATTTTTAATATACTAGGTCATTGAAGAAATTTTGGATTAGCTAGGGCTTTCGGAAAATGAAGAAATACCAACAGATATTGTTTTAGTTCCCCGTATAGAAACGGCTGAACAAGATACAGATGTGGATTCAGACAATTCGGATACAGAAGTAACTGGTTGGTTTCCGTTCTGAATGACAATGAGATGTTTCAATGTGCAATGTTTCTTTTAAGATCATGTGGAGTACCAACATTTAAAAGAGGTAGACTATCATAGATAGAAAGGATCACATTATTATAAGAGGTGAATCAAAATACCATCGCTGCAAAGTTTGTCCTGGTCGGACTTATGTGCAAAAAATGAAATGTTTAGTTTATTATAATTTAGTGTAGTTCGAATAACTAATTTGGTTCCATTAAAAAATCATGAATAAAGTTTTATGTTTGAAGCATCGAATGTAATTCAAAACTATATAGATAGCATAGCAATATGGCTTAAAAAATGGAATACTTGTGTTAATCCTGATAAATCGGTGCATATAACTTTTGCATTAAGAAAAGGCGATTGTCCTTCAATTTTTTTAAATGGCGAACAAATACCTAACTCTAACTGTGTGAAATATCCTGGAATGCATCTTGATAGAAGATTAACTTGGAAAGACCATATAAAAAGCAAAAAAGAACAGCTTAATATAAAAACAAAACGCATGTATTGGCTACTTGGCAAAAAATCTGAGCTAAGTTTGCATAATAAAATGTTGGTCTACAAAACTATCCTCAAACCCATATGGACATATGGAATACAGTTGTGGGGAACTGCGAGCAATTCGAATATTGAAATTCTGCAGCGTTATCAGTCTAAAACTCTAAGAATGATATTAGATGCTCCTTGGTTTATTACTAACGATAATATTCATAAAGATTTAGGAATATCTAAAGTTAAAAATGAGATCAACAAATTTAGTAGGAAATATATTGACAGACTTAGTAACCATAGTAACACTCTAGCGATTACTTTACTAGAGGAAAGTGAGGAAATTGTAAGGCTTAAAAGGTTTCATGTTCTAGACCTACCATTTAGAAAATAAAAAAAAAGTAAATATGTAAATATTATTTAAAAAATTATTATTATTATTAATTATTTTAATATCCTTCTTTGTTAGTCTCATTGGAGATAAATCATTTTTTTATTTTTTTTATTTTTGTTACTCAATTTGCTTATTATTGTATTAAAATAGATTGCAAATAAATATATGGAAAAAACAAAAAAAGTTTTATGTTAGAAATTATACTGTGTGTTGTGTTTGATAGGTATCTGCCCAGTGGCAACTTAAGTTGCCAGGCTAAAACAACTCCTTACCCCCATTTGTTCCCAAAGTCGCTGAACAAAGAGCGTTTCTTAGACAACAAGCAATACGTGTTTAAAATCTGGTGCTAAAATTCCAAAAAAAAAATATTTCTGGCATTAATGGGTTAATGTTAAACTATATTAGGTTGTTTCCATTTTCGTAACAATACATATGTACGTAATCGGTCATTACAATCTTTCGTTGTAAATTGGAAATGTCTGACCTGGGGTTTGAAGCTTGGTCTGACGTCCAATAAGCTAACATGCTTCATACTAAACTACGACCACTTCAATCAAAATCATGAACATATCAGAACAGAAAATTCAACCTTTTCGTTTTCATCCAACGCTTAACTTTCAATTCCTTCTCAATAACCATAAATAATGTATTATTCCCGATAAAACTTCACAAAATCTTTAAAAACTTAAGAAAATTACATACATAACACCAAAGAATTCCTAGGAAAGTCGTGTGTATCAAAAATTAGATATAAGCCAGAATTATGAAGTTTTTGAATTTCTTAAGTCCTGCATAAAATTTTCTTTTTTTTTATTTGGTTTAAAATAAAGGCAGTAACAATACTAACGAATTAAAAAAATTTAAGGCATCTAACTTTTTCTAAATTAAAGTTATATAGTCACAAAAATTTAAATGTATCATTTTTGATACGAACTACGGTTAAAAATTAATTTAATTTTATCAATTTTTTCCCATATACAACATTATACACTCCTGGGGTAAACTTACACATGTGCCTGGAAAATAAGTTTAATATTGTGGTACTTTTATACACTTCTGTGCTGTTAACTTTATTTGTTCAAATAAAATTGAATAGCACAATATAACTGACTTTTATTCCTAGACCTACACATGTATGCACACTAAACAATCACCACTTTACAATACATTGTAATACTATAACTGTATGACAATGTTGATTACAAAAACAAACGTATACAATTTCAAAATAAATGTGTCACAAGGGTATGATTTTAACGTTTCCATTCTCATGTTTACGTTTATAGTTTGAATGTGTTTCTGCATTTAATTTTATTTGTCACAACATGTATGTGCGAGTATTGGCACTAGGATGGCTTATTTTGTAGGTGTATACGATCGTTCATGAATTCATGCATAACCATGTGTGTAGGTTAGTTGTGTTATAGTCAATTTTACTCGTTTATTTTGAGATGCTACTGTTATTCCAGTGGATGCTCTTTCGTTATTTGTGTTTTTTTTTTATAAATTCACTACCATCGGATGTATGACTTTGAGGTAATAGTATAACGATTTCAGTATGCCATTAAAGAAGGCAAATAAGAAAAAATACATTTATACTATAAATTGCCAACGAAACATACTCAGGTTTAAATTGTGAACAAAGTTTTATCAAATTTTTAGTCTTTAGAGAACAGGGTTATGGTATGCCATTGAGCACAAGGAGTATAATATTATTCTTCCAATTCTTAACAATTGAATATAAAATATTTTAGGATCATAGCTGCCAGAAAAATAGAGCACCAAGTCGTCAAATATTAGAAAAAAATCGTCTAAATTATAAAAGACGTTCATGGAAATCGTAAAAAAACGTCAGAAAAAAATAAATACACAAATTAAAAGTTAAAAAAATTAAAAATTAAAGTTAAACATATAAAGTTAAGTCAATGTACAGATTTTAGTTAAAAAATAATTAAAAAAATTAACAAAAGACTTTAAAAACGAGTGTTTTATAATATAATACAATATAATTGTATGCTAAAAACATATACAGTGGTGGTCTTATAATTAGAAACGATGTTTCTGGAACGGAGTTCTCTTAAGTGGCGAATCTAAGTTTAATTTGTCCCAATCTGATGGAAAAACGTATGTAAGACGTCGTCCAAACAAAGCCTTTAATCCCAGGTACACAGTGTAAACTCTAAAACAAATTAACAAATATATGTACATACATGTTGCTAAGTCGTTTCTAATTATAAGGCCACCACTGTAGGTAAATAGTTTAAATATACGTATACATTTTAATCAAATCAGATACAATATTAAAGTCGAAGCAGCTATGATTGCTTAATTTTAAATATCTTTTTATACAATATTGCTTCTAAGAAATTTAGCTTAATTTAAATTAACTTGGCTTGATAGAGAGAGCTCTACACTAGCTGAATAATTTGATAAGACTAACATTTCTAAATAAATTTAGTCAAGGCTGGAAATTAAAAGCTGCCACCTCTCATTTTCATTTCTGATTTTCTTCCAAAAATTGAGAAGTTGTATATCAGTTCAAGAAAAAATTGTTTAAGGTTTAAACAATCTATCTCAGTGTTGTTTATTGACACATAAGCGCAGCAATAATATTGCATTATATAAATCTGTGGGTGGTGTAAGTAGTAGGGAGTCGGAAGCATTCAGTGTGATGTTCGCTGGAACCGACGCATTTTTCATGTAAGAGGTGTAAATTCTTACATCCGAAAGAGAATGGAATACACCTCCCATGTATAGGCCGGTGCCTCAACGTCTATTTTGAGACTACTCGACCGTGTACAGGACAGGGCAAAGTTGTTTGTTAATGACGGTAGGGTATACAACTCTATTGATTTATTGAAGCATCGTTGCAATGTGGCTTGTGTTTCACTGTTCTATCGCTATTACAACGAATTTTGCTCGAGCAAAATAAGGGGACTTGTTCCCGAGAATCATGTACATCCGTTTATGGTCGATTAACCAATCGATCGCACGCTGGAATACAGACCAAATTCGCTCTTTAGTAGGACTATTCGCATGTGGAACTCCCTTTGTGCAGAAGTTATAATTTTTTGGCTTTTAAGGGATGAAAAATGCACAAAATACAGGAAGATCATCTCAGGTGTTCGCAAATAACTTCAAAGTATAATACTTCACTCCTCGTCATTACTAACCTAAATTTCCAATATTAACAACTGCAAAGTAAATACAAAGCTTAAAGTGGCTTTTAATATACTAAAGTAAAGAATATGATGTAAATTTGCAATTTCCAAAAATCGTCAAAATAAGGGAATAAATCGTCAAATTGTCAATATGATATTTTTGGTGGACGAAATCGTCGCAATGACTATAAATCTTCAAATCTGGCAGCTATGCTTAGGATAAACAATTGTAGATGTCTAACTTGAAAATATCAAAAAGGAGAATAATGACCAGGAATGAAGTCCGAACATAATATATTGACATTAGGAGAAAATAAAATACTAGCAGTCCCAACTAATATGGTGTTAGAGTACTTAAGTTTTGGGGTACTGCCTTTGCATCACATTGAAAATATATAATTAGACCCATTTAAATGAAGTAATTTTCAAGCGTGTATGTCTCCGTAGTCAAGCAGGCAGTGTGTTGGCTTATTAGACGTTAGGCCTCTGTTCAAAGCCCAGTTGAAGGCATCTCCAACAAAACGACATAGGCCAAAATATTTCTTTGCCAAGTCCCTATTCTGGCAAAACCTCCGAGAGTAAATAAAATTGCTATGAAAATTTTCTCAAAAATCTGTCGTTCACAGTCGACTTTTAACTGTAGTTCTCGCCAGTTATGTATAAAATTAACACACACTACATAAGTGGTGTGAGAAACTAGAACGTAATCCTGACTGCAAGGGTGTAATGGTCAACTATGTATGTATGTATGATTATGTTATGTTATAGCTACGAAAATGAAATAACCAAGAAACGGCAGCCTAATTTTCTAGTGTTCTCCGCAAGCTCGTTCCTTATTTACTTCTCCTCAACAAGGTATTGAGGTACACAGGAAAGACGTCTATCGAGTCAGTTAAGAATGGAATCTTTTTTTTTTGCTTTTTAATCGTTATTCGAATTTTAGCCGATTTTAGCTTGTGAAACTGCTGAAATACTTGAACCCCTAATAACTAACTCCAGTGTTGGTGAGATAGTTCTTCACGATTTATGAAAGATTCTTGTAAAAAACAGGCGAAAATATAGGATTGCTTGTAGTGCAAGAGTATAACTCTCTTAAGCGTGATCAACAAAATAATTGTCCACGTTTACACAATCGCATTGATAGACAAAAATAAATCTTGTATTGACTACAGTAACAGTTTGAGAGTCATTTGATTTGATAAGGGGCTTTAGCCAATCTGATAGTGAAAACACATGCTTACTGATCTCAAGGTTTATTTCGCTACTCACTTGGCTATACTCACGGAAGGCAAATCGCTCTCTAGCAGAATCTCCAATGTTAGAAAGACAGTTCAAGAGCAGTAACTCAGACTTGTTCCAGCGACCCAGGGAGGAAAATAAATATTAAAAACAAAATAATGGAAATAAACACACAGGAACAGTCCACTATCGAACTCACAATTCAAATGGAACATCTGTAATGAAATTGCGAGAAGCACAGCACCAAAATAGGAATCTCAAACAAAAATGCTAGCCAACTAGTGAAAACGGATGCAAAAGCCACTACGGCTCCATCAGGAATAGCTTTAACTCAAACTGTAGATAATGTTGATTTAAAACATTGATTAATTTGAATTAAAATGCAGAACTTGATGACTGCAGATTGCAGATTGATGACTAAGGATTTCTAGGAAGTTCAATTATTTGTTTTCCTGTATAATCAGTTAGCGGGACTTGTCTGGCTTTGTTCGCTAGTTCACTTTTTTTAAAATAAAAATTTTTCTCTAAATATGTTTCTATTTTAAGGTAATTTACTTTTATATATTTAATATTTACATATATAAATGTTAAATAATTAAATTTATAATTATTACTTTCTACATGTTATCCTCCCCACTACTAACAACATATTAAAGTACAGGATAGCAAACTCTTTTACATCACCGCCCACAGATAAAAATTATTTACTTCCTTGTGTTGAAGCAACAACAGCAATACATTACTTTATTTAAAATTTTCAGTAAATATGGTTAACTTTTTTTAGCACCCAGCAACGAAAACATTTAATTTTAATTCTGTTTTAATTCTAAATAAATGACTGCAAGTTGTAAACAACTTAGCCTTTTTTATCATTTTAAGGTCCATTATTACAACTTGCCGTTAAAGTTGGGTTTTGTTAAAGGTAACTAGCTAAATTGAACTTTAAAGTCACCTTTAACTTCTTTTCATTATTACAACCTACAGATATGATAAAGTTAACTTTTTCAAATATATGACACTGCCGGAGCAATGTCGATAGCACTGTCCATAACACAAGTGCTTTAAAAACGCAGTGGCAACGACGTGCCTTTTTATTTGCTGATAAAATTTGTGTGTTAAGGTTTATGCTTTTTTGTTAACATATTAGTGTTTATTTTCAATATTTATATTTGAAGGTGCCATATTGAAAATAATTTAACACGTTCATAGCCATGTCAGTCATATGTGTCTGACGCTAAGAAGTTCTACATGAGCCATGTCAGTCATATGTGTCTGACGTATGCGATTTGGTAAATCACAGATGTCCGACGCATACGACGCTGTGTTCAAAACAACAGGTTAATACTTGTTGTATCTTGTCTGGATGCGTCAGACATATAAGACTGACACGGCTTGTCGAGAAAAAGTTTTAATATGGGGCCATGTCAATCATATATGTATATGTGTGACATAAAAATAGTGTTTTTCCTGGAATTTTGGCAAAAAAATGTTTTTTGTGATACATTTAGTTTCCTTGATACATTTTTAACTAAATTATCTAATAAAGTTACCGTGGCCCGTGTGAAAATTTTTCCGATATTATCGCGGCGATGAATGTGTTAAATATATCAAAGATAAAGTGAACTTTAAAAGTTAAAGGTAGGATGATCTTCCGTTTAGCTTAGGGCTCACTTTTATCTTATTGCGAACTCATTATAATGAAAGTCAAGTTACCTGCCCTTTAAAATCCTGCTTTTAATTAACGGCAAGTTGTTATAATGGCCCTAAGCGTTGATTTTTTTACTCACCGAGTAAATAAACTGTGTAGAAGGTAGAAAATATTTAACAAAAAATTAAATTTTTTTTTATTTATTTATTTAATTTAATTATAGCATGAAATTAATTAGTAATAACAAAAAGTTGCGACTGGGATGTAATACTGTGCCTCACAAAAAAATCAGCGCTAATTTGTCGAACACTGCTCTCTATTTCCTTTTACTTACAGCTACACAATGAACTACTATGAGTAGGGGACAAACCCTAGTGTTGGTGTCAATTAAATAAATAATAAATTTTAAAGATATAATCTTCGATGTCTCTGATGAATATTTTAAAGTCATGGCTGACCAAGTAGTATTTATAAACCACATCGTACCGATTATCGATTAAGCCTTGAAAACAATAGCCCTCAATTTTTTGTGTAGAAGAGAGAGAGTATTATCGTGTAATCTCAATATATTGTTACGAAAATGGAACTGGTGTTATATCATTTAACATTAAAATGATAAACAAAAGCTAAAAAAACAAAAACAATGGACTTGTTCACATGATCAACGAATAAATAAAAATATAACAACAACATCAGCATAAAAAAGGGATAAACACGTAAACAAACAGGCAACAACAACACTGCAAGGACAAAAGTAAACAAAATACACAAACAACAGTAATGTAAACAACATGTTTACATTTATAGATATTTGACGAAGGCAAAGTCATTCCCCTTCAAAGGCCTTCATCAAACTGTTTACCCTGCGATATAAAAGGTAATACAAAGCAGGCAACATAATCAGTAAAAATTCAGTCAGTCTTGCGTGTGAAGTGAATAATCGAGGTTTGAAGATCTCGAGGTTTGAAGATCTGAAGAATTGTTAGTGTTTACGCAGAAGAGTGTAAAGAAGAATAATAAAACAAAGCAAATTGTTAAATCAAGTTGAAGTGGCACACGGAATTGTGCGAACAATAAAGAATTTATATAAAACTAAACTTATATAAAACTAAACGAACTGATATTTTAAACGTTTTTAAAAGCGTAAAGACGTAACAATTGGGGTATTCACACGGTGTGCTATCTAGTCTTATTGTCATAAAATACTAAAATTTTATGATAGTTTAAAAAAACTGTTGTTGTGCTTCAAAGAAAAAAGTCATAAAATAATAACACCTTTTGTGATGTGTTTATTGTTTTGTCATAACTAAACAGTGTAAATCTAAGTCAAAGGGGAAAAACTCGTCATCGAGCCGGCGATATTTTTTAGAAGTTGCCGCCATTGAATATTCGCAACATGTACGTAAAACATGCTATTAATTTCTATAACTTGGAGATTAGTTACATTTTAATAATTTATTTATAAAAGTTATTAACTTTTATAAAGTTAAATAAAAAAATTTAAAATTGATACATTTAAAATATAAAAGAAAAATTTGTTTGTATACTTTAGCTGATTGGCAGCACCGAACTTATTTAAAATAAGCGCCGTCAGAAATTATTACCGGCTTAGTAATCAACAACAGTTGTTTATGTTTATGTTTTCAAAAATTTTCTTTTGTGCCAAGGGATTCAATCATATTTAATAATTTTGATAAAAATGGATAGTTTAGAAGATTCCCAGGTAAGATTTTATTTCTTTAATTATTTATTTAGTTTATTTAACTAAAAATTATTTCTATTCAAGCCAAAATGTAAACGTATGCGCACCAACCCCACAAAGAAATGGAATATGGAAGAGGAAAAGTCTCTAGTAGAATATTTGTTGGGAAATCGCGAATTAGAGGTATGTATTATTTTTAAATTATTTAAACAGCAACCTAATATTATTTGTAGAAGCCAACAGCGCAGGCTTACTATAAGCGTTTTTCAGCCGAGACGAAGGTGGAGGTAGACTGGAAGCTCATCCGATCGAAGGTGAGGAATATGCGTACCAGCTATAATAAAGCCAAAGGCTGGGAGGGGTCAACCGGAGCAGGCAGCATGGAAGGCGAAACCATGAAAGGTATTTTTTAAACTAATAATTATATGTATGTATCTGTTTTTAACATTTCCACATTTATTTTAGCGTCGTTAATAAAAATGTGTACATTTTTCTATGAGTTGGATGATATTTTTGGAACCAGGATTGTTCAAAATGCTGTTATTGATGAGAGCCTTTCTTCCGACACGTTAGACTGCACAGATGCTTACATTGAAGAAAGTTTAGATAAGGAAATTGAAAATGTAGCTTCCACGAGTAAAAAAGGAATTTACTCAAGAACAGCCTTGTCTGACATTTTGCAAATGCAAACAGAAATGTTAAATATTAAAAAAGAGAGAGCAGAAAAAGAATTAAAATTGAAGGAAAAAGAATTTAGTTTGAAGGAAAGAGAAATAGAGCTGCGTGAAAAGGAAATTAAAAGCAACGAGCTTATAAAAGTTATGGAGCTGGAAATGAAGGAGAGGTTAGCAATGGAGGAGCTAAAGCTAAAGTACAAATAATAAGTTTTATGGTAATATTAATTTTTGTGTGTATATGTATATATATTTATATGAAGTACCTTTTTTTTGTTTTTTATTATTATTTTTTATATTTATTTTTTGTTTTTTATTTATAAGTTATTTGAATTAAATTTTACATTGAAAAAAATTAAATATTTTGGTTTTGTATGAAATGAAGCAAACTGGTTCGGGTATTACTTATTGGAGGTAAGTTTATTTGTGCTGTACGTATTTCGCTATTATTTTCATTTTCGTCATTAAATTTTATCAAGATGTTATGCAAAATGCAGCAAACCATGATCCAGTTGTTGCATTTTATTTTATTCTCATTTGAGTTCATTCGAAATTTAAGTTCTTTTAGGCTATTAAATTTCTCCTTTAAAATACCAAAGCAATTCTCAATGCGAACTCGATATTTAGAAAAGTGTTTGTTGTAGAGATCCCTTTCAGCTTTGGAAAGTTCGGTGCTGTTTCCTCTAAAAGGCGTCAACAAAAATGATTTTAGGGGATAAGCGCTATCACCTGCAATCCATTGCGGTGGCGACAAAAATCGTTCAGGGTGTTTTGCTAGTGGAGAGTTTAAAAAAATTTTTGCGTCATGTACGCTACCTGGATAACCTATTGTTAGTTGTCTTATTCGTAATTTGTAGTCGCAAACTGCTTGAACTTTAACGGCATATTGGCGTTTTCGAGAAAAAAACAACTCGTGGTGTTTGACAGGTGCTTCAGATAATTTTATTTCAGAGCCGTCTATATACCCTACGCAACCAGGCATTTCGTCTTTAGTTGCGGACAAAATTTGCTGTCGTTCTTCTGCATTAGGCCAGCTTAAGAATTTTTCTTTCAAATTTAAAATTGCTTTAAAAACACGTTTTGTGACTTTTTGTATTGTGCCTCCGTCACCCACTCCAAAAAGGGTAGCTACTTTTCGTGTTGAAAGTCCATCGCCAGAGGATCCCAATAGATAAAGTACGATTTTTAACTGCACATCAATTGAAAACTGTGCTGTTTTTGGACTTGTGTTAAACACATCATCGTCTTTAATCAAGTTAAGTATATTCACAAATTCCTCTGGCCGAACCCTAATCATTTGATTAAACCGGCTGTCGTCAAACATTTTTAACACGTTTTGGTTCCACTTATTGGATTTTGGAACTCCAAGGTGGATGCTTCTGCGATTAATGAGCAAACTAGCGACGTTTGTTAAGAACATTTCATTTATTTCTTCTTCATCGTCATCATCACCTTGAAAAAGATTTATTTAAATGTAAACATGTAATTATTTTTTCCTATTTACTTGAATCAGCCATAATAATGTCCAATATGTATTTTTCGCACAAACCGGTTATTATTTTAGTTTTTTGACTTGTTTTTGGCATTTTTAATTAAAAATATTTGTAATTTTTTATAATTGTATTTTTCTTTTATCAGCTGACTCAAATTGGAAATAGCACACTAACTTATGAGGGTTGCTCACAGCAGTCATATTTTTTCGTGTTATTATTTTATGATATATGACTTTATGACGACCGTGTGAATACCCCAAATATGTATAGCAGGTTCAAGCAAAACTTTACTTTATTGTAATATAGAAAGTTCTTAAGGAATAAAAATTAAGGTAACAACTCGTATTAATATCGTAACTAACGTAAGGCACATTCTTCTTATATCAGAGGGTATGTTTTTCAAATACAATTTCACAATTTTCTATGCAATGAAAAAAAAAACAAAAAATAAATAAGAAATTAAATTAAATAGAAAATATTCAAGGAATGTTAAAATTAAATGAAGGAAATCAAAGTCACATTAAATATGACTTACAGTTTGAATGAAAAATAAAATAATTTACAATATTTGATGATAAATCGAAAGTTAAGAAACTTTTAATTTTAGAAGGCAAGAAGTTAAAGCAACAAAATTAATCATTGACAGAGAAATAAGGAACATAACATCTATGCTGTATACATTAATGTTTTGAAAAGATTTGCCGCTAATTGGGCTACTAAGCATAAAAAATTAATTTGCTTGACATGACTGAATTTATTAGTCAGAGTGGAAGAAAGTGGGAGAAATTGTAAAATCGTGAACATAGCTTAACATGTTGAGAAACATGTCACACTTGGAAACACTAATAAAATTTAATTAATTTCCTTTTCTTTTTTCCAAATGCCATAGGAAAAGTGGAAAATAAAATTTTTGCCATTGCCCTATAATTGTGACTTGACTTGATTTGTTAATTTGCAAAAGCAAAACGATCTTAAAGGAAGTTATAAATTGTTTTAATGTCTTTTCAACATGCTATACTTGAGCTCAACTTTAGTACCATCTCGTCAATAAAATTGTCCACCCTTGCAAATTAAAAACTTTATACGCTGTACTCCTTCTGTTGTTATTATATTATGAAGTCTACCTACCATATTTTCAGGTAGTGCAGAAAAAAGATGCGCTTTTCACTTTTCGACAAGAGGTACTTAACCGTAGATCAAGCTTTATATCAAAAATTATAAATTTCAATTTTTGAGACCATGTAACTTTAATTCAGAAAAAGTTAGATACCTGATATTTTAATTTAATTCGTGAGTATTGTTATCGCCATTATTTGAAACCAAATAAAAATAGAAAATTTTAAACAGGACTTAAAAAATTCAAAAACTTCATAATTCTGGCCAATGTATCATTTTTGATTCTAAGGTGCTGCGTATGTAATTTCTTAAGTTGTCAAAGATTTTGTGAAGTTTTATCGTAAATAATACATTATTTATCGTATATTGAAGTCGTAGTAGTCTAGTAGGTAGTGTGTTGGCTTATTAGACGTAATGCCAGGGTTCAAACCCCAGGTCAAACGTCAAAACGAAATACAAAAAAGTATTTCTTCGGCGACTTCGTCTCAGCAGATTTCTGGCAAAAATTCAGAGAGTATATAAAAATTGCCATAAAAAGTTTCTCAAAAATTTTGTCGTTAAAAATTTACTTTAAACTGTAGGTCCCGCCACTCATGTATACAATTAACAAACACAATATAAGTGGTGTGAGAAACTAGGTCGTAGCCTGACTGACAGAGAAAAGGTTGAATTTTCCATTCTTGATATTGATTGAAGTAGTCGTAGTGTAGTATGTACCCTGTTAGCTTATTAGATGTCGGAGCAAGGTTCAAACCTTACAACAAAAGGTTGTAATGACCGATTACGTATGTATGTATGTAATATTTCTGCTGCTGCAGACTCTGAAAAAAAGATGCTCGTCCTATTGCAATTGGACAATAGGATGCTTATCGCCAAAGATGGTACTACTTGCTCAGAGAACCGTACGCCTTTAGTTTGGGGAGAGAAAATGTTACCAATTTCCACGCACATTGCTAGCAGCTGTTTCTTGAAATATTGTAGACTTTCTTACTGTTCTTCTCATATTTATCTCTCGTGACACACATTAGAAAAAAGTGTTTCATCCTATATTTTATTTCATAGATATTACAGATGATAGTATTTCGGTCAAATATGTACGTATGAGATAACACAATCATTCGCTTTGATAATGTGCTACTCAGAAATGATGATAAATTTACACTTATTACGCCTTTTCGAAAAAGTGGCTGAAACTCTCTCAGCTTTTAATAATCCCAATAATTTCAATTTTATGGACGTTATAAATTTCGAGATCAATCGAAATCGAATTGGCAGTTTTAGAATCAAGTACATGCTACGTGCGTAGCAACTCCTTACAGCAATATTTTGGGAAACCTGTATCCGGCAGGCCAGAGAGGAGCATTGTTATTGACTTTTTTACTACTGACTTTTTTACGTTACTGATGCGAGTGCCATTAAGCTATCCGATCTAAACAATTGAAAACTTATAAATCGTTGCAAAGCAAGGGTGGTGGATGTCATGTTATTACTATTTAGAAAAAAGTGAAACCAAGCTGACATGAAGCCATGCTGCAATATACATCATGTCAAAAATGTTGTCATAAATTTCATAAAAGTGAGAATAAAATGTAATAATATAAAATAGTTTTATTAAAACGAATTAAAATAAATAAAAATATTTTACTTTTATAACAACATCTCTCAATAATCGCGACAATTCTATGTAGTACAAGAATGTATCAAAAGTGATACATAAGCTAGAATTATGAAGTTTTTTAAGGCTCGATCTACGGTTAGAATTTCAAACTATTACATCATTCTTAAGCAAAATGGTCCTAAGAATATATATTTAAATTATCAGAATGTATTTTTTGAATATGATGCTATAAACACAATAAACGCAGCCCATCAAGCACAACAATTTTACTTTGCAGCCTAAGGTAAGCTGCATGCGTAATAATTATAATTAATTAGATCGAGCTCTTTATGCTATGAGGAGATCTATAAACACTGTGTTTATCTTTGGTCATCATTTAAATCTCTCGTGCGGAATATGCAATGTGGCATGACCTGAGTGGCACGTAGCGCCGTTTGTGGGAATCATATACAGTCATGGACATTAAATTAGCACAAAGTCTTGTCATGAAAACAATCATATTTTATTATAGTATTTTAAGTCTTTTGAATGTAACGTGGATTAAATGCCTGACATTTTGGCCGATGAACAAAGACTCTACCATCCGGTCCTAAACGACTTATCTTTGCTTCATCACTCCAAAGTATTTTTTCTCCAAAATTAGAGGCATTTATTCTTGTATCCACAAAATTAAAAGGATTTACCGTAAGAAAAACAATGTGGAACAAAACTTTTACCTAAAATACTTTTGCTTGTACCTAAAACACTTTGTGCTAATTTACTGTCCAGGTCGAATTTCGCGACTGATATAAAATCAGCAATCAAAACAAAACATGTGAATGATAACGTTAAATTTTTTTGTTAAACAACAGCTAGATGTCGTCTTGCAATAGTGCAGACCAAAAGAATTGATCTAATTGGGATACAAATAAGAAAAAAAAACATCATCAAACTATAAATGGATTTTGTGCTAAATTAATGTCCATTGCTGTACATGTTCATTATTGGTACATAGTTGGTGTGCGGATTACTTATATGTATATTTTCAAAGTAATAGGGACCGATGACGCTGTCAGCCCAAAAGCCGTACCAAACAATGAATTTTTCGGGTTGCATTAGACGTTCGTGTATCATACGTTAAGTTCGCCTTAGTCTAGTAGGTAGTGTGTTGGCTTATTAGACGATAAGCCAGGGTTCAAACCCCGGTCAGACAAAAAAACCAAATACAAAAAAATATTTCTTTGGCGACTTTCTCTCAGCAGATTTCTGACAAAAACTCTGAGGGTAAATAAATAATAGCCATGAAAAGTTTCTCAAATATCTGTCGTTCGGAGTCGACCTCAAACTGTAGGTGTCGCCACTCATGTATAAAATTAACGCACACAGCATGAGTGGTGTAAGAAACTAGGTCGAAATCCTGACTGAAGATTTGTAATGACCAATTATGTACGTGTATGTATGTATGTATCATATAAGTATGTAGCAATAGGCCTTAATGCGGAATATTATTTTTTGATCCAGAGTCAATTCAGCGTTGTCTTTTGTTATTCACTGTGATCTGGTAAAACAGACTGAATAAATGATAACTAATCTGGCAGGTATAGATTCGACAAAATTGCCGTTATCAATCGTCAAAGCTCAAAATCGCAGAGGCAAATCAATGGGCACAGGCTTTAACCATGATATCCAAATGTTTTGGCATTATATCCACATTACATCTAAGTTTTTTACATGAAAAATTTAAAGTTTACATCACCTTATTTTTATTTTCTTCCAAATGGAAGGCTGTCTGTGTGATCTATCTATCTATCTATCTATTTCATCTTACCTATGAAGTAGGAATTATTTTTCACTACAGAGTTAACATCAGTATGTGAAATGATAAATAAAATAATTTTTTGTAATTCAAACTTACCCTTCAAATAGTTTGCCGTCCATTCGTCTCAATCACTGAAACAATAAGTGCAACCAAAAGCAAAACCAACTGAAAGTGTGCACATGTTTCTCAAATATACACGGTTATGTTATGTGTTTATGTTCTCTAGAGAACATTAAACAGCAGGAACTTTGGGGACAACATAATATTTATGAGGCTACTAAAAAGTGTAATAAATTCAGTTGACTGTGAAGCTTAAGTGAACTAAAGTGAACTTTAGTGATAGTAAATATGGCTGCAGCTATTATGTCTAGCGTTAAAAATAGTGCATCATGTGGTAAACTTTATCTAGGGATTTGTTGCAATGCACTTGGAGAAATTGCATGGCAAACTATTCACAACCATAATATTGTTATTGTTTTATGTTTTAGTTTTTATGGTTGTTGTTGTTGTTTTATGGTTATGTAAAATGTTAAGTTAAGAAATCAACAGAGAAAAGCAGCATTTTATCTTTAAAGAAAATCACAAAAACACTACGTTGTTAGGTTTTTGAAACCCTTTCACGACCATAATGTTATGAGAGGCCAAGTTATCATTTTGTCTATTTGAGATGATTTATTAGATGTCCAAAAGACAGATTTTAAAACCAAGCTATCAAAACCAATAGTGGTCCGTTTTTCATAGAGACATATGCGTCCCTTTGGTTGTTAAGCGATACAATTTATATGAATTTTTCCGTTAATCTAAATTAGAATTATCGAATTACATCGTATCTCTTAGGGCCATTATTACAAATTGCCGTTAACTAAAGGGAGGATTTTAACGGGCTGCTAAATTGTTTTTCATTATTATAAGTGGACGATAAGGTAGAAGTGAGCATTAAGCTAAAGGGAGGATCATCCTACCTTTAACTTTTAAAGTTAAATTTATGTTTGAACTTGCCATATTATATATTATTTTCAATATGGCAAATTCAAATATTAACAAAGTGAGCAAATACAACAAAAAAAGAAGCCCGTCGTGGCCGCTGCGGTTTAAATAAAACTTGTTTAATTGAGCAGTGTTATCGACATTGCTCCGCCACTGCCATATTTTTGAAAAAGTTAACATTTTATCTGTAAGTTGCAATAACGAAAATAAGTTAAAGGTAACTTTACAGTTCACTTTAGCTAAAGGTACCTTTAACTAAACCCAAGTCTAACGGCAAGTTATCGTAATGACACTTAAACTTTATCGTGTGTTCATCTATATATTGCTGTTTGCTGTCTTTGAGAGCATCTTCAACATTCTCATTGTTGCAAAATAAAGGTTTCTATGTTTAAGTTCTCAAAACGAGACTTTGGCATAGCGTTTGATAAACGAGGTACCCCCATATTTATTTTCGAAGGTTAGTAGTCTTTAAATTATGGGTAAATATGATAACCGATAGAGAATTTCTGATCATTTTTATGAGATTTCGAATTAAATTTTCTAACATTTCTTGTACCAAACAGAGATTATCAATGAGTATTAAAAAGGTGAGTAGAATCGAATCATACTCATAATTTCTGATACTTATTTTAATATTATACTCATACTACACATATTCAAAGTTTGAAGTACTCATCCTACTCATACTTAGCAATACGCATGATGTTGTTGATTTCGACTCTCCATGACTTAACATTTACAAAAATCTTAAAATAAGTATGATAGGCGTACGGACACTATAATACTCACCAGAAAGTTCTGTGTTTGCTTTGCTTGCTGTCTTTGTCTTTTTGTTTTTCCTTTTTTTGTAAATGCAACAACAACTAAGACTGTAAATTTTGATGAATGATTTGAATCACTCGAATCATTTATAATTATTATAAGTATTTAAGTTATGAACCTGAATGAGTAAGCATATGAATCAAATATATTTTCAATGGTATGAGTTCAATTTCAACGTTGTACTCATACTCATTATACTCATACTTATAAATCAACGTTGTATTGAGTACAAATGAATCAGAGTAGTTAAATTTCAATATTGTTGACTCACATTCAAAATTTCATGAGTACTTATGGATAACAAAAAAACGATTCATTGCTGATCTCTGGTACCAAACTATTAAATTTTGTAGTTAAACGGAATACTAGAAAGGAATACAACTGGCACTGGAAAAATTTTCGCAATGTAGGGCTAGATTTAATTTAAGTTTTGTTGTTAGAACATCAGACACGCCTGATCATTGTCTTGTTTCAAAAGCCTTTGATTTGTGCTATCTTCGTCGTCACTATTATCTCCCAACAATATATGTTGAATTCCATTTTCATTGAGTTTAATAACTACATTTCCTCTGCGAAGCCAATCCACAATAAGAAACCTTTGTATGTAAGAAGAAAAATTCATTTACGGAATTTAGGGACATCGGTGTTGCTTAATGTTTATAAAAATTTTTTTACGTTTTCAATACTCATAACTTTTTATATTTCTTAAAATAAGAAAATATACCTACCAAATAAGAAATAATTCAGAATACGTATAACGACAATTGTGATTTGCATATCATAATACTGTTACGTTTTTACCTTTTTAAAAACGTTTAAAATATGAGATCGGTGATTGCAAACAAAATAAAAATAAATTTGTGTTTAGTTTCAATTAAACTCTTTATTGTTCGCACTACTTTTGCGCCACTGTTCACAACTTGATGTTACAACAACAATTTGCTTAGTTCGTTATTCTTCTTTACACTTCTGCTTGCGTAAGCACTAACAATTGTTCGGCAGGTCTTTATAACGGCGATTTCAAAGCACGACTGTTCTCTTCCCACGCAACGCGTCTTCACACAAGACTGATTGAATTCTTACTACTCGTTTTGCCTGCTTTGTCTGGCCTTTTTATATGCCCACGTAATCAGTCTGATGAAGGTTCTTAAAGTCGAACGTTTGTGGTTTCGCTTTCTCGAGAACTCTATCACTACTTCATTGTTGTTTGTGTATTTTGTTCACATTGATTGTTGTTGCGTTCTCAGTTACTTGTCTATCCGCTTTTATTTTATAGTGATGTTGTTGATTTACTTGTAACAAATTCGTTGTTTAATGTTAAACAATGGTACACCGTTTTCATTTTCGTAACAATACTTCTATAAATCTTTTTACGTTTCCCTATGGTCGTAAAAGTTACGTTTCCTCTTTTGAGAGCTTCAACAAAGCATTTTCATTTTATACGGTTGGTTTCTGTAATTTGTGCGCCTTCTATCCCAGATCTTAGATGTTGGAAGGTCTCCAAGTGTTCTTTGGCCGGCCACGGGGTCTTGAACCTCGAGGATTTCGTTCAAGTGCCATTCTTGTTATACTTTATTTGTGTTATTATCGATTCATCTAGAAATCCATGCTGCTGATGTTATTAGATCACATCCAGAATATTTAGCACATGATTTTTAGGCTTTTGTCGTTGTTGTTGAATACCTGTAGTATTTGTGCGATAGTTTTCGATACTGATCAGGTATTACTTGAGTACAACAGAGTTTATTTAACGTATGCGTTGAATATTCTGGATGTTTGTGAGCTTCTCCATATTGACTGTAGTCGTCCGAATGCAGCTCTTACTTTGTAGAGCCTATTACTTATGTCTATTTCTGTGCCACAATTTGTTGCCACTATACCGCCAAGATAACAGAAGCCATCTACATATTTAACTGGTTGACCTCGTAACATGATGTTGTCAGTGCTTACGTTGTTAATCACAACGTTGCGCACTTGTCTTCGGGCTTTGTTTCCATGTTAGAGACTTTGTACGAGAGTAGACAAATACCATCCGCTTAATCCATGTCCTCGAGAGGGCATGAGAGACTACATGTTACTCATCGTCTTTCAGAACAGACTTCGCTAATGATATCATCCACCACAATGGTGAATAGATTAGGTGATAGGGTCAATGATCCTAATTTTACCCCAGCATTTGTGTGAAATAATTGGCTTATATTGCCGTTGTAAAAAACTGAGAGTTCTTCATGCTTGCACATGCCGCTGATGATTCGCATTATCTTCTGGAGTAATCCTTTTCTTCTCAAAGCATTCCGACAGTTCGTCTGAAGGTATCAAGGGCTTTTCTTGAAATCTACCGTGAGTACAAAGGAGTACGCCATTCAAGAGATTGTTCTATTATAATGTGTAGAGTGAGGTATACACATTAAGTCTTTTTAAACTTTTATTATTTTGTCCTCACAGTTGCCCTTGACCATGAATGCCGGGGATTTATATGCGAAATTACAGGCCATTCAAAATTAACCCTAAAATCTATTCTAGGGCATTGGTTCTCGGTATTGACAGATTACATGGAAGCGTACCGCTATTTCACTATATCAGCGGTATGATAAGAGTCATTACATACATACATAATTGGTCATTACAACCCTTTAGTCCGGATTACGACCTAGTTCCTCACTGCACTTATGTTGTGTGTGTTAAGTTTTATACATGAGTGGTGGAACCTACAGTTTAAAGTCGACTCCGAACGACAGATTTTTGAGAAACATTTCATTGCAGTTTTATTTCCTCTTACAGTTTTTACAATAAATCTGCTGAGAGGAAGTCACCAAAAATGTTTTTTCTATTTCGTTTAGTTAAAGATGCTTGACTTGGGAAGATTAGAGTCATTAGCTTGCTTAAAGATAGATTGACCATGCTGATCCAATTTGATGACACTCTGTTGTGAATTGATTTCTAAATATCTAAGGTTCCACTCTCATCCATCATCGTTTCAATAAATTGAAAGAGATCTGCTATACTTTGCCGGCTGCAATACACCTCGATCCCAAACTTAACTGGAGGGCCAATCTGGCTGCTAGGGCGCGAAAGACGGCCTGTGCTGCTAACTGTTGCAGCAGGGCAGTTGGATCCAGGCGCTTGGGTCATGCGCTGGATCTATTTTTCGGTCATCGAGCCCAACCTACTATACGGTGTTACCTTCTGCTGGTTTGCTCTGGACAAGCAGCACAATGTCAGACTCCTGGACAGAGTCAGAAGGTCTGCAGCTATTCCAATCACTGGTGCTCTATGACCACCCCCACAAAAGCTTTGTGCGCAATGCTCAACTGGCTCCCTTTTGAGCTCCTCGCTAAGAAGGTGGCTAAGTTCACGACGACAAAACTCAATGCCCTGTCTCGTTGGCGTGTTATCGCTTCTGGTCATTCCTCTATTTCGGGGATCGATCCCGTGGCCCCATTTGATATTGTTTATCTTCCTATGGAATACTGTTTTGATATGGGTTTCGACTTCCTGATTCCGAGGAGAAGTGACAGGACCACTGACAAGACCGTTCCACATAAACTCCTGGATGTCCACACCGACGGCTCCAGACTCGACAACGGGGTGGGCAGTGGAGTATACTCTGGGAAATTGGACCTGAACATCTCACTCCGGCTGCCGGACTATTGCAGCGTGTTCCAGGTGGAGGTAATTGTCATCTGCCGGGTCGCACAGTGGATCCTCGCCTATGGTGTTCCTGTCCCTTTCACCCGTATCGCGATCTACTCCGATAGCCAGGCTGCGATAAAGTATCTGTCGAACGTTGCGGGTAATTCCAGGATTGTCAGAGAATGTCGCCGCTGCCTCAATCTACTTTCTGAGCGCCTCGGCGTCACACTTGTCTGGGTTCCCGGACACTGCGATATTCCGGCAAACTGCAGGGTCGACGAGCTGGCTAGGGCTGGCGCACTATTTCCGGAATCTTCCTTAATCAACTTGGGCCACTTACATCGTTCAAACTGGCAATTGCGAGGAAATTCTCCCTGGATGCCAACCGGTCCTGGATCAATGAGGAGTCCTGCTCCATCGCTAGGCTCACTTGGCCCACAATGGATAGGAGGCGTACCAACCAGCTACTTGGACTTGGCCGTAATATTATCTCGATCACAGTGGCCATGCTTACAGGCCACTGTGTTATGGGTAGACACGTGGAAAGAATGCGACACCCATTTAAGGACTTCTACCGTGGATGCAAATCCGCCGAGGAGGAGGAGACAGTCATCCACTTCCTCTGCCAATGCCCATCCCTTGAGGGGTGCAGATATAGATTATTTGGCTCTCCAACCCTTGTCAGCATCACAACGGGCCGCTATGCGTGCTCAAGTGAGCTTTTTGGTAAATTAAAGCTACCACGCTAACCTAACTTACCTAACCATTTGCATAAACAACGACAATTACTAGACAATTATTCGACAGATCTTTGTAAGAGAGATATACAAACCACGATTACTCTCTTCAAACGCACCGCATCTTCACATAAGACTGACTGAACTTCTCTAACTCTGTCGCCTGTTTTATCTTGCTTTTTATATGGCAGGGTAAACAGTCTGATGAATGTTCTTGAAGGCGAAGTAACGAACACTCGAAATCTATATAGTGTTGTTGTTGTATTTTTGTTTACTTGTTTACCATTGTTTTGCTGGTGTTTGTTGTTGTAGTTTTGTCTACTTGTTTACCATTTTTTTATGCTGGTGTTTGTTGTTATATTAAGCAGTGCGATAATTTGTAAACAGGTTTGTTTACTGCATTGTTTTGTTTTTGTAGATTTTGTTTATAATTTTAATGTTAAGCGATGTAAAAGTAAAACACCAGTATCTAGATTTCTCATTTTCGTAACAATATGTTGTTTTATATTTCTTAAATTCTGAAAGTATTTAATATCACAGAATGAAAAATTCAGAGTCAAATCATATTTTAAAAATTTTTTTATAGTGCACTCGGAATTAATTGCATTTGCAATTAAAGTAAACGATTTTCAATAGTATTTGTTTATGTAATCCTGCGTACCGTACGGTGTGTATATACTGTTGTTTGTCTTGCTTAATTATTTTCATTTAGTTTATTTTTAATGTAAATTAAGGAATTGATAAATATTAAATAAAAAGATAAATTTAACTCGCTATATTTCCCAGTCGCTTTTAAACATTTGGTTTAGCCATGCGTAAATACAATTAAATTCAAATTTATTTTATTCTTTTATTAAAGTGATATATGTTGTTACCGAAAATAACATTTCAATAAGCATAAAATTTATTTTAATAATCATTTTTATTGCAACAATAAATTTTATTGATGACATTAATTTTAAACCCAAGTAATTTTGGCCATATTACATACACAAATTGATATTTTTTTTGGAGATTTTTATGTCATATTTCTTTATTTTCGATTTTATAATGCTTTAAATGTTTTGTGTGATATTCTTTCACAGATATTTTGATGCCATTTAAAGAGAGTGACAGATTTAAATAACATCAGTATGTAAATTAAGTTTCATTCAAATTTACTTGATTATAAGGAAAACAGGTCCCGCAAGTGATGCTGAATATTTGCTTCATTCAGCAAATATAAGATGTTTGGAGCATTGGTTAATTTGAACAACATTCAAACTTCGAGTTAACAATTCCAATATATAATTATAAAAGTCGGCGTAGTCTAGTAGGTAGTGTGTTGGCTTATTAGTCGTAAAGCCAGGGTTCGAGCCCCAAGCCAGACATTCGGAATCAACTATAAACTGTAGGTCCCGCCACTCATGTATAAAATTAACACACACAACATAAGTGGTGTGAGAAACTAGGTCGTAATCCAGACTGAAGGGTTATAATGAACAATTATGTATGTATGTATGAAAAAATAAATTATTTGATCATGTATTTAAATTACAGTAAAAGACTTCTAGATTCTAGTTTTACACAATAGAAATTAAAAAAAAATTTTTTGTTTATAAAAATTGAAAAGCTAGAAAAGCAATATTTTTATATTTTCTCTTAAAACTAAAACTCTCATAAGATCTACTACATTTAAAATAGCTGTTTATGGGTTTTTATTTATAGTTATTTCAACATGTTGTTGATAGAAGAAAAAAAAACAAAACAAACATTGCTTGTACGCTAAAGACAACAAAATATTGCCAGAAACATGACTATTGAAAAGGTGTAAAATAAGAACAACCGGCAACAAAACAAGCGTCTTAAACGTAACTGTCAGTCATTAACTTTTCGCTAAGGCAACCACGATCTGACGACGTAAGAAAGAGGCTCAGAATTGTAGTGATAAACAGAAAAGTATGCTCAACTCATTCGTGTTTAACATTCTGAATGCCTTGTTATTGCCATTCTAACGTCATCTTTACTGACCTAGATTAAGAAAAAATTCTGTTGCGAACAAAATACAAACAACTACAACAAAATTGTGTAAATATTGTCTTTTATGAAGAAACTATAAAACGGAAATTTAATGTTACCAACAAAAAAAAATTAAAAGGCAAAGACAAAAAGAATTTCAATAAAGAAGAAGATTAAAATTGTACTATAATGCAATGAAAATATAAAGTCAACGGACAAAGTTCTTTGCTATATGACAATGTAAATGCGTTTACATATAAATAAATTAAGTTTATGTGTTCATGAGGGATATGAATTTTTACTCATAAAAGCGCAAAAAAGAATAAAAGACAATAAAAAGGCCACTTGCTTTTGCAAGTATAACGAATATGGATGGTCAGAACGAATACCATAAAAAAGTAATAAATGATTGCCTTTATAAACTAAAATTTCATAGCGCTCATAAGGTTTACATACAGTCGACAGCAAGAGTCTTAGTACGTCAATATATTTTAACAATTTTATGAATTTTAGCCAAAATTTATTCTGCAAAACATTAACGGAGTAGAATTGTCATATTAGTTTGCAAATGTTTAATTCCAATTTAACCGTGTACTTTGTAATTAATTGAATTTCAAATATATTACTTATACGCACCATATGCTGTGCAATGAAATAATTACTCTGGAAAGTATTCAACAAAATAAAAAATATTTGATTTTGTCGTTTCCAAAGTAATGGAATTAAATATCACTCATACGTCACATACTTGATGTTATGAATTTTAAATATTAAATATGAGCATTATGCGAGTTTCGTCAGTTGGTTCAAGTAACACTATGCGACAAAATAAAAAAAAAACGAAATACACCCAACTAATGACATAGTGTAGATTATTAATTTTGTCGAATAGAACTCAAAGGTATTTTTTTTATATTTCTTGAACCCTCCAAACGTGTTTTATTTGACGGTTTTTTGATCTTTTGACACAAAATTATTGAGTACCCAAATATTTTTTAACCTATTTTCAAAATTCAAACTTTTTTGAAAAGCTGAAATTGACACACTTTTCGATAAATAATCAAGATCGATCAAAAATTCTGTAAATTTTTTAAATAAAAGTATGTATGAAAAATATAACACGACTGTTATCCCCTTTAAATAATAACTGGGGTAATTTTTGTTCGATTCTATCAAACGAAGTGTTAATTTCTTCACAAGAGAATGCACTTTAAGAATATTAACGCTTATTTTATGTTTTTTAATTAAATTTTGCAATTAATAAAAGTTAAAACTGAAAAATGAGAAAAAAATAATATTTTCCAAGTTTACGCGATCAAAACTCATAACATGTAAGTATGGAACACATGTTTATATATACAATTTTAAATGCTCATCTGTCCCCTTTTAAAAATTTTGGATTTTAAAAATAGGTTAAAAAATACTTGGGTAGTCAATAATTTTGTATGAAAAGTAAAAAAAAACGGTTTTTTCAAATAAAACATGTTTGGAGTGTTCGAGAAATATAAAAAAAATATTTTTGAGTTCTACTCGATAAAATTCACAACCTAAACTATGTCATTAGTTGGGTGCATTTAATTTTTTTAATTTTGTCGCATAGTGTAGTTTATGACATACATATCTTCACTATATATGAGATTTACGTACATATATATATTCTTTTACGACTTTAAGTGACCATATATAAAGAATAACTATTTAATACGCATTTTTAGAAATAAATAAAAGTAATATAACGCCCACGAGGTTTGTTAGTTATTCAGATTTATTAAAATTTCCGTTTGCAACATATAGGGTCATTAGTGGGTTAACTTATTTACATCAAAAAAAAAAAAAAGATTCTGTTTAAGGTTTATTCCGATTTCTCAAAACTAGATGTGGCAAGACTTTAGCTCATTAGTAGAGAGAGCTCATCGGAAATATGAAGAGGATTGTGAAGGGGTAGTTATGTTATTCCTTCTCCAAAAAAATATGAAAAACTTTAAAGAGTGATAAAGAATAACATAAAGAAATTGTCTTCACTTAAGACTCTTAGGTGTATACTTATGTTCGCTATTTGCCGTCCATAAAAACAAATAGTTGTTGGAAGGAGCCGGCTATTGTATCCACAACTGGTTTTGCTTCGTGTGCAGGTGCAATATGGTTTAAATTTATCAGATGTTGTCGGTTCCACCAGACTTTAGAAGTTCTTTATACTCTACATCTTTCTGGTGTCATTAGATACACAGCATTGTCTTCCTGGCTAATCCATCTGGTTTTGCAGCCGAGGTTAATGGCTGTCCCAGAACGCGGACTTTTTAAAGGGTCCGAACTTGTTTCTGGTTCCAAGTGGCATCTTCTGCCCGATTCGGCGTCTTTAAATTTTTTATGGTCTTCCACATCAATATCGTTATCTCTAAACTGTCGGAACCATCTTTTGCATGTTGCTCCTGATATAGATGGATCACCATATGCCTCGGCAAGCATTTTAGGAGCGTCTCCAGCACTTTTCTTCAAAAGAATTCAACAAATTTATGATTTCCTTAAATTATAATTGCCTTGTAAAAAATACACCATCTTTTACACGTCAAAAAATTCGTTTTTGTTTGTTCATTAATTTGATGTATATCGACTGAATATGTTTTACAGGCGTCATCGTCAAATTGAATGACATTAACTTTCTTAAGGTCTTAAAAACACCCTATGTTTAGCTACGAATTTATCTATCCTGTTTCATTCAAGAGTTTTCAAATTTTAAGTGAAGAATATAACAATATAAAAAAGGCCACTCTAGCAGTTCCTAAGATAATAGAATTTCCATTAAATAGCATCGTCTGAAGGAATGTAGAGATTCGCTGTTTCGGGTATAGTGGTGACGAACTTTACTCACTGAGTCCTGTTAATTGTTAAGAAGAGGCCCTGTCTGACTTCCCTATGGTGTTATCCTGGAAGATCAGGTGTCACTGAGCTTTAAATATAAATTATGTGGAGGATGATGGAAATCTTTGTTTTTTTTTTGCCGAAAATTTTAATATAATGGCGACAGTTTTTCTCCCGGATGCGAAGCTACTTTACCATGCTCAAATGATGTTTAGTTTGTGAATTTTAGAAATCCTAACTTTTCTTCTTTTTTTCAAACTCATCCACTTTACACTGTATTTGTGCTGTTCACTGCATGTGCATGTGCATGTGCAAAAACAGTCATCGAATTTTACAAGCATAAATCAGCAACATGCACCAGCAGTGTACTTTTAACCATAAATATCAACAAATAAGACACGCATTTCCAATACAACTGATAGTGAATGTGTGATTATGTTGCATATGTGTAAAATGGTCTGTTTGTGTATTTTAAAGATTGAAAAAAAACTAAAAAAGCATCAGTGACAGTTACTAACAGATGGAAATAAATAAAAAGTCGTAAATAAACGTATGATTGGAAATTTATACATTCGCAATTTTATTACAACAAACAAATAGAAAATTGAAAAAGGAAACAAGATTGAATTTATTACAACAATAAATAACACTTTAGCAGCTACATGCACTGCAATTTAAGGCGAAAATATAATTACAAACACTATGATACTAATGACTGGACTGGACTGCTTGCTGCGAAATATTCTTATATTGGAATTGTTTTTAAAATACAAACAAATGTCCAAAGCAAGAACTGTTCATATTTTCTCTCACTTGTTTGTACGTTTTCTGTTTTCTATACAATTATAAACCGAATATAAAACTGTCTATACTGTAAACTGTATATACATATGTACGTTGTAATAATTTATTCGAAAAACAGAAAATATATTTATATACTATGCATACATATAAATATATATATATGTATATATATATATATAGTATATATAATATTCTAAAGGACCTTACTGAAAATTCGTATGAATATGTATTTGAAAACAATTTTGTTTAATACTCCCTAGTCGCCTTCACCACGGACGATATGATGTCATTATTTGATTAAAATTTTGCGTTTTTAAATAAGAATAACAATCGAAACTTAATAATTTTCTTTAATTTTACTTCATTACTTAGGAATTAATTTCTTTAATACATTGCAAACGCTGATCAATTTTTTTTTCAAAAACAGCTTCCTTTTAATAGATATGGAATGGCTTTTCATCGAAAATGTACTCGTATAAAAAACTCCTCGAATGATTGAGATTTTCACAGAGATTCAGTTTTCTTGTTGTAGACTTCAGTCGATCAGGTAACAATTTTTGCTACAGTTAGTAAATATGGTTTATTAAGCCTGAGTGCTATTAACGTACATACATACATAATTGGTCATTACAATCCGTCAGTCAGGTTCTGAAGCTTTTGTTTTGTGTGTTAATTTTATACATGTGTGTCGGGACGTACAGTTTAAACTCGACTACGAATGACAAATTTTTTGAGAAGCTCTCAGAGTTGTTACTAGAAATCTGCTGAGAGAAAGTCGCCTAAGAAATATTTTTTATATTTCAGTTAGTTGGAGATGTCTGAACTGGGGTTTGAACCACAGTCTCACATATAATAAGCTAGCATACTAGCTACTAGACCACAGCGACTACTATATATTTATCATGCTCAATGATTGAACAGACCTAATATTTTAGAAAATGGTGGTGTTTTAACCATGCGATCTTGCCAAAATGGGTTGTATTACGCCGTGTTAAGAAAAGACAGCTGAACGGATAACTTTTATAGCATAGGCCACGTTCACGCGATTTGGTTTCAAAAAACAGTCGTTATATATTATTAATTTTTTTTCAACATCGCTTACTTTTTCGATAAGTTTATGTTAATTATTTGAAGCCGCCGTGCTCTAGTAGGTAGTGTCTTGGCTTATTAGACGTAAGGCCTCGGTAGATATCCCAGGTCAAGCATCTCCAACTAAACGAAATATAAAAAATAATTCTTTTTCGACTTCCTCTCAGCAGATTTCTAGCAAAAACTCTGAGAGTAAAAGAAATTGCCATGAAAAGTTTCTCAAAAATCTGTCGTTCGGAGTCGACTTTAAACTGTAGGTCCCGCCACTCATGTATAAAAATTAACGCACACAACATAAGCGGTGTGAGAAACTAGGTCGTAATTCTGACTAAAGCGTTGTTATTACCAATTATATATGTATGTATGTTAATTATATTATATAATTACACATTGTGGTCGGCAATATTAGAACATTTAAATTTTGAAATAATTTTCTAAATTTTGTCTCTTGTATTTACGAAAATCGTATGGATACACTTATATGTTCCTAAAATTGCTATTGGTATTGTTTATATATCTATTCTCTTCCAAAAAATTGTGAACGTAAAGAACAAGAGCGTAAAACGAATTAACGATGGCAGAAATTAATTTGATTTTTTTATGAAAATTTTTGTTTTCTTAAAATTTTCTCTTTTCTCTACAATTTATTTTCGGAAAATTTTTTGATTTTTTTTTGATTAATTTTCCATTATATTTTTAGTTTAATACCCATCACATTCAAGGTGTAATAATAGCGCAATGGTACTTAACCAAGTAATTCTCCAGAAATTTCCACCAGTTTTTAATGACATTAAAGCCAGTAATTATCTTTGTTATCAGTATTGTGAATCGAAAAAATTCAGATTAATACCAGTAATTTGTGATTTGGTCAATTTTTAGTCAGTGATTTGGCCAATTCACACGACTTTGTATCGTGTATGTTGTATTGAATAAACTTTTTGTTTGTGAACCCTCAATGCTATGCTGTATTGTGTATTTCGTATTCCAAACGTCAAAAAATGATAAGAAGAAGAAAACCAGAATTCATAATTTGATTTTCAAACAAAGTAAATATTGCGTAAAAGTAAATTAATTAATTATCTGTGCAAACAATTATAATTTTGAAATGTTATTTGTTGACTCAAGTAGCATCGAAAATATTTTGCATTTTTATTCTTCTTCTTGATTACTGGCATTTACATAAACTCATAGCACGAAACTAATACAACTTCCAAAAAAATATGAAAAAAAATGTGTGTAAGTGTATTGGAATTTTATATGAAAATTATCAACAACAAGCACACACTGTTGTATATTCGTTCAATAATACACGTCGTAAAACGATAGAAGGGCTTATGTGAATTGCCTAATTGTTTTTTTGACGTGGATGTAAAAGATATATTATTCCATGTATTGAATACACATTTTTTCCAACTTTCAAGCAATTTGCGGATTTCACGCCAATAAAACTGTTCGTCTTTTGCGACAAACCAATTTGTCAGTCAATTTTCGATTAATGTGTATCAATCAGACTTATTAACAAAACTAATTTCTAGTTTGAAATATTAAAGTTTAAAAAAATTGTTTGTGTGTGCTGGTATTGTCTACACTGTTATTCACAACAGAAACTGTGAAACCATATACATACCAAACCAAACAAAACATCAAGAGAAATATATTTTCGCTTGAATTTAAATCAATGTTAAAAACTGTTTAAAAGTCAAATTGAAAAAGGAATTAAAACAAACAGAAACAAAAAACTGTAGTCAAGAAGTCATTAAAAAATTAATTAAGAAACCTGAATATTTGCCTTCAGGACTTAATAATGACCAAAAAGTTATTCAGCAATTTATTATTATGAAAAGGAAAGGAAGAGCAAAAGAAGCTGAAGGGAAAGAAAAGGAAAAAACTCTAGCGCACCATATTAATTTTATCATGCCAAGTTACATCATGAAGTGACTGGTAAAGGCAGATTAAAAGAAACAAAAAAAAAAGGAAATTTAAAATTAACAAATTATTTTATTTTTTTGTTTCTGTTTTCGTCGTAATTTGTATTTACTTTGAATGAGTTAATTCAATTTTATTATCTTGCTTCTTCCAAAAAATTTAGAAACACAAAAGCGTGTAAAAATTTTTACAAATATCCACACAAACTACTATAATTTTATCGAACATACAAAATTAGAATTTTGTACAGGCATTTAAAACCTTAACCCTTTCACGCATAAAACTAATAATAAAAAGCATTAAGAGCCATTTTAAACATAATAAAAAATATTCATGCAGTGCATTGTCTGAGAATACAGGAATGATTATTTATTGGAGAAAGAAAAGAAGTGATAGTGTGCAGCATTTTTTAAATTTTTATTTTTTTATGACAAGCGAATATATTTTTTTTTTTGAGGATTACTTGTTAGTAATAATTCTTGCATTTTTTTCTATTGTGAGTAATTACTTATAATGTTAGATAACCAATCAGACAATCACTGATACCCAGAGACTCTGACGGAAATCGAACCCATGGTTCTCCCTTGTGTGTTAATTTTATACAAGAGACCCACAGTTTTAAGTCAACGCCAAATGAAAGATTTTTTAGAAACTTTTCTGGCAGTTTTATTCACTTCCAAGTTTTCTGCCAGAAATCTGCTGAGCGGCAGTAGCGATTGTTGAAGATATCCTTTGCCACTCTCCACCACTGTTAATGTTCTTAAAAGAATGTGAAACTTAATTAACAACTTTAGTAACTTCTGCAGCAACTTTCGTATTTAATTTTTGTTCCTTTTATGCATAATCAATTGATATAATATCTGGACTGATTATTTTCAATCATAATGTGAAGGCCAGTAATATTAAGAGATAGATTTTTAATTCGTTTTATATTTACAAAAAAGAGTTGAATTTTTTCACTCGGGATTTTGGATCTTATCGGATGGGATCTGAAATGAATTTCTGGGTGAGAAATAATAGTGGTGGGTGTTTAGGGTAAAATTTTGGTATGTAACGATTGTTCGGGTGAGTAGAGGGTGATTATTTAATGAATATAATAGCAATACTGTTAAAACCATATAACAACTGGACTACCATACTGCAGATATTCAAGCACATATTTATATTATTTTCTTATTAGTTTTGAGTTCTCTATACATGTATATAACAAATATTTATAATATTATTCTCTTTGGCACCTACACCAAAAAAGGCTGTACATATACATATATGTGTGTATATATACTTGCCTACACAAGTTCATGGTCAATTTCATTGAGATTACAATTTCAATAAATGCTTGCAGACATTATGAATTTCATTGTCATTCTATCTTTTTGTTTTTATTTTTATTTAAACAACTTTTCTCTTGGTATTCCAATACTTTGTTATTTTTGCTATTTAGGTCTGGCGAGAATGGTGAGTTTTGCATTGCCTTCCCTTAGGTGTTGTGGATAAATAAAATAAAATCAATTTAAAACAAAAAAAGTAATAAAACAAAAATTGTTAAGCCACATGAATCAGTGATTATCGAGTGTATCCGTTTTTGTTTGGCTTACATTTGTAGCACCACAGGCTGTCACCTCGCCTGTTTTAATAAAAGCTGTATTTCAAAACGGCTTAGTGTAAGTGAATAACCAATTAATATTGAATAATTAAGTAATAGCAATTTGTTACGTTGTCTTTTATTAGATATCCTTTAGCACTAAAGATAATCCACAATATTTGTCCAGTTTTGCTGTAAACAGATTTTCTATTCGACACAAAATTGATTTTGGCAAGTACTGATATTCCTTCTTTGGAGCTAATAAATAAATTAATTTAATGCCGAATTTTTGATCCTCGTCAAGCGAACTCGTGAACAGAGTTACTGTCTGCAAAAAAATTGTTGATAAAAATTTAAAATAAAAGTCAACACATACTTTTAATTCATTTTAAACTATTTCTACATTTTTACATTTTATTATCACTTTTATGGAATTTACGCCAAAATTTTTGACATGGTTTTTTACGTAAAAATCAAACACACATTCATGTCAGCTTGGTTTTATTTATTTGTTTTTTTTTTTTGCTAAATGATGCTAGGTATCAATAACTTTGCAACAATTTTTAAGTCTTACATTTTTTAGATGGGGCAGCTTATTGGCACTCGCATCAGTAACGCTCTCAATTGAGCGCTGGCTGAAACCTGATGGTTCAAACCATTATTATATTTCGTTATAAAAACTTGTTGTGAAGTAAAAAAGTTTCCCGTTGCAATAGGACATCGATTATGTCAATAACAATGCTCTCTCTTTGATTCCTCTCTAGTTTCCCGGATACAGGTTCCCCAAATATGGCTGTAAGTAGTTGCTACGCATTTGAGTCTACAACTGCTAATTCGATTTCGGTGGACAACGAAATTTATAACGACCATAAAATTTAATTAGTTACTCATCTAAAGCGACATAATTATTAGATTTATTAAAAGCTTTCAGCTCATTTTTCGCAAAGACGTAATAGGTGTAAATTTATCATCATATCCGAGTAGCGCATTATCAAAGCGAATGATTCTGTTATCTCATGCATACGTAGTCGACCGAAATATTATCATCTGTAATGTCTATGAAATAAAACATACTACGAAACACTTTTTTCTAATGTTTCTTTGTCACTTGATATTAATATAAGAAGAGCAGTAAGAAATGAGCTACAACATTTCAAGAAACACCTGCTAGCAATCTGCGTGAAAACTGGTAATATTTTCTCTTCCCAAACTACTATAGATATACGGTTCTCTTTTCCAAGTAGTAACATATTTGGTGATAAACATGAAATTGTAATGTATGTTGCTACCAACACTTTCGTCAGTTTATAAGACTAGCTTCTGATTTCTTCTTCGTTAGAGTCTTCAGCAGCAGTAATATTACATACATACATACATACGTACATAATCGGTCATTACAACATTTCGGTGTAAATTGGAAATATCTGACCTGATGTTTGACGTTTAATAAGCTAATATGCTTCATACTGGACTACGATTACTTCTATTAATATCATTAGCATATCAAGAACAGACAATTGAACTTTTCACTTTCATCCAACAATTAACTTTCAATTCCTTCTCAAATACCATAAATAATGTATTATTTACGATAAAACTTCACGAGATCTTTGAAAATTTAAAAAAATTACACACACAACAAGAATGCCTAGGAAAGTCGTGTGTATCAAAAATTATACATAAGTCAGGATTATAAAGTTTTTGAATTTTTAAGTCCTGTTTAAAATTTTCTTTTTTTATTCGATTTAAAATAATGGCGTTAATAATACTAACGAATTAAAAAAATAACAGGCATTTAACTTTTTCTGAATTAAAGTTATATAGTCTCAAAAATTTAAATTTATCATTTTTGATAGGAAGCTCAATCTACGGTTAATTTAAACGCAAATTAAGTACATAGGGTATATGAATATTATACGAATATTTTGATAAGCAGATTGAAGAAATTTTTTAAGCATTTTAGCATATTTTACGCTTTTTCGCGACACTTCAGCAAGGAATTTAAATGACATTACGAGATGCCAATAGTCTTGAGGGCGATTTAAAAACAGAAACATTTCACAACTTTTTTACAACACAACTGGTTATGGATGATGACCTCATTAGAAATTTAATTGGCACTCTGACAATATGCAGGCAATCGGCTGGAGGCCAGTTTAAAAATAGGCTTCTTCTGAATTGAAAGTGCGTATATAGTATACATATATCTACGTGTGTTATACAGAACTGTTTTTATGAAATTTTTCGAAGACTACTTTGATTAGCACCTTTGGTGTAAGGAGTAACAAAAACAATACATGACAGAAATTACAAACAAAAATCAAACGAAAAAAAAGAAATAAGGAACCGATTATCGTTTACAACAGTTGTTATTTTAGTATTGTATTCTGAGTTGTCTATGTTTATTGACATCGATTATTGTTCACAACATGTGTATTTATGTGTTGTAAGAACTGTCAAAATCTTACAACAGCTCAATAGCTGCTCAATACAAACGCAAGTAAACCCAAATGGTTCTACAATGTGTTTGGAAAATTCAGAAGATTCCGATGGGGCGGAATCAACATTTACTCCTGAGGAGCCTTCACCAACTGTCGATTCTACAGTAAAACAATTGTCAAAAAATTGCAGATCATCAAAGAATACACTTGAGGATGAACGTTTGCAAGTATTAAAAAATCAAGCAAAAATTCAGTAGGAGATCTTAAAAACATTAAAACGATTGGAAAATAATTCATACAAAAATTATCAAATCAATAAAAAATTTATGAATAAAAAAAATAAGGCTGATTTGCAAATGAAATTGATAAAAGCCAAACTTGAATTAACAAATAAGTGTTATGTGTTTTTCTGTTGCTGTCAGAAAAGCCAATTGAGGACAGCAAACAATTCCTTGGTTGGAGTGAAACAAATGGCACTGGTGATTAGAACAGCTGATTGCCTGCATACTCTGTCTATTCTCTGGGAATGGTATGGATGTTTGGACGCCGTGCTCCGAACATGTATATCACTACAGAAGCGTAAAATTGTTGTAAAATGTTAACATTTTTTATGAAAGCGTAAAATGGTACATCAATTCATTTTATAAACTTTTTTATATGAATTTTGTGAAGTGTTTTTATTTGTATCACAAAATATAAAACAACATTTTTATTGTGTTATCATAATCGTTAAAATAACAACGTAAACAGTAATATTTTTTATCCACATTAAGTCACTGATTCCTATAACAAAAACGGGACACAAGTGTATGTTTTACCTCTCATACATGCGGTTACGTTATATTTTCATACATTGAAGATTATGTATTTGAAAACATGTGGAAGAGAACGACATGATTATGTATGGGTGTGCATAAATTAATGAAATTTGTTGTTCTGTTCTTCTCTTTTTTCTGTTGTGTGATTGCTGTCGATGTAACAATAAATTTAATGTAACTGTTCGCTATTTTTTCCTAATGACGCTACAGGGAATATAACCACAAGTTAAAAAAATAAAAATCAAAACAACAATTATAAAAAAAAATAATAATAATAATATTAGTTTTAAGAATAAATGTTCATACTAATAACGATAGAACTTGAATTGAAAGTTTTAAAAATAGTTATCTAGTTAGTAAATGAGGGCAGTGAGAAGAATGTTAACTGCTTAGATACATATGTAAAATGTACATTGTACATGCTTACATACATACATACATAATTGGCCATTACAACTTTTCAGTCAGGATTACGGCCTAGCTTCTCACACCCCTTATATTGTATGCGTTAATTTTATACATGAGTGGCGGAACCTACAGTTTAAAATCGACTCCGGATAACAGATTTTTTTCTGTGAAACTTTTCATGGTAATTTTATTTGCTCTCAGAGTTTTTGACAGAAATATTCTCTCATATTTCGATTTGTTCGGCATGACTGACCTGAGGTTGGAACCGTGGCTTTACGTGTAATAAGCCAACACACTACTTACTATACTACGGCTATCATAGTGATTTAATTACGCAGACGGAATATATAACAACTAGTGTGATAGATGTGTCTCAATTGTCAAAGTTCGGAACATTCCCTGTATATACGGTGGACAGCAAAAGTCTTAGTACTCCAATATATTTTGACAATTTCAGAAATCTTAACCAACAGTTTGTATACAAAATTAAGGTTTTTATATTTATTTTATTAATTTATTTCTGTTTTATTATAAAACAAAAAATTTTTAAAGTTTTTCATAAAACAAGAGAAAAATATCGAAAAGTTTCAGATGACTCCAAAGGTACACCCAAGGAGAACCCTGAGTAAATTTAAAGTTCTAAAACTTATAATATATTAAAATGTTATTCGTTGTATTTAGTAGAATATCCTTTAAGGTCAAGCACTCCATTTAACCCATTTGGAATTGAATATACAACTTTTGTTTAATGTTTTCTTATGGCACCATGAGCAAGTTTTTCGGTTGACTTTTGTTTGAGGTTTAGCCATTACGTAACCGTTCTTTCAAATGATCTCCTAAAAACTCTCTTGAAGTCATATCGGGACAAGAATATTAAGCCTGTGGGACTGTGGGGACTGTATTTCGTCGAAACATATTAGAGTAGTAAGACATGACAAACAAGTAAACAAAAATATACCAAAAAAAAAAACACCAATACAATAAAAGTGATAAACAAGTAAACAAAAATGCAACAACAATAAGTGCAAACAGATACACAACAAGGCGAAGTCATTTGTCTTCAATAGCATACATCAGACTGTTTACCCTGTGATATAAAAGGCAAGTCATAACAGGCAACGGAGTTAGTAAATATTTAGTCATCCTTGTGCGATTACGCGGTGTTTAAAGAGAATAACTGTGGTTTCAAAAACCTCCGTTATAAAGATCTAAAGAACAATTGTTATTATTTACGCAAACGAGTGTTAAGAGAAATAACAAACAAAACAGTTGTTGCTGTTTACAGCAATTTGTGAACAGTGGCACACAGAATTGTGTGAATAATAAATAATTTAATAAAAACTTTAGAGTCTTATACTATGTTCAGGCATGAATTTTAATTGAGTCAATATTCGTTTAAAAGTCGCCGTAGTCTAGTAGGTAGCGTGTTGACTTATTAGACGTAAACCTAGGGTTCGAACCCCAGGCGAGACATCAACACAAAATACAAAAAGTATTTCTCCGGCGACTTCCTCTCAGCAGATTTCTGGCAAAAACTCTGAGAGTAAATAAAATTGCCATTAAAAGTTTCTCAAAAATCTTAAATAATATATGTATGTACGGTAGAAAGAGAATGGAATTGGAATAGAAATACAAGAAGTATCGGTAGATTTAGTGTTAATATAACTAAACTTACCTTCCACCTCACTCGCCACTTTTATTTGACGTTGTTGATATTTGTATTTTCAAATATCAATAAAATTTATTCGCAGTGCTGACAGTGCTGCATTTTAAGTTTTACTCAATATTACAACAATTTGCTTATTTATTGCACAATTATTAATTGAAACTTAATATGAAGTATTGAGCTCAATAATTGCGTTTATTGCGATTTACGCAATAAATGTTCATATCTGAACACCGTATTATACATATGTTTGCTTTTGTTATTCTATTATTCTGTTGCCTTTTTATTATTTATAAATCTGCTCTTAATGTTTACAATACATCTTAGTGGCTTCGCTTCAATGTAGTTAAGAGGAAAAGTCCTAGAAAGGAAAAAAAACAGTAAAGAGCTTTATATCAAAATAAACAAAACATTTTCTTTGTATATGAAGACTGCAAAAACTTCCATTTCTCTTTTGTTTTATCATGTACAGTTATAGCTGCACTTTGTTAAGTGACTAGTTCGTTATATACTTAAAAGTACTCTTCCAAGGTGTTGTCAAATTGTTTCTTTGTTTCTATTCAGCAAGTTATTTAACCCATTAGTGGATGAAGTGGACTGCGCAATTTTTCCCACATATATCTCAAACTAGATCATAAAACTGTCCGTTAAATTTAATGCCCAGTCACTGTAATCCCATTTATATTCATCGTGAACTACTTCACATGTTGTAGACAAAAATTTTAAGCCGAAATGATTAATATGATATTTCTGTAAGACAAGCGGTTTCAGAGGAACGTTCATTGTTTGTTTTTTCCATAAAAACATACATTTGTTTGAAACAGCTAGTCTTACAGAAAAAGCACCTACGATTTTCTTCATGCTCATCATCACTTTTATCCCTATCTTGATCAGTATCGGATCCATCTAGAGGGGAATTTTATAAATTGGAACGCCATTGAGCTCATTGTCGTTAAGGTCTTATAGTTCAAACAATATTACGAAAATTGTTGGTCTATATATAAAAAAAATTTACCCAATTATCGTTTAACAATTGCACTACGCGTGCAGTGTCCCTTTTAGGTGACGTAACATTGAAAGTCGCATTACGCACATGGTATTACATTTTATCATAATTTTTTACATCAATTGAGTCATTATAGTTATTCACAAATAATAAAATTTTTAAAATATTCTACTTTTTCTTACTTTGTTCGGAATTTTCGTTTTTTCAGAAATTGATATTCCACACTTTGCATAAAACGCAACACTCATATCGCATTTTTTGAACAGAATGTAATAAATCTTGCTTAGTTGGAATGTCTGTAATGACATATAATTCTTGTTATTTAGAAATTAAAATTTTTGTAAGTGGTATAGTAGAAAATTCGAGAGCTCCTTATAAAGGACTCTGCGCCCTATGGGTTAAAAACGTAATTTAACTTGAAAGTTTTTCGCACCATTTTTAATACAAAATTGAAGATGCTAGATGCTAGAAGATGAAGATGTATACTTTATGTGGCTTCGAAATATTCATAACATATACGTTCTCGTATAGTATGGCAAAATTTTAAAACATTTCAATTTTACCTCCACACAGCCTTACACACATGAGACAGTAAAATAAGTGGAGACCGACAATCGTAATGATGACAATTTTTTTTTTTTTTTTAAGATGATTCGAAATAAAATGAATTCATTAAAACGATCATAATAGAATACACAGGTACATAAAAATCTGAAAAATTTTAAACAGAAATTATAATTCCAAGAAGAGAAAATCACTTTGCAGTTGTGTGGAGATTGGTGTGCAAGGATTCAGTTCATATACTCACGGTAGGCAATTCACTCTCTGGCAAAGTCTTCCATGTTAGAAAGAAAGTTGAGGAGCAATAACAAAAACGTATCCTTCGGACGGATTACAGTGCTGAAATTGTCAATCCCCAAATAACCCTCTTGAATGCCGGTCTTAATTCCAGACTAGGTAGACCTCGCCATGACATACGCGCTCTGCCATGGTCACCCATATAGTCCCGAATTGAAGGAAATAAATAATAAAATAAACCTCCGGCCACAATCCATTACTGGACTCGCGGACCGAATGTATAAAGGTTCAAACCGCACAGTTTTTAACAATAGAAACAAGAAAGAGGAGAAAACACTCTAAAACTGAATTTTACCATCGGCCATCAACCAAAGTAGAGCTTGATGATGAAGGGAAAATATTACTTTTTGGCAGTAGTGTTTCCTTGTAGGAAATCAGATTCAATATTAAACTTGTTCATGCAAAAGATATCTCGGCACTGATTGCGAGGAAATCCATTAAAAATAACCTGGACACGATGGCAATTAGTTAGTGTGTTATATTTAAGAGTAATAACAATTGGGAAGAAAAAGTATGTATTAAAAATACTATTGTTGAAGCTACATTTCTTCAATTAGTTGTCATTTATACCGTCAGTTTTGCCAAATTAACATGGACGCTCATAGGCAACAAAGTATGTTTACTGGATGAGCTCTGGAGCGGTTTGCAGCTGACCCATGTTCATTTTTTTAATGAAATTATTAATTTCAGGACGCCACCAGCCCACACGAGAGACTTTGGCGGACACTTTGGGAAAGCAGCGTTATAGGTGCATATTTTTTTGAAAAAGAATTTGGTTAGGTCATCACTTTTAACGACGATCGATGATTATCAACTACTTTTGGCCCAATTTTAAGGATGCTACGTGCCACACAGCTCATGACCATTAGATATTCTGATAAGCAATTTGAGAGCATTGTCGTCTCACGTAGACGTGTGATGAACTGCCCACGGAGATCGAGTTTAGGAATTTTTCTTGTTGGGTATTCGCAAGTGTAAAAAATGAAGCTCTTAGCTTGTCTTTTTCTATGATAGTCGGTTTAGAGTTTTTTATTTTTAGTCTTCAATATTTCTTTTAGAGAGTAAACAGTCAACAGCAACTTAATTAGCACTTCAAGTACTAAAACACTACATTTTATTTGCATTCCCTAAATTGTTAACAGAGCTGGTAGCAATTTGTTAGGAAACATAATCATCAGATAAAATGAAAACGAAAATTCTAACTGCTGGAAGTCAAAAGAGGTTAACCATAATATAGTGATCACTTCATCAAAATAATATACTGCTGCTGTTGCACTGACCATAAGCTAACGAAATGTTTTTATGTGTGTGGGTATAATATAAAGTTCACATAAAAGGTTTCTTTCTTTTATATGGGAAGTGGCAGTTAAAGTTTTTTAATTAATGCAAATGTTAATTTTTCAAATAAAAGCAAAAAGTTGTATAAAAATAAATTTTTACAATTTAATTTTTCATAGACAAAGTGCAACGGATCTGCATTAATCGATTTCAGATTTTTAAGTATTCCCCCTATGTTCACTTTGAAACATGCCAGCGAGCGTAAATTAATTACACGGTGTGACAGTCAAAATACACCCAGCGCTAATGGATTTTGTTCAATAAAATTCAAAAATATATTTTTTATATTTCTCAAACACTCCAAACTTTTTTTATTTGATAAAAACAGTTTTTTTGTTCTTTTCACACAAAATTATTGATTACCCAAACATTTTTTAATCCATTTTAAAAATCCAAAGTTTTTTGAAAATACAGATGAACCTTCAAAATGGTATACATATGGTTCAAACTTATATGTTATGAGTTTTGATCGGGTAAACTTGGAAAATATGATTTTTTTCTAATTTTTTCAAGTTTAGATATTCTTAATTTTAAAATTTACTTACAAAATATAAAATATGTAATGATATTCTGAAAGTCCATTATCTTGTGAAGATATTTACACATTGTTTGATCAAAGCAGTCAAAAATTACCGTAGTTATTTTTTAAATGGTATTGTGGTGGTCGCAGAAGAGTAGAAATAAAAAACATGTTTCTTCTAGGTAAAATTCTCGAGTGAATATCTTTTATTTCATTCCAATAAAAAACTTTCTAACTGTAGTTATATTATAGCACTAAAACTAATTCTAAAACTTTAATTTATAAAATCTATTACAATGTTGTCTTCTAAATGTACAAAGTTGTAACCAATTGTATTTCAAAAGACTATTTAAACGGTTAATCAAATTCAAATAATTTTAACTTTCTATACCAAAGGAAGAAACTGCTACAGTATAACAGTCGTATTATATCTTTAATTTATGTCATGTCCAGGGGTGCCAGTTAATTTTGAAGGAAAATCAGCAACTTTGTCAAAAAATAATCGGCATTTGGATTTTAAAAATCGGCAAAATATCGGCAATTATAAAAGCACTTGTTATAAATGTATGAAATCAAACATTTTTATAAAATAAATACTCATATGTATATCAAAACAAAAGAAATCAATTCAGCAATCAACATATTAATGTTAAGTTATACAAAGATAAAATTTTATGTCTGAATTTCCATTATTTTTAATTTTTATTTATACATATGTATGTACATATATACATATATATACTTTAATTAATATGAGATAATTCCAAATTTTTAGGTTAAATATTTAAGTAAAAATAATGATGAAATGAAAATTAGTTCTAAATTTTTAAGAATACATGCTTGAGTTTGTCAACTTTAAAATATCTTACTTAACATCTATATCAATACAATTTGAATTGTTATATTTTAAAAAATCTTTAGAATAAAGAATACCTTCTAAAGATTCGTTTACAAAGGAACATCGAAATTTAGTTTATTAAGATTGGCCTGAATAAAAATACGTTCAACATTCGCAGACGAATGTTGCAGTATCATTATTTGTGGCTTTTGTTCACAAACTGTTTTCCAAAACGTTGGTAAATTAATTTCAAAATTAAATTTGTGAAAAATAATATTGCTTTTGCATTAAAACACAAGATTTTATCATTGAGTATATCTTCACATGAAAAATTTTTATTTCAGTTAAAAAAAACCGTTAGGTTTTTACATTTTTGTTTTGGTTTGCTACCTTTATTCTTCATAGTTGGATACTTTTAAAGCAAAAAGTAGTAAAGTAAACGTAAAGAACTCTAATTCTAAACGATTATATACACACCCTTTCTTTTCACTCTCTAACAAAATAACATACGTATTTTGCAAATAATTTTGTTGGTCCGTCAAATAATTTTTTTTTTTTCTTGAAAATGCTTTAAAAAAAAACTACTGAATATTTTCTCAAATTTCTTTTTTAATTTGAAAGTACAATCCTACCGGTTAATAATGGAAAATAATTTCATTCAAATGGCTGCCACGGCTGGCCATGCAGTAGCCTACACCAGAAGATGCCGATTTTGACAAAAAAAAAATCATCTTTTCAGATGAAGCTCATTTTGATCTTGGCGGGTATATAAACAAGCAAAATTGTCGCATTTGGGGCACAGAAAACCCGCACACATACATTAAAAAGCCGACGCACCCAAAACGAGTCAGAGGCATAATTGGACCATTTTTCTTCGAAAATGAGCAAGGAGTGACCGTTACAGTCAATGGCGATCGTTATCGGGCCGTGTTACGCCGGCAAGCCAGAGACAATTGACGCTTTAAAGGACAATATTCGTGAAGCCATTGGTGAAATACAGCTGCACACAATCGATAATGTGCTTAAAAATTGGACCGATGGTGTAGGCTACTGCATGGCCAGCCGAGGCAGCCATATGAATGAAATTATTTTCCGTTATTTACCGGAAGGATTGTACTTTGAAATAAAAAAAGAAATTGGAGAAAATATTCAGTAGTTTTTTTTAAAGCATTTAAAAAAAAATAATTATTTGGTGGACCCTTTATTTAGAGTTGACAAATTTAATCAAAATATAAAGTAACTAAGTTTTTAGAATTAAGTAAAAAATCATCAGTTTTGGAACAAAAATCGCGAAATCTGCACTTTGCTATCTTTAAGGTATAAAATCGGCAAAATGCCGATAAATCGGCAAATCTGGCAGGCCTGGTCATGTCATCAAATAAACATTTAGTTCAAAAATGTTCAAAAGTTTTGACGGATCTTTATATTTTATCGCAAAAAGTGTCAATTTCGCTTTTTCAGAACTGCCAGAAGTAGGCTAATATTTGTGTTTTTTGCAAATATTATTATTTCTTAATTTCAAAAAATATATATGTATATGAAAAATATAACTCGACTGTTAGACTCTTTATATAATAGCTACGGTAATTTTTGTCCGATTTGATCAAACGAAGTGTCAGTCTCTTCATAAGATAATGCACTTTCAGACTGTCATCGCTTATTTTATATTTTTTAATTAAAGTTTGCCACTACGAAAGGACAAACTTTAAAAAATATGAAAAAAGTTCGAATTGGCAAGTTTACCTCATCACACCTCATGGAATATTTAGGTACCTAATATAGATATATATGTATGCCGTTGTAAAAGTCCATCCCTCTCCTTTGTACTAAGGTTTAAATTTTGGACAGGGGTTCAGAAATGTTTGTGTAATCAATAAATTTTTACGTAAAGCCCAAAAAAAAACAGTTTTAGTACTGGACACTAATAATTAACAAAGAATTTTAGCGTATGTGTGTAATATTGTATACATATTTATTACTCATACGAACATATTTCGACTACTTTACCATGGACAGCAGAAGTCTAGGTATCCCATCATATTTTACCTATTTCTTGAATTTTAATCCATAACATGCAAAAATAATCGATGTTTTTATATTTCTTTTATTTATTTATTTCTCTTAAAAAAATTAAACAAAAAAAAATTAAGTTTTAATGCTTTTTAGAAACCATAAGATAAATAAGGAAATTTTCTGGTGACACCATAGTTTGACACAGTAAAAGTGTAGGTTACCTCAAGAAAAATTTTTTTGTTATACCCAGTGTGTAGGATATACCTTAAGTTCAAGCACTCCATTTAACCCATTTGTAATTGAATATACAAGTTTTGTTTAGTGTTTTCTGGTGGCACCATGAGCAAGTTTTTCGTTTGACTTTTGTTTGAGGTTTAGCGATTACGTAACCGCTCTTTCAAATGATCTCCTAAATGAAGTCATATCAGGAGTTTGTGCAACAGTATTAAGCCTGTGGGGACTTTTTTTTGTCAAAATATATTGCCGTACTAAAACTTTTGCTGTCCACTGTATATATAGAATGCTATTTAATTGGGATTTCGCCGAAAACAACCCATTTGATGACATGAGTTCACTAAAAACTGGACTACAGCGACTACATCTCATCTCCTTACACCACTTACATTCGACCGAGAATGGAATACAACTCGCATGTATGGGTCGGTGAATTTAGAACTAAAACTCGCACATATAGTTTGGTATTTGGTAGCTTGTCTTTCATAAGACACTATTTTATAGTTTGCAAATCTTATTTATTTCCGAGTTATATTTCAGCTTATAGTAAATGTATGTAGTATGATAAGTAAATACACACACATATCTATTTAATTATTTATTAATTACAATACAATTACAAATTATATTCTAATCATATACGAGATGAGTAACGTTGACGGTGTAGTGTTATAGGCCAGAGTCTCTGGTGAAAATCGACCCGACCCACGTCCCTCACGCTAATAGTCTAGCAGGGCATCCTACAAATCATATTTGTAAACGTTTGTTAAAAAAAAAGAAAATTTTGTGTCATATGGGCCTTCTTTTACCGCGATTTAAGAAAATAAAATTTTGGTTTATGAACTATAGTAGTATGTTTATGTATGTTCTGGCGCACTTATTTCATACGAATTTGGGATTATGCATAGCTGGGAGTTATGAATTCAATTGTGAAATGAATTGTGTGCGATGGGTCTATATGTTTGTAACATGTATAATATGTGTGCGTGTGTGTGTGTGTGTGTGGGTTAAAATTTTGGATTATGCATAGCTGGGAGTTCTGAATTGAATTATTGTGTGCGATCGGTCTATAGGTTTGTAACATGTATTATGAAAAGTGCACGGGCATAAGATCAATAAGAATATTTTTTAATATAAACAAATAAACAATTTTGGATGTGGTTTCGTTTAATTAATTTTTTTTGTTAGTGTGATATATTTGTATTTTTGTTTTTCTTGTAGACAAATATGGGATATCACATGTTTGTTACAAACAATAGCAGCGCTTTGTTATAAGCTACACAACAACAAAAAGCGTGACTCCTTATGATTTCTTATTCTTAAGCATAAGATCAATAAATTTATTTTTTAATGTAAACAAATTTTAAAAATCTTGACTCATATTACAGTTTTTAATGTTAAGTATGAAACATTTTGGATGTGGGTTCGTTTAATTAATTTTTTTGTATGAGTTAATGCGATATACTTCCGTTATGTGTGTGTGTGTGTTTTTTTCTTCTTATGGATCCATTTTATGATAGTCGAATGTAAGACAATAGATTTTTGTTACAACAATAACAGTGCATTGTTATAAACAATAACATCGCGCGTCATTATGATTTCTTATAAATAGAAACATGATTGTGCATGTTCATTTTATTTGTATTACTTTGCAAACGAATGATTGGACGTACAGAATGAGTGTGTGCACGTGCATAAGTTCAATAAGAATATTTTTTAATGTAAACAAATAAAGAATTTTAGATGTGGTTTTGTTTAATTAATTTTTTTGTATGATTTAACGCGATATACAGTCGGACTTCTATAAATTGAATCACAATTATCCAGAAAAAAACTTCAACTTATAGAAACTTCAACTTTGGGAAGTAAATTTACAAATGATCTAGATGCTGTTGCCACGACATGTGTTTCAACTTATAGAAACTTCAAGTAATAGAAGTATTATGTAATTCTTTTTGTCATTTAAGTCTGTTATTAATTTTCTATGTTTCATATTCTCAATTTTCTTATTTTCAGCACAGAATGGAAAATCACTATGGTGATCGTGCAATACAGTTGGATATTCCAAATCCACTTCTAAAATATAACCAAATTCTGAATCTTCTTCTACAGTAGTTACGTTGAAATCGTTACAGTTGTCAAGCCATTTAAAATTTTTATAGGGGAGATATTGAGACATTGCATAACCATATAAATTATTTACATCTAAATACATAAGATAATTTGATTCTTTTGTTGAATCATAGTTACTAACGTATTTATTATTAGCGGTCACATGTCGCTTACTGCATTGAACAATACCTCCCCTAATACCCCGCACAACGAAATTGTATACGTTGATATCTGTCAATAATTCCAACTCAATTTCAGTTGTTTTCAACATTGCATCCCAGGATAAACCGGGTGTGGTATAATATTGACAGGGGTCTAAATTGCAAATGTTCTTACAAACCTTACGAAAATTTTCAAATACATCACAAAGCAATAGGACATCAACTTTTAAATATAATAGAAGATAATCTAAAAGTTTATTACATTTGAATGTATTCCAAACTTTTTCAGCATGTTCGTAATCATCTACGCTACACGACTCATTAGTAAGTTTATTAAAGAAACATGATCGGGGTGGTAGTCCTGTCTCTTCAAGACGGTTGACTGAATCTAGATAGTCATATGGAAAGACACCTTTACGTTTCATTAAACTAAATTCATTGGGAGTTTGATAGATTGATTTTACTGTTAACAGATCATTATCTGACAAATATCCTGCTAGTTTTTCCAAACTTGATGGCATAAACCGACAAGAATTCATCTACATTAATCTTTTTCGATATGGATACGTATAGTTCTTTATTTAAGGGAATTACATTTATATCACCTTCAATAGAAGAAAGTTCTCTAACGAACAAATGACAATCATATGATGAAAGATTATGAAAGAATATAGGAATAAATTTTGCTATTTGATACTCTAAATTACATTGGTTATGTGCCGGTCCTCTATATTCACCTGTTAAGTGACAATGATCAGCTACTCGATCTACAGGAGATAAATTTTTTTTTGCAAATGTGACAAATTGTATCCTCTTTCTGTCTAATCTGTTGAGGAGGTGTTAAGGTATTCATTGGTTTCACGATACTTAAGTAATTCACATATAAATCTGTACAATCTTTAACTAAATTTACGAAGAAATGCTTTGGTGCATCATCACCACTGTACATTTTAAATTTATCTAAACTACTGTTAAATGAACATTTGATGTAATAACTATAAGCAAATGGAATATGTTTTTTGTATTGACTTCACATTTACTGAATTTTGAATATTAATAGTCTCTAGAATACACTCAAAATCAGCGTAGACTACAAATGGTACATCCATTTGCTTTTTGAAATTTTTAAAACTTACGATATTATTGTCTACAGAGGGTAGTCTGGTTACAATTTTGTTGCACTCATCTTTGTGTTTGATCAGCGCCGTTTCACTATGAAAATGTATTAAACAAGTGTTACATATGTAAACTTGTCGACAGTGATTTGTTAATTGACTTTTAATTAATCTGTAATTAAATGGAAAGTGAAATAATTTTATATTAATATCATTTTTAACATAAAATTATTATTGATTTACCTTGAAATATTTTTAATCCATACGTAATGGAATCTTTCACCATCTCCTAGTAATAACAAATTAACGTGCTTAGCTTTTTCATTTATACTGGAATAGTACGGTCCGACTATATCATTGTTATCATTCAACCCAAACACGTTCACGCTAATATCGGGATTTTTCATTTCAAAATCTTTAATTTTATTCGTTGGTAGCGGAAAAGTCATATATTCAAAATTTAAAGCAACACCATTTTCCAGCGTGATAATAGCTTCAGTAATGTTATTAATTTTATATGACGTGCATCTGTTAGAACTGTCATTAACAGGATACAATGCTGATATAACAGCCCACTTGAAACAATATTGATCATAGTTTTGTACATTGATACATGCATGTTTCTTTTGTATTGGGGTTGGTAGAGGGATATACTGCGAACCTTTTAGACACTGATATTTATTTATATTAATTTCTATCCGTAATATTTGTATTAATGTCCATCCGCTATCACGTTCCTGGAATTCACTCATTTTTTTAACGATAACATCGGATTGTGTTTTGTAAATATTGAGGAGATCATCTGTAGTTGATGATGAGAGATTAATTATAATCATTTTAGTCTGATGTGATTTCACTTCGATGTAACAAAAATCCTCCTCTTCTTTAACCAGCATGTATTCGCAAAATATCTCCAGATTGAATTTTATATTATCATGTTTCTGAATCATATTACTTAACAGCTTAACCACTTTGAATTTAATTCCCGATAAAAAGTCCTCAGGTATTAAATTCGTTTCCTTATTATTCGCAATCAAATATGTAATGATGCGATTATTAAACACTGATCTAACGCATTTTACTTCATCGTCATCAATATCAATACCATTATCATCATTTCGGATTTTGTTAGTACAATTAAGTTTGTGAGCATTTGTTCGAATATGATAGCGCCAATTTGTCTTTGGAATATGTTGATTGCAGTCAGTACAATTAACAGTCTTAAAAGTTTCTCCTCCATCTCCAATCTTTGAATGTTGTAAGATGTGTTGTTGATAATTCAGTTGGTTTGAGAAATACTTATTGCAAGGTATACATTTAAATAATGTGGATGGTCCATCATGATACAATCTATGATGTCTTCTTAAATTCATATTCAGAGTGAATACTTTTTTACACACTTCACAAATAAAACCAGCCATTCTTTTCAATATTGAATTTGTAAATACAACCGTAACGAGTTCTAGCACTAGAATGACTTCTAAATCCTTAAAACAAGTCTATTTATACTCTGGGATGTAGATGAGGAAACGTACACACACTCATATATATATATATATATTAACACAAATAAAATGAACACGCACAATCATGTTTCTATTTAGGTATACGATGTAAACGAGCGCACAGCTGCACAATTCTTGAGTCAGCGTTTTAAAATTTGTTTACATTGAAAAGAAATATATTCTTATTGATCTTATGCTTAAGAGTAATAAATGATAAGGAGTCGCGTTGCTATTATTTATAACAAAGCGCTGCTATTGTTTGTAACAAACATGTGATATTCCACATTTGTCTACAAGAAAAAAAACATATAACGGAAATACAGTCGAACTTCTATAATTCGAACTTCTATTACTTGAAGTTTCTATAAGTTGAAACACATGTCGTGGCAACAGCATCTAGATCATTTGTAAATTTACTTCCCAAAGTTGAAGTTTCTATAAGTTGAAGTTTTTTTCTGGATAATTGTGATTCAATTTATAGAAGTCCGACTGTATATCGCGTTAAATCATACAAAAAAATTAATTAAACAAAACCACATCTAAAATTCTTTATTTGTTTACATTAAAAAATATTCTTATTGATCTTATGCACGTGCACACACTCATTCTGTACGTCCAATCATTCGTTTGCAAAGTAATACAAATAAAATGAACATGCACAATCATGTTTCTATTTATAAGAAATCATAATGACGCGCGATGTTATTGTTTATAACAATGCACTGTTATTGTTGTAAGAAAAATCTATTGTCTTACATTCGACTATCATAAAATGGATCCATAAGAAAAAAAAACACACACACACATAACGGAAGTATATCGCATTAACTCATACAAAAAAATTAATTAAACGAACCCACATCCAAAATGTTTCATACTTAACATTAAAAACTGTAATATGAGTCAAGATTTTTAAAATTTGTTTACATTAAAAAATAAATTTATTGATCTTATGCTTAAGAATAAGAAATCATAAGAATAAGAAATCATAATCACGCTTTTTGTTGTTGTGTAGCTTATAACAAAGCGCTGCTATTGTTTGTAACAAACATGTGATATCCCATATTTGTCTACAAGAAAAACAAAAATACAAATATATCACACTAACAAAAAAAATTAATTAAACGAAACCACATCCAAAATTGTTTATTTGTTTATATTAAAAAATATTCTTATTGATCTTATGCCCGTGCACTTTTCATAATACATGTTACAAACCTATAGACCGATCGCACACAATAATTCAATTCAGAACTCCCAGCTATGCATAATCCAAAATTTTAACCCACACACACACACACACACGCACACATATTATACATGTTACAAATACCCGTGTGGTAGCGGGTTAGAATTCTACCACAGTGGTTCCCTGCTTGTCGTAAAAGGCGACTAAATGGGAGGGCAGGGGTAGAGGGTGCGGATGAAAAGTCTAGCATATACCCAATGACGCTCACGCTTCAAAGCGAAACAATGCCGCTCAAAGCATTGAACTACCGTGGTATCACGTTAGCACCGTGGGAATCACAGACCGTCATGCGTGTGAGCACGCTCCTAACGGCTGTGGACGATCGGAGCCTAGTCGTATAGGCATCAGAATTGATACCAGTAAGATTCTGATTATGGCATACTGGACTACGCTGAAATATTATGATTTGATGACATGGGCTGGCGGATGGGGTATTCTGTTACCAATATGTGCTGGAGTTAAACCTGGTACAGACGGCTTTCAGGCTAATACACCATCTGTCTCCGTCCCGTTAAAACCTGGCAAGCCTTGGAGAACGATATTGGACTCGTCCTGTTGAGTTGGGGTGTAGGGGCAGTTAAGTAATTCTTCTGTTTAGCTCCCGGTCTGGCTCTGAACACAAGCTCTCATGAGGACTTGTGTCAACCCTCGCATGGCCTCCCTGTATTGCAAAGATAACCATGGGACCACAACAAGGGTAACTACACAACGAATCCAAGATAACGGCTCCAAGTTGGGACCCAATAGAATGGAATATATAACAAACATTTCACACAACCCTACAGGCGCTAATTCTCCAGCCGGCACCGAAGGTGCAAAGGAGACCCAGCAGGACAGCCCTTTCCTGAATCCTTTCCGGAGAGCTTCGAGATTACTCCACTCACCACCGCTGAAGCATAACGGCGAGCGATCGCGCTCGTCACCACCGGAGTTGCAGAGGAACAAGGATCCTGAAAAAGAGGTGGATGATTTCACCAAAGTAGGCGATAAAATTTCTGAACTCGTGGAGATGATGGGCGGAGGAAGGAGGTCCATACACCAAGCGATGCGCGACTTAGTGGCTTCTATATCGTCACTATATCAGCAAGCCGCTAAGGATAAAGTTGAGGAACAAGAGAAAAGGATCAGAACTAATGATAGAAGCACGCAGACGAGCCTTCAACAGCAGACACCTTGTGTTTCCAAGAGGCAGAGAGAAGAATTGGGAAAACCTAGGAGAACACCTCCGAAGAGGACCAGACCAATTCAACTGGAGGGATCAATTGACCCAACTTCAAAAATTGGAGGCAATGATATGAAGAAAGGAGCAGTACGTACTAATGAAGGTGTAATAAATCGGGATGCTGAAGTACCGGGTACCGGAGTGGAAATGAGCACAGAGCCTTCCTGAGGAAGGTTAGGAATGCCCCGGAGCTTAAGTCAGTTGGCGAAGACGTTCACCTTGTTAAGAAAACACAAAAGGGTGAAATACTGCTGGAATTTAGAAGATCGGCTGAGGCCTCTACAGAAACTCACCAATCCAAATTGAAGACCATATTGTCCGATGATATAGAGGTCAGGACGATAACTCAGGAGACAACATTTGAACTGCGATACCTGGACGAGGTTACCACGGAAGATGAAATAATAACCGCTTGGAGAGAACAAATAGGAGAATTACACCCATCGGCTATCAGGACGATAAGAAGTGCTCCAGGGGGTACCCGGACGGCAATAATTGTAATACCAACGAAGCTGGCTAGCAGGGCCGAAGAGGTAAGCAAACTGCGTGTCGGGTGGACAGTTTGCCGGTTAATGAGGAAAGTTGTCCCAAGGAGATGCTACAAATGCCTAGAATTCGGGCACGTAGCTGGAAATTGCCGCAGTAGGAGTGATTGGTCAAAACACTGCTTCAAGTGCGGAGGGCAAGACCACCTTGCCAAAACTTGTAGTGGTGACCCTCACTGCCTACTCTGTAGGAGCGATCGTAATGTGGACTCAAAACATGTCACGGGGGGACCTAAGTGTCCACAGTACCTGGCAGCTCGGCGGAGGATGATGAACATAGGAAAATGAGGATCTTGCAGCTGAATTTGAACCACTGCGAAGCGGCGCAGGAGCTTCTTAAGCAGACAGTCCGGGAGCAGAAAATAGACCTTACGATTTTGAGGGAACACTATAGGACACCTGACAATCAGCGTTGGGCTACCAGTAAATGCAACAAGGCAGCGATATGGTCATGCGGTAAATTCCCAGTGGGAAATGTTGACAACAGGAGAGAAGGCTTTGTGAAATGCACTGTTAATGGGGTACATTTCTTCAGTTGTTATCTCCCCCCCAGCTTATCAATGCAGGAGTACAGACTCAGATTGGACGACATCGTTCGCGAGGCCAGAAATCTAAGACCCGTGGTGATTGCCGGGGACTTTAATGCATGGGCAGTAGAATGGGGTTCAGCGTACACGAACCAAAGAGGTGAGAGCCTGCTTGACGCATTTGCAACTCTGGAGGTTGTCTTACTCAACTGTGGGCAGATTGATACATTCTCGAGAAATGGAAGGAGTTCTAAGATTGACTTAACATTCATCAGCGATACACTGGCGACGACATCGAATTGGACTGTGTCCGATGTCTACACTCATAGCGACAATCGGGCGATCATTTTTGATATCCAGGAACGCGCTGCAGTGAACCCCATTACTGCCGCCTCTCCTAATCCCTTGTGGAGGGACTCTACTTTTGATGAGGAAACCTTTGTTCTCGCGATGAGCGACATTCGGGTGACCGGAAGCGCAAACAACATGGCTGTGGAACTTATGCGCTGTATAACGGAAGCCTGCAGCACGTCTATGTGGCGGAAGTCTCATCTGCCAGGCAGGAAACACGTTTATTGGTGGAACGCGGAGATAGCTGAATTAAGAAGGAAATGTAATCGAGCGCGGAGGATATTCCAGAGAGCAAGGGGTCGCAATGACTTCATAGAACTTCGGGAAAGATACAAAGTGCTCAGAGCCAACCTTAACTGGGCCATTGACAGGAGCAAACGAAGGTGCTATAGGGAAATGTGTGCCGATTTGGATGAAAATCCCTGGGGCACGGGATGTAAGGTGGTAATGAGGAAGCTGAATTGCTTTCGACCACCGGCCACGGAAAGCGCGGAGAAGCTGCAGTCGATTGTTGAAGGCCTCTTTCCGGAGAGGGCCGAGATCACGTATGCTGTGCGAGACAGTATGTCGCACGATGACATTCCTGAAGTCAGCGGCCAGGAATTCGATGCAGTCTGGAAGGAAATGAAACTCAGGAAGGCTCCGGGAATTGATTGAATCCCAAACGTCGCACTTAAGGTGGCTATAGAGAACAACGTTGAGGTGTTTAGGAAAGTATTTGATACATGCATTCAGGAGAGGAAATTCCCAAGGATATGGAAGCGACAGAGGTTGGTTCTCATCCCGAAGGGCAACGGTGCGCAGGATGCAACAGGTTACCGCCCACTTTGTATGATCGATACCGTAGGTAAACTGCTGGAGAAGATAATATGTAGAAGACTCGAAACGATATTGGAGAGAGACGGCCTGTCGGATCGCCAATTTGGCTTCCGAAAAGGGCGCTCCACAGTGGACGCAATGGAGGCGGTCATGACCGTAGCGAAAGAGGCCATCAGCGGTGACCGCTGGTTTGAAGGTGATAAGGAGTATTGCGCAATCATCACCCTGGACGTCAAAAACGCATTTAATTCGGCAGATTGGGACGCCACCCTGGCTGCACTTGATGAGAGGAGCGTACCTGGATATTTGATGGAACTCATAGTGGACTACTTTAAGGATAGGGTACTTTTGTATGATACAGACGAAGGCAGAAAGTCATACGCTATAACAGCAGGGGTACCACAGGGTTCGGTGCTGGGCCCAATACTATGGAACGCCATGTATGATGGTGTACTGAGGCTTAGGCTTCCTACGGGCGCACAAATATTCGGATTTGCGGACGATATAGCCCTCGTGGTGAGGGGTAAACACCTTGATAATTTGGAACGAACGTCCAATGCGGCAGTTAGCAGAGTTAGAAGCTGGATCGCGAGTATAGGTCCGAAACTTGCTGATCATAAAACGGATGTCGTGTTAGTAAGCAGTAGAAAGAAATTGGAATACATCACCATAACTGTCGGCGAACAAAGGATAACATCGAAGCAGTCTATCAAGTACTTAGGAGTTATGATTGACAACAGACTCACATTCAAGGAGCACCTGACTTATATTAGTAGGAAGTGTGCGGCGGCAACGGGCGCACTCGCGCGGATAATGCCTAACTTGGGAGGTCCGAGACAGGAGAAGAGGCAATTGCTGATGAGAGTGGTTAGATCGATTGCTCTATATGCAGCCCCTATATGGGCCGAGGCCATGGATAAGAAGACATATAGAATAGGAGTTGATGGGGCCTACAGGAGATCTGCCCTCCGAGTAATTTCTGCCTTTCGCACAGTATCTACGGATGCAGCCTTGGTGATAGCGGGAATGATGCCGCTACGAATGTTGGTAGAGATAGAGAGGAGAAAACGTTTAATAAGTAGGGGAACGGGGCTAGTGCACCCTGACCAGGTGAATGATGATGTAATGAATAGGTGGCAGCACGAGTGGACTTCTTCCACAAAGGGAAGATGGACCTACAGATTGATACCGAATATAGAAGAATGGACTGGAAGGAAGCACGGCCAGGTGAATTTTGACCTTACTCAGTTCCTAACGGGCCACGGATGCTATAGGACATACCTTTACAAGTATGGGCATGACGTGGATGAAGCGTGTCCATCATGTCTGGATACAAGTGAAACAGCGGAGCATATATTCTTCACTTGCCCGCGCTACGAATTTCGACGAAATTTCCTTGAGAGGACGATCGGTTCCCAGGTGACTCCCGACAACGTGGTTAATCTGATGTTAACATCGCGCGAAAACTGGAAAGCGGTATGTTTATTCGCGAAGGAAGTTCTAGTACAACAAAGAATAATAGAGAGAGCAAGAACAGCAGAAATGGATAGCAGCACTCGCTAAATCTTTACCTTCCCCGATGTAATACTTGATTGTGGTCCCGGGGGGGGCGACTTAATGGAAGTGTGACGAACTAGGTTGGGTTTAGTACGTATGCGTTTAGCAAGCCGAGAGTAAGTCTTGCGGCGAATCGTGCACATTGGTAGGCCGGGCTACCAATGTCTTTCGAAGATTCCCAACCTTTAGCTCGTAAAGCTATAAAAAAAAAATACATGTTACAAACATATAGACCCATCGCACACAATTCATTTCACAATTCAATTCATAACTCCCAGCTATGCATAATCCCAAATTCGTATGAAATAAGTGCGCCAGAACATACATAAACATACTACTAACTATGATTTTAGGCTTGTTATTCACAAGTTTTAGGTCTCAGGAATAATCATGTCATTTTTAGGATAAGTAGGGAAGATGTAATGGGTAAATTAAACACAATTTATCTAAATTCACAATTTGTTTTCTTATTCTAATGAATAAAAAATAAAATAAGCCAAATTGCAAATTACTTTCTGTATTCGTTCAGTCCAGTTCAACAGTTTATTTTTTTTCACAAATTCTAATTTGAAACGGTCATCATTTTTTTTCTTATTCTGTATCAACAATTGGTTTGTAGCTATTATTCAAAACCATTGAACAAATTTGTACATACTTTAAATATTTCTTATCAATTACAAACCAGACAATCAAATCATAGAATAAAAAAGGAAAAAATTGAATTTAAATAACAAAAAAAAAAAAAATTGGAAAAATGGTGAAATTTATACATTTTATTTATTTATTTTATTAATTTATTTGATTTATAATGATCTACATAGCACAAAAAGATACTAAATCTTATAAGTGACAGTGCTATGTTTACAATCAATAAGGTATAAAAAATTAACATTAATTAAATATAAAAAATTAGAGAGAGTTAATTTATGTATATAAATATTAAATTAAATTAATAAGGAAAAGTATAAAAGTAATAATAATAATAATAATAATAATAATAATAATAATAATAATAATAATAATAATAATAATAATAATTATAATAACAATAATAACAATAATAATGATGACCTAAAAAATAAAATCACAAAATTTACAAATATGAGATTAAAATTTTAATTATGAAAATAATTTAAATAACTCCTTTTTGAACGCGTTTGCATTGCCCAGATTTTGGATGTTATTTGGTAAGGAATTCCAAAGACTAATGGTGTGTATAAAGAACTGTCTCTGAGACAGAAGAGTCCTGAATCGTTGCTGTATAATCCCCACACCCCGGTGGGATCTGGCAAACTTAATTTTACAATATAAATACTTCGGCTGTTTCGTGTAAATTATTTTATGAAGTAGAAGGAGGCATCTAATTTTCAGGAGATTATCAAATTTGATACCAAGAATCAGGTAAGCTAAATGAGAAATGTGATCCCAACGCCCCTTAAGGAAAACATACCTGGCTATGTTATTTTACGCCAGGTTAAGTTTTTGGTTGTCATCATAACTGCAATTTGCGTATATCTCACATCCATGTAAAAGTACCGGAATCAAGTACGTTTTAGCAAGTTGCATGCGAATGACAAAAGGAGTTGAATCTATGACAGCCCACAAATTTCGAAGCATGCCAAAAATTCTGCCAACAGTGACACTTATATGGGTAGACTACGATAATTTGTCATTAAAGACAATACCCAGATTAGTAGCCGACCTGACAAATTCAATTTTATTTCCCCTGATACTCAATTCAGGTATGACAAATGATCCGTTTGTTCTCGAAAGTGTAATACATTTAGACTTAGAAGGATTGATACATAGTCCATTGGCCGAGGCCCATCCGTCAATCCTTGCTAAGTCACGATTAATGTAGTCCAAACAAGAATAAATATTCTCCCTTGGAGTATATGTGTAAAGCTGCACATCGTCAGCATACATGTGAACATTACAGTTAACCAAAACATCAGGTAGATCATTTATATACATGCAAAACAGCAAAGGTCCAAGTATAGACCCCTGGGGAACACCTCTACTACTAGTAAGTAAATCCGAAACTTTGCCATTGAAATGAACCTTCTGAAATCTGTTCGTCAAATAAGAATAAATTAGATTACAGGCAGTTTCGGAGAAATAAAACAGTTTTCGGAGCTTTTTCCATAGAACCGCATGATCGACTGTATCAAAAGCCTTAGAGTAATCAAGCAGAACCAAGAACGCCACACTATTCCCATCAAGTTCCGACTTAAGTTCCTCAACTACATTTACCAGAGCGGTAGTACAACTCCTACCTTTCATGAAGCCCGACTGATTAACCGTTAAGAAATTGTGGCCCCTCAGATATTCATCGACTTGTCTGGCCATGATGTTCTCCAATACCTTGGATAAAAAGGAAGGATTGCAATTGGCCTGAACTCACAATTATTTTGGGAATGGGAAGGATTTTAGCCAGTTTCCAACTTTCAGGAAAAGAAGACTTAGTCAGAACTGCATTGAACAAGTAAGTATAGTAAGGCAAAAGTTTAGGAGTCAGAGCCTTCAAGAATAAAGGATGCAAATCATCAGAACCAACTGCATTCGATTTTACCGCTTAAATACATTCCAAAACCTCAAACTGATTTACGCAACGAAAGCTAAAGGAATACTGTGGTGGAACACAACAGAGGTCATCATACAAGTCACCGTTAGACCTTGGGACCCTAGAATTTACGAACTGGTCATTAAGCTTGTCCACATCCACATCAATATCAGCCTTTGGACATTTTCGGCCTATTCCTATTTCACGAATTACATGCCATTTAGACTTGTTGTCCATAGCATTGGAAAACTTTCCGCCATAATACAATCTTTTTGCAGTTCTTATGCTCCTGGTAACTTCCATCCGTGTGAATCTATGTAAAGCTTTCAAATCATCCATCCTAAACCTCTTCCATCTCCTGTAAGCACTATCCCTCCTCTCAATGAGTACTTTTATTTCCGCATTAAACCAGGGCTGTTGTTTAGGTTTGATGTGCTTGGTTTTGACAGGAACGCACCTGTCATAGAGCAAACGCACTCTGTCCTGAATAAACGATAATTGGTCATTCGCATTACCCAGTGTGTATACCTGGTCCCAAGATACGCTATCCAGTTCAATATTCAGAGTTGCATAATCAATGTTTCCAAAACCACGATACGTAATATATTTGTCCACGGGACGAGTTACGGACAAATTATAATTAAGGAAGAGAAGGTCATGGTTGGAGAAGCAGGAAGCAGAAATTTGGTCATATAACAATACCCTGTCAATGTGATTCACAAATATAAGGTCTATCAAGCTACTGGATGTTGAATGGAAATGTGTAGGTGTTGACATATTTACAGGACTGAGGTGAAGTGAGAGCATTGGTCCAATAAGGGGATTATCAAGTAGAAGGTTATTGTTAAAGTCACCTACAATAACTATGTCGTCATATCGAATGGTAATATCCTCAAGTGTTGAAATAAAAGGATCAAAATTTAAACTAGATTTCGGTCTATATACACAACCAAGAAGAAGTTTCGGACCATCGCCTGTTGATATTTCCAGAAACAAATATTCAATCTCGCTCCCAATGTGATTTAATAATTTTTCCTTACAAAGTATACCATTACGAACATAAATCGCAACTCCACCACCCCTGGCCCTGGTCGCATTACCATTAACCAAGATTCTCCTATCTGATCGGAAAAGTTTAAAGTCCTGTAAATTAAAAACTGTATCCTGAACATCCAAGGGTAACCAAGTCTCAGAGACGCAAATAACGTCAATACCTGCTGCCACAAATAAGTACCTAAATTCATCAATCTTATTATTTAAGCTCTGAGCGTTTATGTGGACAATGTTGAGACCTGCCCTTTGTTTCGCAAGGACTCTAATCTGTTATACACACAGTCTCTGGAATTAGAACCGTTAGAATTCATGAAATGGTACGAAATTTTTGGCAATGCATTCAATAATTAGATCTAAAGCAGAAATCGTAATATTTAAGCGTTCAAATATAATGGAGTTATACATACATGACACAAGTTGTAGAAGAAGAATGTATTAATTAAATTGATATTGAGGATAATTTGGTCGATAGAAATCAAGTGAAGTTTTGGCAGTTCAAACAGCATGGCCAGGAAATAACTTATTAAGGCTGTCTACATCGTTTAAATTTAGTCTCAATTATCTTGTTGTTTACTTTTGTACTTGTTTTGTATACTGCCAATAAAGTTTTAAAATACTTTTATGGATGGAAGCCAGTTTATTATAAGCGATTGTATCAATACCAAGGCATTGATGTAATTTCTTAAAATTTTTTTGTCCATATTTTGAAAATTTCATCAACATTGTTAATATGTTTCATGTCAAACACTATTTTATTATCAGTGCGAACGAAAAAATTATAAAGAAGTGTGAATAACACTCAGACTGTTGCGGCCTGTCAAATAAGGGAAGAAGTAGAGACAGTAAGAAATCGCTTACTGCCCTTAGACGAAGTCCTTTATTGGCAGTGATATCGTAATTGTAGTTCTTGCAAATTGATATGCATTAATCTCGTAATAAACTACTTAAAAGCAAAGTTTTGTTTTTAAATTTTGCAAGACGTTTATTTATCGAGTTTATCTGTTCCTTTAATTGAATAAAACATGTTCGAGCTCATAGTGCAAACCCCAGGTCAGACTTCTACAACAAAACGAAATAATTTTTGTTATATTTACTCACTTTGTTTATATTCGAAGTTGTCGTATTGAAAATAATATATAATGTGGCAAGTTCAGACATAAACTTAACTTTAAAAGTTGTAGCTAGGATGATCCTCCCTTTAGACGCTCACTTGTACCTTATTGACAACTTATAATAAGCGTTTGAATGACCAATTAAGTAAGTAAATAGACTTAGGTCTCGTTTTGTGCGGATTCAATTTTATGTGATTTTAATTTTTACATTTTTTTTTTAGAAAATTAACAAATTTTAAAATTTTGGATGTTGTTTAAAACTTTCTCGTAATAATTTTTAAATTAACCTGTGTTTGCGTCACTAATATAATATTTTTATTTTGTTTTGATCATTAACTTCTTTTTTCTGTAATAAATGAAATGAAATATATTTGTATGATTTTTAGTCGTATTTTGTTTTTATTGTTTAAGTAAATTAGATAAATATGTTGATGATTTTTTTATATGATTTTGTTTTAATTTATTAATTAAAATTTAAATTTATTCGGTTTCTCATGAGTTTTTTATATGGTTTTATGCGAATTCAATTAATTTTTTTTAATAGAACGAGACATGAGTTTAATTGTAAACTAAATCTTCCGATACACTTCAGTTGAATATATGAATAAGAAGACTTAATTCTACTGACTTTAGAGAAATAACACAGAAGAATTTACGTTAAAAAATTTTACAGAAACGAATTAAAGAAGTAAGTGAGGTGAAAACGAAAATAATGGGCACATCTGAATGACAATTATGATGATGGTGCCTCTCAAATTTTTCGCTTTCAAAGTGACATTAACAGCTGCGGTTAGAGAATACATTTACAGATATTTGGATTCATCCATTCAAACAATGCAAAAGATCTATAAATGCAAAAAGCTTTGGAAGTTTTTCAAATACTTCTAAATATCAAACTTTATAATAATGTTCGGAAAAGAATGTAGTAATAGAGGGCTACTTATACCATTTCCATTTTTTTTCATTTGATTTAATAAAATATAAAAAATGGAGAAGAATTCTCAATCAAAATTTGAAAAAAAATAAGAAGAAAAAAAAGAAAAGCGAAAAGGAAAGTTCCAGTCACGATTCTTGTCTCAAATTAATCAATTTATCACATTTTCCATGGCTTTGAGATATAAGTAGTAAACGAAGGAAGATAATCGAAAAATCTGTGGTTCCAAGCAATAACAACCTAAGTCGACTTAGGCCAATTTGAGGTACGCGTGCTATCATATTCCACTAGCAAAACTTTATATTTACGTTAAAACCCATTACTCTAATACAGTTTTTTAAAAAGATTTTAAGAAGGAACAGGTTCAGGTTGCCCCTTCACAAACGCCTAAATTAACAAATGAGACTTTCATTCTCGTTTTTCATCTTAGGCTTGGCCGTATAAGTATCAGAGGCATGGACCCTATTAAGCACGGTGGCAGCCACCTTGAGAGTATTCGAGAGAAAAGTCCTACGTAAGATCTTCTGTCCAGTACGAGTTGGCTATAATTTCTGCATCCGACAGTGAACTCCTCAACGACATTAACGTTGTTCATCGTATTACCATCCAGCGGATCAGCCGTGCCGTTCGAATGAAGTAGGATGCTCCGGCGAAGCGGGTATTTGATGCGGAGGTTTGCGGTAGTCGGCAAAGAGAATGACCTTGTTTGCGTTGGAAGGACCAAATCGGGAAAGCCCTGTCATCAATTGGCGTGATCAACTGGCGAAGGCACGCAAGGAGCAGAGGCGCCTGCAAGGAAGTGTTAAGGCAGGCCGAAATCCGTTAATCGGGTTGTTTACGGCTAGTTAAGTAAGTAAATAAAGTATAAGTATCTTTAATTTTTCAATAAAATTGTTTGCAATACACTTTCACGATTATTTCAGAAACATTTCTGTATATAAAAAATGAGTTTTCTCAAAAGTGTCATTTTCGACTTAGGTCGTTATTGCTTGGGGACACAGACATAAACATTTGCAGAAAACTTGTAGAACATTTTAATATTCTTCTTCCTGATTTTTTCCATATTGTCTTCACTCATTATGACTTACGATTTTCAAATAATCAAAGAACATAAAAAATATACGCGAACACATCAACTGTGCAAATAACAATAACTGAACAAGACCTGCATAACTTAAAAACGTAAAAAACCAGAAACAATTGCCTGTCAACTGCATGAGACTTACATTTTGGAAAATAATAATTTTAATATCTTTATCTGCGACAATATAAAGAATATAATGCTTTGAGCAGTACAAGTGGTTTTTAACTTAACTTACGAATTATTTAACCGCCACTCCTAGAAAACCACAATTTTTCACAAATACTTGCGAATGTCATTGACAAAAACGTGCCTTAAGTCATAAAATTCTCTTTTTTTCCGGTTTAATTTGCCATTCCCGAGGTTTTTATAATCTAATTTTTTTTTCTGAAATAATTTTTCTTTTGTAGCCGTTATTAAATTAAAGTGAAATTTATAAACCATTCTCGCTTTAAATAAAGAATGAATTTGTCATAACAGAATGAATTATAAAAAATGAATTTAATTGTTGGAAATATAAAGGAAATAGTGTAAGTCCTTTGAAATAATAAGACTTTATTGATATTTTTTCTTTTGCGTTGGACGTTTTACACTGTATCTCAATAAGTATTGTAGAAGGGACAAAAACTAAGAAAAAACACACAGGTTTACTTATATGTATGTATGAATGAACACTGCACCTTTGTTCGTTGCTGTCGACGTCTGTTTTTCGATAAACATGTTAACAACTATTACGAATCCAAAAACCCTTGTTAAGAACTGATAAAAACATTCGAGTAGTGAAAAAAGCAGAAGAATTAAATACAGTAATTCCCCGATATACGTCGGGTTGGAAGATATGGCGACGTAAATCGAATTGAATTTCATGTTGCGCATAAGTATTACAAATATCTTTTTGAAAGTAATTGAAAAATATTATAAATTCAGTTCAATAAAATGAAAAATAAATAAATAAAAAAATCTTTAAAAAATTTAAATTTTGTGCGCTAGTAAGTAATGAGCTAGACTATGTGTTCGATTCCCACCATAGACTTTGGTCTGTTACATTACACCAAGTACATAGTAGAAACTGTGTAAAGCTCTTATATAATTAAATATAATTTGAAAGTATTCAGTCAGTCTTGTGTTAAGACGCGTTGCGTTTGAAGGGAATAATCGTGGTTTGAAGATCTCCGTTATAAAGATCTATTGAACAATTGTTATTGTTTACGCAAAAGAGTGAAAAGAAGAATAACCAATAAAGCAATTTTTGGTGTTTACATCAAGTTGTGAACAATGGCACACAGAATTGTGCGAACATTAAAGGATTTATTTAAAGTGAACATAAATTTATTTTTATTTGCAATCTACGAGCTTATATTTCAAACGTTTTTAAAAGGTAAAAACGTAACAATATGTACAGCGGGGAATTACAAAACTTATATAAAAAAGGTTTTCTGTGTCATCATCGATGTTTCTTATATTATTTTATGTAGTTCTAGTTTTCAGAGAGCTGTGAGAATGGAATTTCTGAATTGTCTCTAAACATCCCAATATTTGAAGGTTTTTGTCTTCACAAGAAAGAGCTCTTAGCTAGTGGCCCAACATCCAATTTAAATTAATTACCAATCTTCTACACCAAATAATCTTGCTACGTAGACCATGTTTATGTCGTTAAAATTTCCGATACCACCAAATTCAAATATGCATTCAGTTCTGTTTTATTCGAGTAAAGGCTTTTGATTTAGTTGACTGGAGCAATATCGACTATGGCAGTTCTTAGTGGTAAATTATTTTTTTTATAATACTTCTGAATTTGCTGACAGATGTTATTCTTGAAGCACTCGTTAAATATCTCAGAAATAGTTCAAGCGGTCTTGTTAAATTTCTAGTGTTCGATAGCTTGTCTTTTGAATTTCTCTTAGCCATTAGTTTATCGGACTTCTATACTACAAAGGCTTAAGCTTAAAATCTCCAGCAATATTCTCATCGAGTGGAAGCATAAGTCTATATTTTGATATCTCTAGTCTTTCCTTTTCTGATATAAACTTCCATTGGGACACTCATTTCCAATATTATATAGTCTAGTCCACATTAAAACCTTGCTGAGTGGAATGTCCACCATCATCAATTATTTGCTTAAATTTTTGGAAAACCTGTTATCCCCTTCAATGTGTGCATTTGCAGATTCTCCTGCAACTATTATCTTATAAAGTTCTACTTGTTTTTTTCTAACCATTTTTACATACATATGTACATAATTAGTCATTACAACCCTTCAGTCAGGACCTAGCTTCTCACGGCACTTATGTTGTGTGTCTTAATTTTATAAATGAGTGGCTAGACCTACAGTTGTAAGTCGATTCCGAACAACAGATTTTTGAGCAACTTTTCACGGCAATTTTATTTACTCCCAGAGTTTTTTCCGGAAATCTGCTGAAAGGAAGTCGCCGAAGAAATATTTTTTTCATATTTCATTTTGGTGCAGATATCTGACCCGTTATTTGAACCATGGCCACATGTCTAATAAGCCAACGTAATAACTTCCAGACTACTGCGACTAAATAACTAGTGCTTGAACCACGCCATAATGCACGAAATAGAATATCATTTAACCTTCAGATTGGTTGCAGCGTATAACCTTATTTATGCAGATTTCCTGTACTTTTTCTCATATCTTAAAAGTTATCTCAGCTACATTTTGGCGAATATTGGTTATCAAATACTGGAATTAATCCGAAAGCTTCTTATCCAACAAAATCAAAATCGTACGTATTGCGTGTCTCATGCTCTTCAGTTACATTCCAAAAATATTATCATCTGGGCATAGCTCTCTGAATTGACGGCAACTGTTCTTTCAGGTGTAATAGTAACTAAAGTGATATTTGCGGCAGGGCCCACTTTTCGATGTCTCCACATAAACATACATACATATCTGTAAGGCTTTCAATCTCTTGAAATGTATTTATAAAACTATCAATTCCCTGCACAAATTTGAATTAATGCTTGAGTTTATTGTTGTTCAAAAAGAGATAATAAAATTAGCTTATTGGCCACAAAATATTTAATGTCGGCAAAATAATTGTGACACAGATTATGAATTCATTACAACGTATACATACATATGTATATTTACTACTGAATTAATTTCCATTTAACAAATGGCTGTAAATGTCACTCAAATGTCAATCAAATAATTTAAGAAATGTTGGACATTTAATTAATTAAATTGTAAAATATCTTCGTTATTAATTAAATTAAGGTCTATTAAGCCACTTGCCGCACACTCTGTAATGCATGTGTGACAGTATGAACATCAAAGTTAGTCACCAATTAAAAGCTTTAATTTTAAATGAATTCAATACATTCTGAATTGTTTCATATTGTTACGAAAATGGAAATGGTGTTATTGTTTAACATTAAAATAATAAACAAAAGCTACAAAAACAATGGTCTTGTTAACGAATAAACAAAAATATAGCAACAACATCAGTATAAAAAAGGGATAAACAAATAAACAAGTAAACATACAACAACAACACTGCAAAGGACACACGTAAACAAAATTCACAAATAACAATAACGTAAACAACATGTTTACATTTATAGACATTTCACAAAGGCGAAGGCATTCTCCTTCAAGAGCATTCATCAGACTGTTTACCCAGTGATATAAAAGGCAAGACAAAGCAGGCAACGGGATTAGTAAAAATTCAGTCTGTCTTGTGTGAAGACGCATTACATGTAAAGATAATAATCGTGGTTTGAAGATCTCAGTTGTAAAGATCTAACGAACAATTTTTAGCGTGTACGCAGAATAGTGTAAAGAAGAATAACAACTAAAGCAAATTGTTGTTGTTTAAATCAAGTTGAGAACAGTGGCACACGGAATTGTACGAACAATAAAAAATTTAATTAAAACTAAACACAAACTTATTTTTATTTGCAATCTACGAATTCATATTTTAAACGTTTTAAAAAGGGTAAAGAACTTGTGGAATACTTATATACTTAATTAGTCATTACTAGCCTTTCATTTCAATTTTATTTACTCTTAGAGTTTTGACCATAAATATGCTGAGAGGAAGTTACCAAAGAAATATTATTTCGCCAAAGAAATATTTTTTTATGCCGTTCCCACTATAGAAGTGAGTAAGCTTATGGAGGAAAAAAGAAAATGAATAAAAATTTTCAAGTACTGTATACGGCATGCATGTATATTCTTTTACTACGCATATTTAGACTATTCTAGAGGCCTTGATGACCAGCGAACGATTTCAGAGAATATTGACTATCTGCCTTAGAATAGCAACAGTGATGAGATGGAAAAGTCTTCTGATTTGCCCGGTATCAAAATAACCCCGCAATACGGAGTAGCTAAGATAGTAAACGGTCATAGCTTAATAGGAGCTCATTGTATTTGGATATGTTTTTCACAGAATCACTTTGCTACTGCCTTCTTTGAACTTTGCTCTGTACAAGGTAAAATGGCTTGAATATTTAAACTTCTGCACGCTTATTTGGAAATTTTTTAGAAATTAGATTAGAAATTTCCTTGTCATACCTAAGTTAACACACAATGAAATTTAAATTTTTTGCCTGCTTTAATGAGCTACATGAATCTCCGACTACCGGATTTCTGTAGCGTGTTTCAGGCGGAGGTAATGACCATTTACCGGGCCGATTAATGGATCCTCATCAACGGTGCTCCATTCACCCGCGTCTCGGTCTTCTCTGACAGTCAGGCCGCCATAAGATCTCTGTCAAGTATTGTGAATAACTCCAGGATTGTTAGGGAATATCTCCGCTCTGTCGACCTTCTTTCTGGTAGCTTCAGTGTCTCACTGGTCTGTGTCCCCGGGCACAGTAACATTACATTAAACTGCAGGGCCGCCGAGCTCGCCAGAGCTGGTGCACTCCTTCCAGAATCCTCTTCAATAGACTTGGGTATGCCACTTGCCTCGGTCAAGTTAGCCATTATGGTGAAATTCTGCTCCACCGCTAGACTTACCTGGCCCCTGATGGATAGAAGGCGTACCAATAATTTACTTGGACTTGGTCGTGACATCATCTCAATCACAGTGGCCATGCTTAAAGGTCATTGTGTTATGGGTAGACACACGGAAAGGATGCGGCTCCCATTTAACGACTTCTGCCGTGGATGCAGACCCACTGAAGAAGAGAAGACTTATTCACTTTATTTCTCAGTGCCCATCTTTTGCGTGATGCAGATATAGGTTATTTGGCTCTCTATTTCTTGTCAGCTTGACGAAGCTATCATCCAATTGTGTCAAGGAATAGCTTCGTTTATCAAACTTTCTGTCTGGTTTTCCAGCGTGGGGTAGTCGTGCTTTTCATGTGCAGCACTTGCACTGACCAACTTCTTCCTCTCCCTGGTTTTGGTGGAACTTGGTCAGTCTAGAGACTACTTTCACCTGTGGCTGCTATGCGTTCTCAAGTGAGATTTTTGATATCAGAGCTACCACTCCGATCTAACCCAACCTAGGCTACATGAATGGAAGTTGGATTGGAGGAAAACACAAATGGTGTACATATAAAAATTCTTTATCAACAATAAGTATTAGCCTTAAGACTCTTATGTTAATAATTACTATATCAACTTATATTGACTGTGGTTAAAGTAGGGATATAATGTGGCAAATACAAAGAAAATAATGGCAGAAAGACATTAAGTTGCTAACACTGTAACTACAACTTTTCACTTACTTAGCTCTTGGACTGAGGAACCTTTATATATTTTTAAAAAAGTGTAAACTAGCACAACAAGATAGAATTTATTCATATAATTTATAATGCCAATTAAAATAAGATAGTTTGTACGTATTCCAGAAAAGGAACTGAAATTAATAATTATTTAATAACTTAATTATGTTATGTTATACGGTGTTTAGATATGCACCTTTATTGTGTAAATCGCAATAAACGCAATTATTGAGCTCAATATTTCGTATAAAGTTTCAATTAATAATTGCGCAATAGATACGCAAATTGTTATAATATTGAGTAAAACTCAAGTGAGAACATTACAATTTATGCGAACAAATTTTGCTGATATTTGAAATACAAATATCAACAACGAATGAGGTGGAAGGTAAGTTTGTTTATATAAGCACTAAATCTGCCGATACTTCTTGTATTTCTATTCTTATTCCATTCTCTTTCTACTATAAAAGTATATTATTTAAAATTTCTAATGATTTAAAATATTTTCAATGTTTCGAAATTTCAATCACATGAAATAATAATTTTTATTAACAAAATAGCACTAGAAATTTTTACTGTAATACTCCCTTCTGGGAGTATTATTGTATTTGCCAGAAAACAAACAATATACCTCAGTATACCGAATTATGCCAGGCAATGCCAAAAATGTGCAAAACAGTGGTTTTATATCACAAAATATCCAAATCAAGATACAGAATCTGTGCTCAGGGCAAATAACTTCCCGCAGTAGTTAGGGCGGATTGCATGCATTCCTCAGTAGAAAAATAATCAAGACAGGAGTAAATATTCAAAAATATATTCGATGTATTTTTTAATAGAAGTCGTAAATACAAATAGCGGTGTTATAATGTTATATTTAAGAAATTCTGATAAAAAAATCTTAAATGAGTAAATTAATTAAACGAATATTGACTCAATTAAAATTTATGCCTGAACATAGTATTATTTGAAATCAATCAATCAATCAATATATGTATATATTTTATATATATTATAAAAATTTCATAGTGAAATTCATTCTTGCTCTCTACTGCAACCACATTATATTTATTATAAATGAAAAATTCTGGCAATACCGCAGAGTTATTCGAAAAGCCTCATTGTTTTTCAAACACACTCCATGTTTAGCTTTCTGTATTCGTATTCATACAAAATTAATGCACGCATGCTAAATACTCGCTATAGAAGTATCTGTGTATGTGTTTATAAATATCATGCAAGTATTTGTTGTGCAGCGGTGCAATTTATTTCACAAAGAACTTATACGTGCTCTGCTCTTATATAAATATGTATACTACGTTTTAACTAATTTCAAAACTGCATATGATTGATGCACAGATACTGTGCAAAAGTCATCATCGTGATAATAAACATTGATTGTTTGGTGTCCTGCCGTTATCACAATATGTTCGGTTGTAGCCTACAGTTGCATAGTGTAGATCTGCTATTATGTCCATCTTTAGTGTATCTAATTTAAAACAATTGATATATTCCTTTGAGATTTTAACATCCGGTAGCATATCATGATTTTGAAAAGCTGCTGTTTATTTTGCCAATGCATTCAATATTCCCATATACAGACATTCATTTGTTAAACGAATGCAATTTTTGATGAACCGTACATTGTCCTATTTGTATAGTTTTCCCTTGTACTATGTACTCTGTTATAAATTTGTAATTTGGCTAATAACCATTTCAATATGTGAATGTGTCCAATAACGCAATTGAAATAATTTTATGAATGTTGCATAATTGTGGGTGGAAATTGTGCTCTAATGTAAATATCATGAAAAGCAAAACCAGATCAGTGTTGCAAAACTCTAATTTTGAAAAGGTACAGAACTGTAACTGAAAGAGTACTTTTTTACTTTTTTAAATGAATGGTACTTTGGTAAAAAATAATTTTATGAATGTTGTATAATTGTGGGTGGAAATTGTGCTCTAATGTAAATATCATGAAAAGCAAAACCAGATCAGTGTTGCAAAACTCTAATTTTGAAAAGGTACAGAACTGTAATTGAAAGAGTACTTTTTTACTTATTTAAATGAATGGTACTTTTGTAAAAAATACATACATACATAAAAAAACACAGACCTACTGTTTAAAATCGACTGACTCCGAACAACAGATTTTTCAGAAACTTATCTTAGTAGTCGCCGGAGAGATAAATCTTTTATATTTTGTTTTAATGGATATGTCTTACATGGGGTTTGAACTGTGGGCTCACGTCTAGTAAGCCAGCACACTACCTACTAGAGTACACATGGAACAGAGAAACTAACGACCCATTCGTTTTCCGCACATACAACAAAACAAAAAAAGACAAAAACACCTGATTCGGAACGTAACAAAATGTAAAAGCCTCGTTTAGTCAAACGTCGATGGAACGTAATCTAGCATACGCTCGTTTTTAGCATATGAAAGGAAATGCGAATGTTTACCGAAATTACATTACGGTTCGTATTCTAAAAACATATGTACGTACGTTTTGTGGACGTTTGGCTAACCGGGGCTAACGCCTAATTCTACCTTTAGCATTACATTGAACATGGTGCTAATGCATTAATAGCTGAATACCGCAAGACATACAATATGTAATAATAAAAAAGTACTGAAAACGTCGCGGGGCTTACGGCGGTATTTTTGAAATGAAAAAGTACTGAAAAATGTACTAAAGTACAGAATTTTTCAACACTGAACCAGACATTCGGCTGGTTCAAATATAATAAGTAAAAATCAGAGGGATAATCCATGTATTACTTTGATCCAAAATTGTTGTCCCTATGCAATATAAAAGAACATTACTTTGTAGAATAAAAAAATCGAATTGTTTTAAAGTGTCGATAAGTTACATCGCATGTTTTTGAAATATAAGTTAATGTCCGTTATTACGTCCGTCGTCAATTGGTAATTTAAACCTCTGCATTTACGCCCAAATGTTAATTTCATTCTTTAAAAACTCTTCCAATATTTGCTAACGCAACATTTTAATTTATGTTGGGCAGTTGACTTTATTTGATTGGCCAATTGGCCGAACATTTTGTACTCCGATAGTTGCAGGCTCAGTTTCATGTTGCGCAATTGACTTTATTTGATTGGTCAATTGGGCGAAAATTTTGCACTCCGATATTTGCTGGCTCAGCAGGTGGTTTGGGGTTTCCTCCGTCAGGTTAAAAATATTTTGTAAATGTTTAGTCAGTCAGCTCACATAGTGAGAATACTAAAGTTGAAAATAAAATAATAAATTAGTCAGCTCACATAGTGAGAGTAAAACAGTTCGAAATAATAAAGTAAAGGGTGTTTTTTATAGAGGTATAGAACTTAAAGTTGCAATAAAACAACGATGGATTATTCGATTGACATGAATTTTATTTATTCGAAAGATAATCTTGTGGCATTACATTTTAAATATGATTTCTGGCATATGACCGCCACGGCTGGTGCGGATGTAGTCCAATCTGGACGTCCAATTTTCGATGACTTTTTCCAACATTTGTGGCCGTATATCGGCAATAATACGGCGAATGTTGTCTTCCAAATGGTCAAGCGTTTGTGGCTTTATCGCATAGACCAATGACTTTACATAGCCCCACAGAAAGTAGTCTAGCGGTGTTAAATCACAAGATCTTGGAGGCCAATTCACAGGTCCAAAACGTGAAATTAGGCGGTCACCAAACGTGTCTTTCAATAAATCTATTGTGGCACGAGCTGTGTGACATGTTGCGCCGTCTTGTTGAAACCACATCTCCTGGACATCATGGTTATTCAATTCAGGAATGAAAAAGTTAGTAATCATGGCTCTATACCAATCACCATTGACTGTAACGTTCTGGCCACCATCGTTTTTGAAAAAGTACGGACCAATGATTCCACCAGCCCATAAAGCCGCACCAAACAGTCAGTTTTTCTGGATGTAACGGTGTTTCCACATACACTTGAGGATTACCTTCACTCCAAATGCGGCAGTTTTGTTTGTTGACGTAGCCATTCAACCAGAAGTGCGCTTCATCGCTAAACAAAATTCGCTTATGAAAATCGGGAACAACGGTAATCTCGTTTTGGGCCCATTCGACGAATCTACGCCTTACTTGATGATCGTTTGGCTTCAAATCTTGCACGAGTTGGATTTTGTAAGCACGCAAACCAAGATCCTTCCGCAAAATCTTCCATAAAGTGAATGGACACAGATCCAATTCCTGTGCTCGATGGCAGATGGACTCATTCGGGTCTTCCTCAATGCTACGCTCTACAGCAGCAATAGCTTCTTTTGTACGCACCGTACAGCGTCTCTGGGGATGCGAGTTATCAATAAGAGTAAACGTGGTGCGAAAACGTTCCATGGCTAATCGAATTAACTGCTCTGATGGACGATTTTGTCGACGATAAAATGGACGTAGTGCGCGATACGTTTTCCGCACAGAACCATTATTTTCGAAATAAAATTGCACTATTTGCAAGCGTTGTTCAGGCGTGAGTCTATTCATGATGAATTGCCAAACCAAACTGAGAATAAATCACTTGACAGCTGTTAAATCGGTCGCCATCTTGAAAAGTAATGCCAACTTAAAGTTCTATACCTCTATAAAAAACACCCTTTAGTTTATTAATTGTATTAATCTTTACTTTATTTGCTGATTTTAATAATTTAAGTTTTAAGTGAAAAATTATAAAGTGATAATTATTAAGTGAAAAAATAAAAGTTTGTCAACAATAAAATGAAAAAGAATAAAATAATTAAAATTAACAAACTAATTAATTCTTGTTTTATTTTGCTGAAACTCAAAAACTAAAATAATTTGCAGATTGAAAATAAATAAGTTTATCAAATTGTTAAATAAAATAACTAAGAAGTAAATAAATAAAGGCCGTGTCAGGTAAAACTTTGTTGCCTTGCGTGAAGTTTATAACTTTGACAGAAAAGCGTAAAACAAAAGGTGTATAATACAACAGAAACTTTGACCACACTCGCGTTGTTTGTTTATCTTTTAAAAGTGGTTGGCTCGTAAGTTTTGCTTTTAATATTTTGTGTTTAAATAAAGACTAAAAATTGATTTTGAGGATTTATTGGACATACTTATAATTGTTCTCAGGCTATGTCAGTGATTGGTAGTCATACACCCTGTTTTGTCTCTGGTGATGATACTGGTTTTTGGAACACGCATAAGCCAAAACGTAGCATCAGCTGAAGCTTAAATTACAAATTAAATCTCCTTTTTTAAAAATATGTATGGTCCTAAAAAGAACCTATGATGTAAGCAAAATGACAAACTATTTGAAGAGGAACACGTAATTCGAACATAATGTATTTAGTGATAGCTTTAGCACCTACACCTACGGCTTTATTTGTCACATTCGGATGGACTGTGGACGGACAGTAGCTTATGTCTTCTGACTACTGATAGTTTAACGTTTATTACAAAGATCAAAATGAAGTAAACCTCCATTCTTTGTCACCTAATCAATTTAACAGAATTTAATAACATAATTAGAGCCACATTATTTTTCAACACCTACCACATAATGTTAAGTTATGATCCAAAACAACAAGACAACGTGACGCAAATGTTTCGCAAACCATTTTTATTTTATATAATAAAAAATAGAAATCATACATCGCTTACTTTGCAGTACTTTCAGAAAAGTTACTAACAGTTTAGGAAAACAAGCCATAAAACATTAAATGTTTCCGAAATAATTTGTCGGTATGATTTTATATAATAGAACCTTGTTCTATACTTACCCTTTTTCGTATGTCTCGTCGTCGAATTTGCCAACAGATTCTAAACCAATTTAGCTACATGTACTATTTTTGTCAGAATTTCTTTGTTCAGTAGTTTTTTCCATACATTTAGGCAAAAAACTGAATGGGATAAATGAGAACGTGGATTTGTCGAATTTGGGACGATACCAATCCACACGAGATCCAAAAGCGTTCAACATCAAAAACTAAAATAATTTGCAGATTGAAAATAAATAAGTTTATCAAATTGTTAAATAAAATAACTAAGAAGTAAATAAATAAAGGCCGTGTCAGATAAAACTTTGTTGCCTTGCGTGAAGTTTATAACTTTGACAGAAAAGCGTAAAACAAAAGGTGTATAACACAACAGAAACTTTGACAACACTCGCGTTGTTTGTTTATCTTTTAAAAGTGGTTGGCTCGTAAGTTTTGCTTTTATTATTTTGTGTTTAAATAAAGACTAAAAATTGATTTTGAGGATTTATTGGACATACTTATAATTGTTCTCAGGCTATGTCAGTGATTGGTAGTCATACACCCTGTTTTGTCTCTGGTGATGATACTGGTTTTTGGAACACGCATAAGCCAAAACGTAGCATCAGCTGAAGCTTAAATTACAAATTAAATCTCCTTTTTTAAAAATATGTATGGTCCTAAAAAGAACCTATGATGTAAGCAAAATGACAAACTATTTGAAGAGGAACACGTAATTCGAACATAATGTATTTAGTGATAGCTTTAGCACCTACACCTACGGCTTTCTTTGTCACATTCGGATGGACTGTGGACGGACAGTAGCTTATGTCTTCTGACTACTGATAGTTTAACGTTTATTACAAAGATCAAAATGAAGTAAACCTCCATTCTTTGTCACCTAATCAATTTAACAGAATTTAATAACATAATTAGAGCCACATTATTTTTCAACACCTACCACATAATGTTAAGTTATGATCCAAAACAACAAGACAACGTGACGCAAATGTTTCGCAAACCATTTTTATTTTATATAATAAAAAATAGAAATCATACATCGCTTACTTTGCAGTACTTTCAGAAAAGTTACTAACAGTTTAGGGAAACAAGCCATAAAACATTAAATGTTTCCGAAATAATTTGTCGGTATGATTTTATATAATAGAACCTTGTTCTATACTTACCCTTTTTCGTATGTCTCGTCGTCGAATTTGCCAACAGATTCTAAACCAATTTAGCTACATGTACTATTTTTGTCAGAATTTCTTTGTTCAGTAGTTTTTTCCATACATTTAGGCAAAAAACTGAATGGGATAAATGAGAACGTGGATTTGTCGAATTTGGGACGATACCAATCCACACGAGATCCAAAAGCGTTCAACATGCGGATTTTCTTATTGAAGGTATCTGTTAAACTATGGATACGCCTACGTGTCGTTGTATATATAAATGATTATTTATATTTGCACTCACCTAAAGCCATCGCCATTGGTTTCATAGTCCAGTAATCACGTATTGTGTAGCCAGGGCGTATACGATATTTTCTGCAGAATTTTCCATACGACACATTGCAGTTCAACGGTACTTAGCTTTTTCATATTTCCCAAGTGAAGGTGAACCAAGTATTTCCATATATATATATGTAAATACATATAACATATACACATGTAGTACACATATACACTGAAAGTGGGTGTCAATGTGAGTAAAACCTTGATTGTGTTTAATTTACTAGTGGTACGTTGTGGATCTATTGATGTGTTGATGAAAGTGGAAATGAATGGAAAGAAACTATTTAAACGTAACGCCAAAAAATTGTTAACAATGGAAAATAAGCAATTTAATGTACGAATATGTACATTATCATCTTGGCATTAGCCCAAGAAGAGTTTTAAGATTTAAAATGAATATAAGCAAACAGTTTACACGATTTGTAAATCCACCTAAATTTTTTCACACTCATACGCACCAGTGAACTCATAACCCAATAAACCATATTAATTCTTTCGAAATATTCGGCTTCTATAAGAACTACTCATGCAAATTATTTTCATAATATGATATGTTTCCTTTATTTTTATCAATTCTTTAAGTATGCATACAACCCTTCAGTCAGGATTACGATCTAGTTTCTCACACCAACTATGTTGTGTGTGTTAATTTTGTACATGAGTGGCAGAACTTACAGTTTAAAGTTGACACCGAGCCACAGATTTTTGAAAAAATTTTCATGGCAATTTTATTTACCCTCAGAGTTTTTGCCCAAAATCTGCTGTTGGGTAGTCACCAAAGAAATATTTTTTCATATTTCGTTTTGTTGGAGATATCTGACCTTAATATGCCAACACATTACCTACTAGACTACGACGACTTCATGCGTGTAAGCTGAAATATGCTTTCAAGGTGAAATTTCGTGTGCAATCAACCATAGCGTTCTTATACTAACACAGTTACACATCCTCCATTCTTAACGTGCGTTACAGGCTTCTTACTCATGTTTTAATCATAATTCGTATCACCATCGCCATGAAACGCGATGGTGGGGAATAACAACGACTGATGATTACGAAAAAACAACGTGATATTATCACATGGGAAAACAAATGCATGAGATTTGAGAATGGGGGAGAAAATTTGCCTGCATTTCTTAAATACACAAACTATTGTTCGGAAAGTAATTTCGATTTTTTTTTGTGAAAATTAAAGGCAGTTTTCGAATAATAAACAAATACTTTATTAAATTATATATGGGTTGTTCTTGTCGAACACCTTTTGCAATCTTTCTGGTAATAGCATAATTCCACGCCGACAAAAAACTGATCGAGGTGTTTTTTGACCTCCTCATTTGAGCTGAAGGTTTTACCATCTAAAAAAATTTGGAGTGACAGGAACAAATAATAATTCGATGGTGCGAGGTCTGGAGAATATGGCGGGTGAAGCAGTGTATCCCATTCTAGCTGTAAAAGCTTTTAGCGAACGACCAAACTTGTACGAGGTTTCGCGTTGTCTTGGTGAAACACTACACTTTTCCTATTGATTAGTTCTGGCCTTTTCTATTGAAGCGTATCATTTAGTTTGTCCTTCCTTAGACTTCCGAAATAATCGTTGTTTTGTCCGGTAAAAGCTCAAAAAAAAAGGATTCCTTTAACATCCCATCAAACAGACAGCATCACCTCTTTTGGTGAATATCGGCTTTAGAAATGGTTTGAGCCGGTTCGTCTTTTTTACTTCATGACCTCTTGCATTTGACGTTGTTGTATACAACCCATTTTTAATACCCAGTGATGATGCGCTTCAAAAACGGATCATTTTCGTGATGTTTGAAAAGCGAATCGCACAAGTCAATGCGGCGACACAGATATTTCTCTGTGAGAACAAGGGGAAGCCATACATCCAGCTTCGAGGATAATCCCAGGCCTTTCAAGTGGTCATAAACTGTTGAATATGATAAATTTAATCTCAATCCTATCTCACGTGTTGTTATTCGCATAAACTAATGCCTTTATCGCGTCTTTATAAGCTTCAACCGGCCTTCCCGAACGTAGTGCAGCTTCGACATTAAAATTGACGGATCAAAATTTATCGAACCAGTTCTGGCACTGGCGTACTGTTAACACACCTTCTCCATACACATCAGCCAATTTCTTTTTGGCTTGAACAGCATTTTTACCCTTTCTGTAGTGAAACAGTAAGATATGTCGAAAATGATGCATATCGCCCTCAATATTTAAAAGGGCATCAACCAAATACTACTGCTTAGCATTAATTGGAATTTTTCACACACCAGCCTTGCTACATGAGCTCTCAAAGGATTTAAAAATTATACGGCTTAAGTGTAAAGTCGGGTGCAAAGAAATTCAATTGAAACCTCTGTCGAAAAGAAACGAAATTACTATCCGAACAACCCAATACAAATGAAAAGAACAAAACAATTTCAAATCATAAACTTTTCTCACAACAAAAACTTTTAAAAAATTAAAGTTTTGACTTAAGATGAGTGGCAAATGACTGAAAAAGGTACACAAGATTAAGGAAATAAATACAATGGGTCGCACATATAAAACTATTTGACTCACATACACAATGTACAACGCAAAAACACAGAAGGAGGGAGAACGGCTAATATGCGAGAGCAGTTGGTTAGTTGTATCATACAACTCGTATATCTTTACGCAAATATGCATATATCACAAGGAAACTGAAAATGAAAATAGGAAAGTCAACAAAAATGAGAGGCTATTTGTCATTCAATCCCAAGAGAGGTATTGTGAACCTCATCGGCCTCCTCTATACTCAATAGATTTGTCAGTATATGTGTGTATAAAAAGTCAAAGACGAATATAAATGTATTCTTATTATATTTTCGATTTGCTTGGCTGTCCTTATTGTTGTCTGTTGCTAATGCTGGGCTGCGCTAATATTGTAATACCCTGTGCAAATTAAATTTTTTTAAGGTTTTATAAGCAAATAACTACACAATAGGCTACGGATAACATATTAACATGAAAGTGCGTTGACATGTGCTGTAAGCTGACGAGACATTAAATATTAAAGTTCGATGTCTAAACTGAAGGAAATTATTTAAGATTTAAAAACAAAGAGAAAATAAATTTTTCAAAGTAAAGATTTCACTTCTATTTGTATAGCTTTGAGATTCAAATGAGGTTGTCTTGTCTATATTAGAGTAATGCGGTTTAACAAATTATCAAAAGATGTATTATGAATTTATTATGAGAATACAGATTGCCTGTTGTACCTAGTAAACATATTGTTACGAAAATGGAAACGGTGTACACCGTTTAACATGAAAATCAGCAAAAGCTACACAAACAAATACAACGAACTTGTTAGAAGTAAACGAACAACATCAGTATGAAAGAAAAGGGGATAGACAAGTAAGCGAGAACGCAACAACGAGCAATGTGAACAAAATATACAAACAACCATTAACCATTAAATTTGTCGAGAAGGCGAAACCCCGAACGTTCGACTTCAAGAACATATAAAAAGGCAAGATAAAACAGGCAACTAGTAGTAAGAATTCAGTCAGTCTTGTGTGAAGAAGAGAACAGTCGTGGCCTGAAGATCGTTGTTGAAAAGATCTGCGTTGTAACAAAGAAGAATAGCAAACAAGCAATTATTGTTGTATTCGTCAAGTTGTAAACGGTGGCACAGATAAGTAGTGGGGACAATAAAGAGTTTAATTGAAACTAAACATATATTTGTTTATATTTTTTTTGCAATCAACGAACTCATATTTTAAACTTTTTTAAAAAGGTAAAAACGTAACATTATGTAGGAAAAACTATTTTAAACGATTTTTTTGTATAATAATGTGGGTATGGTGAATGTCTGTGCAAGTAGCATACGAATATCAAACGGAGTAAAGTATTGTGTGAGCCAAAGATTTTGCAGTATAGCAAGCATTTCAATAACTCCTAGATGCTTAACACCATTTAAACACATTGTATAGATTACAGTTTATTTTTCGAGTACAATTTATAATTGCAAACAACCAAAGTTAAACGTCATCTGCATACATCTCTACTTTACAGAACATTAACTTTGATGGCAGATTGAAGCAAACTGTGAGTAACAATAAATTAAGTATGAATCCTTGCTACAACTCTCTATGCATTGACAAGCTATTTGAGTTGCAATTATGATACACAAATTTACTTCTGCTCCGGAAGCATGAACAGATAAGCTTAACAGCATTATCTGAAAAGAGCATATAAGTTTTTAGCATTTGACAAAGGATCATACGATTATAAGTGTCAAGTAAAACTAAAGAAGTTATAATATTATTAACCTCCCTTGACCTCAACTTCTTTGTAACATCAACAAATGCAGAAATTCAGTTGTGATTGAATTTGGAACCAGATTGCCTCTCAGATAGCAAATCATTGTCCTAAAAAGTTGGATCAGATGATCCAATATAAATAAATTTTTCGAAAATTATCGATAAGTATGGTAATGTAGTTATTGGAAGATAGGTTTTTATCTTGTTTTAATTAACTGTAATGTTCATATGTATGCTGATAATGTGCAGTTTTATACTAGTAGCCGTACAGGGAATAATAATTCTTGTATTGATTTTACTAATCGTGATTTAGTAAGAATTCGTAGCTGGACGTCAGCAAACGGACCATGCTTCAAACTTTCGAAGTCTAGGTGTATAATACTGTTACGTTTGTACCTTTTTAAAAGCGTTTAGAATACGAGTTCATTGATTGCAATCAAAGTAAAAACAAATTTGTGTTCAGTTTCAATTAAACTCTTTATTGTTCACACTACTTTTGTGTGCCACTGTTACAACTCCAACAGTAATTGCTTGTTCACTACTCTATTTTACATTTCTGTCCGCGCAAACACTAACAACTCTTCGGTAGATCTTCACAATAGCGATCTTCAAACCTAACCTGTTTACTTCGCACGCAATGTATCTTCACACAAGACTGACTGAATTCTTACTACTCGTTGTCTGCTTTGTCTTGCCTTTTTATATGCGCACATATTCAGTCTGATGAACGTTATTGAAGTAGAAGGTTTTTGTTTTCGCCTTCTCGAGAATTCTATCGCGACTGCATTGTTGTTTGTGTATTTTGCTTACGTTGTTTTTTGCGTTCTTTCATACTTGTCTGTCTCCATTCCTTTCATGTTGGTGTTGTTGGTTTACTTGTAACAAGTTCGTTGTATGTGTTTATGTGGCTTTCGTTTATCGTTAATGTTAAACATTGTTTTCATTTTGATAACAATACTTTCGTAAAGCAATTGATCATTTGTCATACCAGACTTAATTATTAAAGAAAATAAGATTGACTGTCAAATCTGCATACAATCTGGGTATTGACTTTAATAGCAGATTATCACGGTCTATCTACATAAGTGTTGTTGTTGGTGAAAAAATTATAATCTCTCAAATTGCATAAAATTAAAATAAAATTATGTTCTGAACATAAATGAGTTCCTATTTCAAATTTTTGTTGAACTAAATTAATATTCGTACCTCATACTGCCGGTTAATGTTTGATAGAGAACTAAGCAATTTTATAATTATTTTAATTATTAATGTTTGACATGCCAAAGATTTCCCGCTAATTATGCTATTTAAGTGAAATTATTCATTCATTTAACAAGAAGGATAGGGGAAGGTTGTGGAAACTGAAAAGACATATAGCTGCCACATAACAAAAGCGTATAATGCATGGTTGTATAGTGTTTCATAAATGAAAAAAAATTAAAACGACATGGCATTAAAAATTCTAAAAAAAAATTTAATTAATTTTTCTTACAAAGGAAACATATCAAATGGCCATTTTTACTTATAATTTTATTGTTATTCGATATTAGAATGGACCTCTCTGAACCCTTTGATACCGTGCGAGGTTTCAGACAGGGCGAACCTTATCGTGCGACCTCTTCAACTTCGTCAAGGAGAGTGTTCTGCGAAAGAAGGGAGTGCATCGCAATAGCATTATTTTTCAAAAAAGTGTCCAAGATATTACTGCTGCCTTTAATGCTATTGAACGGGAGCCTACTAAGATAGGTCTGGCAGTAAATGAAGGTAAAACAAAGTATATGTTATCGGCAAGTAGAGACGTGCGGCGTATTGATTATCAGATTACGGCCGATAATTATACTTTTGATACAGTCAAGGAATTTATTTATCTTAACTCCGCCGTTACCACCAAAAATGATGTCAGTCTGGGGGTCAAGTGCAGGATCAACAGGTGCTACTATGGTCACAATAGGCAACTGAGTAGCAGAGACCTATCTCGAACGACAAAACTAATACTCTACATGACGCTCAGCCTCCCCGTGCTTTTTTATGGCGCAGAAGCATGGACCCTATTAAGCATTGATGCAACCGCCTTGAGAGTATTCGAGAGAAAAGTTCTAAGTAAGATCTTCGGTCCAGTGCAAGTTGGCAATGATTTCCTTATCCGATCCAACAGAGAGCTTTATGAGAAACATAGACATTGTGCGCTGGCTCGGCCATGCCGTTCTAATGGAGGAGGATGCTCCGGGGAGACCGGTGTTTGAGAAGTCGGCGAAGAACGACCTTGTTTGCGTTAGAAGGACCAAATCGAGTCAGCCCTGTCATCGATAGGTGTAACCAAATGGCGCAGGCGCGTAAGAAGCAAATGCGGCTGGAAGGATGTGTTGCGGCAGGTCGAAATCCGTTAATCGGGTTGTTAATGGCCAATTAAGTAAGTAAGTAAGTATTCGATAGCAGGCCTTAGTGGTTTTGCTAAACATATGGTTTTCAACTTTTTTGGCTGAGCAAAATATTTCTGAATTTAAAAAGTTCTACAGAATTTGCATTCCGAGAACTGTTCAAAGAATCTGTACTCTGCGTGCGTTCAGTAAGCTAATTTGTCACCGAAGTATGAACTGATGTAATTTGGTGACACAGCAAAAACGTAGCGTAGGTGTTTGTCCATTGATATCATAAAAATTTTGTAGTCCATGCCCCAAAGTTAGTTATCTTTGTTTATTTTTTTACACTTCTCCTTGTAACATTCTTACTGTTCTTACTGTATATATTTTGCATATATTTCTATTGCTTGAAAGACGTCTAAGTGGACTAAATCAGTTGGCCAATTCACACGACTTTATATCGTGTATGTTGTATTGAATACAGTTGGTTGTTTGTGAACGCTCAATGATATGCTGTATTGTGTATGTCGTATTCTTCTTCTTTTTGGTATTCATACAATTTGATAGCACGATGTATATCAATGTATCGAATTTTTACATAAAAATTATCAACAGCAAGCATACACTGTTGTATAGTCGTCCAACTATACAATGAATACAACGATACAACGGCTTGTGTGAATTGACCAAGTATATTTTTTATATGCAAACTTTTTCAGATGATCGATATTACTATTAAAACAGGGGCCACCAAAAATTTTTTGGTTGTGTATTAGTGAGTAAGAGAGAGAAAATATCTTGAGTGAATTTATTTATTTACAACCATAGAAAAGTGTTAGTAATATAGCCTATTTTGATTTTCATTTCATTACATATGTACATAAAGCTTAATAATTGGCTTAATAATTTCAATATAAAAATATTATACTATGCGACAAAATAAAAAAAAATGAAATATGCCCAGCTAATGGCATGGAACATTTTTAACATAAAATATTTTTTAAGTGCTAATCTGAAATTATTTATTTACTCTCAGTGTTTTTGCCATAGTCTTGTAGGTAGTGTGTTGGCTTACTAGACGCAAGGCCACGGTTCAAACACCAGGTCAGACCTCAAACCGAAATATAAAAAAATATTTCTTCGACGACAAAAACTCTGAAAGAAAATAAAATTACCATGAAAAGTTTTTAAAAAATCTGTTGTCCGGAGTCGACCTTAAACTATAGGTCCCACCACTCATGTATGCAATTAACACACACAACATAAGTGGTGTGAGAAGCTAGTTCGTAATTCTGACTGAAGGGTTGTGATGACCAATTATCTATATATGTATGTTTTAAAAGTCGACATTGGCTTCATTAATAGGATATGTAGTCTTTTGTTTATAATATAAACTAAAGTATTCATCGTTGTATTAGCATTCGTTGTTTTTACATTTTTAAAAGATTAAATAACAAGACGTCTACATTTGAAAGACTTGATCCCATTATAAAACTAAACGAACCTTTTGCGATGCTCTGTTAATAAAAAAAAATAAATCTAAAATACAGCTTAACAGTCGACGTAAATAATTGCAAACAACCAATATTTGCTCAGTGAAAATTGCTTAACATTACTTCGCCTTCTTTCATTTTTTCTGGGTGTCGCTTCTTTGCTTCAACGCATTTTCTATTTCGGTTCTATTTCTTTTATCTCCATGAGAAATTTCGAAATTTTTACCACCTGCAGGCATACTTTGACGTGACTTATTTGTTTTGCTGTAGAAATGTTTCCTTTTAGCGTATTGTCAGAACGATTTGTTTACTCAACTTCCAGCACCTGTTGTTTAATCCTTCATTGCACTTCTCTGATGAATTGTAATTGGATTTTGAAGAATTGTTCACTTTGAGCTGATGAAGAAATCAGGATAAAGAGAGTTTTTGTGGAGTCTATAAAGATTTCGATATTTTCATCTAATCAGACAGTTTTAGTTTCCATGCCAAACTTAAATTCACAGATTCCTGGATAAGAATTCTGTGTTGCTAATTGAGCTCGTAATTTTGTGGAAAAATATATGCTTAATTATGAAGTCGTCGTAGTCTAGTAGGTAGTGTGTTGCCTTTTAGACTTAAAGCCAGAGTTCAAATCCCAGGCCAGACAACAAAGGTTAGGTTAGATCGAAGTGATAGCTCTGATAGCAAAGAGCTCACTTGAACACGCATAGCGGCCAGTTGTGATGCCACGAGTGAACGCAGTCTCTGTACTGACCAAGTTGCACCAAAATTAGAGAAGAGAAGGAAGTTGGTCAGCGCAGAGGCTGCACATCAAAGTACGACTACCCCATACTGGATAACCAGCCTGAAAGTTTGATGAACGAAGCTATATCCTTGACATAAATAGATGATAGCTACGTCAAGCTGAAAAGAAATGGAGAGCCAAACAACCTATATCTGTATCTCGCAAGAGATGAGCACTGACAAAGAAAGTGAATAACAGTCTCCTCTTCCTCAGCGGATCTGCATCCCCGGCAGAAGTCGTTAAATGGGTGCCGCATCGCTTCAGCGTGTCTACCCATAACACAGTAACCTGTAAGTATGGCCACTGTGATTGAGATGGTGCCACGACCAAGTCCAAGTAACTGGTTGGTACGCCTTCTATCCATCAGGGGCCAGGTGAGTCTAGCGGTGGAGCAGGACTCCTCATTGACCCAGGAGGGACATCCAAACAAAATACAAAAAGTATTTCTTCGGGGATTTCTTTTCAGCAGATTTTTGGCAAAAACTCTGAGGGTAAATTAAAAATTTCCATGAAAAGTTTCTCAAAAATCTGTCGTTCGTAGTCGACTTTAAACTGCCACTCATGTATGAAATTAACACACACAACACAAGTGGTGTGAGAATCTAGGTCGTAATCCTGACTGAAGGGTTGTAATGACCAATTATGTATGTATGTATATGCTTAATAGTTATTAGTTTTCTAAAATGGATACACCGATATTTGTGTAAGTAATACCTCTGCAAGCATTAACGGCTTTTTTTTAATAAAAGTTGCAGAAGAATAAAAACGCCTATAGATTTCATAAAATTACCATTTTTGCACCTTCCAACACATAACTGTAGGGAAAGCAACGAGTGTCTGTACTTTCTGCTCTTTCTAATTTGTATTTGCTTTTGCTGTATTCCTTTGCTCGCTTTCTTTTGTGGAGCTACGATTTTATCTCTGATTATTTATTGTTTTTCATTATCAGTTGTTTTTGTTGTTGTTATTTCTGAGCAATGACTTAACGTTAAAGATTCCATTACTTGATTGGCATTGTATTCGTATTTAAGAAGTGCAAATATATTGTTACGTTTTTACCTTTTTAAAAATGTTTAAAATATGAGCGTTGATTGCAAACAAAATAAAAATAAATTGGTGTTTAAGTTCAATTAAATTTGTTATTGTTCGGGCTATTTTTGTGTGCCACTGTTTACAACTTAGCGTTTTAAACAATAATTGCCTGTTCGCTATTCTTCTTAGCTTACAACGCAGATCTTTACACCGGAGATCCTTAAACAACGACTATTCTCTTCACACGCAACGCGTCTTCACACAAGACTGACTGAATTCTTACTATTCGTTGCCTGCTTTGTTTTGCCTTTTTATATGCCCACGTAAACAGTCCGATGAAGGTTCTTGAAGTCGAACGTTTGTTGAGAACTCCATCGCGACTTCATTGTTGTTTGTGTATTTTGTTTTTGCGTTCTCGCGTTACTTGTCTATCCCCTTTTCTTTCACACTGACGTTGTTTGTTTTCTTGTAACAAATTCGTTTGTTTGTGTAGCTTTGGTCAATGTTATTTTGTTAATGTTAAACGATGTTACACCGTTTAAATTTTCGTAACAATATGATGCTTATCATAACTATTATCATTATTTTCCTCACCATTATTATCATTGTTATTCTTTCTCTTTTTTGTTGTCTACTGTGTTTTTTTTTTTATTATTCCTACATACAGCTATCTGTTTGTATCGGTATTTGCACCAAAAAGAAATAAATCACGAAAAATAAAAGGAATTGTAGTGTAAATTAGTGTGAATAAGCATCTACTTATAAAATGTAATAAGCACTGTTTAATTCCAAAAAAGTCTGTATTTGCTGAGAATTTCAGGCTGACCACAATGACACCGGTCCATATATCTCTGAAAACGACTTTGCTCAGGTCATTATTCTGTAGATCGATGATAATAAAATTTTTTTGGTTTGAATTGCATGATATGGACCTAAAGGACATGTTGGTTCAATGTGAGACAGCTCATGCCACTTTGACGCAATGTAAACTGGCCACTGAGAGCAAGCGGTTTAACCACGTTAGATTTTTTGTGGGGTTTGCTCAAAGCCAACATAACATTACTCAAAGCTGACATAAACCATAAACCAGAGAAGCCGTAGTGTACATTTTTACTACGTAATATTTCACACAAATGATTATCATTGGGTAATTAAAACGAATAACAAACTTCGATGATATCTCACACACACTTTCTTTATTTAAATTTAAATATAGTAAGCGCTTGAAGTTACTATAGCCTAGTAGGTCGTGTGTTGGCTTATTAGACGTAAGTCCATGCTCCGAACATCAGCCCGGTTTTTTGGCAAAAACTCTTGGAACAGATAAAATAAAAAGTTTCCCAAAAATCTGTCTTTCGGAGTCGACTTTAAACTGTAGGTCCCAATACTTATAAATAAAATTAATACTCACAACACGGGTGATGTGAGAATCTAGAACGTAATAACGACTGAAGGGTTGTAATAACCATATAAGAAGAAGAAACGCCCTTTGAAACTAATGTAGTAGATTTCTCAGTAGATTATTGACAAAACCTCTGAAAGTAAATAAAAAAAAATTAAATCAGTGCTTCAATTCTAATTTTTAAAAAATTATGTCCAACGATGGTACATATATTTTAAAAAATGTTTCTCTTTCATTTCATTTATAGCATCATTTGTGGCCAATATTCCATGACGTAATTTCTAAAACTTTGTGAATTACTTGCCCAAGTTTTTAAAACATAAGACATATTCTACAGAAGACAAGAAAATAAATTTACGTTGCCAACAAAAGAATAAAAAACTGCATTTTTCATTCTGACATTTACAAATGGGTTCTTGAAAAGAAAGTCGTTGTCACCAGTGCATTGAGAAATCGAGATGTAGAATAGTGTTAATTGAGGCATATTTAAGATTAATATTTCACAATGAGCAAGCCAGGGTTATTCATAAAAAACGAATGATATTTTGTTTTATATTATATTCTATTGTTACGTTCTTACCTTTTTAAAAACGTTTCGAATATGACTTCGCACTACTTTTGTGTGCCACCGTTTAAAACTTGACGAATACAACAATAATTGCTTGTTCCCTATTCTTCTTTGCTTACAACGCAGATCTTTTCAACAGCGATCTTCAAACCACGACTGTTCTCTTCACACGCAACGCGTCTTCACACAAGACTGACTGAATTCTTACTACTCGTTGCCTGATTTGTCTTGCCTTTTTATATGACCATATGAAGAAACTTGAAGTCAAACATTTTTTGTACTGATGTTGTTGGTTTACTTGGAACAAGTTCATTGTATTTGTTTGTGTAGCTTTTGCTTTAATGTTAAACAATGTACACCGTTTCCATTTTTGTAACACTATTATATTTGATATTCACTTACCGACACAGAATACTTCTTTTATAGATTTTCTATGTTAAATTATTTATTATTATAATTATTTATTACATCTTTGTTAAATATTTTCAATAATAAAAAACAATTTTTATTTATTAAATTTCCATGAAATATATTTGCCATGTAGTTTTTAATGCAATTTAAATGTTTAAAATTTTTTTTGTACCATAACTTTCCTTTTGTTGTTGCGTTCCTGCATAAACAAGTTAAGTTAAGCAGCTGTACGCTGCAAACAAAAAAGAGTGACTTTACACAACCGCTCTTTGGAACATTAAATTGTGCAACTTTAGCGATTGTGATTGAAATAAAATTGCAACAAAAAAAGAAAAACATACAGAAACTGCATACAGTTTTGTACGCCGTATCGTTCTTTCTGTTAATATTGTTGTAACTGTGATGCTATAAGAACGGCGACTTAATTGTTGTATTTGTAGTATTTGCAAAATGGCTCATATTCTCTCCGCAAAATACAAATACTTACTTCCTTTTTGTAAACAAAATCAACACAAAAGATTTCTGAATTGTATAGGCCAACAAACAGACCAAAATTCTCACCTCAATTTCAAACAGAGTGTTAAACTGACGTGCACAGATTGTAAATTTGATTTAATTTTAAAGTATGCAACTACAGTATAGAAATTACCCCTTTTAATATATATCCTGTATCATTTGAGCGACCACAGCTGCTTTGTCTTCAGTTTATGTAAACAAAAAAAGTATTTTTTTTTTTGAAAAATTATTACATTAACACATTGGAGATTTTTAGTACCCTTCTTCACTTTTCTTGGAGTTAGAAAAAAGCTGTTTATTTATTTTGTGTTTAAATGCAAGAATTACGACTATTGTTGATGCCATAGCATTTTTATATAGCCTTTGTAACAGACTCGGTGACGTATACTTAATTTAAAACTGAAATATTCATAAGGTATACGCCTAGTGGGAGTCATTTCGTCATTAATTTATCATAATGAAAATTTAAATTAAACTTAGGGTCTGTTTTTGTAAGACGAACAATTTCACACGTCCGCGAAATCGTGAAAACCTGAAAACATCTGAATCGTTTGTCTTACTAAAAACAGGGGATTATATTCGCAGATATTATGAACTACTAACACAATAACAAAATAAATGATTGTTCAGGTTTGACAACGTAATACCGAATATTGAAATTCCAATGGTTTTAGAAACTTTAAAAGAAGAAATGCACTAATCACTAAAGCATAAAAACGATATTTTCAATTAATTTGCTCTCCAATAGGAAGTGAACTGCCAGCTGTACCTACATATTTCTCTATGAATGACCCGATAATAGTTCACTCCTACAGACGGCTCCGACAGACAGAATTCTGATAAATTTTTCATAACAACTTTATTTTTCTCTCAGAGTTTTAGCTTATTAGCGTTTCCTTAGAAATGTCTGCCCTGTGGTTTGAACAGCGGCCTCACATCTAATAACCCAACACACCACTACTAGACTACGGCGTTTTAATAACACTGAAAAGTTTCTAAATTATTATCTTCTTAATTGTTTTCCTTGCTTTGATTAAGATTGATTTGTAGTAGAGAACAATATTCAGTCATGGACAGAAGTCTAAAAACCACCAACATTTTTGCTGCATTTTGAGTTTTGAAAACATTTCCACACAAAACATAATCTTTTATTTTACTTAATGATCCACTCTCTTCAAAAACTAATCTATAATATCATCTTGATAGTATTTGTCAAACACACTCCTTGGACTGTTGACCTCTTTCTTCAGAGACTATAGTCTAAAAAAAAATCTGTTGTTCGGAGTCGACTTTAAACTATAGGTCCCGCCACTTCTGTATAACATTAACACACACAATATTCGTGGTGTGAGAAACTATGTCCGTAATCCTGACTGAAGGGTTGTAATGACCAATTATATATGTAAGTAAATTGGACTATATTGCTGTTATTAGACTGTTACCAACATCTTAATGAAGCTAATATGTTTTTAACATGTATAGTATGGTTATTGTAATAGTATACTGTATTCAAATAACAAAAGAAGCCTTAGAAATTAAAGAAAAAATAAACTAAAACTCTTTAATAAGCTTTTTTCTTACAAACCATAAATACATAATGATAACCATAGAAGAAATAAAGAAGTGAGTGGTAAAAAGATTCTCAAAAATTCTTTGTAAATCTGTACGGTTTTTGATAAAGTATTAAAGGCCAAAACAATTTTTTTAAATAAAAAGGAGAAAATAACTGCGACTAAAAGTTTAAAAAAGTTTATCAATATTGCAGTGTATTAAGAAGTTAAATAAGAAGCTTTTCTACTTCCCTTCCATTTCATTTATCCTTTTAGCATTTGTAACTTTAAATCTGGCAAAAAGAAAAAATATTAAAAAATTTTTTTTCTTGCTTTATGAAGTTTGAATTTCATTTAAAGACTACGAAAATCTTAAAGTATAGTTTGATACTTAACTAAGCATTCATATGCATTCTGAGATACTTGGTTGAGTGTTTAAGCTTATAAAGAAGTATTGAAAACCAATAAAAAACAACAAAAAAAAAAGATAAAAATGGTAAATTATTTTCGAATATTTAAAATTAAAAACTTTCAAAAAATTTCGTCTAGACTTGCCTCAGCCATATAGAAACATTGTTAATACTGTCTGTTTAGTTTTTATAATTCTTACTATTTAGGGATTTCAAAAATTGTACAAGTAAAGATTTTTTACATTTTATACGATAAATATGTATACAAAGAGACACAAATTTAAACTAAACATTCATATATTAACTGGAAAATAAATCTTTTTTAAGCTTTTATATGCAATGTTTATTATTTCATTCTGGTTTTGTTTAAATAATTGTAAAGACATGAGTCAAATGAAGTAATTGTGATATGTAAAAGTAAGTATTGATCGAATATCAATAGGTTCTTCCCATTAAAATACCACATAAAGATGTAATACGTATTAATGTTTTTAAAGTCGTCGTAATCTAGTAGATAATAAATATGAAAAAATATTTCTTCGGCGAACGACAAACTTTTGAGAAACTTTTCATGGCAATTTTATTTACTCTCAGAGTTTTTGCCAGAAATCTGATCAGAGGAAGTCGCTAAAGATATATTTTTTCAAATTTGGTTTTGATATCTGGCCTGGAGTTTGAACCGCGATCTTACGTCTAATTGGCCAACGCACTACCTACTAATAGTCCTAATAGTCGGCGTATAACAGACATTACATATACGAAGTGCATTAAAAATACCAAAATCCAAAATCGACTCACCTCTATTATTTATGTCAGCGCTACACCATGTGATAACGAGTGGCATTACATCCCAGGACAAGACAACATCTTTTTGTTCTCGTATGCTCCACCAGAAGTCCAATAAAGTTCCAAAGAGCAAGAGCGGATGACAACTTCAGCTCGATCCCAAGCCACTGTATTATGAAAACCAATTGCATTTGCACTACTTTTAATATGCTAAAATATGCTAAAACCAACGTACATTTCGTTACGTTCTTTAAACGTTTGGCCAAATCTAGCTTAAGGAATTACGAATTTAAAATCAGACTGAAATATTACGGATCTCTATTTGTATTTTTGAAATGGCAGTGAAGGCCAAAGCTTTGGAAAATAGTTTAAGTTCTTGGGAGACAAGTCCAAACTGCAACTCTTAATGGATTTCGTGACCTAAGGAATCGATTCGCTAACAGTTCTTCGCTTTACTGTCCCGTAAACAGAACCAGCAGACTCTACAGCTCTGGGAAGTGTTTAGCTACAAAGATGAAGGAAGTAATCTGAAAGCTGAATACTCCTTTAAAAGAGGGACTAATTTCGAAGTATAAATGACAGGACATAGCAGTACCATCTGACAGCGTGGCTGTAATTCAAGAACTCGTTTCCTACGAGTTTAAATCGAATAATAGTCATCAAATCATCTATCTATCATCGATCATTATCTATCATCAATCAGCTGGGTCGCAGAAGAGCTTCCATGCTGCTGATGAGATGAGAAAACTTCTATGGAGTCGGGCTAATGTTTGGAAAGCATGCTTAAGCAAGAGGAAAATAAAGAGAGACAAAGACGCTTTTCAAACCAAGTGGACTCGAGAGGATCATAACTTTTATTGGGAAATTACAATAATAAGATATCTGAGTAATAGACTTCGAGGAGATATTAAAAAGATAGCCTATAAATTTGGGGAGAAATATAATTGATCGATGGGTGCCTGGCAGTTTAGTAGGTAATGTGCTAGACTATTATCGTGAGGGTCTATCACACTACATCGACCATATAGTCAAAGTTACTCAGCTCGTATATAATTCGAATATAATTTGTAATTGTATTATAATTAATAAATAAATAATAAATAAATAAATATGAATTCTGGCACCATAATTCGTATTGTGAACTGCTAGACACAAAATGCAATATGTTTGTAATTTTACTAAAATCCGAAATATAAGAAAAACAAAACAAAAAAACAATTAAAAAACACAAAATAAAAATTCAAAAATACTTTTTTCGTTAAAGTTTCTTTAACTGAATTAGAAAGAGAAAAAAACGCATTTAATAATTATAAAAAAAAAAATTCAAAAATATTTTTCACTAAAAAGATGTTAACGCTAAACTGCCAACTCGAAAAATAAAGGGCAAAAAAGAAATAATACAATAAAAATAAAAATACACATACATTAAAGAAACATTAAAAATTTGCCAAGAACTATCAACAACACATATGTAAGAGCACTTGTGTATACACTGTTATTAAATATTGGGTTGTTCGGAAAGTAATTTCGTTTTTTCCCGACAGAGGATTTAATTGAATTTTTTGCACCCAACTTCAAATTTAAGCCGTATAATTTTTATATGCTTTGAGAGCTTATATAGCAAGGCTTGTGTATGAAAAATTCCAATTAGTTCTACACAGTAGTGGTGGTACCCTCTTAAATATGGAGAGCGATAAGCAGCATTTTCGACATATTTTACTATTTTACTACAAAAAGTGTAAAAATGGTGCTCAAGCCAGAAAGAAATTGACTGATGAGTATGGAGAAGGTGTGTTGACAGTACATCAGTGCCAAAACTGGTTCGTTAAATTTCGATCCGGCAATTTTAATGTCGAAGATGCACCACCTTCTGGAAGGCCGGTTGAAGCTGAAAAACACGCGATAAGGCATTAGTTGATGGGAACAGTCGAATAACAACACGTGGTATCGGATTGAGGTTAAATTTATCAAATTCAACAGTTTATGACCACTTGATTGATATTATACGAAAACTGTCTTTCATTTTTACAAAAAAAAAACCGAAATTACTTTCCGAACAACCCAATACATAAACACGGCAACGACAACTGAGACAAAGTGATGAAAATGGAGAAAAAAAAGGTATAAATGAGTCTGCTAAACAATAACATCATCAACTCGAGTGGCCATAAAATATTCATACGACTATGGAAAGTGTAATATAGTGGAGTGACTTCTGAACCCAACCAAACTGTAATGAACTTTTGTGGCTGTAACTACGTCTAGCCTTAAAATAATTGTGTGCGAAAATTAATCTAGGGATCTGTCGCGGTTGCCATTGATAAATCCTAGTAGAACAGAATTTTTAAAGTATTAGGTTATTGCTTTATTTTTGCTTTACATCACCTTTAGTTTTTGTATTATAAATCCACAAGGATTGAACAAATGTTTTATTCATTCTTCGAATACTAGGAAGAACTATGTACGTATTTGAAAGCCACAATTAAGTTAGGAAACGTGAAAAATATTATAAGTAATGTCAGCAATAAAAGAAATATAATTTCGTAAAAAGTAGAAAAACAAATATTTACGTGTTGGGATATATTAAATATTTTTTCTTTTATAGAACGTCGTATATGAACAATACATAGGGACAATCCTGAAAACAATGCCGGACAGACTGCTAAGCATTAATAATGAATTAAAGTAAAAAAATGAGAATAAAAATAAAGAAAAGCCTTTTGCATAACAATAAAAAACCATAACGAAATTACTGAATCAGTGGGCTTATAATGCAAAAAGGAACAGAGTTTGTATCATTAAATATACTTCTCAGTAAATAATGCAAACTGTTGCTATTGCAATTCAAATCACCACAGTATGGTAGACTTTTGAGTTTAATTTTTTAAGTTCAGAATAGTGTTAAAGTCATCGCTTTCTAGCAGATAGTGTGTTGGCCTATTATACGGGAGACGGTTCAAACTCCAAGTCAGACATCTCCAACAAAACAAAAATATAAAAAAATATTCCTTCGGCGGCTTCCTCTCAACAGATTTCTGGTTAAAAAAAATGTATGATGTAAACAACAACATTTGTTTTGTTTGTTATTCCCCCTTATACTCTTTTGCGTATTCAATAGCAATTGTTCGACAGATCTTTGTAAAGGAGATTTTCAAACCACGATCAGTGTTGCCGCGAAAAAAAATTATTGTAACCAACATTTGTGAAAAAAATCACCAAATAAGAAGACATAACTAAAATTAAATTCTCAATAATTTTTGATAACATATGTGGCACCCTGTGTTAGCGTTACCAACATTATCATCTGTCACCCGTTGTGTAGACACGTTCCTAAATGGAACTGACAATTTGTGTAGACACGTTCCTAAATGAAACTGACAATTCAACGCCATTGTTTCCGGTCTCTTTGATAAAAACCTTCATCGGCTGCAGACGTGTCTCTCCCATTGAAATCATTCGAATCTTTTACCATCATAAATTTGGCTATTCTGTTTTTAAAATTAAATTTAAATAAATTGTAGGGCAATAGACCCAAAAGTAAGTGTAATAAGATTTTATTTTTTTATTGGTGATTGCACCCGCAATAACCAAATTGGTGACCCCGACGTGATTCAATGGCAGAGGGAAGCGACACGTCTCATCCTGCCGTCAGCGACAGCGGCCTTCCTATCGAGAGCCCCGGCCATTCTAACGATGCCACGAATACGACACAGGGCAATATATCGGTAATTTACTCTCGATTGCCAGTTCCGCCCATGTCGAGTGCCAATATTGACGCATGGTTTATATCCATGGACTTTTGGTTTACGGCATCGGGGATAATGGCGGACAAACAAAAGACTGCTACTATTTTGGCAGCTCTCGACCCGAATATAATAGCCCAGCTGGCCGATGTTATCGCCTCTATGCCGCCCGCCAACAGGTATGACTATATAAAAGGGAAAATAATAAACCACTTTGCGGATAGCGAACAGCGCCGATTGAACCGCCTCTTGTCTGAGCTCCCCCTAGGCGATAAAAGACCATCGGAACTTTTTTTTGAAATGAAGCGTGTGGCTGGCACGACCTTGGGCGAGGCGGCTCTTAAGGGGCTGTGGACGAAGCGATTGCCGGAATTCGCGCAGCCTGTCGTAGCAGCTTCCACGGGTACACCAGCGGAATATACCAAAATTGCAGACGCAATTGTTGACGCAATGGCATCAAATCAAATAGGAAGCGTTCAAGCTGGACAGTCGAAGGAAATTAGCGAACTGCACACGGCCATAGTCGAGCTTGGAAAAAAATTTGAACGCCTTTCAACTCGTTCCAATTCACGCTCACATAAAACCGCACCACGACGCAGCCAGTCAAGAAATCGAGCAACTTATAACCAAAACACCTCTAGCAACACGTTGGGTCCCGAGTGCTGGTACCATAGCAAACATGGACTGAATGCTAGAAAGTGCCGCAGCCCGTGTAGGCATAAGCAGCGCAAAGTTAACGCCTTGTCTACTGGCGTACCAACTCCTCAACAACACTCTAACTGACTACCTGGGCAGGTGGCGGTATCCGGCGAATTCACCTCCACCAGTTGCCAATTATTTCGCCTACAGGTAAGAGACAAGTTGTCAGAACGATATTTTTTAGTAGACAGTGGTGCCGATGTTTCCGTCCTACCTCTAACCTCAAAATCTTTCGACGTCCGTCCTACGGCCATGGTTCTATACGCTGCAAACGGCTCTCCGATCAAAGTAATCGGCGAGAAACGTCTTAAAATTGATCTTGGCTTACGTCGTGATTTCTTCTGGTCGTTTGTGATTGCCGACGTAACCTCACCGATTATTGGATGCGATTTTATTAAATATTACGATCTACTTATAGATTTGAAACGCAATAGACTTATAGACAATATTACTGGTGTTGTCTCACAGCTTACGTCTCCAATATTTTGCGAAACACTTGCCATTAAAACGTTCAACACCGCCGACCCGTTTGCCGACATACTGAGAGAGTTCTCCGACATAACACGACTTTCACCATACGGCTCTACGACAAGATCTTCGATTACCCATAGAATTGACACGACAGGTCAACCTGTTTTCTGCCGCCCACGACGCTTATCGCCGGAGAAATTACTAGCTGCTAGAAAAGAATTCGAATTTCTGATGAAAGCTGGTATTTGCCGACTGTCCAATAGTAACTGGTCCAGTCCGTTGCACTTAGTCAAAAAAAGTGACGGAACTTGGAGACCATGCGGAGACTACCGTGCACTTAACGCAAGGACATTGCCGGATCGCTACCCGTTGCCATTCTTAACAGATTTTACCACGAATCTCAGAGGTAAGAAAATGTTCTCTAAAATTGACCTACAGAAAGCCTTCCATCAAGTTCCAATCCATCCCGACGATATCGCAAAGACCGCCATTAGCACACCATTCGGTTTATACGAGTTTAAATTCATGACGTTTGGGCTTTGTAACGCAGCCCAAACCTTTCAACGGCTAATAAATGAAGTACTCCGTGGTTTAGATTTTGTTTTTCCGTATATAGATGACATTTGTGTAGCATCTGTTAGCATCGAACAACACCGACGCGACCTTGCAGAGGTCTTTTGCCGCCTTCGTGAAAACCATCTTGCCATCAACTTAAGCAAATGTGAATTTGGAAAAAGCGAGATTAAATTTCTTGGTCACCTCGTTAGCGCTGATGGCATTCGTCCTTTGCCAGAGAAAGTAACGGCAATACGCGAGTTTCCAAAACCAAGGGTGGCTCAGGAACTTAAGAGGTTCATAGCGATGGTTAACTTCTACAGGAAATTTTTACCAAATGCGATATCATATCAGATGAAGCTACAACAACTTATTAGAGGAAACAAAAAGAACGATCGTACACCTTTGAATTGGGATTTGGACACGGAAGCAGCTTTCCAAAAATGTAAGGATGAGCTGGCTAAATCCACGCTTTTGGCACATCCGGCCGCTGATGCAGAGATGGCAATCTACGTAGATGCCTCCGATGTTGCCGTAGGAGCGGCCCTACACCAGAAGCTTGATGGTTGTCTTCAGCCTTTAGCCTTTTACTCGAAGAAATTAACGAACACTCAACGCTAATACTCCACCTACGACCGAGAGCTTACAGCAATGTACCAAGCTGTTTGTCACTTTCGGTATATGATAGAGGGACGACGATGTTACCTGGTTACCGACCACCGACCGCTGATATTTGCTTTTCAACAAAAGCTCGAGAAAGCTTCACCACGTAGAATTCGGCAGCTTGATTTCATCGGCCAATTCACGACAGATATCCGCTATACTCCTGACATAACAAACGTTACAGCCGACGCACTTTCTCGAGTGGACTCCATCGCCCAGAAGCTTGAATATACCCGAATAGCAGCAGCGCAACAAAATGACGAGCAGCTTTGGCAGATGCTTAGAAACCCAGGTACCGAAAATAATTCTTTACATTTAAAACCTTTTCCAATCCCAGGTTGTGATGCTGAGCTTATCTGTGACACTACAACATCACATATTCGACCTTTCATTCCGAAGGAGTTTCGTCAACAAGTTTTAGCAGCAGTGCATGGCTTGTCACACCCAGGCGTTCGAGCCACCACCAAATTGGCAACTACCAGATTTTGCTGGCCTGGTATTCGGAAAGATTGCGCACTCTTCGTTCGTAACTGCCTGCAATGTCAGCGCTCAAAAGTGCAACGGCATACTCGATCAACCCCGGCTAAATTCGAGTTGACTAGACAACGCTTCGCCCATATCAACATTGATATCGTTGGACCATTTCCATTATGTGAAGGTCAACGGTATTGTTTAACGATTGTTGATCGTTTTACACGATGGCCCGAAGCAGTCCCTATGCCCGATATGAGTGCAGAATCCGTCGTAAAGGCTTTGCTGTACCAGTGGATTGCTAGATTCGGCGTTCCATTGCGAATTACATCAGACCGCGGTCGTCAATTTGAGTCATCGATTTTCGCCGAATTAGTAAAGACAATCGGAGCAACACATCTTCGCACTACACCATACCACCCACAAGCGAATGGTATGATCGAGAGATTGCACAGGACCTTCAAAGCGGCGATACTTTGTCATAATCCTGCCAGATGGGTATTTCATTTACCTATGATTTTGCTCGGTCTAAGGGTCACTTTTAAACCAGACATAAACGCTTCGCCGGCAGAATTAGTTTACGGCTCAACGCTCGCAATTCCAGGCGAATTTCTACAACCGGCGAAGATCACGGGATCCGACAGCGACTTTATTGACGAATTTAGGCGAACGATGCAAAGGCTTAGACCCACTGACTCCGCCCATCACTCGACCCCACCAACGTTCATTTCGAAGAATCTGTGGTCCTCATCTCACGTTTTTGTTCGAAACGACGCTGTCCGACCGTCACTTACTCATCCGTACGATGGTCCTTACTTAGTTATAAAACGTTTTGAAAAGTACTTTCGGATTTCCATACGAGGTCGTCATAGCAACATTAGTGTAGACAGACTTAAACCTGCTTTTGTGGCGAGTACTGAATTAGAGGACATTACGTCTAATCAGCAACACATACCTGAAATTCCAGCCAGTCGGAAACAATTACCGGAAGTCCCAGCTAACCAGCAATCATCACCTGACATTCATGCTAACCAGCAATCATCACCTGACATTCATGCTAACCAGCAATCATTCCCTGACGTTCCAGCTAACCAGCCACCATCACCGGACAATCCTGCGAACCAGCAACAGTCACCAGTGGTCAGCTTTTCACCTCAAGTCAACCAACCTAAGACCACCTCCAGAGGTAGGCGTATTCAGATACCATCAAGGTTCCGCTGACTTTGTTCCAGCGAGGGGAGTAATGTGGCACCCTGTGTTAGCGTTACCAACATTATCATCTGTCACCCGTTGTGTAGACACGTTCCTAAATGGAACTGACAATTTGTGTAGACACGTTCCTAAATGAAACTGACAATTCAACGCCATTGTTTCCGGTCTCTTTGATAAAAACCTTCATCGGCTGCAGACGTGTCTCTCCCATTGAAATCATTCGAATCTTTTACCATCATAAATTTGGCTATTCTGTTTTTAAAATTAAATTTAAATAAATTGTAGGGCAATAGACCCAAAAGTAAGTGTAATAAGATTTTATTTTTTTATTGGTGATTGCACCCGCAATAACCAAACATAGTTGCCATTCTGGTACTAAAATAGCTTAATAGGTGTTGTCAATGTATCATAAAATTTATTAAAAATTAACATTGGTCAAACTTTAACGTTTTTAGTTACAAAAAAAAATTAAAAGTTTTCATATTCAGGATTTGATACATTTTTTGACAGCGAACAAAACAAAAAAAGTAACCAAACCGGAAAAATCTACACATCTACACATTGAACAAAAAAACAACCAATTTTGGTTAGAAATAACCAAAAACGGCAACACTGACCACGATTACTCTCTTCAAACACAGCGTCTTCACACAAGACCGACTGAATTTTTATTGACTCCGTTGCCTGCTTTGTCTTGCTTTTTATATGGCAGGGTAAACAGTCTGATGAATGCTCTTGAAGGTAAATGACTTCGTCTTCTCGAAATCTTTATAAATGTAATAATGTTGTTTACATATATTCTTGCTTGTTGTTTATTGTATTTCTGTTTACATTTATTCTTGCAGTTTTTTTTTAATGTAACAATTTTTGTTTACTTGTTTATCATGTAAAAAAAATAATTGTTTTTGTTTTTGTAGATTTTGTTTACAAAGTAAACGATGTTAAAGCAAAACACCATTTCTATTTTGTAATAGTATATATAAAAATGTGTGCGTAAATTAATTTTTTAATAAAATTTTTACAACTACTATAATTTCATCTCTTAAACACACGATTACTTCAAAAGTAAAATTTCAGTTGCAGTCAATTACGATCGTAGAAACCATTACTTACCGAAATGTTACTGACATACTTTAAATTTAAATTTATAAGTTTGTAAAATCTTCATACTTATCTAATTTGAATTGTATATTTCAAGTGAAGCTATGCAGTAAAATTTGTAACCGTTTTACTCTAAATTCAAAGAAATTAAAATTTCTGCTATACTGCTATGAATGCAACGACCCTCATTTAACAAATTTGATGTAACTTTTTTAATGAACAAACTCTGGTAAAGGACACGCAATCAAAGTTTCAGAACGTTAATGTTCGTACAAGTATATAGGTATGTATGTTTTACAAGTTGGAAGTGGTATTTCATAATTTCGTATTTTCGTAACGTTGTAGTTTTTTGGTCTTTTATTTTACGTCAAGTGTTGTTTCGTATTTCCATGCGATGTTATTTAAGCACAATGTGCAGTGGTGCAGTAAAATCTGTCGCATCATCATATTTTACATTCAGCAATTTAAGCCTTTGCTACATGTTATGTCATATTGTATATGGTAGCGCTTATAATCTGTTCAAATTAAATTCATGTGTAATAATGCGAAGTTGATGTGTCTTAAATAAAATAACGCTATTTTATAATAGTTTCATATGCATAAAATATTTCATTTATAATAGGGCATAGGATTTCAGAAATTCTAGAAATTTCAATACCTAAAGGATACGTCTTAAAATTTATACTCATACAACTTAAATCAGTGCCATATTGCAATGGACTTGTACTAAAGCACTAAAGTATATCGCCTTTCTCAAGTGTATTATTAATCATATGTTAGTAAGAAAGTGCTGTACAATGAACAAACACTGTAACAAAGGAAGTATTGCCATCCAACAAGCAATAGTAGTGCAAGCAATAGTCTTGTAGACTATTTCGCAATATGAAGTAGTTTGATAATTGCGATGAATTTAGTTATGATGTTTAGCACTGTAATTCTCCTTCAGCTGTTATAGTAATTTTTTGAAAACTAAAGGCTCTTCTTTCGAGATATGGCACCAATTCCAGCATCAGTTTCTCATCAGCCTTATTATTATCGCAATCTTTATTCTTTTCTGTGAAGTGATTGCAATGCTTCAGCATGTGGAGGATTATCCTCATTATCATCTTTATTGCTATTATTTTTAAAATGTACATTTCTTCTCTTGATATCTTTTTCATCGGTTTACCATTTCAAAGATTCATTTCTATCTGTCACATACATACTTACATACTTACAACACTTGAGTCAGGATTACGACCTAGTTTCTCACAACACTTATGTTGTGTGTGTTAATTTTATACATGAGTGGCGGCGGGCCTACAGTTTAAAGTCGACTCCTAACGACAGATTTATGAGAAACTTTATCATGGCAATTTTATTTACTCTCAGAGTTTATGCCAGAAATCTGCTGAGACGAAGTCGCAAGAAATACTTTTTGTATTTTGTTGTAATGTCTGGCCTGTGGTATGAACCCTGGCTTTACGTCTATTAAGCCAACACACTAAGTACTAGACCACGGCGACTTTTGCCACTGTTCTGCTTAATCATTATTTGCATTAGCAAGCAATAAATTTGAGACTATAATTCGCTGCCCAATTGAATAAGCCAATTTTAGTTGAAGGTAAAAATAAAGCTATTCATTTTTATGTGTCTTCAGACAATGCCAAGTAAATGAATTTTCAAAATGGCGTGTAATAAACTCAGAATTGATCTACAGGAAGCCTTTCCTGTATCGGACTGATGCAAAAGCGTTTACTACTAAGAGATGCCGTAAGTTTACAAACTTCACCTGTATTGGGCACACTAGGACCATTTAAAGATGGTCCCACAAGCGACAGTCTTAGCCAATAGTATCATTATTACATATTTACATACAATTCCAGCAGTTTTTATAGGGAATTTTTTTTAACGAAAATGATTGAAGATTGATTGAAGATTTTGAAATTCCATATTTTCGATTTTATGTTCCTTATTGAAGAGGGTGTAACTACTAGGGAGTCATAGTAAATGAATATTTGCAAAAACTGCGTATTTGACCTCAGCGATATCAATTTTTGAAAGTTAAATAAACTTTTAATTATATTCTGTCTATAATTATATCGTTACGAAAATGGAAATGGTGTTCTGCTTTTACATCGTTTAATATTAAAATTATAAAGAAAAGCTACAAAAACAAAAACACTTGTTTACATGATAAACAAGTAAACAAAAATATAAGAACAAAACACCAGTATAAAAAAAAGTGATAAACAAGTAACCAAAAATGCAACAGCAAACAATTCAAGAACAAATGTAAACAAAAATACACAAACAACAATAATGAAACTACGGTGTTTACATTTATAGAGATCTCGAGTTTACATTGCCATACAAAAAAACAAGACAAAGCAGGCAATGGAGTTAGTAAAAATTCAGTCAGTCTTGTATAAAGACGCGGTGTGCTTGAATCGTGGTTGCTAGATCTCCGTTACAAAGATCTGTCGAACAATTGTTATTGTTTATGCAAAAAAGTGTAAAGAGGAATAACAAACAAAGCAATTGTTGTTTTTTACATCAAGTTGTGAATAGTGACACACAGAATTGTGTGAACAATAAAGAATTTTAATTAAAACTAAACAAAAATTTATTTTTATTTTATTTACAATCTACAAGCCTATATTTTAAACCTTTTAAAAGATAAAAACGAAACAATATAATTATTGTATTTAAAATTCTTCATAGAAAGTTTTGACGCTTGAAATCTTCGAAATTTTAATAATCATTTTCACTGTTCTATTACCAAACAAGAATATTAAGTATGACTTGTAAGCTAGACTGTGTGCACAAGGCAGATAAGTTGGATAAGTTCAATAAAATTTTAATTACGTTGAGCATTATAATGTCTGGAATAATAAGTGAAGAAAACAAACATTCGGAGTAATAATTTATTAATAATAAAACAATTAAATAATTTTTTGAATAATAATTAAGAATAGGACTTCAAAGAAAATTATTCTTATATATTTGTAAAAATTTATTAAAGCATTCATATTTTTCGTTCAGTTTGGCAATTTACGGATTTTTCAATGAAAACGGGAAAAACTTTTAAAAAAGTTTCTTTTATTTTATTTTGTTTTAAATGTTTTATTTTAAAGTAAATCTGAAATGAAGAAGTCGCCGTAGTCTAGTAGGTAGTGTGTTGGCTTATTAGTCGTAAAGACAGGGTTCGAGCCCCAGACCAGACATCAAGACAAAGTAAGAAAATTATTTCTTCGGCGGCTTCCTCTCAGCATATTTCTGGCAAAAACTCTAAGAGTAAATAAAATTACCATGAAAAAGTTTCTCAAAAATCTGTCGTTCGAAGTCGACTTTAAACTGTAGGTCTCACCACTCATGTATAAAATTAAAACACACAACATAAGTGGTGTCAGAAACTATGACGTTGTACAATTGGCCAACTCGACCTCCGGGTACTGTACTTGTCTTAATTGACAAGTACAAATCCTCCTAACATAACCTAAATCTCAAACGAATTCCATCAAGCGGAAAATTCTTCAAAAACTTACGAGAGATTTTCACAAAATCCCCTCTTAGGGCATTATATTAATTGGGAGGAAGCTGTTGTGCTAAATTAAAAAAAGGGAAATGAACGAATAATACAACAAACCCTTTACAAAAAGAAATAATGAGCAAAATAACAATTTCTATAACTAGAACAAAGGCAAAAAAAAATATTGAATTTATTTTGCAGATGAAATAAGTCGTGGAATTATTTTTTATAGTTAATTTTTATTTCACCATTTTTATGCTCAGGCTAATTCAAAATATCCTAGAGGCAAAAGAGTAAATTACCTGTTTTTCCTCTTCTCAATTCATTACCCTTTATTTTACTGTTTAAATTCTACTGCTTATAAATGCATTTGTAAAGGATGATCTGTGACAACCTAAATTGAAATGCTATTGCCAACAATTTTGTGGTTTAATAAAATATACCTTTGGAATAAAGATGAGTAGTCAGGAACTAAGAAATTTCATACTGCATTCTCCATATAAAGGACATTTTCTGCCTATTTCAGATTTTTTTATAAACTTTATTTCGATTTTGCGGGCCTTAAACTTAAGCTTATACTATGTTCAGATATGCAGTTTTATTGAGTCTATATTCGCTTAATTGAGTACAAGTGTTCAGGCAAAAAAATATACACAGTTAAGCTGCTTAGTCAATATTCATTTGACAGCTGGTAAACCAAACAGCTTGTTGTTTCATCAGCATTGTTTTTATTTTGTTTTTTTTTTTTTTTTGTTTGTTGTTTTTGACATTTGAGTTGTCAAATATCAACAGAAAGTGTTCAGTTAATTGTAATATGCTCACTGAACATATTTAAGACAGTGCTGCATTTTAAGTTTTACTCAATATTATAGCAATTTGCGTATTTATTGCGCAATTATTAAATGAAACTTTATATGAAATATTGAGCTCAATAATTGCGTTTATTGCGATTTGGTACTCTATTTCATTTAAAAATTGTTCTCTCATTTTCTCTTGAAATCCTGGTTGCGTTTGTGTTTGCACTTGGGTTTGTATGTATTATTTTGCCCAGAATTGCATTCATGTGTTATTGCGAAGGTGTTATTTATTGATACAATAAATCCAATCGTGTTTCTCTTTAAATTTTAAACTGAAAATATATTCATTTTCCAATCTACTTTTATTTATTATTTTTATTTGTTTCCTGCATTTCCACTTTGTTTATTTAGCTTTGGCATGGATATGTTGACATGCAAATAGATACACACACATACATACAGTCGATCACAAAAGTTTAGGTACCCCAATATATTTTAGCAATTTCATGAATGTTGAGCAATAAATTGATGTTTTTTGTTAATTTATTGCTATTTTCAAATGAAACAATAACAATTTTAATATTTTTCACAAACCAAGAGAAAAATAAGCACAAGTAGCTGGTGATGCCATATTTTTGCACCGTAAAAGTCTAGGTACCCCTAAGAAGAACTCAGAGTATATTTAAAATTTCAAAAGCGCAATATATTAAAGTGTTCTCTCTTGAACAAGCACTTTATTTAACCCATTTGGCACTGAATGTACCAATTTTGTTTAACGTTTTCTGTTGACATTTGTCGCCATTCATCCATGAGCAAGTTTGAAGCTTAGCAACTAAGCAGCCGTTCTTTCAAATGATCTCCTAAATACTCTCTTGAATTCATATCGGAATTTTGTGGAAGAAATATATAGGCGTACCTGTTCACTGTATGACTTTTAACTGTGAGTCCATACAAAGTGTAAATGCGTATTTTATTTGTTTGGTATTCGTATATTAAAAGTTTAAACATAAGTTAATATAATAAGATAGTCTGTTTTGTAAGTTATGGTATAATTATAGGAAAGTTTTTGGCAAAATTATAATGAAACTGATGAATGGAAAAAAAATTAAGTGGCATACTTGGTTCGTATTATTTATTATATCCTAAAAAGTACCAATTGCCTATTGAAGTCCTTGCTAGTTGCTAAAATCCACAATTTCTGTTTAAGCCAACTGTGCCGACGGTATAAGAGCCTACATACATCCTCCTCCAGCGAAGAGTGTGACTTTTTGCACGAGTAAATGAATGATAGGCTAATCCTTCTGTTTAGCAGCAGTCCCTATAAAAGTGATTATCCGGAAAACAGTATTTTCGGCCGAATTCGACCGGTGTTCATACTCGTATCCCTTAACGAATTGGATTTATATGTTAAACTATAATCACACATCACCAAATTACAATTTTTAAGTTATTTAAAAATATTGTTACGTTTTTACCTTTTAAAAATGTTTAAAATATTAGCTAGTAAATTGCAAATAAAAAAAAAAAACAACAACAATTGCTTTTCTTTGTTATAGCTCTGTCTATACATAAACAATAACAATTACTGGACAATTAATTGTTCGACAGATCTATGTAACGAAGATCTTCAAACGACGATTATTCTCTTCAATCACACCGCGTCTTCACACAAGACTGACTGAATTTTTACTGATTCCGTTGCCTGCTTTGTTTGTCTTGCCTTTTATATGGCAGGGTAAACAGTCTGATGAATGCTCTTTAAGGCGAATGTTTGTGGGTTTGTCTTCTCGAGATATCTATAAATGTAAACAATGTTGTTTCATCATTATTTTTTGTATATTTTGTTTGTTGTTCTTATTGTTTATTCAAAGAGGAATAACAAAGCAATTATTGTTGTTTACATTGCTGTTGTTTACATCATGTAAACAGTGGTACACAGAATTGTGCGAACAATAAAGAATATAATTAAAACTAAACGTTAATTTAATTTTAATGTATTTGCAATATACGAGCTCATATTTTAAACGCTAACATGTAAAAACGCAGAAATGTTAAAACTATTGAAGTGCAGCCATTTTATAGTTTTTCTCTTTCATTGTCCATTTGACCACAATTCAATGTACTCGCATAGCCATACACTTGCAATCTTTCCTGACAGAAACAGCGTTAATTAAAAACCTATTTATTGAGCAGTAATTAATAACAACGTACTTTTCACACTCTTACATAAAAAATCGATATGCAAAGGATTATAACATACAGCGTCATTTAAAACGAACTCAACAAATCGTGACTTTAAAGCAAAAAGATTTTTTTTAAAGTAAAAATAATTTTTATTAATTGCAGAATCTATAATTTACATCTAGATCCAGTCTCTAAAACGTTAATTAAAATAAGTTCCTGGTACATAATAGCAATAAAATAAAAATTAAAAATTCAGTGAAAAATTGCACGAAAAAGTTGGCGTATTATTTTAATAGCAAATTTCAAATCTATATTCATTGAAATAATATTTGGCTTGAATAGCTAACTTTGCGTTTCAAATCGTCTGCAAATTATGTTTTAGTTATTCCGTTCTGCTCCATCCAAGAGCGACCAATGTCTTCCGAAAAGGTTACTATTTGCTATGCATTGTTAGTCATTTTTTTAATTTTTCTTTTTTAAATGATGTAAGAAAGAAATATTTTACATCTGGTGCTAGCACGCATCCACACGGCATTGTGTCATCACCACCATGCTTAACCGTCTCTAGAGATCAAGCTCTTCATTGCTATTTCCTCCATACTAAAGTAGATTCGTAAAGATACAAATTACGTATTTCGACGGGTCTAAAGAAAACCCATAATCCCAACACTCATTTGATATGCGTATGGAGGAAGAAAAATAAACTCAATCCAAAGAACTAGCGTGAAATAGTTAAGCATGGCCTCGGTAGTACAATATTGTTGGCATGGGTGTCGGGAAATAATAAATGAGGGAGAGTATTTAAACATTGTAAAGAACAAATTTGCCAAAACTTCGAAATGTCATGAGTGAAAAAATTAACTTCAAGTTAAAAATTTTCAAAATTTTTGATGATTCTTATGTGTTCATTGAAAAATGTGTCCTTTTTGCCGTTGGAGCAACCACCGGAAGTTGACTAATGATTGCGCAAAGCGTAATAACAATATTTGCGAAATACGGAAATATTAAACTACTTTTTGGTAGTCGTTCAAACGTACAAAGAGCAAATTCTCAAGTAAAAAACAAGAACTATAAAAAATTTTGAAAATTTTTGAAATGAAAGTTCATTTGATAAGATGCATATATAAAAAATATAACACGACTGTTATACTATTTAAATAATAACTACGGTAATTTTTGCCCGATTTTATCAAGCGAAGTGTCAATGTCTTCACAATATAATGTACTTGTTTTATATTTTTTAACTAAAATTGAGAATGGCTAAACTTGAAAAAATAAGAAAAAAATAATATATTCCAAGTTTACCCCATCAAAACTCATAACATATTAGTTTGAACAAAGTTTTTATATATACCGTTTTAAAGGCTAATCTCTACCCTTTCGAAAAAAAAACTTTGAATTCTTAAAATAGATTCAAACATATTTGGGTAATCAATAATTTTGGGTGAAAAGATCATAAAAACCGTTTTTGTCAAACAAAACAGGATTGGAGGGTCCGAAAAAAATATATAAAAAAGTATTTTTGAGTTCTACTCAACCTAGTGAATAACTTATACTATTTAGTTACTTGGGTGTATTTTTGCTGTCGCACCGTGTTATTATTACAAATTATTATTTAAAATTCATAAAATTGCATTCACTTATTGGAGTACCTAGACCTTTGCTATCCACTGTATAAAACACAAGAAAATCTGCGTAATGGAATATATGTATGTATTACATTACATTTATATGTATGTATATATAATCACAATTTTTTTATAATTTACTTAGTAATGCCAGAACATACCTTATTTGCTTGTTTCCCCATTTATTAAAAGCAAAAGTGTAATAAATTTATATCAGCTTCATAATGTACAGCAGGATATGTAGCTTTATGTGAAAACTAGTAGCATGGAATATACAAAAAGTGTATTCAATACATGATACAAGGTCGTGTGAATCGGCCATATATTTTGAATAAATCTTTAAACCGCTATTTTTATTTATTTATTTATTTATTAATTACAATACAATTACAAATTATATCCTAATTATATACGAGCGAAGTAACTTGACTATTTGCTCGGTGTAGTGTCACAGACCAGAGTCTCTGGTGAGAATCGAACCCACGACCCTCACGCTAATAGTCTAGCACACTACCCACTAGACTACCAGGGCACCCAAACCGCTATTTTTTTTTACTAAAATTTCGAATACTGCTTTCTTCTTTTAAGAGTAAACTATAAAAAGAGAACTCTTGTAAGGGAAGGAAAACGTAATTCCTTATCTGGATGTACGACTGTACATAGTATGAACAAATATTGAGAGCAGATATATTTATATCCTATTGGCTTAAATAGATTTGTATAAAATATTATATGGCTATGCAGAATTCTGAAGATTCCTAAATTGTTTCTCTTTTCTTTAGCTTGTCCTTATAATTCTATTCTTAAGTCACGTAAAAATATTGTCTTTGTGGTATAACTCCCAATACATACTCGTAAGTAAGTACGAAGTAACATAAATAATTCCAGCTATCAATATAACAATCAACAATCTATCGAATTATTAAACACCTTTAAAGTGTTTCCAATGTGACCAGAACACATCGCATATAGACACTGTAGCAGAATACAAAAGTTTTACGCTTAAAGGATAATTTCAAAGGAGATACGTTAAAAAGGAAATGTTGAAATCAAGCTGTTTGTATTGTTTGTATGTGATATAAGCCAACTATTTTAGTGCTCATATAATATGGATAAATAGTCGTCTGTCTGATAATAGTCTGTCTGTATATTTTGGATTGAATTCTTGATGGATAGATCTTCTTACATGGTAAGATGTAAGAATTCAATCCAAAATATATTTCAAAGACTATCAAACATGGTGGCGGTAGCATCATGGTACGATGGTAATTCTCTTATTATGGTGTGGGTCCTCTATATCGTATGCAGAATATAGTGAAATCGGCTGATTACATTGAAATTTTTGAAAAATACAATACTGCAGTATGCCAAAGAAAATATGCCACTCATCTGGGTCTTCCAGCAGAATAATGACCTAAAGAGTACTACAAATTACACAAAGATGTGGTTCCAGAACCAAAAAATCAATGCTTTAGAATGGCCAGCACAGTCCCCTGATTTAAAAATACATCAAATTGCGACGTGCTTTGGAATCTTATACAGGATGCATGGAAGGCAATACCGCTACATGTTTGACAAATTTTGGTAGACTCAATGCCTAGAAGATGTGCTGCTGTTCCGGATAACAAAGGATCCGCAACAAAGTACTAATGTGACACTAAGGCTTTATGCAACAATATCAGTACAAATATCTATTTAGTTTTACTTAAGTGAAACTTTTTTTTTACATGTGAAACTATATAAATTCATACAAAATCACATAAAAATCAAAATATATTATAGGAATAACAAAAATTTTGTTTGCAATCTTTTTTCTACCGTTTAAAAAAATTAAATCGGTTAAACAAGAAAGAATTTTCGATTTTTTATTCGGGTGTAAATATAATGTAAGCTTGGGTTTGCACTGTCCTATTATTTTCGACATAACTGTATATATGTAGGTATACCTTTTTAAAGTCCCATACCTCCTCTTTCTAAGAAAGTTGACATTCGTGATATTGGTTCAGAAGTGTTTGTGTAATCAATTAATTTGTGCGTAAAATCCAAAATAACAGTTCTTATCAAATAAAACAAGTTTAAAAGGTTTAAGAAATAAAAAAAAAATATTTTTTAATTCTACTCGACAAAACTAATAACCTACACTATGTCATTAGCTGGGTGTATTTCATTTTTTGTCGCATAGTGTTATTTGAACCAACTGACAAAGCTATTTACTCGCATAATGCTCATGTTTAACGCATATTTAAAATTCATAACAACGAGTATGTGACGTATGAGTGATATTTAATTCCATTACTTTGCAAACTAGTGCTGTAACTATTACTTTTCACCACTCGATACTACTCAATACTTTTCATTTGGGTACTCAATACTACTCGATACTTTTAACGGCTTTTTAAATTTAAAAACGTAGTATTTTTCTGTTTATTTGCTTTTTATTATAAAAAATAAATAAATTAGAAAAGTTAACTTTTATTTCAACGTTAACGAATTAAAAAAATTAAATTAATTAAAAAATTTGTACTTTGAGTGTGTGCCAAACGGTAGCAATTTACTCCAAAAAGTAAATTTTTGACATTTATAAGTTAATACAATTTCACCAGCTTATTGGGCGACATACATTTTTGACAAATGAAATGAAAATTTTGAAAACTAATAAATAAAATATTTTACAAATTAAGTTACAAATTCAAAATTTGTTTTAGAATTACAAGTAAAAAATCAATATAGCGTACACAAAGTGTTTCTTTTGTTAAAAATGCAGAAGTTCTTGAATGATTAGTGGTATATGTCAAAATTTACTACAGATAAGAAAGATTTCATTTGTCAAAGAAGAATTGAAAATTTTTCTCATCTTAAGAAAAATTTGATTGAAAAAGCTTTGTTTTTGTTAGCAATCATTGAAATGCAAAAATAATAATTTTTCAACATTTTCACGTTTTAGTGAATTGCGCCTTTCTGTCAGGATCTGACCAGCTTTTGAAAACACTCTTTCACTAGGGACTGACGTTACCACAATAGCCAAGTATTTGTTAGCTAGTTAGCTAAAAAGGGATATTTATTTTCATTCATTTTACACCATTCTAAAGGGCACTTCTTTCTTTCAAGTGTGTGCTCATTTATATATTGTTCCAATTAAGCAAATGATTTTTTGATATTCTTATTTGCATTTGATTCTTTGTCTAATTCATCCCAAATAGATTTTTCACTTAAAACCTCGTCCAATAAATTATCTAAAGGCCGTGTCAGCTAAAACTTTTTTGCTTTGCGTGACGTTTATATCTTTGAGAGAAAAGCGTAAAGCAAAAGGTGTATGACACAACAAGAACTTTGACAACACTCGCGTTGTTTGTTTATCTTTTAAAAGTGGTTGGTGCGTAAGTTTTGCTTTTAGCATTATGTGTTTAAATAGACTAAAAATGGATTTGGAGGATTTATTGGACATACTTATAATTGTACTGCTAATGTACGAAGCATTGGAGCTGTTTAATATTAATTTAAGGAAAAATATTAAAAAAATAAAATTTACGAACAAATCTGCCAAAAATATTTACAGAATAATCAACAGCTGATTGTCAAAGCACGCAAAAAGATGAGAGATGCCCCACTTTTTGCTTTGCGTTGCGTTAAAAGCACTTTATGTGACAAGTGCCATATAAACATGTACATTTATCTTAAATGTCAAAGCGAATTTGTAACGCAACGCGAAGCAAAAGTTCTATCTGACATGGCCTTAATTCAATTTCTTCATTTGTATCCATCTTTTGATTTGACAATTGTTTTGTTAAGAGTTGCATTTTTAATCTTCAGCTGAGTTGTATATTTAGAAGAGTTGAATTTTTTATACTATAGCCGTTAAATTTAAACAAATTATATTGTGCTCATTTAACTCAAAAGTATTGAGAACTTACTTTTTAGTATTGAGTATCCAAAAAATTTGCTAAATACTCGATACTCGATACCCACTACTCAATTCTTTAACAGCACTATTGCAAACGACAAAATCAAATTTTTTTTATTATTGCATACTTTCCAGAGCAATTCTTTAAGTACATGTCATATGGTGAGTATAAGTAATATATTTTAAATTTAATTAAATACAAAGTATACGGTTTATTTGGAATTAATGAAATTTACAGGCTAATGCACTTCATTAATATTTTGCAGAATAACTTACATATTTGAATGACCAAATAAAAATAAAACGACAAAATAAAAAAAATAAAATACACCCAGCTAATGACACAGTGTAAGTTGTGAGTTTTGTTAGAAGTAGAAGTAGTGTTTAGAGTAGAACTTAAAAATATTCTTTTTATATTCCTTAAACCCTCTAAAATTGTTTTATTTGGCAAAAACTGTTATTTTGGACTTTACGCAAAAATTTATTGATTACACAAACACTTCTGAACCGATGTCCAAATTTTAAACCTTATAAAAAAGAAGAGGGATGATGGACCTTTAAAATATTTTTTCAAGTTTGTCCGTTCATAGTAGAAAACTTTAATTAAAAAATAGGAAATAAGTGATCGATTATTTTATATTTTTTAATTAAATTCTGCTTGATAATATTAAATTAAACTTGAAAAAATGAGAAATAAATCTTATTTTCCAAGTTTACCCGATCAATGCTCATAACATGTAAGTTTGAACCATATGTTTGTTCATTTTTTAATTTTAAATGCTCATTTCTCCCCATTTTGGATTTTGAAAATATGTTAAAAAATATTCGGGTAATCAATAATTTTGTATGAAAAGATCAAAAATACCGTTTTTGTCAAATAAAACAAGTTTGGTGGGTTCAAGATATAAAAAAAAAATATTTTTGAATTCTACTCAACAAAGCTCACAAACTACACTATGCTGGGTGTATTTTGACTGCCGCACCGTGTTGTTAGCTGCTATTCTCGGATGTTTTCTGTGTGGAAAACACTGGGTGGATTTGTCGATGTGCCATAGAGTCCATTAATGCCAAATAAATTAAGTTTCTCCCATTGAAGTCAATGTTTGCAATTTGAAATGTAAAAATTTATGACTTGATGTTAAAACCACAAATTGTTGCTAAATTCCAAATAATTTCCAAACAAACTTTTGTTGCAGTTGTGTTGTATGATGGCAAAAGCGAAAAACTACATTGAATGAACAATTATTTCGTTTTCATATTCAAAACACGTACTGTTTCACAGCGGTATTTTAATATTTGTTCTAAAGTTTTTTTGTTTCGTTCTACATAAACAGAGTCAAGAGAAAAAAATGTTTTAAAATATTTTTGAACTCCACTTCTGTTCTTTTTTATTTTTGGCAATACATTGTACAGAATTTATAAAATTGGAACAAAAGATAGAAGTGCGTAAATACACTTTGAATATTTGATATTTCATTAAAAAAAAAAAAAAGCAAAAAAGAGTAAAATATTTGTTTCATTTGTCATGTGCTGAGCTGTATCTAAATTAACAATGAAATCAACTTTTGGAATAGTTTTAAAAATCATGTTTAAAATAGCAAAGTAATGAAATAGTGACATCATAGGCGTGTAGTGATGGCTACAACCTATCCTCCGAAGCCGCAGAAACGAAACATGGAGAACGTTTGTTGAGGAAAGGATTATTAACTGCATGAAGTCAGTCAAACAGCGTGAAAGATCACTTACTCTGCCAATTTCCAAATACAATTTCTTACTTAATTGGCCATTACATCCCTTTACTGACTATTACGACATAGCTTCTCACATCACTCATGTTGTATGTATTATATGTCAATGAGTGGCGAGCGATAAATTTGAGTAGATTTTGTAAAACAATTTTTATTTACTCGCAGAGTTTTTGGCAGAAATCTGCTGACCTGGTGCTTGAACCGTGGTCTTACGTCTAATAAGCCAGCACACTACCTACTAGACTACGGCGACTTCAAAGTTCTATGTTCTGATTTGATAAATCAAATTTACATTAATGTAAAATTGATTAGAAGTATTCGTATTACATGAGGATATTTTTACTAATACTGCTATTGCTACAGCAATACTACAAAAGATATTTTAAAAGGCTCAAAAAATTATTACACAAGAAGACAAGAAATATTAAATACAAGAGTGACTGCTAGGACGCTGCAAACAGAATGATTTCGGATTTTCGGAGATGTAAGAATTCAATCCAAAATATATTTTAAAGACGATCAAACATGGTGGCGGTAGCATCATGGTACGATGGTAATTATCTTATTATGGTGTGGGTCCTCTATATCGTATGCAGAATATAGTGAAATCGGCTGATTACGTTGAAATTTTTGAAAAATACAATACTGCAGTATGCCAAAGAAAATATGCCACTCATCTGGGACTTACAGCAGGATAATGACCTAAAGCGTACTATAAATTACGCAAAGATGTGGTTCCAGAAACAAAAAATCAATGTTTTAGAATGGCCAGCACAGTCCCCTGATTTAAAAATACATCAAATTGCGACGAGCTTTGGAATCTTATACAGGATGCGTGGAAGGCAATACCGCTACATGTTTGACAAATTTTGGTAGACTCAATGCCTAGAAGATGTGCTGCTGTTCCGGATAACAAATTATCCGCAACAAAGTACTAATGTGACAATATCAGTACAAATATCTATTTAGTTTTATTTAAGTTAGTTATAGTTTTAAGATTTCATGGTTACCTTATTTTTTTTACATGTGAAACTATATAAATTCATACAAAATCGCATAAAAATCAAAATATATTATAGGAATAACAAAAATTTTGTTTTCAATCTTTTTTCTACCGTTCAAAAAAATTATATCGTTTAAACAAGAAAGAATTTTCGATTTTTTATTCGGTTGTAAATATAATGTAAGCTTGGGTTTGCACTGTCCTATTGTTTTCCACATAACTGTATATATGTAGGTTTACCTTTTTAAAGTCCCATACCTCCTCTTTCTAAGAAAGTTAACATTCGTGAGATTGGTTCGGAAGTGTTTGTGTAATCAATAAATTTTTGCGTAAAGTCCAAAAAAAAACATTTTTTATCAAATAAAACAAGTTTAAAACGTTCAAGAAATAAAAAAAAAATATATTTTAATTCTACTCGACAGAACTAATAACCTACACTATGTCATTAGCTGGGTGTATTTTTTTTTTTATTATTTTGTCGCATAGTCTTATTTGAACCAAATGACAAAACTATTCACTCGCATAATGCTAATAATTATTATTTAAAATTCATAACAAGTATGTGACGTATGAGAGATATTTAATTCCATTACTTCGCAAACGACAAAATCAATTTTTTTTATTTTATTGCATACTTTCCAGAGCAATTCTTTAAGTACATGTCATATGGTGAGTATAAGTAATATATTTAAAAATGCAATTAAATAGAAAGTATACGGTTTATTTGGAATTAATGAAATTTACAAGCTAATGCACTTCATTAATATTTTCCAGAATAACTTACTTATTTGACTGACCAATTACACAAAAATTTATTGATTACACAAACACTTCTGCACCGATGTCCAAAATTTAAACCTTATAAGAAAGAAGAGGGATGATGGGCCTTTAAAATGATATACATATATGTATTATTCGACTTAATGAGATTTGATGAGGTAAACTTGACAAATGCGATTGTTTTTCATATTTTTTCATAGTAGAAAACTTTAATTAAAAAATATGAAATAAGTGACGACATTCTGAAAGTCTATTATCTTGTGAAGAGATTGATAATTCGTTTGATCAAATCGAACAAAAATTACGGTGGTTATTATTTAAAGAGTCTAACAGTCGAGTTAAATTTTTCATATTATGTATGTATGTATATTTTTCAAATGAAGTTTAACGTTAGAGCGACCACCAATGTCCAATGGCAAATGTTTGCGCAAAGAGAAATAATAATATTTGCAAAAAACATAAATATTAGCCGACTTCTGGTAGGCGTGCAAACGTGAAATTGGCACATTTTGCGATATACAATCAAGATTCACCTAAACTTTTGAAAATTTTTGAACTGAAAGTTCATTTGATAAGATAACATACATATATTAAAAATATAAACCGACTGTTATACTATTTAAATAATAACTACTAATAACGAAGTGTCAATCTCTTCACAAGATATTTAACTTTCAGAATGTTATCGTTTGTTTTATATTTTTTAATTAAATTCTGCTTGCAAAATATTAAATTAAACTTGAAAAAATGGGAAGTAAATCATATTTTCCATGTTTACGCGATCAATGTTCACAACATGTAAGTTTGAACCATATGTTCATGTATACAATTTTAAAGGCTTATTTTTCCCCATTTTGGATTTTGAAAATAGGTTAAAAAATATTCGGGTAATCAATAATTTTGTGTGAAAAGATCAAAAATACCGTTTTTGTCAAATAAAACAAGTTTGGAGGGTTCGAGAAATATAAAAAAAAAATATTTTTGAATTCTACTCAACAAAAGTTACAAACTACACTAACTTGGTCTATTTTGATTGCTGCACCGTGTTATTAGCTGCTATTCTCGGATTTTTTCTGTGTGGAAAACACTGTGTGGATTTGTCGATATGCCATAGAGTCCATTAATGTCAAATAAATTAAGTTTCTACAATTGCAGTGAATTTATGCAATTTGAAATGCGAAAATTTATGACTTGAAGTTAAAATCACAAATTGTTGCTAAATTCCAAATTATTTCCAAAAAAACTTTTGTTCAAGTTGTGTTGTATGATGGCAAAAGCAAAAAACTACATTGAATGAACAATTATTTCGTTTTCATATTTAAAACACGTACTGTTACACAGCGGAATTTTAATATTTGTTTTAAAAGTTTTTTTTTGTTTTGTTATACATAAACAGAGTCAAGAGAAAAAAATGTTTTAAAATATTTTTGAACTCGTCTTCTGTTCTTTTTTCACTTTTGGCAATACATTATAGAGAATTTATAAAATTGGAACAAAAGAAAGAAGTGCGCAAATACACTTAGAATATTTGATATTTCAATTAAAAAAAAAAAAAAACAAAAAAAAAACGATTAAAAATTGGTTCCATTTGGCATGTGTTGTATTGTATCTAAATTACGAATAAAATCAACTTTTGCGGAGTAGTTTTAAAAATTATGTTTAAAATAGCAAAGTAATGAACATTTTTATTTGCATCATTTTAGATTTGAAAGAGTGGGAGTGAAACGCATCTGGCGTTGACATGATATGTTTGTAATGATGACCACAACCTATCCTCCGAAGCCTCAAAAACGAAACATGGAGAACGTTTGTAGAAGAGAGGATTATTATCTGCATGAAAGCAGTCAAACAGCGTGCAACATCACTTTCTCGGCCAATTTCCAAATACAATTTCTTACTTAATTGGCCATTACAGCCCTTTAGTGACTGTGTGTTGTATGTATTATATGTCAATGAGTGGCGAGCGATAAATTTGAGTAGATTTTGTAAAGCAATTTTTATATACTCTCAGAGTTTTTGGCAGAAAACTGCTTAGTGGAAGTCGTCGTAGAGATATTTTTTCATATTTCGTCTTGACGTATGACCTGGGGTTTGAACAGTGGCCTTATGTCTAATAAGCCAGCACACTACCTACTAGACTACCGCGACTTCTATGTTCTATGTTCTGATTAGTGTGTTCTAAATCAAATCAAAATCAAATTCACATTACATTTAAAATTCATTAGAAGTATTCATATTACACGAGGATATTTTTACTAATACTGCTATTGTTACAGCACTAATACGGTGGATGTTTAAAAAGGCTCCAAACATTAGTACACAAGAAAACAAGAAATATAAAATACTAGAGTAACTGCTAGGACGTTGCAAACAGAATGATTTCGGTCAAGAAAAGGTCTATCACATACTAAAATTAACAAATCCGTTTACTACATGGGCATAGGTTCGATTCTAATTCCTACTTTCAGCAAAAAGGGACACAGAAGGAGGAAAATCAAGTAAAAGAGCAAAAATTAATTAATAGAAGAGGTTGTGTGTTCTATCATGAAATTAATAAAGCTCAGATTAGTATTTATTTAAATTTCTAAGGAATTCTCCCTTAATGACCAGTTTTTCGCTTAGAAGCTCTACATTTTATTGTTATGATCGAAACATATTTGGCATAATAAGGGCCATTATTATAACTTGCCATAACTAAAACGGGGATTTTAACGGCCAGATAAATTGTTTTTCACTATTATAAGTGGACAATAAGGTGAAAGTGAACGTTAAGCTAACGGGAGGATCATCCTAACGGCAACTTTTAATGTTAAGTTTTGTTAGAACTTGCCATATTACATGTTATTTTCAATACGACCACTTCAAATATAAACAAAATAAGTAAAAAACTTTCACTGAATGCCACTACGTTTAAAAAAAATTGCCATATTTTTAAAAAAGTTAACTTTATTTTATCTGTAAGTTGTAATAACGAAAAAAGTTAAAGGTAACTTTAAAGTTCACTTTAGCTAACGTTACCTTTAACCAAACCCAACTTTAACGGCAAGTTGTAATAATGGCCCTAAATGTGTTTAAATTTTTGGTAAATTTTATAATCGAACATAAATGTTAAATTTTGAAATTTAACACAGTGTTTTCCGTTACAGTAAAAGGTGAACAGTCCCCATTTTCATTCAAATTAATTAATTTCATACCAATAACCACAACACTTACGGAAGTCACATTTGGAATTTAAATTTACTTTATGAGATAGACAACTAGCCATAGTTGTTGCAAACATTGAAGAAAAATCATCGAATTCAGAGTATACTTAATCAACGTCAATTACAAATAAAGTATACACCCGTAGGCTAGTAGCATTTACGGGTAGCCTTATCTGCCGCAGTAATTAAATATCGAAGAGAGCACAGTATAAAAAGATTTCACTTCTATTTAAAGTTACATTTTGAATTTTTGAATGACCGAAAATAATCTCTAAAATTCTATTTGTGTTTTAATTCAATTATAAATAAACCCACAGTCATTTAAAAAAACTAGATGTAAAACTAAGGCGAAAAAGTTAATGGTGACTTAATTCTCTGCGATTATTGTGTTTCTCTTCTAATGTCATCTTTCAATTCAAGTCCTCTGTGGGGAAAGAAAAAACAGAAATTAACTTTCTTTTTTTTACAACAACATTTTTTCTTACAACACAAATAACAGAAAGAATTAAATTCCAAATAACAGAGTGCAGACCAGAGATCAGCAATGAGTATTCAAAAAGATGAGTAGAATCGAATCATACTCATAATTTCTGATATTTATTCGCATTCATACTTATTTTAGTATGATACTCATATTACTCACATTCAAAGTTTGAAGTACTCATGGTACTCATAGTTAACAATACGTATGATGCTGTTGATTTCGACTCTATGACTCAACATCTACAAGAATCACAAAATAAGTATGATTCACGTATGAACACTACAATCCCCACTAGAAGGTTGTGTGTTTGCTTTGCTTGCTGTCTTTGTCTTCTATCTTTTTATGTAAATGCAACAACAACTAAGACTGTAAATTTTGAGGAATGATTCCAGTCGCTCGAATCATTTATGAGTATTATAAGTATTTTTCTAAAGGTATGAATTTGAATGAGTAGGCATATGAATCAAACATATTTAGCATGGTATGAGGTCGATGTCAACGTTGTACTCATACTCATTGTACTCATACTTATAAATCAACGTTGTACTGAGTACGAATGGATCAGAGTTAAATTGCAATATTGTCACTTCTATTCAAAATTTCAGGAGTTCTTATGAGCAGCGAAAAAACGATTCATTGCTGATCACTGGTGTAAACTATAATTGTTTTTTTTTTGTAGTAACATTAGCAGCACTTGCCTGAACACACTTGTGATTATATTTTCATTTTTGAAAATGAAACTGTAAAGTAAACAATTTACCATGAATATCTGTTTCATTCGCGTAGATAAAGTAAAAAACCATAGAGGAAAAAATACCACGAAGTGAAATCGCATGATTTCTTAAGAATTTTAAGATAATTTTATTGCTGGCGTATTCTAGTACGAAGTCTCGAAATATAAAATATACGTCTTTTGGTGTTTTCCTCGCAATTTTTCTTACCTTGAGAATTGAGAAGCTTCTGTCAATTCGAACTGTCGTTCGGAGTCGACTTTTTAAAATGTAGGTCTTACCACTCATTAATAGAAATTAAAACACATAATATTTGTGGTGTAAGAAGACAAAGTTATTTGTTATAAAAATCGTTGCTGCAATAAATTGCTTGTACCACGCGTGGTTTTGCATCGTGTTTCTAAAATTACATGTCGTCCACATCCATGCCTTTCAGTTGAGGCATCAAGACCTTCGTTATCATATTCCTTTGCAATTTTAGCCTTATCTTCAAAATCTGCACCAGGCTGCTACCGTTCTTGGTGTTTGTGTTTCTCATTGATTCGTGATTTCGTACAATCTCATTTCTTCATTTGAATATTGTGATATTACACATATGCTAGCGTCAATAGATCATTCAAACGATCAAAAATTCTCGATGTTATCTCACATACACTTTGATTTATTTAAATATAAAGATCAGAAGCGCTTAATGACATAGCCTATATAAGCGTACCCCCTGAGTTTCTTGTTTTTTTTTTAGTTTTTAATGCCTTATTTTCCATATGTGACCAGAGGCAAATAAGAATACTTTTAAAAAGGAACGTACAATATCATCATTGTGACTATATTCACATAGATTGTATATTATACGGAAAACAACATTTAAATTTTTAAACGTTGTCCTCATCTTTTGATACCCTCAGCTATGATGTAAACAACAACAACACATAAGCAACATCTTGCTTCAGGTTATATGAAGGTCTCGAGACCATGGGTAGTAACAATGTTTAAAAATCTAAACAGTGTTGAATGAAAACATACCAACAATTACAGCCAAACCTCAAACGAATAAATTAATCTTAATGTGTGTGTACACTGTAAGCATTTACTTCACAAACACACAAATAAAAAAGTTTTAATTAATTTTTGGTTAATGCAGTTTTAGTTTATCAACAGTTGTATCCATCTGTTAAACAGCCTATTTAACTGTTGATTTTCGGTTGGAAGCTGTGTAATTGGCTATTACAACCCTGAACTCTTCAGTCAATTATGTATGTATGTAAAGTAATTTGTGCAAGTACTTATTCTTGCTAGAGACATTTAAACACCTGCTAATCAATATTTGAAGGGTTATTGGCAGCACATGTTGCCAAAAGTTTGTTGAAATTACTATTCCATATTGCTATTTGCATGCGCCACCCGTGGCATCCGAAATCATATTCAAACATTGCTGTCATAAAATTTTCTGTCTAACAAAATGCGTTTCATTGATATTCAAAATATATTTCTTTATTTTTTTATGAATTAAATGTGTGTAACTGTAAAAAACAATCCTAAACTTAAAACAAATCATGGTGAAGGGAATAGTTTAGTACACTATTAATAAAAATTCAAAACAATTACTTTTTCCTTCAATCAAAGTTCTAAAAATTTTACTCAACTCATTCTTAGAATAATTTACGATGCTATAAAAGGTTGTTTTTACTTTATTTTTCAGTGTAATATTTTTACAATATCAAGTTACACACTCTACAAAAATTTCTATAATGATGGTGTTAGCATGAGAATATTTTGAATTTAATATTATATTACATGTAATGTACGAGTAAATTTAATATAATAGCAATCATAATCATGTTTACTTGTATACTTCTTTGTTTAGATTACGACATTTTCACTGAGAATAAATTGAATATAAATATATGAAGTTACATGCAGTGGCGAACAAAAGTGAATACATAATATTAAACAAATATTTACACATGTATATTATTTATTAGAATTCATATGTAAAATACTATTATAAAATATTATATTTTATTCCCTGATTAAAAACAAAATTCTATCTAACAAGTATGTAAATATGTACATACATACATATATACATAATTGGACATTACAACCCTTTAGACAGTATTACGACAGTTTCTCACACCACTTATGTTGTGTACGTTAATTTTTTATACTTCAGTGGCGGGACCTACAGTTTAAAGCCGACTCCGAATGAAAAATTTTGAGAAACTGTTCATGGCAATTTTATTTAACAATGTAAATCGATTTTTTTCAGAATAAACTTTTTGGAATATAAAATAGAAAAATACCGAGCTTCATTAAAATTAGCAACGATCGTCAACCACCGCCCAAAATCAAACTAAACCAGTGAGATTCTTCAGGACATTAAACACTATCCCAGTACAAACCCAATATAGCCGACCAATATTTTATACAATTACGTTGCATCCAATTGTGGAAATTTACTTTTACACAATATAACGATCGTAGCTCAGTTCATCATAAAATTTATTGTGACTTCAAAATGTTGTTCATGAAAGAAAGGATATTAACGAACAGGTATAAAAGCATAAAACCTACGGATATACATGAATGCAAATGACATTTTAGGAATTAAAACAATTTTCATGACGTTACTAGTACCAATAATAATAAACTGAAGGCTTTAACAAATTTTGTGTATCATACATACACACTGTTTTTAAATTACAACGCATGCAGTTGACAGATTCTTGCTTAAGGTTTTGCTTAACAATGTTAACATCATTGTTGTTCTTGGATTTGCTAAACCAGTGATGAGTTGCCTAAAAATGAATTTCGTTCAAGAATTTTGCGTTTTTCTATTCCTTTTAAACTTTGTCTGGAAAATAAGGTTATCAGCCACACTTCCTATGGTAAACATTATGCGGCGAAACAATTATTTTTCTGGTTGTTTGTTTTTTAATTAAATTTATTTTCTGAACTTTTCACAACTTCATTGTTTATTCTCTGTTACTTATTTTTTGTTACAGTTAAACTTCTGGGTAATAATATGGCATGACAGGACGAAACAGTTGCTAAATCGAAAATAGATTGAAGAAAATACACTTGTTTTGCTGGTTTTCTTCTTTTTCTGCCCATAAGAAAATATTTGACTTTAAAAATTAAATCTTAATGATGCTTGATAATGACAGGCAGGTCGTCTGTTTTCCTGTTTTTTTTTAGTGAATCTACTTATGGGTGCTTTTTGTTGTCTTTTGTGCCCTTAAGTATTGAATTAATTTCTGTTGTGTTGACCTCGCAATTTCAAGTTGAGGATATCGTTCTGTATTCGATATAAAGGTTGACACTTTAATAACAAATTCTTTTAACCCTTATCTATATTAATGGGTCAAAATTACCATAAGAGTCTTTATTGCTCATTTATTCTTTAAATACTCAGCGGATTTTTTTAAACTTTTTTACAATTATATTTTTACTGATCGTTATCGTTTCACAAAGCGTATGTAAAATACTTACACAATTGGTACTTTTGGGTTAAAATTGCCCAATGAAAAAAAATCAATTTACGCATATGATACGAGCTTAGTAACAATTTTGTGGGCATTGACAACATCATAACTAGGAACAGAACAAAAAAATGTTAGATAATAACACACAAGTGTTTTTGTATTTTATAACGGTATTACAAACTGCAACAAAACCAAAAAAAAAAAAAGAATAAGTAGTGTAAATATTTAATTCGTTTATGTGTTTTGAATTGAATACAAATGACAAAATCTTTACTTATTTTGGAACAATGAAACCAGAAGAGATAAGAACTTTTCTTATGCTATAGGAATCAGGCTATGAAAGCCCCAAGGACACATCAAGTGAAGATGAAAACGATCTCGTTGCTGAACTTGCATCTGACTATGACCCCAACTCCTCCTCAGGCGCTAGCATTGTCATTTTCGAAATTCTCGATCAAACTACGGATGAAGTTTGAATGTATCTAAGCAGGACATAATAAATATGACTCCTGGCCCAACGCTATTTCAAGAGCTGATAGTATAAAGTATTTTCTTCTGTTATTTATGCCCAGTGATAATATGAAAAAAGTTGTTGATATGACTAATTTACAAAGAGAGTATAAGTGGTAATGTATTTACAAGAGTACAAGTTATTCAATGGGTTCATTTAGGTCAATCTGTATTTAGAAATAATTGGATTGCTGTAGACGACATAACCATTGGAGCATATATCGGGCTACTTTTGTTGGCGGATGTATTTAGATCTCATGGAGAAGTTTTAGAATCTCTATGGGACGACCGCAAAGGTCTTTTTAGCCAGGAAAAATTTTGCAACTAAAAGGAAACCCTGAAAACTGTTTTCACTTCCTCTTCGATAATGGGAACAAAACAAAAATGGAATGTGTACCTAAAAAAATCGTTCAGGGTTTTTGCTTAGTACATTACTTCACGACAAAAAAATAAGAGCAGGCTCCAAAAATCCAGAAATAATTCATGTCTATAATGAAACGAAATCAGGGGTAGATACATTAGATCAACTTAGAAGAACTTATACATGTAAAAGGAGAAGTAATCGATGACTTGAAGCACTGTTTTTTAATATATTGTGTATATTCGCGTATATTGCCTATGTAGTTTTTCTAAAAATTCATCCACACTGGAATTAAAATATGAAATATAAGAAAAAGCCTTCAAAAGGATTCTACTGAAGTTCCGCAAGCAAAAAATTTATAAAGGAGACGTTGCTACTTTTGTCCAAATCGTTCTAACAGCACCAAATATGAAAATAAATGTTCCGAATGTCAAACATTTATTTGTAAATAGCATTCTGAGATCAATATTGTATATAATGAATGTAAAAAAATAAAAAACTAAATAAATAATAAAATTTTTTGTATTGGGCAAATTTGACCCACTAAAGTCATATGCGTTTTATTTTTGAAATACAGGATAAGGGTTAAGATAAACGAACACTTAAGAAGAAACTTTTTAAATTTTGTGTATTTTTGGATTGTGCTGTCACATATGTTTAATCAATAATAAAAAATGGAGCGCTTTACAAAACAACAACACGTTATAACTGTGAAAACTTATCCTTATATAGTCGCCGTAGTCTAGTATGTAGTGTGTTGGCTTATTAGATGTCAGGCCACGGTTCAAACCTCAGGACAGACATCTCTAACACAATGAAATATGAAACTCGTTCTGTTGTGACTATCCTCAGCAGGGTTTTTGCAAAAACTCTGAGAGTAAATAAAATGTCCATGAAAATATTCTCAAAACTGTCGTTCGAAGTCGACTTTAAACTGTAGGTAACCCCACCCTCTCGCTTATGTACAAAATTAAAATACACAACATAAGTAGTGTGAGAAGTTAGGTCGTAATCCTGTCTGAAGCGTTGTAGTCACCAATTAAGTAGTTGCCATAGTCCAGTAAGTAAAGTGTTTGCTTGTGAGTTCTGACCGCAGCTTTGACAACTCCAACAAAACAAAAAATTGAAAATAAATTCTTTTGGCGATTTCCTCTCAGCAGATTTCTGGCAAGAACTTTGAGAGCAACTAAAATTGCCATGAAAAGTTTCTCAAAAATCTGTCGATCGGACTTTAAACTGTAGGTCCCTCCACTCATGTATAAAATTAATACACAGAACATAAGTGGTGTGAGAAACTAGGTCGTAATCCTGAATGTGCCTTTTAACATATTTTGGAATATTTTTCAAAAATATTTCAAGCGCGGGGGAAAAGATAAAAAGGAAGGATACAGAAACCAAGAACGTAACAATGCGTTGTTCTCAGCGTGCGTTTTTGTTGTTTGACAACTTTTTTATTTATTTTTCTGAAATCACTTATTCTGGTGCTAAAAACAGACGTCGGCAGCAATGTCCCTCAGGGGAAGAACATCTTCAGCTTTTTACACACATATGACACGAACATCAAGAATGTTCGTTAAAAGAGCTAAACAGTAGGCTTCGATCTGATGGATAAAATTAACACACACACACCATGTGAGAAGCTAAGTTGTAATCCTTAATATAGCATTGTAATGACTAATAGTGTAAGTTTTCCAAAGATTTGCGAACTTATGCGTAGACAGTTCGAAAACCTCGAAAAATGATCAGTCAAGAAGAGGCACCTTATGTGTCACACGAAAAAAAAATTAAGAAGCTGAATCGGTTATGGACAGTTCGACTCCTGTGTATCAACGTTGTTGTTGTCGCTAAAAACTCGAAATATGACGTCGTTCTCAACAACTTGAATGAATGAATGAATTTTTACAAAACACAACCGTCTTCCTGTGTATAAAATTCATCAGCAATCAGCTCGTTCAATGTGTAATGGAGCAAAAAGATGTATGAGCCAAAATTTCGAAGAAAGTCATCGGAATGGTTTACTGAATACCAAAATCGTGGACTTCAAGGCTGATAGAACGTTTAAAGAATTCGCGACACACAAATGAGTTTACCGCGACAATTGTTTGTTACTGATTTTTATTTATTGCAACGATTTCCAGAACAGATTATCTGGAGAAATTCTGATGTCAACTAGCCACCGTGAAATTTTTTCTTTGGTGCGAATAAATCAATCAAAAAGTAATTCCTGATCTTAAATCACAGATCTAACTCAACATCGTTGAGTTACAGCGACATATCCTCCAAAAGGCCATGTAAATCTTAAAGTCATCAGAGCCGTGGTGGCTATTTGACGAATATTTTATTCCGTACTTAATCGCAACGTGTCTACTTTGCAATCCATTAAAAAACCAGAACAATCTCAAAAAACACGTACTCTTATTTTGAAAATGAAAATCGCATTTTAATTGTCATCTTCGTTGGTATTGTCAAAACTTTCGATTCAAGTCCCTCGGGCATAATTTATTTTACAAACAGAAAACTCTTCTTTAATCAACTGAAAACACTTCAACAACCTTGTCTTTTCCATCAAATTATTATATCCTTAAAAGTAAAAGAAAAATATTCTAATCATTCGCATAAATTACTAACAAGTTGAAATAAATAAATAATAATTAAGAAAATTTGACTTTTAAATACATTCAATTGATATTATGGCTCAAAGTTACAATCTATATTGATTGTATCATGAGCAACTGTTTGTCAGAAGTACATAAAAAGAGTGACATCACACATAAAATAACGGTCTATTTAGTGAAATATTATCATTAATCCGCTCTGTCATTAGAGTTAATTGCTACGGTTTTTTTACATAAAAGCTGCCAGTTGAATAGAAATCTAATAGCTTAAAGACATTGTTGTTACTTGTTTAGTATTTACAACAAAAACAAGCATTTAATGGATTTGCGTAAATTAATTCTCATGAATTATGTTGCCTGCCTTTAAAATAAATTAAATACTGATGGCAAATTAAATACTGATGACAAACGGATTTGCACAGTGTTCAAGGCATAACTTGTACACAATGCTGGTGACGAAAAAATTAATTAAAATTAAAATAAATGATAAAAAATTTTTTTAAAAATTAAATGAATTAAATGCTATTGTTAAATGATGTCAAATAACCTTTTTTTATTTCGCGGTTTACAGATTTACTTTGTTTAATCTAAGGAGTCAGCATTTAAATATTGAGTTACATACAAATATCGGATGATTTGCCGCTTGCTGTTGCTGTACCTCTACTAACATTGCAAGACTCATTACAAAGGAAGCTTAGTATATACATACATACATAATCAGTACTTATTGAACTGTCTCGAATAGCAATTAGTATTATTTCTTATATTGCCTGTTGAGACAATATAGCACGATTGAAGGATGCTTAAAACAGTTAGAAAAGCATTTAAAGAAAATATATAGTGTTCTTCTCTATTAAAAGATGTTTATTAAATCGTGAGGCTAACTTTATCTAGTAATATAGAGTAGTTATTGGAAAGTTTAAACGACCGGAGGAAGCAGATTTTAAAAATTCAGAGAAGCCTATTACAGCCGGTGGGTCACAGTGTAATATTTTGGGACTCGAATCTAAGGGTCCGCCTTTTTTCTTTTTTTTGAAAATGCTTTAAAAAAAATGGCCCAATTATGCCTCGGGACCAAAATCCGCACCAAACAGAGACTCGTTTTGGGTGCGTAGGATTTTCAATGTATGCGTGCGGGTTTTCTGTGCCCCAAATGCACCAATTTTGCTTGTTTACATACCCGCCAAGATCGAAATGAGCTTCATCTGAAAAGATAATTTTTTTTTCCAAAATCGGCATCTTCTGGTGTAGGCTACTGCATGGCCAGCCGAGGCAGCCATTTGAATGAAATTATTTTCCATTATTAACCGGAAGGATTGTACTTTCAAATAAAAAAGAAATTTGAGAAAAGATTTAGTAGTTTGTTTTTTAAAGCATTTTAAAAAAAGAAGTTATTTGGCGGACCCTTTATTTGAAATACATTAACTTATTGGTAAATACTCAAGGCTTAGCCTTGACTGTAATCTATAACTGTATAATTCTCTTATGACACCAATATAGTGTTGTGGTGTACAGTTATGTGGAACTGTATCAGCTTTTCACATAGAAAAAATTCAATTTCGTTTATTTTTCTATTTTTTTTTATAATAAAATGACAATATATTTATAAAATAAATATAAAAAACATCAATTACTTTTATAAATATTTACTTAAAATTCATAAAATTGCTTACACATAGTAGGATATCTTGACTTATGCTGTCTTCTGTAATACGAATTTTTAGACTACTCTAAAGACTTTGAAAATCTTCAAAAGAGGGAAAGCTACATTATTTACAATATCAAGACATGTGAACTGTTTAACTGTGTCCTCTAGAATAACAATGGAAATTAATGTTAAATTAGGCCTTTTGGCCGTGACAAAAACCTACTGATTTGCCTGGTATCAAAATAGTAAAACGACCATAGTTTAATAGGAGTTCATTGTATTTGGATACTCTGCTACTTGCTCAGGACAAGTCAAAATGAACTGGACAAATAAACCATACATACATACATAATTGGCCATTACCTTCAGTCCGGATTACGGCCTAGCTTCTCACACCACTTATGTTTTGTGCGATAATTTTATACATGAGTGGCGGGACGTACAGTTTAAGGTCTACTCCGAACGACAGATTTTTGAGAAGCTCTGCATGGAAATTTTATTTGCTACCAGAGTTTTGCCAGAAATCTGTTGAGAGGAAGTTACCAAAGAAATATTTTTTTCATATTTTCGTTTTGATGTCTGACCTGGGCTTTAAATCGTGGCTTTACATCTAATAAGCCGGCACACTACCTACTAGACTACGGCGACTACTTTTGTTAATTATGCCAAATAACGTTTTCATGTTATTTTTTATCGGTTCATCTAGCGACTTATACAGTTACTTTAATTAATCTGAGCAGTGAACCTGGATATATGTCGGCCGATTTGTTTCTGGTGAAACATATAAACTTAAGTCAATGTATATATTTTAGTTCTAAAATAAAAAAATACATTAAAAAAAATTTAACAGGTCCTTTTAACGCTTTAATTTTCTAAGTTTAAATTAACTTGGCTTAATACTCTCTCTACATTAGCTGGAGAATGTGATAATACTAGTATTTTTTAATAAATTTCGCTAAGGCTGGAAATTAAAGCTGCCATCCCTCATTTTCATTTCTGATCTTTTTGTTTCAAAAATCGTTATATGTATAGTTTTATACCATTTTCAGGAAAAAATTATTTAAAGTATCCCAGGGTTGTTTATTGACACATAAGCGCAGCAATAGTATTGTAAATCTGCGGTGTGGTGTAAATATTAGGGAGTCAGAAGTTCTGGATGCATAGGCCGCTGCCTCAACATCTATTTTAAGACGACATAGACGTTGTGCAGCGTATAAACTTTCATGGGCTACACTGGATCGGCCATGTCGTTCGAATGGTGGAGGATTCGCCGTCTAAACGGGTATTTGATGCGGTGATCTGCGGAAGTCGGCGAAGGGGACGACCTTGTTTGCGTTGGAAGGACCAGATCGAGAAAGCCCTGTCATCGATTGGTGTGACCAACTGGTGTAGGCGCGCCAGAAGCAGAGGCGCATGGAAGGATGTGAAACCGTAGGCCGGAATCCGTTAATCGGGTTGTTTATAGCCAATTAAGTAAGTAATATGAACTTGCAGTGGCAGTTGTGATTTGTTTTTTTTCACATACACAAACACCTTTTATTGCAAAGTGCGAATAAAGTTGAGCACTTTCATTGTTTGTCTTATTGTACGGGAGACAAGGTATACCTGACGCAGTCCTATACAGCGGATGCTGTGATGTACGAATGTGTATTCTCTGTTTTATTCCAGAAAAAAATGCAGAAATTGTATAAGAATTCTTAGTTTTCCTTTACAAAAAAGATTTTTTTTCTATTTTATGCGTTCTATTCAAACTGTTGTGCTGAACTTATTTTTAAAAGAAATTGTGTGAAAGTAGACGTAAGAGTTTTGCATAGTTTATACTTTAATACTCAGTTGATTGCATATAATCTTGGAAAATGTTCTTTACTTTACAAGTTAGATGTTTGTTATTGGCATGAAATACAATAAAACTTTCATCACGTTAAGGTATTAAATTGATTGCTTGAAACTATTTCAAAGTTTTTATGGGGAATTGGCATTTTCTAAAATGTAAATGTAATGAAATCAGAAAAAGCTCATATGAATTTTAAACAGTAATCTCAACTGAAATCAAGAAGATACAATTAAAGATGAAAAAATTTTAAACGACATTTAAATAAACACCTGTTTCTATTAGAGAAATGGTGTCACACATTCGACAGTACTCGGTTCAAACCCCAGATCAAACATCTCCAACAAAACAAGATATTGTTACGTTTTTATCTTTAAAAAACGTTTAAAATATGAGCTCGTATATTGCAAAAAAAAATTTAATAAAAATAAATTTGTGTTTAATTTTAATTAAAATTCTTTATTATACGCACGATTCTGTGTGCCACTGATCACAACTTTATGTAAACAACAACAATTGCTTTGGTTGTTATTCCTCTGTTTATACCCTTTGCATAAACAATAACAGATTTTTCGACAGATTTTTGTCAAACCACGACTACTTTCTTCAAATACACCTCGTCTTCACACAAGGCTGACTGAACTTCACTCACTCAGTCGCCTATTTGTCTTGCCTTTTATATGGCAGAGTAAACAGTTTGATGAATGTTCTTGAACTCGAATGTTCATGACTTCGCCTTCTCGAAATATCTATAAATGTAAATATCTAAATGTTTACATTGTTGCTTACATTTATTCTTGTAGTGAAGTTTGTGTATTTTGGTTTAATTGTTTACCAATTTTTTATGCTAGATTTTTTATTCTCGTAACAATATGAAATAAATACTTCTACGGCGACTTCCTCTCGTCAAATTTATGGCAAAAGTCAATATAACTGCCATAAAAAGCTTATAAAAAGTCTGTTGTTCGGAGTCGACTTTAAACGGTAGGTGCTACCACATATGGGCAAAATTGACACACACAACATAAGTGGTGAGAGAAACTACATAGATCGTAATCCTAACTAATGGTTGCAATGACCAATTAATTGAGTGAATAAATTTTCCTTACAAACAGACGAATGTGTGAAACATAAATTTTTAATTTAATGAAAGTAGTCAAAGATTAATAATTACGTTAAATTTTATATTATTTTAAGCAAATTTTTGTGAATTAAGGTTCCTCACCAGCCAAATAAACTAATTCGAGCTGAAGAATAAAACAAACGGAATTTTTAAAAATTTAAATCTAAATACAATAGCATGTTCTTGTGCTGGCTTGACAGCAGAGTATGTCAAACTGTCATCATTTTCGTTCACTAAGATTTGTTAAGTTATCACCAACCGCCTAAGGTTGCTTGAAAGTTACGGACATTTGCTTTCAACAGAGTTCAAGCAACACTTCGTTAAGTGAAAAAACGATGGGTGAGTCCTCTGGATTCAAAGCTTTTAACAAGACAAAGAAAAATGCGTAGCGAAGAGAATATTTCTGTTTAGCGCGAACTCTTGAAGAAGATGCTGAAATACCGTTTCATCCTCTCTTTCAACCAAATAACCTTGGCCCTTCGAATATGTAGAATAATTTTCTTTAGGACTTTGTATTACGTATTTATCAAATTCAGTTCATACAAGAATTAAACCTAAACGAACATTGTTTGTGTCGCATTTTTGTTAACTGGGCTCATTTAAAAATGTCCGCAGATGATCAAAAATATGTTTTCAGTGATGAATCTCATTTCTGGTTAAGTGGCAAAACCAAAATTTTCAAATTGGAGCGGAGATAAATCTCAAACCATTAACTATTCATCATGATTACATGCGTTAAAATTGACTTTTGATGCGGTTTACACGCTCGCATCATTATCGGTTAAAATTTCTATTGTAATAAGTATCATATCACCAACTAATACGCTAATATGCTATAAAACCATACTAACGGAAGTCTTGTTTTCAAAAATTTATAGGCTAAACATCTATGATATTTGGTTCCAACCAGAAGGCGCAACTTACCATGTTAAGCGCTTAGTTTAGCAATCGATTTAGTGCGAAATGAATCAGGTGACATCGAACGTCGCCCGAGTAAACGTTTCTCTATTATTTATTGTGAACTATTTTTAGCCATTGGTTTATGTTGTCAAACCAGCAAGTCAAGAAGTATTGTAGCCAATATTTAAGCCACAATTGAAAATTGTTGGATATATTGTAAAATACAGTTAGAAATAGGACTATAATTTTAATTTTTCATTTTTCGAGTCCCCTATCTTTTTTCTTGAAATTTTTGTATAACAAGTATTGTTGTGGACACAATTTTTTCCATTATCGATAATTTTTGAAGTTCTATTAAAAAAAAATTTTTTTTTTAGAAAAAGTTATCGATATAGTCTTTTGTTTCGGTTTTGATGTATAAAAACATTTTTATTTTATGATCATAATTATCACAGTAACAGTACGGCACAGTAGCAAATAAGTACATGTTATACGTAAACAAGGTCTGCCTCTCTTACACTCATATCTTTATAAACCGCATTTATGTAGCAATTTACCGTACGCTTATTATACCATTTTTAGTTCAACATATTTTATTAAAGGCACACTTGTCTGCTCTACACATGAGCCACTTTCATATGCTTTGCTGCAAAATACTCTCGAGATCACGTTGTGTTTGTAAGTGCGTTTATATGTTAAATATTTTTTGCCACAATAGATGTGAGAATACCAATGTAAAGCATCCTTACTTATGGCAGCGAATAAGTCTGCCTTAAATCGTATGAAAATATGTACAAGTATGTGCTTGTTGTGACACACTGCCGTTTTTCTATATTTCACTACTACTGGAATTTTTTACCGGTTTGTTACCATATTTTTTATATTATTCAGCATTTGTATGCTTGACTTTGGGGTGATAGAATTTTAGGTGATTATGTCATATTGACAAGTCCCCTAAGGGCTTTTAAATTTTCAAAGAAACACAGTTTTTTATGGTTTGCCTGACTCATTGACTCACATTACGCAAAGCACATTAAGAATTATCTTTAAATAAGTTTCCGTTCGATAAACTTATTGAAGGTACAAGAGAAGAGTTTAATTTGATGTATTTAAATATAAAAGTGAATTAAATTCGGTATTGTTAAGTTAAATAAATCCACGATATTGTTTACTATCCTCAAGTGGCTACCACCAAATATGTTGGCGCAACAAGTGGCTACGAATGTGGCAACGAAACTGAACGCCAAAAGATCATGAAAGTACAGAAATCATGATTATGGCCTGGTTTTGCCAACCATATACCAATTAGATCGTTTTGCATTAATGGTTTATATCTCCCAGGAAACGCCATTCAAATTTTAACTTATCGATCCACATAGCACAACAAAGTAGGATATGGAAGCTTTTTAAAACAACTGTATGGCGACATATAGAGAATGTGCACACCACATCTACGGTTATTTAACAATGTTACCCCCATTTGGGTTCCAGGATACGGGGACATCAGAGGTAACAACATCAAGTGATTGCTTACTTTATTTACTTTTTTAAAGTTAAACTTAAACGACTATCTATAGCTTCCGCATTCGTTGACATACATACATTCATACATAAGTGGCCATCACAACCCTTCAATTAGGATAACGGTCTAGCTTCTTACACCACTTATGTTGTGTGCGTTAATTTTATACGTGAGTGGCGGGACCTACAGTTTAACGTCGACTCCGAACGACAGATTTTTGAGAAATTTTTTCATTTCAGGTTTTATTTACTCTCAGAGTTTTTGTCAGAAATCTGCTCAGAGGAAATCGCCAAAGAAATATATTGGGTTTCATATTTCGGTTTTGATGCCTGACTTGTGATACGAACCCGGGCTTTACGTCTAATAAGCCAACACACTACCTACTAGACTACGGCGACTTCGATTGTTGACATAAATGCGATTAAAGCGATGGTGTCAATTAGTCGTAGCTTTTATTATGTATTTATATAATTTATATAATTTTTTAAATCGTTATCATATTGTTACGAAAATGGAAATGGTGTTATAGTTTAACATTAAAATAATAAACACAAGAAATGGTCACATGATCAACAAATAAACAAAAATATAGAAACAACATCAGTATAAAAAAGGGATAAAAAAGTAAACAGACAGGCAACAACAACACTGTAAATACAAACGTAAACAAAATACACAAACAACAATTCATTCACACAGTCAGTCTTGTGTGAAGACGCGTTGCGTGTGAAGAGAATAATCGTGGTTTGAAGATCTCCGTTGTAAAGATATAGCGAGCAATTGTTAGTATGTATGCGGAAGAGTGTAAGGAAGAAAGACAAATAAAGCAAACTGTGGTTGTTTACATCAAGTTGTGAACAGCGTCACACGGAATTGTGCGAACAATAAAGGATTTATTTAAAACTAAACACAAATTTATTTTTATTTGCAATCAACGAACTCATATTTTAAATGTTTTGAAAAGGTTAAAAACGTAACAATATTCTCAAAAGATATGGATGAGATGGATCCAATAAACATCAAATTTGCTTTTTTGTACAAACCTCTTTATGTGGTAATTCAAAGATTTTAATTTTATTTAAATGTCTTCCTCTCTTATGTTTTGTAGCATGGGAACTTAACTATTTCACTCTCAAAATTAGGGAGCTTAAGGGTAAAAACAGAAAGCCGAATGCTTTAAGAAACAGTAAATTTTTTACTAACGATTGCTGTTACTATAAAGCAGTTTACCACATTTAATATCTACTTACACAGTGTTTATGTTGTTATATTTTGAGATCGTTATTCATAATTTCGCAGACTTAAGGAAAGATGACGAAAAAGGTTTTAATCTTGAAAAAGCGAAAAAGTGAATGTATTTTAAATTCAAAACAGTTAAGGAATACTATAAGCAAAATAAGCGCAACGTAGCAAACGCAGCAATTTTTGGTATTCTAGCTTCTTATTTATGCATTGGTATATGCTTGTTTCTAACATTAGTAAACAAAAACTTAATTTACAAAATGTTTTTTTTTAATTACTTAAGAAGGAAGTTATTTAATATGGAAGTTATTTTCGTTGTTGTTGTTTCGTAAGCGTATACTTTATTTTAAATGCAATGTTCATTAAGTATACGCCTAGTATTTTATTTTTGGCTTTCTAACACCGTGAATCACTGAGTCTAGAATAAATTAATAAAAAAGAATGACAAATTGATCGTGTTACTCTGTAGCAGAAAATTTTTGTATGAAAGTTTAAAATCAATTAATAATAATTTTTATCTATCAGAATATTTGCCAGAAATCTACTCAGAGGAAGTCGCCGAAAAAACATTTTCATATTTCGTTTTGTTGGATGCCTGAGTTGAGATTTGACCTCACATTTAGTAAGCCAACTGAAGTCGCCGTGGTGTAGTAGGTAGTGTGTTGGCTTACTATTCGTAAAGCCCGGGTTCGTATCCCAGGTCAGACATCAAAAATGAAATATGAAAAAAAAATATTTCTTCGGCGACTTCCTCTCAGCAGATTTCTGGCAAAAACTCTGAGAGTAAATAAAATTGCCATGAAAAGTTTCTCAAAAATCTGTCGTTCGGAGTCGACGTTAAAATGTAGGTCTCGCCACTCACGTATAAAATTAACGCACACAACATGAGTGGTGTGAGAAGCTAGGCCGTAATCCTGACTGAAGGGTTGTAATGGCCAATTATGTATGTTTAGTAAGCCAACACACTACCTACTAGACTACGACGACTTCAAAAGCCCGGAATCTTTTTAAGAAAAATATATCTTTTATGAATCTCAGATTACCCCCAATGTCCTGAAATAAATTTTAAAATTATTTTTCCTATTTTTCTTTATTTTTCTTTCTGATTGAGGGCCATTATTACAACTTGCCATCAAGTAAAGGGAGGATTTTAACGGGCAGATAAATTATTTTTCATTATTATAAGTGGACGATAAGGTAGAAGTGAGCGTTAAACTAAAGGGAACTTGTAACTTTTAAAGTTAAGTTTATGTTTGAACTTGCCATATTACATATTATTTTCAATACGATAACTTAAATATAAACAAAGTGAGCAAATACAACAAAAAAGAAGCCCGCCGTTGCGACTGTGTTTAAATAAAACTTGTTTAATTTGAGCATTGTTATCGACATTGCTCGGCTACTGCCATATTTTTGAAAAAGTAGTTGTAATAACGAAAATAAGTTAAAGGTAATTTTACAGTTCTCTTTAGCTAAAGGTACCTTTAACTAAACCCAAGTTTAACGGCAAGTTGTAATAAGCCTACTAAACAAAGTTTATAAGGAAATTAATAGGTTTCATATTCTTCCTAATTCATATTTTTACATGTAGGCAATAATAACCAATTTCCTATAGAATGTCTTAAAATGGTCTTACTTACTTACTTACTTAATTGGCCATAACAACCCGTTTATCGGATTTCGGCCTGCCGCAACACATCCTTCCAGGCGCCTCTGCTTCGTGCGTGCCTACGCCAGTTGGTCACACCAATCGATGACAGGGCTTAATCGATTTGGTACTTCCAACGGCTGCAAGGTCGTCCTCTTCGCCGACTTCCGCAGATTCCCGCATCAAATACCCGTCTTGCGCGCGCATCCTCCTCCATTCGAACGACATGGCCGAGCCAGCGCAGCCGCTGGATATTAATACGCTGTACGACGTCCATGTCGTTGAGGAGCTCATACAGCTCACTGTTGTATCGGATACGGAAATCATCGCCAACTCGCACTGGACCGAAGATCTTGCGCAGTACTTTTCTCTCGAACACTCTCAAGGCCGCTGCATCTGTACTTAATAGGGTCCATGCCTCTGCGCCATAACGAAGCACGGGTAGGATGAGTGTCTTGTAGAGTGTTAGTTTTGTCGTACGAGAGAGGTCTCTGCTACTCAATTGCCTATTGAGACCATAGTAGCACCTGTTGGCAAGAGTGATCCTGCGCTTGATCTCCAGACTGACATCATTTCTGGGGGTAACGGCGGAGCCAAGATAGATGAATTCCTTGACCGTATCAAAAGTATAGTTATCGGCCGTAATCTGAGAATCAATACGCCGCGCGTCTCGACTCGTCGATAACATATACTTTGTTTTGCCCTCATTTACTGCCAAACCCATCTTGGTAGACTCGCGTTCAATAGCACTAAAGGCAGCAGTAACATCTCGCTTCGTACGCCCTATGATGTCAATGTCATCAGCGTACGCAAGCAACTGGACACTTTTTTGAAAAATAGTGCCACTGCGATGCACTCCTGCCTTTCGCAGAACACTCTCCATGACGAAGTTGAAGAGGTCGCATGATAAGGGGTCGCCTTGTCTGAAACTTCGCACGGTATCAAAAGGCTCGGAGAGGTCCATTCCTACCTTGACGGAGCTACAGGAATTGCTCAACGTCATTCTGCAAAGCCTTATCAGCTTCGCAGGCATACCGAGCTCAGACATTGCGGCAAAAACACGATCCCTTATGGGGCTATCAAAGGCAGCCTTATAGTCGACAAAAAGATGGTGTGTGTCGACTTGTTTCTCGTGGGTCTTTTCCAGGATTTGGCGTAGTGTGAAGATCTGGTCGATGGTGGACTTGCCAGGTCTGAAGCCGCACTGATAAGGTCCAATCAGTGTTTTGACGAGTGGCTTCAGTCGTTCACACAATACGCCTGTAAGAACCTTATATGCGATAGGGAGAAGGCTTATACCCCTATAGTTGGCGCATATAGTAGGGTCTCCCTTTTTCAGGACAGGACAGAGGACACTGAGGTTCCAATCGTTGGGCATACTTTCCTCTAGCCATATTTTGTAAATAAGCTGGTGCATGCGCCCTACCAACTCATTACATCCGGTCTTAAACAATTCAGCGGGGAGGCCATCAGGACCTGCCGCTTTATTGTTTTTAAGGCGCGTAATCGCGACTTTGACCTCTTCATGGCTAGGCGGCGGAAACTCCACGCCGTCATCATCGATCGGGTTCGGAACATCATCTCTAAAGGCGGTATTGGTGTCGTCTTCGGCTTGTAGCAGAGTAGAGAAGTGTTTCCTCCATAACCTCAGTACTCCCTGCGGATCTGATACTAAGTTTCCATTTTCGTCCTTGCAGGAAGACGCTCCGGGTTTATAACCCTCGGTTAGACGCTTAACCTTTTGATAGAATTTTCGAGCGTCATTCCTACATCTATACATCTCGACTTTCTCACGCTCACGCCTTTCCTGCTCCCTCTTCTTGCGTCTGAAAAGGCGTCTCTCATCCCTTCTCTTCTCTCTATAGTTCTCGACAATGGCTCGCGTAGCGGCAGACTGCAACGTTTTCTTGTATGCGGCGTTTTTCGCTGCAGTTGCCTCGCGACACTCCTCATCGTACCATTGATTTCGTTGCGGTGGGCGTTCGAAACCAAGGACTGTTTCCGCAGTAGTGCGCAAGGAGTGGGAGATGTTGGCCCACAGTCCGCCAATGTCGTTGAGATTAGATGGGGAACGACGGAGCTTATCCGAGAGTTGAGCGGAGAACGCCTCAGCTGTCCTTTGTGATCGCAGCTTCTTAACGTCCAGCTTTCGCAATGCACTAGAGTGCGCAGACCTCGAAGCGCTAATGCGCAATCGAAACTTGGCTGCGACAAGGTAGTGGTCCGAGTCGATGTTTGGACCTCTGAATGTGCGCACATCTAGTACACTGGATACGTGCCTTCCGTCTATCACAATATGATCGATCTGGTTAGATGTTGACCGATCAGGGGACATCCATGTGGCCTTGTGAATGTCGAGATGTTGAAACTTAGTGCTACATACTACCACGTTACGCGCCGCGGCGAAATCGATCAGCCTCATACCATTGGAGGTAGTGTTTGCGTGGAGGCTGAACTGTCCGACGGTGGGGCCAAAGATACCTTCCCGCCCGACCTTTGCATTAAAATCCCCGAGGACGATTTTGGCGTCATGGGCCGGGCACTTATCGTATACATCCTCGAGTTTAGCATAGAAGGCATCTGTTTAAGACTGAGGTTTTAATTTACTTTATTAATTTTATTTATTATTTTAATTTTATTTATTATTTTAATTTTATTTATTTTAATTTTATTATTTAAAAAATACTTATTATTATAAATTTAACTTTAAATGATTTAACTTTCAATAAATATAAATTAGCAGCAAGGCAGTATGACTATAAATTACTGATCTAGCTATACAATTAGCAGCAAGGCAGTGATGTTCTAGCTTTCACGATCAGAATTATAATAATTTGTTACAAAATTTAGGCAAACCAAAATAATTCGGTTTTCTTACAAAATTGTAACAAATAATAAAAAAGGGTTCTTTACACTAACAAGGATATGTATAAAAACCGGTTAGCTTAGTAGCAGGTAGAAAATCGCGTGACAAAGCTTCTACATGTATGTGTGTATGTATGTGTAAAATAGAAAATAGCAAAGAAAGAAGATAGATAATAGATAAATTATAGCAAGTACAGTGGTACATTAAGAATATTATTAGAAATGATAATATAACTAAATTATAATATAAAATACGTTTAACTGAATAATTATTAATTTGTTGTTCTCCAACATTCTCCCCCCCTAAGCACGATAGTGTTTAACTTAAGGGAGTATTATTTTCACCAAGAGTATCTAAATTAGGTAGAAAAGCTATTTTAGAAATAGGACGTTTAAAGAGTCTTCCATTCGATAACAGCGTCACTACTCTCACGAATCCATCACTACCAGGGTGTACTGCTTGAACTCGACCCCTAAGGCCATTGTCCGGGTGGACAACGTTCATCAAATATAATCACCAAGTCACCTACTTTAGCATTTCTCGAGACCTTTAGCCATTTAGGTCTAGCCTGTAACCGACAAAGCCATTCGCGAGACCAGCGGCGCCAAAAATGTTGCTTTAATTTCTCGACGACTTTCCATCTGGATAAGCCATCGATATTGATTTGAAGTATATCTTCTTCTGGTACACAAACAGATGGTTCGCCAATTAAAAAATGTGCCGGTGTAAGAGCGTTAACATCAGAAGGATCGTTGTTCAGAGGGCACAATGGTCTAGAGTTCAGGCAACTCTCGATTTGAGTAAGAAGCGTTGTAAGCTCTTCAAATGTAAGAATACGATTATGCATAACCCTGCGTAAATGGTGTTTCGTAGACTTAACTCCTGCCTCCCACAGTCCTCCAAAATTAGGTGATGCTGGTGGTATGAAGTGCCACATGACTCCATCAGAGGCCAGAAGTTCAGCGAGCTCTTTAGGTAAAGAAGATTTGTTTTTGTAAAGAATTTCCAGTTCTTTCTGAGCACCAACAAAATTCGTACCGCAATCAGAATACAGGTCGGTACAATTTCCACGTCTGGATATAAAGCGTCGAAATGCAGCTAGAAATGAGTCTGTAGATAAACTGGTCACAGCTTCCAGATGTATAGCCTTCATTACCATACAAATAAATAAACAAATATAACCTTTTGTGGTGACAGAATTTCGTGCAGTTGATTGTTTTATAGTAATTGGTCCTGCATAGTCCACGCCGCTATGCTTGAAAGGTCGTGCTGGCTTAAGACGAACACTTGGTAAGCTACCCATAACTTGTTGTGCTGCCTTTGCGCTGTATTTAAAACAATCCATACACTGCCGTAACACCTTTTTCGCTATATTTCTAGCTTACAAAATGAAATATTCTCGTGAAACAAAGGAATGCATTTCAATTAAGCCGCCGTGTAACGTTCTTTTATGTGCATCTAAAAATATAAGATTAGTTATAGGATTTCTTTTCGAAAGTAAAATTGGATGCTTAGAAAAGTAATTTAGATCTGAGTTTTGAATTCTACCACCAACTCGAATAATTTCTGAAGAATCGAGAAAAGGGCACAGTTTAGCAACTGTCCTATTAGTACTAATATGGCCGTGTTCTCTGAGCTGAAGTATTTCGTTCGGAAAATCAACCTGTTGTGAAACTCTGATAAGTTTCATACGGGCGTACTTAAGCTCGTTACTGGTAAGAAAACCTGTCATCTTACTACTACCTGTCATTTGTGATTCTGTTTTGTATAATGAATTTTTTGTAAACCGAAATATGTACGCAGTTACGCGTATTAGCTTGCTAAGAGCGGAAAATCGTGTTAGAATTTCGGGGTATTCTAGTTCCGTAATAGTTGAATGTACATTTACACATGCACGTGTTTCTGGTAAATCAGAATTTTCAAATTTTAAAATTGGTTGTTTTGGCCATTTTTCTGGTATCTCACACAACCATTTAGGGCCACTCCACCATAGCTCATGGTTAACGAGTTCCGTTGCTGAAATTCCACGAGATGCACAATCGGCTGGGTTATCTCGTGTTGAAATGTAGCGCCATTGATTATTCGTTGATCTTCTCTGTATTTCTGCTACTCTGTTTCCAACATAAACTGGCCATCTAGATGACTGGCCTCTAATCCATGAAAGTACTGTTGTGCTATCAGTCCAATACAAAATTTTAGTAATTTCGCTATCAAGTGAAGAGGTTATTTTGCTAACAAGCTTGACTAATAATGTTGCTCCACAGAGTTCCATTCGAGGTATAGTTAGTCGTTTTAGTGGTCCTACTTTAGTTTTCGCTTGTAATAAGTTTACCTTCACACTAGAATTATTCAAAATGACTTTAGCATAAACAGCAGCAGCAAACGCAAACTTAGAAGAATCACAAAATCCGTAAATTTCAACTTTTCTAGTTGCTGAAAGTCCGATCCATCTAGGAATTTTTATTTTTTCCAGTTCCTTTAAACTGTGTCTATATTCGATCCACCTTGTATTTAAATCTTCTGGAACAAAATCATTCCAATCGATTCCCAACAACCATAAGTTCTGAAATTCTATCTTTGCTAGAATAGTCGTAGGCGAAAGCCAACCAAGAGGGTCATATAGCTTCGCTGTCACTATTTTCAAATTTCATTTTAAAAGAAAAGAAATCATCTTTTATATTCCATTCAAGACCAAGAGCCTTTATAAAATTATCATTTTCAATTTCAAAAACTTTAGAATCTGCTCGAAGTTCAGGCAGAATGGATTCCATGAGATCCATAGAGTTAGAGGACCATTTACGTAGATTGAATCTACCTTTATTTAATAACTTGCACAACTCCGAATGAAGCTTTAGGGCTTGAGTCAAATCATCAGCTCCAGAAATCACGTCGTATACGTAAGTGTCAGTATTGAGTACCTTAGAGGCTAATGGAAACTGTTCTTTCTCATCCAGCGCTAATTGTCGAAGTACTCTTATTGATAAAAATGGAGCTGGTTTAGTACCGTAGGTTACGGTTGTAAGATTGTATATGTTAATATCATTAGAATCAGAATCTCGCCACAATATCCGTTGATATATTTGGTGCTCACTAGCTACGTTGATTTGGCGAAACATTTTCTTTATGTCCGCTGTGAATCCAATACGATAACGTCTCCATCGTGTTATAATAGTAGGAAGATCATTTTGCAGAGCGGGTCCTGCAGACAGTTCGTCATTTAAAGAGGGTTGAAATGTTCTTCTAGAACTACCGTCAAAAACGACTCTCAACTTTGTCGTTGTGCTACTATCTCGTAGTACACCGTGGTGCGGCAAGAAATAACTATTTTCAACTAAATTCTGAGGGTATCTACCCTGTTTGACCATGTGACCAAGTTCTTCGTATTCCTTTATGAAGTCTTCATAGAGCTTACCAAATATCGGATTCCTTTTACATTTTGCTTCAACATTCTTCAACCGAGAAAGCGCTTTATAATCAGTGTGATTAAAGATTGACAAAGGACATCCTTTTAAAGCAGCTTTAAAGGGTAAATGAACTGTGTAACGACCAGTATGGTCACGAGTAGTTGTCTTTTGGAAATACTTCTCACAAAGTTCCTCTTCTTCTGTAAGAAGTCGCTTTTCCATTATTTCTTCTTGCTCCCAAAATGCACGAAGTTGCCTATCCAAAGCACACATGTTCACATTTATATTATTTTTCGGAAAAGAGACCTGTGATGTAGGCCCAGAAACTACCCAACCAAAATGAGTAAGTTGTAAGAATAAGCAATTATTAAATTTTCTTTGCTGAGGTAAAATTATATTACTGTAGACATCTCCTCCCAAGAGTAAGTCGATTGAACCGCGTTCAGTGAAATTTGGATCAGCCATATTAAGTTTCTTTAAACTTGACAACATTTTAGAATCTATTGGTTGCGGCTGATAAGCTGTAATTTTCGGTAAAACAAAAGTCTGACAGACCATCTCAAAATTATGCTCAAAATTTGAAGACAAACTAATTTGAACTAGTTTTGTGGCAGTGTAATCCTTTCCACAAACACCGCTTATTTGAGCATGACTCTTAATACCTTTTAGTTTTAGAGTTTCAGCAGCATTTTGAGTAATAAATGAAGCCTGAGCGCATTGATCAAGAATTGCTCTTAAATAAAAAAGACCGCTGGGTGTTTTGACTACTACACGCACTGTAGCTAAGAGTACTTGAGGCTGATCTTTTAGAATATTGCAGTTGCAAACTAAGTTTTCAATGACCTTATCAAATGACTTATTATCATCTTTATTTACTTTTCCATATTCCTTATGCACAGTGGTGTGGTGCTTCTGCTGGCAAATTTGACAATTTGATTTTAAATGACAGTTGACGCTAAAGTGTCCGATATTTAAACAATTTCTACAAATTCTCTTTTCGTTTAAAAAGTTGCGTTTATTGTCAGAGGACATAGCTGCGAATTTAAAGCATTTAAATAAAGGGTGTCGCTTATCACAACAAGGGCAATTTGTATCGTTATTAGTTGCAGTCACATGAACATTACGTTTAGAAACCTTTTTGTTTGTTGCTTGATATAAACTTCTAGCTTTAGTGCTCTGATACGAAGAATAAGAATCATTAATTGTTTCTAAAGTTCTGAAGGATGTTTCCAAAAATTCAAAAAGCGTAGTAATGGGTGGAACTTCAGTAGAAGCTTTTAAGGACTGTTCCCATTCCTTACGAGTTTGCTGATCTAGTTTATTAACGGACATATAGATTAGAATAGCATCCCAACCATTAGAATTGACTCCTAATGTACGCAACAAAGCAAGACTATTACGCGTCGTATCTAAGAGAATCTGAATGCTTTCAGCTGAGCCATTACAAGAAGGTATTGAAAACAACTTTTTCATTACCATGTCGACAATTTTTCTGTTGTGATAACGATTATTTAAGGCATTCCAAGCCAAGCTATAACTAGCGTCTGAAGCAGGGTATTCATTCACAATATCTGAAGGAATACCTGAACACGAACTTTTCAAAAAATAATACTTTTGAACATTACTTAACGCCTGATTATTATGAACTAACGACACAAACATATCTTTGTAAGAAATCCAAGATACATAGTCTCCAGAAAATACCGGTAGATCTATTTTAGGCAAACGAGCTTCAACTGATATAGTTTCGTTTCTATTATGTGTTGAGTTTGCAAACGTACTTGAATGGATAGTTGATACATGAGGATTAACAGGTTCATTTACTATATCAACTAACTGACCCTTTAACAATAAAAATTCATTTTGAAAATTATAATATACGTCTTCAGAGAAGTAAGGTACATCACTCATGTTAAACGAATTTTCGCGAACAATTTCCAAAATCTGTTTATGAATATCTTTAAACTGAGTGTAAGAAGACTCGATTTCTTCCAAGACACATTGAGCATAACCACGAGTAACATTAGTTTTAGACTGGTATGCTTCTGCAGTACGTTGCAAATTTCTTAACAACAACCGTTGTTCGTCGATTAATTTCGTTAAATTTTCCATTTTAATTTCTTTTCAATTAATACTTTTAAAAAACACACTTTTTAGATAAATTTCATTGATACATACGGTTTGGATCACAAAGTAAGGCAGTAGTAACGCAGGTTAACTTAACGTAATTCAAACCCAAGTATAGAATCCAAGTATCCAGCAGATTTCTTCCAATTAGCAGTTCCAAACCAGAGATACAGCAGGCGATGTATGTTGTCTAAGACCTCAGTGTAGGCAATAGCAAGATTCCGCAGTAGGCAAAACTTAATTGTAGGCAATCTTCCAGAGTAGGCAATATTACCACCATAGGCAAGTTTCCAAAATAGGCAAGAGTCCAGTATGGACAAGATTCCAAAATAGGCAAGAGTCCAGTATGTGCAAGATTCCAAAATAGGCAAGAGTCCAGTATGGGCAAGTTACACAATACTTCCCAAAAGGCAATGATTCAATAGGCAATATTTCACAATGTATCCCGGGTTTCGGCACCAATGTTTAAGATTGAGGTTTTAATTTACTTTATTAATTTTATTTATTATTTTAATTTTATTTATTTTAATTTTATTATTTAAAAAATACTAATTATTATAAATTTAACTTTAAATGATTTAACTTTCAATAAATATAAATTAGCAGCAAGGCAGTATGACTATAAATTACTGATCTAGCTATACAATTAGCAGCAAGGCAGTGATGTTCTAGCTTTCACGATCAGAATTATAATAATTTGTTACAAAATTTAGGCAAACCAAAATAATTCGGTTTTCTTACAAAATTGTAACAAATAATAAAAAAGGGTTCTTTACACTAACAAGGATATGTATAAAAACCGGTTAGCTTAGTAGCAGGTAGAAAATCGCGTGACAAAGCTTCTACATGTATGTGTGTATGTATGTGTAAAATAGAAAATAGCAAAGAAAGAAGATAGATAATAGATAAATTATAGCAAGTACAGTGGTACATTAAGAATATTATTAGAAATGATAATATAACTAAATTATAATATAAAATACGTTTAACTGAATAATTATTAATTTGTTGTTCTCCAACAGCATCCTTAACCACATCGTCCTTTTCTTCCGTCGGGGCGTGAGCACATATTAGGCTGATGTTGTAAAATTTTGCCTTGATGCGGATTATGGATAATTCTTTCGTTCACAGGTGTGAACCCAGAGACAAGGTGACGAAGTCTCTTATTAACCACAAATCCGCATCCAAATTCGTGCTTGTTTTCATGGCAGCTGTAGTATACATCGCAAGATGCAAGCCTTTTGCATCCTTGTCCTGTCCATCGCATTTCCTAAAATGGTCGGATTACTTTAAAACACTGTTGTCACACTATTTTGAAACACTGTTGTACTGAGTGGTCGTATTGGATGTAGTGGTGAAAAATTTTCTATATATTGAGTATATTTTTTTAAGAGGTGGTGCTGTCTGATATTCTATCGATGAAATTCCTAAAAATCAAGAGATTGTGGGCTTCAAGCACAAATTGTTTAGTGAAGGTTTGATATTTAAGATTAATATTATCTGCATCCCTTAATATTCCCTTAATATTATCTAAAATTCTTAAACCAATAAGACCATTTCTTAGCTTTTTGCGTATATGAAGATAGATTACCATCCCTAAATAACATTCAGATAATATTTTAAAAAAATCTTCAATTGTGTTCCTTTTCAAAATTACCCACTGTAGTTTGCAGTTGTACCGCATGTTGTGCAACAAAGCAAATCATTGTACTTTATACACGCGTACAGCAACAATGTGTTTTTATTTATAAATATTGCCAATTGAAACCTGTGGTCCCAAGCAATGGCAGCCTAAGTCGATTAACGTCAATTTGAGTTAATTATTATATCATATTCTTGTGAAGATGGAAACGGTGTACCATTGTTTAACATTAGAATGATAAACAAAAGCTACACAAACAAACACAACGAACTTGTTACAAGTAAACCAACAACATCAGTATGAAAGGAAAGGAGACAGACAAGTAAGAAAGAAAGCAACAACAAGCAAAATACACAAACAACAATGAAGTAACGATAGAGTTCTCGAGAAGGCGAAGACACGAACATTATACTTCAGGAACATTTATCAGACTGTTTACGTGGGCATACAAAAACAAAACAAAGCAGGCGATGAGTATTAAGAATTCAGTCAGTCTTGTGTGGTTTGAAGATCGCCGTTAAAAAGATCTGCGTTGTAGGCAAAGAATAATAGTGAATAAACAAATTGTTGGTGTATCCTGAAGTTGTAAACGATGGCAAACAAAAGTAGTGCGAACAATAAAGAATTTCTCTAAAGCTAAACACATACTTATTTTTATTTTGTTTGCAATCAACGAACTCATATTTTAAACATTTTTAAAGAGGTAAAAACGTAACAATATTGTAGTAACAAAGCTTTTACGTGAACTCTCATTTCTCTAACAATGATTTTTAAAAAGTTTTTAATAACAAATATGTTGACCTAAGTCGTAATGAAGCCCCTTTACTTTTTTTCAATGTCTGAGAGTAAATAAAATTCCATTAAAAGTTTCTCAAAAATCTGTCGGTTAGACAGATGTATAACATTAACTGAGACAACATAAGTAGTATAAGAAACTAGGTCGTAATCCTGAGTAAACGGTTGTAATCACCCATTATTGTATGTTTGTGTTATTTTCGACTTAAGTTGTTATTGCTTGGGATTACAGAAATATGCATTATCAAGAGCATTAATAGCGTATGTGTATATACATATACATTTTGAGTGGTTTGTTCGTATTTTACATAACAGATGAAAATAAATAAAATGCATACACTCTTTGTTATTTTTTTTACATCAAACAAATAGAAAATTGGAAAAAGAAACAAATTTGAATTTATTACACTTTAACAGCGACATTTACAATCAGTGCAAACTTCATCAGTGACACAACCATGGTAAATACTGTAACTATACAGAGAGAGAGGTAGAGAAAGAAACATTTTTTGTAAAACCGAAACAAATATCAAAACAGAATCCATACCTCTTTTTATTGCTTTATGTACGTATGTTTTGTGTATTCTTTACAATTACGTACAGAAACAAAAATAATTTATTTGAAACAAATATTTTTTACATCTCATCAGTCCTGCCATATTTATTTATGTCTACAAATACTGCCTATTTTCAGAAAAAAAAGGTTTTACGAACAGAACTAATAAATACATATTTGAGTATTTTTAATTTATTTTTATTGAAGGAAAAATATTTCATTTTCTATCACTTGAAATACAAGGAATTCAATGAATATGAAATAAAAAAAGCAAAACATAAAATATTTTATTTAATTCATAACGCGAAGTGATACAGTAAACTGGCGGTAATAATGAGGAATAATTCCGGAAAGTCGCCGTGGTCTAGTAGGTAATGTGTTGGCTTATTAGATGTGAAGCTTCGGTTCAAATCCCAGGTCAGACATCTTCAACTGAATGAAATAAAAAAATATTTCTTCGGCGACTTCCTCGCAGCAGATTTCTGGCAAAAACTATGACAGTAAATTAAATTACCATGAAAAGGTTTCCCAAAAATCGCCACTCATGTTTAAAAATAACACACACATCATAAGTGGTGTAAGAAACTACATAAGTCGTAATCCTGACTGAAAGGTTGTAATGACCAATTATGTTTATCTTCTGTATGTATAAGAATAAAATTTTATGTTAAAATTTTCTGTAGAAAACGAACTGCATAAAAGGCAGAGACAAAATAACAAAAAAACATTTTTATTTTGTTGGGTTAGTTATTGTTTTTAAATATTCTACAATATTGCGTTGAAATTACTTTTATTAATACAAAACTATAGTAATTTAATAGTAGGTGTATCCAAATGCTTGAATTTTTATATTTTCATAATTTTTTACTAATTGAATTGGGATTGAAATAGAGGTGATCGAAAATTTTTTTAGATTATTTTCAATCGAAACGAAACCTCATAGTTATTACACGAAATAATTTTATTTGTACTTCCATCAGCGTAAATACTATACCATCCCAACAAGAATGTTGTTTACGTTATTGTTGTTTGTGTATTCTGTTTTGTATGTTTGTTTGATGTTGTTGCTAGGTTTTTGTTTATTTGTTGATCATGTAAACAAGTCCATTGTTTTTGTTTTTGTAGCTTTTGTTTACATTAAAACTACTTTTTACAACAATACAAATAATTTGGAAGAAAAACATTCTGTTTATTTATTTATTTTTACGATTTCAATGAAGTTTGACAATTTTGACGACTTGTTTAATATTTGACGATTTGATGAATTACCCATATGGCAGCTATGTATGAGTACAACCCTTAAAGTATACACTAAACATACATAACCTAATACGTTTATTTAATAATTAACACTTTCGAACTTTAGTGAATTAAATATTTATCATACGCCATGTGATGAATGCATTTCTTCAATTTTTGTTTTTAGAAGTTTTTGTTGCTTAATTTGGACTTAAATAAAAAATATTTTTAAATATGAAACACTCGCTAAAGATTCTTTTTGTTGGAAATTTCTAAGACCAGTGAACGTGATTTGTTAATCACTGTTCTTTAAAACAGTGAAGTTCATGTATAAAAGAGAAAACTAAATAATCAGCATCATAGTAATTCTGCCTCGCTCAAAATTATATCAAATAAATTTGAGTATGTAACAATTTTGAAAGAACGAAATTATTAGTAACTGTTATTTGGCAATTTCAATCACTGTAGTTACCAGAGAATTATCAATCACCGTGATTAAATCACAGTTTTGAAAATATCGCTCATCTCTAATCTAGAGGATAGTAAAAATATAAGAATTTCTCCGAATTTCAATGCCTAAAGCAGAAAGTTATTACAAAAAGATGGAAAATGTGAAATTTCCACTCACATGCATATATACTGGTATATAATCATTACAACCATTTTATCTGGATTACAACCTAGCTTCTCAGACCACCCATGTTGAGTGTACTAATTTTATTCATTAGTGGCGGGACCTACAGTTTAAACGCGACTCCGAACGACAGATTTTTTTGGGAAACGTTTCATGGCATTTTTATTTATTATCAGAACGTGTGTCAGAAATCTTACTATTATTGTCGTAAAGAGATGTCTCAGTTCAGCGACCCTACGATCTACTCAACTACTCTCAATGTATATAGGGTACCCCTATGAAATCTCTTCCATCTGGAATTCCTTACAGATTCCAAGAGTGTGTTCTGATAATACTCATCCCCATAGAATCTACATGATGAGTTCGTGACGATTTCCATTCTGAACAAGTTTACTTTGATTGTAAAACGCCCTGACAGTATATTTTTTACTAACAGTTAACAGAGCACAAAACATATGTACAATAAGAGATTTAATGAGTAAGTAAAATAAGAAAAATATTTGAGATTTCTGATAAGTAACTGCAATTATTCTCAGCTTATATAGTATATTACAAAATCAAATTGCATAGCGACTTAAATTTTTTTATTTTAAAATTTTTGTGAAATTAAAATTTAAAGAGAAATTTATGTCCCAATTAAAAAACAAAAGGACATCTCATTTTCTTTTCGAAATAGTTATAAAAGTGGAACAAGATCGGTTTTAAGTGGATAATTATTTGCAGAGACTCCGGTATTGTTTTAAACTGGTAGATATCGTCTAAGCATATCGTCAACAAGATTTTGGTATATCATACCAAGCAGCCTAAATTAATTGCTAAACAAATTGCATTTCCTCTGATTGTTGTTTCTAATATATACAGTGTCAGTTAAATCAATACGTCGATACCATTGTACCATTATTCTGCTAGAACATAGTGGCATATTTTATTAGACGTGAGGCCTCGGTTCAAACCCCGGGTCAGACAGAGATCACAGCAGATTTCTGCCAAAATCTCCGAAAGTAAATAAAAAAGTTTCTCAAAAATCTCTCGTTCGGGGTCGACTTTAAACTGTTGGTCCCGCCACTCTTGTATAAAATTAACGCACACAACATAAGTGGTGTGAGAAACCTGATTAAAGGGTTGTAGTGACCAATTATGTCTGTATGTATATTACTACTACTACTTTCTAACTAAGAAACGGAACCGTTTTCTATAGCCTATTATTTTAGCCAATAATCTTAAAATAAAGGTTTGACTAATTTTCCATCCTTAACCAAACTTATAAAACAATATGTGTTGAAATTTCCAGTAGGTGGCCCGATCCGACATTATATGTTCTACAAATGTGTCTACCAGATAATAGCAATTCCATTCTTTTGGTTGTCATGAATAGCAATCCCCTTTTCTGTATCATTTTTGGTACTGAAAATAATATGCGCAATGCTTTCTATTTTCAGTATCGTCACTCACTTTTTCTGCAATGGTTTTGAAACGAAGGCAACAGATTTTGCTTTCTATTTATTTTTTTTTTTTTACTTTTTAATCTCCTTTCATTCATTGAAAACCATTTCGCAATAGAGAATTTGTGAACCATTTTTCTTTAAGTTACAAAAATTATTTAAGCAAAAGGTAAAATAATAAATTATACATATTGTTACGAAAATGAAAAATTTATATACTGCTGTTTTGCTTTGACATCGCAAAATTATCGTAAAGCTTAATATAACAACAAACACCAGCATAAAAAAATGGTAAACAAGTAAACAAAAATCCAAAAACATCACTACAAGAATAAATGTGAACAAAATATACAAACAACAATGATCAATATAAACAACGATGTTTACATTTATAGAGATTTAAGAAGGCGAAGTCACGAATATTCCCCTTCAATAACATTCATCAGGCTATTTACCCTGCCATATAAAAGGCAAAGCAGGCGACAGAGTTAGTGAATTTCAGTCAGTCTTTTGTGAAGACGCGGTGCGTTTGAAGAGAGTCATCGTGGTTTGAAAATCTCCGTTACAAAGATCAGTCGAATAATTAATCCAGTAATTGTTACTGTTTATGCACAGGGTATAAACAGAGAAAATTGTTGTTGTTTACATCAAGTTGTGAACAGTTGCACACACACAGAATTGTGCGAAAAATAAAGAATTTTAATTAAAACTAAACACAAATTTATTTTTATTTTATTTGCAATCTGCGAGCTCATATTTTAAACGTTTTTAAAAGGTACACGTAAAAATATTTTTTAATTTTTATTTCATTGTTATCTAATCCCTTTCCTGCCTATACAATGCAATAAAAATAATTGTGAATTAAAAAAAATGGAAAGTAAGAATTGAGCATGAAATAAATTGAAATAAAATTGCATTTGAACGTTCAGAATATTTAATATGGCGTCAATGTAATACTGTTTAATCGGTCACGTTAAATATTTGGTAAAAAGAGTGTGTGTCTGGTACTGAATAACAAAAAAAAATCGTACGGAATTTGAATTTAAAAGTTAAATACAAGTCGTATTGTGAATTTTTAATAAATATTTTTCTTAATGAACTAATCGCTTACAGAAATGTGTATGTATATATAGTATGGCATATCGAATAGGATATATCATACCACGCAGCCTGAATTAATTTCCAAATCTTATAACAAATTGTTACTGTCTTCTGGTTGTTGTTTTTTTTTTATATACCACAAGTCTCAATCGATTTCGGATCTAAAGGCAGTGCCAACCAGTTTAATGTATCGATATTGTTGTTTTTAACCATTTCTTAATGTACTTCACAATACATAATGTAGCACAAAATTTCGATTTATTACAAAATAACCCATTACTTTCTAAAGGCCAACGCGACCTAACACCATAGATCGGTTCATTAAGTCACGAAATTCTCCAAAGAGTTTTATGTTCAACTTGTCTCCCATTATTCTCATTTTCCAAAACTTTGCTCTTGACTATCATGCGTCTTAAAGCTCATAAAGTATGCGATTGACGAACAACATCAAAATGAAATATGTAAAATGGATGTAACTCATAACGAAAATATAAAATGTTCTGTAGTATCTAAAATTAATTACAGTGTAGATTGATTAAACCCAATCTAGCATTACTGATATTACAGCTGTCAAATGGAATGATCACGGTTTTAGATTATTCTAGATTCTTCTTTGCTTAAAGCCGGTTGTTATATTTTCCATATAAAGAATTATATTTTTTATTTAAAAAATAAATTTTATACATATTAGATCTATTCAACGTCTTTTTATTTGACTTAAAATAAATACAACAGTTACAACAGTTGGCGACGAGTGTAAAACAGTAATAATAAAATAAGGAATACAATCGACTAACAAGATGAATGCCGTGCAATTTACCGAATTTATGAACGTTCGAAAGCAGATGATAGCGTAATTAATGTAAATGAATATGCGGGGTCCAGTGCAGGGAGACAAGATCAACACTGCAATTGTGCCATCTTTTGAAATGTTCGATGCTGCAAAAGAAAACTATAAAGATTATATTGATAGATTCCCAAATTACGTAAAAATGAAAAACGTCGATAGCGATAAAGAATGTTGCAAAAAATTATTATTGAATTCAGTCGGAGCGAAAAACTTCAATTTGCTGTCAGCATTGTCAGTGCCTAAAACACCAACAGAGCAGGAGTATGACGAATTGCTGAGAATTCTAAGTGAACATTTAGCTCCAAAGAAAAATATTCTTGTGGCACAACATAAATTTTTAATAAAATATCAAAGTGAAATGCAATCAATAGCCGAATATGTCGCTTCACTACGCATGGAAATGAATGAGTGCGATTTTATTTCACCATGTGAGTGCAAGGTTTCTTGGCCGACATATTTCACTGGGCACAATTTATTAGAGGCATCCGTGATAACAGTATTCGTGAACTATTGCAATCCCGTTCCTCAAAATTTGAGGATATTTTGTCTTAAGCAGTGGCGCTGGAAGCCGCAAAAATGGACGCCAGAGAGTTAGCTACTCATTCAACAGGTAATACACAAGAAGTTAATAGAATGTCTGGTAATGGGAAAATGAGTAAACCATTCAAAAGCAAAAATCATCGAAGATAAATTATGAAAAATTAGGCATTGCAGGCCTATGTCTCCGTTGCGGGAAAAACAATCATTATGCATCTGATTGTAATTCGAAAAAATTTAATTTGAAATGCACTTTATGTAATAAAAAAGGTCATGCAGCAAAGGTTTGCATAACCTCTCTTTTGGCGAATGGTCATAATGCCGGTCTTAAAAACAAACCCTATTTAAAGGGAAATTATACAAATCGAGTTCAAGACTACGATTCACAGTACGGATTCTATAGAGTACTCGACGTAGTATACCGAAATGATTATGCACAATGAAATTCTGAACGTTGTTATGCGAAAATTTATATTGGAGGTAAAATGATGAAATTTGAAGTAGATTCTGGATCTGGTTACTCGTTTTTACCCAGAAGCCAATTCAGTGAACGTAAGTTGTTGGACAGGCTAACACCAACAAATATCGTGTTTAGATCGTACACTCGAAATAAATTTGTTCCGGAACTGCGAGTTACCGTTAAGTACAATGAAACAACAATCACTGATGATAAATATGTGGTTCCAGATGGGTGTGCACCACTAATAGGTCGCACGTGGATACGCCGACTTGGCGTTAATTTAAAAGACTTGGATGAACCAACTTTTAATCAGATAGAGGTGAATTCTGTTAACATGTCTGATGACGTACAACAATTAATGTGCGAGTTTCCAAGTGTTTTTGAACAAAGGATTGGGTGCATTCCTAACTACAAAATATCATTAAAATTACGTGATAATGCTACACCAGTCTACACAAAGGAACGTCAAATTCCGTATGCACTTACAGAACGAGATTTAGAAAAATACGGAATTATAAAAAAACGGCGCATAGTGATTGGGGTTCGCCATTAGTAGTAGTTCCAAAGGCTGATGGAGGGGTTCGCTTATGCGTTGACTATAAAGTCGGCGATAATGGGAAACTCGTGAGACTACCCCCTCAGGAAAATAGACGAAATCCTAAATAGTCTTAGAGACTCTAAATATTTCTGTCGTTTGGACCTATAAAAGGCATACTTACATGTTCCGGTCGATGAGAATTCCAGCGTAATTCAAACCATTTCTACACACAGGGGAACCTTCAAAATTAATAGACTATCTTTTGGCATCAAAACGGCTCAATCTGAATTCAACAGAATAATAGCTCAAATTTTACGCGAAGTTCCTAAAACACAATCACATTTTGATGACATCATAGTACATGGAAAATCTAGAGCCGAGTGCATGGCCAATTTAAAATCATGTTTAGTTCAATTGCAAAAATACGATTTACATTTAAACGTTTCGAAATGTTCGTTTTTCGAAAGTCGAATAGTTTTTTTGGGTCATACCATACAATTCAACAAGATTCAAAAATCTCCTTCAAAGTTAACCGCTATTTTAAAAATGCCAATACCCAAATGCGCAAATGATGTCCGTCGCTTCCTTGGTATGGTTACGTACTATTCAAGATTCATACCCAATGCTTCAACAATAACAACCCCTTTAAGACGATTATTGCAGAAAAAGTCAACTTTTAAATGGACGACTGTTTGTCAAAATTCATTCAACAGACTGAAAAATGAAATTGCAAGCGACCGTGTACTTATGCCTTTTAATCCAGAACTGATGGTCCAACTTGCGTGTGATGCTAGTCCCACAGGGATAGCGGGAGTCTTATCACATATCGTAGGTGATGAGGAAAGGCCTATTGCATTTGCCTCAAGGTCTTTAACGCAGGCTGAACAAAATTATTCGCAATTAGACCGCGAAGCTTTGGCGATCATATATGCCGTTCAACATTTCCATCAGTACCTTTTTGGCCGATTGTTTAAACTGACAACAAACCTTTGGCGCGAATTTTCCATCAGGACTCAAAGCTTCCTTTGATGACATCAGCACATCTTCAACGTTACGCCGCTTTTTATCTGGTTATAATTATGACGTAGTTACGAAAACGAGTGAAGATTGCCGATTGTTTTTCAAGACCACCCATAGATACAGTTATGAATAATCAAAACTTTATCGATCGTGAAGTACATTCTATTTGCACATTAACTATAAATCAAATTAATTCAATTAAATTAAACTTTAATTCGATTCGAGTCGAAACAGAAAAAGATGCCGAGCTTGCAAAAATTTTGGGAAAGTTAAAAAATTCTAACATTATTGATTCCGAATATACAATTGATTGCGACATATTGTTCAGAGGAAAAAGGGTAATGGTTCCAACCAGCTGTATTAGAGAAACTACACCATACACATAATGGTATAACCAAAATGAAACAGCTGGCGAGACGTTATGTGTATTGGAAATCAATTGATAAGGATATAGAAAAGTACGTACGCTCCTGTTCCGCATGTGCATCCGGAAGCAAGAGTCCTCCAAAAGCATTACTTCATCCGTGGGAGGAACCGAAACATAATTGGCGAAGTATACATATCGACTACGCAGGTCCTTATCAGGGACACCATTTCCTCGTAGTTATTGATTCAAAGTCTAAATGGGCAGAGGTGGGGGTGACCACATCTGCACCAACATCAAATTCGACCATAGAAATTCTAAATAATATTTTTGCGAGAAATGGGTATCCTGACGTCATGGTTTCGGACAATGCAACCATTTTTAAAAGTGAAGAATTCACAATATTTTGTAACGATTCCGGTATATTTCACAAATTTATAGCTTCGGGCCATCCAGCCACAAAGGGATTGGCTGAGAGAAACGTCCAGACACTCAAACAACGCTTAGCTACAATGGTCAATTCATCACCAATTTCGAAGAAAATTCGAGAAATTTTATTCAGATACAGAGCAACACCTCCTCGTAATGGTAAAACACCTTCAGAACTGTACCTCGGAAGACAAATCAGAATAAAATTTGTGGCATTGAAACCGTCAAATTCGGGTAAAAATTCTCTATTTCAAAGTAAAGTCCGAAATTTTAGTGAGGGAAACCGAGTTCATGCCCGATATTACTCCTCTAATAAACCTTTATGGAAAGTGGGTGTCATACTAAAAATAATAGGTCTTCTACATTACATCGTTAAACTGGATGATGGGTTCGTTTTTAAACGTCATGTAAATCAGCTTCGTTTAACCGATATTAAAATTGAAGATACATTAGTTAGTCAACATTCAGATTCAAATACATTAAATGGAGGGTAAGAAGTTGAAGAACAAATGCAATATTATCCATTTATATTGCCAACGACTAAAGCAACTGCACCAATTACTAATGAAGTGCCAAGCAGTTCAAGAACTCCAACAGAAACTCGTGAGCCTACTGAGAATAACCAATACCCAATTTCAAATCATAATCCGGAAACACAACAGGGTCAACTGCCCAGCCGAACAGTACGAATATACCGTAAACCACCTCGGTATTTAGATGACTATATATTGGACTGATTATGAATCTCAAAATAAGTGTAGTATCTAAAATTAATTACAGTGTAGATTGATTAAACCCAATCTGGCATCACTGTTATTACAGCTGTCAAATGGGATGATCACGTTTTTTGATTATTCTACAACATGTTCCTTCCATAAATTTCTGGGTACTATGCCTCTGTGCCCAGAAGTTTCTAAATACCACTCAGGGATTTTTTGTATTTCAAATCAAATGTAAAATTATTCAATGTACACTATCGAAAATTTTATTTGCTTAATCCGAACTGGAACTTAAAACCTAAGACAAAATATGATAAATACTTAAGTTTGAATAAGAAATTAAATCTCTTTCTTGTAATCTTTAGCGCCCTAATAAGGGCCTTTAATGTTAAAAAGAAATATGAAATATTTTTAGGGGGTAACGTAATTCGGAGATGCTGTATTTGGTGACAGCTTTAATTTCTTTGCCAAATCATGATGATTTGACAGCACTTCTGACATTACGTTACTGCAGGCTACTGCAAACGAAGGTAATGTTCATATTAAAGTCTGCGTAATACTTATTGGGTGCCTGTTTTTTGTTTTTTTTTGATAATCTCCCGATGTATTTGGATGTCCAAGCCTCAATCAAATTTCTAATGGACGTTATCTCGATGTCCATTGTCTTCTTCCATGAATGATAAGGATTTCTCAGGAAAATTTTGGATCTGTTATGACATTGTATTATCGTTGAAAATTGCATGGCTCATGGCTAACGCCAAAATCTCCAAAATGTTAGCTGACAAAGGTGTTTCCACTGCTTCTGTTAAATTGTATATTGAATCCCAAAATCTTTTTATTCACGTGCCTGTATTTACGTATGTGTGTGTATGTACTTTTGTTTACTTATCAATTAAAAAAGTTAGACATTGAGGTCGATTAGCAAAACTGAAGGAAAATATGGTGAAATTTTGCAACTATAAAGACCTTCGCCATGTTCGTTAGATGCTTTCTGGACATTGAAAGTTTATATTGACAAATTCTTAATATTTTATTGGCGTGTATACAACAATCTATAAATGCCGCACGAAGAACAATACGACCTTGCAAGTAAAACTACGTGTGTACCCACCATCGGTCGTTTTTCATTTTCGCCTATAGACTTTGCATAATCAACTGTAAAGTTTAAAGTTGCAAAAGGCGTATTAGCGGATTGAATTAAAAGTTTCCAATCGTTTGGTTCTTCAAACTTTAACGTATTTTGTATCACGGCTTTATGTGTGGCGACAAAAGGCAATGAGTGTAAGATCGTCGCCTTTTCAACTCATCCATTATAACTTTATTTTTGTTGATGTAGGCATTGCCGTTGTCGCTGTAGTTGATTTGAATTGACAAGAAAACACAGTCAAAATACATGAAAATAGAGAAACGAAATTCATTTTAGTATATTCAATTCAAAATTAACTCTAAAATGTAAAACGGTGTTCAGATGAGAACCTTTATTGCGTAAATCGCAATAAACGCCATTACTGAGCTCAATATTTCTTATAAAGTTTCCATTAATTATTGCACATTAGGTACGCAAATTTCTATAATATTGAGTAAAACTTAAGATGCAGCACTGTCATAAGTATGTTTAGTGAGCATATTACAATTATCCGACCACTTTCTGTTGATATTAGACAACTTAAATGTCAACAACGACAAAAAAGCCAAATAAAAAAAAAAACACAACAAAATAAAAACAATGTTTATTTACATTTACCACCTCTCAAATGAATATTGAATAAGCAGCTGAATTACGTCTGAACACTTAAAATATTGTACTCAATAAACCGAATATTGACTCAAAAAAAGAGCATATCTGAACATAGTATTAGGCGTGTTGCGTTACCGTTATGGCTGCACAGTTTATGTCAAATATTTTCCATTTAAACTTACCTAAACTTCTTCGTATGGAGGGAATTATAAACTGATGTTGCCGTTGCTGTATGTGGTGCTATAACATTATATAGCAGAGGTGGTACCGCATGTTCCCTAAAATATGGTAAGTCATATCACATTTTTCTACGAACCACCTTAGCAATTTATGCAAATTCACATACGTCGACATAACTCCTTAACTTTTTTCGGTTGTTTGCAAAGATTAGGGTGTGAAGCAGAGATCAGCAACGAATCGTTTTTTCGCTACTCATAAGCACACTCTAATTCGTTCGTACTCACTACAACGTTAATTTATAGATATGAGTACAATGAGTACGCGTACAACGTTGACATCGAACTCATACCATTCGAAATATGTTTGATTCATATGCCTACGTATTCAGGTGAGTATTGTAAGGTTCGTACGCGAATCATATTTAATTTGTGATTTTTGTAAATGTTGAGTCTTGGAGAGTCAAAAGCAACAACATCATACGTATTGTTAAGTATGAGTACGATGAGTACTTCAAATTTGAGTAGTATGAGTATGATATTAAAATAAGTATATATATTAATAATATGATACTTATACGTATCAGAAATTATAAGTATGATTCGATTCTACTCATCTTTTTGAATACTCATTATTTAGCTCTGGTATGAAGTATGACAGTAAAGTTTTTTTCTTTTATTAAAAGATATGAACGATTTTTTTTTAAATTTTACAGCAAAATATAAACAAAGATTTTATGTTTTTATTGCAATTTTCGGTGTTTATTTATACACTATACTAGTGTTATCAAAGTGCTGTTGCTTATTTTCGATTGATTTCAGACAAGCATTCCGCGATATAGACTTTTCACCATGTGTGCCTTACACCTCACTGAGATTAAATTCAGGTTGACCAGTTAGGTTAGGTTAGAGGACGTGTACTTGTCAATTAAGACAAGTACAGTACCCGGAGGTCGAATTGACCCATTGTACAACGTCCTAGTTTCTCGCACCACTTATGTTGTGTCTGTTAATTTTATACATGAGTGGTGGGTTCTACAGTTTAAAGTAGACTCCGAACGACAGATTTTTATTTATTGAGAAACTTTTCATGGCAATTTTATTTACTCTCAGAGTTTTTTCCAGAAATCTGCTGAGAGGGAGTCGCCGAAAAAATACTTTTTGTATTTTGTCTTGATATCTGGCCTGGGGCTCGTCCCCGGCTTTTCGTCTAATAAGCCAACACACTACCTACTAGACTACAGCGACTTTAAAATTTATGCTCGCAGTAAACCCAAAATTGACTTATTCAGTCAATATCGAATAAAAGATTCTGCGTTCAGTCTGAAATTGTTTGCATTTAGAGAGCTTAGACTAAACTCAAACATATCTTGTATTTTATTGTGTTTACAGATTTACAGTACACACAAGATGTCTTGAAAAATAAAAAAAAGGATTTATAAAATAACTTTCTTGAAAATTTTTTGCTTACTTTTCTATTAGTAATGTTTGTTTTCTTAAGGTAGTCATTTCTACAAATGCAAACAATAACAATAACAAGATACTTTAAAGAAATTTATAAAAAACGTTTAAAAATACTTTCATAAATTGGAAATTTATGCATGTTTCCCAGATTATTAACAAACAATTTAATAATTCGTTTATATTTTTCTACTCAATTGATTTTATTTTCGAAAGAAGCTTTAAAGCTTATACATTAAACATTAAGAAAAAGGAAAAGTACCAAGTCATAAATTTCTAAATGTACCTGATCGATTTTTTGTAAGATTACAATTTATGGTAAGTATTCAGTCACATTATGCTCATAAAACGGTGCGACAGTGAAAATACACCCGAGTAACTACATAGTCTAATTTATTCACTAGGTTGAGTAGAGCTCAAAAATTCTTTTTTTATTTTTCTCGAACCCACCAAACTTGTTTTATTCGACAAAAACGATTTTGTGGTCTTTGCACTATTATTGACTACCCAAATATGTTTGAACCTATTTTAAAAACCCAAAGTTTTTTTTAGAAAGGGGAGAGTTTGGTCTTTAAAACGGTATACATAAACGTTTTGTTCAAACTTATTTATGTTTTGAGTTTTCATGGGGTTAACTTGGAAAATATTATTTTTTTCTTATTGCTTCAAGTTTAGCCGTCCTTAATTGCCAAATTTAATTAAAAATTATGAAATAAGCGATAACATTCTGAAAGTGCATTACCTTGTGAAGAGATTGACAAATCGGACAAATATTTCCATAGTTATTATTTGAAGAGTCTAATAGTCCAGTTACACTTTTCATACATATATTTTTCAAATGAACTTTTCAAATTTAAAATTTTCAGAATTTTTGACGAATCTTGATTGTTTATCGCAAATGTGTCAATTTCAGAATGTCATCACTTACTTTAATTTTTTTAATTAAATTTTGCAATTAAGAATAGCTAAACTTGAAAAACTGGGAAAAATATCAAATTTTCCAATTTTACCCGATCAAAACTCATAACATGTAAGTTTGAACCATACGTTCATCTTACCACCGTGTAATATGTAAAAAAATTGTAATTTCATAATTACAAATATGTGACGTATGAGCGATATTTAATTCCATTACTTTTTAAACACGAGATAATCTATTATTTTATTGCATACTTTTCAGCGTAATTATTCAAGTATGTACAAGTAATATGATGCGTATAAGTAATATAATTCAAATTCAATTAAATATACCGTTAATTTGGAATTAACAATGATAGTGGAATTTTTAAAATTTAAAATTTTTAATTCTGAATCATCGGTTTTCCTTATTTTCTTATGGTTTTATGAAAAACACTAGAAATATTTTTTTATTATAAAATGGATATGCAGTAGATACAGATACGGTACATTCGGGGCCAGCTTGGTGCCGGACTACCGAAAATTCCGGTCTATCGGGTGGTAATTATAAGAAGAATTACTGAGTCCCTTTCTTCAAGATTTTGAGTAGGTTGAGGGTTTACTACAATGTTGTTAATGTCCTCATCGGTTAGTTCTTGTTCAACAGGCTCATTCTCGTCGATTCTAAGCCACTCCTTTACCTCATCTTCAGGCAGGTTTTTCAAGGGATTGTCAGCACTTCTTTCTCCCTTTGAACTCGATGGCTTAGGTTTTGAAAACATGGTCACTGTACAGTTAGAACGAAAATCCCTTTTTTTGTAAACAGTTTCAAAAGTTACGTTCACTGCGATGTGAAAGGACGCAAAACAACAACGCAAAAAAAATGGCGAAGATGCTTCGTGATTAATTAACGGAGCTGCACTGCACCTGAATTTGTTGGGACGGCTGAGACTAGCCGGCCGCTAATTGTTTCCGAACAATACAGAGAGTTTCAGGATGATCCCGAACTAGCCCGAAAACTTCCGAATAGCTCTCGAGAGTTTTTATTTGCTTTAAAGACACACTTTTGGAGAAACCAAAATTTTTACAATTTTCCGGAGCGATGCCGGACTATCGGGCATTACGGACTATTGGATGCCGGACTAATGGACTTCTACTGTAAATTAATAAAATATATATAAAAAACATCATTTGCTTTTACAAATTATTACTTAAAATTTATAAAATTGTTTACATATATTCGAGCACCAAGACTTTTGCTGTCCACTGTACAATTCTCTGTTACGTTGTTTATATTTTGACATTTACTGAAATATTTGCATCTATATAAGCAATTCCTCTAACGTCCGTAGTAGGATAAGTCGAGTTAAGAATTTGTGTTTTGCCAACTCACGTTTCTTAAATAATTATTAGGGCTATTTTCTACATTTTCTTTAATTCCACGATATGGCCATATTTGAATTGATTACTACCAAATACCTTGCTTCTATTGAAGCTATAGAGTTTTATACCATAGTCCTGCGGATACTTAATATAGGACCAGAAGTAGTTATTTGCTTAAACAGTTATAATAAAAAATCTTTCTGGCCACTTCCAAACCAGTGACAATCAGAAATCTTCCAGTTCTGAGGGAAAGTATATTCACCGATACAATAAGTAAATAAATCCGAGATAGATTGCCTCATCAGATCAGCTTAATGACATCCTAATTAACATATGTACTATATATAGGCCCAGTCAAGTATAAAATTAACACACACAGCTTAAGTGGTGTAAGAAGTTAGGTCGTAATCCTGGCTAAGGGGCTGTAATGACCGATTATGTATATACATACATATGTAAAGGGTGGGCTATTTAAAAATTTAAATATAAAAATACAATTAAAGAAAAACAGTTTGAAATTATGACAAATGTATATTTTTGTTGTTAAATATAATTTTTCCAGTTAGAAATGAAATATTATTTCATTCAAATGGCTGGCTGGGATGGCCTTATATTACCTCATTCGATCGGAAACAAATTGCGTGCACATTTTCGTGTGTGATAGCCTGACCAACTTTTTTCTCAAAGAAATAGTGATAGGCGCCGCCAGCTGAAAATCCGCAACAAATTTGGGATTTGCATCGCCAAAAATTCAACAATTTCATTTTTTCACGTACCAATTCATACAGAAATGGGGCTCGTCACTGTAGTTAATCTATCCATTCCCTTGTTGGTCATTGGTACAGCTTGAGGACATCATGATTAACCGTTATATGTAGATCATGTAATAATCTAAAATAATATTGTTACGAAAATGGAAATAGTTTTACATCGTTTAAACATTAAAATTATAAATAAAAAACTACAAAAACTATGGAGTTGATTACTTAATCAACAAATAAACAAAAATAGAGCAACAACATCAGTATAAAAAAGGGAAAAGTAAACAAACGCAACAACAACACTGCAAGCACAAACGTAAACAAAATACACTAACAACAATAACGTAAGCAACATATTTACATTTATAGAGATCCCACGAAGGCAAATTCATTCTCCTTAATAGCATTCACCAGACTGTATACCCTGCGATATAAAAGGCAACACAAAGCAGGCAACTGGCTCAGTAAAAATTCAGTAAGTCTTGTGTGAAGACGCGTTGCGTGTGAAGAGAATAATTGTGGTTTGAAGATCTCCGTTGTAAAGATCTAACGAACAATTGTTACTGTTTACGCAGAAGAGTGTAAAGAAGAATAACAAACAAAGCAAATTGTTGTTGTTTACATCAAGTTGTGAACAGCGGCACATGGAATTGTGCGAACAATAAAGAATTTATTTAAAACTAAACACAAATTTATTATAATTTTATTTGCAATATACTCTAAACGTTTTTAACAGGGTAAAAACATAACAATTTCTATAAAAATGCATTAAACTTCGTAAATTATATTTTTTTCTGTAATTATAAATAACGTTGTCTTTAGACTTATCAGTTTCCTTATTTCTTTAAATATTTATAACTTCAAACATTTACTCATGTTTCAAATTACTTCGCAATGTAACAACATCAATATTGAAGCTTCAAAACTGATAATTGAACTAACTAATGAGTTGAAATTATTCAAATGATATAACCCAACTTAGGCTGCACTTGTATGATATAATTTTTAAAACAAACGAAGAAAATATAATATTTTGTTTTTGTATTACAATAAAAACAACATTATATCTTATACATAATAATGCTTTTTAATTTATCAATTATAATTTTACTTAACGTCAAAACTGGTAAAAATGTGTAGCGAAAACAGACAAATGCGTAGACGGGTATATCCTGAACAATGTTTTCCATTTTTTCTTTTTGACTTTTTGCTTTTTATGTGGTTTCATGTTATTTTTTTATGAATTTATTTGGGTTTTAGGTTCTTTTTGTTGTTTATTTCATTTAAATGTATACGTATATGACAAAACATGCATTCATATAAACATAATTTTCTTCATCTACTGGGAACATGCCCGGCACTATGTCAAAGGAGAAAGATACCTCTTGGCACCCTCTACATCGATGATCTGAGTGATTTGTCGAATATTGACGTTGGCAGTTTGAGTCGCTCCATTGTAAGCTGTAAATGGTTCCAGGACTAGGGTATAGTTAACATGAACTGTGTTATCACAATAGGCCCTATGCGCCTAAATGCGTTCATCCAATTCCTTTGGGGGGACGGCCACTTATACCTACTTACATACCAGCCACAAAGTACAAGGACGACTAGTAAATTAAAATAAATGGATGTAAGATTTGATGGTAAATTTAAGTTTGTGCACCAGATAAACCATGCAGCTAACAAACTGGGAGAACAATTGGAGCGCTGAGCTGAGATTGATGGCAAATGTGGGAATCTAACGCAGTTCAAGCAAAAATTGTTAAAGGACATCAAAGTATATTGAAGCGGAAAGTAGATGGAGTTTACTACTGAGAGTACAGAAAACAATAGGGCTAGGAATGGCATCCACATACAAAACAGTTTCATAGAAAGCATTTTTTATAATCAGCGGCATAATTCAAATTGACCTTTTGATTTAGGAAAAAATTAGAATACGAGTCGAACGAAGGCAAGGAAAGGAATCCACGTTCAGTTGAAGAGAGTGAGAAAGAGAGAGAGAGAGAGAGAGAGAAGTAAATTATTAATTTACGCATATGTTATCCAGTTATTTCTGGATGGAATGAGAAAACCCGAAGACCCAAGTTGTTTGTATGGAAACGGAGTTTTAGACAATGCCGTACACAAATTCTTCGGATGTAGAATATGGGACAATTAGAGGAGAAAGTTAAGTGTAGAAATTGACCCCATACATACATACATAATTGGTAATTGCAACCCTTTAGTCAGGATTACGACCTAGTCTCTCATACCGCTTATATTGTGTGTGTTAATTTTATACACGAGTGGCGGGACCTACAATTTTAAAGTCGACTCCGAATGACAGTTTCTTTGAGAGACTTTTCATTGCAATTTTTTAAATACTCATACTTTTTGCCAGAAATCTGCTGAGAGGAAGTCGCCAAAGAAATACTTTTTTGTATTTCGTTTTGATTTCTGACCTGGGTTTTGAAAACTTAGCTTTAAGTCTAATAAGCTACCTACTAGACTACGGCGACTATTGACCGCATGGCTATTGAAAACATAGTGACCAAGATGCTATGTAGTGAGGAGAACTGGTCAAAAGCAGAAAAATTCTCAGACTATATCCTGAGAATGAAAAATGCTGATCTGGACAGGGAAATACTGCAACATGCCTTGACGGAGGCCTGGAATACCCCGAATCCCTTTCCGAAATATTAGTTATGCTGCACCGGAAAAAGAAATTCTCAGACGAAGGTAGGTGTTTAGTGTAATTGCCATATATCGGACGTGATACATTCGATTGGAATCCGTAGGGATTTCTTTACCTCGCAAAAAAATATGACATATACCAACCAGTTAAATGTTTATCGCATTAAAATACTGAAGCAATTTTTTGCCGCAACTGATGTATAAATTCAACGAAAATAATAACAAACAACAAATATTTTCTCAATGAAAATTGCAGTTACACCCACACCTCGCCTATTGCTGTAGTACACTTTAATGCAATTCTATTTCGATTCTATTTCTTTTATCTGCCTGAGAAATTTTGAAATAGTTACCACCTGCAGACTTACTTTAGTGTCACTTATTTGTTTTGCTGTGTCAAGACATCCCTTTGGCGTATTGTGAGAACGATTTGTTTATTCACATTTCAATACTTACCGTTTAATTTTTTTTTTTTTTGCTTCTTTGCTGAATTGCAATTTGATTTCGAAGAATATTTCACTCTGAGCTGATGAACAAATCAATATAAAAAAGTTTTTGTGGAGTCTTAAGACATTTCAAACTTTTATACCAAACTTAAGACATACATTTGCACTGATGTTAATCAAACTGGTTTTAACAGTACGAGGATTACGATATTTCAAGAAATATTTGTCACGAACAACATGAATAGCTTCAGACTGTATACGTTTATATCAACGCTCTGCAAGTTCTTTTCTTTTCGAGACGAAGCTGCCAACATTAAAAACTGAATTAAAACCGATCATAAACGAACAGATAAATGGCCTTCACTCTAAAGGCGTAAATTTCATTCTACTTGATTTTCAGTAATGCTTTTCGACGCAAGAACTGTCTTTGAAGGTAATTACTTTTATTTAATTGGTAGTCTGTCCACGAGCCAATACTTAAATCATAGTCCTTAAAACCTTTGCGGCGGTTGGAAGCGATCTTGTTAAGGGCTTGTGTTCTAGTTTTAATTGGATAATATTTTTACGTGGTGGGTAACCAAGTCCCAAAGGATTATACTTCGCTGCATGCAGTAGGAATATGAAAAACTTTATCTTGTTTGCATATATCCCATCCCTAAAACCTTAACCTTAATTCCATTATTAAGACATACTATAATGCTCTATCGTCCTTGTGAGGCCACGGTTCCGGATCTTCGGCGACTTCAGATTTCTGCCAAAAATTCTGAGAGTAAATAACATTGCCATAAAAAGTTTCCCAATAATATATCATGCGGGGTCGACTTTAATCTGTAGGTATCGCCACTCATATAATAAATTAACACACACAACATAAGTGGTGTGAGAAGCTGGGTCGTAATCCTGACTAAAGTGCTGTAATGACGAATTATGTATGCATCATGCTCTTCCTCATTTTTTTTGCTAGCAGACCACCGAGCTAATTACACTTTTCTTAGCTTTGTAACAAAAACACTAAAACGCATTATACTACAGAGGTCAAACTAAAAAATTAAAAAATTGAAATTCGGAACTTAATCTTCAGCAAAGAATTTAAAGAAATTCACTAATTTCCATTAAACTAATTTCACTAATTTCCATTAAAACTACAACACCAAATCAGTGAGCAAGTCAAAGGAAATTATAAACAGAATTAATGAGCATAACAATAACGGAAACAGAGGAATTAGTAAGCACAAAAGCCAAAAAGAAAGTAATAAAAAAAAAATATTTTAAAAAATCTACAAGACTTTGTCCAGTATAACTCAGGAATATTTTGGCATTTATTTTACAAATTATTATGGTTTTTCTGTTTTTGCTTATAATTTGGCTAGGCCTTTTTATGAAGTAATAAAATGTTTTCTCTGCTACCTACCATTATTTCTTTATACTTCATCTCAATTCTTTTAACTTCTTTACGCACTTTAAGTCCCCTCCACTGTAGAATGTTACGAGCAGCTGAAGATGGTGTTTCTGTACGAAACCTGTATTGGATTTTAAATGTTAATTGTGGCATTAATTTTGTAACAAATTTAATGGTTAGGACTTGTTAACCTTGCCAATAATAATAACATACGTACAGTTGAAGGAACTTAAAAATGTTGCTGTTCATGCTGATATTTGTACATACAACCTTACAATGGCTTTTCTTTCATGTTTTAAAACATATTTAGATTGAATCAATGATACGTATTCGTTTACTGTTTATCTAAAGCAAATGTTATTTTTTTAATTTTTTTGGATTTTTTAGCGTATTAGAGTATAAGAAATTTTGATGATTTTATACACTTTCTTATAAATTTGTTGTATACTTGTTAATTTGTTTTAATTTTTCTTTAGACTGACAACCTATTACTCTTTTTTCTGCATTGTTGTAACTGCACTTAATTGCATATCCTATCAATATATGCAATATATGTTTTAAATACAAAAGAAAAGATATTCATGCTTCATTTGCTAATATGAACACTCTAATTTACTGCCGTATAATGGAAAAACATAGGATTTTTTCTTTATTCTCTCGTACTTTCCTTTTTTACTGTTACACTGAAAATATGTCACTTTTCTCACTCACTTACTGACACAGAATCCCTTGAAGATGCATAGAAAAGTTGTAGATTTTCTATGTTAAATTCTGGGGGGTTACTCCGTAACTCGATTCGAAAAGTAAAAGTATTCGAAATGTGTTTTCGATAAGTAAATAAAAGCGTACTCTGTAAATCGTTCGAAAATTATCATAGTAAAACAAAAAATAAACTTGGCAGTACCTTAAAAAATAAAGAAATTTATAAAAAAAATATTCAAAAACAAAAGAAAACCGAATTCATTAAATATATATATGTATGTATGTATATCTATATATGTGTGTATATCTCTATATATGTATGTATATCTATATATGTATGTATGTACACCTGTAAGCTAATTATTTTTGTGTCCAGATTCTAATCCCTCCTAATTTTCTTCAACTAAATACTGAGTTATTCCTGGTGAACTTGATTGTGGATTTGAATCAAAGTGTTTAATTTGGCTACCCTTTTTATAGTCTGCCCAGTTAAAATGTTTAACAACCCCGCGATAGATCGCACTCAAATATTTAGATCTATATAAGCTTACTTTTTTCAAAACTTTAACATCTCGCTACGGTGGACCAAGTGTAACCAAATCTGTTCTTTGGTTGGTATATACAATTCTTTTTGACTCACTCCATTGAGATTGTGTAAAATATATTATTTTATGTTTATTTTGCAATGTATTTGTATTAATTTACTTATATTTTAAATTTATTATAAGTTGTCACCAACACAATTGCTAACGAAGAATTTTCGAATATTTTATGCTCGTTTTCGTAATACAGAGTAACAGAATTTTTTGTTCGTACGAAAAAAAAGAAAACATTGGTACCACTTTCGAAAATTTTCCGTACTTTCGTATTACAGAGTACAATTTGTTCGAATACGTACATTTTACTTTTCGAATCGAGTTACGGAGTAACCCCCCTGACTTTATTTTACAGTCGAACTCTTTTTCTAAAAGTATTTTTAATATTAAAAAAATTATTTGATTTTTTCTTATTTTAAGTTTTTAAAATGTTTTTTACATTGTATTTCAATATTTAAATTTGTCATTTATTTTTAGTTCCATTCAAATGTTTTATTTTTGTTATGAATTTTGTTTTTGTATTTCTCTTTATAAATAACGTAAGTTTGATACTGAGCAGTTGTAGGCGGAACACAAAGAAAAAAAAACGAATGACTTCACACCACCGCCTTTTTGAACAATAAAAATTGTACTACTGATGCTGCAAATTTAACGGTTGTCAATGACATAAAGTACCTTCAAGAAAACATTATCTGCACACACTCTTATATCTTGTATTGTTCTTTTGTGAATATATTTGTTGTAACTCTATCACTTCACACACGGCTATGTTGTCTTTCAAGCATTTGTAAAGCAGCTCTTTATGTTTACAAAGCTCTTTACTTGCTCCGAAAAGTACATATACTCACCGCCTTTTGTTTAAAAAAAAGCGACAGATTTTGATATTGCAAAACGAAAAAGGCATTCAAAGAGAAAAAGTCTCTTTTCAATTTCAAACAGAATAGCATTGTTCCGTATGATAACATTGCAAAAGAGAATGGACAAAACAACTTAATATTGCAGAGTATGAAACTAACACACAGAAACAGTAATCTCAACTACTGTACAGGAATTACCAGCTACTCTGTTTTCTGTGGCAGTTTATTTAGATAGTATTGTGGGCTTATTTATAACTTAATTAAGATTTTCTTTTCTTAATGTTCATTACAATAGAGCATTAAAGATTTTTTTTTTGATAAACAAAAATCCCTGAACTTTAATTTTAATTACACTTCTCTGTTACACAGCTTAACTGCATATTTTAACTACGAGCACTGTTGATGTACTAAACCTCAGGCGTATAATTTATTGATAATTAAAATATTTATTAAGTATACGCAGCCTAAAAAAAGTAAATTTAAAATAAAAGTGTAATTCAGTTTTATAGGAACCAATATACGGAGTAACACAGTTAAATATCGAAGATCAATATTTAACCCTTTAATGACAGGGGCAAATATATCACAAAACGAAAAAATTTGAGATTAAAAAACGGGTGGGTGTTATATTATTTTTATTTATTTCTATAGATGTGTACTTAATTCTACTATCTATAGCCGGCTGTACTAGAACAGTCATTCATTAGATATGGTCACTTGAAGTTGACAGTTTTTGGCACGTGAGATTAAAATATTCTTAACCAAATGAGAAGAGAATTTCTAATGAGGTCGGATGGCTTACTTCTTTTAAGTCTACGTTCCAAATCAATGGCATCAGCAAGGGATGATGCCTCTGAATTTAAGTGGTTCTAAATCGGGTGTTATGTTTCGTTGCAATGTTTTCAAACTAAAATATAAATAAAATTTAGCATGTATTGAGAGGAGACAATAGTGACGACGAAGGTAAATAAATCATAGTCTTTCGACTCAAGATGACGATATTGAAACTAAAAATACGATATTCTAATAGTAAAAACTGTCCCAGCCTTTAACATATGCAATCAAGTGCGACTCTGTGTCACTTAAAAATTATTAATTTGTTTTTAAATGGGACCAGAGCTTACATTTCTAACGTTTTTCCGGCTTCAGATGTATTCCTTTTAAATATTGTTACGAAAATTGAAATGGTGTTACATAGTTTAACATTAAAATGATAAACAAAAGCTACAAAAACAAAAACTATGGACTTGTTTATATAACCAACAAATAAAAAGATATGTAGCAACAACATCAGTATAAAAAAGGGTTAAACAAGTAAACAAACAGGCAACAACAACGCTCCAAGGACAAATGTAAACAAAATACGCAAACAACGATAACGTAAACAACATGTTTACATTTATAGAGATTTCGCGAAGGCAAAGTCATTCTCCTTCAAGATCATTCATCAGACTGTTTACCCTGCGATATAAAAGGCATAACAAAGCAGGCAACGGGATCAGTAAAAATTCAGTCAGTCTTGTGTGAAGACGCGTTGTGCGTGAAGAGTATAATCGTGGTTGGAAGATCTCCGTTGTAAAGATCTAACGAACAATTGTGAGTGTTTACGCAGAAGAGTGTAAAAAAGAATAACAAACAAAGAAACTGTTGTTGTTTACATCAAGTTGTGAACAGTTGCTCACGGATTTGTACGAACAATAAAGCATTTTATTTTTACCTTAAGTGTTACATTTACTGAAAGGTAATTTTATATTCTTTAATTTTGTAAATAAGTTTGTACATGTTTGGATGAATATATTGAAAAGGCAAAATTTCGTTGTTTTTAAACCACAATTATTTGGCTCATCTATATGGCTTATTCATTGTATTTACTTATAAATAATATTTTTAATATTTTTAAAAAACTTAAACACTTGAACACTTAGTTTACTGTCTTACAATGCATGTCAATGTTTAGTTAAGTATGTAAAGATATTTTAAGTTGTTTATAACCCCTAAAAGAAATTTGAATTTAATTTAGCAAAAAAGAAAGAAGGAAATTTCTTTTTATCTTTAATTTTCAGGTTTTTTGTTATTTGGATGCAGTACAGTATAGTTGTAGTTACTGTAATGAATGTAATGTTTGTGTCGGTCAGTTTTGTGTTTGTTTTGTTTATTATAAAGACGAGTACGCCGTTTGGGTATGGCTAATAAGCCGCAGTTTGGGTGAGAATAAAAATCAAATCTTATTCAGCTATGATGTCATTTTGATCATTATTTTTATTCTAATTCTATCAATCAACTTACAGCTATTTATATAAATTTCTTAAGTCTAATTTCTTACATATTAACACTTATGACCTAATTTAGTTTTTTACTTAAGTCTAATTTCTTTACATAATACTTATGATCTAAGTTAGTTTTTACTTAACTTAGAGTGTGCATGGTCAGCATTTTGCTACTTTACAATTATTACGTCTAGAAAATTTGTATAATGCATTTTGATATCTCGTGCCATTGGTCATTGACAGTGTTGTTTATATTTTTGAGGAATGTATCAGAATGCATTTTTAGGTAGCACAAATGTAACCAACACACAACAGTGGATGAGTGTGACCAACACACTACATTATATACAATGGTCAGCAAACGTCTTAGTACGGCAATATATTTTGACAAAAAAGTCCCCACAGGCTTAATACTCTTGCACAAAGTCCCGAAATGACTTCAAGAGAGTATTTCGGAGATCATTTGAAAGAACGGTTACGTAATCGCTAAACATCAAACAAAAGTCAACCGAAAAACTTGCTCATGGTGCCACCATAAAACACTAAAAAACTTCTGCATTCATTTGCAAATGGGATAAATGGAGTGCTTGACCTTAAGAGATATTCTACTAAATACAGTTTCATATATTAGGCCTCTGAATTTTAAATTTACTCAGGGTTCTCCTTGGGTGCACATTTTCCTTATTTTTCTCTTGTTTTATGAAAAACAACAAAAATTTTTTGTTTTATAATAAAACGGAAAAAATTAATAAAATAAATATAAAAACCTTAATTTGTTACACAAACTGTTAGTTAAAATTCATGAAATTGCTAAAATATATTGCTGTACTAAGACTTTTGCTGTCCACTGTATATACTATAAATGTTAGACACATTCGGTTCACTGAGTAACAGTCTAAAAACAGTATATAAACCATTGTTCAGATATACACGCTTATTGAGTAAAATATTTTAAATGTTCAGACATAATATACGCTTTTCAGCTTCTTATTCAATATTCATTTGACAGCTGGTGAATAAAACAGATGGTTGTTTCAACATCATTGTTTTTATTCTGTTTTGTTTTCGCTTTGTTGTTTTTTTAATTTGGTTGTCATTGTTGACATTTGAGTTGTCAAATAGCAACAGAAAGTGTTTGGTTAATTGTAATATGATCACTAAACACACAGAAGTTTTATTCAATATTATAACAATTTGCGTAATATTTTCCTAGTACAATGGGTCAATTGGATCTCCGAATACAGTACTTGTCTTTACTGAAAAGTATATGTCTAACCTAATATTTTCCTATTTTTAAACTGAAAACTTTACCTTATTCCACTCTCGATTGGATTTAATTGGTTAAAGAGTGAAACATTTCTTACAACGTCTTAAAGAACTGATGGATTTGAATGATTCTTTCGGGCCTTGAAAATATTGTCTCCGAATTGAATTTTTATGCCAAAACAATCAAAGATTACAACACATCCAACCGTCATAATTGTAAATGACATACTATAAATGACGTACTTAGAAATCGCTTTTTAAATCGACTCTATTAGTAGACTCAGTCTATGTCTGGTACGAGTAAGTCTCTACGATCAAAGAACATACTTCGTATTCTGTCAAGGCTTTGAGATTTTGAGATTAGATTTTTGAGAAATAAGATCATTAACTAGTCCAGTAGTAACTATGAAAAAGTAAGAAGTCGTCGTAGCAAAGTAGTTAGTGTAGTAGTTAGTAGGCTTATTAGACATGAGACCACGGTTCAAACCCCAGGATCGACTTGTAACTGTAGGTCGCGCCACAAAAATCAGACAACCAGAATGACACGGGGCATGCACCATCTAAGAACGCATATCAACTGTCATCATTCTGCGTATGAAGGAGTAATTTTACTTTGATTTTTGAAAACAAAAGATCAACTAAAGCTTACCAATAAACCATTTTTGAAGCCGTTTTAAAACCATTTACCGTTCAATGCTCTTTAATTCATCAGCATTCATCTCTGAATACTGTACATCTGACGGTCCTGATTTGAACCATCTGGACTACAATTTGTGGACAGTTTGCAAGGAAATTATTAACCACAACATATACCCCAATATTTATTATCTTAAGACAGCCTTGATTTATGCTGTGATCCATTTTCAAATTAAAAATCCTTTTGCTGCAATACCATACATTGGAAAATACATCATTATAATGGTTCTTATCGTGGCATTTTAAAATAATTAAAAGGAAAATTGCTGTATATGAATTTGAGTGCGCCAATTTTGTTTATTATTTCAAAATCCTTCAAAGTCTCCGATGAAAAAAGGGTACGAACAACAACGCACAAGCAAAAGAAAGTATGTACGTTGTTGCATGGCATAGATCTTATTCCATGTGGTGATTGATTTCAGTTTCCATGTCTAATATAATAACACTTTGCTTTTAACCTTATCTTACAAAAATTCCATACAATAGTTCATGCAATAGAATATGAAAATTGTTATTTCGGTCTTAAGGCATTTGCTGGCTTTGTTTGTTAGTTTGAATTGCTATTAACTAGCTCATATCTGTTTTACAGTAGGTTGAAATAAAATTCTATGAAGAACTCCTTATTCACAAATATGTATTTATGTTTAAGTTTTAACCGTATTTCGAGCCTTAAAAAAACTTCATAATTCTATCTTATTTCTCACTCCTGATACATACCTGTAGTTCACAGAATTGTCGCAATTATTGATAGATTTTGTTAAAAAATTTAAATATTTTTATTTATTTTAATTCATTTTAATAAAATTATGTTATATTATTACATTTTATTATAACTTTTATGAAATTTACGCCAAAATTTTTGTCATGATGTACATTGCAGCATAGTTTTTACGTATAAATCAAACACTTCATGTCAGCTTGGTTTTATTTTTTTCTAAATGGTAACATTTTGACATCTAGCGCATTTGCTTTGTGGCGATTTATAAGTTTCCAATTCTTTAGATGGAGCAGCTTATTGTCACTCTCATCAATAATGCTCTCAATTGAGTTATGCTTGAAGCCTGATTGTACAAATCATTGTTATATTTCGTTAGAAAAATTTGTTGTAATCGTCGTATGAGGTATAAAAGTTTCCTGTTGCAATAGAACATCAATAATGTCAATAACAATGCTCTGTCTTTGATTCCTCTCTGGTTTTCTGGCTACAGGCTTCCCCAAATATGGTTATAAGTAGTTACTACGCACATAGCGAATACTTGGATCTAAAACTGCCAATTCGATTTCGGTGAACCACGAAATTTATAACGACAAAAAAATTTAATTTGCTACTCATCTACAGCAACAAAATTATTGGGATTGTTAAAAGCTGAAAGTCTTTCAGCTCATTTTTCGATAAGGCCTAATAAGTATAAATTTATCATAATTTCAGAGTAGCACATTATCAAAGCGAATGATTCTGTTATCTCATACGCACGTAGTTGACCGAAATATTATCATCTCTAATATCTATGAAATCAAACATAGGACGAAACACTTTTTTTTAATGTTTGTCTGTCACGTGAGACAAATATGAGAAGAGCATTAAGAAAGACTCTACAACATTTCAAGAAACAGCTGCTAGCAATCTGCGTGACAATTGGTAATATTTCAATATTTCTCTGTTCCAAGTAGTACCATCTTTAACGATAAACCATGGCTTGTTTGTTGTTGCCAATACTTTTGTCAGGTCATAGCCGAGCTTCTGTTTCCTTCTTCTTCAGAGTCTTCAGCAGCAGGAATATTACATACATACATACATACTTAATCGGTCATTACAACTTTTCGTTGTAAATTAGAAATAACTGACCTAAGGTTTGAACCTTGCTCTGACATCTAATAAGCTAACAGTATTATTTACGATAAAACTTAAAAAAAATTTGAAAACTTAAAAACATTACATGCATAACACCAAAGAATCCTTAGGAAAGTCGTATGTATCATAAATGTTAGTTAAGTCAGAATTGTTAAGTTTCTGAATTTTTTAAGCCCTGTATGAAATTTTATTTTTTATTTGGTTTAAAATAATGGCGAAAATAATACTAACGAACTAAAAAAATATCAGGCATCCAACTTTTTCTGAATTAAAGTTATAGAGTCTCAAAAATTGAAATGTATCATTTTTGATACAAAGCTCGATCTACGGTTAAGAAACTCTTGTTGTCTCTCACTTAGGTGGGTAACGATGTCGAAGAATGAATTTTTTTTTTGCTCTCCGAATGTGTTTGCTATTTGCTTCAAATAGTCGTAACGCGTGTGACAGACAATGGCGAAAGACTATGTGACAAAGAAATTTTTTGATTCTTTAAAAAGAACAGGAAAAAACCTGTGAAATAAATTTTATTTGGTCAAATACGTCCATAGGATTCTGTGATATAAACATGCTTTAGAGAATTATAAGCTTTTTTCGGTACAATAATTCACTTCGAATGAAAGGAAACTTGGGACTAACTTGCACTGAAGATGTGTTAAAAATATCTTGTATACACATTATTGTATATAAATTATATTTCCAGATTTACACCCCTAAATATGTGAATTATTCACGATAATTTGCTTATATTGATCGAATGTTCTTTAAAATTAAAAATTGTAATTTAATTCAAAAGGTATAGATAGGATCGAATGTTTAAGGTGTGTTCACTATTTTACTAATAACGCCGATCTAATTTGATGAGTATTTTTTAAATTCCGGTTAAATTAATTTGGTAATAATTCTAAGAAGCAACTAGGTAATGTAGGGTATCGTTGTAATAATGATTATATCAATTTTGTAATTTATCATTTTAATTTCTCATATTTTGCTTTGTTCGCGGCATCAGAACTGAGGTTTGAACTTCTGTTCTAGTAAACCAACACACTATCTACGAGACTACGGCGACTACTATCCTTCTACAAATGTGGTATGTAGGTTTGATGCATGCCTTGTTCGGCATATATCAATCTATATCCCGACTTGGCTACTTTCTGTGCGTCCTCTGCAAAATACAGGAAATCCCACATAGGAATCCGTTCAAATTATCTGTTGTACAGTTTTACTACAAAATAAAATTTCTATTTAACTACAATATTTTCGTGTTCGGGAACTCACATGAGAAAAACCTTCAGAGACAGAGAACTTTCTTCGACAATCTAGAGATGTAATGGCTGCCTTGCAGTTTAGAGTGATGGCAATATATTGCAACGTATTTAACTTATTCGAATATAGTGAGAGCTTCTACGCTGATGATATCGCTACTGGATTTAGAGATTTTGTAGCTGCTTTTAAATGATAAAAACTTGTTCTTGCTTGGGTTACTCCCAAGCATTCGTTGCACTATTTTCATAGTAAATTTGAACATTCATCGATAGTAGTCATTCGACGTCGCCTTGCATATCTTCAAAGCCTGAAATATTGACATTCCACAGAACAGAAAATATTGGAATCATTTGTTTCAGATTGTGCCACTTGTACACATATTGTTATGAAAATGGAAAATATAGATACTGTTTTATATCATTTAACATTAAAATTATAAACACAAGTTACAAAACCAAAAAAAAAAAAACAATGAACTTGTGTACAAATTATCTCATTGCGTAATATAATCACAAACACTAGCATAAAAAATGATAAACAAGTAAACAAAAACATACCAACAAATACCAGAATAAAAATGGTAAACAAGTAAATAAAAATACAACAACAAACACTGCAATAATAAATGTAAACAAAATACACAAACAACAACAATGAAACAAAGATGTTTACATTTATAGAGAGAAGGCGAAGCCACGAACATTCGCATTCAAGAACATTAATCAGACTATTTACTCTTCCATATAAAAGGCAAGGCAAAGCAGGCAACTGAGTCAGTAAAAGCTCAGTCAGTCTTATGTAAAGACGCAGTGTCTTTGATGAGAGTAACCGTGGTTTGAAGATCTCCGTTACAAAGATCTGTCGAACATTTGTCTAGTAACTGTTATTGTTTATGCAAAGGGTGTAAACAGAGGAATAACAAACTAAGCAATTGTTGTTGTTTACATCAAGTTGTGAACAGTGGCACACAGAATTGTACGAATAATAAGGAATTTCTATTAAAACTAAACACAAACTTATTCTTATTTTATTTGCTATCTACGAGTTCATATTTTAAACGTTTTTAGAAGGTAAGAACGTAACAATATATGTTCACGCTGGCCACCGTAATGTAATGTTTTAGTTTTAAGTAAACACAACTGTGTGTACTAAATGAAGACAATTGTGAATTGTTATTAACATAAAAGAAAAGAGATATTTATTATCCAATTAATCCCCCAGCCCGAAGGTACGTTGCGTATTTAATAAATACATTGTTTATAGAAAATTAATATTTTGTGTTATTTTCTTATTTTTGCCAAATATTTTATTTTATCGCCGTTTTTCCCGCTCAACCCCACTATATAAATTCATTAACTGAGAATGCGCGCTGGAGGGATTTAAATATCCTTGTATAAAATCAAATAATATACCTAGTAATACCCTCTAACTCTAACTTTCAATTACAGCAAATATCCGTTCACAGAGACTATTGCTTTGAAGCGATAACAATAAGTTGTTCTACAGTAGAAAAAAGTTATCAGGATAACATAAATGAAAAAGTTACGAAACAGTGGAAAATGTGGTGTCGAAATATCCATTGAATCCGGAATAAGCGAGATCTTAGCAGTCGAAAATCTAGTGGAAGTCATAGTTCTGTTTAAGAATTTGAACGTGTTCAAAATAGCAATCAATCCATAATTTCATAAAACAATACATTGAATTCCTAGTCATAAATTTTTCAGCTGCAAAGCAAATAAACGCAACTAGTGCATCATTTTAGTTCGTTATGCTTTTAATAAACAATGGCGGAAAAAGAAAGGTAAATAAAGAATTTTAATTGAAAATTTAATAATTTAAATAATTTTTAATAAAATTATTTAATTATATATTTCTTACAGTGTTAAATGGACATATGAACATAAAAAGCTGCTAATGGATTGCCGGCTTTCAATGGAGCCAAAATTTTCTTCCGAAAATAAAAAACGTAGAGTTATGTGGGGGCAGGTGCTCCAAAAGATGCGTGTAAAAGATGAAAATGTCTTATTTTCTCGAGACGGCATAGCACCCAAATATATAAATATGATGCCCACTTACAAGAGAATAAAAAAACGAAATAACACACGATAAAGTTTATGGTTCTAGGCATGATGTTGTGGTCCCAGAAACCATTACTATTAATTTAATATTTACTGAATTGTGCCTTTCAATTTTTAATAAATAAAATTTGAATTTTGAAAAATAAAAGTAATATATAATTTTTTTTTTAATTTCTGGTTAAGCTGATAACAAAACAGTAAGTCGTTCGCGTTTGAGCCTTGCTTCATCTGTTTCGCTTTCAACCTGTGTTGAACTTTCAGTTCTAGGATCAATGTTTATGACACCAGAACACTCTTCATTGTTTAAAATGAAGTACTTTAGTACAACACATGCCATTATTATAGTTTTTGCCTTTTCTACACTGGAAACATCTAAGAAGGACAATATTTGAAACTTCTTTTTCAGTATTTCAGATGCTTGTTCCACACATACTCTGGTTGAACTTAAGATGGTATTATATCTAGTTTGTGCTGTCGAAAGAAATTCTTTGTCACTGCACAAATCCAAAAATCTTTCAAAATTTATTTTATTTGCTGTCATTGTTTATTTTCACAAATTCTTTATAACAATGCAAACAAAAATCCATCAAACAATCCATCAAATATAACAGCCCGTTATGCAAGCTTTTTATTCACAATTACTAAAACCTGTGCAGTTTTTTGTTCACTTCATCGAGTATTGCGCTCCCGCAGTATAGGTTACACACCAAGCTGAGTATTTTTAAATACAGTGTGCAGTCGTCTTTGAATGTTCTGTATGGTTTTAGGGCAGGCTTTTTCAGAAGTGGAAGTCACCGTAGTATAGCAGGTAGTGTGTTGGCTTATTAGACGTAAGGCCACGTTGCAAACCCCAGGTCAGACATCAAATCGAAAATATGCAAATATTTCTTCGGCGACTTCCTCTCAGCAGATTTTTGACAAAAACTTTGGGAGTAAATAAAAATTGCCATGAAAAGTTTCCCAAAAATCTGTCGTTCGGAGTCGACGTTAAAGTGTAGGTCCCGCCACTCATGTATAAAATTAACGCACACAACATAAGGGGTGTGAGATGCTAGGTCGTAATCCTCACTAAAGGGTTGTAATGATAAATTATGTATCTATGTATGTATGACGTATGACGGACTTCGCTGGGAATCCACAGAATGTATACAACTTATGGAAACTTTCAAGAGTTGTAATGAACTTAAATGTAGTGAACTTAAATATATTTATAACCAATTAAGTATGTACGTATGTAAATAACAAGCATCAAATTTTATGTGAAAAGTGAACTTTAATCATGCTTTAAAACAGAGCACATATAAATATTTTCATGTAAATTAACGAAATGATAAAGTGTAGCAAGTCAATTGCCCAATCCTTAACCGGAATTGATTATTTTACCAGCAGAACTTACCGTGACTATTATTCAGAAATATTTTAATGACGTTTGTGATGATATTGTTTAATTAATGATTATAGTTTAGTGGTATCATAATATCGTATCCAATCACGATTGTCCTAATAGTACCATCCAAATGATCCTCACGATTTTCTTTGATAAATTTTAAGTACATTATCAAAAATTCAAGCAATTTTTGACTCCAGTAAATTAATTAGTTACCCTTCGCGTTTCTGGCATTCGTATGCGAACGAGTTTTTACTCGAATGAACGAGTTTTTGAGTATTTGGTATTCTCTTATTCGATAACGAATAAAATCAATGGACATTTCTAATGATGGCATTCGATAACGAACAATATTTCGATTGCCACCTTGCGAGTTTTTTTCTCGTAAGCAAAGAATTACAATTTTCTAACATGAAATTCATTTGAAAAAATTTGAGTAGAAAAGTTTTTAAAGAAACTTTAAGAAAATTTAATAAATTTATAAACTTTAGGTCTAAACTACAAGAAATAAATTAACCACAGAAGAAATTCTTGGGAACTTTATGGCAAAGCATGCAGACTTTGCGAAAAGCTTATTGTCTAATAGTTCCTAACGAACAACTAGATATAACCGACTTTGAGACCAAATTACCCTTATACTAAATGCTTCTGGGCCAACAACAAAAGGTGCAAGGATGTAGCAAAAGGTAACATTAGTAATAAAGGCAAAATAGGTTTTCATAATCTATGAAATGAATTTGTATTTAGATATACGCTGATCAAAAACGAAACGTAAAGAGGAAGCTTTCATTTAAAAAATCTAACAGGTGGTGGTCCATATGAGGCAAAAGTTTTTTCCCAAGTGGAGGAACAAACATTGGCTGCTGCAGGCATAGAAGTCGCTGTCGAGGGTTTAAAATATGTTAAAGTTTTGGATCGAATTTGCTAACAAACGCAGTGGAAGACTCATCCCCACCAAATTGTTCAAATGAAAATGATGCCCACGGTACATCACAGGAGTCCCCAAGTTTATTTTCGGAAGATGAAGAAAACACTCGTATTGAAAATGCGATTCTTCTTTAGTAAATATCCGAGATGAAGAAAACATTGTACCAACAACATGTTTAATGATGATGTGTTGCTGGTTCGTTTTTTGATTATTGTTTTTGTTGAAATGAAGCACAATGTTATTTTTATAATTTTAAATTCAATGTAAGTTTGTTTTATTGTTTTATTTTATACAATGTTTGGTTGTAATTTTAACTTTAAATTAGGTTTGTTGGTTTTATAATTTTATTTGATTTACTTTGTTAAATATAATGTCTAGGCATTTTCTTTTGTCTAAATTCAATTTATGTTTTTTTGTTTATATGGTTTAGTTCACAAATTCACTAAATTCAAGTTTAAAGTATTATTTTGTTCACAGATTTGTTTTAATTTTTAGCTTATTATTTTTATTGGAGGAAAGGGTCACAATTTAATGTTGTTTGATTGACTACCGAAACAAGAGTGAGTTTATATATAAATTTGATCTTAAGATTAAGCATAAGAACATAAAAAGAGCAAAGAGAAAGAAATGACAAAAATAAAATAAAAGAAACGCTACTCTATGTTATGTATAACACTGAACATTCCGGCCCCCATGCCTTGGTGAAATTTACCACAGGTTTTGAACGGGTCCTGAAAATAAATACCCCAAGGCACTTTTTTCAGCTACGACTTGGCCGACTTCTGTGTTGATGGCTCCATCGCGACGAATAGCACTATAAATGTCACTGCCAATTTCAACTTCAACAGTAGTATTGGAACAAGGGTCAAGGTCAGCCAATAAATTAGGTGAAAAATCCTCTGTCGGGTCGGTTAAAATGGGTCCAGAATAGGGCTTCTTTGGCAGTAGATCTGTTACCAGGGCTGTTATCTTGATAGACCATTTATTGGTGTCATTGTGCGATCGTATCTCGAAGCCAGCAAACTTATGCCCATACCTCATGATTGTTTTAATTTTGTATTTTTCTACGAATGATTTCGACACTCTGGACGTTGTTAAGGATCTATTGATGATAGCCCGTGTGCTGGTCCAGGTAGTAAGACTACCGGTATAAACCTTAATGGAGGCGGTTGGAACAAAAACCAAATTCCATTTGAAGGAAGGCATTTCTGTGTCTACTCGTCGTGATGGCTGTGGATTGGCTCGTCTTGTTGACTGTGGGTCGGCTTGTCTTGATGGCTGTGGGTCGGCTCTTCTTGATGGCTGTGGTTCGTTCAACTGCATTGCATCATGAAGCAGTGTGTTGTGGCTTCTTTTACAGATATGACACCCTTTTTCATTTTTACACTCTTCTGTTTTATGGGATCGTGCAAGACAGTTCAGGCAATATTTTTTAACGATCATGAGGTCATATCTTTCTGATGGATTGAAGCTCAAGAACTTTCTGCAAGTGCGTATGGGGTGGTCCTTGAGACAAACTCCACATGAAATTTGCCAGTGTTCGGGTCTTTGTTGTTGTTGGGATGCCATACCTGTAAGTGTAAAATTAGAACAATATTAGTGTATGTAATTGGTTAGGAGTTATACTAATTTGCAAACAAAACCACAATTTTTGTAATTGGTCTGGTGATTGCTCCATTTTTGGTTTTGATATCTACAACTCTACAGTTTTGGTCAGGTCCAAGATATGTTTTGATGATTCGACCCATTTGCCATTCATTGGGTGGCAAGTTGTTGTTTTTGATGACTACCAGATCGTTGATTTTAACGTTGTCCCTTTGAATCTTCCATTTATATCTGCGTTGAAGTTCAATCAAGTATTCGGACTTCCATCTTTGGCAAAATGAGTGGTAGATGACCCTTAGGCGTTTCCAGCGATTGATGAGATTCAAATTTTCGTTGCTTACATCTGGTTCAGCTGGGGTCAATAATGCACTACCAATAAGGAAGTGTCCAGGGGTCAATGGATTAAGGTCATTTGGGTCATCGCTAGCAGGACTTAAAGGTCTAGAATTTAGGCACGATTCTATACGAGCAAGAATTGTAGATAGCTCTTCAAATGTGAATTTCATGTTCGGTATCATCTTTTCGAGGTGCGTTTTGAATGATTTTACGCCGGCTTCCAAAAGGCCGCCCATGTGTGGAGCTCCTGGGGGAATAAACTTCCAATTAAGATTTTGATGACTAAAATGACGGATCACTTGATTTTGAAGAGTTTTTATGAATTCTAGACGGTCTTTTCTTAGTAGTTCTGCTGCTCCGACGAAATTTCCTCTATTGTCTGAGTAAATGAGTGCGGGACATCCACGTCTTCCTATGAAGCGGGAAAATGCTGCTAAGAACGATTGGGTCGATAAATCACTTGCTGCTTCAAGATGTAAAGCTTTTGTGGCGAAGCATACAAATATGCAAATATACCCTTTTGTAATAAGACAAGCTCGGCCTGTAAAATTTTTGATGTCAAAAGGTCCTGCGTAGTCTAATCCAGTTGTAGCAAAGGGTCTTGATAATGTTGTACGTTCTGGTGGTAATGAAGCCATGATTTGATTTTGCGTCTGTTTTTTGTACAAAACACACGTTTTACAGTTGTAAATTACGCTTTTGACCAAGGGTTTCAATCTGAATATCCAATATTCTGTGCGTAGGACTCGAACCATTAGTTGGTTTTCTCCATGAAGGGCAATTTTATGTGTAAATTCCGCTAGTAGCTGTGATAGCTTCGAGTTATGAGGTAGCAATATTGGGTAGCGTTCATTGTACGTTAATGCAGGTGATTGCGCTAGTCGCCCATTGGCTCTAATAATGCCATGGTGATCCATGAAAGGATTTAAGGTCAAAAGACTGCTGGTTGGGGATATTTTTTGCTTGAGTTTTAAATGTTTGTACTCATCTGGAAAATGATTTTGTTGCGTCCATATGATGAGTCGATGTTTGACGAAATCTATTTCTTCTCGGGTGATTTCTGCTGAAGATATGCGAAGATGGGTTCGGTTGTTTCCAGTATTTCTCCATAATCGTATGACATAAGCGAGTACTCGATAAGCTCGTGATAGGTCTGAAAATCGATTTAATGGGTCTTCGCGTGTTGTGGTTGTAAATGCTTTTACAGTTTTTGCTTCTAGATTTGTGTCACCTGTTTGTGTTGGTATCGGCCATTGATTTTTAGGCAATTTTAACCAGGAGGGTCCAAACCACCATAAGTTGTGGTTTTCCAGTTCTTGTGGAGTACATCCTCGGCTGGCTACATCTGCTGGGTTATCCTTTGAGTCGATATGTTGCCAATTTTGATTTCCAACCTTATCCAGGATTTCAGAAACACGATTTCCAACGAAAGTGTTCCATGAGCAAGAGGGTTTCTTTAACCAGGACAGCACGATTGTTGAGTCGGTCCAATAATATGCCTTGATATTTCGAATTTGAAGATTTGGTATAAGTCCACATGCAAGATTTGCCAATAATACGGATCCACATAGTTCTAAGCGGGGCACAGATATTTGCTTAATGGGAGCTACACGGGTCTTTGAAGCCAGAAGAAATGTGAATACTGATTTTTCTGCTTGTATTCGAACATAAAGAGTCGCAGAATAGGCTTTTTCTGGAGCGTCACTGAAACCGTAAATTTCCACATTACAATTCGGGCTAAATTGGATCCAACGGGGAATTTTCAATATGTTTATTGCCGGGCAGTTTTTTATGAATTTTTGCCACTGTAGACAAGTCAAGGGTTTTAATATGTCATCCCAGTCGACTTTATCCAACCAAATCTGTTGCATAATTAGTTTTGCTTCAACTATTATTGGAGCTATCCATCCACAAGGGTCAAATAATTTGGCAATTGTCGATAAAACTTCTCTTTTCGTGTAGTTTTCTTTTAATTTGACATCTGGTGCTGTAAATGTAAATGCGTCTGAAGAAATGTTCCATTTGATCCCAAGAGTTTTTGTTCCAGTGCTTTCTGACAAATTTTACCAATCGAGAGGTAGTAGGGTCTCATTTGGTAAGTCTTGTATAACTCGTGGGTCATTTGATGTACATTTCATCAGGTCAAATCCAGCAGATTTTAGAACTGTTGTAAGTTCTTTTCTTGATTTGATGGCGTCATTTAATGTGTGACCACCTGCTAAAACATCATCCACATACATGTTTTGTTGTAGAGTTTTTGATGCGAGAGGGTGAGTTGATGTTACATCTTCAGCTAGTTGAAGAAGGGTTCTAATGGCCAGAAACGGTGCGCAATTGACTCCAAAAGTCACTGTCAGGAGTTCGTAATCCTCAATTGGGTCCTTTTCTGATTGCCGAAATAATATCCTTTGATATTTGGTTTGATTCGGATCAATGAATATCTGTCGATACATTTTTGTGATATCTGCATTGTACACAAAACGGAAGAATCTCCACTTCAATATCAGAAGTACCAAGTCCTGTTGAAGTATGGGTCCTGGATACAATATGTCATTCAAACTCTTCTTGTTTGAAGAAGGGCTCGAAGCATTGAAAACTACTCTAAGTTTCGTTGTCAGCCTTTCGGGTTTTATTACTGCATGATGTTGCAGGTAATAATTTGGGTTTGTGTTGATTTCCAGGGGAGAAATTTTCCTCATATGTCCTAACTCGAGGTACTCAACAATTACTTGGTCGTATTGTTTTTTGAGTTCGGGTTTCTGGCTAAGTATGCGTTCCATCCTCAAGAACTGTGCCATAGCTATGTTTCTCGAAGTTCCTATTTCTTCGCTATTTTTAAAGGGTAGGGTAACGATATACCTTCCTGTGTCGTTTCTTCGTGTTGTCGACATGAAGTTGTTCTCGCAAAATGTGTCCTCATCTGACCTCAAAACCCGTTTTGGGGTTTCCTCCACCTCCCAAAAGCGTGTGAGAATTCGGTCAAGGGACGTAGTGTTGAGTAATGACACTGTTGTACTAGGTTGTGTCGTTGTTGAAATTGGTCCCCCCACAATCCAGCCAAATACTGTTTTTTGTGCCAAAAGGGATCCAATAGACCGCATCGGTGTGTCCATGCAATATATTGAGTGGCCCAAGTCGAGGCCTATAAGCAAGTCGATGGGTCTGCTTTGATTGAATTGAGGATCTGCAAGTTCTAATTTAGCAGTCTCATTGAAATGTTGCAAATCTAAAGTCTGTGGTGGTAAATTAGATGGAAGAGTCTTCAAGACTGGCGCCCAGACTTCTAATTTAAATTGTGAATCCACCTTGGAGCAAAGATTGAATAAACATGCTTTGGTTGAAGTCTCTGAAACTGTTTGACTCAAGCCTGTAACATGAACTAAATTTCGTTTGGTGGGCAAATTTAGTCGATTTTTCAACTTTTCTGACATAAAAGTTAATTGTGAGCCAGGGTCGATGATTGCTCTTGCCTGGTACTTTTCGCCTCTAGTTTCGATCAGTACAATTGCAGTAAATAACAAGGTCTCTTTCTCATTGGGAGATTGATCGAGATGTTTGCTCTCTTGTAGTGTCAAGGAAGTGATATTTGGTATCGAAAAGTTTGATGCTGATGTGGACTGTATATTATTGTTTTGTGCTGCGATACTCCTGCTAGATTGGGTCGCGTCACAATTCGGAACTAAAGTATGGGATTCTGATCCCTTATGTAACAAAGTGTTATGTCTTTGTCTACATAATCTACAACTGAATTTACTTTTACAGTCCTTAACACTGTGGTCAATAGAGAGGCAATTGTAACATGAATTTGTGACCTTTACAATGTGAATTCTGTCGTTAACGTTCTTCTCTAAGAACTTGGAGCAAGACCACAATTGGTGAGACTCCTTACAATGTTGGCATTTGTAATTTGAGTCATTTTTCTGTGCCCTATTTGTGTTTAAAGGTTTTATATTTTTCGACCCAGTTTCATTTTGGGTTGTGTTTATGTGAAAAGTGTGAACTCGTTTTGACTTAAACTTTAAATTATCCCTTCTGGATTGTTCTAATTTTGAATTCGATTGTGTGATGGCCGCTATGGATTCTAGAGTCTTAGAATTGTGCGTCAAGAAATTATTGAATTCTTCCAAAGTCGGAACTTTTGTAATTTCCTTAAGTGAATTTTCAAATTCCTTTAAAAGAGTCCGAGGGAGCTTTGTTGAGCAAATGTATACCAGGAATGGGTCCCATGTGGCGGTTTCTATACCATATAAGCATTTAACGCTTGAATGCATCCATTAACTGTTCGCTGAAGTTTTTGAATCGATGAGCCTGAGTCTTCAGCTACGTTCGGAAGGTCAAATAAAATTTTTAATTGTTCATTTACTTGGATCCGATTATTTTCGTATTGGGCTACAAGGTTTTTCCAGGCTATGTCGAAGCCTTGATTTGTCAATGGGGCATTTGAAACTATTTTCCTAGCATCTCCTCCAGTCTTTTGTATCAGATGAAAAAGTTTCTCAATTTTACTAAGTCTAGAATTATTTATGTATAATGCTGTAAAAAGATCGCGGAAAGTAGGCCATGTCAAAAAATCTCCATAAAATGTGTCCGTGTCGCAAGGTGGTAACCGTACAAATGAGATGTCATGATTTTCCTTTGGTTGACTTTCAACATCAGATATCCGTTCTTCCTTCTTTGGATTCGATAGGGCTTGAATTTCCGCATTAATTGACCCTAAACACGTTTTGTAGGCAGAAAGAACTTTTTTGTAACGATCACGAAGCTTATTTTTATCAATAGGTTTATCTTTTGAATCCTCTTTTGTGTCCCTACACTCTTCATATGTCCTTTTGACTTGTGTCCATAGAGAATCGAGTTCGACCCGAAGTACCTCAAGAGAGTGAATGTTGTTTTCGGCCGCACTTTGTGTGTACTCTGTTTCAAAGTCCAAAAGGTCATTTGTACAATTTACAAATTTATCGAGTGCCATTGTTTACCGATGAATTAAAATTTAAAACGATCAAATTAAGAATCAAATTTAAACAAAAAAGTCCCTGCTAGCGATTTCACAGCAAGAATTACCAAAAATAATAATTAATTTCCCGATTGGTTATTAATTTGGGTATATTTTGTTTCCCCAGTAAATTACTAAAAGAAGTATGGGTGGTAACCCTTTTCGTTTTTCTATTTCGCTTTCTTCTTTTACTCAACCGCGACAAAATTTATAAGAGCGTATACTTGTAATAAAGAGTTTTGTGTTTCTCTTTATTGTCTTATTTTTATTATTTTTAGTACTTACTTATCGTTGTTGTGTCTTTGTTTAAGCTGTTGCTCTCTAATTTGGGTCTCTTCTTGCTTGTGTCTTTTGCTGTAATTTTGGTTCTTTTTTGTTTTTCCACTTTGCCTGTGGATTCTATTTTTTCTCAAAAAATTTAACTGTTTTTAACCGTTGCTTCTTTTTTGTGTCTTACTATTTTTTCAATTTTTTTGCAAGTTTTTGTTTTTGTAAATTACACTGCATACGGTTCGAAGTGACCATTTAATGTTTAATGATGATGTGTTGCTGGTTCGTTTTTTGATTATTGTTTTTGTTGAAATGAAGCGCAATGTTATTTTTATAATTTTAAATTCAATGTAAGTTTGTTTTATTGTTTTATTTTATACAATGTTTGGTTGTAATTTTAACTTTAAATTAGGTTTGTTGGTTTTATAATTTTATTTGATTTACTTTGTTAAATACAATGTCTAGGCTTTTTCTTTTGTCTAAATTCAATTTATCTTTTTTTTGTTTATATGGTTTAGTTTACAAATTCACTAAATTCAAGTTTAAAGTATTATTTTGTTCACAGATTTGTTTTAATTTTTAGCTTATTATTTTTATTGGAGGAAAGGGTCACAATTTAATGTTGTTTGATTGACTACCGAAACAAGAGTGAGTTTATATATAAATTTGATCTTAAGATTAAGCATAAGAACATAAAAAGAGCAAAGAGAAAGAAATGACAAAAATAAAATAAAAGAAACGCTACTCTATGTTATGTATAACACTGAACACAACAAACAAACCAATCCCAAAAAGTATTACAAATATACACCATAAAGAAAGGGAAACAAAAACAGTTTGGTAAAAAAAATATGTATGTCCACTTCCGAACTATATAAAAAAGATGATAAAAAAGTTAGATACTTTAATTGAAATAAAAAATAAAAACCTCAAACTTTAAGAAAAGGATATTGAACTGTATAGTGAACTAATTCAAATAAAAAAGAAAACCCTTCAAATAAAAGAAATGGGGCTGCAGACACGTTTTTTACGTTTTATTTACATTTCATCCAGTGTTGGGAACCGATTTTGTTTAAACCTTTTCCAACACTTCTGAAATTCTATTCGTTCCGTAACGAGTAACATCATTAGAAAATTATTCGCTATCGAAATAATTTTAGAATCGAATTTAATTTCGATCACGGATGCCAGAATTTGGCCCCAGGTATAGGTCTTCCAATTAATGCAGTGTCCTCTTATCGTTATACAAAGAGGCTAAACTTCGTTAGAAGCATTAGCGCACGTGTACTGCTGCTAGGTTCTGCTGGACTGATTTGCATTGGAAGGACACATATTGTCGGTTTTCCTTGAATATCATGGTTATATTCACGACTGTGGTTGTCATAGACTACTGCTTCACTGGGAGGCATGCTCGTAGTCTTCTGTCATTTGGGAGTTGAGTATCTGAGAACGAGGTGAAGAATATCGTTCACTTTATGTGTAAGTGCTTGGCTCTTTCTAAGAATAGGCTGACGTTTTTGGTCTCTTATATCATATCATCTTCCACTGAATTATTTAATATAAAGATTAATGTATGGTTTCCTTTAAGGACCTTAGGTTGGACCGTATTCTTTAATCAGCATCCGTCATCTAACCTAATCTTACTTGCAGTAAAAAGCGAAACAAAAATATTTAATAGAACTTTACTACGTATTCTCTAAATTTAAGAGGACGACTTAACCGTAGATTGAGCCTTAAAAACTTCATTATTATAGCTGATGTATCAATTTTGATACATACTTGTATTTCATAGAATTTTCGCAATTATTGATAGATTTTGTTAAAAAATTTAAATTTTATTATTTATTTTAATTCATTTGAATAGAACTATTTGATATTATAATATTTCATTATCACTTTTATGAAATTTCCTTAAACATTTTTGACATGTTCCCGGATACAGGTTTCCCCAAATACGGCTGTAAGTAGTTGCTACGCACGTAGCACGTATTTGAACCTAAAACTGCCAATTCGGTTTCGGTGGACCAAGAAATTTATAACGACCATAAAATTCAATTTGTTACTAATCTACAGCGACAAAATTATTGGGATTTTTAAAAGCTGAAAGACTTTCGAAAAAGCGTAATAGGTGTTAATTTTTCATCACATCCGAGTAGCACATTATCAATGCGAATGTTTCTGTTGTCTCATGCTTAAGTATTGACCGAAATATTATCATCTGTAATATCTATGAACTAAAACATATTACGAAACACTTTTTTCTAATGTTTGTCTGTCACTTGAGACAAATATGAGAAGAGCAGTGAGAAAGACTCTACGACATTTAAGTAAACTGCTGTTAACAATCTGCGTGAAAATTGGTAATATTTTCTCCTCCCAAACTACTAAAGACATACGGCTTTCTGTTCCAAGTAGTACTATCTTTGGTGAAAAACATCCTGTTGACATGTTTGTTGCTACCAATACTTTCATCAGTTCATAAGACGAGCTTCTGTTTTCTTCTTTTTCAGAGTCTTCAACAGCAGGAATATTACATACATACTTATAATATTGGTCATTACAACCTTTCGTAATAAACTGGAAATTTCTGACTTGAGGTTTAAACCTTGGTCTGACGTCTAATAAGCTAACACGTTACATACTAGACTACGACTACTTCAATCAATATCAAGAACAGATAATTCAACCTCTTCATTTTCATCCAACACTTAGCTTTCAATTCTTTCTCAAATACCATAAATAATGTATTATTTACGATAAAATTTCACAAAATATTTGAAAACTTAAAAATATTACATACACAACGACAAAGAATCCCTAGGAAAGTCGTATGTATGAAAAATGATACATAAGCCAGAATTATGAAGTTTTTGAGTTTTTTAGATCCTGTTTGAAATTTTATTATTTTTTTTTGGTTTAAAATAACTTTTTCTGAATTAAAGTTATATCGTCTCAAAAATTGAAATTGATGACACGGCTAACATAGTTGTGCATTGGAATTGTTCGGAGGGCAAAATGTTTTCTATATTCCTCAATCATACAATGATTGGAAATACCTGAAGCGAGTTAATCTCTTGCAATAAGGGTTCTAGTATTCAGAAGCATACAAACTCTTAAATTTAGAGAACTGAATACAAATACTATGGCTTGTATTCTAATTAGTTTGTAATATTCTAACAAAACAGAAGTAAAGATTTGGATGTTCTAGTATCGTTTACAGTTTTCATGCGTTTACGCTTACATTCACATGCTTATAAGATTATGCAAATAAGATTATTGGTATGTTACTGTATTACGTACTATGGCATGTATTGTGCGTTTTCTGTGGCATCTAATGTAATCTAATCTAAGTATAAGTATACCGTTAAATATGGCTGAATCAATGGAATACATCTGTTCGTACATTATGCCTTGAAAACCATTCTGCCAGTTTAGTTACATACGCAGTTTTTCCCTCTGTTAGGTGTCTCTTTGAATGTCTTCATTTGTATTTCCATAGCGTAACTCGTCTACAATCTTCTAATTTTTGTTTTTGACAAAATTTGTTTTTTTCTCTACAAACTGTGAAAAAACATAAAATCTAATCTACAACTATATGTATATACTAGGGATGCCAATCGGGAAATCCCGAATCACAGAATCCCGGGATTTTCGGGATTCCCAAATCCCGAATCCCGGGATTTTTTAAAACTTATCCCGGGAATTTTCGGGAGTGTAAATTCATAAATATACACTTTATAAAGAAAGAAAACATTGAGTCTACGGCATTGTTTTTTATTTACTATTACATTAAATAACACTTATGTATTTTTTCAAGTGTATCATGCAACAATGAAGTGAATATTCTATATCACTCGGCATCGAACTGAATAAGAATACAACTTACATTGTTAAAAAGTTAAACGTTGCCCTCGAAGTCAAATAAAATCTATAATACAGCTGATGCTTTAGACAATCAACTTTCTAAAGAAATAGTTTACTCTGCATATAGCTATCTTGAAACCATTTTTCCCACAAGTGTAGACTTCGAAAAATGTTTTTCAGCGAAAGGATGTTTTGTTTGCATCAATATGTATATGTATGTATGGAGATGAATTATTTTTATTTTTGTTACCTTTGTTCTGTTTTTTTATTTTATAACATGTGTATTGTGATAAAGATCAAAAATTAATGCAATTTTTAATAAAACAATTGTTTTTAGCTTTTTTTATTAAGAGAAAATCCCGAAATCCCGGGATTTTTTTCGGGATCGGAATTTCAAAACCCCGAATCCCGGGATTTTTAAAAATCAATTCCGTTTGGCATCCCTAGTATATACGTATACGTGTGGAAAGGGTCGTGCTGTAGTAGTATTAGATAAGCTGCGGGTTTTGGCTTTGATGGTATTTGTAAAACTATGGATACGTCTAACAGTGGTTGTATACGTGAAGGATTATTCACATTTGTACTCACCTAATACCACGGCGACTAGTGTCATAGTTTAGTAAACGCGTATTGTGTCGCCAAGTTATATACGATGTTGGTTGAGGAATTTTCGATATGACACATTGCAGGTCAGTAGTACTGCCACCGTTTTAATACTTCTCTGGTGTAGTTAAACCATATTCGTCAAGTATCTCCACATGAGGCACTGTAAATACAAATAGAATTTATACACAGATACATACGTAACAAAAAATAATTTCTATGCCGATATGAGTGCTGGTGTTGGTTGCCAATGTACGTGTGTAAGTGAAGTCTACGGTTGTGTTAAATTTATGAGTGGTGAAGTACGGATCTGTGTTGATGTGTTGATGTTGATGTAAGTGGAAATGAATATAAACAAACCATTTAAACGTAACGTTAAATAATTGTTAACGATGTAAAAAAAGGAAGTTCATGTACGCGTAAGTGTGTGTTGAATGAAGAGAAACATGTATGTCGTGTTTACTCCATTATGATGATAGTATCCCGGGACGTCTTTCGGCTTGTCATGGGACACTTTGAAATCATGTTGTAATGTAAGCGGATACCACGAATATCTGCTGAAAACATTTTTAAAAAACCTGAGTCATTGGATTGAATTGGAAAAATATTTTATAATAGAAAGCATAAAGTCTACATTGGTAGTGGAGGTGCTATCCACACTTTTCTGAGTTGTGTTGTTAAAGGAAGTCAACCTCCAAGCATGTGCCCTCAAGCAGTGACCAGTGAACAATTCAAATGTTATAAATACGGACTTAAAAGGAGGGTTGAATTAAATCGAAAATAAATTTAATTACAAACAACTCCATAACATATTGAAACCCCTTTGGTTAATAACAGCGAAGTGTGTTAGTGTGTGTTTCAATTATCATTTTACTGCTTTACCTATTTTATCATGTTCAAAGAAACACTTCTGACAAACATTTTTAAGAATGTGGCCACAAGGATGCAATAAGTTCTATTAAAGGATGGTAGCTGAACATGAACAGTAAAAACAAAAATTAATTACCTCCATAAACTCCGATTAACATACATAATTGGTCATTACGAACCTCTGGTCAGGATTACGACCTAGTTTCTCACACCACTTATGCTGTGTGCGTTAATTTTTCTGCATGAGCGGCGGGACCTACAGTTTATAGTCGACTCCGAACGACAGATTTTTAAGAACTTTTCATGGAAATTTTTATTTACTCTCAGAGTTTTCGCCAGAAATCTGCTGAGAAGAAGTCGCCGGAGAAATATTTTCATATTTCATTCAGTTGGAGATGCCTGATCTGGGGTTTGAACCGTGGCCTCACGTCTAATAAGCCAATACACTACCTACTAGACCACGGCGACTTCAAACTCCGATTAACAGCAGTAAGATATTCTTCATCTATCTATCGTTTACTTCTTTAATATTTGGCCTTTTTTACAGTTTTCCTAGAAACAATTTTTTGTCTGACCAGATAACTGTATGACGCTATTCATATTTGTTAAAATATTTGGAAACTTCCAGATTGTATAAATAATATAAGGAAGGCCGTCTAATAGTTTATGTGAAGACTATGTAGGCCGAATAAATAAATATTGTTTTCAAGGATAACGAACTCAGCATTGATGTATAGATAAACAGTTTGAGAAGCACCCTTGATAAATGTAGCTAAGAGAAAGCAGGTATCCACCCATTTGTTCGCGAACGGGCAGTATTACAATATATTCTTTACAACATTAAATAAAATATCTGATCTGTAAAGGAATACCCAGAAGTACTGAAAGTCTAAAAGGATAATCGGTTATTAAACCAAATTACAACGAAGTCAATTAGGATTACATTTCTTATGGAACCAATACGAGAGGAAATCCGGCCATGTTGGAAACTGTCTACCCCTTAAAAAATTAACGTTTCGCTTAATAGGTTGTTGATGATGTGATATTTAGTCGGTATAAATCCAACCAGAGTTTTAAGAAAGACTCACACCTCCTTTATAAACAAAAACAAAAAAAAATTCAATTAAAAGTCGGAGGGTTATTATTGTTGCGAAGACTAAAGAAATACTGAGTAATTAATTTCGAAATAAAAACTAAACAGCAACAAGCCAAGAATAAAATTAGGACAGCAAAGAATTACAACAAAAAAGTTAAAATAGCCATAAATAAACAAAATTTGAATATAAAAAAATAGCAAAAGATGAATTACAATAACAAAACAATAGTAAGATTCTAGAAGTTGTCAGGCCAAAAATAAATAACAGTTAAATAGACGAAAATAAACAAAAGTGTGACATGTATACACTTTAAAACTTAATATTTATAGTAAAAGTATGGTGTAATAAAATTAATAGCTCTTAAAATAATAAATAAGGGATTTATTTAAATAAATTAATAATAACAAATAAAAGAGAACAAGTTCTTTTACTTTGAAATTGTAATCCTCAGACCGTAGAAAAAACCAGGGTTATTAAAATCGCAGTTCAGGCACCTAAAACAAAAACTAAATATGAACAAATTATTCTTCGGCAAAAACTCTAAGAATAAATAAAATTGCCATGAAAAAGTTTCTCAGAAAAACTATTTGTCCAGCCATACATCGATAAAATTAACACACACAGCAGGGGTGGAGTGAGGTGAGCAGGTCGTACTCGTGACTAAATGATTGTAATGACCAATTAAGTAAGTAAGTAATAGCATTGTCTCAATGTTCTGAGGAAGAGAAGTCAATTTGATTTTTATTGAAATAATCATATTTTCAAGTTCATAAGAAATAATGCCTTATTTTACCTCTTACTTCTTTGCAAAAAATCACAATGAATAGAAATACTGTAAACTCGTATGGTTTGGTAGTTTGAAGTTTATATTAAAAGCAAAAGTCCAGTGTGGACACAAATTCAATCAAATTCTTTTAAATTTTCTCGTATAGCACACCGAATAATTGCTTAAAATATACATTGCTTCCCTTACTAATTCATAAAATATTTTTTTTTTAATTTTGTACACATTATGCTACACTAAGGGTCTCGGTTCAGAACATCTCCAATAAAACGAAATATGAAAAAAAAATATTTCTTCGGCGACTTCCTCTTAACAGATTTCTGCCAAAAACTCTGAGAGCAAATAAAATTGTCATGAAAACTTTTCTTAAACACCTGTCGGTTCGGAGTCGACTTTAAACTGTAGGTTCCGCCACTCATGTATAAAATTAGCAGATGCAATATAAGTGGTATGAGAAGCTAAGTCTCAATGCTGACTGAAGGATTGTAATGCCCAATTAAGAATGCATGTGCATATGTATGCTACATTAGGATGGGCCATTCACATTAATTGTTTTTTTTATATTGTAAGACCTTAACCATGAAAATCTTATTTTCTTTATGTAAAATATCGTACAATTTTCTAACTCTCTTATGGTATAATGTTTATCAAAAATGTCTAGAAAAGCACGTGTACACTCATTCTCAATAAAACTCACATTTCTTTAAATTATAAATTGAAAAATTCATTTCAAAAATATTTAATTTTATATGTTACATCCTCTACACATATGTATGTGTGTACGTAGTCCCCATCATCATCATGTTAGGACTTCATTTAAAGATCAAATAATAAAAAATAAAATGAAAGGAAATGAAAGAAATACATGATTTCCGGTTTAGATGTTGAAATGTGAGTACATTGAGATTTTTTGACATTCAACGAATTGGTCAGATTTTTATTATTGTTGTTATTGTTATTTGGCTGGTAGTTTTAAATACAAATCCAAATTTTTACCTCATGATACATTCATCCTTACTCGTATGAGGGTATTGTGTGTATTGTTTGAACTGTAAGTGTACATGGTTGTAAGAAATATATTGTATATGCACACATGTACACATATATGTGTGTATTTTAGAAGGTCTTTAAATGTATGCGTATTTCTTTATTTTTGTAATAAAATATTTTCATATGATACGTAATGAATGACTGACTGTTGTCTAAAAACTGAATGGTTGAACGACTTGTCGTCTATCTCATATACAGCATGTGTGTATGGCTCCTACTCAAATGTATACAATATTTCTATCCATATGTGTGCACGTGTGTTTGTTTAATATTATTGTATTAAAAAGTCTAATAACGTATGAGTATGATCCAGTATGTAATGAAAGTGAGTGTGAGTCTTTATAAATTCGGTAGCCTGAAGGCGATAAATTTCAAATTGTACTGCAAATGAAGATGTGCTCTTAACTGTTTAACTTCTCATCATTCTTCGACAATTTTTTTTTCTATTTCACAAATACACACATTTTAATCCAAATAATGCTACACACTGAGAAAAATTTAAAAAAAAAGAACTGCATTGCCACACGGGCTTCAAAAATGTGTTCTAGTGATTCATTCTCATAGCGACAGAATCAACATGTTGGACTCCGAACAAAACCCATTCTGACTAAGTTTATTCTGAACCTACAGTCTTCTGTCAAAATCGTTTACCAGCCTCAGGTTATTCCTAAACAATTTGATGCATGTCTTATGATCTACTTTTGTTGTGATTTCCCAGCAAAATTTTAGATCTCTTCAAATAAATTGAATTTGTGGAAGAGTCTTTGTCTCTCTTTATCTTCCTTTTTGTTGAGCATATTTTCAAACATCTGGCGTGTAAGCTTTTGTGAAGGTATAATGTATGAGCTATGCGTAAACTCTCTCAGTTTTTGTTTTGCCAACAGAAATATATGAGGTGCAGTTTTGTCACCTTTTCCGTTGATCAATTCATCAAATATTCTTGCATCTGTATCGTCAATATTTGAAAGTAGAGATCGAAACATATAACATAACATAACATATAATATAACGAAACATATAAGATAATTTAATACTTGAATGGCGGGACCTACAGTTTAAAGTCGACTCCGAACGACAGATTTTTGAGAATCTTTTCATGGCAGTTTGATTTACTCTCATAGTTTTTGCCAGAAATCTGATGTCTGACCTGGGGTTTGAACCGAGGCCTTACGTCTAATAAGCCAATACACTACCTACCAGACTACGACGACTTCAGCGGAACAGCGAAGGCGTCAGAAATGGTTAGATTACGTTCCAATTTAGGAGTTAATCAAAAAGGCATCCACTCGATCCATTCGGCGTGGATGTTAAGTGACACATGTATTAAGCTCGTATTCCTATAGGGTGCTACCAAATTGTGCCTATCTAAAGCAACACAAGGCAACTTCATATATTTAGCGACTGATGTCTACGGTATGTTTCTGCACTGATCGAGCACAAGTTGTATAGCAAATGCAAAATTGTTTTTGCAAAAATTTGTCTAATCCATTACTTTCAATTTCTTCAAGTGTAATACACGTCATTACGTTGCTTGTACTACTTTTCTATGGTTTGTACCATGTATGTATGTATGTATACTCTCCCGTACATAGGCTATAAAAGTACGTACTGAAAACAATTTGCAATGAATGCCATATTTCGGAAAGATAGAAATTCCCTATCAAACCAACAGATTAATTGAAATTGTTAAGCATGTGTACTATAAGCAGTTAAGAAACGAAACATTTTTGGGGCTTTAACACGTTGACTGCCACGGCAATTTTCAGAAAACTGGCCAAAAATGGCAATTTGATTTTTTCACATTTAGTGAGTACGAGATAACTCGTAGTTGGCACCCTAGAAGGGAAAGCAATCTACGAGTTATCTCGTAGGTGGCAGTCAAGGTGTATATTGTACGAAAAATCTTAAATTCATATATTTTTTTCTATTCGCTCTAATTTATTTCAACACAGATAGAGAACATGTTCTACATACATACATACAGTAAAAAAGTAAAAGAAGAAGAAAGAGAGCGAAAAGAAAAAAATCGTTTTGCTTATATGAAGTTGCTTAAATGAAAAGACAACCATGTTATGCTCTTTGAAAGTTAAAGGCATACACGAGAGTCTTACAAAGAACTTAACTGAACTCTAGACATTCTGCCATTTTGAACGAGAAGACCTAGACGGACTCTGAATGTACGGACTCTATGTATTTCTTATTTGAATTTCTTTTTATGTGATTGTTATTAGTTTGGATTCATTCGTTCATTTGCCAAAGGGAACATTTTCAAAGGAATATTTCAAAAAAAAGAAATTCAATATTTTTTAAACCCTTTTTTCATTTCCCCTTCCCTTTGCTTTTTTTGCAAATTTACTCTTTCATCAAAGGTTGGTACATCACATCGCTCAGAGCAGAGGCCGAAGAAACAAAACTAAAGATGATGGGAAAAAAGGATTATTGGCATTCGCATAAAGAGTCAAGAAAGAAAAACAAATTAACCAAAAAGTTATTGGTGTTGAGGGTTTTTCGAAATGGAGAGAATTAAATTCAATTGATGCAATTCTAAATGAAAAAGGTTTAACACGTAATCTTTGCTTTAATATTTAAAAGTTAAAATAAAATACTGTACATCGTTTAACATTTAAACGAGAAAAAGCTACACAAACAAATACAACGAACTTTTTACAAGTAAACGAACAACATCAGTATGAAAGAAAAGGGGATAGGCAAGGAAGCGAGAACGCAACAACAAGTAATTTGAACAAAAAACACAACCTATAATGAAGTCGTGATAGAGTTCTCGAAAAAGCGAAACCCTGAAAGTTCTACTTCAAGAACCATCATCAGACTGATTACCTGGGCATATAAAAAGGCAAGACAAAGCAGGCAACGAGTACTAAGAATTCAGTCAATCTTGTGTTCAGACGCGTTGGGTGTGAAGAAAACAGTCGTGGTTTGAAGATCGGCGTGGAAAAGATCTGCGTTGTAAGCAAAGAAGAATAGCGAACAAACAATTATTGTTGTATTCGGGAAGTTGTAAACGGTGACACAAAAGTAGTGCGAGCAATAAAAAGTTTAATTGAAACTAAACACCAATTTATTTTTATTTTGTTTGCAACCAACAAACTCATATTTAAACGTTTTTAAAAAGGTAAAATCGTAACAATACCATGTTCCACAACGGTGCTGGATGCTGTATTGGATTTAAATTCGTTGCCCGTGGTAGTAAAGACCTGAGCTTTGGAAATTATAGTTAGGTTGATGAGAGACAAGTTGAATATGAAATTCATTACGGAATTTCGTGACCTAAGCATTTGAATAGACAGAACCAATAAATTCTGTATGATTTTGATAAGGTCTTCGCTGAATGGAGTAATTCTGAAATCAGCATACTTTCTTAAAATGTGTACTATCCAATTAGCACTCTCAGTAACTGTCTTCTGTCCAGACAGAAGCTCTATAACTTTAGGAAATGCTCGCAATGAGACTTACTGACAAAAATGAATGAAGAATCTAGAAGCTGCATAGTCCTTTAAAAAGAGGACGATTTTGTTGTATAACAATGAATAAAAGACGTATCATGGACAGGAGCAGTAGTTTTTGGTTGCGAGCACATGGAGAAACTCCGAGGTTTGTGTCATCAAAAGATGTGTGCAACTCAATTTCGACAGGAGGTGCAAAAGACAGGATACAGCCATACTGTTTGACAGTCAAGTCGCCACTTGGAACACTTGATTTTTATGAGGTTAAATTGAAGATAATATGGGACTGACTGGGGAAAATGAAACAACTAGGTAGGGAAAATAAGGCTTTCCTTTGCTGTGTCACTGGTCATGTGGATATTCTCGTAGCTTCCAAATCATTGATGGGGCCACAACCTTCCCTTTGAATTAGGGAGGAAGTTTGGGAAGGAATGCTCAAGGAAAGGGAAGATAAAAACAAACAAATACTCTTCTTGAACCAAGTGGGTTTGAGGCAGTTCCAACCTTTGTACGAAACTTACACGAAAAGAAGATGTGTGACATGCATCAGGCTATTAGGAAATAACTTGATATTCTCTGGTCTTTTACCTGACTCAGTGTACACTGTGGCCTCTGTGTATATTTATTCAGAATGGAAAATATTTTGAACGCTACATGCGAATGAATCTTAGGAACAAATTCCTGGAACCTTTAAGGTATTAATGCATCTTAGAAAGAAACAACTGAATACGAACTAGATAGTGGTCAAGGAATTGGTATTGTTGACACCGAGCAGCATCTTGAGGTTTGTCAGGGCAATATGCATGAAGCAGACAGTCTAAAAAAGTACAGTAGATCGTATGGTCGCAGAACTAAGGCATTATTAGTGCTTTGCTCGTTATTAAATTGCAAACTGATTCAATCAGTTTTAAGTTTGGACTGCGTCAAGCAACTACGTTTTACCTATTAATATAATCTTTTCAACACTCTTCATGCAAAAGTTAATTGGAAACAAAACTTTAGTTTAGTTAGAGATCCTTCCTTTACAACTACATTATCAATTCCATGTTCTATTCTGATACAGTACATGAGAAGGTGGCCTAGGAAATATAGATATTTTTTGGAAAAATGATTGATATTGTCCAATGAAATTAGAGATCATGTGTGCATCCCAAGGATAATAAAAAATGCCTCAATAAACAGAATACTGGTCGCTAAAACCGTGTGTCTTTTATTTTTATTCATTTGGAATCATCCATAGATATGGCAAATATCGAAGAAGACTCTCTTCTTGTAAGGATTAAGGAGAATGGAGATTACTGTAACAATTCTGAATTTCTTGAAGTATATTCATAAAAGGTTTTGATACACAAACCTGGACACTCAATGCAGATGTGAGCAGTATCTTGACTATGACAGTCAACGATAAAATTTTTGAATAACAAGACATTTTTTATCTTCAATTACAAGGGAATAAGCCTTTTTCCTAATAGCATATTCTGTGAATGACTGAAACTACTCGTCAAAACACTGATTGGACCTTATCAGGGAGGCTTTATACCTGGTAAATCTACCATCAACTAGATCTTCACATTACTTCAAATCCTGGAGAAGACCCATGTAAAACAAGTCGACACACACCATCTTATTGCAGACTATAAGGAATCGGGATTATTGCCACAATGTCTGAAATCGGTAAGGCTATGCAGCTGCTCCGTCAAAGAAGGAATGAATTTCTCTGAATGTTTTGATACCGTGCATGTTTTGAGAAAAGGCGATCCCTTATCAGACGATTTCTTAAACTTCGTCCTGAACAGTGTTCTGTGGAAGGCCGTATTACGTCGCAATGACACTATTTTCCACAAAAAAGTTGAGTTTGTTTACGCTGACGACATCATAGAGCTTATAAAGCGAGCTGTTTCTGTTGCCTTCAGCGACAATGAACGAAAGTCTGCCTAGATGGGTCTAACAATAAATTAGGGCAAAACGATGTATATATATATGTATGTAGTATAGTCGACAGATAGCAATATGCGGCGTATCGGATCCCCAATTACGACCGTTAACTGCAATTTCAATGTTGACCGCCGTTTTTTTTTGCCTGCTGGCTCCACTGTAACAAGTGTCGGTGTCGAGGCCAAACGTGAAATAACTTTTGACACTTTTTGTTCTACTATGGTCTCAATAGTGAATTGAGTAACAGAGACCTCTTTTGTACGATGAAAAAAATACTGAAGAAGTCACTCATTGTCTCCGAGTTGTCTATGCTGCAAAAGCGATGCAGCAGCCTTGAGGGAGATGTCAGACATAAGATTTTACGTCCAGTACGATTTGACGATGATTTCCACGTGTGATCTGTACAATGAGCTGTATGGGCACCTGAACGACATGGGGTCTGTCCAGTGCACACAGAGCGAAAACTGCCTAATAAAATCAAGAAGATTTTCTCTACGAAGCGTTTTTGGAGTGAGGGGTATTACAGCAGAAAGAAACGAAGAAGAACGTAGAGATTTCTTATTATTTTTATGTGATAAAACTTTTTAATTTTTTCAAGAAGTAAAACACATACATTTAAGAAGAAAACTTGTTATTTACCATTTTTTTACTCAAATTCCGTCATTTTTGCCACAAAAAATACAATCCATAGAGAAAAACTTATTGATTATATTGTGTTGTCCTCTAAATTCTATAAAACAATAATTTCTTATTAATTTCATTGGGCTACCTAATCAATTTTTTCAAAAAGGGTTTTCTTATAGATTTCATTAGGCTATTTAATAATTTTTTTAAGGAGTATTCCTTATTGATTTTATTGAAATATTAGCTAAAACTTTTATTACCAACAGTGGGTTATCAAATGTACTTGTTTAAATTATACTTATTGAATTCAAAAATTTTATATCAGTTTTACCTTTGTATTATGTATTTAAAATAAATTTTCTAAATTTTTTTATTGCCGTTTGTAAAATCAATAATTGCGAGATACAAAATGCCAAATCTTTGGCGAATATTTTTCAAGAGTGGCCACGATATAATGATTTCTTAGGTTATGAACTTGTAAGTATGGACATTTTTTAATCTAAATTAATTTAACTTTTAATATCTATTTTATTTTGAATAGGTCGAAATAGATTTTGATTTTTTATACCCGGATAAAACTAATAATTTATTCTTAAAGTTGGAAATTTTTTATGAAAAGTTGCTTCAAATTTTTGACCTTGAAATTAAAGACCAAGCACCAAGGGAATATTACGTACAATATTTATGTAATATTACAAAAGGTACTATATTCTTTGAAATTTTGACATAAGCGATATTTTGATTTTGCAACTATTTATGTATATTTCTATTTAGATTCCAAGTACTGTGTATGTACATGCTTCATGCTTTGTTACAGCCACAACGACTTAATAAGGAATATAAGCCCTCGATAGCCGATGCCCAAACAGATTACTGAAATTAAAGCTAATTTTAATTTTTATTATTACAAATATTAAATTAGTTTCTAAGTAAATATATCAATAAAAAATCTATAATGATATCAAGCAAAATCAAGAAGTATTATTTAAGAAAATAAAGGGATAGTCTTATAAACTTAAGAAGAAAATCTTTTTAAAAAAACAAAAAGAGGGCCTAATAAAATCAAGAAAAAAACCTTTTTGAAAAAAACAAAAGGAAAGCCTAATAAAATTAAGGAGAAAACCTTTTTAAAAAAATCAAGAAGACTATCTAGTAAAATCCTTAAGATTTCTTTATGATTTTTTCAAAAAGGTTTTCCTTATAAAAATAATAAGAATCTCTTCTTGAAAAAAACCATAGAGAAATCTTATAAACTTTGTTCTAATTTACAATGTATTTATTAGGTTCAGTTTTCTCTGTGCATTAACATTCAGGGGATGCACTAGTTAGGCTACGAAGTTCGGGTGGAAGATGTTCCGATGGGACGAGTATTTGATACTAGAATTAATGGAAGTCGGCGTAGTGAATGACCTTGTCTTTGCGTTGGAAGGACTAAACTGTGGAAACCCTGCCATCGATTGTTGTGACCATTCAATTTGTTTGAGAAATTCAAAACAAATTTTTTTAAATAAAAATATTTTTGAATCTGTTCAATTAAATTTACAACAATTAATTTTTTTTCATATTATTGAGAAGCCTTCCTTATTGATATCGAATTCATTTTCAGTTACGCTCAGATTAACTGCACAGTCAGTCATCGATACAAGCAATAAATTTTTAATCAAATCTTCGTTTTAATTGTTATAAACCTTGTAAAAAGACAACATATACTAACGATTTGTTAAGAAATCATGAGCACTGTTTAATTCAACACTTCATATTTTGCCAACAATCACTCACTGTCATTGTCCTTAAATGGGAAAATTTATCACAATTTTTTCTTTTTCCACGCAAAAGTTATAAATTAATAGAAAAACAAGAACAACAACAACAAACAAGTCAGTTGAAGATTCAGATAATTGCTAAGAAAAGTGGAATTTTTACAATGCATTTCGCTTTATTGCCTGTTAATGAATATATCTGATCACATACATACATAACGTACTGGCATTCGATTTAAATATTCTTTCATTCAACCATTACACGCACGTCAAAAATGATTGAAGCGTAACCAGACAGACAGACTATTGCAACCTAATACAAATAAAAAAGTAGACTTTTGAAGAGGTTAGTCAGTCCATCAGTAGCGGAGTACACTTACCACATAATCTTCAAGTGAAATCACAACAAAAGAAGACTGATTTTATATCCGGACTTTCATGATGACGATGATGAAAATAATGATTAAAACATGAGTAAGAAGCCTGTAGGATATGTTAAGAATGTACGATGTGTAGCTAGCTGTGTAAGTTTAAGACTGCTATGGTTCAACATGATTGATTGTACACGATATTACATATAAAACACATACATACAAACGCACATGCATAACACACTGTGTGCATACTTGAGTTAAACGTATGGTTTGTTCTATGATGAAGCGAATTTTTATTTTCTATTTCCAATGAATAAGCAATTAATAAGCAGTTTATTTACTCGGTGGCCATATGGCCCATTGTGGTACCCAGTATGAAATAAGTCCCCTTATCATGATCCGTTTGCTGTGGGTTTGATCCGGATAACACGTGTTCCGCATGTAACTGGCCAGTTTCCCTAGTGCAGGGAAAACCATAAAAGGTATTGATCCATTCCGTTCATGGATTCCACATCATGGCAGCTTCTGCAATAATCCTAGCTTGTCAGTGAAGCTGCAAATAGCTCAGTGTCCAGTTAGAATTCCTGCTAACCATTTTCCTGTCGAACTCAAGCAGTTTTCATGTTCTTTCCCTATCCACTGTTGGACCTGGTATGGAGTCCCACCTACGATTTGTTGAATTCCCTCCTGCTTTTTCCAATTTTGAAAAGTATTAATGTAGAGGCGAATATATCCCCTCTATCGACTCCTCCTCAGATATCTCCGATCGTAGCCAGTATAATTTAGAATAATTTTATGACCTTATGCAACAACAAAACGAACAGCGTCAAGCTTATAGAGCAGGCAAATCTACTGAGCCAGCACTAGTAGATTTAGTGAGAACATTCTGAAGTTCACTGGAAACGAGGTAATAGAGATCGACAAAGCTAGGGTGGTGTCGTTCCACTATAAATATGGAGCCTGGTTGTGCATGAAGTCCTGACTAACATGGCTAAAAGCAAATTTAACTCACAGCGAAATCATTTAAAATTGACGTCTTGAAATTGGAAGTCGTTACATGACAAGTGGACCTTAGAAGTAGAAAATTTGCTAAGAGGAAGAATATCCGACTGCAGGATGAGATAATATAACACAAAATGAAGGTAAAATTTTTAGGAATAGTGCATTGACATGGAAGTCTCATGACATGTCATAATACTATGCAGAAGGCTTGTAGGGAAAGCCTGAGAATGCAAACCAGGAATTATGTACCGGATGTATACTATGATGGTATGACCAATAGCGACCTATGGGGCAATTGTCTGGATAGATAGAACAAACCTGAAAACAGACCAAATGAAGTTGGACGAGAAATAGAGACTAGAATGTGTTGGTATAAAAGGCTACAGCTGGAAGCTTTGGACACTATGGTTAGGTTCTTGGGAGAGAATAATAAGAAATTCATTAATGTATTGAGTGACCTAAGAATTCGGTTTGCTGACAGCGTCCACCTTAACTGCCCACTAGAGAGAATCAGTAAATTCTATGTTGCTTCGCTACAAGACATAGTAACAAACTGAATGGAGTAATATGAAGCTACATACTGTTTTAAAATACAATGTTGTCTTCAGATGAGTCTAGAATGGATCTCGGAATAGGACTTCGCGGTTTTGATCTCAGAATGAAATATTTCGAACCCATGGGAAAATTCGCTGGTATATTCACTTTAATTTCAATGTCAAAAGTACGGGTATTTCGTTTGCTATTCGTCGAACGTAAACGTCCGTTTTGTGTAAGAATGTCTGTGTGGGTGCCTCAATTGTAAGAATAGCAAACACTTTCGTGAGGAAGAAAGTGAGAAGATGATATATGAGTTAGCAAGTAGGTATGTGGGTATGTGAATATGTGCATGTAAAGATATGTATACTTTTGTGTTTATTAATAGAGAAACTTACCAATTACAGTTAAATAAACTTACAACACTAAAGGCGGATGTGATGGAACTTGGCACTCATAAGAACCGTCGTCACATTCGTTAGCGTATTGGATTAAAAGTTTCCAATCGTTTAGTTCTTCAAACTCTAACGAGTATCTTGAATCACCGCTATATGTGACCAAATGTAATAAGTGCCAGTTCGTCGCCTTTTCGACGCATTCATGACACTTTTTTTTCGTGTTTGTTATTATTGTCGCTGTTGTTGATTTACGTTGATACGAAAGTTGAGGGGAAAACATATGAAAAAAAGAAAACAAAATTCAAGACAGTATTTTCAACCGAAAATCGTTTCTTAAGAATAATAAATAAGTGTGCAAATGGAATAAGGAGTGAATGACTAAATGAGTGATGAATGTTTGAATAATAAATTGAAGAAAATTCAGCACATGATGTAATCATAAGGAAATACCGTTAAATTTTCTTAAGCGAACAATATAAAATATATCTGATTGAGTATGTGCCTGTAATTGAAAACCAAAGTTGGTTAAATGGTGTCAAAATGAAAAAACATAAGAGTCACGTTTACAGATGTAAGTATTTATTATTTTCTCCGAAAAGCTTTTATCCCTTTTACTTTGTGCCTTTAAAGAAATCTTATTTTAAAATTAACTTAGAATTAAGCATTCTACAATCTTATCGTAAATCGTAAAGAGGTCATTGCATAGAAGAAGTATTCAGATGGATGGTAGAGGTTCCATACATACGCGTGATAATAGGGTCGACACAACTAGACGACGGAGCATGGTTGGGTATCAACTACTAACAAAACTATCTGAGGCAGACATTAACTGCCAAGGATTTGCAGGCTAAAGGCAAATTTAAAGAGACGCTATGCGGTAGTTTCGTAGGTAGTGTGTCGGTTTATTAGACATGAGGCCTCGGATCGATCCCCAGGACAGATATCTCCAGCAAAACGAAATACGAAAAATATTTCTTCGGCAATTTTTTCTCAGTAGATTTCTGGCAAAGAAAAAATTTCTCAAAGATCAGTTGTTCGCAAGCGACTTTGTAGGTTCCGCAAACTCATGTGTGGTGTGAGAAGCTAAGTCGTATTCCTGACTCAAGGTTTGTAATGACCAGTTATGTATGTATGCTAGCGACATTATTCAAAGAGATCTTGTGATTGTAAGTTGTTGATACTTGACTGTGACAATGATACCGTTTAGAAGAAAAAGAAAATGGAATTGAAAATGAAAGAATATTCGACTCCTGGGTGAAATAATGCCATGTTAAATGAAGGTCAAATATCGTGTCATAACACTGGATAATAAACTAATGTTAAGGGCTTTTATATGCAGAATATCTCAGTAAAGGCTAGTCATGGCATAAAGCTTTACAGAGTTATGCACCGGATGTATACTATGATGGTCAGACTAATAGTGACCTATAGGCCAATTGGTTTGGTAGATAGAAGAAATCTGAAAACAGCTCAAATAAAGTTGACAGGATACAGATACAAGCATGTGTTGGCATGGACAGGACCAATGAATACCAATACTACAGTTGCGCTAAATATTTGCACATGGCTTAAAGCTTTGAAGATAATGGTTAGGTTGATGCGAGACAAATCCAGCATGAAATTCATAAGAGGATTTCGTGATTGGCTCACAGCTCCATCTTTACCAATAGAGAGATTAGTAACAAAAATTAGCGAAGTAACCTGGAATTTGCTCCCGTTCCTACTTCCTCTCCTTTTTCCTATACCCTCTACTATCCTCTCATGTTAAGGACGTTTTGTACAATGTGTCAACTTGACCTCCGGGTACTATACTTGTCTCATCTGACAAGCACACGTCCTCTAACCTAAACTGTGACGGTTGTGCTAAAATTTTTATCACAGTTCTTAAATTACTAATTTCTATCATACCACTTTCTCTTAAATCCAAACCTCTCTTAAATAACGAGTCGATTTTTTCATACTTCTTTTACTGAATGAAATGTAATCTTTTCAAGGTTATTCTGTTATGAATGGATTTTGGTTTCATTCATAATCCCGTTTTATTGTTTCAATGTGAACAACGAAATTGTTCAAAAATTTTTTTTCACAGTTAGTCTTAACAACTTCATTGAAAATTTCCATTAAACGGTATCAACTCATTGATTAAGAAACTGTTCAATTGAAAAGTACTATTTCTTGCGAAATAAATTAAATTAAAAAAAAAATTCAGTGAATAGTTAAGCTTTTATATGAATAAAGTTCGGTGATTATCATCCCAAAAGTTGTAGTGGAAAGTGACCTCATCCTATACATATAATTTCATCTGGTATTGAATTGTGGAAGGTAAGGAAATATTCCAATCAGGAGTTTGGTGGACAATAACGAATATTTGGTCCTAGGATATTTTTTCCGGTATCCACAAAAGACTTCGTGGTCCAACATTACCATTGGACAGAAGTCCTGGTACTCAACTATTACTCCTGAAGAAAATACATCGTGGTTCACCTTTCTTTTGAGACAATAGACATCGTTCTCCAAACTTTTCTTTGGACAGAACTCGGAAACCTAACTTTTCTAGAACGGGAGTATGAGGAAAAAGAAAGGAAAAACCGTAAGTTGAATATAACATCACATTCACCCAATACGTCATAACACGTGAAAGATTCAGTTTCTTAATATTTGAGAAAAGGAAAAGAAATCTAAATTATTTAATACCACATTTTAACTATGAAGTAATTCTATTGAACCTAATATAAGATAAGTTTAAATTATAAAATAATAATTATCTTAAAAGAAAAGAAAATTTAAATAAGAAAAGAATTTGAATTATATAAAAGACAAGAACCTATGTACTTAATTAATAATATGAAAAGTCGGAAATAAGTAATTTAATTAAACTTTCTCTAAATATAGAATAATTCTCATTTAACACGTTTCGAATAACGAACACTTTTCTTTGAGTTTAAAATAATATAAAAAAAAAACAATAAAAAAATAAAAATTACATTGTATCAAGTTGATTTTCATTCATAATTTTATTCTTTCTTTTGTTTCATTTCATTGATCCATTTAGATCAGCTCTTACTTAAAGAGAACTTTCGTTTATTTGGTACTCCTTAAACATTATGAAAGCATGAATGAGAGAATGGAATTGTGAATCGAAAGCGACTTACATAGATAAGTATGTAAATTTGTAATTAGCTTTATTTTAAGTTGTTGTAGTTAATATTTAAATTCTCACTAAAAATTATTATTATTGTACTCTTAAAAAAATTATCTAAAAAGGCCGGAAATATCTATACACTCAAAGACATTTGTAGGTACTATTTTTTTAGTAAATTAATTTTAATGTGAACTATAACTATAGACTATAATGAACTTTTACGTTCGACATGATTTAATTTCTTTATAAAACCTTTTTCTGAAATTTTGATAAATATGAATTGTTAATAAAAATTTGTTTAAATGGCATAATGTAACCAACCCACTTCTGATTTGTATTTGGGTTACCAATAGATTTCCCTTGGATGAATGATAATAGGGATAGGGCATATGGAAATACAACATCTAATTTCCCCGAATCTGAAGTAAAACCAATTTGAGACAGCTGAGAGAGTTAGCACGTAATAATTTTTTTTTTTGTAGTGAGGTTTCAAGGTGACCTAACAAGATCCCTTCCCCGTCCGGCGGGCTAGACCCTTAAAGCAAGCACGTGCTAAAGATTAGAGTCATTTTGAAGGCAAATGAAGTAGTCAACACAGCCCACCACACCGTACTATTACAAAACCTAAACTTGCATACTTTCCTAAAGCAAGACTATTTTGTGGTATACAGACAGTTCACGAACGTGTCTTGAAATAGGAGGAGGAGTTTTTGGTCTCAAGATGAAATATTTGGAGTCCTTGGAAAAATCCCATACAGGAAGTACTGCACAAAACACAAATTAAAACATACGGTTTTCTTTTTGGACAGTTTAGCATATTGTTTTTATGCTGTAGTGTCATGCGGCTAGATCAGACAGGAAAAATTTAAATTAATTTTAAAATGGTAACAGTTTTTTCTGCACATACTTATTAACTACTACTATAGATTTTTTAAAAAATACTTCTGTTTTTTGTTCACCATGAAATTTTTCATGAATATTTCCCCCTTAATTCCCATAATTGAATTTTATGATCGCTATAAATTTCGTGGTACACCGGAATCGAATTGGCGTGCGTATCAACTAATTATAGCCGTATTTGGGTAAGTTTGTATCCGGTACACCAGAGAGGAATGATAGAGAGAACATTGTAATTGACATAATCGATGTTCTATTGCAACAGGAAACTTTTTACCTCACATGACTTTAACAACAAATGTTTCTAGCAAAATATAACAATGGTTTGTCCCATCAGGTTTCAGCTAGACCTCGATTGGGAGTGTTACTGATGGGAGTGATAATAAGCTGTCCAATCTAAACATTTGGAAACTTATAAATCGCCACAAAGCAAGGGTGCTAGATGTCAAATTATTACTATTTAGAAAAAAATAAAACCAAGCTGATATGAAGTATGAAGTAATTTTTACTTAAAAAACCATGCTTCAATGTACATCATTTCAAAAATTTTGGTGTAAATTTCATTAAAGTGATAATAAAATGTAAAAATATAAAATAGTTTTATTAAAATGTCTTGAAATAAATAAAAATATTTAATTTTTGTAACAAAAACTATCAATAATTGCGAAAATTCTATGTTCTACAAGTATGTATCAAAAGTGATAAGCTAAAATTATGAAGTTTTTTTAAGGATCGATCTACGATTAAAACGTACGGTTTATATCCGGCTAGATCAGACAAGAAAAATTTAAATTAATTTTAAAATGTTAACAGTTTTTTCTGCTGATACTTATTAACTTTTAATATAGATTTTTTTAAAAAATTCTTCTATTTTTTTGTTCATCATGAAGTTTTTCATCAATATTTCTCCTTGAATTCGCATAATTGATTTCTTATGATCGGATCTGTGAAATATACTACAAGCATGAGTGTCGTGTGTTTGATTCCCACCAGAAACTCTGGTCTATTACACTACACCGAGCATAATATCCATGCTACTCAGCTCGTACTAAAACTTGTAAATGTATGAAAGGAATGTAAAGACTTCATGTCAATGTACATGGACTTTCCAGTGGCTACGTTTATTTACGTACCCATTTAAAAATAAATAAGCTTCGTCTTAGAAAAGTAATGGTAAAGTTGTCAGTTTGTCGTAGTGCCTCAATTCTAGAACTACCAGCAACTTATCACGCTTAAGAATTTAAAATCTTTCCTAAATCTTGGCTGCATTATGCCCAAATCATGGAGTGAGCTCATCCTTATTCGTAAATTTTTAATTTTTTTGTTGTTATTTAACTTACTGTGACAATATTACCAACTGAAAAATTAGTTCAACAATTCGTTCTTGTTTTTATATCAGTCGACTTAAATATTAACAAGTTATAGTTGAAAGATAAAAACAACAAAATTATACATAATTTTGCAAAATGAATTTTAATTCATTATAAGCATAGGGTTCTGTAAAACTGATGTTATTGTGTAGTCAAAAGAAAAAATAAAAAATGTTTTTTAGACGTCATGCCAGATTCAATTGGTTTAAACACACCCTAGATTTATTAAGTAGCACTTGTTCAATGTCTTTATGAAAATTTTATTGCTGGTAGCCTACTCGCATTTCTAAATGACCTCAACATTTTTACTTGAGATTTTGGTCTTTTAATTCAATTTTGAAAATATCTTATCCTGTCTGTTTTATTGTTGCCTTAAAGAAAATGTTCATCTTGTTGTATTTGTTTATATTGTAGGATTTTTTTCCATTACACCTCTTGGGAATATATGGCTTCCACAAAGCATTTTCCACCTAATTCGGTTGGCTGCTGTTGTTGCCATAAGTTCCGGTTGATACGGTTATTCTGTCTTGTATCCGTTTCGTTAATCTATTGTTGTTCCATCTCAGCAGGTGATGGGACTGCTGTAGCAGGTCCTAGGATAGTGATGCTGCCATCATCTATCGTTGTCTAGAAACAATGCCCTCCGAGTACGTGTATGGTATGGTATTATAGGATTATTGTTAGTTATTTGCGATACGGTTTTGGCAATTTGGTACCGATAGACGGGACTTTCACGCAGTCTGGTTATCTCGAAATTATAAACAACCATGCCTTTGAGTCCGCAAACAACCTTTTTCCAACCAGTGAATGGATTTTACAGCAAGGCAATGCCCCTTGCCACAAAGGATGATTACGTACCACATTCTTAGAAAACGTAGGTCAGGCTGTTCTTCCATGGCCTTCTCAGAGCCCTGGCCTAAACGTTATTGAAAATGTTTGGGCTTTCATAAAATATCACAGAACTACAGACAAAAGTCGAAAACTCGAAGAGGCTATACAAGAAATTAGTGAAAATTGGTCTAAATTGACTCCCGAAATTGCCTCAATTCCAGAAATATTACAGGCGGTCATTGATTCAAAAGGCGGTATTACAAAGTACTAGTTAAGTTTATTAATAAACTATGTAAAAATAAAAAAAAATAATTAAAATAAAAATTGCGACCGGTCTTAAGTCTTGTGTAAATACTTTTGAAAATAGTAAAACGTGTGTAAATAATTTTGACAACTTATAAACATATGGTTATTTGTTTTTCATTTAGTACTAAGAACCGTTATCTTTTCCAATTTTATTTTATTTGCTTCTGCATATTCCAGGCTAGCCAATAGTAAACATTTTTTTCCAAAATTTACTTCCAGTAAAAAGTACTGAAACCTTTTTAAAAAAAAATGTAAAAATGCTCTTTTGTGTAAATACTTATGACTACCTTCGTATATAGAGTAACAAACGAATAAAGCTTTCAAATCATACGTACATAAATACATAACTGGTTATTACAACCTTTCACTTAGAATTACGACCTAGCTTCTCACATCAGTTATGTTGTGTGTGTTAATTTCATACAGGAGTTGCGCGACCGGACGACAGATTAAACTTTTTATGACAATTTTATTTACTCTCAGAGTTTGTGGCAGAAATCTACTGAGAGGCAGTCGGTAGAAGAAATATTTTTTATATTTCGTTTTGTTGCAGTTGTCTGACCTGGGGTTTGAACCAGTCCACACGTCTAATAAGCCACCACACTATCTACTTGTCTACGGCAACTTCAAAAGCTTTTAAATCATTGAATTTTGTTACCAAAAAGCGTGTTATGTGAGGAACATGTTCTCATCAAAAATTACTTTCAGCAATGAAGCTTTCTTTTGGTTCGATGGGTTCATCAACAAATAGAAACATAGTAATTGGGAAAGTGATTAAGCATGAATAGTTTTGTAGGAATGCCTACTAGGGTATTATCGGAAATGCTCAAGTATTCCGAGCTTATTTTTTGAGTTCCTGCTTTTAAAGTAACTCATTCTCGTTGTTGCACGTAAGAAGGACTATGACTTCGGTTATTAATAAAGAACGGAGAGGTGTGTACCTATGCTTGAAACATATTGTTGGTGCCTTTTAATATAAAATTTAATAAAGCGCTACAGCTAAATCTTTTCTAATTCTTTAAGTTTTGATGCATGGATACAAAAAAAATATTTCTTTTTAAATCATGTACTAAAAGTGAGTCACAATAAAACTTCAAAAAGAATTTTGGTTGGTATAATTAAAATAAAAAAGAGAAACAAAATTAGAAACGTTGGAAGAAACAACGTTAAAAAGAGAAAGAAACGTTAAAAAACAAATTCACTAGACAATCTAAAACTATATAAAAGGGAAAGTGATGAAAACAAAAACTAGCAATAAAGGTAAAACAAACATCCAAGAATGCCATTTATTAACATCAAGTACTGATGACAACTGTCTGGGTTATTGTAGGAGAACAAAGACAAAATTAAATAAAAAGAGAAATATAAAAAAGGCCAGAAAGGATATTACGTAAACGGAGTCTCTTTGTTAAAAAGAATAGACGTTTTTCTATATAGTAATGCGTAATAGTGTATGTAGTAGGTTGAAAAAGTGTACCTATGCAAAATACGCCCAGAATTTCTCTTCTTAGTTTAGATTTCACTTAGTTACACTGTAAACATTATAAATAATCCTTACGAGTTAAATAAAGTGAGAGTAAAGCCCCGGTTAGTCAAACGTTCATGTAACGTAACGGAACGTAGCGGAACGTACATTCGTTTTTAGCATATGGAGAGCAATGTAAATGCATAACGAAATTATAATACGGTTCGGTAATCGCTCTCTTTGCTTTTGATACTCTAAAATCGATCATACGTTGCGTGACCGTTTGGCAGAAACAGTTGAAAATAAGGTTTTATTACCTTTGACGTAAATCGAAGCTTACTTGCAATATAATGTTTCAAAACTGAGTTCGTTTAAATTCATTAAAGTCTTGTGTATGTTAAGTCGATTTAAGATAAAACCTGACTTACATAGATAATAACCTCTTTAATATTTTCTTGCGTCAAGTCTGGTGAAAATAAGATATATTTGATCCAAAAAATGTACGCCCTAATTAAAAAAAATATTCGTGACAGAAGATTCGTGGCAGAAATTCTCTACTAACTAATTCTCTACCACTAATGGCGAGGCAATTCTCTGTCTCAATGGCTTAATTGCTAAATTTTGTTGAAAGAACAACACAAGCAGGATAAAAAATTGGCAAAGCATCATAAAGGTTGCGATTTGTGACCACCGTGTCTGTTTAAGCCTGTTTAAGCCGGAGCTAAAAATGATGAAAATTGCAACGTGCAGTCAATAAAAAAGCGCTACATTAGTAACCTTCTAGCGAAATGGAAAAATACCGCCACGATATGAGACAATAAAAAGTTGCCTAATGGACGAGCGAGCGTCGAAGGACACTGCTTCCTTCAGTGCAGGAATACCATCCATCACAGACAATTTTGAGATCCCTAAGAACTCTTTTAACTACGCAAGCAGGAAAGAATGTACTAGGCATAGTTACTGATACCCTTTCGAGCTTGGGCAGTGGTTGATTGCTTTCCAGCAGGTTGGAAATAAAAGGTTAGCTTTATCAAACGGGCTTGTGACGGGATGGTCTCTAAATTGACAACAGCTTACACTACAAAATGATGGGCATTTGATGGGACGGATGTCGTTTTAGTTGTGCTTTTTACTAAAACTTATGTGACTTTAATATTAATATGGGAATACCTAACCGCGAGTGATTTTATGTAAAGAGACAAATTCCAAGCTAAAGTTTTAAAGTACAGAAAATAATGTCTGTTTAAATTTTTGGAAGAGTTCTACGGCTATTTAAATAAAAATCAAATCAATATTTAAAATTGTTGAGTAATTTGTAAACTAAGAGAATAAATAATTAGAGCATCGTTAAGGAAACTACTATTTCTCCGTGATGTTTGTTCTGACTTTGTGCGGCGTCAAAAGCATTTAAAAGTTTTAATTTGATTCCATTGTAAAATCCCTTAGTTTTAAGTAAATATATGCTTAGATGTACAATATTGTATGTATGCATGTATGTATAGGTGCCAGTTAATCTGTTTTTGCGGTTTGCCACACTTTGTCACGCATCACTTGATAAGTTGAAGTTGATGTGAAAAGTTTTGTTTACATGGTTTTTGGTCGTTGTATAAATAAATATACAAACTTATGTCAATGCATATAGAAATACAAATACGATTACCAAACATTCAAACACATTTATTTTCAATTCTTATACTGTATACAAGTTAGGAATGTATACATATCATATACTTAAATCTTATGAGTAGATATTTGCAACAAATATGAATGAACACACCACTGTTCTAAATAAAATATTTTAATACCCATGCACATATAGACACAAAATCTAATTAAAATTATTCTTTTCTCTTCTTGTTTATAAAACAATGCGCGGTCTGACTGAAAAAATAATTTAACTTCACTACAACCCTTCAATGTTTCCAAAAGTTGTATACGTTCAGTGGATTCCCAGCAAAGTCTGTCACTGGCATTTAATCGAAAGTGACTGGTAAAAATATAACATTTTGTAAACCTTTTAAAAAAGCTGTTCCTTCTTTTGCCGATGAAAGTTAAAATTCGTCCGATTCTAAGCCTAGCTATTTAGAGATTTCAAATACTGCCATCAAAGTTGTTTAAATTTGTTGTTAAATTTGAAAGCGCATGAAAACTATAAAAAATCTTAGAGTAAAACCAAAAACGAAGCAGGTCTTCTTGACTACAAAATCTAGCAAACTGTTTCAAGGTGGAAAAGTTAGGAAAGTGTTAATCACTTAAAATATTACAAGGATAGGAATCATGGTTTGGAATGAGGTTGGCTAACTAAGTTCAATTATTCTGTAAAATATTTATTCTCTGGAAATGTAACACAAATAACGCGGTCCGACAATCAAAATACACCCACCTAATGAAACAGTCTACTATCTCCAAACTTTTTTTTTTTTGACAAAAACAGTTTTTGCGTACTTTTCACACAAAATTAATGGAATTCGACTAATATTTGTGTTTTTTGCACAATTTGGCTTTGAGCAAAAATTCTGAAAATGTTTGAACTAAAAGTTCATTTGATATCTCTTCACAACAGAATGCACCTTAAAAATTTCCACACATATTTTATATTTTTTAATTAAAGTTTGCTACTATGAACGGACAAACTTGAAACATTGTGAAAAAAATTCGCATTTGTCAAGTTTACCTTATCAAACCTCATAGCATATTAAGTCAAATAATATATATGAACATGTATATCGTTTTAAAGGATCATCCCTCTCCTTTCTAATAAGGTTGAAATTTTGGACATGGGTTCAGAAATGTTTGTGTAATCAATAAATTTGTGCGCAAAGTCCAAAAAAAGCAGTGTTTGTCAAATAAAACAAGTTTAGAGGTTTCAAGAAATATAAAAGAAATATTTTTAAGTTCTACTCGACAAAACTATTAACCTACACTATGTCATTAGCTGTTTGTATTTCGTTTTTTTATTTTGTCGCATAGTGTTATATGAACCAAATGACAAAACTATTCACTCGAATTTAATATGTAAAATTCATAACAACAAGTATGTGACGTATGAGTGATATTTAATGGCTAACGACAAAATCAAATCTTTCTTTATTTTATTGCATACTTTCCAGAGTAATTCTTTCAGTAAATGTCATATGGTGCATATAAGTAATATATTTTAAATTCAATTAAATACAAAGTATACGGTTAATTTGGAATTAAACATTTACAAGCTAATATGACATTTATACTGCGTTAATGTTTTGCAGAATAACTTACTTATTTGAATGCATACATAATTGGTCATTACAACCCTTCAGTCAGAATTACGACCTAGCTTCTCACACCACTTATGTTGTGTGTGTTAATTTTACACATGAGTGGCGGGACCTACAGTTTAAAGTCGACTCCGAACGACAGATTTTTGAGAAACTTTTCATGGGAATTTTATTTACTCTCAGAGTTTTTGCCAGAAATCTGCTGAGAGGAAATCGCCGAATCATCAAAAAGGAAAAAAATAAATAAAGCGTCTAAAGGAAGTGATTAAAAAGTCAATACAGCCGATTATGGAGGAAATCGCTGCTAAAAGAGAGGAAGCGAGAGAAAAGCGACACAAAGAAAAGATGAAAGCTGTAGAAAAAACACAAAGCATTTTGCAAACAATTTGACAAGAAAAAAATTTGATATAAAATATCAAGACGATTCTGAAAAACAAAATTTAAGGATCACCCCCAAATACCAACCTTAATTGTTCCAATCCTTTTCATTATAAATTAATTTTAATACTTTTTAATGTATTTTTTTTTTATTTCACTTATTTCCAAAAATGAAGTACAAATAAATATTTAAGTTGTTGAATTAAATAAATGATTTTTAATTTCATTTCTTTTGATTTGGCCTAATTATGTAAGCAAATTATCTCTTGCATCTCCATCGAAAGGCTAGTTATTAAATTCATATTCGTTGTTAGATAGTTCTTCATCATAAAAGTCGTCTTTATTAATGCAAATATTGTGAAGGACACAGCATGCAATAATAAATTTGGCCATAGTATCAACATTATGGAAATCTAATCGCATTAACTGGCGAAAACGACTCTTTAAAACACCAAATGCGTTTTCTATTTTTACGCGTGTTCTACAAAACTTCAAATGGTAGTTTTTTTCGGATTCACTTAATTCCCATAATCTCGAAAGGGAGTCATTAAAAATTCTCTTATGGGATAAGCCGAATCTCCCAGCAAATGGTATTTAGGGGAGCACTGACTCGGTAAATCTTTTCCTACAAATGATAGCTTTAGTATTCGCGAATCGTGGATTTGGCTAGGAATGCCAGTAAATACATCCAGGAATCGTAGCTTTGCATCACAAATGCCCTGAAGAGTTATTGATACTCCATCATGCCTATTGGCATATGTCGAACGAATTTTATATTTTGGAGTTCTAATAGAAATATAACTTCCGTCAATGCACCCTAATATATTTGGAAAACCTGCAATCTAAAAAAAAATTAAACCTTTCAAAACATAGCGAGTATGGATTAGCAAATACCTTTTCGAATTCCTTCTACACAATTTCCTTCTCTTCTATTGTTTGGGGAAACTTTATAACTTCGGGTCCTGTTATTATAAAATCCAATACATTGTTAAAGAAATTGTGGATAGTTGATAGTGACATGTCAAAGAGATTGCCCACTTCTCGAAAGGTAGATTTGTTACTACGAAACCTAAACAGTTAGGATACATAAATAAGTATATTCAGGTTATGTCTAAACACTTACCACAAAAATGACAGGATCTGTGTCTCAATTGATAACTGGCATCTTCCGCCTTGGTACGATCTTTTAGAAAAAAACAAGGAGTATCTCTCAATAAGATACATGGAGCTTTCACGGCTAATGCGAAGGTTTTTTTTAAACTGCAAAATACATTTGTATTACAAATCATTATGCTATAAATTAAAAAAAATACTTACATCACTCTCAGAATATAAATTTATAACATTCTCCACAAAGCATTTAACACGCGGTATATAATTTCGTTGCCCCAATAAAGCATAAATTCCATTCTCTTCATCTGATGACGAAGAGGATTCCAGCAGTTCTTCAATTAGATTTATAGCGCAAACTATTTTGGAACGTTCCATTTTGACACAAAAAAATTTTTAATACACAAAAAATATTTGTTTTCTTTGAAATAAAAATAATGTCTTCTTCTTGTAAAATCAAAGAAAAACATAAATAAAAACCAGCTGTTTACTGCGGGTAATTTCTCACCCTATGATTTGATAAAGGGTGAATAATGTTACAATTTTTCACTTTTTATGGGTAACATTTTCAGAAAAAACACAATACTTACTTTCAGGGCTGCCTTTTTTTTAGAAACGAACACAAAAGGGTAATTCAAAGGCAAAAGGTAATAAAAATGCAACACTTTTAACCAGAAACGAAAACGCTATTAATCAATTTAAACTTTCTAAATATTGTGGGCAACATTCTTATTCGATCGGATGTTTAACATAACTTGCACTCTACAATGGTGGTGTAGAGCTATTTTTGATAAATTAGAAAAAAAACAAATAAAACATATCTGAAGTGTAAGCGAAGGAGGAGAAAAACCGATATTGATAACAGAATTAAAGAAATTATACGAGGTTGGATAAGTTTTTACAACAATTCGCAAAATGCACAAAAATTCTTAACTAAACCTCCTAAACCACAAAAAGAAACTTTTGTTCACAAAACGCCCAACCAAGGCTTTTGAAACACCGTTTTTTTTAGATTAAATTATTTTCATTATTATTTTTTTCTTTTTATGGAATAAATTCAATTGGATGATGGATGAGCCAAGGTATGCGTAAACCCTATTTTAATCTTCAGCCTTATAAGACGGTGTATACTCGCTGGTGGATTAGTACTCCGTTGGAAGTGTATGGCAGCATTTGGTATGTATAGATCAGTTTACTATATCGGTTTCATAGATCGGTTTACCTATTTAAGCGCTTCAAACAATAATTTGCATAAGAGTGCGGCAAAACTTGGGTTTTTTTCGTTCCGGCAAAGCAACAATCTCAAATTCAATCATCTCATAAAGTAAAAAATCAAATTAAGATGCCACCTTAATCGCCCGATATTAACCCTATTGGTGGACCATCCCGACATTAAGGACAAAGAAGACTTGAAAGTGGTTTCTCTGGTGTGGAGTGAGACAAAATATTAACAAGCGTTACCATGAAACTGGTGTCATCGGTGCAAAAGCATCTCTAAGCGGTCATTAAAAATAAAGACTTTCCAACCATGTAAATATTAAAATTTACTGTTTAATTAACAATAATTATAATAAAATAATTAATATTAAGACTGTTATTGCTAATTTGAAAGTATTCAGTTTTGCTCTTTTCTTTTCATTTTGGTTTTGAAATAAAATTTTATTAAAACATCAAATCATTATGCGATGAATGTCTATTTTTTATTGCCACTATGTTAAGCTCTATCGTTGCACACAAACTTTGTTGACTGACTGTACTGCAAACAAAAGTGAAATCAACAAAACTAGGTTTGCGTCGTCTTTGTACATAGGGGACATGTTATGCTACACTACGTTGTTTGTTTAAATGGTAAAAACTCACGCCATTTTATCTTTATAAACTCAGACAACACAATTGTTGAGTGCATATGATGGAATTTTTTTTTTTTTGATTTTTTTTTTTTTTTGATCGATAAATTGGTTACCAAAACCTAAACAGTTGTTGTCTTCACCTGTTACCAAAGAAAAATAGCAGAAACAAACGTATTTAACGAGTGATTTTTAAACGTTTTAGTGGTGAAATTTATCAAAAAGGAAACATAGAAAATTTTCAAAAGTAAATGAAATATTTATGTGTGAATGTCCGCCATTTACTTATGAAAAATTATTTCATGAAAATGATGTCTGCAGTTAAAGCGATTGTAGTCCATCAGTGATCACCAATTTGGATATAATTTTTCCCCCAATTCAATCAATAACTCATCAACGGCATCTGTAGTTTTTCATTTCGACATTTGAAACCACGTGTCAAACAAATTCAATACTAGAGGTATTTGGCCAAAAGAAAAAGGTAATTAACGATTTGTGTCAAGTATAATTCATTCAATTGAGGAAAAAATTCAGTAGTCATCAAATTGAATCCTGCATCACTCTGAGTGTTTTGACAGATCGTGAACTGCTTTGGCTGCTCTTCAAATTCTGTAAAATTGACCAGCATTTTTCATGCAGTTGAATTTTCAAAGTCGCCGTAGTCTAGCTGGCAGTGTGTTGGCTTATTAAACGTGAGGCCACGATTCAAATCCCAGGTCAGACATACATAATTGGTCATTACAACACTTCAGTCAGGATTACGACTTTGTTTCTCACACCACTTATATTGTGTGTGTTAATTTTTTACATGAGTGCGGGACCTACAATTTAAACTCGACTCCGAACCACAGATTTTTGACAAATTTTTCATTCCATTTTTATTTACTCTCAGAGTTTTTGCCAGAAATCTTCTGAGAGGAAGTCGCCCAAGAAATACTTTTTGTACTTTGTTTTGATGTCTGGCCTGGGGTTTGAACAATGGCTTTACGTCTAAAAAGCCATCACACTACCTACTAGACTACGGCGACTTCCACCCCAGGTCAGACATTTCTGGCAAAAACTGTGGGTGTAAATAAATTGTCATGAAAAGTTTCTCAAAAACCTACTGTTCGGAGTCGACTTTAAACTTGTGGATAAAATTAAGACACACAACATAAGTGATGTTAGGAACTAGGTCGTAATCCTGGCTGAAAAGTTGTAATGACCGATTATGTATGTATGTGTGAATTTTGATAATAAAATTCAACAATTTGCATTTTTTTCATTTGTTAGTCTACTCATGGAGAAATTACGAGCGTTTTTCCTTTATAACCAGGAAAGAGCAACAAAATTTTCCCATTTTTGTAGGCATATATAAGAGGAAAAGAGAACGAATAGCGAGCAATTCACAAAAAAAAAAACAAGAAAAACTATATATATATTCAAGCAAATACTTTATGCCACACGTACTACTCAAATAGTGGCATCCACAATATATGTAAGTGTGGTTCTTGTTTTATTAAATGAACGTACATATACATATGTAGAATAAATATAATAAATGAAAATTATGACTATGTTGACTCATGAAAATTAATTAAATATCAGTAAGAAAACTATATACAAACATACCATAAATTTTTACATTGTATTTGTACATGTAAATACATATTTAGGTATGCGTATTGTATATGCCATACAATTTAATTATAATTTCCTGCCATAAGTGTGTACAAATGTTTTGGTACAAGTGTGCTTGCCTTTCTGCCTTTTCAGCGCATGGTAGGAATTATTATTTGTCCGAATTGAAGGAATTAAAAAAGGTAAATAAATAAAACTATAAAAAATTAAGAGTTTGTAACAATTTTCACTTAAAATTTTAAAATTTCAACTTCTCATATTGACACTAAGGGACTCCACATAAAACGAGCAGTAAGGACTAGGATTTGAATTATTATTTCGTGTATTTTTAAAATAATTCCTTTTTGATGTAATAAAAATCGACAAGAATAAACATTAACTACTTAAGGTGAGTTATAATATTTCATACATAAATACATAATTGGTCATTACAATTCTTCAGCCAAGATTACTAACTTCTCGCACCACTTATGTTGTGTGTCTTAATTTTATACGTGAGTGGCGCGAAATTGCTAATAGATTTGCCCTATTGTGGCAATACTTGCTTAGAGTCGCTAGAGTCTGTGTCAGGCCGAAGGAAAAATTGTGACTATATTCAAAGAGAGCTGTATTAATATCTGTGGGCGAATATATATGACCTGGGATGTCATGTCCATCAGTTACATTTCCTATTTGAGATGGGCTGCCGGCACTGTTTGAGCGATAATGTTGCTACTGTTGGCAAATTTAGAGCAATGGAAAGCGGAGAATTGAGGGGGATGTTAGCGGTGGGCGATTGTGGTATGAATTGTAATTTATTTTGCAGTTAAAAAATATTCTTCACAACTGCTTCTTAATTGACCCATTGTGGCCTGTTTGTCGTGTATACTTGTTTTTAATTGCAAATGGCTAACAGATATGTTTTCGGTTTTTCATTTTTTTTTAAATATCAAACTTTGAAAACGATGGAAATGAACGTATTATATACTTAAAAGATTATTTTATGCTTTAATTTCTAAGTCTTAAATACATGTTATAGTACACGAATTTTGAAACCGTAAGCAATTCCGAACACGTTTCAATACAAAGTGTAAAAAACAAAAATAAACGAAATATAGAATTTATAGGAAACAGCATGTGATTTTTGGATCTTTTTTTAGCCAAGTAAACATCATGATGACGGCAAGGATGGAAATGACGGTAAGCATGACATTGTTGTAAAAGTATAAGTCATATTGTAACAACAAAATGGAAAACAAAATGACGTTAAATATAATGATTTTTAGCAACATGCGACGGACATACAAATTACTGAAAAACGCTTAATGTAATGTTCAAGCTACATCTGTCAAATTGCATACATACAAACATACAAAGTCGAGGAGGTAATTTTTTCCAGATTTCGTTTTGTTCGAGATATTTGACGTGGCCTCATTTCCAAAATGTCAAATTAATTATGATTTATTTAATCTGAATGACGTCTGTAGCCGTTGGCAATTGAATTTAATTTTCATACAAAAATCATCTTCAGCGACAAATTTTTGAGTGAATGAGATCCATGAAATCCAAGAGCCTCCAATGCATTCAGTAAAACTCTCTGTTTCGTGTAAATTTTGGGCTGGCAACGGCCTTGAGAATGACGTTTGCAAATACATCACTGTCAACGGCGAGCATTATAAGTCGATGATTACAAATTAATTTTGATCTGAATTTGATTATCTGGACACCATATGAGTTCACACAGCTAATGTCACATTGGATATTGTTACGTGTTTACCCTTTTAAAAACGTTTAAAATATGAGTACCTTGATTACAAATAAAATAAAAATAAATTTGTGTTTAGTTTTAAATAAATTATTTATAGTTCGCACAATTCTGGGTGCCACTGTTCACAACTTGATGTAAACAACAACAATTGCATTATTGGTTATTCTTCTTTTCACTCTTTTGCGTAAACAATAACAATTGTTCAATCGATCTTTATGACGGAGATCTTCAAACCACGATTATTCTCTTCACACGCAACGAGTCTTCACACAAGACTGACTAAATTTTTACTGATCCCGTTATCTGCTTTGCCTTGGTTTTTTACGGTGACGTAAACAGTCTGATTAATGATCTTTAATTCGAATGTTCGTGGCTTCACCTTCTCGAGATCTCCATAAATGTAAACATCGTTGTTTGTGTATTTTGTTTATATTTATCCTGGTAATGTTTGTTGTTGCTTTATGTTTACTTGTTTATCCCTTTTTTATATATTGATGTTGTTACTATATTTTTATTTACTTGTTGATCATGTAAACGAATTCATTGTTTTTGTATTTGTAGCTTTTGTTTATCATTTTAATGTTAAACGATGTAACAACATTTCCATTTTCGTAACGTGGTATACGCAGGTTATTAACAACCAATTTGTGATTCTCTGTAAAGAAGTGGCACAAATGTGAAATTGACACATTTTGCGATAAACAGTCAACATCCATCAAAACTTTTGAAAATTTTTGAACTAGAAGTTCATTTGATGAGATGCCATACATATATAAAAAATATAATACTGTTATACTATTTAAATAATAACTACGGTAATTTTTATCCGATTTGATCAAACGATGTGTAAATCTTTTCACAGGATAATGCACTTTCAAAATGCAAAAATGATTATATTTTTTGATTAAATTTTGCAATTCAGAACAGCTAAACTTCAAAAAATGAGAAAACAATTATTTTTTTCAAGTTTATCCTATCAAAAATGTAAGTTTGAACCATATATTTATGTATATCACTTTCAAAGCTCGTCTGTCCCCTTTGGATTTTGAAAATTGATTAAAAAATATTTGGGTAATCAACAATTTTGTGTGGAAAGATGAAAAATACCGTTTTTTGTCAAATAAAACATGTTTGGAGAGTTCGAGAAATATAAAAAAAATGTTTTTGAGTTCTACTCAACAAAACTCAGAACCTACACTATGTCATTAGCTGGGTGTATTTTGACTGTAGCACCGTATTATTAATGATAAGGGTTTTGTGGCCATGTTCAACTTGCCACAGTTTCAAAATAATTTTTTTTGAAATTTTGCAACAATTTAACAGTCAGAAGACTGCTGAGATAATGTCACCGAAGAAATATTTTTTTCGTCCGAGATGTCTGAGCTGTGGTCTGAACCGCTATACGCTGGTGGCAGTTATATGAACAGAGCGACAAAAATAGTTAAAATTGTAAATTTGTCTTGAAACTTATACAACACTTTCTTAACAATTTTAAATTTTTTACAGCCTATAGTTAGGAATTTCTTTATTTTTAGTTTCAGCAGTTTCTTAAGCTAGTGCACCAATCCATACTATTGCACCACGTTCAATAACTTCAGAAGCTTGTAACAGCAATATATGTATTGAGAGAGGAAGATAAAACGTAGGGTATTTCCATATCATCATTTTACGAGTAGCTAGTGCGAATTCTTTAAAATTATCTACTATTAGTTTAAAGATAGATGAACTTTATGAACTCCTGTGGTGCTGTGAAATGTGGAAAGAATTAATGAAAAATCATCGTGCTGTGTTGCTATCGTTTGATGTCTCATAATTTTTGGTCTTCATATGCTAAAAACGAAAGTTCGTTTGTTACACTCCGTAGACGTTTGTCTAATCGCGCCTGATATACGAGTCTAACAACTGCTATATTCCTTGGCAAAAGGACAGTGAAGGATTATAGAATAATTGTCTTGCAACAAAAGGTTTTTAAGTAGAATTACTAAAGAAAAGACTGACGTTAAAGAGTGATTAAATGATGACTGCTGAGGCATTTGTATTTAAAGGATACAAACAAGTATGTACGTATGTGTATAACTCTAAATGCCCATAAGATTTTATTGTGTTGTATGAAAGAAAGTGATTTTGTTTTTTATTACCTCTAGGAATTGTTGGTGATTCCATTGCGACTACCAAGAAAAGGAAAGTCAGTTTATTTATTATTTATAGCCTCAAAGATTATTGGCCATGTTATAACCAAGCACAGGTCCCTAAAGGCTAAAATATTCCACTATAGCAAAAATTTCCTTATGTATAGTATCAATAAATAGGAAAATATTTTTGAACGTATAGTATTTATGGTATGAGATGTTAAAGTTTACATGTATACGTATGTAAGTTTCGGTGTATGAGCATGAGATTTTTGCAGGAATAGCCATATAGTTGGACATGCTGGTTGGATTTTATGTGTTTTTTCTGTGACTGATTTGTTTTGGTAATCATTATCTCCCTTAAATGCTGCGATCATGAAACTGGATTATATATTGAAGATGCTTAGGCTTTACATAAATACATACATATATAATTGGTAATTTTAACCTGTCAGTCAGGATTACGACCTAGCTTCTCACACCACTTATGTTGTATGTGTTAAATTTATACAATAGTGGTTTAAAGTCTAAACCTATCTATTCTATTCTATTTTCTATTTTTATCTACTCTCAGAGCTTTTGCAAGAAATATGAAAAAAAAATATTTATTCGTTTTTCGTTTTGATCGAGATGTTTGGACGGGGGGTTTTAACTGTGGCCTCACGTATATTAAGCCAACACAATAAGTAATAGACTACGGTGACTTCATCTGATCTCATTGGACTTATTTATTTGTTATTGTATTGCAGGGTTCAGCAATGAATCGTTTTTTCGCTACTCATTTGTACTCATGAAATTTTGAGTATGAGTGAGTCAACAGTATTGAAATTCAACTTCTCTGATTCATTCGTGCTCACTACAGAATTGACTTATAAGTACAGGTGGCAATGAGTATGAGTACAACGTTGAGTTTGAACTCATACCATTTGAAATATGTTTGATTCATATGCCTACTCATTCAGATTAATAAATTTAGAAAAATACTTATAATACTTATAAATGCTTCGAGTAATTCGAATCATTCATCAAAATTTACAGTCTTACTTGTTGTTGCATTTACAAAAAAAGATGAAAGAAAAAGACAAAGACAACGAGCAAAGCAAACACACAACCTTATAGTGAGTATTGTAGCGTTCGTACGCGAATCATACTAATTTTGTGATTCTTGTAAATGCTGAGTAAAGAAGAGTCGGAATCAACAACATCATACGTATTGTTAATTATGAGTACGATGAGTACTTCAAACTTTGAATATGAGTAGTATGAGTATGATATTAAAATAAGTATGAATGCGTATAAGTATCAGAAATTATTAGTATGATTCGAATCTACACACAATTCAGTTCAATTTCAGAAATTTTTTAACCGATGCAAAAGACCGTCTTAAAATCGAGGAAACTATAAAGATTTTCAATGAAAACGGATTGGTTAAAAAATTTCTGAAATTTGTTAACCTTATGTATACTTTCTTCTTATGTGCTTTCTTCAATTATATGAAGGTATGTTTTTTTAATAAAAAATTCCTTTTACGTACAGTTCTCCCTTGCAAATCGTTGACACGACAGTGCAGATAAAAGTTTGCACTCAGTTGGGTGCTTACATTAAGGGTGGTAAAGGCATTGACAAAGAAAAAAACGGCTCATTTGTTATGGTTTCTGTAACATCTAGTTCCTCAACCACTGGGGTATCGGCGAGGGACGATGAAAATTCTTACCAAATATTTTTGGGAAATGTGTCGAATGTATTTCCAGCTCGTGGTCGTTTTACTAAAACAAAACAATGTTTATAAGATTCTTTTTTTTATTCGATAAATATTCGTAATATTTGTGAATGTCTGCAATATGAATATTTTAATAAAATTTAATGCTGTTCAAATAGAATTTATATGTTTATTTAAATAATTTTGCAATTCACGCCATACACACAAACAAATAATCACAGATTATTAAGCCTTAAGGAATTTGCTTGCTGGTATTTGTGTAAAAAAATAAACTTACAAGGTGTTGAGGTAGATACAAAATGTTGGATTGATGAGTATAAAATGGCGGATATCCAAATTGTTTTTGATTTCATATCAACACACTACCTACTAGACTACGGTGACTTAAAGGATGATAACAACGTTATACGTAAAACTACATTCAGCCCTCGTACTTCGCTTAAAGCAAAGGAATCTACAAATATTCAGTCCGAATTAGAAAAAGAGTTCGTAATGGCTCCTTCTTCCATAAAATACTGCAAATTAATCGTTGTGCTACTCGAAAGATAAGTCTGGCCCTGCTTCATCACTTCCAATAACTCATGAGTCTGAATATTTTTTTTTTTGTTCTCTTAAAAACCTTTCAATATTTCTAACAAGGCCAATTAAGCTATATAAACGTACTATTATCCGATGTGATACTTTGTCTGGGAAAATTTAGAAAGAAATACTCTTGTTTGATAATGGTGGAGAACGTGGTGGCTTTTTAAGGACTATTAAGTCAGCGGCTGAACGTGTTTTCTCTGCAGCCGAATTTTTCGCAACTAAAAAAAGAAGTCGCATGGGTGATGTAAGCCCGGGATTGTAAATATAGATCGGGATTGGCAATCATATCCCCTATGCGTTCAATCGTTGAAATACCTTGTAGACTATAAATTATAAAACAAGTCTTGTAGAAATTAAGACAACACCTCTTCGATGAAAGCGAATAATAAACATTTTAAAATTAAATTGAAATTAGAAATTAAACAGGCAGTGACGGTAGTGAATATAAATTTAAATTTTAAACAATTTTTATTTCAAAATCATCAACTTCTTCGGTAACAATTGTAATTAAATTTTGAAATATAAAATCTTAAAAGAATCAAAAAAAAATTAAATTTAAATTATCCCTCGTCTGTTTTCATTTGTTCAGCAATTGTAAATTGTGTTGTTAATTAAGAAATAAAAAAACAATTCCCACAAAGGATGCCAAAAAAGAAAAGCAATATTAAGCAACTGCTGTTTCCAACTGTCACTCATATTAAACAGCATTAAACGTCAAATATTATTTTTATATAGATGTAAGTATTACATGTATGTACGAGTATGTATACATTTTAATAAAATAAAATCGCAAAAAAAGAGAGAAATCAAATAAATGAATAAAAAATGAGAAATAAAACCTTGAAAAAGGAAAAAACAAAAGATAAAATATACCCGTCTGCTCATCTCTCTGTCTGTCTGTCTTCTTTACACAGTTTCATAAGTTATGACGTTAATAAAAATTATTATTGAATATAAGCATTTTGTAAATAAAATTTTATATTATTTTTGTTGTAATTCAAAAAGAAATTGTTGTTGTATCATATTTTATTAAAATGATGAGATACATATGCAGGAAAATTATATTTCGTATTTTGTGTTATGTAATATTTAAAAGGAGAATATTACTTGAATAAATACTTAAAAGGAATTTCAGTTCATTAGTTTAATCAATCATCAGTTTTAAAGCTTCAATACATATTGACGTACTGAGCGATTAAAAGCGTGTACAATTGTTTGAAGAAAGCAATATTTATAGAAATTCTTAAAACTGAAATGAAATTTCGATATACAATGTAATTTACGATATTATTAAAAAATAAATATTTTAATTCAATATCCGAACATATTTTGATTAAAAATTTGCAAAGTTTATTCCCTTTTTATAAATATTTTATTTTTAGATAATAAAAAACGCATTATTTGCACATATTCACCAAAGTAGGCGTACATATAATAACAGTCGATCTCATAAATATTGTATATTTGCTTACTCCTTCAGCGCCATTCAGTTGTATTTGATAAATTGGTTGATTGCGTAAACAAACATTTTAAAATTTTTAATACATTGGGAACATATGTATGTTTTGAACAATAAGGGACAAAACTGCAATGTGCGGAAATCGATGTTATTTAATATTAAATTTTATTTAATAATTTTATTTTGAAGAAATATTTATTGATATTTTGTTTTTTCTGATCGAGATGTCTGACCTGGGGTTTGAATTACTGCCTCGCCTCTAATTATCCAAAACGCTTCTTTATAGACTAAGACGACAATCACATCCTAGGTTATTTTTTCTTTTTCATAGGTTAGGTCAGTTTCAAAAGTAGCACACTTCGGAGAAACATACATACATACATAATTGGTCAATACAACCCTTCCGTCAGGATTACAACCTAGATTTTAACATGTTGTTAATTTTATACATGACTGATAAAATATTTTTTTGAGACATTTTTCATGGCAATTTAATTTACTCTCAGAAGTCGCCGTAGTCTAGTAGGTAGTGTGTTGGCTTATTAGACGTAAAGCCAGGGTTCGAGCCCCAGGCCAGACATCAAGACAAAATACAAAAAGTATTTCTTCGGCGACTTCCACTCAGCAGATTTCTGGCAAAAACTCTGAGAGTAAATAAAATTGCCATGAAAAAGTTTCACAAAAATCTGTCGTTCGGAATCGACTTTAAACTGTAGGTCCCACCACTCATATATAAAATTAACAAACTTAATATAAGTGGTGTGAGAAACTAGGACGTTGTACAATTGGTCAATTCGACATCCGGGTACTGTACTTGTTTTAATAGACAAGTACACGACCTCTAACCTAACCTAACCTAATTTACTCTCAGAGTTTTTGCCAGAAATCAGCTCAACTATACACATCGAAAAAATTCAAAAGCCATCAAAAGATATGATAATGATTTAAGCAGCTCTGTTGTACATTAAGAATATTGTTACTAAAATGGAGACGGTGTAACGTCGTTTAGCATTGGAATGCTGGACAGGGGCTGCAAAAACGGAAACCATCAGTACAAAAGAAAAGGGGATAGACAAGTGAGCGATAATAAGCAATGTGAATAAAATACACAAACAACAATGAAGTCGCGATAGAGTTCTCGAGAACCTGAACGTTCGACTTCAAAATTGTTACTAAAATGGAGACGGTGTAACGTCGTTTAACATTAGAATGCTGGACAGGGGCTGCAAAAACGGAAACCATCAGTACAAAAGAAAAGGGGATAGACAAGTGAGCGATAATAAGCAATGTGAATAAAATACACAAACAACAATAAAGTCGTGATAGAGTTCTCGAGAACCTGAACGTTCGACTTCAAGCGCCTTCATCAGACTGATTACGTGGGCATACAAAAAGGCAAGACAAAGCGGACAACGAGTAGTATTAATTCAGTCAGTCTTGTGTGAAGATAATAGTCGTGGTATGAAGATCTAAGTTGTAAAGATCTGCGTTGTAAGCAAAGAAGAATAGCGAACAAGCAATTATTGTTTTATACGTCAAGTTGCATACAGCGGCGCACAAAAATAGTCCGAACAATAAAGGGCCACAATCATAGTTATCAAAAAAGTATACTTTAAGTATCATTTATTAAAATGTCTACTTTTCAGCTACTATAGACGATAAAAAGCTTACTTTTTCCGCTAAAGTCAGTTTTATACTTAAAACAAGCTGAAGTTGTTTTTAACAAAGTTAACATCACTTTAACTCTATCAGCTGGTTGTCATTTATCAAAATCAAAACGAACCAAAAACAAGAGTTCATGAATTGTGTTAAATTTTTTATAAATATTTTAGTTTATATTACATTATTATTATATTATAAAGGGTGTTTTTTATAGAGGTATATAACTTTAAGTTGGCATTACTTTTCAACATGGCTACCGATTTAACAGCTGTCAAGTGATTTATTCTCAGTTTGGTTTGGCAATTCATCATGAATAGACCTGAACAACGCTTGCAAATAGTGCAGAGTTTTTGCCAGAAATCTTCTGAGAGGAAGTCGCCCAAGAAATACTTTTTGTACTTTGTTTTGATGTCTGGCCTGGGGTTTGAACAATGGCTTTACGTCTAAAAAGCCATCACACTACCTACTAGACTACGGCGACTTCCACCCCAGGTCAGACATTTCTGGCAAAAACTGCGGGTGTAAATAAATTGTCATGAAAAGTTTCTCAAAAACCTACTGTTCGGAGTCGACTTTAAACTTGTGGATAAAATTAAGACACACAACATAAGTGATGTTAGGAACTAGGTCGTAATCCTGGCTGAAAAGTTGTAATGACCGATTATGTATGTATGTGTGAATTTTGATAATAAAATTCAACAATTTGCATTTTTTTCATTTGTTAGTCTACTCATGGAGAAATTACGAGCGTTTTTCCTTTATAACCAGGAAAGAGCAACAAAATTTTCCCATTTTTGTAGGCATATATAAGAGGAAAAGAGAACGAATAGCGAGCAATTCACAAAAAAAAAAAACAAGAAAAACTATATATTTACAAGCAAATACTTTATGCCACACGTACTACTCAAATAGTGGCATCCACAATATATGTAAGTGTGGTTCTTGTTTTATTAAATGAACGTACATATACATATGTAGAATAAATATAATAAATGAAAATTATGACTATGTTGACTCATGAAAATTAATTAAATATCAGTAAGAAAACTATATACAAACATACCATAAATTTTTACATTGTATTTGTACATGTAAATACATATTTAGGTATGCGTATTGTATATGCCATACAATTTAATTATAATTTCCTGCCATAAGTGTGTACAAATGTTATGGTACAAGTGTGCTTGCCTTTCTGCCTTTTCAGCGCATGGTAGGAATTATTATTTGTCCGAATTGAAGGAATTAAAAAAGGTAAATAAATAAAACTATAAAAAATTAAGAGTTTGTAACAATTTTCACTTAAAATTTTAAAATTTCAACTTCTCATATTGACACTAAGGGACTCCACATAAAACGAGCAGTAAGGACTAGGATTTGAATTATTATTTCGTGTATTTTTAAAATAATTCCTTTTTGATGTAATAAAAATCGACAAGAATAAACATTAACTACTTAAGGTGAGTTATAATATTTCATACATAAATACATAATTGGTCATTACAATTCTTCAGCCAAGATTACTAACTTCTCGCACCACGTATGTTGTGTGTCTTAATTTTATACGTGAGTGGCGCGAAATTGCTAATAGATTTGCCCTATTGTGGCAATACTTGCTTAGAGTCGCTAGAGTCTGTGTCAGGCCGAAGGAAAAATTGTGACTATATTCAAAGAGAGCTGTATTAATATCTGTGGGCGAATATATATGACCTGGGATGTCATGTCCATCAGTTACATTTCCTATTTGAGATGGGCTGCCGGCACTGTTTGAGCGATAATGTTGCTACTGTTGGCAAATTTAGAGCAATGGAAAGCGGAGAATTGAGGGGGATGTTAGCGGTGGGCGATTGTGGTATGAATTGTAATTTATTTTGCAGTTAAAAAATATTCTTCACAACTGCTTCTTAATTGACCCATTGTGGCCTGTTTGTCGTGTATACTTGTTTTTAATTGCAAATGGCTAACAGATATGTTTTCGGTTTTTCATTTTTTTTTAAATATCAAACTTTGAAAACGATGGAAATGAACGTATTATATACTTAAAAGATTATTTTATGCTTTAATTTCTAAGTCTTAAATACATGTTATAGTACACGAATTTTGAAACCGTAAGCAATTCCGAACACGTTTCAATACAAAGTGTAAAAAACAAAAATAAACGAAATATAGAATTTATAGGAAACAGCATGTGATTTTTGGATCTTTTTTTAGCCAAGTAAACATCATGATGACGGCAAGGATGGAAATGACGGTAAGCATGACATTGTTGTAAAAGTATAAGTCATATTGTAACAACAAAATGGAAAACAAAATGACGTTAAAAATAATGATTTTTAGCAACATGCGACGGACATACAAATTACTGAAAAACGCTTAATGTAATGTTCAAGCTACATCTGTCAAATTGCATACATACAAACATACAAAGTCGAGGAGGTAATTTTTTCCAGATTTCGTTTTGTTCGAGATATTTGACGTGGCCTCATTTCCAAAATGTCAAATTAATTATGATTTATTTAATCTGAATGACGTCTGTAGCCGTTGGCAATTGAATTTAATTTTCATACAAAAATCATCTTCAGCGACAAATTTTTGAGTGAATGAGATCCATGAAATCCAAGAGCCTCCAATGCATTCAGTAAAACTCTCTGTTTCGTGTAAATTTTGGGCTGGCAACGGCCTTGAGAATGACGTTTGCAAATACATCACTGTCAACGGCGAGCATTATAAGTCGATGATTACAAATTAATTTTGATCTGAATTTGATTATCTGGACACCATATGAGTTCACACAGCTAATGTCACATTGGATATTGTTACGTGTTTACCCTTTTAAAAACGTTTAAAATATGAGTACCTTGATTACAAATAAAATAAAAATAAATTTGTGTTTAGTTTTAAATAAATTATTTATAGTTCGCACAATTCTGGGTGCCACTGTTCACAACTTGATGTAAACAACAACAATTGCATTATTGGTTATTCTTCTTTTCACTCTTTTGCGTAAACAATAACAATTGTTCAATCGATCTTTATGACGGAGATCTTCAAACCACGATTATTCTCTTCACACGCAACGAGTCTTCACACAAGACTGACTAAATTTTTACTGATCCCGTTATCTGCTTTGCCTTGGTTTTTTACGGTGACGTAAACAGTCTGATTAATGATCTTTAATTCGAATGTTCGTGGCTTCACCTTCTCGAGATCTCCATAAATGTAAACATCGTTGTTTGTGTATTTTGTTTATATTTATCCTGGTAATGTTTGTTGTTGCTTTATGTTTACTTGTTTATCCCTTTTTTATATATTGATGTTGTTACTATATTTTTATTTACTTGTTGATCATGTAAACGAATTCATTGTTTTTGTATTTGTAGCTTTTGTTTATCATTTTAATGTTAAACGATGTAACAACATTTCCATTTTCGTAACGTGGTATACGCAGGTTATCAACAACCAATTTGTGATTCTCTGTAAAGAAGTGGCACAAATGTGAAATTGACACATTTTGCGATAAACAGTCAACACCCATCAAAACTTTTGAAAATTTTTGAACTAGAAGTTCATTTGATGAGATGCCATACATATATAAAAAATATAATACTGTTATACTATTTAAATAATAACTACGGTAATTTTTATCCGATTTGATCAAACGATGTGTAAATCTTTTCACAGGATAATGCACTTTCAAAATGCAAAAATGATTATATTTTTTGATTAAATTTTGCAATTCAGAACAGCTAAACTTCAAAAAATGAGAAAACAATTATTTTTTTCCAGTTTATCCTATCAAAAATGTAAGTTTGAACCATATATTTATGTATATCACTTTCAAAGCTCGTCTGTCCCCTTTGGATTTTGAAAATTGGTTAAAAAATATTTGGGTAATCAACAATTTTGTGTGGAAAGATGAAAAATACCGTTTTTTGTCAAATAAAACATGTTTGGAGAGTTCGAGAAATATAAAAAAAATGTTTTTGAGTTCTACTCAACAAAACTCAGAACCTACACTATGTCATTAGCTGGGTGTATTTTGACTGTAGCACCGTATTATTAATGATAAGGGTTTTGTGGCCATGTTCAACTTGCCACAGTTTCAAAATAATTTTTTTTTGAAATTTTGCAACAATTTAACAGTCAGAAGACTGCTGAGATAATGTCACCGAAGAAATATTTTTTTCGTCCGAGATGTCTGAGCTGTGGTCTGAACCGCTATACGCTGGTGGCAGTTATATGAACAGAGCGACAAAAATAGTTAAAATTGTAAATTTGTCTTGAAACTTATACAACACTTTCTTAACAATTTTAAATTTTTTACAGCCTATAGTTAGGAATTTCTTTATTTTTAGTTTCAGCAGTTTCTTAAGCTAGTGCACCAATCCATACTATTGCACCACGTTCAATAACTTCAGAAGCTTGTAACAGCAATATATGTATTGAGAGAGGAAGATAAAACGTAGGGTATTTCCATATCATCATTTTACGAGTAGCTAGTGCGAATTCTTTAAAATTATCTACTATTAGTTTAAAGATAGATGAACTTTATGAACTCCTGTGGTGCTGTGAAATGTGGAAAGAATTAATGAAAAATCATCGTGCTGTGTTGCTATCGTTTGATGTCTCATAATTTTTGGTCTTCATATGCTAAAAACGAAAGTTCGTTTGTTACACTCCGTAGACGTTTGTGTAATCGCGCCTGATATACGAGTCTAACAACTGCTATATTCCTTGGCAAAAGGACAGTGAAGGATTATAGAATAATTGTCTTGCAACAAAAGGTTTTTAAGTAGAATTACTAAAGAAAAGACTGACGTTAAAGAGTGATTAAATGATGACTGCTGAGGCATTTGTATTTAAAGGATACAAACAAGTATGTACGTATGTGTATAACTCTAAATGCCCATAAGATTTTATTGTGTTGTATGAAAGAAAGTGATTTTGTTTTTTATTACCTCTAGGAATTGTTGGTGATTCCATTGCGACTACCAAGAAAAGGAAAGTCAGTTTATTTATTATTTATAGCCTCAAAGATTATTGGCCATGTTATAACCAAGCACAGGTCCCTAAAGGCTAAAATATTCCACTATAGCAAAAATTTCCTTATGTATAGTATCAATAAATAGGAAAATATTTTTGAACGTATAGTATTTATGGTATGAGATGTTAAAGTTTACATGTATACGTATGTAAGTTTCGGTGTATGAGCATGAGATTTTTGCAGGAATAGCCATATAGTTGGACATGCTGGTTGGATTTTATGTGTTTTTTCTGTG